>JAOEGL010000011.1:18588058-19950558 GCA_034509955.1 Urosaurus nigricauda | reverse complement strand
TAGTATGTAATGCCCCCCTTCAGGCCTTATCTTTATTCTTTAAACAACCCAAATGGCGCAAAAATTGTTGTGACGTACAACTGGTTCAAGGTGGGCCACTGAGGCCTAGAGGCTTAAAATATTGGTAAAATATAAGTAGGGTTGTGCGGATTATATTAAAATCTAATTATATATTATATTATATATTATATTAAAATATGTATATTAAAACATAATCCACACAACCTACTGGTTTGATTTGATTTTTAAAAAATAGCCAGACTCATTTACACTGGATCCTCTTCGAACCAGTCTTGGTCCCCCCAAGCATCAAAAACGAAATCTTAAACCCAACCCTTGGAGTTAATTTTTCACGAGAGGAACCGGGTGCGGAACAGATCCTACTGAAAAAATAAAACCCCAAATCCGCCCCCCCTTCCTCCCCAAATGGTTGAGTGGTTTTGCACTTGCAAGGCTTTCTCTCCTACGTTTTTATATATATATATATCCGCCAGACTCCATTCTCTTTCCCATATGATGGATCTGTTGAGAATGCTTGCCAGAGCAGTTAAATGGACATGAATTCAGCCCCTTTTGTTGCATATTTAGCTATTGTCACCCCCAACCTTTGGGAACCAAAGGGGACCCTTGGCTTGGCTTGAGTTCCCATAAAAGCCTTCAAAGATGGATGGAAAGGGGGGGAAAAAGGAGGGGGAGAGGAGATGGAGGTTGCATTTGGGATTTCTTAGGGCTGCTTTTGAAAGTCCATTATTTTAAAAAATGGAGAGAGAATAAAAAAAAAGACGCAGAAGAATAAGAATAAGCAATAACCGTTGGTCTGGGGCAATAATGGGGCAAAATCGAGCTTCGGTTTCGCCTCTCCCCCATTTCTTCCTCCGTCACCTGACAGAGGTGTTGTTGTGGGGAGGGCAAAACAGCTACACAACAACAGCGCACCAAATATTACTAATTATTATTATTATTATTATTATTATTATTAATATTATTATTATTATCCAGACAGGACAGGCAGGGAAGGGAGAAGAAGCTGGCAATCCAGGCCTACACAATCTTTCCTAAAAGAGCAAAGAAAAAGGTGGTAGCAGCACTTTGTAGAAAGTTGCACAGGTCTTATTATTATTATTATTATTGTCATCATCAGCATCAATAATGTTAGAGAAAGGAAGCAAAACTCCTGAGTAAATTTGTATTTTTTGTTTTGTTTTGTTTCGCGTTGCTTTGTTTTCAAACAAGTCCTTTTTTAATAGGCACAGCTTCCCATTTGCTCCTATTGCATCGAGCGTTGAGTATTTCATTAGAGGAGCGGGTTATAAATAAACTTTATTATTATTATTATTATTATTATTATTATTAAAGTGTGAATCCAGCCCTTGTTCGGGTTGTGTACCCACACAAGGAAGGTGTTGTTGTTCGTCTTGTGTACCCTGCGGTGCTTGGAGGTTGGTTTTGTGGTGCTTCAGGAGCAATAGGGTTTCCAGGATGGAGCCAGGAGGGGCTTTGAAAGCTACACACAACTCTGTGTTCACACTGGAGAAATAAACCGGTTTAATTGCCATGGCTCAATGCTGTGAAATTCTGGGAATTGTAGTTTGTTGTGGGGCCCAGAGCGGAGCGGAGCTCCGCTCTGGACCCCACAACAAACTACAATTCCCAGAATTTCACAGCATTGAGCCATGGCAATTAAACCGGTTTATTTCTCCAGTGTGAACACAGCCCCAGTGTGTATGTCTAGCTTTCCTTCCCTGTCCATATATGATCCTTCCAAAAGCTTCCCTTCCTTTCCTTTTACAGCCATGTTATCTGGTCAATTGACAATAAAATCCCATTACCTTCCAAGAGGGCTTCTTGAAGGCTCTGGGATCAAATTCCAGAAAGGAAAAACAGGGCTATGCAGGATAGGTCCATGGGAATATTTCAAATGAAGATGATGGCATCTCCAACTAAAGGATTTTAGGTCACAGGTGATGGGACCCAAGGAAAATATTGCCCTTCGGAGCAGACTACTATAGGGCCGGGTATTATTATTATTATTATTAAACTTTATTTCTAAAGCGCTGTAAATATACTCAGAGTAGCCAAAGATCTGGCCCAGTATCTAGACCAGCCTGGTATAAATGAAATTCAGATTGTACTCCTGCAAGTACTTTAGCCATAAACCAAACATCGGGAACTTTGGGTCAACCAGATGCTTTGGAGGGCCATCATTCGTGCCCATGTTGGGCTGGAGCTGGATTTCCAAAACACCCTGAAGGCTAAAGTTTGCTTTCTCCTAGGAATTTATCACATGGGAGGAATTTCTCCCAATTTCGAATGGAGCCAATTCAAATTCACGTAAATTCGCTAGTTTAGCAAATTTACGTGAAATCTGATTGTGTTCGGAATGCGTTCAGAATGACTTCCCATTTCCCGAAAATGACTTCCCATTGCCCGAAATTGCATGTGATACACTTATTCGCAATAATGTGAAACCCCATGATTGTGTTCGGATTGCCATTGCATTATACCCCCAAATTCTGTCATATGATAAACTCCCATGTGTCCATGTTCCACTGAATGAGTTTTCTGATTCAAACGCTTCCATTTCATTACGTTTTATTTTTATTCAGCCTTGATCGAGTCCACAAAGAGTTTTTGTAGAGACAGTGCCAGTAAACCAACCCTTTAGAGCTTCTATTTTTTTAATGTAAAGACAACAACAACTGCATTTTAATTTCCGTTTAAACCATACACTTTGTGCAATGCTCTTCAACCATCCCTATGTTAAGATGCAAATATTGCTTGATCCAGTTGTTGTGCAGGATTTAGCAGACGGTCTCATTCTGACGCTTTCACTGAGATGTTCTATCCGTTTAATGAATTCTTCTTCTGGGACTTAAGCCTGGTGTGGGTAGGAACAACTTGTGAGCTACCTAGCTGTATAGTGTGTATCCACACACCATTTTTGCAATAAAATTGTGTTCCCTGAGTCCGGCCTGCATTTGGCTTGCTGGGTCACAAGTTGTGCAGGCTTACTCTAATATATGCAGGCCGCGTGTGAAAAGAAAGGATAATGTATGCAGGTGGTACGTTTGCTGGAAAGTAGTCGAGGTTTTGTTGATGATTATCCTGGCTTTGCAATCTCTGGTTAAACCAGTTGTGTTTTATTTCCCTTCCTGGAGAAGGCTGTTTTAATTTCTTCTGCATTTTTGGAAAGGACCAAACAAAATACCATTGTTTCCTAGCTTTTGATAAAGAGCTATCCCCCCCCTCCATCTTATTAACTATAGGATTTATTTATTTTAAAGTCCTTGTAAAAGCAAGCTGGCCACGATTTTTTTTCCCTTTCCTCCTGGGAACACTCGGATAATTAGTGTGTGTGTGTTGTGTATATGTTTGTGTAGGTTGCAATTTAATAAGATCCCTTCTATGCAGAGTACTTACCCATTAAATAAGCTATACACAACATTATAAACATACTTCTGCTAGAATCGCTCCCGCAAAGGAATGATGCTGTTAAAAAGAGCAAAACCCAAAAACCTATTTCTGGGCAGGGAAAAAAAAAAATTCCTAAACTGATCAAAATCATTCTTTAGCCCTTAAAAAAAGAAGAAGCTAAATGAGTGAAAAAGCTACTAATGTAATTAAAATATTGTAACTTAACACACAGGCGTGGGAATTAATACTATCCAGGGGATTTAAACTGACTGCCATTTAAGGGCATTGCGTTTCAATTATTTTTCTTATCAAACATCTATAGGAAAGATTGGCATAGTTTTAATCAATAGGGAATATTGAAAGGTTTTGGAAATGGGAAACCTAGCTGTTTTTCAAAAAGAGATCCTTCTAGGTTGCAATTTTCTAGCCATTTACCTGGGAGTAAAGCCTCACAAATTCAGAGGGAATGACTTTTGCATGTTCATATATATATTTATATATAGGATTGCACCATTTGTTGGTACAAATTCGGTGTTTGGTCCATTTTAAGATCATGCAACTGGACGATTTCCTTTTGTTTGCATCTTCCTTACCCCAACCCAAGCCTTACGTTTAAAGGCAAAAAGGAAACAATACAAAGCAGACACAAATAAAGTGGTCTTAAAAAAGGAGAGAGAACTTTTAAGAAAAATTTGGGGGGGGGGGCGGTTTGAAGGATTTTGAAACTGTTTAAAGAAGGAAAGTTCTTTTGTGCTGCACGTTTTTAAGGCCTGGCCAAAGGAAACGCTTTCCTGCCACCTAACGTTAAACACAGATCACTGTCTGCTTTCTTGAGCCAGTTTTGCATCAATATATTCATGGCACCCACTGACTGGAGCATCAAGGAAAAAAATTTGGAGGCATAAGTGAGATGTTGCAAATTAATCAGTATGAATTAATCCGAAGAATTTCCCAGTCACCTGTTATGAACCCGGCCCCCAAGACAATTCACACATTCATCCAAGAACAATAACGTGTTGAGGAATCGTGGGATAAAACCCCCCACAGTGGTGTATAGATAAATTGGAATCAGGCTTTTACTAAATATATACGTACTACGTGACGTACGTTGCATTAACTATGTATGCTGTGTCGATCGAATGAATTATTTTAGACATACATGTTGTGTGTGCGGAGATAAGATTTAAGGAGTCATTTCGCTTAACGGATTCAAAAAGGTAGCTGATATTAGAGTAGTGTTAGGACAACCAAAAGGAGATAATATTGTGTCCGAGCTTTGGAGAGCTCTAGATCGCTTCATTAGTTGTGCTGAAGAGCTCTGGAGTTCTTGAAAGCTTGCATATTTTTGTCTCCTTTTGGTTGGCCTAATAATGAGATTGTGCTAATACAGATTTCGGATGTTTCCTAATAGCCAAAATGGCTACCTTCGATATATATATATATATATATATACACACATACACACACACACACACACACACACTTAAATTTACTACAAAGCTGCAACTAATAAATTGCAAATATATGTATTTTAATGGGGCAGACTGTATCCAGACTTAGGTCTAATCTGCACCACAGAAATAAAGCAGTTTGACAGCACTTTAACTGCCACGGCTCAATGCTATGGAATTCTGGGATTTGTAGTTTTGTGAGATACTTAGCGTTCTCTGTCAGAGAGCTCTGGGGCCACAACAAACTGCAAACCCCGGGATTCCATAGCACTGAGCCGTGGCAGTTAAAGCACTGTCAAACTGCTTTATTTCTGAAGTACAGATTAGACCTGAGTTATTTGCCTAGACCAAGTGACATATCTAGGACTTAAAATAATCATGAGTAACTTTTCAATGGATGTCGTGGGTCTTGTTTAAGCATAACTAGATTCCAGTCCAAAAGTATCTTTTAATGCAACTGGTTTTAAAAACTGCTAATGGAAAGGGCCATAGTAAAAGAAACATCCTTCCTTCTCCCTCACCCAGGGCCCAATGCCTCTTTTAATATGATATCTGATACAATTCAGTGCTCAGATGGGGCAATTCAGCTCAGTAGGTTTCATCTTCCTATGACCTATGTGTACATGATTTAAAATAATGCAAAGATCAATAAAAATGGGCATATTTCTATACGCAACCTAAAATAATGAAAATATGCTTCCTACTTCGGAAATGTTGGTTTTAGCCACATGTAAATTTAATCGATAGATCAATCAATCCACTAAAGGTCATATTATGAGTCCATTAAGATGTATTTAAGCATGTAGCAGACCAAATATTCATCTGATCAGAGCTGGATTTGGAGAAGGGGATGTACTTCTGAGAACTACCAGAATGCTTGCTATGTGTGCTTAAAGAATTCAAGTTTTGTATCAGGGTAGGAATGTTGTTGTTGTTGTTGTTGTTGTTGTGTGCTTTCAAGCCAACTCTAACTTAGTGACCATATCCTGAGGTTTTCCTGGCAAGGGGTAGATAGATAGATAGATAGATTTCTTTATTACGCTCATAGACCAGCACAATTGGGCAAGGAGTGTTCAAAGGAAGTTTGTCATTTGTTTTCTTCGAAAGCTGAGAGAGTGTGTCTTACCCAAAATCATCCCGTGGTTTGCTCTGGTTGATTGGGATTCGAATCCTGGTCTCCCAGAGTCCTAGTCGAATATCCAAACCACTATACCTCATTAGCCTTTACTCTGCAAGTTGATATGAGACCATATCTCCTCTGCCTCGCAAACATCAAGTTTTGTTCGCTCAGTGTTAAGGTGGGAACTCTTGCACCTCTTTTTGTGGGTCCATGGCACCCCTGTCATGGCACTGCCAGACACAGCCCAGAAAACAGTTTTCCCCTTCTCTGGAATTGAAGGAGGGAAGAGGTTTTGCCTTGTGGTTTTACAGGGCCATATGTGTGGCGTAGTGGTTTGAGTGTTGGACTGCGACTCTGGAGACCAAGGTTTGATTCCTCACTTGGCCATGAAGCCCATTGGGTGACCTTAGACAAGTCACATGCTCTCAACCTCAGGGAAGGCAATGGCAAACCTCCTCTGAACAAATCTTGCCAAGAAAACCCCATTAGGTCAGAATTGACTTGAAGGCACACAACAACCGCAACAGTATGTTACAGGAGATCACATACCTTTCATTTCTCCCAATCTGGTAGGGACGGTTTCAGTAAATCTACTGTCATCTCATTTTTTAAGCTACTATTAAAATGTCCCAGTCTCTTACTTATCCTCCCACTTTCCCTCTTTGTCCTCAACTTTCTCCGATTAGTGACAAGCGAATTACTGGCCTGATTCCCACTACCTTTTAAACCGGATCACAAATTGGTTTGGACCGGTTGAAATGATCCCGGCCCCTATTTGAACTGAATCGCTGAAATGATTCAGAGAGGGGGGCAATGCGCTAGACCCATTTAACTTGTGTCTTTTAGACACTGATTTTTTCCCCGTGTCCTTTTGGATAAATCGATTCCTCACAAGTGTGAACCAGAATCGGACTGGAATCAATTTAAATTTGTCCTTCAGCATGCTGGAGTGGGTCCATTTCGAATTGATTCATTTGTTAATGTGAACCACAAGTGGGTTATTTTACAGGGAAAAAAATGTGATTGCAGCAAGTGTAGTCTAAACCACAGTCCGATGTTGACACAATCCATCAATTCGGATCGCACACTGATTTATTTGTAAGTGGGAATGAGGCCACTATATATACTCGACGATAAGTTCACCTCATGTATAAATCGAGGGCCTGTTTGGGGCCAGAAGTATGGATTTTGATATGACCCATGGATAAGTCAAGGGTAAAACTTAGGGGCATGCAACAAAGGATCTAAACGATATATCAAAGGAAAATGATGCCCAAGAACCTGCAAAATTCTGGAATGCATAACTGTGCTCACCCTAAATGCTGGATGGATGAGAGAGTAGAGGGGGGGCATTGCTTCCAGGACTTATTACACTCTTGTCTATGGTTCCCTTTTCTATGAGCTGAAGTACAGTATGTACATTGACCCGTGGATAAATCAACCCAGGTTTTAGGGGTTAATTTTTTGATTAAAATTTCTAGACTTATGCATGAGTATATACAGTAAAAGTCAAAAAGTATTTTGCAACCAGTTAACTCAGCAGGGGGCAGAGGAAAGTAGTGAGTAGAATCTTATTCTTCCCAGTAGACTCAGGCAAAAGCAAACGCTGCAGCCTTCCCTAGCTTGTGTGTCTTTCCTCACAATTCTTTTTCATTTTGACCATTCTATGATGTTGCTTGGCTATATGTGCCCCAGTTTACACATGTGAAATGTTGGTGTATATGGGAAGAGACTGGATTCCTCCTACATCATAGAGAATGACAACTGCAATGGCAAATTATGTGTGTGTGTGTGTGTGTGTGTGTGTGTGTGACTTCTAATGGGTTCTGAAGGAATCCAGTGTATTCACCCAACCCTGGGAAGTTGTCCATCCTTGTAAAAGTGCTTTGCATGGTTCTGCGCTAAAATGTTTGCTTCTGTTGCAGGTTCCCAAATCTTGGGTCATCCTGGTGTTTTGGACTTCAGCTCCCAGAATTCTTTACTGTTGGCCCAAGTGGCTGGGTCTTCTGGGAGCTGAAACCAAATTTGCAGTGTAACGTGAAGAAACCTAGCTTTGGACTTTAAAATCCCTACTTGGCAATGAGACTCACTGTGAGAGACACTATCTCTCAGCCTCAGACTGTGGCAATGACAAATCCTATTTAAAGAAACATGCCAAGGAAACCTCATGGTAGGGTCACCATCAGTCAGAAATGACTTGAAGGCTGACAACAACAACAACAACAACAACAACAGCAGCAGCAGCAGCAGCAGCAACAACAACATCTTTGGAGTGTGCATAATTCATTGGTTTGCTTTTGGTGCTCCAAAGTTTTCAGACTTCAGATCCCAGGATTTTGGGAACTAACATGCAAAACATCTAGAGCACCAAAGGATGGGTTTTACTGCTTTAGTTTTACGGACTAAGTCCTGTTTTTGTGGGAGATTCTTTCCAACACACAGTTTTCCGTTTTTTCTTTTAAAAAATCCCTGGTAAGAGCAACCATATTTCTGAGCAATAATAGTTTTGTGCAGCCAAGTCTTTTCTGTTCCATCCAATTTCTGCATCAGCCTGTGATTTTAAACACACATAGACGCACGTGTGCATTTATATTTGAATAGAATTTTGCTTCAAATTTTTGTTTGTAGCTTTCCTTGATATATACAAGTTGTGCACAAAGGTTTGAGCCAAGACCTGAATTGGAAAATTAGTGAAGAAAGTGTGAATTAGGTAAGTGTATACAGACTGCACAAAATTCTGCATTCATCCCCATTTCCAGATGGAGAAAACTGTCCTGTATACAGTTTTGTGTACACATTTGAACCAGCATTGTGTAGGGGTCTGAGCATTGGACTATGGCTCTGGAGACCAGTGTTCGAATCCCTGCTTAGCCCACTAGATGATTGTGGACAAGTCACACTCTCTCAGCCTTAGAGAAAGGCAAAGGCATACCACCTCTGAACAAATCTTCCCTAAAAAACCCCATGATAGTGTTGCCGTAAGTTGGAAATGACTCGGAGGCACAAAACAACAACGCTTTTGTATAATGAACCATGCTTTTAGTAACCATAAATGTGGCAGATAGAGAAATAGACTCCTTCCCCATTTTTACATAGAATCTACATAATTGTGATTCTAGGAATACAAACAGCGTCCAAAATGTACATTTGATACCTGCAGTAATAATCTATACGCACTGATTTCTTAGACAGAAAAATCTTAACAATGACAATGGTTTTTTAATGACACAATGACAACAACAGACTGGACTACAGGTTAAAAATCATGATCTGAGAAAGGAGTCCAGAGCAGAAATATGCTCAGTTAGATTATTCCCTGTTTTTCCTTTAAAGATACTTGGATCTGGAACCATGTATGTATTTGGCACTCAAATTTGATATGACCAGGATTTATCTTTTTCAACACACAAACAGAGACTAGCTGACTGAATATAAGCCAAGCACACCAGAAAGACATTTATCATAAACTTTGTATTTTCTTGAGTTCAGGACCCAAAAAAAAAATTCCCTTCAAAAAGTAAACAATCTTTCACTCTTAAAAAAAACCAACCCTACACATACCATACAATGCTTTCTCTGTTACCTAGAATGTGCTTACGTGTGTGTTCATGTTTATATATAATACACATTCATTCATATAGGGCCAAAATAGACCCGCCATTATTCCTTTAATTTATAACTGTGTGCCTTATTTAAAATTAATCGCAGTTATGGAGAGCGTCACTCCAGGTGAGAACAGCCACCCAGACCTGTATTCTTTGTTCCTGCCACAGGAATTAAAGTTGCCATTGTTATCAATGGGGTATCATAAATGCGTATGTTCCCCCTCTGTGTCATAAACCTCTAGCTCGTAGATATTAACATAATACCTATTCTCTAACTGTCCCTAAAATTACCTCTTGGGGAGATTTTGGGCGATGTCTTTGTTAAAATTGTGTTTGTGTATTCATGTAGGAGGATGCATTAGCCTCCCGTTCTTTGCTTTCATGACTGCACATTTATTCACATTGTACACAATGCTAGATATGTTTTGAGCTGCAGCAATTTTATGAGAAGCCACTCGATCAACTGGGGAAAGTTATATGTATTTGTGTTTAGCTTTTTCAAAGAAAGGAAAGAGGTACAGTGTGTTTACTAATTCAACCTGCTACAGAAGCCAAGATTGTACCAATGCCATGGCTATGGAAAGGACTGGGATACTGTCCCAAATTCCTGTCCCCTGGGTGAAAATTTCATCCCAGCAGATACCAAAGGCCCACTGTACAACAAATGGTGGGGACCAATAACAGATTGGATGCTATTGCTTTCAAATACTTGCTATGGGCTTCTCATAAGGATCTACCTGGCCACCGCAGACAACACAATGCTGAAATAGACTGGCCTTTGAGTCTTCTCATCTTTTTATGGTTGTTCTTCTCAAGCAGTTACCTACAACTGCAGCCATATCAGAGTCAAAGACTCTCCTAAAACTGGTCAAATGCTGAGTGAGGATCTGAGATTTATCCTTTGTATCCAAACTTGTTTCCATGCACACATTCTGTCTGCTGCACCTTATGGATCCCACAGATCCCATAGACTGTTGCTGGCCCTACCATGAGGCCAAGTGAGCTAGCAGCCCCAGGAGCAGATACTGTGTGACGTGGAGAAGAAGCAGTGGCTGCCTTCTGTTGGAGGACAGAACAGTGTGTTCTACACAACTTGCCTTTCATGCCCTAAACTAGCTGCAAGTGAGGTAAAGAACTTTGTCTGAAGCATGAGTCAATTGTCAGAGTTGTCTTCTTCTGATGGAGTGGAGGGAGGATAGTCTTTTGCACCAAGGGATGAAAATCTCGGACTAGACAAGGGAAGAGAGGACAATCCACAAATAGCAAATAGTTTATTGCAATTGATCCCATTGTTTCTTGGCTGGAGCATCAGAAACACAAGCTTGGGAGAGAGAGAAAAAACAGCATAAAGCAGAGTTTCTCAGAGCTCCCAAAAGAGTCTCTGGGGGGCTTTCCATCTAGGAGCAAATCCATTTTGGAACATAAAGCAATTGATTTTAAAACAGCAGCCTGGGACTGGGAAACTTGATTAAAAAGTCCTTGCGCTCAGGAGTACACAGACAAAAATATTGAAACAAAACTCCCCTGTAAATAATATGCCGCGGTTAACCTCACAGTCAGTGTTTACAGCAAGGGTTATAATACACAGGCTGGATTTAGGCTGGATAAAGGCAGATTCACAGTTTCCTGGATATGTTAGCAATTTTAAATCATTCCCTTGATAACAGTATAGGAACAGGGCTTTTGCAAATGTATGTGGAGTTACCAGTATAGGCTTTTGCAAATGTATGTGCGGCTAGCAGTATAGGCTATATATTTGTGAGAAGAAACATGCTTCAAGCTAGAGGTGTGGCAAAATGAGGGCATTGAATCTTCCATAAAAATGCTCCTCCACCCCATTTTTGCATCAGTCCTCAATTTTCTAACATTGCAGAGAGTGAGACACTGGAAATCATCCACAAACAGAACTCTTACATTTGTTATGTCCACATTCCCTGGTAACTTTGCATGCTCTTTTTCACTGGATGCCTCAACTTGGTTTCTAAATGCTCAAGTGAAGTTTTAAGTTACTGCAGTGCTAGGAACTTTGGCTGGCCATCTTGTTCGATAGTTTTGAGATCATAACCTGGAGTTATGGTCTCGTAACTGCTGAGAATTCATGTTTACCTTTGTTAATGACAAAATGTCATCCCTGAAACCTACCTTTGCAGTTTGGCAGCACTTCTGCTCTAGGGTTCCCAGGCATTGCAGATCTGGGTGCTTTTTAAAGTACTCTCCCAGTCATGGGGTGCACTGAGGCAAGCAGTTGCAGAGGACCCCAAGGGATTTCTTTGGTTACCCGTTCTTGATGCACCCCTCAATTGGGAAAATGTTGCAGACATCATTTCCCAACCCCCAACCCCTCGATCTGCAGAACCTCCGAAACTCTTCAGAGGCGGAGTTGTCAAGCTGAAACAGGAGAGTTTAAGGGTTTAGCATTTTCAGACATAACCGCAACAATGGAGCTGCGTCATCATAGTTTCTTCTGATGATACAGGACCTCGGCCTACATTTGGGAAGGCACAAATCTAATTCCTTGTTTTGCATCATCTCTCCCATAGCTACATCCCTGATCAGAGATGAAGCGAAGCTCAGTCTTCAAAGTGGAGGGATATGACTCCCCGCTTTCATCTTCTCTCTCAAGACCATAAAAACACCAGTCAATCTGCAATGCACAAAGCAAATACTATGTTGTTGTTGTTGTTTGCCTTCATGTCATTTCCAACATATAGCAACCCTACAAAGAACCTATCCTGGGGCTTGCTGGAGCTGAGAGTGTGTGACTTGCCCAAGGCCACCCAGTAGGTCTCCACAGCCATGCAGAGAATCAAACCCTGATCTCCAGAGTTGTAGTCCAATGCTCAAACCACTACACCATGCTGGCCCTCACACCATGGGGGATTATCACACTAGAGCCAATTCCACAACAACTGCACTAGTGGAAGATAATGGAAGCATAGCACTATAATGAATGATATTTTTCACACAGTCACACAATCACGGCAATAATGATGGCATAAAAACGAAAGAGAAATGCAGTTGCATTCTACATACATCCATTCTTATATATTAGTATATCATTATTGAATGTTTCATGCACATGCCATTTTGGTGCAACTTCACATGTCTGAAAATCCTGGTTCCACCCTGAAGACAACAAAATAAAATGTATATATTTCTTAACATTTTTAAAATCCAATTGAAACAAAATCATGCCCTATACCTCGAAATAAGAGAGAAATCCACTTTAGAAGCAATCCTAGCAATGGGAACGGATTGCCTGTATCAAAATGCAGTCTGGGAAAAGGTCCTGGATTGCTCTGCAATCGCATGAATGAAACATTACTGGCCTCCATTCCTTTGTGATAACATGAATGAAGCACTATTGGCAAAACCATTCATGGGGGTTTCCCCATTAATAAGAAGTTACAGGAGCTTTCTAAGTTATTTATAGGAGAAGTCCTGGATGAGCATGATGCTGTGTGAAAATCCTCTTGCAATTGCATGATCGTGATGGGAGCATTCAATATTTTCCCCTGTTTCTTAACCTTGTGTGACAATCTTCCATGTTTGCAGCTGGCCTAGCAACCAGGTCCCTTCTCTTTTTCTCTCTGAGATTCCCACAAATAGTTCTGCCTTTGCTGGAGGGGTAGGCAACCTGGAAGAGCTGAATGGAACAAGAAGGATGATGAGAAAAAGAAACAGTGAGGGATGGTTCCAAACAAGCTGTCAGACAAAGGAGAAAAATCAAAATGGTGCATCAAAATCTCTGCCCAAGGATGCAACTGACTGTCATGCAAGCGAGCTTTGGGGTAGAAGGGGAACATGGAAAATAGTACTGTAATACTCTTGGGGTATCTTCACTACAATTACAACAGTTTGATTCCACTTTGGCTCTCTTGGTTCATTTTTATGTAATCCTGGGATTGGTACTTGAGTAAGAGACTTAAAACTGTGTGTTAGGAAACTCTAGTGCCGTAGATCAGGAAATCGCATGAGACAGTTGTAAAGATCTCACCAAACAACAAAGCTCAGGATTCTGCAAAAAGCAGCCCAAAAAATTTACTATAGCATGTGACGGGTTTAACTGTATGGCATAGAAACCTTTAGTAATTTAACACACACTAATCCTATTTTCTCTCCACATGGGAGTCAAAGTGGTACAGAAGATTAGAGATATAAAATTTCCAGAAACGTTGAAGTCATGTGGAAAAAGGGACGGCTGAGTGTGTCATATATTTTCCAGGAAGAAAATGGAATTTTTCAGGGGAAGAGGTAATAATAAAGATAGCCTTTACAGATTCAAAGTCAGTTTGTTACTTTATGAACATAAATATATTATGTGTACAGTTGCCCCTCCAGAGCCACAGATTCTTTTATCCACAGATTCAACTATCCACAGCATGAAAATATTCATACACAGTGGACCCTTGTTTTGCATGGGGGATCCCCCTCCACGCATAATGGAAATACTGTGGTACCTCAAGTCCCCTTGATTTTAATGGTCGCATGCTCCTGCGCATGCACCATTAAGAGAGCCAGGGCTTGCCGTCTGCATGACCTTGAATCCGCATATGGTGAGCCTGCGTATGACACAGGTGCATTATACTATGTATATATATATATATATATATTCTGAAAAAGCAAACCTTGATTTTGCCATTTTATATAAGAGACACAATTTTATTATGCCATTATGTTTAATGGGACCTGACCATCTACAGATTTTGGTATCCACAAGGAGGTCCTGGAACCAAAACCCAGCAGATACCCAGTGTATTTTTGTTTGGCTGAAGACTATAAAGTTAGAATATTTGAAACAAAGCGCCTTCAGACGATAATTTAAAACTGAACGTATCTTTCTACTTAAAAGTTTAGCTACAAATAGAACTACAAGGGCCTGAGATTTATACAATACCTGAAATGTAAGGATCCTCTGTTTTTCTGACAAGCAGGCAAAATTTATGATGAGCAGGCAAAACACAATGAAAACAGAAGAAACGATGAGCATTAGCAATCAAAAAAAAGTATTTGTCTTCTTTGTTTTTCCTTAGTGTTAAGCAGACATAAAACTTTCATTCCCTTAAAAAGAAATGAGAAAAGAAAACCAAGGCAAGGAATTGCAACAATCAACTATGGTACACAGTCTTACATGAAGGTTTTCCTGTTATATCATTTTTAGAAATAACTGTGGGGGAGTAAATACATGAACACCTTGTCTCAAATATTTTATTTATTGTTGTAAAAGAAAATATTCCATAATTGTAAAAGAAAATATTCCATAATCTCCTTCCCCTCTGATTTTTCTGCCAGGAAATGGATTCCTAATGGTGGCTCATATCTTGTTTTGGGACACAGTTGCCCACCACTATTGACCAATCAGTCTGATAAAAAAGTATATTCTTCCTGTCATTTTATCAGATAAACACCAGGCAATAAACTGCATTAGAGAAACAACAGATACCGACCTTCAAACATTATAAAGTTTATAACACATTTTAATTTGTTGTACAATGCCAAGCGAAATGAGATCATTCTTGTCACCAGAGAAATTGCAATGGAGATACCAGATATGGAGTTTATCATACGACGGAATTTGGGGGTATAATCCAATGGTAATCCGAACGCAATCATGGGGTTTCACGTTATTGCAAATGAGTGTATCTCACGCAATTTCGGGCAATGGGAAATCATTCCAAACGCAATCATGGGGATTTCACGTAATTGCGTATTAGAGTATCTCACGCAATTTTGGGCAATGGGGAGGTCATTTTTGGGAAATGGGAAGTCATTATGAACACATTCCAAATGCAATCAGATTTCACATAAATTCGTTAAACTAGCGAATTCACGTAATTGCAAATTGGCTCCATTCGCAATTGAGAGACATTCCTCCCACGTGATAAACTCCTATATCTCTTTAGGGATGACATTCTGTACAAGGGACAAAACTACTAAGAAACTTGTTTCCTTTATTGCTACTTAATAATGTCCAACTAAAAAATTGGGGGGCTTGGCATTTCCTCCCTTTCTTTTTGGTCCTAAGTCATCCTGGCTGGGGAGGATGGCAGTTATAGTCCAACACATCTGGATGGTAACAAGTCAAGGAAGATCGGCGCAGGACATTAAAGGTAGGTACTAGCAATTTGAACTGGATTCTAAAAGCAGCTAGGAAAGTTCTTTCAGAGTATAACACTCACAAATACGGTTCACCAACTGAAATTCTGGTGTCCATGTCAATGTGTGTTGTGTTCCTTCAAGTCATTTCCAACTTATGGTGACCCTAAGGCAAACCTATCATGGGGTTTTCTTGGCATGATTTGTTCAGAGGAGGTTTCCATTGCCTTCCCCAAGGCTGAGAGAGTGTGACTTGCCCAATGACATCCAGTGGGCTTCATGGCTAAGTGGGGCATCAAACCTTGATCTCCAGAGTCATAGTCCAACCAATGTTCAAACCGCTGTGCCGCACTGGCTCCCCATATTCTTGTCAATAGAAGCTTCTGAATAGTTTGAAGTTATATAGCAAATGAAGCGATGTCTTTTTAAATTACAATTAAAATGAAATGTACTTACACTTTAGATATTGGCGAAATTAAAAGAGTTACAAGCAACTAGTTATATAATGAGTTACTTCGAAGTTTAGTACGCTGTCACTGACTTCCTAGGATCACAGCCTTAATTTTTCTTCGGATTCGACAAGCATTCTGCAGCCAACAGACCAGAAAGACTCCAGAGTAATTACACATTGAGGATATGCGATAGCCAGAGCAGATCCTTACCAGCGATTGCAGCATACAATATATTTCAAATGTTCAGCGGCCAATTTTTTTTTCTTTCTTTCTTACATTTATAAAATCCCCCAACAGCCGCAGTCTCTCAGCTGTTTTCAATTGCATTTTTTTAAATATCAAAAGCAATTATACTTAAAACAACTTGCTAAATAATGCCAATATTAAAACCATGCGTAAAGCATTGTGCCTCTTCTTTTCTTTTCGCTTTTGCAAAAGCTCTGGAAGAAGGGGAGGGAAAGGGAATGAAATCAATGCGTGTCGTTAGCATCTCAGAACAGATTTCCCAACAGTTTAAGATTTCATAAGCTAGATTTCAGGCTACAAATAGGACTCAAACTGCTGAGCTGAAATGTTCAAGAATTAGCAGACCCTGGGAATTTGGAGTTGTTGGATACTTTGAGGGGTGGATAGAGGAATGTGGGTTGTTTCTGTTTTCCCAGACTCTTCTGCCTTTAGAGGTTCTTCTCTTCAATTTGGCTGCATCTGCACTGCACAAATAATCCAGTTTGAGACCACTTTGATTGACATCACTTAGTGCGATGAAATTCTGGGAATCTGCAAGGTCTTTAGCCTTCTCTGTCAGAGAGCTCTAGTGCCACAACAAGTTGGAAATCCCACAATTCCATAGCATTGTGTCATGGTGGCGCAGTGGGTAAATGCCTGTACTGCAGCCACTCACTCAAAACCAGAAGGTGGCGAGTTCAAGACCAGCAAAGGGCTGAAGCTTGACTCAGGCTTGCATCCTTCCGAGGTCGCTAAAATGAGTACCCAGATTGTTGGGGGCAAATAGCTTACAATTGTAAATGAAGCTGTTTGTTTAACAAATTGTAAGCCGCTCTGATAGTCTTGGCTGAAGAGCGGGGTATAAATAAAACATTATATTATATATATATATGGTAGTGGTATCAAACTGGATTGTTTCTGCAGTGCAGATGCAACCTTTGAGGCTTTAAGGCAGGGATGGGCAAAGTGTGGCCCCTGGGTGACATGCGGTCCTTGGGGCCTCAAAGTACAATACCTCAAGCTCACAAAAGCTCTCCTGTTGCATTTTTTATCATGCCCCAAACCTCCCCAAATGGCTCAAAACAGGTGCAAAACACAGCAGCTTTGCTCCTTGAATCTCCAAGCTCCACCATAACGCACTTCAAATCAGTTCAAATCGAAATGGTAGTGGTGTCACTTCCTGTTTCATTTTCAGCCAAATTGGAGGATGAATTCGGTGGGACAATGGTTGGTTTTTATGGTACTTTGCAGGTTGGTGGATCAAAATTCCTGTTGGGGTGGGTGTCCAAACACAGTCCAGGCAAGCAGCCAAAGGCTAGTTGCTACAATGGTTTTCTTAGGCAGTTCCTTCCTCTGAAATGTAACTTACAGAACTTGGTATTTCTTGGGGGGGGGGGGGGGTTCTCCTATCCCAGTCCTAACCAGGGTTGACCCTGCTTAGCTTCCATGATCAGATGGGATTTGGTGCCTTTAGTGTGTGTGTGTGTGTGTATGAAATTTTAGATAACCCACCATGCATCTGATTATGTTCCACAAAAACTCATGCTATAATACAGTGATTCCCAAACTCTGGTCCCCTAGGTGTTTTGGATTTCAGTTCCCAGAATCCCAGACTATTGGCCAAGATAGCTCAGGCTTCTGGAAACTGAAGTCCAAAACACCTGGAGGAGGAGAGTTTGGGAATCATTGCTATTATAGATTGTTAGCCTTCAAGGTGCCACTGTACTCTTCATTGGTCAGTTTTGGGTTACCTTCTCATCTCCTTTCTCCATGGCTAAACGTCTTCGGTACTTTGCATTATCTTCCTTGGTGTCACAAAAGACGGAACACTGAAAATTGCACGTTCAACATTTCATTGCAGTGGAAAAATATGTCACTTGGGGTCTCTTGTCACTCTCCATCCTCCCTCCCCTGTAATTGCTGAATGTCGATGCTTGATAATTACTGCGTTGCTTTAGGGTTCTTCAAAGGTATAAGAAATGAATAGTTTTTCTCCAAAATAATCATTAGCCATGTAGGACACAAAGTCAATTCATGCATTATTCCGCCTTTAGCCTGTTTTCTTAATGATTTAGGAGTTGAACTCTTGTACTCCCGAGTACAAATAATATTTATCTACTCAGTAAATTCTTCTGTGTTAGAACTGGCAGATTATGTATTTGTCTCCAACCTTTAAAAAGAAAATAAATAAATAAATAAGGCAATTAAGTCTGCAAATCTATAGCCCACTTTCCTTATGTCACATACATGAGTAGACATGTATAGGATGGTGCTGCCTACCTAATGTATTTTTTAAATCAAATTATAAACTCACTTGTTGTTTCCCTGCACTGTTCCTTCTTTCTCTCAATTTCTCCTCATCTGCTTTCATCTCAGTTAAAACTGTAAACCCTTTGAGGCAGGGATCTTTTGCTTACATTACCCTAGGAAGGATCCGGCACATCGAAATCAATTTACAACCAAGAATCAGAGCAAGAAAGATGCTTTGGCCCCTGCCAAAGGATCTGCACTGCCTTTCCATTTATTTCGGTCTACAATTCAAAGTGCTGATTTTGACCCAGATGTATGGTCCCAGATGGGCTTAGGCTGGAACCAGACTATCCAAAAAACAGAGCTTGGGAATTTTAATGGTTTTCGAATTCACCTTCCAGAATCTGACTGGCCCATAGCAATATTGATGATTTTAATGGTATGGGATTTCCCTTGATAGTAGCATCTTCTCGCCTTATGGAGCATAGATTATATAGGAAAACTGGATGTGAAAACGACACTACCATCAAGAATGAAAGCCCTCAGCTTGGGGGAATCTTCTCACAGAAAAGTGGCATGCACATCAGAGTGTGAAGATGGTCTTTTCTTGGACTACAACTCCCAGATGTACCCAGCCAGCTAAGATACAACTTGCAGCTACAGAGAGATATGCAATGCTTGACACAGAAGGCCTAAATTTTGAACTTTTGAGGTCTTCCCTCACTAGTTCAGGGTTGTTCCAGATCCTGAGGTTTGTGGACCTAAACCTGAGATAAAGGGACAACCCCTCATAAGGTCAATAAGTCTGGACTATGATCCTGGACTATGATCCTGGAGACCAGGTTCCAATCCTGGCTTGGTCATGGAAACCCACTGAGTGACCTTGGGCAAGTCACACACTCTTAACCTCAGAGGCTGGCAATGGCAAACCCTCTCTGAACAAACCTTGCCAAGAAAACCCCATAAATAGGTTCACCTTAGCATCGCCATAAGTCAGTAACAACATGACGGCACACAGCAACAACATTAAGTACTAACCAGATGCACACACACAAACATGTGTCCGCATACATACTGACACAGAGAAAACAAATTTTCCTGTTTGGAAATCAAGAAAGAAATTTTTAACTAAATAGGCTGTCCCAGGTTGAAGGTGAAATGATGGGGTTGTGCCTTCTCACTTACTTAAGGAGACGGGATAAGGATACTTTAATTTAGCCTACTTACTCCTAGCCGAAATTTGGATGCGGAGCAGAGTGAAGGTTGAGCCATGGTGCTACAATGACTGCAAAGGAAGGAAGAAGCTAAGTAAATATATAGGCCTTCTAGAAGGGCTGCCACAATTCTGCTCCTGTTCCACAAAACCAGGGCAAAAGAATACAGGATTGGATTGGGTGGTTTATTGGCACCCCCTCAAAAAAAGACCCGAAACACAGGCACACACACAAATGCCACATTTGGACCTTTAACATTGTTTTATTGCATATTTCAATTGATGCTGTTGATGGTGCTTCACAACGGTCAAAAACAGTGGGACCTTCCATTTTTCAGACCCTTCAATCTGGGATTTTCCCGGTTTTCCGGGACAAATGGCAAGCCTACCTCCTGGACAGTTTGCAAGCTGCATTATCAAATAAACGAATCCTTGCAAAATGAAGCAAGCTGTAATTTTTGTGAGGATAACAATGATTCATTTACATACTTTGTTTCACGAAATTGCTTTGAATACAAACTAGAAAGATAGGGATCACCATCATCAAAACATCATCATTATCACCACTATCTCCACCATTCAAACCATGAACCTTTTAGCAACTCCTTAAAAATGGATTCTTAAGGAATTCTGTTTCTTGACATTATTCTGAGGTTGAGGCTAGGATCTCTATACTGTAATGCTTCATAAATTCCAGGGAAGATTATAGCAAACTGTACTGCTTTGACCTTTTCGGGATCTTTTTTAAAAAACTCTCTTCCTCTCTCTTACCATTTGATTTGTTCATGACTTCCATCTTTCCTGTTTATTGGCCTTGGTAACCTGTAGGGAAGACGGCTGACAAGTAGCCAATCAAAATGTAGAAGACTGAAAAGGTTAAAGTCCATGTTTATGGGTCCATTAAATGTTTATAGTCTTTTACAGTCCATGCTGGGCATGAAAATTATGGCCTCTTATTCTCATAGCAAACAGGGTAACAAGAGCAGAAAAATGACAAAAACCGAAGCCCTTCGGAAAGCAAAATTTGTTATCACAGCACAGAAAAAAAGAGAGGGAGAAGACAGAAATTTCCCTTCTTTAGTGATACTAATGGGAGAGATGGGGTAGTTAATGGTACAGAATTGAACCATGCGCACATGCATAAAATGCACAGAAATGACTGCGTTAAAACACTATAGCCATAGATTCTGGGATGGGAAGATGTGAGGGCTCAAACCTTCCCAAGACTAGGCTGGGGGACGAAGCCCTCTATGATCTGGCAAAATGGACCACCAAGGCTCCTAGGTAGTTGACCACCATCAGAAATTATTGATCATAAAAGTACTAAATGATGAAGCACTAAGAAATATTAAGACAATGATTGATGTCGAGCCTTCCCAGGAATCATAAAAGCTGTCTGCAATATGTCCTATGGACACTTTCTTGCTGTATATCTTGAAGTTGTTTCCGACTTATGGTGACCTTAAGGCATCCCTATCATGGGATTCGAACCCCAGTCTACAAAGTATATAATCTGACACTACACAAGCATGTCACCTCCTCTAAGGTTCCATAGGATGCAGCTGCAGCACTTAAAGTGGCATCAAACTGCATTATTTCTACAGTGTAGATGCACCCTCAGAAGGAAAAAGCCTATGAGCAGGAACTCTTCTTAAAAACATATACATAGGCCGCTGCCTTTCCACTTGTAGAGCTAGATAGGCACATGCACACGTATATGAGAGAACGAAAACTTACAAGTTGGCGGCTACAGTTTGATTAATTCCATCCCAGTCAAGCAGATTTTCCAGCATCTAATATCCCTATCTCCAATCTCCCAGTGCCGTCCCGCACATTTGCATCTCCGTACTTGTAGCTGGCTGTTGATGTATTGATTCGGAGAAGCTCCGATTCCCCCAGCTCATTCGCTGCGGATACAGAATGAGATGAAACAACTGGGAAATCAGGAAAGCAACAAGCAGAGCAAGGCATATTGGCAAAAATTATTTAACACTTGGAAACCAGTCTACCTACCCTTGATAATACTAGCAATTAAATGGATGAAATGAATATTAATTACCAATAATCCATGGTTTGTGGGGGCATAGTAATAAATGGAAAAACATCAGGAAAGGCACTGTCTGCATTTTATGTCATATCTCATTTCCCTATAATTTTCATCTCTATACATTTTGGAAAGGAAGTTGTGCTGTTTGCATGTGCAAACAGGCAAAGAGATTGCACCTAAACACTAGGAAGAACTTTTTGATGGTAACAGCTGTTTTGACAGTGGAATGTGTTGCCTCAAAATGCGGTGGAGTTGCCTTCTTTGGAGATTTTTAAACAGACGCTGGATAGCCATTTGTTAGGAGTGCTTTTGACTGTGTCTTCCTGCATGGCAGAATGGGGTTGGATTGGATGGCCCTTGGAGTCTCTTCCAGTTCTATGATTCTATGATTTCATGGCCATGGTTTGATTGGGAACAAAACAATAAATCTTTGCTTCTCTGACGTTGCAATGTACCAGTCTTTTTTGCTTCTGTTCAGTATGAGATCCTAAGACTCTTCTTAGTGCAATATTTTTCTTTTTTTAATATTTAATATTTTTTTCTTTTTCTTTTTTTTTATGTCTATATGGTGTTACCAATGGCCTTTCTCTCAAAGTCAACAACCCAGTTCTAGAAGATTTGATCTGCATTGGGAGCAGGGGCCCATTCACATTGCAGAGTTATAGCATTATTATTCCACTTTAACTGCCATGGCTGGATCTAGCCCTGCAGCTATCGCAGAAGAAAGTAAAGCAGCTGTCCTTCAATCGTGTTTCGTTCCAGTTCTGTGGTCTGCTGAATTTACCTGCTGATCACTGCCATCAAGAATCTGTTTGATATTTTATCCTCCTTTCTCCCTCCTGACTTCTTTTCCTTTTGTGCCATTTCTTTTACACTGTAAACCCCCAGGTAAGGAATGTTTCATTTTTAATATTTGTAAGCTTCTCCAGGAGCCATTTGGGGGCAAAGATGTTGTTGTGTGCCTTCAAGTCATTCCTGACTTATGGCAACCCTAAGGGGTTTTCTTGGCAAGTATCTTCTGAGGGGTTTGCCATTGCCATCCTTTGTGGCTGAGAGAGTACGACTTGCCCAAGATCACCGAATGGATTTCCATGGCCAAGCTGGAATTCATACCTTAGTCTCCACTCTGGAGACCAGGGTTCGAATTCCATCTTGGCCATGGAAACCCACTGCGTGATCTTGGGCAAGTCATACTAGTCCGGTTTGTAAACCACCACATCACCTTAGCAAAGATATGGGGCAAAAAAAGTTAAATCAATAATTACTACCCTTCAGCAACTTCAGGCCTGAAGCTTCAGATTAGGGTGAAAGATTAATTGTGAATGATTTACACAGCGACACAATGGCAATCAGAGTCCATACTGGTGTTTTGTGGATAATATTTGCATTTGTTAACCTGAACGTTTTAACAAGACTCCTAAGTTCACTATGGAGGTCATCCACCTCTCTATTTTATTTTATTTTTTTACAAGAGTTTCAAAGAGCACAGACTGTGGCCTGTTCTAAACAGAAACACCAGCATCCCACTCTCTCCAAAAATTGCCTTTCCTTTTTCACCTGTGCTGGAAATCTGTGCACCAAATGGATGGACATTTGAAGCATTTGGGTTGCTTGGAATGCAATCAAGCTGAAGGGGATAACATTTGGAGCAGCATTCAATTAACCAGCGCCACCATTGCCGCCGCCGCCGCAGCAGCAGTGCTGAGGTTTCATTAAAATGTTGCATAAGCATCTCGCCGTAGCATGCACGAAGGAAAACAATTTAATTTCCCGTCCTTATCACAAGCCGCAGAGACAGCGTGGCTGCACGTAAGGGAGGATTAAGGTGGGAAAAATGGGCACTCCAGTGCTGTGATTTATAGGAGGTGCGCCTGGAGCTCATCACACGCCGTGATCCTCCCCAAGACCCAGCTGGTCTGGTACTCAAAAAGGGCAACTCCATCTCCTGATGCATTCGCTGCCTTTTCAAAAGCAACATGCAACATAATTAATTGGTTCCCTCGCAATGAAGTGGGGGAATGCTTTCCAGCGAGAGAGAGAAAAAAAGAAAGGCCATGTCACGTATAGAGATCTTTCTGTGGGGTAATTTAAGTTTCCTAAGGCTTCATTCAGCTTTTGCTAGGAAACAACAATATTTAAATATCAAAATTTCAAAGCCAAGCCTGTTAGAGTTTAACCTTAAAATCAGCAGAGTAGGACAAATGTGCTCTTGTCTAACTATGCTTTCCGCAGAATTTTTTGATTCCAAACAAACCAACAAACATGTAGTTTGTAGTTTAAAAACAAAAATTTACTCATGGCCTTACTCTATATTTACACAGAAGCTTTATCCTAATCTAGCTAGTGAACAGTTCAGGTAAAAGAAATATTTATCTCACCATGATTCAAAAGAAACTCGAGAGAGCAGGAGGATGGAAACACAACTGCGCATTGAGACCTAAGTCACATGGTTGGTTTGAATGAGAGGGAGAGGAGGGAGGAGTTTCCATGCAGGAATTCCCTATCTATCTAAGGAGGGGGAAGAGAACGCAAAAATCTTCCAACACTTTCTGCCCGAGATTTGTACAAAGCAGCTGCCAGCCAAGTCACCAATACTGGGCTCAATGGGCATAGAATCATAGACTCTTACAGCTGGAAGGGATCCCAAAGGTCAGCTAGTCCAATCCCTACTATGCAGGAAGACACAATTCCTGAAAGATCATTATCCAACCTCCTGTTGTTGTTGTTGTTGTTGTTGTTGTTGTGTACCTTCAAGTCACTTCCAATTTACAACCCTAAAGCAACCCAACCATGAGGGTTTCTTGGCCAGGTTTGTTCAAAGGAGGTTTGCCATTGCAAATTTGCAATGCTCTGATGCTGAGAGAGCATGACTTGCCCAAGGCCACCCAGTGGCTTTCATGGCCAAGCTGGGAATCGAACTCTGGTCATAGGCCAACACTCAAACCACTATGCTATGCTGGATCTCACCCCAACCTCTGTTTAAAAACCTCCAAAGAAGGAGAGTCCACCACCCTCTGGGGTAGGAAAGTCAGTTTAAATTGAATGCAATAATCTTTGTAGTCTTTCCACTGTCAAATGGCTCTTGCCATCAAGAAATTCCAACAATTGCCAACAGTTGTATTGCTTTTTAAATGTCGTAAGCCACCCTGAGTCCTAGTCCTGGGAGAAGGACAGGATGATGATGATGATGGTGATGGATCATAATAATTTCCTCCTAATGTTTAGGTAGAATCTCTTTCCTTGCAATTTGAATCCATTGGATTGCATTCTAGAATCTGAAGTATCCAGAGCAGCCAAACAAACAAACAAACAAACAAAAACAAGCTGGCTCTATCTTCTTTTGAGACCAGGGTTCAAATCCCCCCTGGGCCATGGAAACTCATGTATGATCTTGGGCAAGTCATACTCTCTCAGCCTCAGAAGAAAACTTACTCTGAACAAATTGTGTCAAGAAAACCCATGACATGGTTGAGGGTACCTTAGAGTCACCATAAGTTACAAATGACCTGAAGCCCCACAATAGCAACAACAACAGCAAAACTATACCTGGACTGGGTTCCATGAATAAAGAAGACCTCACCATGTCATCTTTAAAAGGAGTAAAGAAAACGTCACATTTGCAAAAGGAAAAGGACAAACTCCTTCTTGACCTAATGAGCAATCCCCAAATCCCGCAAGTGAAAGGAAGACAGGAGGAGTTGTGATAAAAGGAAGACAGTCCACATTGGGATGATCGGGTAAAGATAGTACCGTACCATAAGGAGTTTAGAACAATGTCTCCATCCCATAGATTATCCTTCATAAATTCAACTTAGTATTATTATTCCTTATGGGGGGTGGGTGCAGGCAAACACCATAAATTCATGCTGGCAATGCAGCTTTTCCCATCCTCTTTCCAAATCACAAAATTTAATTGTCAATAATAAAAATGACAAGATGCCCCTTTTTCAAAAGAGAAAAGTTGACTTAGCAGAAAAACTGACACACGCTATTCCAATACCACCCCCTACTGGCCAATGCAGAGATTACTTTTTTGCTGCAAGGCTGAAAATTATAGAAAAGGAAGCTGTATATTAAAACCAAATCCTATGCCAGCCTTTCCAACCTGGTTCTCTTGAGATGCTATTGGACCACAGTTTCCATAATTCCTGGGGTTGACGGGAGTCACAATCTACAATGTTTTGGGGAAAACAAGCAAAAAAATAAAAATCCTTCCTGATTTGCAAATGTAATATGATGGCTCTTTTTAAGACAGAGCAAGAGAGCACAAAAAAATGCTTCCAAAGATGGTGGTCAGAAATACTATACTCTTCTGCCACCCACTTTCACGTTGTCCTCTATCCAGTACCCAGCTCCGAGTTTTGCCGATGTGTCTTTAAGAAACAATGTTCCAATCCTTGCAGGGGAACATTCCTGATTTGATAGGAAAAGTCCCAATTAATCCTCTCTCATCCCATTTTTTCAGCTGGTTTTCAAATGTCCCAGTTTCTATTTCCTCCCCCTGCTTTTCCCCTTTTTCCTCAACTTACTTCAATTGCTGCAAAGTGAGTTGAAAATGCAAGAGCAGTTTGTATGCAATGACCAAGCAGAGAGGAAAAAAATTGGCCCAGAATCTTGCCCTAGACAAAAGAAATCTTCAGCAGCCTCTTGTCTGTTCTTCCTCATTGCTAACTTCTGGCATCTTGACCATACTCTGATGTTGCCGAAGTATTAACATCATGCCACATGTTTCCTGATTTTCATCTGTGAAATGTTGGTGGGTATAAAACAACCTGCTTGAGGGGTGGCATGGTTAACCACAACAAAATGGTTGCTGGGGAATGGTTAAGCCTTTTTTTCTGGGGGGCAGGAGGAATGATACAATTCAAAGCAGCAAAACTGAGCTGATAAAGGGTTTGGCTCAATTTTCCTGCCTGATATTGATCATATAACCTTGCCCATGTCCTCCGGGTCCCATTTTTCTCTTATGGTTGAATGGGAAAGACAATGGAACCTAGAAAGCCAGGGATGTAGTGGGTGGAGAGCAAAATTCCCTCTAGTAAGAAATACTCAGATTCAATCTAGACAACGAGGAAACTGAAATAGTTAAAGAATTCCCATATCTAGGACCAAACTTCAACCAGAATGGAGACTGCAGTCAAGAAATAAGAAGAAGACCAGAAATGGGAAGGGCAGCTATGAAAGAACTGGAAAAGATACTGAAGAGCAAAGACATACAACTGAGCACTAAATTCAGAATCGTTTAGGCTATTGTATTCCCAGTTGTCACGTACAGATGTGAGAGCTGGATGGTGAAGGAAGCAGATAGAAAGAAAATCAACTCATTCAAAATGTGGTGCTGGAGAAGAGTATTTAGGATCCCACGGACAGCCAAGATGACAAACAAATGGGTTCTTGGACAGATCAGACCAGGGCTCTCCTTGCAAGCTAAGATGATCAAGTTGAGACTATTGTACATTGGCCACATAATAAGAAGGCATGGATCACTGGAAAAAACAATAGTGCTAGGAAAGGTAGAGGGGAGAAGAAAGAGAGGAAGACCACAAACTAGATGGATAGACTAGATCAGATGGGTTATGGGCAAGGGCTTGCAGGATCTGGGCAAGGCAGTGGAGGAGAGGGATTCTTGGAGAAGTCTCATCCACAGGGAAGCCATGAGTCGGAACTGATGCTTGAGGGCAGCTAACAGCAACCAAAGAACATCATCCTTGTCCCACACATGCAAATCCAGAAAGGTGCCATTCCTAATTGGCAAAACCCTTTTAAAAAAAGACCCCATCCCAATCCTCCAAGATTTTCAAAACCAAAAAATGGTCAAAAAGAGCTGAAACTGGAAACTGGGTCTCTCCCAGTTTCACCCAGCTTCTTACCAGTTCAAGAGGGCGATAGTCAGGCCACCATAGTGGCAAAATTGTTCTCTACAGTATCTGCTGTTATTCTAAAGAAATTCAGACTTATACAAGCTTCTTCCCATGACGTAGTATCACCACTTTTTATTCTGCTCCTCAGAAAGTGTAATTCAGCCGTAATTCAACACCCAAATACGTGTGATGTTGACTGCATTGTTTTAATTCTTTAATTTATAAGGTGTGATTACACTCCTTGGTTCCAGAAAAGCTGAAAACAGGAGAGAACTAGATATCTGTGCATGTGGAGGTGTGTTTTTTTAAAAACCTTTTCTGAATCTGTGAGGTTTGTTGAGTAAGAAGATTACATTTTAATTATACTGCATTTAGATGCTGAATTACTGAAGAGGGGAAATCATAGGGCTGGAGTGATAAACCTAGCCCTCTCCATGTTTCAGACTACTACTTCCATAAACCCATCCCAGTTGTCTTGCTGGTTGAGGTTTCTGGGACTGGGTCCACCACATTTGGAAGGGCAAAGATTCCCTACTGTTGTCTTGATGAAAGATACCAGAAAACAAGGTGGTATAAGTATAGCACTTCGATTTCACTTTAGCTGTCATGGCAACATCCTGTGGATTCTTGGGATTTGCAGTTTAGGAAGGAGTATTTAGAAAACTCAGCTGGAGAGCTCCAGCATCTCACCAAACTACAAGCCACAGGATTCCTTAAGGATGTTACCATGACAATTAAAGTGGAATCATATTGGGATTATCACACTAGGGTCAATTCCAGAACCATCCCACAATTATCCCATTATTGGCAATGAATATCCCATTACTGGCAATGGGATAATTGTGGGATGGTTCTGGAATTGACCCTAGTGTGATAATCTCAATAGTGCTATAATGGTATAGTGTTAAAGAGCCCATCGTCTGGCAACATATGGAGATCCCCAGGTGGTTGTAGCTTTCCACAAGCAACGGATGGTGTGAAAGGGGAGGCGTTGGCTTGTTTGCACCTTCAGTATATTTATTAGGTAAAGCAAGGGATATAGATGACTTGCAGTAACCTTCCAGTTGCATGCCATGATTTACTGTCAAGAACTGCCAGAATTAAAACCAGAGAAATGTGTTTGTACTGCAGCTCCCATAATCCCTCACCATCAACTTTTCTGGCTATAAATCCTGGAAACTGTAGGACAAATTTATCTGGAAGGTTATTTTTTGCCTACCCCTGCTATGCAATGAGAGGAAATGTCTGACCTAATGAGACCGTATTCTGCCTTTCTTTAAAGAGTTGGATTATGGGACTAGACATAGTATCTCTTGAGGATGGAGTTCCATAAACACAGTTTACACTACATGGGACCTACTATCCCACACCATTTGGGATTCCATCGAGCCAACACAACAGCAGCAACACAACTTGGCAAAGTGTGATTCCCCCAGAGATCTTCTTGGGTTGCAGTTCTCAGTGTCTCTAGTCAGCTCAGCCAATGTGATGGATGAATGCTGAGAGTTGCAGTCCAACAACATCTGGAGGGCCATCCTTTCCCTATCCCTGTCTTTCCATAAGATAAGGCCTCAGACAGAACAGAAGCATGTTTAGGATGCTGGACAGATACTGGACCAGAGTCTCGGGTGGATTCAGGACCATGGCCAGCAATTCCAGCTGCTAAAGTAAGAAACAAGTCACCCCATGCAGTATCCTGGCTTTGAGAGTGTTTTTGGAGCCCCATACAATTGCATCTGAATGTCTTAAAAGTTCAGCACCTTTTTTTTCTGCAGCCACTAGTTGCAGTTGGCTCACAGCCTGTAGAAAGGGGGCTTGGTTGGGTTATGCTCTCCAATGCCTTCTTGTTCCTCGGAGGAATCGGAGGACTACATAATGGCATCAGTGGACCATAGAGCTTCCATGGGATTTACTAGACCAGGTTGAGAGTGGCCCTACCTATCCAATGATGCACCAGAACTTCTGCTCTAGAAGTGCTTTGGGAGTCTTGATCTTGGGACCATACCACCTTCACTCAGACCTTGAAAAGTTACTTTCTTGCACATCAACTCCCGGAAACTCTGCTTTCTCATTGATTTAGAAAATTCAAGATGAAGGAGGCCATCAGCAACCTCCCTGCTGTTTTCTGCCCGAGCTTGGAAAAATTACTTTTTTTGGACTATATCTCCCAGAATCCTTCACTGAGACATTCTGGGAACTGTAGCCCTTCCCCCCTCTCCATATCTTGCTTCAGATTAAACTGTGTGGTTTCCTCCCGCTGCTGAATACAAGATAAATCTACCTAGCTTTCTCCTTGCTCTTCTGGCAAAGTCTGGGCAGACAGGACAACTTGTGGGTGTTACCATAAACTATATTTCCTTCTTTCTTAAAAGGACAGGTTGCATTCCAGAGGATTGTCGACTCACATCCTAAAATCCAGATATATAGCCATGTTAGTTTGGAATGTCAGAATGCAAAGGGATCTTGCAGCTCCTTTGAGGCTAAATGTGTGAAAGGAGTTGTGGTCTTCGTAGACTTGGTTGCATCTGAAAAAGTTGACCGAGTCTACAAAAGCTCATGCTTCAACATCCTTTGCACAATTATTCCCAAAAGTGCTGCACGATCCCTTTGCACCCTAAAATCCAGTTTAATGAGCTTCTGTTTCACAATGCGGTACCATGTCTAAACCTAAAGGCAGAGAATTTATCTGCAGGCTACATTGTGCAGAAAAGGAAGAACTAATATTGACCAAGCACGCTCAAACCATTACACCACTCCGTTCCTTCAAATAACCTGCATCTGATCTGTATACAGCTTTATCGGTCATCCCCAACTCTTTGAATTCTACATGAATCTCCTTTATGCTGGACTGAGACACAAGTGCATGTCAATGTGCAAATGGAAAGGCACTGATCGGGCCGTGTAACTTTGCAAAGATTCATCCAAGTCCTCTAGACGGTTGTGCAAATAACTTTGTTCCATTTCCACCCCTCTTCTCCCTTCCGCCCATCCGTTTTTCCCTCTCTTTCTCTTGCTTTTTTAGAACCTAGTAGCTACTTCTGACATCTTCATTTGGAGAACGCTGTTGATCGGTTCCCTCTTCTATAGTGTATGTTCCACATTAAGTCATTATCTATGCTGTTCACTCCATTAATTCTGCTAGTTTTATTAGCAAAGTTCTGCCGCCTAGTCCTGTAACAGTGACAAGCATTTCGAAAAGCTAATCTGACAGATAATGACTCCATTAAGGGTTGAATACTAATTGGTTTACATCAGGGGCCTGGAATTAATTGATGTAAATAAATTAGCACCTGAGCATGCATCACCCTGGCTTTGGATTTCCTAAATACCAAGGTTTGTTTTATTTTTTAAAACCACATGCGCAAACCTTGTATCTTCCGCAAAATGCAACTGAATATAAACAGACAGGACAAGTAATTAAAATGTGCCAAGAAAACCTGCCAAGGAAGGTTTAATATTATCTCTCAACCTCTCTGAAGACAGAGGGCTGGGAGAGAGAGCTTGGCTTGCATTTTTTGCTTTGAATGTGGTGATGACTTGTCCAAAACCCTGCTTTCTTCTTTCACTTCCAAGACCCCTTCTTAGTGTTATTTTTTTAAAATAATATTGAAAATAAGTACTCCGAATAAACGAGGATCGGTAAACGGTGCATCTGTTGTCTTATATTTATCCGAACTGTCAAAATGGTTAATTACTCCCCGTCGTTGGAATTAGTAAAAATCGTGTTTTATTTCATGCTGGAAAGAGGAAAATGGCAGCGGGAAGAGCTTTGCTGGGTTAATTTTAGAAATAATGGATTTTCTGATGATCCTGAAGGTCAAAACATTTCCACCCCTCAACACTTGTCCAGAACAATAAATGCCTAGAAGATTAATGATAGACTCTCTTCTTATCGCGGGGGCAAGAGTGATGTAAAGGTTTGAGCATTGTGCTAACTCTGGAAACCTGGGTTCGAATCCCCACGCAGCCACTGGGTGATGTTGGGAAAGTCACTCTCTCTCAACTTCAGAGGAATGCAAAGGCAAGCCCTTGCTGAACAAATCTGGCCAAGGAAACTCCACCTTAGGGTCGCCGTAAGTCAGAAATGACCTGAAGGCACACAACAGCAACAAACTACATTTCCCTTTTGTTAGTAATTTGTCTATAACAAAAAATGCAGCCCAAGAATATTTTGTAATGGAAAGCAGCGACAATGAAAAATGCAATATGTATTATCATAATTGAGATAGGGGGGTTGAGTATGGGGATTATTTTCTTTTTACTTGTTTTGTTATGTTAATTATTATGTATTTTGCTTTGTTGATTTTTTGGGGTTATTTTTTGTTATAATTACTATGCATTTTGTTGTTGTTGCTATAACTGCTTTGTAATTTTGCTTTGTTAATTGTGATGGATTTTGCTTTGCTAATTTTACCGTTACTAAAATTACTATGTATTTTTGTTGCTATAATTGTTATGCATTTTGTTAGTTATTGTTATTGTTAATTGCTATCTGATTTTATTGTTATTGCTTAATACATTGCCATTTGTTTTTTTAATTAATGTATATTGTTATTGTGTGTATAATCCCCTCTGTTGTAACCCGCCCCGATTGCTATCATATAGGTTTCCTGGCAGAATTTGTTGCAGGGGCTGAACTTTGCATTCCTCTCAGGCTGAGAAAGAATGACTGGCCCAAAGAGGGTTTCCAAGGTGGAGTGAGGATTCGAACCCCGATCTCCCAGAATCCTAGTCCAACGCTCAAGCCACTACGTCACACTGGCTTTCACATGAAGGATACGAAAGGAAAAAAGAACTGTAATGCATGAGTTAAATGCACAAGAGAATTTGTAGGGTGTGCACTGAAGTTCTCCTTTAGGGCACCGTTGCTCTATTAATATGAAAGGGGGGTTTTCACCCAAACATCTCCCAAGTTCTGCAACGCAGGCCCAAAAAGTGTGATTGTCACCTTGCACTAGAATCTTCGCAAAAGATGCCACCATCGCACTTGATTATCACCCTTAGAAAGGAAATAGCCTCATCAAAAAACAGTGTCACCAGCAGCAGAAGAAACCACCGTTTTTCTCAATGGCGGGAGAGCTTTCTTTCTTTCTTTCTATATGGCAGGATGGTATCGATTGGAACAATTGAGCTGGATGCTCTCTCCGTCATTGTTACTAAGCTTCCCCACCAAAAAGAAAGAGAGGATTTGGCATGGAATATGACCAGTTACTGCTTAGGACTAATGGTACAATTGCATGAAGCTTCGTACATCAAACTGAGAGGAAAAAACTGGAGACATGCATCAAGGTGCTCAGTTGATGGGTATTTTTAATGCTTAAAAAGACCAATTTATAGTACAGTGGGGTCTCCATATTCACAGATCCTTTATACACGAATTCAGTCATCTGCGGCTTGAAAATATTCTAAGAAGACATGTGTTCCTTGATTTTGCTATTTTATATAAGGGACCCGATTTCAATACACTATGTATTTAATGGTGTTTGAGCATCTGTGGATTTTGGATCTCAAGGGCCCACTGTAATAATGATTTCGCTTATGATACATTTTATTTTATTATGTATTTGTCTGTTGTCCCTTTCTATGATTTTATATAGTCCCTGGAGAAGGCCTATGAGAGAGCATACACATTGTCAGAGTTGTTGTGTACCTGCAAGTCATTTCTGACTTATGGTGGCCCTAAGATGAACCTATCAAGAGGTTTTATTAGCCAACAGTCACCCAATGCGTTTTCCATGGCAAAGCGGGAAATTGAACCCTAGTCCATTGCTCAAACCACTAAACCACAGTGGCTTGTTTGCCAGTAAAAGTATCCATCAGCTGAGCACCTTGAAACTTGCAACCATATTTTTCTGCATGGACATGGAGATGAAAACTGGCCCCTGCCCCTTTTGCACTTGCCCATCTCTGTTTTATAAAGCTGAGCAAAGATTGCCAATTTTATGTTTTCTCATATAAGGTGGGGTGGGAGATTACAGAGGAAATTATGACAGATGGATTCTGCTTTCAGCACTCAGAAGTCTCTAGCTGACCTTATGAACATGACCTTTCCAAATACAATATCAAGCTCACAGAAGGACAATTTCATCATGCCTGGAACCAACAAGGAGCATCCTCAGGCAGCTTCCAGGACCTCAGCCCAGAAGTAGCTCCTTCTACTGATAATGTCCTTGGTCCTCTGATCAATACTGGTCAGAACCACCCTTTGTAATCTCTAGGGTTATCTAGGGTTGGTACCCTCCAGATAGGTTGAATCACAACAAGTATTAAAATGTGCATTGTATTCCAACGCATCAGAAGCACCAGGTTGGAGACTGTCTGCCAATGGTGTGTGAGGCCAGAGGCAAAAGTAGGTAAGACATCCCTTTTTACTTCTTCTATGTCTCACTGATCATCTGTACATGTCACAACAAGCCATGGCATGGTTTATAGAAATCAGGCTTGTGATAGCAGGCATAAATCATAGTCTGAACCTGGATTTTGTTGGTCACTTACGTTTATTTAAATGTATTTAAAGCATGAGTTGTCTGAACCCTGAATGGTGATTTATCCCTGGTTTGTTTGCCCAGCTACCCACTTTGAAACAGGAGGGGATGAAAGGAAGGAAGGAAGGAAGGAAGGAAGGAAGGAAGGGGAGATAACCACATCTACTTTGGTTGTCTGCAGTGTAATTCCTGTCTTAAACAACACACCATGATTAATATGAACGATGGTCTGCTGTTATATGCAGGTGCACCCATGATCTATTTCTGTCACCTCCTTTCTTCTCTCAGGTAGATATCTAGGGAGGAAGAGATCTCTCTTGCCAGAGGTCTGAAGTCATTGCTTGCAGGGGGATCTTCAAATGAAGACAGGGGACACATGTGTCCAAGGGACACATGTTGTCTAACCCTACTATATAGCATTCAATTGAACCCCATTATGGAGCATAAGCTTAATTTGTTTTGCTATGTAACAGCAGTGGGCAAAATGCAACCTGGAAGCCATGTGTGCAAACCTCTCCAATGCCACTCTGACCCTATCTCATACTCCACATGTCCAGTATGTTTATCCAGACCAGCAAATCACACTTTTTTGGATCATAAGCAGTCATTTTGGACCCAAAATGTGGGGAAGATGGAGGGGAGGTTGCATCTTTGGTGGCTTAGTGGTTAAGATCCCAATTCTGATGACCGAAAGATCAGAAGGTTGGCAGATTGAGGCCCAAGTGCTGCATGGCGGGGTGAGCTCCTATCACTAGTCCCCACTTTTGCCAACCTAGCAGTTCGAAAGCATGCAAATGCAAACAGATAAATAGGTACCACTTTGGTGGGAAGGTAATAGTGTTCTGTGCAGTCATGCTGGCCACATGACCACCAGAGCAGTCCTCGGACTACGCTGGCTCTTCGGCTTAGAAATGGAGATGAGTACCACCCCTTACAGTTGGTTACAACTGTACATTCATGTCAAGGGACTACCTTTACCTTTAGGGCATATATAACCCCCAGGCCTCTGGAACTTGCCTATTCCTGCTCTGCTATGCCTCCCATTCCCTTTCTCTTCCATTCCTCTTTGTATTTTTCATCTTTCTCCTATTCTCATCCTCTTCCCGCCTTCCTCTTCCTCTTTGTCAAAAGAGCTCTAAGGAAAATGGTAGTAGTGTTCAGCATCTGGTTTTTTCGTTGCTGTGCACTAGTTGAAACGCTGTGTTGCGGTCACCAAAGTTGCAATGGCCAGGGCCCAAGACCTCAGATTTAGCTCATGGTTTTCAGGAATTCTGGCAATAAAGGAAAGAGTAGGTGAACACCCTAAGAACATGGCAAGTCTGTGTGCAATTTCATAGCAAGAACCGTGCAGACAAACAAGCAAGAAAACACTTTGAGAGAGTTTCAAGGGATAGGCTGAAAAGGAATTGTGAAAACATTGCATCACAATGTTCTACCTGCTGATGTGACAATCTCATGCATGAAATAATTTGCAGGCTTACACTTTGCAAGGTGCAAATCCAGCTTCCTGACTGAACATCCAGCTAAACATCAATGGAGCACCTAGACTGGCAAGTACTTAACCAAGAATGCTCCAACCACTTAGCTCTCACAAACCTTCCTAATAAATGAATGACATTTTCTCGCATCTTTTTCACTTAATACTGAGGATCGGTTGTCCAATGTTTATCCTCACTGCAAAAATAAAGCAGTTTGACGCCACTTTAATTGCCATGGCTCCATCCTGTGGGATCCTGGGATTTGTAGTTGGGTAAGGCACACCGGAGCTCTCTGACAGAGTCGGCTGCATTTCTTTCTTTCAATGTGTGGGAAGGGATTATGTGGATCCCTCTCATAGTAACTGAGCAAGATCCAGGATCCCAAGAAGAAAAGTGGCATGCACAGGATGGAAAATGCAATGCTTCTGCAACTTCACTTTCATCGTAGCAACTTTCTCTATTGAAGCAGCAAGCCTCTTTCATTCTAGACAGGAAAAAAAAAGCTTTTCTCTTTGGTAATGACAGTAATGCTGAATCAAAAAGGTCACATGTATGTGTTTTGCACACATTTCCTCTATGAACATTTTGTGCTTCTCCTTTTGCTGATGGGGGAGTCAAGGAAGGGACAAGAAAGCATTGAGGACTGAATCCACACTGCAGAAATAATCCAGATTGACATCACTTTAACTCCCGTGGCTCAGTGCTATGTAATCCTGGGAAGTGTAGTTTTGGGGGGAACCAGAGCAAATACTCTCTGCTCTGCTCTGGTGCCATGCATTGTTATGTGCCGCCAAATCTGCTTCTTGACTTTTTAGCAATAGCAATAGCAGCTTCATCCTGAACTAAGCAGTCCCTACGCAGTTTACAACTGTAAGCTAATTGCCCCTTTTTTAGGAAGGAAACTATTTTAAAATCTGTTTAAAAGCAACAGGTGATCAAAACAACGAATAACAGTGAATTTCCATGCAAAGACAAGATAAGAGGAGGCTTTAGGATTTTTTAAAAACTGCCCCCTTTTCCAGATCCCGAGAAAATTTGATATAGTATTAGTGAAAAAACAAAAGCAAAGTATTGTCTGCATGCATTACACATGCCTGCCTGTCCTTCCTTCCTTCCTTCCTTCCTTCCTTCCTTCCTTCCTTCCTTCTCATGTCACTTAGTTTTTTTAATCAATGCATTCAAATTATGGCAAAAATATAAGAATTTTCCTGATCATTCATTAACAGAAGAATTTAGTCATGTTTTCTATTCCGGGATTTCCTCCCCAGTCATGGCGATGAACTTTATGAAACAGAAGCAGAAGAGTTGTTGACTGATGTAGAGAAGACACAAGAGAACAAAGACAGCGAAGATGGAGAAAAAGAGGAATATAATGATGACGAAATGGACTCTGGTGGTGCCGAAAGTTCACATGAAACAGAGTTTGAGGAGCAACCTGCCACAGACCCACATATGTCCGAGGAAGCTGGTAATCCACAAGAAACACCCGAGACAACATGTATGTCTCTTACCTACCTAGTTTACCAATTAGATAATAAATTTGGCGAAGGGAGCTATGAGTAATCTTGGGGGAAGGGATAAAAGAAATGATGGAAAATATCCTTCCTTCCTTCCATCCTTCCTTCCTTCCAAAAACACGAGACTGCTGTACAAGTTGAATGGTCCTCAGAGGCTAAACAGATAAGCACCGTAGTTTTTGGTGGGGTTTTCGGGCGATGTGGCCATGTTCTAGAAGAATTTGTTCCTGACATTTCACCAGCATCTGTGACTGGCATCTTCAGAAAATTCTCTGAAGATGCCAGCCACAGATGCTGGCAAACATCAGGAATAAATTCTTCTAGAACATGGCCACATTTTTCAAAAAACAAACAACACACACACACACACACACAAAACTATGGATGCCAGCTATGAAAGCCTTCGACTTCACAGAAAAGCACTGGATTGGGGCTGTGGCAACTAAATGCGGCAGACCCAATCTGGCCTTTCCACAGTGCAAAAAGGAGCTGCAAAAAGCGGAAAGGGCACCATTGCTGTCAGCCCCGTGGTTTTTCTGTGCTTCTTTTGTCACTGTGTCATCTGGATGCAGTGCCAGAGGAGCACCATGATGCAAGTCCCCATTCCACCCCATGCCAGCCTTAACAGTCAGTCTGTCAAGGCTGTCAGTCCTCAAAGGCCTGTTGAAAGAGAAAGGTCTTCACATGTTTGCTAAACAAGATTAGGGAGGGTGGCAGTCTAACTTCTCTGGGAAGTGAGTTCCAGAGGCTGGGGTCAGCCACTGAAAAGGCCCTGTCCCATGTTCCCACCATATGTCTCTCTGAAGGTGATGGTGATGGCCTCCCTTCTCTTTGTGTCCCGATGCAGGGCTTATGTATAGCCTGTAGTACCTTTGGGGCTTTGCTTAGGATAGGAAGAAAGAAGGGGATAAAAGACATTCTTTCCTGCCACGTGGCCCTGGGTTTGCCCCACTAATGCCACTCCTATTTTAATTGTTTTAAATAATGTTACTGTTTATCGTATGGTATTATTGTTATGATTTATATGTGAAGGGGGGAGGGTTGGGAGATTAAGGGAATGTTTTTTATTATTGATTATATAATTTGTATTTAAATTTTGATGTTACCCACTTCCATTATCAAAAAGGGAGAGGCGGGATACAAATAAATAAAATTATTAATTAATTAATTAATTAATTATTTTCCTAACTGTATTATGATTTTTTTAGTCCTAGATTCCATATTTGGCAAATTGCCTCCAAAGTCATTGATCAAGCAAAAACTCTTGTTTTCAAAGCCACCGCACCCTCTACGGAGATCACAAACTAAGCAACCTTTGTTTTACGCAAATGTGAGTTAACCTTGTTTGCCCGTTACATTTAAAAAATTGCATGTTGGCTTCATGTGACTGGAGATCTGCCAAGGTCTTGGTGTCTCCTCTCTTGGCATCATGGGTTCCTTAGCTTCTAATTCTACGGCCAGGTCACTGCTGGACTCTGGAGTCATCATACCTAATTTCTCAAGTTGAACAGGAAACCTTTTTATATACTTTTCTATCCAGAAGTTTTATGTCCATTGATCAGCCTGGATGGATGGTGCTAGTCCTGGTCCTGAGGGCACTTTATGAGCTGCCACTTTCAGTCCATGATGGTTACTGAATGAAGCAGCTTCCCATAGATCCTAGGTCCTCCTGCCCAGAATTTGGAAAGTAACATTTTAAAGTAAATAACTACCATTAAACTTCCAAGCCCACTCCTCATGGTTAGTTACATTGTCCAAACGCCAACAACTAGTCCCAGCTAGAATAGCCTCAATGAATCTGTTCGTTTTACGAGTAATTTCCCATAGTATTCACCCCTTTTCGAAAAGGATGGAAACCAGATCTCTTAAGAAGCAGACTTCTTTTGCAGAATATATGCAGAAAAATCCGCAAGCAGCATTAAAGCCATACACTCAAAAGGTCTTATTTATTGCAGCTAAATATAAATTTTAAATGTATATTCAGATTTCCTAACATCTAACTAGCTAGGAAATTTTCGGTAGCTGATCTGTATGGGCTAGTGAGTCAGTATCATCTTGATCAAAAGAGAAAAGAACAATTGAAAGGAGTGAGAAGACAAAGTCTTATGAGTGTCTACAGAGAGCTAGGGGGTCATACAGTTACAGTTTTTAAAAAGTGAGCCTTTCTTTTCTCACTGTTCAAGAGTAACGTTCTTTAGTTCCTTTTGACAAACACAGACCAATTTGAATGTTACAGCTTGCGAACCTGTTAAAAAACACACTGAACTACAAAGGCCATATGCCCCCATATGACTCTAAAGGTATGCTACAAAGGAATAAAGTCATTATTCCAATAATAATGCACCCTTAGCATTGTCATGATTAAAATATAGAAGTAGATTAGGGATGGATCTAAAGGTAGCAGCAGGCTTTTACTGGCATTTGCTTCTTATACATCTTAATGTAAGCGTGCATAACAATCTGCATTGCTGTTGTTTTAAGATTTGCCTCACGTCTGAAGAAAGAAGCCAGGATGTCATCACAGATGCTCCGGAAAAGGACGCCGAAGACAAAATCCTGAAGAAACATTTTATTCGCATTGGAGGCATGTTGGTTATGCCAATACCGGTCCAGGGCCCAATCTTCACAGATGAGGAGAAGTGAACGTTGAACCGTGAGATCCCCAAGAAAAGCAACAGCTGATAGATAAAAATGCACAACTCTATCTTAGCTAATAAAGTCAAAGACAAAAAGAAGGAGTGTCAGTGAGAAAGGTGGAAAAGGCTTAATATGGTGAGTCGCTGTGCCCAGGATTTAAACCAGGAACAGGGCAGATGACTTTACACACAATTCGGAAATAATGATTTCCTAGCGAACAAAGGTTCCAATTCAGTTTTTAAAATAGCCACAGTTGCTTATGATGACTCAATTCAGGAAACTATGGCTAAGAAGGTTTGGTTGGACATTGGTTGGAGGACAAGTCAGGAACTCTTATCACAATTACGTTCTGCTGACTAGTCCTACCTGCTTCCTACTTTCTTCTCAGTCTAGACAGCGATGGAAATGGCTTTTTCTCCAGTTCTGGGTCAACAGACACTGTAATCTAAGTATGTACCTTGTAAGATCTCTTCCTACATTTGTCCCAGAAAATGAACAAATCACCTGACAGCTATAAAGTTGTAGTTAATGACACCCACATCAATAGCAACTGCAGCATGGTGGTCTTGGGGAAAATGGGAAAACTGTATGCTTTCAGGAAACTCAGTCTCTTCCCCGTCGAAGCTAGAAGATAGAGTCCATGAAATGGGAATTAATATAATTATACCTGAGATTACCTTTAAAGTGACTTCAATACTAGACAAGGGAAATAAGACTTTTTTGTTGTTGTATGTCTAGAGAAACTTGCCACAAGAGATAGCCTTGAAACGTACAGCTTCTGATTGCAAAATGACAGCGAAGGACAATGAGCAATTTAATTATTTATTAGTCGTGTCAGGAAATGAGTTGTACTTGCTGGCTATAATACTCAAAGAAAAATACCTGCGATTGTGATATTTCTTGTGTTTGAGACCTCTCTTTCTTGTATTTATTGGTCTTAACATTTTGCTCAGAGCAGCTTCCTTTCTTCCACTGAGAAGACAACCCACCCCAAAGAACATCTTGCTCTTGGGCTTGGCAATTATAGAATCAAACATTTTATAAAAACTAATAGACCTCTAAAAGGAGTGGTGAACTTCCATGGACCTGATTGTGAATGTAGGAGATCTCCATCCATCTGCCAGATCCCTTCCCACACACTTGGATTTCAGCTCTTTCAAAGCTTCCACTGGTACCAATGGAAACTGTTCTTGCAGGCGGAGGCCATAGGATTCAGAAAGCGTGATCCTTTCGCTGTCCACTCCTCTTCCTCCAACACATTTCCCATGTGCATTAAACTAAGGCCTTCCTTTCCCAAAGTTAACACCATCCCTACAAAAACTTCTCAGACCCAAGATCAAGGAAAGAGTGCAAATTCCTTTTGCATTCTGAACTGAGCTGGTAGCAACTATGATACGGTGGGGAGGTAGAAGGAGGAAAGAAACTTGGACGTTTTAAAAGCAGTTGAAAAAAGTGGGATGATAGAGGTTTGATTGCGGGTGCATCCACACGGTAGAAATAATGCAGCTCACCATCACCTTTTAAGTTTTCCAGCCTATGGAATCCCGGGATTTATTCTTTTACAAGTAGTTTTATAAGATCTTTACTTTCTCTTCAATAGAGTCCTTGTGCCTCACAAAACTACAGATCCCAGGATTTTGTAGGATGGAACCACGGCAGGTAAAGTGGTGTCAAACTGCTTATTTCTATAATGTAGATGAACCAAGGAACTGAACTTGCCAAACAGGGACAGTTGGAGGGTACTGAAAACCCATCTGTAGGCTCCCATGAACTGCAACTTCCTAAATCAAATAAATTATTCCCATCTTGAGATGCTATAAAAGATATTCCAATAATCACTATACATGCTGAAAACCAAAATTCATTAGGAGAAATTAATACAAAATCTGATGTAATATGAATGACCTCTTAGTGTGAAATCCAACTTCAACATGATGATACTCAACCTATCCTTTCATTCATGCTCTCTGTTTCTTTATGACATCATTGTCTCTATCCAAGAATTCGCAAGATGACTTCACAATATAAATCCACAGCTAGAAGGGAAAGAAATGGCTGCCAGAAGAAAATATATTCACCCATCAAGGTTAGAATGAAGAAGGCGGGAAAGGAAAGATCCTAAGACTTATGAGCACCATTCTGGTTTGTGCAAAGCATCATGGACTGCAATTCCTAGATTTTGGGAGTTGTAGTCTAAAAATGTAACTTTTCCAAGCCCTGATCCTAAATCAGATTCTCACAGCAGACAAGATATTACACACGTACTCTTCATTGCTAATTGTGTAACTGGATTCTTTTAAAGAGTTAGCAGCAAGTACTCTCCCCCATCCGAATCTGAAACAGTTCCTGATCTTCAGTCCAGTTTCCATATCAACTCTTTATCCCGCTGGTATTATGTCAAGTATAGATCTCAGATTGAGTCCTGGGATGTGCTAGATTTCATGATCTATGCTGACTTTAGCAGTTTCTCTGTGGGACTGAAAAGTCCCCAGGCATGTCTTTCTTTGAGTTGACTTTATTTTAAGATGGAGATTGCAGACCGGAAACTCTTCTTCCTATGGAAGCTTCTTCTCCAAACGACTGCTTTGTGTCATTTCCAAAAACAGCTGGCCTCAAGAGATAGTCTAAACAAGGGCATCTGGTAGCCAGACTTGCAAGGGAAATCAGACTAGATTCTCACAACAGTCCCTTTCATTTAAGTTTGGTTTCATTTAATATCTGGGATGAAACCCATTTCCACTGAGGATGCCTCCAGCTGGCAATTCTCTGCAAGGCTGGTTGGGAGATTTTGCATTGAACTTGAAGGAGGTGTATAATAATGCTTCCTTTCCCTTCCACTCACTTTTCACAAGAGGTACAGTTTTTACATGAGATACTCTGGGCTCCCTTGCACAATCAGTTGGCAACTGACACAGTTTAGAGAGGGCCAGAGTAATTTGTTAATGCATGCACTATGCATTACAGGTAATAAGATAAAAGAAAGAGGGATGAGAGAATGAGATGTTGAGGATGAGTGGTGGTTAGCGGAAGAGGATGAAAAATACTTTGGATGTAGTCAGTCAGAGTAGTTGGAAAGAAGAAAGGAGAGAGTGGAGTGAGGATTAGGCTAAAGAGAATCTGGGTGCATCTACACTGTAGGAATTACACAGTTTGACAACACTTTAATTGCCATGGCTCCATCTTAGAGAATGCTGGAGTTTGTACATTGGGCCCTTGGTATCCACTGGGGTTTAGTTCCAGGATCCCCCATGGATACCCAAATCCATGGATTCTCGAGTCCCATCTAATATAATGGGGAAGTATAATGGTATCCCTTGTATAAAATGGCAAAATCGAGGCTTGCTTTTGGGGAATTTATACTTTTTATGAATATGTTCAAGCCATAAATAGTTGAATCCGTGGATAAAGAAACCATGGATATGGAGGGTCAACCGTATAAGCATTTGAGGAGGGATTATATAAGACCCATCGTACACGATGTGCTGGATATTGCTAAATTTTGTGCAATCATTGTAAGCCACTTTGAGTCCAAATCTGGGGAAAAGCTGGAAAAGAAATAATACTGTGGTTGTGTGCCTCCAAGTCATTTGTGTGCCTCCAAGTCAACACTACCTCTAACAGTGGCTCCTTTTTGCATCCTGGAAAGGGTGTGATAGCCATGGTGCAGCAGCTTTAAGGTGCTCCTTTAGCTCTGCATTGTGTGGATGCAGCACCAGAAGTGCACCATGGTGCCACGCAATATTTGGAGTGGCACGTGGTATCACGCTGCCCTGAGGTTGGAGTTGGGCTGTGCATCATGTGGACACCAAGCCCCAACTCCATCCCCAGGCTGGCCTTTATGGCTGGTGTGCACAGCTCCTAAGGCCACAAGGTACCCAGCCATGTAATCGATGTTGGACACCTCATTTCTGACCTCAGAGGGAGCAACTCATGCCAGCAGCAGTGGTGCTGCATGGCACAGCAGGATGCATATGTAGACAGCTGCCTGGCATTGTTATGGTGTGTGGAGGTATTAGGGAAAGCCACGGACCAGACTGGAGTCTTTTGGTCAGTGTAGATGACCCCTGTATCAAAGAAATCAGGGCCCTGAGTGCAAGACCTGAGCAGAGCTGCAGATGATATGGTGACTTGCAGGTCTCTCCTTCATGGGGTCACCATAAGTCAAAGTTGACTTGACAGCAGTTAACAACAACAGCAGTAGCCACTAGTCATTAAATCCATCAATGCTCATTTGAGAAAGCAACTTCTGTCCCCCAGTGCTCATTACAGAAACATGTCCAGCCATCGCCTCAACCAGTGCCTAGAGGGAAAGCAGTTACCTCGCTGCATAACCATAACATTATTGAATATTTCTCAGACTAATAGCAGCGCAGCAGTGTACGCAAGACCTTCCAGCCTTTAATTGTATTTTCATTTCAAGTGGCCAGTAGCTACTTATTTTGTTTCCCCCGTATAAATGACTTGCACGCAAACACGCTCACATTCAGAAACCCACCAAAGGAAGTAATTTCTTCTCTGTTCAACTTGCTGCAGGCTCCAAAGCATCAAAAGAGAGCTTGTCTGCCAGGTCTTTAGAATTAGTCCCACTTGGCTTCTGTTTGGGTTACTATAATGAACATTAAAATTGGGACGTAACTGGGTGGGGGAAAAGGGAGAAAACAGCAAATCGGTATTTTCAGAAGTAGGAGATAGCAGAATACTAGGAAAGAATTTCATCTGTCTTCCTGTATTCATTCAGGGCCAAAATATACATTCTCTTGAAATAATTTCCTTTATATAATTAAACGTATGGATAGGCGGGGGGGACAGTTTAGTATTGCCAGGTCCAAGTGAGTTAGGACAAGCAGGCCTTTTTTTGAAAACTATATACAGCTACACAATTTCCCCCCTTTTAACTATTACTGATGTATGTACAAATACACACACATGCACAGAGTCTTTCTGCCAAACCACTGAAGTGCTTTACAATTGATCATAATGGCTTGTTGTTCTTAAGTTAGGTGATACAATTGGAAAATAGAACAGGAAAGAGAAAAACAAGACAATTCCGCTACCAACTCTTCCCACTCTAATATCATGACGTTTTTATAATGTTAGGTGAAATGGATGTTAGCAGGCAGTTTGGGGAGGGAAGGATGAGGAAATCCATGGAAATGGACTTGACAGATGCATACATCCCTTGATGGAGATATTTTAAAGCTCCATTCTTGTTGGGCAAAACTGGTCAACGGAGTTTAATCTGCCCAAAAGACACTGTCATGGCTTTTCCCCCCATATCATCAAAACTGTATTGCTTTCAAAAGTTATTTGTACAGTTCTTCACAAATGCATGCATTTTAGGTGCATGTCTCACCAAAGATTTGTTTTAAAATATAAATATTGTGAGGCAGCCATTTAAAAACCAACCCGCATCACTCCTGATAGCTTCCAACATCATCATCTGTTTTAGTCTTCTTCAGGAAAATTGCTATATTTTAAAAAACAACAGCCTTAAATCCACAGCAGATCAAAAGGTGAAAGACAAAACTGATTCCAAGTAAGAAAGTCAACCTGTTTTGGTCAGCTGGTTTCTCTTCACTTTGGAAGCCACTTTGAACTCATTGGACGTTTATCTGAATCATTAAATATAGGGGCCACACTGCTGCTAAGGCTGCCAGTTGTATGAAAGCTCCTTTAATATTAGCAAAACAATCTACATGTCGGTGCTGCGCTGTTTAAAATATGTTTCTCCATTTCCCTTATAGTGATGATGGAAGATTTGCGCTATACGACAAATACGTCCCAGGTATGACGGTGAATAGAAGATGGGAAAGTAGGATTAATAAGTGGGGACCATCCTAGGCCTAAGATGCACACTTGGGGGGGGAAATGTTTTTAGTTTGTCCTCTTTTATGGCATGGAGCGGGGACTAAAGGTGGCCCACCAGCTGCTTCTGGACAACAATTCCCATCATCTCTTACCTTTGGCTATGAGTGGAGAGTCATTCAACCATTTAAGATGCCTTCCTATTCAGTCTGTGGTGAGGGATCAGAGAGAGAGATGGAGTTGCTGGGTTCCTCTTCATGGAGACTGCTGATTCGCTCTAGGTGCAAATCCATCCTAAACATTTATAGTATGTGATTCCACTTTGACAACCACGGTTCCATCATGTGGCAACCTGGGATTTCCAGTTTGGTGAGGTACTTGGAATTTTCTGCTAGAGAACTCAGGAGAAATGGTTCTCAAATTTTGATCCTCTAGGCTTTTCAGTTTCCAGGATCACCAGCCAGCATTTAGAGATCTGGAGTGCTGGTATTCAAATAGATGGAGGACCAAAAACCAAAAACTGGGGAAACCCTGCTCTTGAATTTTCCCCTGGACTACAGCTCCCTAGAAGAGAGTCCCAGTTCCCTCACCAAACTTCAAATCCCAGGCTTCTTTAGGATTAAGCTATGGCAATTAAAGTGGAACCAAAATGCTATAATTGTGCAGTGTGGATACACCCTGGATAACCCTGGGCCACATTTTAGGAGAAAGGCAGGATGTAAATAAATAAAAAGAAAAGAGAGAATGCCTCGATAGGTTTAGGTTGTTACTTCCAAAATATGTGTTGTTGCCATTTTATGTTTCAGATATTGAAAGTTACAGTTTCATACAAAAGCCACGGATCAGCCTAAGTGTTCCCCTGAATTTTCCGAAACCTGTACGACCTGGTAAAAAAAGGAGATCAAAACCTTCCTCTGTAAAGGCAAGGAGAATTCCTACAGATGTTTGAAAATATAAGCATTAAAATATAGAATGCAGTACTTGCGAGTTAATGGACTTGCAAATTAAGCCTAGTCTATGGTCGAGATGATATGTTCTCTACTCTAATAATGTCAAGAGGGACACATGTTCCCTAAACATGTTCTAGCAAACATTTACCCCTAAGAACACACTTTTAAAAACTGTCTGTAAGTCAGGCCACGGCAGAATAAATGAATGCAGCATAACTATGCACATAGAGTACAGTTCTAAGCAATAAGTCAAAGGCTTTCATGGCTGGCATCCATAGTTTTTGTGGATTTTTCAGGCTATGTGGCCATGTTGTTTAATAGTTTGTTGCTGACGTTTTGCTAGGGTCACATAGTGTGTGTGTGTGTGTGTATAATCCCACTCTCTTTCATGCCAGCATTCTCTGAAGATGCCAGCCACAGATGCTGGTGACACGTCAGGAACAAACTCTTCTAGAACATGGCCACATACCTGAACAACCCACAAAAAATAACTACATTACCATTACAACTGCAGTGTTACTTGCAAGAATGTAACTTTTTTTCCAATACAACTATTTTAGCTGAAGGATGTTTACACTAATTATCTGCATTTTGCACTACTACACCAGTGACGTAGCATCTTGTGACTTTGTTCTAAAAATCAGCTATAACTAACTATTTATTTAGTTGTGGAGGGCAAGAAAGAAAATTTTCTTTTTCAGAAATACTACATATACTGATATTTCACAGCTTTTTAGTTGTTTAGCTATTTGCAATTTAACTATTTTAACTACTTGAGACTGTAATTGCAACTAAATGCTTATTGGGTGCAATGATTCCCAAGGTGTACTTTGAATCAACCTAAACTTCTGTGGTCCTTATGTCCACTGCCATTTGGCCCTTGCCATAATGGTTAAGAAGCCATTTGGTCGTTGGCTCTTTCAGAGACGTGAGATGGAAAACTACTATTTCGCTTCCATGCCTGAATCAAGCATGCCTGGTGTCTTTTTCAAAATGCCACCAAGTGAATCAGATGAGATGTCTGCCTCAGATGCAGAAGGCCCTGGGAAAAAGTTACCCTTTTGGGAAAAAATATGTCCATGTCTGAAGAAAAAGAGGAAAGCTCCCACATCAGATACTGATGAGTCTACGAAATCCGTTCTTTCTGAAGCTGAAGCTAAAGTGTCTGAGGTATCTGAGGAATCTGATTCACCTGAAGGAATAACACGCTACGTCAGTGAGTCACACGTCGTCACCACAGTTCCTCCGTCATTATCCCCTGCCTCTCCAAAAAGTGAAGAGAAGCAAAGGACCAAAAACAAGAAAAATGCCAAAGTGACTGAGCCCCCCGAAACAGCAGAGCCGAAGTCAATATATTCCATATTCAAAGCCTCCCAGCAACCCCCTGGTGCCCATGGTCAGGAGCCCTCCAAACCACACAAAGGGATTTTGAAAAGCTCAGAAGAAAAAGTACAAGTTGGCAAATCGGTTTCTATCATCTTACCGTCAGAAAAGGATGAGGAAAAGCCTTCTCCAGCCCTTACACGAAAACAGTCGACCACTCATTTTCAAAGTCAGGAGATGTCATCGGCAACTAAAGACAATGTGCTTCCACCATCTGGTGAGGAAACGTCTCCAAAGTCACCATCCAAAGACTTCCCCAAAGAGGGGCCTTCTTCTCCTGGTATGTCCCTTGGATCTCAGGTCCCTAGGTCTTCTGGTGAGGGAACCGTTCCTGAATCACCAGCCAAAGACATCCACAAAATGGGGCCTTCTTCTCCTGTTACATCCCTTAGATCTCAGGTCCCCAGGCCTTCAGTTCCCTCCACTGGTGCACTGTTGCAAGATGCTACTGCAGAAGATCCCACAAAAGGCCAGGAAGAAGACATCCTTAAAACTGTAACAGTTCCAAAGGCATCACCCCCTAAGCCCCCTTCTCCTTACTCTACAGACCAGGAAACGTTACCCACAGCTAAGACCAGCACTCTTCGAGTGCCGTCCGAGAAAAGGGTATCCGCAACACCATCGCCAGCCTATCAGTTCCAAGAAGAGGTGGATTCTGTCCCCGTCACGTCTCTCAGGAATCAGAGGCGAGCACACCTCTTTGCCAGAGCTAGCGCACCGTCCCGGAAGACTGAGAAAAAAAGTTCGGAAAAAGAAAAAGAAGAGTCGGAAAAAGATTCTGGGAAAGCAAAAAAGGAAGCCAAAGATGAAACCCTGGCTAGACCCCCAGCTACTCAGGAAGCGTCATCTGCAAAGAATGAGAAAATCCCACCAGAACCACCCACAGGTCAAGTCTACATGGAAGATGTTCCTTTGCCCACTCTGTCTCCTGAACCTAAAACCCACTCACCGGCATTAACCAGAAATAGCAGGCTTCGGGATATCATCATGGTAGACTCTGACACAGAAACAGGAGTGACCAGAACTTTCCCAGAGGCAGCTATGGCACCGGCTCCAAGGATGATGCCAGGAGGAAGAAAAGCTGCGCCACTAGTGCGTGAGTTGTCATTTGCTTCATGTCGACAGGCCCTTTCATTGAATTACAACAAGGCTGGTCAATTGTGGGAGGATAGGGGAACACATTGGCCCCTCAGTTGACCTTAAAAGCTGCATTTGAGACCTCTCCCACTGCATCCCCCATAAGAAAAACCAATTTTTGTCTCCAAATCCCCTCTAAGGGGAGGGGGCATTTTCTTCATGTTTTTAGGCATTCCTGTGCAATTTTTCTCCCCAAAAAAGGCCTTAACAAAGGGAAGTAACTGCAAGTCACTCCAAAAAGGCCTCCCCTAGATCTAAAATGGTCTGGAGGAGCAAAAACATGGAGAAAATACCCCCATAAAGGGCATTGGGGGAACATTTTGGGACAAAAATGGTTCTAGGGGCCCACATATGGCCCATCCTTGAACTTTCACAATCCCCTGCTAGCATGGCAAAACTACTTCTCTGGGAATTATAGTCCAGAAAAAGTGAACTTTCCAGGCTGCGAGAGGAATATCTGTATAGGTTCTCTTCACACTCCATTTATCAGGCCATTGACTTCAGTAGAAAGATCTACTCTCGCTGTCTGATTTGATCTGTATGTTTCACTAAAATGTAGAGTGTGTTAATGCCTTTCCCTTTCCTCTACCTTGAAGAGCAAGGCAGGCTGACAACTTGGCTGATCGCTTGGCTGAAGGGAAGAGCTTAGGCAATTGTTCCTTCTGTCACTTCCTCAGGAAGAAGTTAATTTGTACTTGGAGTTTGTGTTGGTCAACAGCATCTCCAAAGAAGACCTCCCTTGTACAGAAGGGTATCATTTTGCAAGACAGCATATGCCACATGCTTGCACTTATGATTTTCAAACAGAACTCTTAATCAATGAATTAGCAAAATGTTTCAGGTCCCACCGTCTTCCATTGCAGAAAATAGAAATGCTTTGTATCCAAAGTGGCAGTTGAGAACACTCTCTTGTCCACATTCTTAAAAAGGATGGCAGTGTTTAGTATCATCCCCTAGATCAGTGGTTCCCAAAGTTTGGTCCTCCAGATGTTTCGGATGTTTCGATTCCCAGAATTCCATACTGTTAGCCAAGCTGTGCTGGGGCTTCTGGAAACTGAGGTCTAAAACACTTGGAATACCAAACTTTGGGAACCACTGCCTTAGATTTAATCATGCGATGTTAAAGTTTTAAGCCTGTGGATCTAGAAATGTTCCCTTTTATCCAAAGAACTTGAAAGCGTTGGCACCTCATCTCCAAACAAGGGTGAATCAGGGAGGCTGTTTGTTTTCTAAGTTAAAATTAGAAATTTTAAAAAATTAAATTAAAAAATTTTAAATTAAAAAAATTGCCCAGTTCCCTGATCAGGATTATCCAATGTCTGTCTGTCTGTCTGTCTGTCTATCTAATGTTATCATTTATAGATTTTATATGCTTTGTATCTTTTTTCCTCCCTCTCCAGCCTGGAGCAAAATGGGTTCACAAATTCTTTTTCTGAAAAGAAACCAGGGATTATTTTCCCATCCCACCACATCCCTTCTCTGGAAATCCTTCAAGCAGCAACCGGAATCAAGGCACAGCTCTTCCTTTTATTTAAAGCTAACAAATAAATCATCTCCACCAAAGCAATCTGTGATTAGCAATTTATATACACCAGGAATAATAGCTCAGTGGCAGAGCACTTATTTTTCCCTGGCTTTATGGCACGCTGGACTTGTGCAAGTGCAACACACATACAAATAGTGAGTCAAGCTTGTGAGACCTAGGGATTGCCTTCTTGTGAAGTCACAGGGAGAGGGCTTGCAGATTTTACAAGGGTAAGATACGTAGAAAGAAAGAAAAAAATGGAAACGACCATATGAATTAATTTTACTGGAAAATCAGGGTTAACATTTCCTCCATTTATAAACCATACTTGAATGGGCTCACAGCTTCAAACTCAAGTAAAGGGTTACGGTTTTTTTTAAAAATTATTTTATGAAAAAAACAAAACTCATGCATGTCGTTTTTTGGAAGCCCTTTTTAAAGTTTATAAGATCCCTATTTCTGCCGCAAACAGCTCCATAATTCAACGAACCACCTTAAAAGAATGAAAACACCCAGCTGCTCAAAGCTCAAATTATATTTGTGGAACTGAAGCAAAGTAATAAACAGCAACAAATTCTGAAATATTAATTTGGCCTCTAGCACTTAACACGTTGGCTTTCGTTAATTAATCTGAATGGAAACGTATATCACTTGTGTGTGTCGGGGAGAAGAGTTTGTCAGCAACCTCCAGCCATAACTAATCTTCCAAAATGTGCTTTTATGAGACTTCATAACTGCATTATTCCTTGCAATCATACCCCCCCCCCATGCATTTTTTAAAAATGATATTTTTAACTAGCTAGAAATGTGGTAACATACTGGGGAATCTTGAATAGTTAATGATGTAACTCCAAGCTTTATTCTCCATTTTGACATTTTTAAAACAAATTGCAGTCACTCTTAGGTACAGAACAGTTTATAATTTCCTTTTCACACCAAACAATAATGTTGATTACTTCTTGTGTTCAGGCACTGAGGGGACTAGCAGTCTTCTTTTTTCCAGATAACCTAAATTGTTGTCCTCCTTATGCTCACCAGATATCCTAAACTGAAAGCCTCCTTATATGGCCAATCTGATATTTAAACTCAGTGACAAAGAGTGAATTAACTGTCCAATGTCCCCTTAGGTCCACCCAACGTGGTAGATTTCCCTTTGTCTTAGCTTAGGAGAAATCATGCTGGGTCAGCTTATAAAGTATTCAGCTTTGCTTATGTCTATGTAAATCCACTTGGGGCCCATCACACTCTCTCAGCCTCAGAGGATGGCAATGGCAACCCCTCTCTGAAGAAACTTGCCAAGAAAACCCCATTATAGGCTCACCTTAGGGTCACCGTAAGTCGGAAACAACTTGCAAGAACATAACCGCCAACCAACCGTGGTTTGGAAGAGCAATTTAAAGTTATATTTTGCAAAGCTTTGGAATTTGGGGTCCCTCTTTTGTCATCCTGACCCCATTAGCAATCCTATTGCAGAGGTGGGATAAAAATAAATAAATAAAGCATATTGATGTAATATTACTAAACATGGGGACCATACAATCCAACTGTCCTGATCTGGCAAGGAGAATTCAGATTAATCCTCCTGTCATTCCCACATTTTCCATTGCTTTAAAATGTCCCAGTTTCTCTCCCTTTTCCCCACGTTCTTCCTTTATCCTTGCCTTACTTCCATTGCTGCAAAATTGCTTGCCAAAGCAATTTGCGCTCACTTAACTCAGCAGTGGAGAGAGAAGAGGAGGGAGAGGACTCTTGCCCTTCCCACTAGGCTTAGGCAAAAGCAAACTGCTGCAGCCTCTGCTAGTTTGGCTCATCGTTTTCCTTCTTGATCACACTCAGATGTTGCTTGGCCACATGTGTCCCACTATTCCTCTATGAAATGTTGGAGAGTGTGCATACAGTTAAGAAAGCTGCCAAATTTGTGATGAAAGGGTAGTTACAATGAATAAAGTTTGGGGAAAAGGAGTAGAAAGGTGCGGTGAAAGGACTATGAGAGCAGTTTTGGTGTGGAAAAGAAACTTAAGCTGAGCAGATGCTTAGACAGGCTCAGATCCTGAATGGTAAGCAAGGTCTCCTCAACTGATTTATGATCTGCGTACGACTCCGGCTGCTGGATCTTCGGACTTAATTTTAAAAAATAAATAAATAGAACCTACATGACTGAAGTCTGTCCATCCTTGTTCTGCTTTCTTAGCCTGAGTGCCATACTGTACTATTAAATAGAGCACCAATTGCATAGACTGGGCAAGGGCTCCATCTTCTGACTAAAAGAGGGAGTGTATAAATGAAAAATCAGTGAGCTAAAATATAGCAGAATGATGTTTAAAACCTCATCATGTATAGCTAGGCCAGCATTATGGAAGATTTGTACCAGAGCGCAATTGCTGCAGGAAGTGAGATGAAATAAAATCAAGTATGTTGCACAGCTTTTATTCAGGGCAATTGATTCAGTTTGGAGAGACCAAGCACAGCCAGTGTGATCATGCCTTTCCACAATAGCTATTGCTATCATTCTGCCTACTCAGGTGTTGCCATCCTGGCTCCTCTTCTATTGATGTCAAGGGGACTATTAATAGGCTTCAGAACAAGGGCGTCCAAATGCAATCCTCACTTGATGTCACACAGAGGGCAAGATTCATTCTGATGCTGCGTGCCCACAAACTAAGGCAAGAATTGGGCCAGGAAGCTAAGCCATTTGGAGGAAAGGATTCAAACTGCCCAATATGGGAGTCTCTGAAGGATCGCATCCATAGCAAGGAAGAAGCAGGAGCTCCTGGACATTGCTCCATCTTCACAAGTATAAGCAGCACCAATGGATAACAGCGTATGACTATGAGTCCAGCAGCAACTCTTTATCTAACAGGGATTCCCAAACTTTGGTCCTGCAAGTTTTGGACTTAAACTCCCAGAAGCCCTGGCCACTTTGGCCAACAGTCCGGAATTCTGGGAGTCCAAAACATCTGGAGGACCAATGTTTGGGAACTACTGATCTAGAGGTTGGATCAATGTGTATCAAACAAATGGCTCTCCAAATGTGGGTGGATTGCAAGCTCCAGCTACCATATCCAGGTAGCTAGTGGTGACGAATGTTGGGAGTTGTGATTCAATCTCAGAAGAGCCACAAAATCCTCAACCTTGCTCTAGTTAAGTGGTTAAATGATTTTCATTTATAGGGGAGCATCTCCAAATGCAACCTGGAGACTCCACTTTTCTACCAAAATGAAGCCACCATTTTTTTTAACAGGCATGAGTCAAAATTGTTTTTATTGCCTGCTGCACTGGTTGGCTAGCCCTGAATGTTTTCCTGGGATTCCCTAGCACTGAGCCAGACCAGTTAAAACGGTCTCAAACTGGATTATTTCTGCAGTGTGTTTGGGTCTCTGTCTAAAGCTAGGATTTGCCATTTCCAATGGAGAAAGCTATGTTCTATAACTGAATTCCTTACTGCTACTGGAGAAGAGTCCTGAGGATACTGTGGACTGCCAAGAAGACAAACAAATGGGTCCTTGAACAGATCAGGCCTGAAATCTCTCTGGAAGCCAAGATGATCAAACGGAGGTTGTCATACTTTGGCCACATCATGCGAGAAGGCGTAAATCATTAGAAAAGACAATGATGCTGACAAAGTTAGAGGATAGTCTACCCTTGAAAAACTACTATTATTATTTGTTGTCTTTGTATATTTTTTTACAACCCTCCTTGTAAGGACTATACTTTTAAAACAGTATAATACTGTTACTAATAAAATATATACTTTAAATTGCACTCTACAAATGCTGATTTTTTTGTTCCTTGAAGCCTTATGACCATTAAGTTTAAAGATGCTATGCAGAAATGTTCAAAACATGCACACACTTCGATCTTGCAGCATTTTTGAGACTGACTGAAAGAAATTCTTTTAAGAAAGAAGCTCATGCTGCCAACTTCTTTCAGTTAGTCTCAAAGGTACTACAAGATCTCTCAGCATATTGATTCCACAGACTTATCATTGCATTCTAACACTTCTGTGTTGTCTTTGGGTTATGTCAAGATCCAGAAAGAGATAACAAAACAAAACACTGTTTTTTAGCAGCAGGGAAGCAAAGAGCACATCTATGTACTACATTATTAGACACAGCCATACGAGAAAGTAGTACAATGTAAACTTTAATGTCAATATATACAGATCCTTAATGAAAATCTTTTTTTAAAAGGAAAGAAAAAGAAAAGAAAAAGAAAACCTAAACAGAATAAATACAATATGATACAAATTCACAACATGTTTTGAGAGGATAGTTACACTATTGACAACAGGGCTGAAGTGCTGGATTTGAAATCTTTTAAGAAGTTGTCCCTCCAAATTGCATGTAATTAGAAATGTGCAAATGGGTTTCCTGAAATGTTTTAATGGGTTTTGAGACTTAGGGCCAGTCACATGCCAGAAGAGTTTGAGAGATGTAAACAAGTGCATGGCCTACTTTAGATGCAACATTTTCTCAGCTTACAAAACTGAAGTACAGAATATTGTCCCTTCCCTACTTGGTATACCATAACTGAAGAGTTCCTGAATAAACCATAGGTTCTTATTACCAAAGAGGAAAATTATAGTTGCCAGGATCAGAACAAGATAGAATCTGAAGCCAACTTCAAGTGGCCATTTTGCAGCTTCTCCTGTTCTGATCCTGGCAAATGGTTGCTAATGGAAGTTTCATCATAGAAAATTATGGTGAAACTTAAGTAGTCTTCTGTCATATCTTCCACTAGGAAGGAAGGAAGGAAGGAAGGAAGGAAGGAAGGGTGAGCAAGCCAAGGAAAGTTCTGTCCAAACCTTGACATTCAGTGCAAAGGTGCTAAAAGTGCATGGAAAAAGTGGAAGAATGCAGCATAAAAACAAATGAAAAAAATTATCACACAGAGGAAAAAGACAGAAATCATTTTTGCTTATATATTTTAGCAACCTGATGAAACACTTTGAAAAGGCTGTACCAGAACTGGACCTGGGGAGAGAGGCAAGCCCCTGAAATTGCTGAACTGGAATTTAAAACATGGTTTACACCTTCTCCCTAAAAGAGGAGGGGGATGGCCTTTTGACTTCAATTTAATTAGATATCATTTATCAATTCATTTCAGCTGTTCAGTATCACTATTTCCACCTAATGTTGATTTAACATTAATACCATTTTCATTTTCGTCTAACAGTACTGCAGTGTAGGAGCAACCATCCAAAATTCCTCACAGGAGATGTGGAACCAAAGCCCATGGGGAATGTCCTTGCCATCTTTTTATTGCTAAATAAAACGATTACAAGGACTCAAATGGATGATCACAACTGGCACTCATTTTAGGCAGCTTGTGGAAAAGAGACTTACCTGGAGAATCCTAACTAACTATACTTAGCCTTGGACAGAAGACATCCTTAGTATGCAACTCACTACCATATGCAGGCTGAATACAGATTTATAGAGGCACAGTTAACACTTTTTAATCAGTGAAACTACTCTAAATTCAGATCAAGTTAGTCTTCCTAAAACTATACCAGCTTTATTTAATCCCCCAAATTAGAAGCAATTTTTAAAAGAATACAAGCTTCCTGCTTAAAAGAAAAGAAAAGCTTAGTACTCCTTTAGGTGCTTGTATAGTTGTATTTAGTTTGAACCAATCCTTAGTGTACCAAAACATATGCTGAAGGGTGAAGTGAGCTTTCTACTCCAACAATGTAAAATGAGAACAGGGTATGACCATTCAAATTTACAGTCCGTCCACTGTATCCATGGATTTTTTAATGCACGGATTCAATCATCCACAGCTTGGAAATATTTTAAAAAATATAAATTCCAAACAGCAAACCTTGATTTTGCCATTTTATATAAGGGACATTATTTTACTCTGCCATTGTATTTAATGGGACTTGAACATCCATGGATTTTGGAATCCACAGGGGGTGTCCTGGAACCAAACCCCAGCGGATACCACGGACCCACTATATTAATGTAGGATAATCAATGTAGATCTTCTGCATGTTCTGTTTCCTTTGTGGTAGCCATCTCTAAAACTGTCTAGAATTTGGATAAGGTGCTTCAAACTTTAATCAGAATTAAGAATTTTATTCAAATCAGGCCAATGTCCATTCAAGCACTGAATGCTGGTGTGTAAGCACCTAAATCCGCATGTATAAGTGTACTAAAAAAGACAGACTCCACACTGTTCTCTGGCATCTTTTCTCCTACCTTATGACAGTAGAGATGCCAGTCAACAAAAGACATCTGGATGGCCATCCTAATAATCAATTCGTATAAATAAAATAAAATAAAAATTTTATATATACGCCACTTTTTGCTGGAGCAATCAAAGCGGCTGATAGTATTTAAAACTATAGGAGCAAACTTATAGAGCAAAATGTTCCCAGTTTTCATTAATGTGCTCTCTAGAGGGGGAGAAGTTCAGCAGAATGGGAATTTGTTGCCTCAAACACAGAATCAAACAAACAAAGACTAAAAATGTGTAGACATGTGTGGAGAAGAGGTCACTTCAATAGAACCAACATTTTCCCCTGTAGCTTGCTCTGTATTTTTTTTTTAAAAAAAATGAGGGGGAACTTTGCTTTTCATGGAAGCCACTATATCTTTTCCTGTTCCACTCCAATTTTCCCCACACCCCACCAAATTATCAAGTTATCAGGACTGTATGACGATCATTCAAGCTGGAAGATCCAATGCTATTTCATGAATGCTGAGTGTGGTAGTACTTATTTCTATTATTAATTTATCATACTTTGGTTTTCAAAAGTATAGTGATGCTACATTTAAAAATATTTTAAATAAGTGCATTGCTTACCACATGCTTACCACATGCTTTTACAACCAGCAGAACTTGGTTCAGAAAAGGTATAATGCTCTCTTGATTCTCCAGGAATGACATGAGAACATAATTAAACAGTCAACTCATAGGTACTAGTTAGGCTTTTGGTGGCAAACTGTCACTTGCATGGCATCCTATCAATGCCCAAGATCATTTTCCCCTGTGGCACAGCCTGTTGTGTATTTGATACTAGGTAAGCATATTCACAAACGTGAATAATTTAGCCATGACCAATCTAACCCATCTGCTGCCCTGCTGTTCCAATGTAAAAAGAAGGTTTTTTTCACCTTTTGGCCAGCCATAGGCATAGCTAGCTTAGTTATCATTATCACAGGAGCCTTGAATTAAAACACTCATTCATAACCCACAACTATTTCCCAGCCTATCATATTTAATTCTATTAGTTTCACGCCTGGTTAAAAGGAACATGTAGTAGGTGTCGTGAAAGACCTTCTAACTGCAACTCTGGCTGTAGTCAGATACTGGATAGACAATACTGGGCTAGGTGAAGAAATTGTCTGACTCATATTAGGCTGCTTTACTATATGGATGAAGACATGGAGATGGGACGCCATATTTAATGCTCCAAGTTCCTCACAGAAAAGCTAGGATTAGAAACAAAAACATATTTAATTAGGACATAGAAATGGATAGAAACAATACTGCATTTCCTCCCCACATCCTTCATGCTCAGAACCTGCGTATATTCTCTGATACACTTTCAAAATGCATTCTGTTGCAACCTTCCGCTTCAGCTACTTTGCCTCACACAACTAAGGCATCAACAACGAAAATGGAAACATATAATAACACTCAGTACGCAGTAAGGTCTTCATTTTTAGTTGCATGTATTCAATGACTTTCTCTTCTTCCTTGCATTAGTGGTTATTTCCAGAAGATCACAATCAAAAAGGTGATGATGTATTTTCAACATGAAGATGCGGATTAGCAATAATCATCAGAACTCATCTTGCAACAAAATAATTGGATGGAGTTTTATCTTCCTTTGGTTTCAAGGCGTGTGCATTTCTGTATTTTGTAACCAAATACTGTGGAACCATTATACAGTCCATGCTAAAATCAATGATTGAAAGTCACTTCTTTTCAAAATGACCTTTTCTGAGAATACACACACGTTTGTAATTTATCCAAATGCAGCATGGGCTCCTTCAACCAGCTGCACTTTTCCTAGCCTGGTCTTCCTCTACTTTGGCCCCTCCAGACACTATGGAGTGCAGCCCTGATCTGAGCTGGTCCTACTATTAGGCCAATTGAAGCAGACACCTCAGGCGGCAGATGCTGAGAAAGAGCTGCAAAATGGGAGAGGAGACAGCTACATGTCATGCACTCTGCCTTATGTTCCTAAAGCAGGCTAGCTTTTCTGGTGAGGTGGAGGCACATTTCCTTTGGCACTGTTGACTATTCAACTCCCTTCTAGTGCATTCCTTGACTTGGCAGCCATTATCTTAGGCTGGTCCTCTCCTATTGGCCATGCCATCTGAGGTTGAGTGGAGCTGCTGCCCAAAACATTTGAAGGGCACCATACCAGGGAAGGCTGTCCTAGACTGTCCTAAAAAATGCCACAGCATTTATAGTCTGCGATGGTGGATGGAGACAAAAAAAACATCAGCAAGACTCCTTTCTTCTTCCTCCCACTGAGACAAGTTCTCCGCCTTGAACCAGCAAAGGTATGTATGTCAAGCAGTTAGAAGGGTTTAAAATAAGACATGGATATTAGCATTTACCTTTAAAATCTTTATAAAGTGTCTGAAAAATGACATTGTAGAATTTTTTTTTCTATTAAGTGTGAATAAATAAAAACCATTGTGAAATATGGTATGTAATAAAAACATCAGTATCTTACAATTCAGGATGAAATAACTGCTATCCCCAGTATGAAAACAAAACAAAACAAAAAATATATATACCCTGCCCCAATGGTAACCAGATCATGGAACAAAGGGGAAAACAAGAGCACAGTGAATTACTAAGGTGGCATCAATTGCCTGACTTAAGTAATATCAGTCATTCTTTAGGTTCTCACTCCGGAGGGCTTATTCAAAATCTCAGTGCAGACATAATTTTAGCCCTTCTACAGTAAATGAAAAGGGCACAGCTCATATTATGGAAATGTACATCAGTAATGGAACACATCTAATCCCTTATCACAGAAGGTTCATATTGTTGTAGGGACTCATCTAAATCAACTCACAGCCCTACGATATTCTATACCTAAATGTCTTATTCTATAACCTATAGCATACCCAATGGACACATACTCACCCTTGTCCTGATACCTCCTGGTATGGAGATACCATACACATGATAAAAATATAACTAATTATTATCGTAACTACCACCACCACTCAACAGCCTTAAAAAGAAGGCACTCCCCATCCAACCGACCCTACCGTTCAAATGATGGCTATCATGCTATAACTGAAGTGCAGGTTCACAGCTGATTCCTTTTGTACACTTTCTTCAATTGCCTGGCACCAGGCAGCTCTAGGGTTACCATTTCAGCACTTGTACATTTTGCACTGGCATATCCTTTTCTGTTCTGTTGTTTTCTCTTGTTGTACCAATGAGTTAAGTGAATGGAGTCCATTGGTAAAGGAACCAATTTACAAAACTATAGCACATAAGTTTAATCTTTTTTTTCTCTGTCTTTACAATAGGGCCAGATAGCAAAAATACTAAACACTGACTTTTTTTAGTTTTAAATTTACAACCTGAAGCAGTGTCTATGGTCCCCTAAACCATTTTTAATAAACTGGGCAAAAACTATACATTATTTAAAAGTATTAACACAATGCAATAGATCTCTGAAAAGGACTGTGTACAGAAATTCCTCATGATCGTTGTGATGTACCCTGATGCTTTGCTTCAAACGAACCACTTACACTTCCTGCAAAAAGCATTATGAATCCACCTGAACCTATGGACAGTTTTCTCCTTTCTTCAACAGAATTCAAGTAGTGCAGAAGGAACATGTATATGCCTTTTAAATCACAGGCTCGGCAGATACAGAGCTACTTATTGGATTTTTCCCCTGCTCCACTTTGGCCAATTGCCTCAATGGATCTATAAGTCTGTTGACGTTAGCTTTTTCATGCTCCGCCGTTGAGCTAAGCTTGAAGCTGCGACAGGCTCCAACACAGGCTGAAATGTCTTGTTATTCAGTGCAGAATATGTGGCAGCCATAGCTCCCTAGAAAACAAGGATGTTAAAAGAAATCATCATGTTTCCTTCCATCCCAGTAACATCAACATTAATAACAAAACAGGTTTTCTACAGGTAATTTAAAATTGGTCAGTCATCAGTTTTACCTTTACTAGATGTGGTGCATCTTGTCTATTTAGCTGATAATGTGGCAACTGGTCCCTGCAGGCTATCCATGAATGTTTAAGAACTTGCTCTGCCGTATATCGCTGATGTGGATCTACATGTAGCATATGAGATAGCAAATCCTAGATGAAAGTAAATTAAGCAGATATAATGGTTACAATCAAATCTCAGAAGGAGAGTTGAATCTGACCCTTCATAAAATAACTTTAGTGATCTTTCTGTTCAAGCTATTGCTATTCCAAAATAATTCAACAACAAAGGAAGTTAATACCAACTGAACACCCACCATTTCAAAGTTCCATTATTTGTTCATCACAAATAACGGAGCTCCTTTTTACACAGTGAATAGGAGCTCCTTCTGCAGAGACTCAGTCATATGTGCTTGTGAAGGGATGTGTGGAAGGAGTGGCTTCTCTTTATCAGTGTAAATAAAGATGCTTGGCTGTGAAGCAACATGTCTCAATTAGAGCCCACATTTTGTATTTTTATCACACATGTCTCCACAAATCAATAGATTTATCCAAATTTGCTGCAGATTTTAAAATCTGAATTTAACTGGTCAGAAACATTATTGTACTGTTTTTAATATAAAAGTTATCTGACTCTTATACTTTATGCAGTGGGAATTCTTCACTTTGTAGCCCACATGCAGCTCCTCGGGTGCTTTTTCTGCACAAAAGCCCAAGTGTTCCCTGCAAAGCCTCTCAACCCACTCCATTTCTCCCCCCAAAGAATACTTTTACACCCAAACATGGAGAATGATGTTTGGCAGACCTTCCAAGGTTCTGCCCAAAACTCTAAAAAAGACCATGCCAATCCCAGAAGTCACAACTAATGCTCTTTTCACAGCAGATTTATGGTGGTCTATGGCCTGCCATGGTGACAAATACCAGCTCCTGCACCTGCCCATCCCTTCTTTATAAGATGAAGTACATTTACACCTTTGCTGCATCTGAAACAGTATCCCAGTTGCCTCCACTTAAAGAAAAATTTCCACTGCCTATTCGTAACAGGATCTCCTCGGGGGTATCGTTGGGTCCATTGGCAAAAGGAGTGTACCTGGATTTCAGTGTTAAAAAGAGAAACAGAAAAAAGAGTGTGTGAGAGAAAATAAATTACCTTCTATTAATGTTGCCTCAATATTGCTTTTCCAGCATAGCAATCTTTACTCCTTTTTAAAAGTATCACCAAGCCTATTCGCTAGTGTTATGAACTGTCAAATTTCATAGTAAATGATAAGCAATGTACTCATGCCAGGAAACAGAAGAATACCAAGTTCTGAATGTAAGCAACATTCAAGGTAAAAAAGATACTCCTTACCCTGCCAACATGGTATAAAGGAGAACACCCAGACTCCATATATCACAAGCAGCATCATATCCCTGTCTCATGAGAACCTAGACAGTAGATAACAAAGGGTACAGATGACTGTCTGGAAGTCTATCACTGGAAAGCCCTAAGTAAAAATCAAATGATTTAGAGAAAAATGAAGAAATATACCACATTTATATTTAAATACAGTAGCCTCGTTTTCTGCAATGTCCCACTCTCACAGAAGCAATTTAGTCAATAATGAATTAGAATCTGGCTCTGTGCAAGTGCTTCAGCTTCAACATGTTGAAAGTATGTTCTACATCTCACCAATTTATTTTGTAAAGCTTTATCAAGATGAGTTATGAGAACAGGTCTGTAAAACATGGTAAATAAGTGAACATTTGGGGGAAAGATAACAGACTATTCAGTTTTTCTATTAAAAGATAACATATAAGGCAAATAGATCTTAGGATGTAACTACTTTCTTGAGATGTCAACACCTGTGAAATAACATACAGGAAATTGTATACCTCTGGTGCTACAAAGTTGGCAGTGTAACATGGAGTTAAGAGAAGCCCATTCTCCCCTCGCAGCTGTTTGGCAAAACCAAAATCACAAATCCTGATGGAATCAGCATTATTGGAATCATCCATATATAAAATATTACTGGGCTTAAGATCTCGATGCACTACCTTTAAAAACACAAAAACAAAGACACAAATAAGATGTGTTTAGAATGAAATTTGAATTAAAAAACCAGGACTTGCTGTGATTTATGCCTTTTCCAGAATGTTAAAATTATTTCAGACAAAGGGGCAAGTACAACAGGCAAATAAGCATAATATGGGTGCTTTAATTTTTGAGACAATTTATAATACAAATCCAATCTAAACATTACTAACAGGTCCCTGGTTTAATTTGATCAATTGCAGTGAAGATTTTCAAAAAAATAAATGAAGTTTTCTGCTCCTTCAAAATACTGTACCAAATTAAGGTTACCAGCAAATAAATACTGTTGCACTTACAGATCTGAAAGTAAAATTTCTGCTTTATGAAACTTTAAACCTCCCAGTTACTTAATTGCTCACATGCATATATTCTACTTAGTATTGGTTATAATACAGAGTAATATGTAAGATATTCAACCAAAGCAGTAAGCCCACTTAGAATGTGCACAACTTACTCCTTGACAATGAAGATAGTCTACTGTTTTAGTGATAGTATACAACACAGCACTTGCTTCCCGTTCTGAAAAATACTTTTGTCTGAGAATACGATCCAGTAGCTCACCTCCCTTCATCAATTCGGTGACAAGATAGATATATTTACCATCATCATATACCTGTAAAATTTAATAATGTTGAGTAACTGCGGTTTTCAAAGCGAGTACAGAAGCACTGCTATGTTCATTTTAACAAAGTTTAGCAACACTCATGTGTAACTTTGAACCAAGGTATTTGAAAACAAGAATTGGGGATGCATGTAAAATAAATATGTTGCGATTTACTGGCCTACATTTTACACTTAATCTCGTGGTTGGGATGCTTATCCACACATCACAGTTGTCCACATGGATGGCTGAAATGGTGACACCTTTGCTTTCCAATGGTTTAATGTACACCAATTTTGTTTTTTGCATAACATTTGTTTTTTTAAAAAAAATATCATGTACAAAATCACATTCAGGCTTCTGTATAAGGTGTATACAAAACCTAAATTAATTTCATGTTTAGATTTGGGTCCCATCTCCAAGCTATCTTATTATGTATATGCAAATATTCCAAAATCCAAAATAGGTCTAGTCTCAAGCATTTCAGAGACTCAAGGAAGACTGAATCTGTACTATCAAGTATGAGACTATACTGCTCCATATTCAGGAAGGGCTGATGAACCCTTCTAAAATGAAGTACAATGAAGTGTACTGAAATACTAAGTATGTCCTCAAAGTTATCCTAACTTTTGTGTGTGTGTTAGTGGAAAAATGTTAAGACATTGTTTTACTGCCTCAGCATAAACAGATGGTACACTATTTCAGAAACCAGTTCTAATACATACGTACATCTTTTAAAGTAATAATATTTGGGTGCTGTCCATAACGCATCAAAATCTCAATTTCTTCAGAGGGATCCCTCTTACTTTTGTCAATTATCTAGAAAGAGGAAATGGTATGAAAACATTACACAATATTAAACACAACACTTTATTAAAGGACAATAATGAATTTAAACTACTCTTATCATTAAAGGGCAATTTCAAATAAAGTCTTACAATAAACAAAGCCACTGAGGGATCTGGGAAGATCCCTACATTCCCCCTATCTTATCATGAAACACAATTATTTACTGCAAAATTGGTAACTGACAATCTTATAAAAAGACTACTCCAGAACAATTAAATGACAGGATTATGTTTTTTATACACACTGACTTGTAAAATCACTGCATTACCAAAGTAAAATCTAAAAGAAATATAAAGCATTTCATGAATATGGTAAATTCCGCATAAGTTGCTGTGAATATTTAGACTGTGTATTAGTAGCATCTACAGAAAAAAGAAGAATTTAATACATACCTTCACAGCAAATTCCATGTTGGAAGCTATATGAATACAACGCTTACACACTGAATAGGAGCCAACACCAATGTCCTCCTTGAGTTCATAAGCATCTGTGAATAGTGCACTGTTCCCATGAAGTTGCTGAAAGCAAACAAACTATTTCTTTATTTTTTAAAATAAAAGTATTATTAATACACTGGAATAAGAGTGTATCCCACAGTTCTCAGACATATTGGGTTTGATCCAGATTTAATCAGATTGGATAGACTGATATAAGTGAAAAATAAATGAATTAGTCTTCATCTAATCCAGTATGCCAAATAATTTTAGAAACATTAATTAGTTGCTTTCTACCAGAGTAGAAAAGAAAGAACAATGAGAAGAAACAAGACATGGCTCTGGCAAACAAACAAGGCCAACTGTTTATTCCTACTAATTAACTACAGATACATTTGACAGATCAAAACTATCAATAGTTGGAAAACACAAGCCAGCCCAAATTTTGGCTTTGTTCATGATGTGGAGACATAGAGAGCACATACTTCTCTCCTGTAAATATTTTTGACACTGGCTATGTTCACACATTGTATCATATTTTAATGCTGGAATGGGAAAAGTAGACCGGGGACTGCATGCAGCCCTTGGGACCCCAAGGTGCAGCCCAAGCTCCCATTTTTTTTACTTTTTACATACAGATTTTGGGGCCATGTTTAACCCAAAATTAAGCCCCAAACACCCCAAAACCAGCCACAAACATGATTGTTTACCTCTTCCACACCACAACCCCAAACTCATCACTGCCAAAACCTCTTGAAAAAACATGAAAAGGCTTAAAATCAGCCAAAATGGCAGCTGGAAGTGACGTTATGCCACTTCCAGCACATCAAAATGTGATGGTGGTACCTCCTGGAGAGGCAATGAGAATGGGGGAAATGACAACTGCCCTCTCAACAGTTGCCCACCCTGGGTTTGGTACCATAAAAACATGCTGGAATGCAGAAATGAAGTACAGCAGTCCCTCCCCATCCCTAATTTTTGGCCTACAGCAAGAGAAGACATTCAGGAGCTGTCTTCTAACCAATTTGTCATGCTGACTAAAGCCCCATCAAATAATTTTTGGGAGTGTGAAGACATGATGGCACCATGCTGCCCCCAGTCCTTGTAACCATAGATCTTGCAATGCAACAAAGCAAAGCAAATGAGTGGGTATGGGGTATAGAGAAGAGGTGTGGTGTGCCTTCATATATTATCAAACTCCTGAAAGGGGCTACACTACTGTTAACAGTTAGCACTGGATAAACTATTTAGCTTGTTTTAAATTTGTCATAGTTAGAAAATGTTAGTTCAGGCAATTACAACAAACTGCCATTAATAATAACAACAATCATAATAATATTTATTTCTTCCCTGCCTCTCCCTGTGGATCAGGGCAAGGAACAACAAATATCACAACACATGTGTTCAGTATGTTATGTGTAAGCAATAACTTACACAACACATAACAGTATGTTATGTGTAAGCAATAACTTATAAGTCTTAACACCATACAAATTAGAATTTATTGGTTCAATAATTATATATGCACAGAGAAGTTACCTGTACTATTGGCAATATATTGTTGAGAGGGGAGATTTTGTGGTCTTCGATGGCCGTAGTTGCAACAAAACTAAAGCCTTTGAAGAGCTGATGTGCATTAGCACTTGGTGGAACTCCAGGAGAATCTAATGATTAAATTCATATTATGTTAGATTATCCACAATACATCTGCAGTGTAATATACTCCAATCGCTACAGATTGATAAAACATACTATTTTCTTCACAATAATTATTGATAAGTAAGCAATGTATGTTTGAATAAGTGTCTCTTTTTAAAAGCAGGTTACAATTAGACAGCTCTTATTCCCAAATTTAAGAGGAACATTATAGACATATAGGTGGGGGAAGAGAATATATTACATTAGTTTAAGATAATATTACCTTTTGGAGTTTTTGCTGTGAATTCTGGGTCAAAACAAAATGTATCTTCTGGTCTTCCAGAAGCAGGTTTAAACGGGGGCTGAATCTCTCTCCTGTATAACTTCTGAATTGGAATAAAAAAATATTTAACATTATAGATTACCACAGGTTGTATCCACTTGAGTACCTGTGCTTTTGTGAGGCTTTTTGCTCCAACTGAGTACAGAAGAGAAAAGGAGGTAATTTTTGAAAATTCCCTTTTTTCCTGTGTTTCCCCCAAAATAAGACTGTCTTATATTAATTTTTGCTCCAAAAGATGTGCTATGTCTTATTTTCAAGGGATGTCTTATTTTTCCATGAAGTTGAACAAAACATGAACATTATATACTGTATATATATTTATATACAAAAACTTAGCTAGGTCTTGCTTTCGGGGGAGGCCTTATATTTAGCAATTCAGCAAAACCTCTATTAGGTCTTATTTTCAGGGAAACAGGGTATTCCAAAGGATCAACCAACTCTTTGGAACAGAAGGAGCCAGAGAAAGCTCTGGGAAGGCAGAAAAGAGCAAAAAGTAACCTTCTCACTTTTTTCCATTCACAGAGGTTTCTGCTGGACAGAAGAGCCTTCTGCGAGTGGAAGAATACCAACAGATACAACTGTATTTGTCATGTGCAGAGAGCTCACTTCCCAAACATCAGATGTGCATTAAAAGGTTAAAATATAGGCACTACTTTTTTTGTTGTATTCACTTGGTTTTCTAATTTAAATTTGGCTACCAAGAAAAGAAAAGAAAAGTATTTTCAATTAATATCTGCAATACAAACAAGAGGAAGAAAAAGAAAGATAGAACCATCTTTCTCCTAATACATCTCTTGCACACAATGACTCCTTTTAGCTATAATCTCTTTGATACAGATGACATGAGTATGTTGGCTGGTTTTGCTTCATCTATTTGACATATCTTCACTCTTTAAAAGAATGCAATATTTACAAAATCGTGTGTTAAATCATAGTAACTAGTACAACAGTATTTTAGTACAGAGTTCTTTTTATGCACTTACATTCCAGTCAATGGTTGAAAAGAAAGGATGCCTCTTTATTTCTTCAACTCCATCAGAACCAGCTCCTATAATTTTAGAAGAGACAGGGTATGAAATTACTGAAAAGCAAACTGTATGATTTAATATCTTCTGGTGCATACAACAGGCACTGAGTTTGAACTTCCAGACACTTCTCTGATATACCCTTTGTCCATGATACATAGCACTTTCTTTTTTTCTTGCTAGAGAGATGGTGAATAAATTAGTAAACTGCTGATGTAAGGATAAATACACACCTTTTGCATGTGGAGATGAACAATTAAGACTATCTATGTTGTGAAGACTCTGAAGGAAACTATCAGTACTAGAACCCTGTGACTCTTGATACGCAACAGTGAAAAATCTCCTGTGTCCCGGATAAAAAAGAACATGTATCAAGGCTTCCATGAGGCCATCTGATCTAACTGAGAATTGGTCTCTAGGGTCATAGTCCAGCATTCAATCCACTACGCCATGCTGGCTCTCAATTGGCTTAGTTTCTCATTTTCCCACTGGATTAACAGTCACACCATTGTATGGACAATGACATATCTCATAAACATGTGCTGATAAGTTTAATAAGACAACCAGAGATTGTTAACTATCTAGCAGCCCAGGTGACAAAACAGGTCAGACTACAGATCTAAAAGAGCAGAACTTGGGCTGTCGAATGGGAATTTAGTATGTACCTATAGACATTTGTGGCACAAAAGTAATCTTTACGTTTTAAAGTCTTAGCACTGAGAACACTAAAAGCTGTTCTTTTAAGACATGGTGATTGCACAGTATTCCACAGGATCAAATAAGCAAAATTAGTTGCTTCTTCTCCAAACTGAGTCCATGAAAATGTTTGAACTACAGCTGATATCTGACTTGATCACTTGGCATGTTAGCTGTGGCTGATGGGCATCTATTCCACAATACTTAAAGGGACCTAGATCAGGAAAGTATGGCCTAGGCATTAACTTACCTAACCTATTTGAAGGATTTCTTTTGAACAACATCCTCAGAAGACTTTGAGCTTCAGGACTAAGGAACTGTGGCATTCCAAGTTTTGCTCTACAAAACAAATAAATAAATAAATTCAAAGTTTACTCAGTAAACAGTAAATAAGATAAGACTAATATACAGCAAATAGTGAGGACTGCAATATAATTCATTGGGAAAAGAACTGAAGTAATCCAAACATGCTAGAAATGTGCATTAAACAAGCATTTGAAGGAACTTTAAGTATTTATGTCACTAGTCCTACGTATTAGAATATATAAAATGTTATGTTTTCTATTTTCTTTTAACTAAAGAAATTTGTTGGAAATACACTTTGTGGTGCTTTCATCATCTCAGTAGTTGTTTGGTAAGTTACTTAATTCAGATGTTGTTGAGTTCTATATTTCATCACCCTCAGTTAATATGGCCAATAGTAAGGGCATACAGACTTGAAGTCCATCATCGTCTGCAGCCTCATTTAGGTTTACAGATCCTTCCTCTATTACATATCAAGGTGACAGAGTATTATAAAGTATTAAAACAAAGTCTTTTCCTTTCATGTTTTTTAAAGCTTTGGCTATTGAAGCAATCCAGAGGTTTGCACACAATTTTGTGCTGAAGAAAAAAATGCAATCTTGCAAATAACTTTTATTTTGCAAATAAAAGTGTTGCAAATCATGGCATTAGGCCATAGCTTTTTAAGAATTAAAATTTCCCTGTACATTTCACTTCCTGTTTAAAGATGTTTAAATATTATATTTTAAAGAAATAGACACGCAGCACATTGAAGCTGCAACACTGGGAAAAGTAGATGACATTAAAAAAAGAAGTACCAAGTATTACAGAGGGATAGGTTCAATGAAGAAAACCATGGCCCTAAGACCTCAACAGGACTGTCCATAATAAGGTCTCTTGGAGGTCTCCCATTCATAGTGTCTCCATTAAATTTAAGCAGACGCAAAAGCAAATAACAACAGCATCAGAAGTTCATACTGTAATTTGTATGTTGGTACACATACATTTCATAACAGACACTTTTTACAGTTTATTTTTCTTAGTTTATTATTTTTCACAAGTGTCTCTCTGTCTCTCTCTCTCACACACACGTTTAAATTAATAAATAAATTAGACTTACTTGAGTATCATATTCATGGTTTCATTTCGATCTTTACCTTGAAATGGTAGCGTACCAGTAAGCATTTCAAACTAGAAAATAAACAAATACCCAACATTTAAGAACTTAAATTTTGTATTTTACAAATGAAAAACAAATTAAATAGAGCTAGTACTTGAAACTTCATTTTATCCTATCTTAACTACTTTGCATTCCATTACATTATATAAAAAGAAAGGAGTGTAACATCAAAGCAACAAAAATATGGCCAGAGAAGGCTTTTATATTAAACAGTCCTGATGAGTTTGTAAAAAACTAAAACATTTTAAAATGACTCCCCCCCCTCCAGATGTTAAAACAATGTTTCAGGCAAAACTCTCTTTGGGAATTTTATAGTACTTAGAACCATAAAAATGAATTTACAACATAATATAATCTTCAACTAATCACCTCTCTATGCAAAAACACCGCTATAGCTGCTGCTATGCCACTTTGTTACACAAAAACTTTCTTTCACAAAATATTGTCTGAAATATTCCTGTTTCCATTTTTTGTTAATACACTTTGATAAATTGTTTTAGAACTCTCAGGAAACAATTATAAAAATAAAAGGGCACAGTTCTTTTGAGAAAGAAAAAAATGTTCTTAGTATGTATCCTAAGCAATGCAATACTGTGTGAAAAGTTCTCCAGAATCTCAAGACCTTGGGCACAACATATCTACTTCTCTGGCAACATTAAGAATTACATGTGCACATCGAGTTAAATAGGCAATGAAATATACAGTACCATAAGAACACCAAATGACCACCAGTCAGCACTCTGGTTGTGGCCTCGCCTGTTTACAACTTCAGGTGCCATGTACTCTACAGTACCACAGAAAGAGTAGGCTTTCTTCTCTTGATCGACGGATTCTTTACTGAGGCCAAAATCTAAAACAGTATTATAAAGGTATACCAAGTAAAGAAACTTTGTACAAAGATGACAACAGACCATAAAAACATAAAAACTTTAGGAGTGTATGCATATGTATTTTTCTGTGGACTGAGTACGGGATATTGTGGTCCTCCAGTTGTTCTTGGAATCCAGTTCCCATTAGTTCCAGCTATCTTGTCAAATTGTTCAAAGTCAGCAAAATTGTAGTTCAATATCTGAAGGATATTTATTTCGATCTTCCTAAACCATACCACACGCTACTGTACTCCTCGAATGTAAAGATGGGACCCACTAGAGCTAACCTGTGTACTCCAGGAGTAAAATTAATGAAACTGTGCTGTTTTAGCCCAGCTGAAATATTTTGAAAACTGTACAATGAGACATTACTGTTTTGCTAAATTTACCATTTTATATTGTACAAAGATAAAGCCAGCTGTTTCTGATAACTAAGGGTCACTCCAGCTAGCACCTTTCTCTCTTATACAGGCAGTGAAGGCAAGCCTCTCCTCTGAATCAAGGCATTCAGGGTATTCACACAATAGTTTTTCTCCCAACATGAAAGCCTAATGTGTTCTTAGAATTACCAGGTGGCTTAACCCAGAAGCTTACATGATCTTTCCTCCTCTCCTGTCACATGGAAGTTCCTTCTCCCCACTTTAACTTTTAGAATAATGGCTAACACTACTATGGCACAAGATGTGACAAGATAAAAATGTACATCCATACAGAGGAGGTTTTGAGAATCCACAACAGGCTCCCTATCAACCTCATAAAACACAGGTTATACCTGAGGCTTGCATTCATATGGTAGGAAGAACCCAACAGCCTACTGAATTCTTTCACCAACCCCTATTCTATACAGATTTCATCAAAAGATGATGATCCATTATGTGGATTCTGAGAAACAGGTGGGGAAACCCACTCAGCTGCCTCTGAAAGTGCAGGCTAGACCATTAAGTACACATAATATTTACTGTACCGCCTATTAAGTAAATTATGAACATAAACACAATGATATAAGAACATTTTTAACTATGATGGAGAGCACTATGCATCAATAAAATTCAGGAAATTATTTATAACATGTAGAAAGCAAAGACTGTATCGTATAACATTGTTACTGTTCCTACAGGTTTCTTAAAATTTGAAATAGACAGACCATAGACAGACAACTACTCTGTCACTTTTCTGTTGTTGGACAATAGAAACATGATTTTTAGCTCGGTCACTATCATTAGATATATTCCTTATTAGGTTAAAAATGTCTCCCTTTGTTAAGACTACAATAAGTAATATAGTAAACAATGACAGAAATGCAGAAATTGTATTTGGTTCACTGATCCACAATGCTCTTTGACTTTACTTTTAAGAAAAACAGACAATAGTCTCCTAAATGCCACTCTAGGATTATTTTATATTTTAATATGCACTAAAGATTTGATCATCCTACAAAATTCTTATCTTCTTGTCTCCCACTAAAAGCAAAGAGTATGCATTTCAGTCTTTTAATCTCTCCGATTCCTGTTCTTCAGAGAAATTGATGTTTGTATGCTGTACTCTGACTCAGGTAGAGTTGTTTTGTTTTGTTGGATGGCATCTAACAAAAATATTTCTAAAATGACAAGTCCTCAAACTTCCATTTAAGATAAAAAATCTATTTGAAGAATTCATTTTATCTTTATCTTATTTAAAATTCCACACAATAACTTTTTTACTATTGTTTTACAGGTCTTTTTCTTAAATAAAACACCGAATTACTATATTTAGCTATTTTGGGGGGGGGGGGAATAGCTAATAAATTTTGAAGATGAACCATCTATGAAGGCATACTCATTAGCAACTAGAACATGTCTGCATTTTAAAAACAGTTCAGAAATTCCACTGGTGAAAACAGTCTCACTGATTTGAGTCAAAATTTGTGAGAGCTTGAAAATATGATCTGCACCAATTGCACTGACCATCAATGCATTTCCAGACCAATACAAGGTGAATGTATTAAATGCCTAAGTGGCTGGGGACCAAGCTATTTAGGTGACTACTTTTACCCATATAATCCTGTCTATACATAAAGATTAGTTTAACAAGTTCTTTGGATGTCATCCACACAAATCAGCTAGATGGGTGGGCACAAGATTGTGACTCTATGGCTGCAGAATTCCCTTCCAGATGGCTCATGATGAACACCTTTAAGCACTGGATTTCCAACAGGACTTTATCTTAAAACACATGAAGAAATGGATTCAAACTTCAGGAAAGGAGACTACATATGAACATTCAAAATAACTTGCTGATACTAAGAACATTTCAACAGATGGTCTGGGAAGATGGAGGACTCTGCTTCATTGGAAGTTTTAAAACAAAAGTTGAAAAGCCAACATGCTTTAGCTGTGGATTTCTAGACTGGCAGGGGAATTGGATTTGTTGTTGTTGCTGAGTGGCTTCAAGTTGTTTCTGACTTATGGCAACCCGCCTATCATGAGGTTTTCTTGGCAAGATGTGTTCAGATGGGATTCACCTTTGCCTCCCATAGATCCATGTTAATCAACATAGTGGTCCATGCAATTGTAGCTGATGTGAATAAATATCCACTTGTCTCTGGTTCACTGGGGAAAAACCCTTCAAATGCTCCAGAAGATATCTTAAGAAGATCAGATGAATGCTGAGGCACTTTTAAATTCTACAGTTCTTTGATCATTTTTCTAGGTTAGCTTTCTCTAATGTTTTTTTTTTTAGCCTAGGTAATTCTCATCATACCCTGTTTTGCTATATTGCCTTTACTTAAATTATACCATTATGAATTGCTACAATTTTATATCAATTTTATGCATCAAATGTTTGCGAGTCTTCCCTGCTCTGTATATCACAGTAGACATCAATAAAGGCACTATATACCCTCAAAGGGTATACAAGAAAGAAAGAAAGAAAGAAAGAAAGAAAGAAAGAACATTAACGGGAGTATCTGCCACCCAGAGCATATGCCTTCAGCTATGTTTTTGCTTAAGAAGCCATGTTAGAGTTTACTTGGATTCAAAGAACATGAAGACTATAAACACTTCATAATTTTGGACTAAGACATGATGTTAGGTGACAATATCTGCTGCAGATACATTGTACAATTGGAAGCCAAGTGATGTCTCCACTTTCAGTAACTACCAGTTCCTGTTGAAACCCACTCCCAATATTCCAAAGGGTTCCCTAATCACCGTCATAAGATTTTTAGGAGGCTGGGAACAGTAGGACACAATGGAATCCTAGCACACAGGGTTTTCTTTTAATATCTTGGTGCAAAATCCAGTTCAGCCATTGTACATTGTGGCCCAAATTTTTAAAAAGTGCTGCCTACTAAGATATGTGAGAATAGGCTAGTCAACTGGACAGGACACTAGAGGAAGACATAATCGCTTAGAAAAAAACCATGTTCACCTAAAAGTGTACTGAAAATGAATGACAACAAAAATTTCTAAGAACATGATCCATTTTTTAAAAAAATCTGCTTTCATAAACAATTATTCAATTTCTACAAATAAAAAAAAATAGTTATACTGATAGATTTCACCTACCTGTTAACTTGATATGTCCTGCTTCGTCAAGCAAAATGCTGAAAATTAAAATTCACATTCACCAACACATAACAGGAATATTTTAAAGACATTTTAGTGTAGCAATCAAACAAATAGGAATTATGTTAATATTATGTATATAGTCTATTAACAAATTTACAGTAGACAAGTTCATTTTAATATATGTATTAGAAATTAAAATAGGGAAGCTGAGCTTTCAGGTTATTCTAGATCTATCTCATAAAATGCAGATCAGCTTTTAAACAAGAATACTGTAGTAGGAGATAAAATACATTTTACTTTACTTTTCTGGCTTCAGGTCCCTGTATACAATTCCCAAGCTGTGCAGATGATCCAAAGCAAGAGCCAGTTCTGCGAGGTAGAATTTCACATCTTCCTCTGTAAACATAACCTAATAAGAACTATATAGATTTACATTCTGCTCTTGTTAAATTTCTATATATCTTAAGATATTTACAAACTCCCTTGATACTTAAAAAATTGTGATGCAGACCTAGATACAGGTAACCTCCTATATAGTATCAAAGGGAGAGAAGATGAAGGCACAGCATCTCCATGCCTAGCCCCAGAGGCAGAAGAAAGGCTATGCCTCCATCTTAACTGCTACTACCCTGGCCTTGGAGGGAGAGAAGAGCAGGCAGTATCTTCTGGACTTTATCACCCTTGCCCACTGCTATTCCCTTCTCCTTTTGTGTCATGCCTTTTTCAGATTGTAAGCTTGAGGGCAGGGAACTGTCAAATTAACAATTTGTAAGCCACTCTAAGGAGCTTTGTGGCATACACTCCTTATCCAAAGTCTCCTGTTCCAGGGATCATCTGGCCAAAAGGTGGGAATACATCTACAAGTACTATTACTTTATGGGTAGGGCCAAGAGCAAGGGCAGATATTGTCTGTTATGTTAATACATATGTGAGATTCATTTATTATTCATTAATTTATTAAATTTATACCCTGCCTTTCTCCAGGAATGGGATCCAATGTGACTATGGAATCCAAGTATTTCAAATACATTAAACAATAAAACATCTCAACAAATATCTGAACATTGTTTTATTTTACGAATAAGCAGTTCCAGACACAAATGAAACATACACTTTTCTCCATTCATATACCAAGCACTTTACTGCACAATCTTATGCATGTTTACCTAGAAAAATGTCCCACTGCATTTAATTGGAATGATTCCCAAAAAAGTGAGTACAGGTTGCAATTCATTAAGGGAAACACAATTTTTGGAGACTCTGATCTGTTAATTAATGAGGCCCAGACACTCACATATTCAACCTGATTGTTTTAGCCATCAGCCCTGAAACCCAAGCACAAACTGTCCCCTATGTGTCTTCTAAAGACGGTTCAAGAACAAGAGTGAGTCAACCGGATGCATCTTAAGATTTTGGCTTCTTCAACTGGAGATGTCCCATTGTGGTTTCATTCCTTTCTATCAACCTATATTCTTAATCTACCTGAACTCAGAATAATTCCAAATTAAAGGAATGGCTTCAGGTTACAGGAATAAAAGGAACAACATTGCAGACTGTTTCCTGAAGGGGGAAGAAAGCCATGCTTGCAAGCATACAGCAAAGTGCTTAATCTACTTATTAAATTGGATAATTTTATATTTTAGTTTGTAATCTTAAAATTGACTGAAATAGAATTCATTGGTAGGGCTAATGACAGCTAACATCACAATCCTTCACAGAATTAAAGGAGTAGAGCAGATATTTATTTCCTACATTTATAACTTGCTCTTTTGAGGAGCTCAAAGCACCATATAGGATACTTTACTATCCCTACCATAGTATCTTCACAACAACATTACACAGGAGATTAGGCTGACAGACAGCACATGGCTGAAGGTCATCCTGTAAACTTCATGGCTGAATGAAAGCACTGCGTCAGATTTGGGCATGGAAGACTCAAGCTCACGTTCCTGCTCCAGACGTTATACTTACTTGCCAGACTAACTATCCCTAAAATGAATGCTGTATGTATGTTATTGTCCTCTAAATGTCACTCATGCTTAAAATTTCTAAAATACATACCTCTTTGGATAATCTTGTGAAAACATCTCCTCCCCTGAGAAAATCCAGTATTAAATATAGCTTCCCTTCAGTCTGAAAGGCTGATTTGACAAAGAATACATGAATCAGTTTTATATGACAATAGAAAAATTATATACACATGGTATATGAAATGTTAAATAATGTCTTAATACAAGTGCATGTTTGGCATTTGCAAATTTAAAGCTGCTCATCCAAAAGAAATTAATGTTCTCCTGTTTTATGAATAATAGTGGTCAAAATGCTATATTTATCAGCTGTACAGCTACCGGTATATCTTTAAAATGCTTTATTATTAGGTTCCAGCAAAGGAATTTGTGATTTTTAGGGCCTACTGCAAAAATGAAGGTATTTTGTTTTTGAACACGACCAATTATTCAACCATTAAGGCAGGGGCAGGAAACTCCCATGAATTAAGAGGTTGCACAGGCCCCACAGGTGACCTTGGAGTGGCCATCCACCAACACACCTGGAAAGGTTTTGGCGGAAAAGTGCCCCAAATGCCCCTTCGGGATCATGGGGGCAATTTTTTTGCTCTCTTTGTGCCATTCTAGGCACAGAAGAGTTCCCTCCCTAAAAAAAAGGGGAAAAAAAGAATTAACTCAGAAGCCAACAATTCCTTTCTATTTTAAAACAGGCCTCTTTGGGCCTAAAATGGCCAGATGTGGCAAAACTTCCCACCCACAACCGTGTGGCATTTGTTGGAGGGTGGAAATAAGTGGTCTTTGGGGGCTGCAATTGGCCACACTTTACTCACCCCTGCTTTAAGAACTTTCAGATGAAAAATATATTGGTTAAATTCATTATCTGTTTGTCCTTTTTAAATATCACTATTACTTTGCATAAGCAGAATCTTCAGCGTGAATTCAGCTGAACATTATTCGGACAGACAAGCAAATATGTGCAAGAAACACATTTCATGATGTATTACAATTAGCTCCCCAATTTGGTCATGTTGAGGCAAAAATCTAACAATTAGCAGACCAGTGACAGGCTACCAGCATGTCATATACTATCACTCATGTAAATTTCTCTTGAGCAAAGGGTCATTTGAACATTTAACAGCAATTTCAAAATGGATGCTTATGAAACTACCGTTATTTTGAGCAAGGCAAGTTATGAAAGTAGAATGAGTAGTTCAGAAAGATCTTGTATTTTCAATTTCATTTGAACAAGTTGTCCTTGTATTTTCCTGATATCACTATTTTTTTGTAGTAAGAAGGCATTTATTTACTTTGCCATCAGGAGGATCATCAGAGTAACATTAATTGAAATGCTTAAAGCACTGGTCTTAAAACTTTGGCCAGGCCATACTAGTGACTCATGAGAAACGTTCAGTTAAGATTTCGAGGTACTTTTTCATACAGACCAGAGTTAAACAATATGCAACATTATCACAAGATGTGGTAACAACCACTAATTTAGACAGCTTCAAATGTGTATTAGAACTCTTCTACTAATTCATCTTTCAACAGCTCTAGTCCTGATGGCTAAATATGATTTCTAAGACTGGAGGCAGCATGCCTCAATACTGAAGGAAGAAGGTCAATGCCTCCTGTATACAGGCTTCCCACCAACAATCGTCCTGCCCAACATGGGAAAGAAAATGATGGATTAGATAGGACTTTGGTTCATCTGGAAGGGAACCTCCAGTTTTGTCTCATTTTTAATGAGCACCAAGTAGCCACCCTCTGAACTGGTTACCCTCATAGCATCTCTACATGTCAGTACCCTAGACTTGCTACTCCCAATTAGGAAGCAAAACGGTCAGTAACTCATGCTGTAACATGCTTTTGGAGATGGGTAATTCTTACTCATACAAGACAAAAAGTAAACCTTTTATGGGAACTGTCATTCTAAATTTAATTCTTCTTTTTGTGGTGCAGAGGCAGGTTGCCTCTAGTACTAAAAGTCTGAGGAACAATGACTGAAGATGGCTACTTATTTCTGTAATGCAACTTCCATTGAAATCGGCTTAATCTATCTGGTTAAATTACATTATGGATCATAATCATATGTTAAGATTAGTATAATTAATCTTTTTACCAATTTTTGGCTGAAATTCAAATTCTACAGGTCAGATACTGTTTGACAAACCCACACCACAACAATGCAAACAACAGAAAAATACTCACCATAGTGCAGTTTGACAATAAATGGATGATTTACTTCTACTAATATATCTCTCTCCATCTTTGTACGAACTCTGTCTCGAACTACAAACAAAAATAACAGTTGTATATGTAAATGCATAAACTGACTATGTATATACAGTATCCTAATCAGGATTAAACAGTGTCACCTGTTGATATGTAGGCCACCTGATTCTATATTAATATATAACCACTAAAAACTACAGTAGGCACAATCCACATATCATCCTCTCTCCATAAACCAATAATGGTCTCTATACAAAATCATTCTAATAATCTTCAATGGAGATGACACAGGAAATATTCAAGTGACTGGACACTCACCAAACACATACAAACATTAACTCAAACATCATGAGAAATTTGCTCATACTAACAATAATTATATATATATATATATATATATATAAACTTTGATCTTGCCCCCCCCCCCTTTATATATATTTAAAAAGCAAATTTTGACCTTGCCATTTTAAATGAAGGACACCATCTTACTACACTATTATATTTAATGAGATTGAGAATCCATGGATTTTAGTATCCACAGGGATCCTGGGACCAAACCCCAGTGGATACCAAGGGCCAGCTCTACTGTCTTGACCAAAGGAAACAGCAGGGTAAACCACAACTCTTGTCCATTATTAAATGGTATACTTTTAAGCAAACAGTAAACCAGTCTCATAATAGTCTTCTGATGTGCGCCTTGAAGGAACAAAGCCAAAAACTTCAACACTAAATATACTTACAAAGGATTCAAGTATCGCTATCTTCAATTGGCCATATAAGTATCCTTAATATAGGGATGACTTTTAGAATATATTTATCAACTAAACAAATATGTTCAACAAAACCATTAGTTTGCTGAGCTTTTTCTTTTCTTAAAAAATAATCACACATACCTTTCAAAGAAGCTTTCTTCAGAACTTTCATTGCATACAGCTGCCCCGCATCGGGACCAATAATTTTCCTCACAAGGAAAACCTAAGCAAAGAAGAAAAACTTATTTTTACAGCAATTGCTGGACTATATATAACTAGGTTCTCCAACAGAAAAGTCAAACAGTTTTAAGAGAGCAATGAATCCCAAAACATTTAATTCAGTAAGCTCCTGAAAAGAATGCAAAATAGTAAGCCTAACGTACTCTATTTCCTATATCTCAGCTAATGAAATAGATGTGTTCCTGACCGTTACTTCTTTAACAGAATAATTTAGTACCAGAAACATAAATAGCATGGAAAGACTAAAGATAGCTTCCTCCATCACAAAAAAAACAGAGGTCAACATATTTCAGCAATTTTTTCATCCAAAACTAGTAGGCCCCGGAGAGAACCAGGTCAGGTAAGCCTAGCATGAGTAAACAAAAGCCACTTGAAAGCTTCTTCCAATTTTGCATTGCTCCACTTCAGTCTACTTCCTCAGATACTGAAGTAGACAAATCTACGAAAGTTCATGCTGCCAACCTTTTTCTTTCAGGGGTGATTCTGTGGGTAGCATGGACTCTAACCTTTAAAGGTAATAATAATAATAATAATAATAATAATAATAATAATAATATTTTTATTTATACCCCGCTCTTCAGCCAAGACTATCAGAGCGGCTTACAATTTGTTAAACAAACAGCTTCATTTACAATTGTAAGCTATTTGCCCCCAACAATCTGGGTACTCATTTTAGCGACCTCGGAAGGATGCAAGCCTGAGTCAAGCTTCAGCCCTTTGCTGGTCTTGAACTCGCCACCTTCTGGTTTTGAGTGAGTGGCTGCAGTACAGGCATTTAACCACTGCGCCACCAGCCTGGAAACTAACTGGCAATCAGTGGGATGATTTTAATATTGGTGTAATATGTTCACACAGTGTTTAGCAGAAGTGGTGTTGTTTGTCTTCCAGGTTGTTTGCAACTTACGGCGACCCCAAACCTATAATGGGGTTTTCTTGCCAAGCTTCTTCAGAGTGCAAATGCATGAATAATACTGCACTATACTTAACAATGAAAACAGAGAGGGAAAGATAATGCAAGAACATAAAGAGAAAGGAATAATTTTAATCTTCTAATTATGGTTACATCATCAAGCACCAAATATACCAACATTAGAACCAACATTACACAACAATATTGGATTTATTGTGCCCATCAATTCAGGATTAAGTATAAAATGCTTTTTTTAAAAATCCCAAGAACATATTTCTACACCATTTACAATTCAACTCAAAGTGTAAAGCAGGGTAAGAACAAAATCCGTAAATATTATGAAGCATGAAACTGCCAAAGAAAAAAGGGGGAAAAGCAATTAGAGTCTTCTCAGTTGTGTTCTGCAGAAACCAGCAACTCATCCAAAAACGCTCACACATTTTAATGTTTCAGTAAAGATGCAACAGATGAACACACATATGTTTAAAGGACATTTTCATAGTTTTAAAAATGATGTTGGCTAATCATTTACTTTCAACAAATCAAGGATGGTATCGCCATTACATCAAAAGCAAAATGTTCTAATTTTCAAGAAAATTATTGAAATACCTTTAAAAAAAGAAAGTGCCTTGTGAGTGTGGATGAAGTGTATAGAAGTGTTTCAGGAACTTGCTATAGTCAGTGCCACATAACACAATACCTTGCAAATGCATCCATCTCCATTTGAGGTTTCTACATTTTGCTGTCTTACAACTTGGAATAGACACAGATTTAACTGGCATTGTTTCCACTGAAGGTACATGAGATACTCAACATTGTGGAGCTGAAAAACAGCGCAGTAAAATCTACTTCCATGTAACACAACAAACTGTGGAAAAGTCAAGGACAAGGATGAATGTTTGTGTGAGGCATTTTAACACACCCATCCAACACAAAACAAACAAACAAATGAAACACAAGTTAAAATGAAAACATGAGTCTGCTTAGAACACACAGCGTTTCCAATCAAGGAAAACTCCTTTCGTCTTACCTTTCCAAATGATCCCTGACCAAGGACTTTAAGTAATTCGAACTGTGCAGGATCTGCTTTTTCACATCCTTCTTTCACATGGTGGGTAATAGGTATCTCTTTCACACTTCCTTCATCATCCTATTCAAGCAAAAAATGTAGTAACAAATCCTTATTCCTTATAAAAGTCCCTATTTATACATCTGTAAAAGGCAATATGATTTATAATTCATTCTGCTCTTAAAAACTTTTGAGATTAAAAACTTGTACGGCTAATAGTAGATCCCAAGGACTGAAACTGACTTCTAGATCCACCAAAGATACCTACCTTTTGGTTAAACCAACTAAGACTGGCTTCTAGGATTTCAGAAACAAGTATTTTCCAACTTTACCTGGAGATGCCAGAGATTGAGTCTGACACCTTTTGGGTGTATGGCTTGTACAAAAGTTACAAACAATCTCATTAAAACATGAATTCAAAATTGTTTTAAAGGGCATTGGAAATGGCTGTATTAATCCACTGCCTCCTTCTCTTTCATTCTCTCATCCTTTTTCTCCTTATGCCCTTAGTTCACCTAGGTCCAGAACACACTGCAGAAATAATCCAGTTTAAAACCACTTTCACTCACATGCTCTATGCTAGGGAATTCAGGGAACTGTAGTTTTGTGAGACATTTAGCCTTCTCTATAAAAGAGCTCTGGTGCCGCAATAGGATTCCCCAACACTGAGCCAGATCAGTTAAAGTGGTCTCGAACTGGATTATTTCTGCAGTGTGTTTTCAATAACATCAATAACTTCCAAAATCCACAAAACAGTGATACCTTTACTGGCCCAACCAAAATGCAGAAATTACATGTCATGAGCTTTCGAAGCTCCACTAGGTTATTCATCAGGAAAAGGTATTTAAAATAATACAGGAGGAAAAAAATGACTATGTTAGTCAAGGCCTGCACTTTGAAAGTGGTGGTGGGGAGGAGGTGGTTTCTGAGCAGGCAGGCCACTCCTCCTTCTGGCCATGTGGTACTGGGAGACATAGCATCCAGGAAATTTAAAAACCATTAGCAAAACAAAAAGGTACTTCCTGGGAGATCCAGGATTTCTGGTTAAACTTGTTTTTTGTGATAACAATGATGATGATTTGGTGGGATGAGAAAGGATTTCGCAACCTGGCTAGGAAGAAAAATGACATGACTGATGTTCATTTTCATGCTTACTGATATCAGGAAGACTGTCCCTACAGAAGGTCTCAAGTTTGGGCCCTGAAATCTCAGCAACCTGAATGTTACTAATCTGGCAACCCTAACCCTACTGAATGTTTGAACTTTCAGCCCTTGAACAGCCCTCCATGCTCTGAATGTTCAAACTAATGTGCATCACATATACCTTTGCTTTCTGCAAATATGAATTACATTTCTAAAAACTTGTAAAATTCACTATGAAAAAGGAAATCTGTATAATCTGTTCCATTCCAGATAAGATTCCAAAACTTTAGGAAAAAAGATGAAGGCATACCACACAACATGACCCCTGTTCTAACCTACATTAATGTCAACATGCCACCTGATGAGATCTGATCACATACACAGAAATAATGGCTAAAATATTTTATGGTGACAAAAATATATCAGAAAATATCAGAAGCTAGCACATTTACCCAGAACCACAAATGTCATGATGGATAAAAAATAAATCATAACAGATATCACACTAAAAGGGACTAACATGGATAAGTCCTGTTTGGTTTATTCTTTTATTTATAATTCTTTTTAACCAAAAATTAGAAAGAATTTATGTGGGTCTCTGAATAAAATCATGATCATGCTATTCAGTATAGAAAGGATGAAAGCAACATCTTCAAGGGATGTGGCAGAGGGGGAGTCCCTTCTACCTATGCAGTTTTACGAGTCTATGAACTCATTTTAAAAAGGAATAAATCTGCTCAGATCTATAGCAACAAGAAAAGTTATGCTTGCATTTACTGTTCACCTTTCAACAGGAGATAGTAATCCACAAAGCAGGTTAGATTTACAATGTGTATAAACCACTCCTTTACAGGAAGCTTCTTTTTTATCTTATGGGTTAGAGACTGAAGCACTTTCAAAAAGTAGAACTGGTTGAAAAGTGGAACCCATGTGTTTTTAGCTTATAAATGAATTTTGGCCATGATGATGATGATGATGATGATCATCATCATCATCATCATCATCTCACTCTTCTCCCAAGGCTGGGACTCAGAGCACCTTACAACATTAAAACACATTATATATCACATTCAAATGTACGCAAAAGCTTAATAACACACTGTGCATGTATGTATAGATACACACCCTGTATTATAAGCACAAGTATTGTACAGTAATACTGTAAAGAGACTCACTGCCCACAATCTTGGAGGCTCCACGACTGACCGAATACAGACTGAAAGAGTATTGCCCACAATCTCAGAAGCACCATGGACCAAATGCAGGGGGGATGAGGGACGTTGAACTGCTATGAAGCTCGGTTTGGACTGATCCTGTATGTGTATGTGTGCATGCTGCTTGCAAAGTAAGCTATGGGAAAGATCCCAAGCCTCCATAGTCAACAGCACCTTCCCCCACCTCAGTTCACTTTGCAAGCAGCGCACGTTGGGAGCAGTCCAAAGCAAACCTCCATAGGAAAAAGAACTGCTATCTTTCCACACTTGCAAATTACACAAGACAAGTTTCATTAATTTAAGGAGGGAATCTGCTCTTTCCATAAGCAAGCCTCAGGACTGTGTACACATGTGATCCCAAGCGAGTCTCACAGGCAAGAATAATTGACGTCAAGAGCGAAGCCCTTGTTGAATTATTGGAACTTGTCTATAATTTGCAAGTGTTGAAAGAGTGAGTTGTAAAAAGCTGGGGATTCCACTATACACTAACTTCTAAAAAAATCCCTCCTGTTCCTAATGATGTTAAGAGATGCAGAAGTCACAAGGACTATATTTTCAAAATCGTGAAGAATTTAAGGCACGTAATAGGAAGCAGTTTTCTTCTTAAATTACCTGCTTCCTTCAGCCATGCACTGATGATATAAACACTATAAAGGTCAAAATTCCCAGTGTATAAAAACACTTACGTCAGAGCCTCTCATTCCTCCTCTCACATAAGATTAGAAGGAATCTAAGTACTTTTCTCATACATATTAAAAATGCATGCCTTCCTTAAGGGAAAAAAAGATTCACGTTGCCTAGTGACAGAAAAAAACAGAAGCTATATCAATCAGTATTAATGAAGTCTTTGACAGCTACTGATGCCACACACAAGACATTCAACAATGCTATTTTCAAATTTTAATAAATGTGAACATTTACAGAAAGTAGATTCAACCACATCCTGTTTCTATATTCAACACACATCTTAAATCACTATTCTCTGACATCACAATTGGTTTCTGTGGAAACTGACACCATAGTAATTAAATAGGAACTTGATGAAAACAGTTTTCATGCAATTGCCAGTGAAAATGATATAATCTCTCTCCTATAATACAAATCTAAACACTGTTGCTTGCTGAGTCACTCTAGACCCCACATGTAACTGAATTATATCCCTCAGTATATTCACTAATTTGAAAAGCTACAGCCACTGACTCCTAAATACTGAGTAGCAGGCACACAGTGTAACAGAAGAACTTGGAAGCTCAACAGCTGTTTAGTGTGGGCAGTAGTGACATACGCAGAGCATAACTACGAGGAAACAGGTGCTGGGTAACTGTATAGTGCTCTTACTCAATTGTTGTTTCAAACTCAGTACTCCTCCTCCTTGGCTTTTGGGCCTACAGCCTTCCAGGTCTCTCTTACCTTTCCACTTCCTATTCCTAGACCTACGTTCATCTACTAACAAGTCTGATCGGCTTCCTTTAATTTCTCTGTTGCAGCAACCCGATTTCACAACTGGAGCATTAGTAGCATAAATCAAGAGCAGACAGATGTAGCTCAGAACGTGGCAGCATTCAAAAGGGCTCCACTATTATTCTTTTCCTCTTCTTCATCCACCCTGACATAAAGCCAAAAAAACCTCAGTAGCAGTAACATTTCTATACAGCTTAATAGTGAACTCAGCACTCTCTAAGCGGTTTACAATCTGTAAGCCAATTGGGTACGCATTCTACCAACCCACAAAAGGATGGACGGCTGAGTCAACCTTGGAGCCCTGGGATCGAACTCACAACCTTGTGGCTTCAGGACTGGCATGCCACAAGACCATACAATCATCACAACAGCCAAAGGTGAGCTATCAAGCTAAGACATTTTGTTTGAAGAACTGTATCCACCTGACCTCTTAACAAAAACACCATTTTTTTGAAGTCTGGAGTGGGTAGAAGGAAGTATCTGGATTTAGCAGTATATCAGCAAGGTTTTCTGACTCACAAGTATTTAACAATTGCCATAGCAAAATGATTCTCTGCCACCCCACATTAGCATGCTGAAGTTAAAATCGGCTGGGGGAATCAAAAGTAGATTTTATGGGGAAACACTGTGAGGTCCTTGGTTCAGAGTTCTTTAAGAGCATGTATTTCACACAAGATAGATCTCATGATTCTAGTCAAAACCAAGGCTGAGGTCTGTCCACCCCTGCTTTAAGTAGCTTGCCTTGCCATGTAACTACTTATAGTATTACACTACAGATTAAATGAAGTCTCAGGATTTTTTTTTTTTTACAAATTCAGAAAGGCAAGTTTAAGCAAGGATTTCTTCCATTTTAAAATTAAGCTTTACAACATAATGTAAGAGCTAGGAGTCTGCAGCAAGAGAAGTGTTATTTAGCTCAAATCAATATGTGAAATCTTATCCTGTCCTTCTTGCCCCGTGTTACAATGTCACAACACTGCAGTAACAGCAGAAGTCACAACTGGCAGAATATACCTTTCCAGAAAAAGTGACACAGCAAACCTGCCAGGTTTCCTTTCCATCATCTTCTGTCCTTTTAGCTCTCAAATTCAGTCCTCCAAGACTCTTATGTTTCTTGTTGTTGTTGTTAGCTACCCTCAAATCGACCTCGGCTCATGGTGACCCTGTCTAGTACATGGTGATGAGGAATACAATGCCTTAGACTATTCTAATTTTAGTGCTCAGTTGTATATCTTTACTCTTTACGACCTTTTCTAGTTCTTTCATGGGGGTGGGGATTCCAACCTTCTTTCAGGACATTTATTTCTTCTGGTAAGCCATTCCAGACCGGTTGTGCTGCCCTGATGTTGGACTACATGACCTACTGCAACACCATACAGCTGGAAATGTAACATACTCTCTTTACTTGAGGAGCACGCAAAAACCTCAGAAAGCTCAAGGAACAGTAGACTACTTTCTAGGACCAGTTTTATGATATACGCAACTCTCATATTACAACAAGTTAATTGATGTTACCAGAGACAATTCAAAGTGCATTTTATGATACATACACACATACATATCCATACAATCAGGTTATCTGGGAGCAAGTGATCTGAAAGGGCTCTCTCTCATGTCAGCCTGCCTGGATTGTCTTCCCCACCAACATGTGACACAGATGTTGGTCTCTACTTTTCAGAGACTGTTACCACACTATGAAATTTTTGACAAGAAGTCTGGTTTAGTCTTGTCCCCAATGTCTCCCACACCAGCAGACAAAACCATTTTCATTTAGACACTCCTTGGAACATAACCTGATGTACAAATATTCTGAAACTCATTTTTCTCTACCTTATTTTAAACTTTTTTTTTTAAAAAAGTTCTTTTTCACTAAAGCTGCAGGACAGCCATGTATTCAAATTTCTTTCCCAAAAGGGATGAGCACAGCTATTAAAGTGCTCAGGGTCTGAGGATGATTCCTTCTAGCCTTTAGAAATGCTGATGACATCCAGTTCTATCTTGACATTAAACATTCAAATACTCAATCTCTCCTAAATCAGTATTTGAATGAATGGTCGTCTGGAAAAGAGCTCACAGACTGATGTTGAATCCAGACAAATAATAGGTGATATTGGTAGTTTTTGCTGAGTTTTTCAGGAGGTAAAAGTTGTCAAGCTCCACGTCAGAAGAGGTTTGGAATCTGAGAGTTATTCCCGATAACCAGTTACAACTTTGTAATAACTCTGTTTGCTGTGTCAGCTACTCTCCCTCCTGAAGGCCTTGCAATGTTAACCTATTCTTTTATGAACTCCAAGCTCGCTTTCTTAATTGCACATTGCCTTCTTAATTGCCTTCTTAACTGCACTCCTGAAGACAATGCAGATGCTACAAATTGGAAAATGCCACTACCCACTTCCGCATGGATGTGAGGCATCATCATCATATCCAACCAGTTTTTCTTCTAGTTGCACTAACAGTCCATACACATGGTTTTAATTCAAGGTGCTGGTGATTATTTACCAAGCACTTCATGGCGTGGGTCCCAGCCTTGCCCATAAGGTGGCAAAGATAACATCAGGCGTCTTTTCCTGCTGGATCTTCTCCTGTGGATTCACATAAGGAGAAAGGCAGAGGAAGAAGAAAACAATGACTGTTCTCTCCTGCTCCAGCAGTACTAGTTCACATTGTGTTGTTTTGTTTTTTTTTAATATTAAGTGTATGGCTTTTAATTTACTCATTGCATTTTATTAATTTATTTAGCTGAAGATCCTGCATTGAGCAAAGGCTTGGATTTGATGGCACACAAGGTCTTTCCAACTCTATGATTCTATTATTCTAATTCTATGCACGGCTTTCAGGAATTCAGTTGAAAAGGAGAAAAGCCAATAAATCCAAGAGTCAACAAATAATTTTGTTAAACATGTACTTCTTCTTGTACTGTACATCAGTTACAGTTTTCTTCTCAGGCCTTGTGTCAAGTACCAACCCTATGTAACAACTTTCATGATGAGAAGCAGGTCATTAGCTTCAACTGAAACAAAGCTGTGGAATCAACTTCCTCTGTCTGCAGACCAGAAATTACTCTTCCTTTTCCTCAACCTTGAGGTTAGAGTGCAGGGTCTGTTTTCTCTGTAGTTTTAATTTGGTTCAGTGAACTTCTTTTTTTAAAGTTGATCTGATACATCCTGGCCCCAAACAGCCAGTTCACTCCTAGTAGATGCTTAAATCAAGAAGAGCAAATACCACTTATTTATTCAAATTGGATGACTGTATCCCACCAAACGCCTCCTCCATATTCTCAGGCTCCAACAACTGAAATTCTTCAATAAATAGGATCAGGCACTACACTGAAAGACCATAGTGCAGAACGGTGAGCATCCAAGTTAGGACAGATTAAAAGGACTTCATGCCTAATTTTTTCTCATGCATCCTTTTCTTTTTTCCTCAAGTTCTTGTTTCTGAATTTGAGACTCACTTGCCACCTTTCCTTCATCCACTCTGTTTCAGAGAGTCCTAACACAAAGAAAGCTATTTCTGTTTATAACCTTTGCTTTCAACACAAGGAAGCTAACAGCTTTCTCTTTTTTCATAAAAGCTACCCTGCAAACATCCTACATTGCCCAGTAGCTGAAATGTTTGCTAATAGTATTCTATGCCAACATGTAAGATCAGTTGGTGTTATTACCACAGGTAAAACATAAGATGTGCTACCAAAATATTAGAATGATGGAAAACAATCAACAGCCTCTGAATATTTTAATGATATTCTGTCGGGGTGTGTGTGTGAAAACAATAGTTTGAAAAGGTTATTCAAACGGTTTTGCCAACTTGCAGGCCAAAATGTGAGAACCATTCCTTTTAACCGGGCTCATAACAAGTCACCATGTGGATTTTCCAGAACAATCAAAGCATGGGCTCCAAGTGTTAAGCAGGAAAGACTTACAACAAGGGTGCGAAGCCTTTGACATACAGAGGTTAGCCATCTGTCCTACAGAGGGTCCACCCACATGCCCTGGCCTTGCCTGTTCTCCAGAGATTTCACTCATTCATGTGGGATTTCTCTTTTGTCAGCAAACTGACCAGATGGGATGCCTATTGTTTACCTAGTCATCTGCCTTTCCTGACAGAGGAAGGTGCAAGGCAGGCAAAGCTGGTAGCTGGAAGGGCACTGCTCTATGCAGTCATGCAATTCAGTTACCCTGTCCCACATCCTCCCTAAACAGAGAAGGAAAAAGGCAAATGAAGCCAGGTTTACAGTAAAGGAGCTGGCTAAAGCAGCTTTAGCACTGCGTTGGCTACGGATTCCACGATGCCAGGAGTATGGCTTGGATGTGGCCCCATGGAGGGCTTTGTGGGCAAGAGATCCAGTCTCTACTCCTAGAAAAGTTCCCTGCCCTTGCTTTATAAAGTAGGTGCCTAGAATACTGACTTTCCCCACAAACACACCCATTAAGGCCAGAACGCACTGACTAACATGGAGAGGGGCAGGAAGACAAGTGAACAAACAAAAGTCTATCTTGTTATCTGAAGGCTGCTTTCCACTATAACAAGATTATAGTTTGGCTGCATTTTCAGACCAAAACAAAAACCAGGGATACCACTAATGTCCCCCCCTCCCCGAAACCACCAAAAATAGCCCCATGCTTTAAAAATACGAAGCTACATTACATCACATAAAGGTGTATGCATGCATGCCCTCAAGTGTTTGTCAACTTCTGGACACTCCATGAAAAACACAGGGTTTTCCAAGGCAGGAAATACTCAGAGGTGGTTTGCCACTGCTTTCCTCTGAAATATATGGAAGATGGTATTCACTGGCAGTCCTCCATGCTAGTACTAACCAGGCCTGACCCTGCTTAGCTTCCATGATCAGGCAGGTTCTGATGCCTTCAGAGTATTTAGGCCAATGACATAAAAATATACAAGGAATGAAATATATTTTGTCAAGATAGGAACTTTAAATTACTCCAACAGGGAAACGTCAATAAAAGTAATTTCTAAAATATAAACAATTGCAATTGCAAATGACAGAATATTTTTGTTCAGATTTTAAAGCTGTAATTTCCTTTTACAGAAATAGATGTCTTTATGCTAAACTGTATAATCTAAACTCATGTGTTGTTGTTTTTTAAAAATCACTCTAAAATTAATCTTTTAAATTAATATTCCTTTTATTAAATGGATATGTGTATAAGGTCTAATCTGACAACCAAGCTTACTTTTAATGCTGAGGATACAGCAGTACTGTAGTAGACATTACAGCTGGGCAAAAGAAATAGTAGCTGGTTACTAATTCTAGGCAGCCACAGTTTGCTTCTCCTGTGAAAATATTCACACCTAAAATATACAGAAAAAGATTCCTATTTGTTTGACCTCACAAACTGCCCAGTTAAAAAATCAGTCAGCTTTTCATAATAATGCTACCACTATCAGAATCATTTTATCCTGCTTTATTATTAACAGCCATAATAGGATTATATCATTTTGAAACTAAATGTTTCCAAGATCATATAATCTTATTATGGAATATACATGCTTCATTACATTATATTCTGCTGCTTCACTACTCCAACTGCAAAAACTTCAGACTGTCCTTTTGCAGCAGCATCTCAAAAAAATCAGTTACACCAGTTTGCTGTAATCACAGTTCTTCTGACTGTCAACCAATTTCCTTGGCCAAATTTTTTGAAACTGGCAACCCAGAAAATGATATCCCAGCTACTAACAATATAACACTTCTTCCCAGCACAAGCAAGCATTTAACTGCAACACATACAGAATGGAATAGAGAAAAATACTACTAGATTTATATGCACTATTACTACAAGTCTAGAAAATGAAAAAAGCTATTTTACTTGCCCCAATACTTGGTTCTCTAAAGTTTTCTGTTAGTTTGGGTATATAAACTTCCCAAATGAAAATTATATTAAACTACTTTAAACTAATCTATTTATATGAATTATTATACAAGTACTTACATTATAGGAATACGGTTCTCCCTCTTCCATAGGTTCATCTAGCATTTTAATGCCATTTAGCTGCAAAAAGAAAACAGTAATGAGGTGGCATCAGAAACAGAAATAATTTATTGTTTAGCAAAACACTAAATTTAAGAAGTCTTGTGCTGCTTTTGGTTTTAAGAAACAGGCATGTGCATTACTTCACGAAAGAATCACTTGTTTGAAGACTATACATTAGGCATGTCCCCAGATATAATTCTACTAATATTGGTTTCATTTAATTAAAGGCCTCACTAAGTTGCACTGCACATATTCCTTCTTCAGTTTTTTTCTGTCAAATTACCATGCGGCTAAGTTTGGTTGAACTTCTGTACCTTACAAAGAAGGCTACCAAAAGTAGACTGTACTAATCAAGAACTGGAAAAACCTGATTAAAAAACAACAACAAGCCAAGATAATTATCGAAGTTGCTATATTAATTACCATACATTTCAGTAACAAGTATTTATCATAACATCTCCACCATCTTACGGTGTGCTCACACGCAAATACCCAGCAACCACATCCTGAGAAATGAATCCCACAAATAGATGTGTTGCTTATTACGAGTATTTATAGATGTAGAAGAGCTCTTAGGGTGGTTGACAATAAATAAGACAATAAAAATCAACGGCAATGAACGTATCAAAACCAAGACAGTAAAACGAGATTAAAAAGTCTGGAAAAATGAAGTCTTGACTTGCTGCAAAAAACATCAAACAAGGCAACAGAAAACCTCTCTCAGAAGGGCATTTCAAACCTAGGATGTCAACACCAAAAACATCTATGCACTGTCCCCCCATTCTCCCTTTCAATAAGGAGCTTAAAACAACATACACGGCTCATCTTCCATTTTAGCTACACAACAATCCTATGAGGCAGTTTTGGTCGTGACTGGCTCAAGCTCATCCACTGAACTTGAGGGCTAAGTAGCTATTAAAATCTGGATCCCCACTACTCCCTTCCTAGTATGCCATCCCTCATAGTTGGTTCTTCTGTAGTTTATACAACCCATCATACTGTGCCACCTTCACCAGATCAGAAGCAGAACTGAAAACTAACCACTCTATAGCAATACTCCAAGTGACTGATTCAAACTCTAATTTCAGATACGGGAACAGTGTCATTGTTTTCATGTATAGCATCAGTTTGTTTCATAAAGGCCAGGTCTCCCTTACCCAAAATGCTTGGGACCAGAAGTGTTTTGGAATAACTGTATATTCATCATGGGCTATCTTGGAGATAGGATCCAAGTCTAAACATGAAATTCATTTATGTTTCATATACATCTTACACACACAGCCTGAAGGTAATTTTACATATTTTTAAAAATAATTTTGTGCATGGAACAAAGTTTGTATACATTAAACCACCCAATTTATGGCATTATGTTAGCACTCAAAAAGTGTCAGATTCTGGAGCATTTCAAATGTTTGGATTATAGATGCTCAACCAGTATAAGTGTAACATGTTTTTGGTTTTTCTTATTTTAGGATTTTTTGTTTTCGTTTTTTGGTTCATTCTCGCTATTAGAAGTATCACTCAACCTAAAGCTGGTTACACAGTAGCCAAGAGCCAAATTCAGCAAAAGAGCCATGGACCTATCACACTTTTTACAGAAAGAAGCCAAGCAGGTATGGGTTGTACTTACTAAGGCTGAAGGTGAGTGCATGGGAAAGGCATTCACATTACAAACTACCAATATAACATCAAGTCTGAGCTTAGATCTTTGCATTCTCCCCAACAAATGGGTAGTTTGCCTATCTTTAACACCATTAATGGAACTGGGTTACTTCAAAAGCTTTTGAAATTAATTTCCATTGAAGGAAGTGCCATGTGTTCACTGCCTTTTGTATTAGAGAGCCACCAACCCTGTTTTCCCTAATAAGACTTTATAATCTAAAAAAGGCAGTAAATTACTAATAATACAGACAATGCAGAGTTTGCTTTAAACCAAATCTACCACTTGATTAAATCCTTTTCAACAAAACCTTGATTTTGAAACACTATTCAATCAAAGAAAAGGGCAAATTAAGTAGTTTCTATCAATAAAACAGTAGGTCTCAAAAGTCTCTTGTATTTTTTAGCTCACATAAAGCAATTAAGTATTTACTAAATTCAAATAACTTTCAGAGGCTGCCATCATAAGCCAGCCAGCAAGCAGTAGTAGCTAATCAAAATTCTTATTATTTTTAGTCATTACTTTTTAATTGCTCTGTCCAACACACATGGAATTTGTCTGGCATAGCAAGTAGTTTTCAGTTGCTAATTTGCCGGTAATAATCATGCATTGCTTTGCAATTTTATAGAAGGTGAAAATACCTAGACAGCCAACTATTGTACAGTGATTGTTTTAAAATGTGTGTTGTGAGGGAAAGGTAGATTTTTAAAAGTGGCAGTTAAAAAAAAGTAGGGAAAAAAAGATAAGGAACATTCTGCATCAATAGCACAAAGTTTTCAGTATTGTTTCCCATAACTTTAAAAGGCCAAAACCTGCAGCAACACTCTGGCAGATGAATAGGTATACAGGAGTTTGCCTCTCATTAGCGGTTCAAGAATCCTTCAGGAATCCAAGCATTTTCCATCAAGGAGATACAGCATTCCCTAATCTATCTTCTCATTATTAGAGGTCTGTGAGGTGGGATTTACCCACTCTACCAACCTTAGCTCCATTGCTAACTTATATGTTTTTCAGATATCCACTTAGACATAAGCAATGCAACCAACATTCCCTTTTGCCTTCCAGTAGCAGAGGAAGCAAACCAGAAAATGCTTCAGAAAACCTTTCCACTGAAATATGTTTTGAAAGAGCCCCGAAAGAGAAGGGGGGGGGGAACCCTTTAAAGGAAAGGTATGACTGGACCTATAACCGTGCCCCTCAAAGGATGGAAATTCAGACCACAGAGTACTTCCTCATGTTCACTCAAAAACATGGGCACATGGGTGGACCTTTCTTGTACCTTAATTTCTACTGCAACTAAGTATTATAACATGCCATAACCCTACTTGTTGAGCATGTGTTGCTAGTGTCAGAGTGAAGGAACCGAAATAAAACATAGACACACTGATAGTGTCAACATTTATAAACAAGAAGGACCACCCTCCTCATTTTGTGGAATTTCCTTTTTCAAATGAAGGAAAACCTTTTTTTAACAGTATGTAGAGTTGTTAGAGGGAAAGCAACAAACAAAGCAAACAGGAACATAAAGGCTGACCCAAAGACAGGGCCCACTGTACAAAGCAGACCAGCTAGAGAGGGAGTTGCAATTGCCATATAAGCCTCTCTTAAAGACACAAGTCCTGCATATATATAAGGTATCATTTATAAACACACTTTTCACATTACATTTCCCCCAAAAACATCCTGTAGAATCAGAAGCTTCCCACAACAAGCTATGCTACACTTGGTGATGAGGAGTTAGGATAATGATAACTGGACTGTTTGAAGAAATGAAGCATATCAGATTGGTGACTACCTTTAACTTCACCTCAAAGGTAACAGCTTTGTCTGAAATTATTTCACACATTCAGGTTCAAGGCTTCGTCGTGAGCGACCAAGTAAATGTGCATGCACATGTGAACTATCAGCCAGAAACAAGTTCAGGATGATATACAGTATCTAACCCAGTGTTCTCATCTCATTCCCCTCATCTTCCCATATATCACTAGTAGCGAGAAAACCAGATCAACATCAACAGTAAACAATTTTATCTCAAAATACAATACAGTGGTTCCTCCACATTCACTGGAGTAAGGGGTGAAGGATCCCCATGAATGGGGAATCACCACAAATAAAAGAACACTGTTCTTTCTACCTAAGATAACAGCTCTCTAGGAATTTTCAGGTCCTCCAGTGCAACTCTGTGGTCAACATCTGCCAAAGATTGATCACAGATTCATGTTGGAAGACCTACAAATGCCTAGAGAAGTGTTTTCTCCAGGAACCCCTAGATTCTCCAGCACAACTTTATGGTCAACTTCTGGGAGAGTTGCGATTGAGGACCTAGAGATTCCTAGAAAGAACACATTAATCAAATCATATTAATCAATAATCAAATCCGCAGACATCACAACCGCAAATGTGGAAGGCCAACTGTAATTAACGCTGGCCATAGACAGCATGGTCAGTTTGACGCTATCTATGATTACAGGAATTCTGGATATTTAGCAGTTCACACACACACATACATATAAATATACACCCAGTACACTTTAGAAATTACATCGCCTTCAATAAGGATGTTCACCAAAAATGTATTCTGTACTTAGTGGCTTGACAACCTAGATTAATGAAAACAGGTTTCACAATATAAATCTAAACAAAGTCAACTATACAAAAGCAACTTAAAAGTACTGATTTCATCACTATGAGGAATGTAGCAATCCGAGTTGCTGAACTAAGGATGCACTTTTCTTTCTCACCAATTCAACAATAAGCATACACACAAAAGAGGCACTGAGCTGGCAAAGCAGCAGAAAGAGCAAGGTTCAATTCATATTCATGACAATATTTGCTGTCTCCAAATCCAACGGCATTGTCCTAAGTAAACATCCTTTTTGTTATGGCTGAGTAATTCCATTTCAGGCTACTCTGTTATTCTGGCATTTGATTTCCTCATGAACTTCAAAAAGTAAAGCAACAGTTTCCCATGTACAAATCTACCATTCAGATAGTGAACGTCTGAATATATGGGCCTAATAATTGACAAAAGTAAGAAATACTAACAAGATAAAAACCATATTGCACAATTCACTACTTAATTTATAATATATTCAAGATATTACTAGAGGAACCAAATGTGTAACGGTACCTATCAAATGCACAACTAGATGCAAAACTTCATTAATTATCTGACAGTGTTTTGAGAATGGATAAGGAAGACATTATGGATGAATGTTAATCTGCAGAATTTTAAACTAGAAAATATTTTATAGTGACTTTAATTTCAAAACATGTCCAGCCATTTGGAAAGCATTCAGAACCTAGATAACAATCTTCATATGTGACATAAGGCTTGGGATGTTGCAGGCCAGCTGAAAAGTTGGCTAGCTTTTCTTGATGCAAAATTTCCCTCTGTGTGCGACTTCAAAAGGCCTGATGACATACAGCAGCCCCATGGTATACCTCCATTATTTCTGCTTTCAGGACAGTACAAGGTAACCAAAACAGAGTGACAAGGAAGATGCTACATGGGCTTTCTCACCTGCAACAGGGGTACAGGGAAACAACTGCTGCTTGGCAGCTTAATCCTGTGCCCCTTTACAGAATGTGTAATTTGGACCCAAGCCTCACCTAGATCCAAAACACACTGCAGAAATAATCCAGTTTGAGACTGCTTTAACTGCCCTGGCTCAGTGCTAGGGAATCTTGGAACTGTAGTGTATTGTGGCACCAGAGCTCTCTGACAAAGAAAGCTAAATGTCTCACAAAATTACAGTTCACAGAATTCCCTAGCATTAAGCCAGAGCAGTTGAAGTGGTCTCAAACTGAATTATTTCTGCAGTGTGTTTTGGTTTATTGGGATTTACTCCTGAATAAGCATGCACAGGATTGCAGTTGGAGAAAACAGTTCAACTCAAACAGGACTGTGTACAGGTACAGGTAATTATGCAATATTCTAAATGAAAACTAACAGGATTAATTTGCACAGAGGTTCTTTAGAATAATTCAAAAATTAAGAATTTGTTGCCCGTCGTGCTGTGTTATATTTTAACACCTCTAAGTATAAATATCAATCTTCAGCACATAAGAGGTAACAGAATGTTTTTATTTGGGAAACCAATAATGCAATTTTATTATAGTATTTTCCAAAATTACTCAGGCATATAAACCATGATTAGGTATTCAATCACTGAAATATTTTGAAGTGCATGCGGCTATAATAAAGAACTGCACAGTAATTACAGTGCTTAAGGAACAGCATTCTATGGACACACAAACTGAGAAAATCTAAAATACTGAAGTTACAATCCTGCACACAGTTAGACTGCTTTCAGCCCCACAGACTTCAACTCAATATATACCTACTTTGAAATGAAATACCACTGGATTCTGCAGGGCTCTTGTACCTCCAAGGTAACATGTACAGGATCAGGTTGTGCTTAGGCAAGAGGTGTTCAACTTCCAGCTAATTCCCTCATACATTTACAGTATAAAAAGTACAATAATCGCTAATGGTGAAAGAATCCCTCTAAGAGATGTGGCCCATTAAAAAAAACTCGTATGTTTAAAAGAAGCCAACCAAGAACAACCAGAGGCAAGTCAAACCAGTTTCTGAAACAGTGTTTAGATTAGATCTTTCATTGACATAGCATTTGAGGCATATTTACAATATTTCACATCCAACTCTCACTCACCATTTCGAGAAACCTAGGGTCTACTGCAAAATCTTGTTTATATTATTACAGCATAGATCTGTAAATATCATAAAGCACCCTACACTCACATATGACCATTTTCACAGTGTGAATTTCCTTCAATTATGCACTGCACTTCCAGCAACAATAATTCTAGAATTAGGAAAGCGCTGAAAAAACTGATCAGTAAAAATATATATTAAAAAAATGCAAACTTCTTCCTGAGGTTATTGCTTAGTTTTGTCATGAAAAGTCCGGGTACCTTTTTTAAAAAGCTCTGTCCAGACACTGTTAGGGAACTGTAAGTAATTGATACATCTAGTATGTTTGTTTAATTGAAACCTCTGGTGATGTCAGGGACAGGGAAGCCAGTCAATAGTCAGGCTGCTACAACAGAACAAAAGGCATTCTGACAAATGGTCAGAAGTGAATAAAGAGGATCCAGACACCAAATGGCATTTTCTAACATCCTGGCAATAAAATACATCCTGGCTATCTGACATCTGGGCAATACGTTGTAGAAGGTGGGTATGCTGACTTACAGATGTCACAATACATACCAAGTTCCACTTCCCTGATTCTCTCCCTATCTTAAGCCTGCACCATTTGTTTTCATAATAAATGAGCCCTTGAGAGGCCAAGAGTTTGTCAGCGTCTCTTTGGCCTAGAAACAGTAACTACATAAGTTCTCAAACCCTCTAAGGATGAGTAAAGCCTTAAGTGCAGATGGCTTTTAGACATGAAGATGGAACAATTGCAGGCAGAAACTCTGAGCAGTTAACTAGAGTCTTCAAGGATATGTAGGGCCTCTATATAAGGATTGAGGACCTCCGCTCCTCTCTGATGCTCTGACCTTTGGCTCCCAGAAGCCCTGAGCCAATATAACGAATAATTCTGGTACCGGTAGGTGTAATCCAAAAAACTGCAGAAACTAAAACTCTCCAGCCCTGCTCCAAATACAGCCTGGATGTAGAGATATTTCTAAGAACACATGAGACTTAAGCATTGCTGAAATTGAGTAGGTTCAGGTATACACAGTGTCTGGTTGGGAGATGAGCTGCTAAATCCATATGGGCCTTAACTTCTACTAAAACCTGATAGGATATAGATGAGATGAATAAATACAACAAAAATGTTATTTCAGTTAGCCGAGAGTAGCAAATCAGGGCCATCTAGACTGAGGTGGGCAAAATGTGTCCTCCAAATGTTGCTGGAGTTTCATTCCAAGCAATCTTGACAACTTGCTATTCAAGCATACATGCATCTGAGGAAGTAGGCTACCTTCAATTAGTCTCAAAGATGCTACAAGATCCCTTTGTATACTACTTGTTTCATAGGCTAGGACCAAGAAGGGTTGTAATCCAGCAACATTTGGAGGGCTGAATTTTGTTCACCCTGATGTAGACCAAAACCAGCTTATCTTAAAAGGACTCCAGAAAGGGTCATCATACAACAATCCTTAATGCTTGTTTTAAATTTCAGAGAACATTCCTTGTGTCCACTACCAAATCAACTGGTTGACAGACTCAACAATCTCTTATTTTTAAAAATGGAATGTCTAGCATCACCTTGTACGATTGATATATGGAATATGGCTGGAATGTGCAGGTCATTAGGAACAGTTAGAGGACATCTCATGGACAAAGACAGGCTCACTGAAGTTTAAGGAGGCTGTAGAACAGAAGGGGAAAGTGATTAACTCTTTGTGGAATTCAAAGGCCTTGGGAGGTTTCAGATAATGGGTGAAAACCACAGTGACTCACTGTGGCAGTATATAAATTCAGAGTCAAAGAATTTACTTTTTGCAGGTGCACACACAGTGAACAGAAACAGTTTACTTCCCTCTGTGCTAGCAGTACAGGAAATAAGTTGCTGCAACAGTAAAATAAATTACCTTACTCTTGGAACTCACAACTGTTAAATGAGATAGTATGATGTGCTATTAGGGCCCCTGTTGGGGAAGGCATTATTGTCATCAAGACTGAGAAGAAAGTGGTATTTTTTGTGTGAACTGTTAAATCCCAAGAAACAGGAACATCTCGATGCTAATACAGAAATAATATGGTACAGTGCCTTGTTGCATGTGTGAAGCAGCAGCTATTAGAGTATAGCTATACTGAAAATTATTGCAATCTTAAGACACTGTAACCGCCATGGGTCCAGCCTATCTTGAAATTTGCAGTCAGATGAGGTACTTACAATTTTCTGTTAGAGGTGTCCAAATTGATTCCACTGCAGCAGAGAATTCAAAGCCCATCACCAAACTACAAACCCCAAGGGTGCATCCACACTGCAGAATTATAGCAGCATGACATGGCTTTAACTGCCATGACTCAATCCTACAGATTTGTAGTTACTACACCAAACTACAAACCCCAGGATTCTGTAGCATAAAGTCATGGTAGTTAAAGTCGTGTCAAACTGCTTTAATTCTGCAGTGCAAATGCCTAACTGGTATCAAATTGCTATAGTGGCGAGGATACATGCTAGGACAGGTGCATCAGTGTGGTTGCCATTATTATTATTACCATCATCAATAATTACTACTCCTATTACTAATGTTCCATCGCCTCCCCAGAACAAAGACTCAATGTGACTTACAAAAATTAAAACAGAAAGCCCCTCCATCAAAGATAAAAATAAGGTGAAATGTATGGGGGGGTAATAAGAATAGCACAGCAACCTTATTACCTTCCCTTATAAACAGTTTATTTCCCCAAAAAAGTGTTCATTTGTAGAAAAACGGTGCAGAGATAAGCCCAGTTTAGCCTCACTTGGATGCAAGTTCCAGAACCTAGTAGCAGCCATAAAAAACCCTAGCCTGAGGTTCCAAATTTCTGGATAAACTTTAGGGATTATATAGTCCTTAAAAAAAAAATACTGGGCCAAGTGTTTGTGAATAACTATAATGAAAAACAGAATAAGCAACTTGAAAAGCAGCTGTTAAGGTAGGACAGATTGGGATGAGTAAGGATGTATGGACAGAAGGCACCTGGCAACAGATTTATTTAGGAAATAAGATGAATTTACGGAGTTAAGAATAAAGGACAAGACTTTCAAATCGAGTGATAACAGGAATTAAGGGGAGGGGGTTCAAATGTTTAAAGTGTATATAGTTGAAAAACATAGGCCTGAAGAGGGCTGCAGAGAGAGGAAGTGAGACAAAGATGTAAGAGAAGAACAGAGAGCTGTTCTTATGATTTTACTGTTATCTATTTCAAACCTGGGAGCCCTGTGGTTGAAGGACAGCTTGCGAATTCAGTCCTTAACTAGAAAGACAAGATCCTCAGGTCTTTCTGGGCAAAGACAATTACAAGGGGAGCAGGGCCAGAGTTATTCGTGGGTGAGCCACTGGATTTAGAGAAGACTTGTCTAAAGGTGACACAAGATATCAGGGTTAGATATGCTGTTGTTGTTAACTGCCCTCAAATCTACCCTGAGGCATGGCAACTCCCTGGAAGAGACATCTCCAAGACCCTTGTCCTCAGAAGAATGAGAGAAAAGACTCAATTATAATGTTTGGAGAGAGACAAAGAAAAAGAGAAGGAAAAGGGAGAAAAAGCAGGCAAGCCAAGGGGAAGCTGAAGGACCAAGTAAAAGTCAAAAGTGGGGTGGACTTGAAGAGATGTCACTAAAGACCCCAAAAGTGTTTCTGAGGTGGGAGGGAGCTCAACCTTGGCAAGTAGTACACTTGTCCCTCCCTATTCACTAGGGTTAGGGGCACAAGACCCCCGTGAATAAGGAAAAACTGCAAATAACAAAAACACCATATTTTTACCTGAGAGGGAACACCTCTCCAGGGAATCTCTAGGCTCCACCATAGGGTCACCCTAAGTCGGAAACAAAGATCCAGTGTGGAACAATGGTTTGAGCGTTGGACTACAACCCTGGAGACCAGGGTTTGATTCTCTGCTTGTCCATGAAACCCACTGTATGACCTTGGAGAAGTTGCATGCTCTCAGCCTCAGGGCAAGGCAATGGCAAAGCTCCTCTGAACAAATCTTGCCAAGGAAACTCCATGACAGAGACGACTTGAAGGCACACAACAACAAAGGGAGAACTGACTTGAAGGCACACCGCCATAATAAACCTTGGAGCAGCACACTGTGTTTGTAGAAGTGTCCTCCATGTCTTAGTCAGCGGGACTGCGAGAGGTGGGGAGCCTCACTGAGCCCCAGGAAGAAGGTTTGAGGGGTCCCTGCTCACCTCGTTTTCCTTCCAGCTGGGAATGCCCCAGGGGCTCAACTCTGGGTGGCCAACTTTGGCCAAGAGCGGCTCAGCCCCACCATCCACTCCAACCTCTTTGGGGGAGTCTTGAGCCCCCTTTACCTTTTCACAAACTCTGGATTCCCCTTTCAGCGACCCCGCTTCTTCCTCTTCCAACCCTGGATGGTCTCCACAGAGGCCATGTGGTCCACCCACATGGCCCACCCATATTCAGAAGTGTCTTTTCTCAACCTCAGTTCCCCCACTTTTACCTCAGGTTCCCCACTCCCCCCCCTTTTTTTTTTACCTCAGGACCATCCTTTTTACCTCAGGTTCCCCACTTTCCCCCGTTTTTACCTCAGGGGCACTTTTTTTAACCTCAGGGGCACCTTTTTACCTCAGGAGTGTCCTTTTTACCTCAGGATCCCCACTGTCCCCCTTTTTTAACCTCAGATGTCCCACTGCCCTCTATTTTTTTTTTTACCTCAGGAGCGTCCTTTTTTTACCTCAGGTACTCCACTTCCCCCAATTTTTACCTCAAGAGTGTGTTTGTTTTACCTCAGATGACCCATTGCCCCACTTTTTTAACCTCAGGAGCATCCTTTTTACCTCAGGATCCCCACTTTCCCCCTTTTTAACCTCAGATGTCCCACTGCCTTCTATTTTCTTACCTCAGGAGCTTCCTTTTTTACCTCAGGTACTCCACTCCCCCCATTTTTACCTCAAGAGTGTTCTTGTTTTACCTCAGATGTCCCATACGCCCCCTTTTTTACCTCAGAAGTGTCCTTTTTTTTTTACCTCAGGTGCATCCTTTTTACCTCAGGATCCTCACTTTCCCCCTTTTTAACCTCAGATGTCCCATTTCCTTCTAATTTCTTACCTCAGGAGCTTCCTTTTTTACCTCAGGTACTCCACTCCCCCCATTTTTACCTCAAGAGTGCGCTTGTTTTACCTCAGATGTCCCATTACCCCCCTTTTTTACCTCAGGAGCGTCCTTTTTACCTCAGGATGCCCTGCTCTTTCCCCCTCAGGGGCGTCCTTTCCTTCCCGCCCCCCTGAGACCCTCCTCCTCACCTCCCCGTGGCTTCCTCCGGCGGAGGAGGAGGTCTCCATGGCCGAGAAGAAGCAGCCGGCGGGGTCCTCCGCTTGTTGGGGCTGAGGAGGCGGCAGAGGAGGCGGCGGGGGCGGCGGAGGCTCCTCGGCTCCCTCGGGCGGCGCGAAGGGCACCATGGTGGCTGCTGCTGCTGGTCTGGGACGCCGCCTTCGCTCATGCTCTTCCCCTCCCCTCGCTCTGAGGGGACGGGTCCAGCCTCGGTCGGCGGTGGCCTACAACGAAGGAAGAAGAGGAGGAGGACGGGAGGCCTCTGCCCTGAACCGTGAGGCGCCTCTCAGGCTCATCCTCCTCATCCTCGAGCCGGCAAACGGGGGCGGCTCCTCCAGTCCTGCCTCACAGCGTTGCCTCCTCCTCCTCCTCCTCCTCCTAACATGGCGGGAGGAGCCCCAGAAAACCGAGCGAGAGGCGGTCCCCCCTCCTTCCTCCTCCTCCTCCCGCCATCTTAGGAGGAGGAGGAGGACTGGGACCCAGCGGCGGAGGGATATATGTTATTGTCATCCGAGAGAAAAGAGTCCCTTCCCCCCTCTCGCGGAAGGAGACCATCAGAAGAAATGGCGAGGATTGCGCGGAGGAGGGGGTGATGCGGCACAAGGAGTTCCGAGGAGCCCTAGGGGCGGGGGAGGAGGAGGAGGAGGAGGGGGTGACGTCAGCGCCTGCGTGGGAGGGGGAGGAGGAGGAGGGGATGGTGATGACGTAGGCGGCGATGACGTAGGCGCAGGCTCTCATGGAACAAAACAAGGGAAGAAGAAGAGAGCAAGGAAAGCAGATGGAGAGATAGATAGATAGATAGATAGAGGAATATTTGATAGATTATTGATTATAGATACATAAATAGAAGTTTGGTACATTATTGATTATAGATAGAGGGATGTTTGGTACATTATTGATTATAGATACATAAATAGATGTTTGGTACATTATTGATTATACATATATTATATTATAATTTATAATATAATATAATTTATTATATAATAATGTATAATATATTATACATATAATATATTATATTATACATAGATGTTTGGTATATTATTGATTATAGATACATAAATAGATGTTTGGTACATTATTGATTATAGAGGGATGTTTGGTAGATTATTGATTATAGATTATAGATACATAGATGTTTGGTACAGTATTGATTATAGATGTATAGAAGATGGATGTGTGGTAGATTATTGATGAGAGATAGATGTTTGATAAATAGAAAAATAGATATTTGTTTGGTAGATTATTGATGATGGATAGATAGATAAATAGATAGATGAATGGATGTTTGGTAGATTATTGACGAGAGACAGATAATAGATAGTAGGTAGATTATTAATGGATAGATTAATGGGTAATAGATAGATGGTAGATTATTAATGATAGATAGATGGACGTTTGGTAGATTATTGAGGATAGATAGATGTTTGGTAGATTATTGATTATACATAGATAGATGTTTGGTAGAATATTGATGATGTTTGTTAGATTATTGATTATAGATAGATAGATGTATAGCTAGCTAGCTAGCTAGAGATGTTTAATATGTGATAGACAGATAGATGTTTAATAGATTATTGATGATAGATAAGTAGATGATTGATAGGCGGATGGATGGATGTTCGTTAGATAGATGGAAGTTTGGTAGATTATTGATGATAGATAGGGAGACAACTACCTGATAGATGGATGGATGGATAGATGGATGTTTGGTAGGTCATAGATAAATAGATAGATGTTTGGTAGATTATTGATGATAAGAGAGATAGACTGATAGACAAATGAATAGGTGGATGTTTGGTAGATTACTGATGATAGATGACTGATAGATGGATAGATATTTGGTAGATTATCACTGATAGGTAGATAGATAGATAGATAGACAGACAGACAGACTGATACAGACGGATGGATGGATATTTGGTAGATGGTATATAGGTAGATAGATATGTTTGATAGATTATTGATGATAGATAGGCATTTGGTAGATTGTTGATTATAGATAGATAGACCGACAGGCACATTGATTATATTTAGTAGACTATTGATGATAAATAGATAGATGGATGATCAGGGCTGCATCTGCACTGTAGAAATAGTCCTGTTTGAGACCACTTTACCTGCCCTGGCTCAGTGCTAAGGAATCCAGGGAACTGTCGTTTTTGTGAGACACTTTACCTTCTCTCTCAGTGACCCAATAAACTACAATTCCCTAGCACTAAGCCAAGGCGGTTAGTCTCAAATCTCATCTTTCTCCACCTCTTCCATTTTTTCCCTTCCATGCCTAAGAACAATCAAATCGTTTGACCATTCGCAAGAATGCATACCTTTGGGTTTTCTGATGAATATTTATATCTTTCTCTGGGAGCAACGGTCCTTGTTACCCATCCCTGGCTACCCTTCTTGCCATCTACGGATGGGGACACACGACAACCATGGCTCCACAAAGTAAAACAGCAGCAAGGGCCTCCAGTTGTTTTGAATCAAGCACAGCTTGGGCTCCAGCAAGATTTTCACACCATTCTTATGATTAATTCTTTCTCCCACCATTTCCTGTGTCACAGCAGAGGAAGTGGGCACTGCAGTCATTTGTTTGGGCATCTGGCTCGGCTTCTTTGTAGAAGCCAAAAGGTGTAGGCGAGGCAGTATTTCTTCCTCCCATACCATTTCCGTGCAGCCATCCGTCCATGCCCAGTGACCTTAAAGATTCGTGTTCGGGTGAGTAGCTGGAAACGCCTTACACTAGGGAGGTATTATATAGGTTTGCACAAACATTACACTAGAGGGCTGCACATGGGATATTCCTCCTTTGAACACAGATAACCAGATTTCCATCATCTAGGCATTCCCTGTCTTTATTTTTAGGACTGCAGTCTGTATTTAAATGGATTCATCTGTTAAAAGTAGTTCTGATCAGCTAAAATTATCACAGTTTAATAATTTAGAATCAGACTCTTAATACACACGCGCACCTATATATAACGCACACACATGTTTCGAAATGCCTGTTCAAAACTGAAAGTAGCAAATGTCTTAAAAGAGCATCCCTTCCTTTCTCTCATACAGGTGGAAATACTTGTTAGGACCTTTAAATGTGTTTTGGGGTTCTGGTTTTCATGCCTATGTGCATATGAACAGATTAACCAATGTAACAAATTAACCAACACATTGGTTATTATTAATTAATATTATTAATATTATTAATTAATCAGTAGTGTACACTTGCATATACACTGAACATTGTTACCTTCCCACCAAAGTGGTGCGTATTTATCTACTTGCATTTGCATGCTTTCGAACTGCTAGGTTGGCAGAAGCTGGGACTAGTGATGGGAGATTACCCCATCATATAGCACTTGGGCCTTGAACTGCCAGCCTTTCGGCTTTCCGATAGTCAGAACTGGCAACTTAACCGCTAAGCCACTGCATCATAGAATGCCTCTATGAACCTCCTTTTTTTAAAAAATATTACAGTGCACACTTTAGTATTTCAGGGAGTGCTTTGCTGTTGCCCCGATTTAGTGTTACAGCGTTATGGTGTTTCACCATTGTGGGGTTTTAAACATACCGATGTGATCTTTCTGGCAGTCACAAGAAGTAGTCAGTGTATCACCAGCTCAAATTTCCAGGGGAATTCCCAGGAAGGTACTAGCTGGACACACTCCCAAACTGACCACATCCCACCCAGTCATGGGATTCCCATGGAAGGAAGTGGAATCAGAGTTCCGTGCCCAAAAAACTACTGTTTTGAAGCTCAAGAGGTAGCCATTAACATTTTGCAGCATGCAAACATATAGATTTGCCATGATACGACAGCATGACACCAAAACACATACAGTGTCATGCAGTACAGCAGGCTTGCAGCCGGTGCGGTCGCATCACCATGCCGGTGTACTGTTGTAATGTGATAAAGCTCTTATCCACACATGTCCAGGTTTTCATCTGTGAAATGTTGAAGGGTCTGGAAATGTAATGGCTAATCCCAACTAAAGTAGATTTGTTGAATCAATTGCCAAATAGTAAACCAGGGCTGCATTCACACAAAATAATAAACCAGTTTTCAAACCAGTTTAAACCACTTTAAAGGGCCCTTGCTCGCACTGATGCCAAATTACCGATTCTTCCAAATCCAAGGCATTTACCACATCTTTTAAAGTGATTCGATTCATGTTGGTGATTGGATTTGGTTCCCTGTGATCCAATCATCCCTAAGATGTTGCACATGGAGAATCCATTTTGAATCGATCCAATTGTTAATGTGAATGTGAAGCGGGTTAAATTGAAACAATCAGGTTCCATGACAGTAATTCAAGATCTGAACAGCTATTCGGTGTCGAATAGCTCCATCAATTCAAAATGATCCAATACAAAACTTGGTTTGGTGGTGTGAATGAGGCCCAGCATTTAGGCAAAACCTGTTGCTTCAGTGAGCTTATTGTTGTTGGGACTAGTCCTTTGATTTAGGCCTTTGCTTTTCTTTACCATTTCTTTTGACTTGTAAAGCATTGGAGAAGAAGCTAGCAGGTAACGCAACAACAAGGCGCTGCATGGACCCGTCACTTTCCCCCTTCTTTTTTGTAACGCTGGCAAGAACGATGGAACAATCTGGTGCACCACATGGTTCAGGAAAAAGATTTTTCTTTCTTTGTTCGCAGTCAGTGATCACATTTGTAAATCTGGGTACAACCTACAGGCTGTTGCTGTGTTGTTTATTAGAATATCTTGGGAAGAACTACATGTTTTATTCAACTAACCATAATACATTGTAACACAGCTATATGATTCCAAAAGATCTGCGCGTTGTGGGCGTTGAGAAATATGCACACCCGTAGCCATGCAATGAATGACAAGGTCTGTCTTTTTCGCAAAATATGTGGTGACTTTATCAGAAGCGCAGCAATGTGGACATGTTGTTTCAAAAGAAGGGTTCTGTCTGCCCACCCCAGCATTTGCAACAACTGGTAGCAATAAATCTGAACCTAGAAGCTCAGACCGTTTTATGAGTAGGCTGTGGGAATTGGGAGCAGAGATAATAGCTGCTAGATAGGCAACGGCTCTGGCCTGCTCTTTGCTTTCCTCCCACCCATGTTATTGCCTTCTAGTACTGACAGGGTCATTTTGTTTTCCTCTGAGGCACATCAATAATTCTTTATATTCCCTGCATTTTAATTTACAGTAACTTGAATTTGCATTGCATATGTTCTCATTTTGCCTTTCCTATTGCTCCCCATTCCCATCCTCTGCTCAAAGTCCCATAACACAGCTCTGCTGGTTTGTTTCTAGGCACAATCCAAACTGCAGGATATCACGTGAAAAGCTCTATATGTCCAGGCCATCTGAGAGAATATCACTCCATGTAGTCCATACCCTCAAGCTTTCATTACAGTGGTCCCTCCATGTTCACTGAGGTTAGGGGCGAAGGACCCCTGTGAATGTGGGGAAAAACCTCAAATAAAACAACAACACTGTTGTCATACAATCATAATATCCAAGCCCATTCTGCCATGCAGGAACTCACAATCAGAGCACTCCCAACAGATTGTCATCCAGCCTCTGCTTAAAAACCTCCAAAGAAGGAGACTCCACCACTCTCCGAGGAAATGTGTTCCACTATCTAACAGCCCTTACTTTCAGGAAGTTCCTCCTAATCTTGAGGTGGAATCTCTTTTCCTCTAGTTTGAATCCATTGTTCCGGGTCCTTTTCTCTGGAGCAGCAGAAAACAAGCTTGCTCCATCCTCAGTGTGACACGCCTTCAAATATTTGAACAGGGCTATCATATCACCTTTTAACCTTCTCTTCTCCAGGCTAAACATCCTCAGCTCCCTAAGTCTGTCCTCATAAGACATGGTTTTCCAGATCCTTCACCATTGTGGCTGGCCTTTTCTAGACGCGTTCCAGCTTCTCAACATCCTTTTTTAATTGTGGTCCCCAGACAGGCTGCCAAGCAGACTTCAACCCCGGCCTGAAGCCCACTGCTGTTCTCCTCTGAGAAATGCAAGCCACCTCATTTTTTTTCTGTTAAAAGTTGATTTCCAGACTTGAGACTCAACTTGAGACTTGGAGTCAAAGACTTGAACACTGGTTGTTACATGAACTCAGCAAAGACATTTCTAAAGGAAAATCAGCATTTGTGCTAAGGGTGGGCAATCGTGGTGGGCCCACATTTAATAACACCCAAAGGAAATGAAAGAAAAGGGAGGATCTGGGAAACATAGGGATCAAGAACTATAAAAATAGCGATCAAATCATAGAGATGGAAAGGGCCCCAATAAGACCTCAAGTCAAACTCTCCCCCCCCCCCCCCATTGCAGTAACTGCAGCTAGTGCATTCCCAGTGCTCTCCAGCATCTTTTGGAAAATACCCAAAGAATCTATTGGAAAATACCCATCATCTGAGGCTGAGAGAGTGTGACTTGCCCAAGGCCACCTAGTGGGATTACATGGCAAGGTGAGATTCAGATCCTAGTCTCCAAGGTCATACTCCAGCATTCATACCACCATACCACACTTGACTAACCAAGAGCAAAAACTGCTTACAATTCCATTCATTTACTTTCTTTCCTGCAACACTTGGGTGGAAAATTGTTGTCTTATCTCTTCCTTGAAATGCACCTTCTCTTTTCTAATACTACTAGCTGATTATTTTTATTTCTCCTTTCCCCCCTTTTATCCATAAAGAGTTTTACCTTGAGCCATCTGTAAAGCCTTGCTCCGAAGAGGCCCAACCAGATTCATCAATACTTTATTCAAGCTACATTTCTTCACTGCATCAGCTTCATTATCAATGATGTCACCAGTTAATGGACATTTAATCCTCCCTTCATATTCCAGTCTCCCTGTGATTTACTGCCATAGTACTTGCTACCCAGAATTCTCATTAATGCTCTATTTCAGGAATGTGTCCTTTTCCAAGAAAGCATTTAGGAAGGCTTTATGCTTGTGGTTACACTTGACGCCAAAGTCTTTAGCCTATAGAGAAAGCCAAATACGTTCATAACACTTTTCCTATATCCAGTTACCATTAAACATTAATGCGAGGAAAATCTCACGGCTCTTTTGCATACAAAACATTATCAGTGGGAGAGATATTGACAGGGCTTTGCAGAATATAAAATAGGTTCTGGATGTAGATTTCTAAGGGACTTGCAGTAGGTAAGCAAAGGTTTCTGTCTCCTTGTCCTCATGTCACAGTGGTTATACTGGCTATATTGGCATGTTCATAAGCTTTCGTAGTCTGAAGTCTCCTTCCTCAAATGCATTTAATGCAAACTATTGTTCTTGAGACAGAAATCTTGCAAACAAACAAACAAATCAAACAGTAAATCCAAAAAGGTTCAGCTGAAGTCCTGATAGAAGATAACTGCTACTGTAAATGACTATCAGGTTAATGGGGAAGAGAAATACTCCTGGCATGATGAAAGCTGGTCAATGGGTGACTACTGTATATACGCGACTATAAGTCAAGGACAAGTTTTGGGGCCAAAATTATAGATTTTGCTACGACCCGTGGATAAGTTGAGGGTAAAATTTAGGAGCATATAGCAAAGGATCTAAAGGATGAAGCAAAACAAAACAATGTCAAAGAACGTATAAAATTCCATCAGACATAACTCTTTGCGCTTACTCTTAAGACTGGATGGATGAGAGAGTAGAGGGGGTTGGTGCTGCAGAAGAGATGGTTCCTTCCTTTAAATAAGAGTTGAGATACACTACTGACATTGACCCGTAGATAAGTCGAGTCAGGTTTTGGGGGTCAATTTTTTGACCAAAATTTCTAGGCTTATACATGAGTATATACAGTATTCAGGTTCATAATTTCTTTTAGCCAATTCCTTCCAAAGTAGGGGAATGCTGATGTTCCTTCGTGAAAAGAACGGGAATGGACGATAGACTCCCCTGAAAGATAGCATCCACCACCAAATCAACCCTATAATATGCTGGTTGGGGAGCATTCAATCTGTTCTTTGCATTTTTCTATTCATTTGGAGGTTGGGTTGAGGCTGGACTGTGGCCTGCACCCAGTAACTTTTTCCAAATTTTTCACCATATGCAGAAGTTCCTGGCAAATGTTATGAAGTTCTTAACCAAGACAGTGTGGAAATGCTAGTTATTTGAAGTTCACTTTCCCAGGCCATTTGGCACTAGGTTTAACCAGATTGTCATCATCATATCCAGCATGCCCTACTCTTATTTTGCACCTCATATTTAATATCAAATAAAAAAAAAATATCAGTCCCTTTTGGTGTTGTAATATGGGGCTATATACATCCTTGATATGTAAACTAGTATCATCTAGTACAGTTCTTTAAAATAGGGACGCAACCAACCCCTTGCTATTTCAGTAGCTGCCAGAACAAGTTAACTGTTTTTCAGAATTTCGTTAAATCTGGCCTGACTACCTTTTTTCCTTGAAAGATTTCTATTTCAAGAACAATAGCATGGCAATTTCTATCAATCTTTACATCTTAGTCATACCTTGATAGCAGGCTAATCTCAGCTCTCTTCCATTCTTTTCTTCCTCTTCCCTGAACGGTACTTTTAACAACATCTTACACAAGCTTAGAAAATAATTAGATGTCATCAGAACAATATGTTCGGGAACAGATGGCTATATAAGCACAGCATCCTTTTCAATGACTGTTTGCAGCCAGTGGTAGGTATGAATCCATACCATCGCCATATTGATCATCAAACAGAATCGAAAATACATGTTGGTGATATTAGGTCAACCAAAAGGCATGAAAATTACACTAGCTTCTTCGTCAGACGAAGATGGTGTAAAAGAGCCTCACGCTGAGCCAGAAACTGATGTTGCTGGAGTCATAGTTCTCCATCTTGTTTGTGAGATTATTGAGAGAAGGTTTAAGGCTTGAAGATGAAGCTCACAGAAAGTTCAGACCCTACCTCCCCATTTCAGTAACTGCAAGGTGCAACTTTTCTCTTTTAGCATACAGGTCATATAATATCTGGAATAATCATCCACATAGGGTCATAAAAAAGTTTCCCTGGTTTAGATGGTGTTTGAATGGGTCCACACACATCATTGTGCACTAGTTTCTAGAGATTGGTTTGACGGGTCACTCTTCTAGGGAACGAATAACACGGTGCAATCCACTTTTATGGAATTTATACTTTCGGTATTGGTACTATTACCATTTTCACCTTTCTGCCTTTGGCCAGATCTTTTCTTTCTGGGTCTAGCGTGGCTTTTATATCATAATACCCAAAGGTCTGTGTAAATCAATAAAATCTGAATTTTTACAGCATCATATCCAGGGATATAGCTATGAGATGGTAACTAAGAGCTTTGATCCATGTATAAAAATTGTCCCTCAATTTCCCTTTACTTTCCAAATTTCTAGTTTCCCAAAAACCTAGAACTTCAGTTGTTCATTTAGACACACAAAACAGCTACACCTCAATCTTCCCATTTTGGTGTGTTCTCTGGTCTAGTCTAACTCATGAATCTCCATAGATACATACACTGTAGAATTTAGACAAAATCATTTAGGAACTTTACTTTTCCTTTCCTGCTTGTTTGCTTCCTCTCTCTATCCCAAGACATTATGGGCAGACGACATTTTCTGGTTCAGCCAGGATTAATCAAGTGACTGTCCTCTGTTGCAAAGAAAAGAAACTAACTCATATTGAACTTTCTCTATCTTAAGACTCGTCTCTCCTCCTTCTCTCTTTTCATCAAGGTGGACATGTTTTAACATGCCTGCCTGTCCTCTTAACTCTTCCAGCATAGATTAGAAAGGATTAGGCTGTCCTGTCTGCAGAATTCAGAAACGTAGCCATCACGTTATTCTGGAATATCAGCTTGCAAAGGAATCTTGCAGCATCTTTGATACTAGCAGTGCGGAAGAAGTTGTAGCATCAGCTTTCGTGGACTTGCTTCACTTCCATGCATCTGAAGAAGCAGACCAAGAAAGCTTATGCTGCAATTTATTTAGCTCAATTAATCTCAAAGATGCTATGAAATCCTTCTGCATGCAGCTGTCCTAAGAATGTATTTCTTTGATAAATATTCCTTCTGTTGAGGATTTAGATTTGTTTTCTGGCTCTGTTTGGTTCTTGGAAATTCATCCTCCTAAAATGGGCACTTCTGCTGTTGCTGGAGTGAATGCTCCCGCAGGCTTTTCTTTCCAGGAAGAATCTCTCCATCCATCCTTTCTAACACACCCCACACTATCAAACGCGGACAAGCCCATCCTGCAAAGTCCCTGAAAAAAGAAGTTCCATGGTCAACGTTGCAGAATGCCACAGTTATTCATACACCAGCGCAACATTCAGTTTACTCCCAGGAGAAACCCACAAGCCACTCAAGACCTCTATCTCAGGGGAGAGGCTGTAAGCGGAGTGCATGGTGTTCCCTCTCAAGGTTCCTGGCATCTCCAGTTAAAATGATTTCATCTAAAGGGGTAGGAAGGATCTGTTTTGTGAGTTCTTGGAGAATTGCCATTAATCGGAAGAGAACGCTTAGCGTCAGCAGGGGCTGAGCCGCAGAGGTCATTGCTCCAGTGCATCCACGAAACATGCCAACCTGCAATGAAGAACAAATTGCGCATCTCCCCTATGAGTGAGGTAGGGACTCTGCTCTGTGCTTATGTATGAACTTTAAGGGGCTACACAAGATGCTGAACCCCAAAATAGGCTCAGCAGATTGGCTTACCCTTGAATGAAAAACAACATGGGGTATAGCTAAAAGGAGAATGAATTATAATAACAATAACAATAACAATAACAAAAATAATGATTTCTTTAAAGCCCGCCCAATCACTAGGAATCCGGGCAGGTTACAATAGTAAAAATGCATTAGAAATACAATAAAATACCAATTGATCCCTTCCCAATCCCCCCCCCCCGTGTTAAAACTACAATTAAACAATCAGAATTGAAAACAATAAAATACAATACAGAATAGGTTAAAATTAAAAACAATTTGGCGGGCGGAGAGACATACGTCACAAAATTGAGATTATATTAATAAACATACACAGGGGGAGAAAGCTAGGATTTATTAGCTAGGTTGGGAAGGCCTGCCGGAAGAGATCCATCTTAAGAGCCTTTTTGAAGGCTGTAAGAGGAGAGATATGACGGATCTCTTCCGGCAAGTCATTCAAAATGGAAGGCATTGCTCCCCCAACAAAAACATTCTGCACCCCAATGAGATTTTCCCACAGTCCCAAAATTTCTACCCTTGTTGAGAGCGAGACGCTGAAAATCTTTCTTACCTCGAACACTTTCATTGCTGTGTTCGCCTTCTCTTGGTCACTTTGCCAACCTTTTTTCTTCAGATGCCGAGACTCTAAATGCTCAACTGAAGTTTTTCAGTTGAAAACCTGGGGAAATCAGGAAAATTCAGGAGGGTGAGAGAATCCTTATATGAAATGCCCATTACGCCATCCCCATCACAACCCGAAGCAGATTCATCACCCAACAGACGTGGAAGCCACCAGCTTGAAAACTAAATATTTCATTTCATTTTGCGTCATTTATATCCTAACTTTCTCCCCAGAGGGACCCAAGGCAGCTCACGGATAAAACCTTTAAAACTGCAATAAAATTCAGAACAATTAAAAGGTCTAAATCCAATATAAAACCACATAAAATATACACAAGTTAAAAAACAGACTAAAAACCCCATATCGAGCTCACGCATGTCTCAGATTACCACATCAAAGCTTGCAAAACAGGCTTGAGCTCAAGGACCTTCGGTTTTAGAAATTCACAATGGGCACCGGCTCTCTTAAATAGTTTCCCCTTTTGCTGAAGCACTTCCACAAAGGTTGCCATTCATTTTTCTCTTCTTCCGCTTTTAAAGCACATAGCCATGAGAGCAATTACACTCGGAGCCATTTAAAAATACATGACCTTGATATGAAGCTAGATTGCAGAGTTTTAATAATAGACTTTCTTCCACCAGAGAATCCACTCGTTCATTCATATCCAGGGTTGCCAGAGGTCCCTTATTTTAAGAAGTATCCCTTATTTGAAGGCCAGAAAGCTTGTCCCTTATAGGATTGGTAGGGACCCCTTGTTTTAAAGAATGTCTCCTATTTGTGGGCTAGAAAGCTTTGCTGTATATAGAGATACCAAAATATCCTGTATTTTTCTTTTGTGCGGACCCTTCATGAAGACAGAAATGAAAGTGCTTATTTTACAATTAGCATTTAACAGAAATCAATATAGTATTTCAGTAGAAGACAAATTTGCTAATAGCTGCTTTTTTGATTATCAACCTTGCACGTCATGAACCTCAATTGTCCCTTATTGCTGTTTTGAAAAACTGGCATCACAATGCATAGCAAAAAATATGAATTCAACAATATTGAAAACTAACAAGCAGACCCAGGGGTTCCCCCCCCCCCCTTTATTTCAATTGTGGAACCTCTTTCCTTGAAAATAGTCACAGAAATTTTGGAGAGGATCAAATGGTTTCATACTGTTGTTTTGTGTCTTCATGTCAATTCTGACTTATGATAACCCTCTCCTATGATTTTCTTGGCAAGATTTATACTGAGGAGTTTTGCCATTGCCTTCCGTTAAAGCCAAGGTATTGAAAGATGCCCAAAGTCACCTGGGTTTCCATGCCCGAGACTCAAACTATCCCCGGCCAGTATTCCAACCACTACACCATGCTGGCTTCTTGTAATCGCTTATAATAAATTAACAATGTCAGCGGAAGAGGGCATGAGCATTTTAAAAGAAATATCCCAATCTGATAATTCATGAGCTCCCTTTCTAATTAACAGGTAGCTTTAGAAAAGAAAGGCTTGCTGCATGTTACCACATGTTCCTGACTTTTCTTGAATATCCAGTTTGAGCATATTCCATCTATTCAAGTTGAGTAACCTGGGAGCTGGGTATTTTCTTTTGCCTGCTTGCTTGGTTTGTTTCACTGAGGTTTCCAACAGGAGGGAGGAAAAAAGGAACACTGAACTGCCTCTCCCATATATCCCAGTCTATTTCCCTATGCAATATATTTGTCGCACAATCCTGAAAACACATGGGCCAACACACTAACATCTGCTATTACAATTCCCATCCTATGGATCCCTTTAGGAACCCAATAGGGTCAGTAATGACTTGCACGACAGCAGGGATTTTAATTTTTGTACGTATGTAAGGATAGCCATAGTGAAAGCCAGTGTTGTGTAGTGGTTTGAGCATTGAACAACAACCCTGGAGACCAGGGTTTGATCCTCTGCTCAGTCCATGGAAACCCACTGGATGACCTTGGGCAGGTCACACACTCTCAGCCCCAGAAAACCCTGTGACAGGTTCGCCTTAAGGTTGCCATAAGTTGGAAATGATGTGAAGGCACACAACAACAATAACCCTGGGTGTGTTTGTGTGTGTATGTGTGAGTGTATGTGTATTAATAATTTTTATTGGTCTTTCTTCAGCTGAAGCTCTCAGTGTCTTCTCAAAGCACTTAAGGAGTTAAAGGAAATTATGATAACACAACAAATAGCTAGCATAAAACAATAGCTGGTCTCTTGTTAGTGATTTACAATGACTTAAAGCCAATTTAAGCCATGGCAACTCATTTTTTGTCCATTGCGTAGGCTGGTGCATGCAATAGCCAAAAGCCCCCCAGAACCCACCCCAAAACACAGCCATTTCTGGATTGTTCGAGAGCCAGGGGATCAGTAGCAATGCATCCAGCTATTTTCCTAAACCAATATAGGATTATAGCCTACAGAATTAACAAGAAGAAAAACAACAACATGATCACGTAAGTAAACCAGAACAAAGGAACTAGAACTAATTCATGTTGAAATACCATATACTGTATACTCAACTATAAGTTGACTTCATGTATAAGTTGAAGTCTGGTTTTGGGGTTAAAATTATGGATTTTGCCATGAACCGTGGCTAGGTCAAGGGTAAAATCCGGAGGATCCTTCATTGTGTGTATGTGTGCATGTGGCAAGAGAGACTCTCCTTGAGGCTTTTTGCCTCATCGTTCAGCTTTCATTTCAGCCAGACGCGCGGGTGAAAGATCGACTCTTAAACAAACAGCAATATCAATCTTTGTGCTTGGCTCCAGAGATAAATAAACTCCTCTCCAGCACCTCATGGAGAAATCAGAAAGAGCTGTTATACATTACCATAGTGACCCGTAGATAAGTTGACGTGGAATCTTGGGGTCAGTTTTTGTCCATAATTTTTTAGATTTATAGATGAGTATACACAGTATATGATAAACTTTTGAATTCCTCAATAATAATAAGAATAAGAATAAGAATAAGGCAATACTCTCAAGATGCTGAAATCTCTACTAGATGTGACAGACGTGCCTGGTCAGATCTTCAGTATGGTAATGATGTGTATAATACACAGAGTACCATTTGAAAGAGCCAAAAGCTCCACGTTCCACGGAAGGTGTGAGACTAAAAAAAATTTTCTGCCTCCCCATGTAGAATATGAGTGGAGACTGATATGGTTTGAACCATTTTAGTTCAGAGCCAGCCTGAAGTTCTCTTGAAAGATAAGCTAACACTATTTAGATGCCAGGTGAGCGTGCGATCCTATTGCCAGCCATTGATTCAGCTCTGAGTCATACTTAAAAGCTACTCACTAAATTGCCAAGAGCTTAGCGGGCGTTACGTGTCCTGCATTTCACGTTGCTTTTTTTTCGTTGCTGTTGTTGCCAAACATATATTTTCTATAGAAACCATCCCTATTATCTAGCTCTGTGTGTGTGCGTGGATGTGATGCAGGGAGGAGAATATCTGAAAGAGCCTGACAAGGGTTCCAGCTTTTGAAATGGCTTGATTTATGCGGCAGTTTGGAAACCAAGGACAAGCTTGTAGCTTTAGGACGGCACAGATTAACGACACACTGAGTCAACATATTGCTTCAGTGTGGGAGAAGTGAGCAGTCGGGTGATGTCAGCATGCGCTTTGCCATGGAGCCTTGAAGGAGCCATCAGTGAACAGACTGAAAGAGAGGAGCACTGGCAATGCTAATTGATGATCAAGCGCGACCCTCCCCAAGCGTCCCAAGGGGAGCTGGAATAAAAACCTAAAGAGACCTCCAACTTACATCTGATTATTTTTGCATCACTGGAGCTTTCGAGATTGAAAAGCGGCATAGAAAAAGCTAATGTTAACATTAAAGGCTGAGTGGATTCCCCCCCCCCATCACCCTCCTAAATTTTACACGTTTCATGATGTGTCGGTGGTGCATTTTTGCAAGGCAGCAGAACCTCTCAGCAAAAATGGTGTCCTCGGTTCCATCAGCTGCGCTCTCCGAAAGGGCTTCTGAAACAGTGATGTCATCTTTGACAACTGTTCTGGAACCAAGAGGAGATTATTATTTTTTCCCTCTCCGTTTCTCTCTTGTTATCTATTCTCAGCATTTTTATCCCACTCTTCAACATGTTCCCAGAGTGACTTACAGAAATAGATAAAATAGCAAGGTTGAAATATACCACAACAAACCGCAAGTTAGCCATTTCAAAAAGGATTGAGAGACCCAGAAAACAAGGTTGAAATATACTGCAACAAACCGCAAGTGCCATTCCAAAAGGGATTAAAAGACCCAGAAAATTAAAGTCTTTCCCTACTAAAAGAGCACCAATATAAGGACCAAAGGAATGTACTTTGGAGGGCATTCTCAATGATGTAAAGACTCAGAAAACTCTTCCTCTTTTTCTGGTAGTCATTGACTGCACTTTGGTGCTAGTATGATCTACATCAGGATCTTGGTTCAGGATCTTTATGTATGGATGGTAACAGACCATCTCAAGGCCTTTGATGGTGTGGAAATACATCTAACTAAATTTCTTTGACTCAAAAGACAGGCTGTGTTCATGTTTACGGTATGATCATCATCACACTGATTCCTCAACACACACACGTGCACACACACAACACACACATATTTGTGATTTCTTGTTTGCATATTGGGTTTCAGTTTATGCTCCCTCACAAGTCCCACTGAACTGAAGACAACTTTCTTTGCAAAACAAAATAAACAAGTTAAACCAAAAAAAAAAAAAAGGAAACCAAAAAATGACATGATTGTTGCCACTTTGGAAGTAATTTCTTGTTTGCATATAGAATAACATATAAATATGCATGCACAGTTGCCCTTTGGAACTCGCAGGGGAATCGGGACACACACACCCCGTGAGTTCCAAATCTTGCACATATTCAAGCCACATAGGCTTGAATGGGGCACATGCATGTGGGGTGTGCGCCATGGACACACGCCCCATTAAGATTAATGGTGGTCGCCCTCTGTGGATTTTCAAGTCTGTGAACTTCAAGTCTGTGGACTTGGAGGGGCAACTATATATTATTATTGTTATTATTTATACCCCGCCCCTTTGAGATCAATCAGGGCGGCTAACAACAGTAAAATACAATTACATCAAATAAAACAAACTACATCCCTTCCCCCCTTAAAAAATATTAAATCTGTTACAGATTAAAACCAATAATATAAAAACAACATTAATACAATTTACAATAGACAAACAGGCAGCGCGGCAACATTCTAATTGTTTTTTGAGGGGACATTGGGGAGTCAATGTCAATTGACAGATCTCATCCGGCAGGCCATTCCATAATCTAGGGGCGACAACAGAAAAAGCCCTCTGGGAGGTGGCCGAAAGTCTAGATTGTTGTGACTGAGGCAATTTCCTCCCAGAGGACCGGAGTGTGCGAGGGGGATTATATCGGAGGAGGCAGTCCCGGAGATCTATATTCTATTCTCCACTTCTTTTCTTCTTCCACACTTGCCTCACTTCATCCCTTTGCAATGCACCCCGCCTTTGTTCCTTGTGCCCTTCCACTTCACCTTCTTACCCTCCCTTCCCTCCTTTCTCCTCCCTTCCTCGGTGCATATTCTCTTCCGTCCCAGTCACTCCCTTGCCTGACTTTCCAACCTCACAATATGTCCCCCCCTTTGCTTCTGACACTCCATAGTTCTCACCACTTATGCTCCCTACTCACTTCATTTTGTGCCATCTCTGGGTGCTTCGCTTGCTTCTTGCACTCTGCTGCTTGCCCTGCTGTCTCTCCCTTCCCTCCTACTACCTCCTTCTCCTCACCTCATGTCCTCTAAGGGTGCCCCCCTTACATTCATCTGCTCACACCACACATTCAGTGGCATCACTAGGATGACACCCCAGAAAAAAAGGGAGACAATCGGTGAGTCCCTCCTCCTGATGCAGGGTGTGCGGTGTTGCAGCCTTCTTCTTCATTGCTGTACCTCTGTCCCTGAGAATGAAGCCAAGGTAGCGGAAGAGGAGCAGGGGTGAATGTATCGCTCTTGGCTTCACATCCTCGCTGCTCCCTCCTCATGGGAGGCTGGATAGCCGAGTAACTGCTAGCCATCCCTCCATGCACTGGATGACACTGCCAGTGTGTATATGTACACTACTAATGTTAAGAATTTCACAGGACAGAATATGGCAGCTGGCTGAGGAAGCTGGATGGATGCAACTTCTGGAAAGGCTGCTCTAAGGTCACTGACATGGAGTGTCACCGTTGCACCACTTGACGGACACATCCAGGATGACTCAACAGGCATGATGCGAATGGACACCAGTGTGAGGAGGTTGTGCCATGGATAATATGTATAAATATGGGTGTGACCTATAGATAGTATGGTTTTTCTGATGTGGATGGTTGCTTGGTTGGAGAGTCGTTGTCATGCATATAATGCTGCATAGTCTTAGTAGTAAAGTTCTGTAAACAGAACTTGGAGACTCTGAGTATTTCTTTAGCACCTTGTGCAGTTGTAAATGCTGGCAGCACTGCAGAGCCCAGCAGAGAAAGACCAGGAGTAGCGTGCAGCTCTGACAGACACCAATCCTAGGGATGCTGCGGCATTCATTCATTCTACTTTGTCCCTCACCATACCTCTCCGCTTCTACTTCCTTCCTCTTTGTCTGTCCCTTGCTTCTTCCCCTTCTTTGACTTATGTTTCTTCCTGTTCTTTCTCTCTACTTTCTCCCCATTTCACCTTGCAACCTTGAAATGCATCCTGCCATTGCCTGCAGGGCTTACACTTATGTTTCTCATAAAACAATTTCAAAGAAGAGTGTCTTCACATTTGGTCCCGTGTCTTGGCTTACTTTCCCTCCCCCCCCCCCCATGAATGCTTGGCATCTGAACCAGATGGTGGTCCAAATTGGCAGTGGTTAGCATGCCTACAGTCTGGGCAAAACCTGGCCAAACTTGGGGTTATGGTATCTCTACTTTTGGGTTGCTGAGCTCACTTCTTCCTTGTGCAACATAGTCAAGCCTTTCTCCAAAGAGAATAGATATATTTGCTTCTCCTAGAGAAGCGGCGCTAGCAGTTAGGGCTAGCAGTTTCTATCCTCTTACTTGTCACAATACATTTCCTGCAAGAGGTAATACCTTTATTATTTTGATAAGTGAAGTCTCTTAGTATGATCGCTTGCCCGGGTGAAGCTTGCACCTCAATGGATGCTGAGATTTCTGAATCCACTGCATGCTCATTCTTTGCTATCATACAGGACCCAAAATAATAGGGATCCAAACCTTTAAATTTTTTCTTCTGCAGGTACTTCTAAATATTTGGCTTTGTTTGTATGCATGAATCACCTCGGTCTTTGTGTTTGTTCAGTAGCCGCCCTTCTGCAATGCATTTATTCTCCTGGCTTGTCACCCATTATGATGAACAAAAGCTGAGTGGGCAGAGGTGCTGGCATGCTGATGTCCTTTCCTCACAGCAAAGAGATTGAATTTTTTTTGTCTCATTGTCTATTTGTACACTTTCTTGGCTTAAATTCAAAATTATCTGGGCTCCCAGCAAGCTTCAAGATACTGAACCTATGGGGGGAGAGAGAAAACAGATGGTCATCTCATTGATCTTCATACTTTAATAATTTCATTTTGATAGCTTGTTTTATAATCATATTGCATTAGTTTATATATTTGTATTACTCCATTCCTTCCCCATGTTTTTTTCCCTTTTCTTAAATTAGATTGCATGCCTGTGGAAGTGTTGTCTCTTTTATTGTTTGATTCTGTGAAGTTCCATGTATACGGGGCAGACTGAGAAAGGGACAAAGTCAAACAGCCGCCAGAAAAGTGCAATCCACATGCCATGGATGAGATCAACTTACTGGTTGGATTTCTCTTATCTGGAATTCCAAAATCCAAAATATTCCTCAAACCAAAACTTTTTTCATGGGTGGCTTGATGGACCAGTGGACACAAACTTTGCTTTATGCACAAAATTATTAAAAATAATGTTTAAAATTGCCTCCAGGCTAGTTGTATAAGGTATACGTGAAACATACGTGAATTTTGTGTTTCGACTTGTCTCCCATGTCCAAGATTCCACAATCAGAAAACAACAACTGAAATACAGAACACTTGTTATGCCAAGCATTTCGGATAAGGGATACTCAACCTGTAGTGAGATCCATTTGCCACAGAGGAAGCCAAAGGCCAAAATACTGCAGTTGTTATGCATCATCAAGTCAATTTCAACTTGTATCTAGGTGACTATCTAAGGATTTTCTTGGCAAGATTTATTTACATGAGTTCTGCCATTGCTATATTCTAGGATTAAGAGAATGTGACTCACCTAAGGTTACCCAGTGGGTTTCTGAGTGGCTGAGAGGAGATTTGAACCCTGGTCTCCTGGAGTTTGCAGAAGATGGCAATGGCAAACTCCTTCTGAAGAAACTTGCGAACAAAACCCCATAACAGGTTCACCTTAGGGTTGCCATAAGTCAGAAACAACATGAAGACACACAGCAACAAAAAAATTAAAATTAAAAATTAAAAAAAAATCCTCGAGTCCTAGTCCAGCATCTTACAAGTCCAGCATTCAAACCCCTACTCCACATTTGCGGAGACTTACCTTGTACTTTTTGGTTAATATTCTTGCAAAGAGCACAGAGCTGGGTGCATGTTGGATATTTCCAGCAAGAATCCCAAGTGCAGTTGCAGCATTTCAGTGACATCTTACAAGATACTTAGGAGATGCATGCTTGATTCTAAATATAAATGCTTCACGGGGAATTTTAGTTGTCATAGTAGCTGTTGTTGTTTTAAGTCAAACGGGGGGAAAAGCGTGGCCTTCCAGCTGTTGTTGGACTGCAGGTCCTATTAGCCTTAGCCAATACGGTGAGAAACGTTGGCAGTTGCACTTTACCATCTGGAGGGCTGCACTTTTTAAGTGAACCAAGCAAAACTGAGATTAGCCCATCCCTGAACATTGGGTTTAGATGGCAGAAGACCATTTTGAAAGTCTCATAAAGCTCACTGGATACCTTCCGTCTTACAACCTTCCTGGTTGTAAGACGTTGTTCAGAAGGACACCAGTTTCGGGGAGTGAGGAGCCTATGTCTTGCTTGGCAGCTTTCTCCACCTCTGGGATATGGTCAGTCATTTTCTCAAAGGCATTGGCATATCCAATGTGCCATCTCCCAGTCCAAACTGTGTACCAAGATTGTCACTTCTAATAAGCTGTTGGGTACAGAATACTTTAACTAACGCACCTCTCGGATAGTTATGACAACAATTGGATAACCTCGCATACAGAACTGTGTGATCCTTGGAGGATGGGTTATAATTTACAAATCAAATAAGACAGAATAAGGCAAAATTTTCAAAACCGTAGGCTGGGAAAAGAGGGAGGGAGATGACTGGCTGAATCGAACAGTTGGCAGAATCAGAACAACAGGGCGAGGGATGCGTGCACAGGAAGGAAGACTAAATTCAATAAGAAATATTTGGCAGAATTATTCCAACATGTTTATAGTACAGATGGGAATGCGCATATGATTCATGCGCTGAGCAAAGCTCTTGCTCCTTTTTAGAAAAATTTAAAAAAAGGTCTATTGTCAATATTGATTGGTGGAGTGGGCTTCAAAGGCAGCTTCTAAGCATGGTCACTACTTGATGGTTAGAAAATTTATATGCAGTATATGATAAAGGTTTTCATTGCAAATAGGAGTCATATTTACTCAGAGCTCCCTACTATATAAGTCCCCACATGCCGAGGGAAAAGCAAACCTTCTTTCATTTCAAAAAAGGACTAAATTAAATGGATGGCATTTGCTCGTTCCTATTTCTCAGCCCAGCCAACCTCAAAAGGCTGTATGTCTGTTGTCTCAGGTACACTGTTCTGAACAAGGTTAGATATCAATACAAATACAATGGATAGCCAAAAAGATTCAGAGCCCTTCCAGATGAGAAAAAAGTCTCTGAAAGTTTAGTTCCTGTGCAAAACCAATTTTATTTTGAAGATCCGCATGACGTTTTCTTCATCCTGAAGTATTTCCAGGGAACTCTTGGCATTACCAAGGACTTTTCATTCCTACTCCCCAGGTCAGTTTAAAATAACCCAGTATTTTCTGAAATGAAATGTATATCTACTTGGCTGTCTGTGTTACTTAGGACCCATTTGGCCTCCACTAAAAAACACAGGTGTTGTTCCCGGGACACAGATTCAACTGTGATTAAGTGAAGGAAAGACCTTCCGCTGATACGCCAGCTGCAACCCTACCTGGAACATGGGGACCTAGAAACGTCTCGATTTCTGCAACACACGCTACATGGGGCAACCGTTGTGCCACATTTGGAAGCTTCAACTTGTTCAAGATATGGCAGCAGGAAAATCTAAATTCGCCCGTATTACACCTATTTTGAAATCGCGACACTGGCTGCCTTTTAGCTTCCGGGCGCAGTACAAGGTGTTGGTTATTACCTATAAAGCCCTACATGGCTTGGGTCCAGCGTACTTGAGGGAACACCTCCTCCCATACAATCCTTCCCGCACACTCGGGTCCTCTAGGAGGAACCTATTGCGGCCTAAGAAAACAAGATTGGTGACAACTTCTCAGAGGACCTTCTTTGCTGCTGCTCCAAAAATTTGGAATGAGATCTGTCATATTACATCTCTTGACACGGTTAAAAAGGTGATAAAAATGGATGTCGTCCAGCAGGCCTTCCCAGACTGACCTCCTAAAGAATAGAACTGTCCATCCTATCTACCTGCCCCTCCGTCCTTGATATGATCACTCCGGCTTAACTTTGTTGTAATGTATTGTATTGTTGTGAATATTACAATTTTATTGTCTTTTACGGGAGGGAGGGAGGGAGGGAGGGAGGGAGGGTTGGAGGGTGGTAGTGAATAAGGGAGTCCTTTTTGTATGCTTTATTATTGTGTTATCTGTTTTTTGGGTTTGCTGTTACCTGCCTAGCGCTCTCTGACAGAGAAGGCTAAATGTCTCACAGAGTAATCAGAATTCCCTGCCACTGAGCCAGGGCAGCTAAAGCTGTCTCAAACTGGATTATTTCTGCAGCATGTTGCTGGTACACAGCCAAGGAACCACACAAACAGACCCAGAAAAGAATGGAATGGAATTGGTCTCAAAATGCCCTCCCACACCTCCTTCGGGAAGCGGTTGCTCATGTCGTCCGTCAAGCCGTTTGAGCCATCCTGGGAAACTCGTTCCCATCATGCAGCGACCACAAAAGTCCCTTGGCTTCTCCCCTCTCGAACATCAGCTGCTTATTTGCGACGGAAATGCATTTGGGCCATTATGGCATCCTGCATGGAAAACCTCGCACAGAGCAAACATCCTCGCGGGGATGCTGAGCCGTATCTGTCCTAGGTTTCACCCAAAAATAGTTCCTCACACTATCAAATGGGAATTGTCAAAAAGGGCAACCTAAATAATTCAGAAGGAGATGCTATTTTATGCGAGGGGGGACCACGTGCTTTTAGGCAGAAAGGGTTGCAGGACTTTGATGTCGGTAAATGAAAATACTGCACTTTTCCTTACCAAGAAAGAAGGTTAGGCTCTGAGAAGCCTATTCTCACCGACCTCAGCATTTCAGCTGGAGGCAATTGTGTGAGTAGCAATCTATGCAAACACATTTGTTGAATGAGAATTGAACAAGGGCTCAACAGTGTTCAGCATGAGCCCAACATTGTCTTGGAAGTTGTAGTTCCCTCGCTGACATTGCTCCCCTAGGATTTGTTTCTCAGGCTGTGACCCTATCCCCACTTGCTTTTAAGTAGAAATGGAAAAGGCTGGGTTGCCAATCACAGTCATAAGAAAGTATTCAGCTTCCTTAAACTGAGTCAGGGTGCATTTACACTGCAGAAATAATGCAGTTTGACACCACTTTAAGTGCTGCAGCTCCATCCTATGGAATCCTGGGACGTGATTTTACAAGATCTTTGTCCTTCTCTGTCAAAGAGTGCTGGTGCCCCACAAAAGTACAAATCCCAGGAATCTGTAGGATGGAGTGGTGTCAAACTGCATTATTTCTACAGTGTGGACACACCCTAAGTTTGCAGGAAAAACACCTAAGAGCCAAAAACTGTTTTTCCCCTCCGCATGGGCCTTCATGTCCAAAAATAAGCCAAATAAATCTCAATTTAGTTTTCAAGATGCCAGAAGACTTTATTGTTGTGTATATGTATATGGCTGCCCAGCAGAACCTGGGTTGAGGGGCGGAAAAGTGAGAAAGTGCGAAATAGATAACATTAAAGGCAACACAGTGTTTAAAAGAGACAACAGACACAGTAAATGTACCCTGACCAAAAACGACACCTTTACCTTTTTAGCATCGGGAGCATAACAAAAACCCTTAAAAGCTTGCGTTCGGAGTAGGGAAATGCTGGCTGGAGGATTCAGGGATTTGTCATCCCAAACAGTAATTTTTCCAAGGCATCTGGAGATATTTGTGCGATGTTGTGAACTTGTACAAATGTCATTTTCTGTAACGTTACAGAAAAAAAAAAGATATATGGAGCCACCATGATGTAGTGTGTGTGTATGTATGCGCACACACACAGACACACATATAGACATGGTACGTGTGTGTGTATGAGTGTGTATACACACACACAAAATATATATACATGTGACCCATGACTAAGTTCAGTGCTGCAGCTGCACTGCAGAATTTAATGTAGTTTGACACCACTTTAACTGCCAACGCTCAGTCCTATGGATTTGTAGTTTTGTGTGACATTTAGTGCTCTCTGTCAGAGAGTTCTGGTGCCACAACAAACTACAATTTCCAAAATTCCATAGCATTGAGCCAGGGCGGTTCAAGCGGCGTCAAACCGGATTATTTCTGCAATGTGGATGCAGTCAGGGCCAGAAAGCAGGGACTAAAGTCAGGTGGGAATGGGTTAGTCAGTTGGGGACAGGAGTCTTTGCGAGAAGAATTAGAGCAAGTAGGTCAGTTAGCATTAGAGAGCCGAGATCGAAACAAGGGCAGCAGCCAGAACTGTCAGACTGAGTCAGAAGAAAGGATTCAGCTGGAGATGTGAGTTTGAGAGAGAGAGAAACGAGAAAAAGTCGTCCACTTAGTCTACGCAGAAGTTAGTGGAAGAAAACAGAGAATGGAAATGATGAGATTTGTTTCAAGGAAGACTACTTAGAATACAGAGGTAAAGTAGTGTAGCTGGACTAGGATTCTGGAGACCAGGGTTTGCCATTGCCTTCCCCTGAGGCTGAGAGAGTGTGACTTGCCCAAGGTCATCCAGTCGGTTTCATGGCCAGGCAGGCCAACACTCAAACCACGACGCAAGCAGGCCGGACTAAATTAAATGTACCTACTTCCCGAATAATTCCCTCATTTCACCTCGATTTGGAAATAGCCCCTTTAGCTGAGACCATTCTTTTCATTTCCAAAAGATGTCCAATAATGGTTGCTATTTTGCGTGACGAGAGAAAGGTTCGGAAAATAATCTGCTTGACCTTGGGCAAGTCACACTGTCTCAGCCTCGGAAGATGACAATGGCAATCCCTCCGTGAAGGAACTTGCCAAGAAAAACCCATGATAGGTTTATGATTATAAACCAGGATCTCAGTTCAAGTTTTTATCATACTCTCTGCCTATCAAGGCTTTAGAGCTGAATAGATCTCCGAATCCAGGTTTCTGACTCATCCTGATCTTAGAAAACCCTCTAACCACTGCACCACACTACCTTTTATTACGGCTGCAGAAATAATCCAGTTTGACACTACTTTAACTGCCATGGTTCAATGCTCTATGAAATTCTGGGAATTGTAGTTTGTTGTGGCACCAGAGCTCTCTGGTAGGGAAGGCTACATGTCTCACAAAAGTACAATTCCCAGGATTCCATAGCAGTGAGCCAGGGCACTTAAAGGGGTGTCAAACTGGATTATTTCTGCAGTGCAGATGCAGCCCAAGAGGGCATTTTCAGCTGATCTTTTCACTTAGGCTGTCTTTACGCACAATTACCACCAGGTGGCAGTACAGCAGCATATATTGCAAAAAGAGTGAATTTATTAGTTGTGTTTTGCACAAGTCAAGCCTTTTATCACCTTTTAGCTTCATTTGTTTTTTATTTTAATTTGTTAATCACTTTTTAAAATTGTATTGCTCATTAGCACGTAAACTATATTAACGTAATCTCTACAGGAACTATATATACACAAACAAAAATTAAAATCACATATTTTTACATATGTATATATGTGTGTGTATATATGTACTGTACCTGTATATAGTTTTTATTTTGTATATATATTTCACAAGATATCTTGCTTTTGATGTATATATCCTCTTTCTCTTCCCACCCTGCTGGTTTTGATATTCACGTCTTAAACTTTATTTCCATTCCATCGATAAACTTATATTTAGTCCCCTGTTTCAGGCTCATTTGTTTTTTTTCATAAGAATTATTTAAAAACCCTGAATAAAATCCTTGTCTTTTCTACATTTTGCATAGAATTGGCTTGACGACGACGACGACGATGACTATATGATGGTATTGCTGTTGTCATGGATTTAATAAAATATATTGCACTGCATTAATTTTGTTAAAGAATACATGTTCAGTCTATTGAAAAAATCAGATTGCTGCCCAGAAGGAGATTCAAGTGAAAATTTTAAATTCCATCAAATCAGAGAACAACGTCAAAATACCAAGCTATTGCTCCTACGTCTTAATGCACCCGATTCTGTTAAACCAAATTCTAGGCTTGATTCCTCCAATTACTTTTTAAATATGGGTCAAAACATAGAAGAATAGAGAAACACTGATTGGCATGAATCTTAACACTTCGTTTTTAAAAAATAAAGGAAAATTCATGCAAATTTTGTTTAATTTTTTTATTTTTTTACTGGGTACATTTTAATTGATTGGTAACAGGTTTTAATTGTAAAATGTTTAATTCCGTTTTAAGGGAGGGAGGGTTGGGGGGTTATGTTATGTATCATTTGAATGTTGTAAGCCGCCCCGATTGCCTGAGTGCAGATGGGGCAGGATATAAATATTATTATTATTATTATTATTATTATTATTACTACTACTACTACTACTACTCCTAATATTATTATTTAAATCTCTGAGAGGGAGAGGCAAACTTGCACTCCTCTTGGCATTTAGCGTGACCCTATGGGCCTGCCGTCCCCCTTCTTCCTTTCCTTCCTCCACGTTTCCAATTCCCCCCAAAGAAACCAATTCACATCTTGGTTGTTGTTGTCGGTGTGTGTTTTTCTAGACGCCATCTGGCCGGCTCCCTCTAGGTGAAGCTGCTCACTTCAAATTCTGCGTCCGTGTGCTTTCGCGGGCTGCTAATAGCTCCATCGATATTGCAAGCCTCACGCGGCATTAATGATCTCAATCCCGGCTTTTCTGATTTGCCCCACTCTTGATGCTGCTAATTAACCGCTTGTAGAGACGGAGAGCTACACGGCGAACGCTACACGGCGGAGGCAGCGCCTGGTAGGACTTTCATCTTTTCCTGACATAAGCAGCTACATCTGGCAAGGATCCAGAGAGGGCTAAAAGGAACTTTCCTCCTCATTCTGATGACACAAGAGGAATACACACACACACACACACACACACACTTGTCACTTGTCCCGATTTGCAAGGGATTTGTTCTGGACACCCCTGTGAACTGGAAATATTGCAGATATTCAAGCTCCAATGGTTATAGCGCGGGTGCACTCCCACGCATGCGCCCCATTTTGTCCCTTCCCGCTCGCCGTCCACGTAGGACCATAACCGCGGATCCCAAGTCCGCGAATGGGGAGGGATGAGTGTATATTTCAAAGAGGAGCACAAGGTAAAACCTTGCATACATCTTATATCTTGTTTATTTACAGTCAGCCCTCCACATTTGCGGCTTTGACTTTTGTGGATTTGATTATTCACGGATTTAAGATGTTCTCTCTACCGCGTTTCCCCAGAAATAAGACAGTGTCTTATATTAATTTTTGCTCCCAAAGATGCACTAGGTTTTATTTTCAGGGGATGTCTTATTTTTCCATGAAGAAGAAATTCACATTTATTGTTGAACAACAACAAAAAATGACCATTTATTATATACTATATATATATTTATATATAAGAACTTACTTTTGGGGGAGGCCTTATATTTAGCAATTCAGCAAAACCTCTACTCGGTCTTATTATCTGAGGATGTTTTATTTTTGGGGAAACAGAGTAGCAACTTCCAGGTCCTCCATCGCTAATTCCAGGTCAACTTCCACCAGAAGTGATGCTGGAGGACCTAGAGCCATGGTGGCAAACCGATAGTATGTGTGCTAGAGATAGCATTTGAAGCTATTTTTCAGGGCACATGGAGGCCAGGGAAGGCAGCTGAAGGGCCAGGATGCCGAGGGAAGAAGTCCTGCACCGGTCGGTGGAAGTCCCATTTTTGGAGGGTGGAGATCCCACCCAGCGCTGGAATACCTTTAAGTTTGGGCACCCAGTCCCTAATAGGTTTGCCATCGCTGACCTAGAGATTCCTAGAGAGAACACTTCTCTAGGTATTTGTAGGTCTTCCAGCCCAATTCTGTTGTCAACGTTAGGCAGATATTGACCACAGAGTTGCACTGGAGGACCTACAGATTCCTAGCAAACACTTCTCTAGGCATTTGTAGGTCTTCCGGTCCAATTTTATAGTCGAGTACAAGCAGATGTTGACCGTAAGAGTTGCACTAGAGGATGCAGAGGTTCCTAGAGAGAACACTTTTCTAGGCATTTGTAGGTCTTCCATCCCAATTTGATAGTCAACTACTGGCAAATGTTGACCATAGAGTTGTACTGGAGGGCCTAAAGATTCCTATGGCGACTCTGGAGCTGAGAGTGTGCAAAAATTCCTTACATGAAAATTCCTCCAAAAGTTCCACACTAAAAAAGATCTAGACAAACAGAGAAGATAAAGACATTCGTTGCAAACAGGAATGATTGCATTTGATAAAATAAGACGGACTCACGGGAATAGAAACAATGCCAGCCACTACTATACACTATCATACATGAAGATGACATAGTTTATGAAACCTAGCAACCCATAAAAATCAAAGACCCGGAGATCTGACAACCCTACTATGAACAATAATGGACCAGATGGACCAATGTCTGTGTGTAAGGCAGCTGAGTATAAGATCTAATTTTTAATGTTCGAGTTACGATACGTTTCTGAGCGCTGGCTAAAACCGGCGTTCTTCATTCTTGCACTCTGCAATTTTATGCACATCTATTAAAATCAAATAGGTCTGACAGACAATATTCTTTCCTTTGAAGCTATTTTTGGGTCAAAGCCTTTGGGGGAAAATAATGAAACAGGGGACAGGGACTCATTTCTGAAAAGAAGTTTATATTGTATATTTAAATGGCTTCCTCCCAGGAAGGGGACTTATTGCAGTAGTCTAAAAACTAATGCCAACACTCACATCTTTAAAACTTGCATTGCGAAATGAGGTTCAGTGTTCTGAATTGATTTTTACATTGAATAATTAATACATTGTACATCCGGAAGGTGCCCTGGAGTTGTAAATTTTCGAGTAATTAAGCTGTTTTAATAGTGCCCAAATTCTATTACTTATTTGGGTATATTTATCCCTAGGGATTTATCTCAGATTATTAAACTTGGTATCAGTAAAATTGATAAAAATATATTGCACAAGATTTAAAGAGATGCGCGGGCTTAAAGATGAGTTTCTGGGGTATAGTAAATACTATTAAAATGAATGTTATACCTAGAATTGTTTATGTGATGATTTGTGGAATTCCTCTACTTATATGTAGCACATATTTTCAAAAAAATTAAATGCATAGTTGAGACGATTTGTTGGTGGCTCATCTCCTTCTCCTTCTAGAAGTTCAATGAAAAATGGTACAAATTCCTATCAAAAAGGGAGAGTTCGACCTTCCGGATACCATCAGGCATATGTTATCTTATATTACAGTTTGGAGATGTTCGGAGAGTTAGTTAGATTCAGGTCAGTGAGGATTAGGCAAAAGAGATGGGAGTCAGGCGTACGAGTGAGAGATGTGTCAGTTCATTAGGGTAAGTCAGGATTTAGATCTTTAACTTTAGGTTGAACTTCAGTTTAATAAGTATTAAGATCTTGTAGCACCTTTGAGACTAACTGAAAGAAAGTAGTTGGCAGCATGAGCTTTTCTAGACTTAAGGCTGCATCCAGACTGCAGCAATAATCCGATCTGATACCACTTTAAGTGCCATGGCTCAATGCTTTGCTCCGCTCTGGAGCCACAACAAACACAACAAACTATAATTCTCAGAATTTCACAGCACTGAGCCATGGCGCTTAAAGCAGTATCAAACCGGTTTATTGCTGAAGTCTGGATGCAGCCTTAAGTCTACAAAAGCTCAGATGCTTACTTCCCTGCCAAATGCATCTGAGGAAGTAGACCTAAGTCTACAAAAGCTCATGCTTTTGTGAGATAAAGCAAAACAAAGCAAAGTTTGTTTTGCATTATCCCTGCAGGATGCCCCCTTGGCTCCACTTATCAAAAGATGGCTAGATTTTGCAATCTTTTTTTACTTTTGGGAAAAATACCTAATTAAATCAGTGGGATAGGCAGTGCGTTACTCTGAACATCTTGTTATCGAGAATTGAGTTACATCCCATGACAAACCACGTTTGCATCAAAGTCCCTTATTTATCCAAATAGATTGTGCTGCCATCTCCATAATCACTATTGAGATAGCCAATATTCAGAAAGAGAACCCCTTGACAAGACCTATTTTAATGAATAAAATTCTTTTAAAGACAGAGATGTTGCATAAATGACCTTTATGGAGGAAAATCACCCCGAGGTTTACTTGGATAAGTTGTATTGTCTTCTATATACAAGTACTGAGATCGAGCTTGATGCAAAAAACACTAAGGACAGAGATGAATAACCCATCTAGAGGTATAAAAATTGAAGATATAGTCTCCATTCATGAAAACTGTGTAACCACCAAATGTGTGTTTTAAAGAATTGACCCCAGGGTGTCAATTCTCTGCATTTTCCAATTGCAGATGTACTTTCTTATGAATCTCTCTGAGCATGTAGTCAACTATCCAGTGACCCAGGCAATATTAGTGATGCTACTGAAATTGAAATTATGTACACTCTGCTACAGTTCTGAATTTGAATGCAGATTATTTTTACACCCACAGTTCACCTTCTTGGACCAAAGCCTAGTGCACACCTGGTCAATGTCAATGTCGACTCACCTTCTGCCTTTGCTAAATAGGACAAATAAAGCTGATAAGTATGGGATCAACTTGTAAAATGTACAATCAGTCTCAACTTGGGGCAAGCAAGCCATAATTATTGCATGCCATCAAGTCATTTCCAATTTATGGTGACCCTAAGGCATATCCATCATTGGGTTTTTTCTTGGCAAGGTTTGTTCAGAGGAAGTTTGCCATCGTCTTTCCCTGAGGCTGAGAGAGTGTGACTTGCCCAAGGTCACACAATGGGTTTCATGGCTGAGCTAGGAATCAAACCCTGGTCTCCAGGCTGATAGTCTTAACATTTGAACTACACCACCATGCAGGCTAAAAATCAGAAGATCAGAAGGGTTGGTTAGAACAATACGAAGTGCTTCTAAATGTGTCCAGAAAGACAACTCATATGTTCCCATTCTTAATATTTTTGCAGCCCATTTTAATTCATCCGTTTGGCCTAACGCTGTATGCTGCAGATATATGCACAGCCAGCATTCTTTACTCTCAACATGGGTGCTGGCTAAAGTAATCTGCTCCAGCTAGGCTTTGTGCACCAGCTGAAAAGGAGAAGAAAATCCCTTTCTCTTGTGCTGTTCCAAGCGTAGCTTTCGGCTTGTCCTATAGTTCCCACACCCTTCATTACTGCACCTGGGGGGTCCAAGGAGTATGAACACACATAGCACACTGAAAAGCACCCGCAAAGTTAATATATGATTATGGTAATAAAGAACAAACTGTGTAATATGTGGGGAAACTGGTTCATTTCACAGCATCTGTAATGTAGCAGTTTTGCTGCAGAGGCAAAATCTATTGAACAGAAATGTCTGTGTTTCTCTTGCGCAGTCTTTTTGATGTCTGCTAAATATGAAATACCCTAAAGGCACCAGATCTTGTCTGATCCTGGAAGCTAAGCAGGTTAGTACTTGGATGGGAGACCACCAATGGATACCAGGTCCCATAGGTAATATTTCAGAGGAAGGAACTGGCAAAACCGTCTGAGTACTCTTTGCCCATGAAAACCTGATGAAGTTGATGGGGTCACCATAAGTCAACATTTGACTTGAAGGCACACACACATATGCACACAAATATGAGTGAAGTTCATATCCCAACTGGCAATAAGTACAACTCCTATTTACACACTGTGGCAAACAAGAACCTCTAACCAGCGTCTAGTTCTCTAGAATAGTGTCCACAGGATCTGCAATTCAAGGCTGGTGTGTACCATTTCCCTGCTTCTGGTATGTTAGTGATTATTTTCAGAGACAGAATGATTTTTGGGGAGGAGTGCAACCATTTACTTGAATTTGGGGGCTACAGAAGATCAATGTAGATTGTATTCATAGTCAGAGACCAATCTCATACAATGTGCTCATGGGTGGGAGGTGATCCAAGAGTAGCAATCTGGGCAGCCAAATTTTGAATTATTTGCCTCCTCAATCCTTGTTTAGCTGCCTGGGCATGGCTTCATTCTTATATTCCAAGCCTGTAGGATGGTCCTTCTGTCTCTGAAAATCTTTGTCTGTGAGTGAAAGGCAAAAAGAGATTTTGCTCTAGACACTAGATAATCCAGTAACATCTTTCCTGGACTTTTTCGGTGTGATCTGTGAGCATGGAAGTCATGTTTGTAGGGCAGTAATGGTGCTTGGTTTCTGCTCCATTTCACTTGTGTGACTGCCTTTCGCTCCACAGAAAAAGGCAGAGAAGTATGGAGTTAATGGAGTATGCCCATTCACTTCTCTGCTTCTAAAAATCACAGACTTTAAAAATCTTAACAAAACGGGCATCGCTTCCACATCACATCTCATTCAAATTGTTATGTATTACCTTGTTTTCTCAAAGCTTCAGAAGAAAGAAAGTCCTTTCTCTGCAATGTGTAAGTTACTCACAGTGATAATAAACCTTACAGTAGAATCAGGCAAACGTTGTTCTTAACAACCTTGACATTATGGTCACGAATGAATAAAATATTATGTACTATACAAATGGTCAAGAATGAAGGTAAGCATACGGCGTGGAAAAATAGTCAAGACACACAATCCCACAGCTGGGTGGATTGTACCTTGACCTTGTGGTCATGAATAAATAAAATATCATGTGCTATACAAATGGTGGTTATCATTATCAATACCGCATTATTAGTACTCCTTTTCCTTAGCCATTCAAGAATTCAAGAGGTTTTAGGTTGGACAATAATTACGAATACAGAAACTGAAAACTTCATGTAGGAAAACAAATCACTTAGCCTTTATTGAATTTCTCCAGTCTTTCAGATCTGGTAGATATAGAAAAATATCCTTGAGTGAATAGACAAAGACAGCAAAGGTAGTTAGCCCTTTACTCTAACCAATTTGACCTAACGGATACAGTTTTGTAACAAACAACTCAATTTATTAATTAAAGTTTTGCCAAATGATATCCTGTAAACTGAGGAAACAAAAAAATATATATTATAGTGACAATTCCTGGAATTATTAGGCGCGTGCAGTTCAGTGTGGATGCAAAAAAGTTTTTAGAAGGACAAATATCATTTTTAAAAAGCAGCTATACAGTCTGGAAAAATTTGAAGAACAATCCTTAATTAATATAGGCGTGACTTTATAACTCTCCAGTAACACAAATCCAACATTCTCTTCAAAGTTTAAATGGTGAACTAAATCAAATTTGGTAAGCTATCTGTGATAAGTTAAAAATTCTATGGCACAAATCTTCACAAAAAAAGTTAAGGCAGAGACCAACAGTTTATATAAAAATAGTTGAGCAGGTTTCTAATGAAGGAAATCACCTTTTCTGTATGTGATGGATTTTGTTAATACAAGATTATAAATATCCTTATATATACAGAGAAACAAGGTCAATACAAATGGATGGAATCCATCTTTCCAATAAACCAAGATCATAAATCCTGGGCTACAGTGGAGGTACTCATGTTAAATATCTGTCATAGTCTTCTTGCTACACATACCATTTACATATCATAAAAATGCAATATAAATACTGAGTTTCACCGAGAAATTCAGCTTTAAATCACACTAAATTTACAAAATTTGCCAAAACTGGCCAGAAGGATATCATGTTAGATCATTACTTTGTTGGCACATCTGAATAGTATACCGGTTTATATTAAAAACAAAACAAAAACACAAAATACCTTTCAACAAAAACTGAAGTTGACTTTACAAGGTTAGCTTAGATGCTGAGATCATATCGATCGCTTCATACTGGGATCATTTATACAGCTGCCTACTCACCCCTAGCAGCTTAACATTTAACAGTGGAGCACAATTCACAATGAACAGTTATACAGTGTGACCATGGCTGCTTTTGCAAATGACACGTAAGGGAATTTTCCAGCCAATAGTTAAGAGCTGGTGGAGTGCAGAAGAAAGGATTTGCACTTGGGTAGTTAAAATGTCAACCTATTTTACATTTTTGTTATCCGGCTTTCAATACATTGAATACAACAGAAAACAGTGCACACTAGATCCTTTGGGAGAAGAGGACAACAACAAGAAACTGAATGGAGTGCAAGATTCCTGTGCCACTGAAAGGTTTATATTTTCAAGTGTCTTGAAAACAGATCTCCTGGTGCTATCAGAAAGGTTGGAAGGGAAAGCATAGTTCCACTTCCTCCTTCTCCAGCTATTCAAAAACCTTTGGACCTATGGTCCATGTTGTTTTGAGGTAGCAAGGGAGGAACAGACTCTTTCCTATCTATACACAATTGTACACAAAATCTTTCCAAACACGACTGTCAGAACTGTGTCAGCATCAAAGGGAGTTGTTTACCAATCCTCATCTTTCTCCCCTGTTTTAAGATATACAGTCTCAGTGCCTCCATGTTACTGTGTTACCAACCTGCTTTAGCTGAATTAGATGTCTGATGCAAATGAAACTAAGCTGTTCTCTTTTAAAGGCAACTCACTGGTGCAATCCAGACAACCTTTTCAACATTCAAGTCCCATTGAAAACAGCAAATCTTAAGGATCTCTGTTCTCATATCTCACCAACGTTGATGAAACTGAACCTCTCAAAATTTTCCCTAAATTTCTGAGACCGTGGGATCACTTAGCATGCCTAATTTCCAAATAGTAAATTTGTAGCAAGGGTTATGACCAAGTCCCTGTATTTGTTATTAGTCTTGATCTCTTTCTTGCTTCAACTATGACGTTAGTTTGTTTGACATGTGTGCATGCTTTAAAACATCCGGTCTCACTCCTAAACTATAGATATTTTAGATAGGGAAGGAGAGCTAATTTACCATTTCAGGGGGGTGTTCCATGCCAATGAAATTTATCATGTGGAAAGCGGCCATGCAATTAAAAGATTTAAAATGGCAACATTTTCCCCTTTCACTTTGGAAAGCCAATCTGTTACACTTCTGCCCTTTCATCACTTATTTTGTTAGCATGTATACTAACACCGACAGCAAATTAAGTTGCACACCACCCAACGTGGCTGGGTGAAAAGCACACAGTGAATTTCCATAAGAATATGTTGAATTTTTAAAACTATATCACGACTCCTCTGTGCTTTTAAAAATACGGTTTACATGGATATTGGTTAGGCATGGCTAGTTATGGGACTGGGTCAGTCTTGACCCAAGAGGTAAGTGGAAGCTACTGTGAGATTCAGTAAAGAGTGTTTAACAAGGAAGAAAACAACACAACAAAAACAATTCTGGAGCCTGGAGAGATGCACTACCTGATTTTCAGCTCCATTTTGAGCAACCATTTCTGACGCATGCCATGTTCTGGTTGTTTCTTGAGCTATGGGAGTAGCTGGCTTATTTTCGGTTGGGGTGCTCCCTGAAATTGTACATAAAAGTCCTGCAAATGGTTAAAAAACTTTACTTTACTTTACTTTTGGGGGGGGGGGGGGGAAATCCTAGGAAGAAAGTGTCAAGGTCTTTGGTGGTGGTCCAAAGGGCCATCTACTTGGTGCCACCTCCAGGGCTGCATGAGGCCCATAAACCTCCCAGTTCCCACTGCTTCCTTAAAACATCCCTTACTATCTCCCAGCACAGCAAGGAGGAATTACTTTTAAGCTTATTTTCTAGGACATTGACATCTGAGAAAGCCATCTCAGAAGTGTAGCCAGACGCTTGGGAAATTGCAAAATTAAGATTGGGCTCCATTGATACTGGGTTTTTTTCTCCCCATGGGTCCAAACAATTCTGGAACTGGCCTTGTGTTTAGGGGCTTTTAACACTGATATTAACTATCCACTTGCAACAACACTGCAATAGCTACTCCAAAAGGAAATGGGCTGCAGGAGAAGACCTGCTCAGCCATCAGCTTATCCATTATCATATCCATTTTGATTAATAATGCATATTATTAAGGATGAGTTACTAATGCATATTATCATACGCATTAAGGCAACAACCTATAGAGAATGAGAACTTGATTTCTTGTAGGAAATTTCCCCAGCAAGTTGTGCCTTTATAATACAGTAATATTTCAGTGTCTTAAAACACACACACACTGGGCTAGATTCAATTTTAGTCCCATATGGAGAAGTCCCATTGATATCACTGGATTCAATGTAACTGGAAATTAACAAGTCCCAGTCGGATCTTCTCCTTTTCTTTCTAACACTCAATAGCTTATAGTATCAGCCACCAACAAAAATCCAAAGAACAACAAAACATAATCAACAGTATTTAACTATTAATATCCCCCCCCCCCCAAAAAAAAACCCTTGAAAATAAGCGTATCCATTTGCTGGAAGCTATTTTATTGCCTAACAACATAAGAAACACAAAAATCACACTAAAGTCTGGGGTGTGATCCAAGGTGATGTCAAGTTTCAGAGGTAGCATGTAAAAGTGTTGGGGGGGAAAGCTGAAGTGTTGTGTTAGTTAAACAATACAGTAAAAAGTTTCATATTCCAGACTGAACCTAAAAACATTAAGCAAATAACATTTGTCGTTCTGCTCTAGCTCTTCTTACTTCAGCATCTCAGTCTTTCATACTAAGCAATCTTTCAATGTAAGCCCATCTGAGGCCAACATTGCTATATACGCGGAGCAGATTCCGGACACTGCTCCTCTGTGAAAGAATATCCCACAGACAACTACTGCTCCAATATTCCTGCACCATTTTTTGGCTCCTGCCGTTCAAAACATCCGTCCCTCTGCAAATACTATCTAAGTCACGGGTGTGCAACTGCACAGGGGGTGACCGTTTTCCCATTTTGTGCTTCCCTGGTGGGTTGCATAGGCATGTTTCAGTGTGCAGGAAGTGAGGCAGTGCCATTTAGGGCTGCCATTCTTGCCAATTTTCAAATTATTTTTGAGATTTATTTTGTGTTTTGGGGAAGGTTGGGGCGGGGGGGGGGGGATCAAGAAAAGCAAACAGCCTTTGTTTGACCACATTTCAGGTAGGTTTTGGGCAAAAAATGTATTTTTAAAAATCCCTAAAAATTGACCCCAATGTTTTAAACATTTTTTTAGTCTGGAGCTTTGGGGGGGGGGCTTTTCAAGGTTACACCTAGAGATCCCAAGAGCTACACTTTAACCACCCCGATCTAGATTTAAATATTTTGGTCAGTGTAGTAAACTTTTAGGTTCATGCTAAAGGTTCAATGTGAAGTAAGAAAGCACATGTTAGTGTATTAGTCTACGATTGCTAGAACATGATCCAAGAGTGGCTATAAAAGCAGACATAGTAGTGGCACTGCCACATTCTCTTTCTCTCTTCAAGAGCAAGACAGGGAAAGAAAGGACGACTATGAACAAGAGAAAGGTCACCCAAACTTCCAAGACTTGCATAGAAAAGAGAAGTTCAACATGAAGAGATTTTCTCACTCCATAAACAATGCTGACTGCACCAAAATCCTATTTAATACAATTATCAAGAGATACAGAAGTCCTCAATTCTCTCCTGAATACAAAGCAGCAAAACTAAACATAAATGTGGCTTTGTATTGCAGATACTAGTTTAAAGATGGGCCCTAACTGTGAAAAGACTGGAGATTAGTGCTCTTGTGGACAAGGTCCAGCCAGTTCAAAGATGCCTATGATCTGTTCTTTTATTGCAAACCACCTTCATTTATACAACACATCAACGTGGAAAGGCAGCATAGGAAATATTTAAATAAATAATAAATTAAAATACATATGTACATCACTTGAGGACTTAATATCAAATTTTGCTCTGTGCCAGTGAGACGTCACAGTTCACAGACAGAACTGTCAAATCTTTAAAACAATACTTTTCAACACACTTTTCTCTGGAGAGTTAGACCAGCAGCATGTCATCAAGTGATGCACACCCCTATATGGATCCGGCTCAAAAATGTTAGATTTATGACCTGCAGAGGCCAGAGTCTCACCAGCTATGTCATCCCTGTAAAATCAGAGTAAATGATGTACCATCCGCTGCCGTCAAAAAAATGAATAAGCAATGGAAGTATTATACAAATGATCAATAACATAATCAAATTTGATCTGACATTTCCCACATAAAACAATCACAAGGGATATGCCTAAGCAGTATTGAAGCCTTCATACTATACTCTTAGCACAGGTCCAGATTTGAAAGAAAGAAAAAAAGGAAAGAAGACCAGCACTTTATAGCCTGGGAATCTGGGCAATTACATGGGAGGTAGTTAAAAACAGAATATTGAACTTCTGGTTGAAATGTTAGGACACTTTTGCTTTTTCAGATATTTCGCTTGCCTTGAGGTTCTACTGAGATTCTGATTACCTTCAAAAACTAGAGTACCAAAACTCATGAAGCGTTTCCACGGGAAAGGAAATTGTGGAAACCTTGGACACATGCTGCAAATAATGGTCTTACTGAGAAATGTATTTAGAGGAGGAAACCCAGTCTTGCATTAGGCTAGTCAAACTGAAACAACATACAGAACAAGAAGTTTTCACCACAGAGATACTTTGCAGGCCAAAATCCACACTATCCTATGGTATGGCTAGGCAGGCTTTAGACTGTGTTTTTATATTAGAACTCCAGGATACTTTAATCAATCTCAGGTGTGAAAGACATATATTAGAATTAAAGAATACATTCTGAGCCTAGAAATTTGTTTTCGATACCAAAACTGAACAATCATTTCACATAGAATTCCATTTTCCTAGTTCCCTAAGCTTTCCCCCCCTCCAACAGCTCAATTTGAGTAGAAAACATCATTTTGTTGTGTGTAGTGATTTGAGTGTTGGACACAGGGAGACTGGGGTTTGAATCCCCACTTGGTTATAGAAACCCACTGAATGACCTTGGGTGAGTCACACACTCTCAGCCTCAGAGGAAGGCAAGGACAAACTCCTCCAAACACATTCTTCCAAGAAAACCCTGTTTGCCTTATTATTGCCTTAAGTCAGAAATGACTTGAAGGCACACAACAATGAGTGTTCAATAGAGGGGGGTCAGAAATTCTTGCTGATCTACTCTATATCACCCAGAATTGATCAGAATCCTCTAAGTTACTTTTTGTTAACCCCTGTCCCATGGCAGACAAACCACAAGATTGAAGAATGTGCTATTTGATGGGGCTCGGGATTTATACAACTGCAGAGGACAGCAGCTTTGGAAGGAAGAAGAAAACCAGATGCATCTTCTTGTTACTTTCAAATGGGACAAGGCAGCCAGAAGAACAGATAAGGGAAGGGAGGAGTAGTATATGCTGAAAACAGTGATGAACAGAGTGAAGATACAATGGGGGACTGCTGAACACACAAAATCACAGTAGGAGTAGGATACCAGTTTTTCACAGTAGTTTGTTAGAAAATCTGTGAGTGTGAAAGATGATTAAAAACTGTGCCCTTTCTGTGTGCTACAGGATTCTGGCTACAGCTCTTATTTCTGTTCTAGTTTCATGGGTGAACAAATCATACAAATATGTATGTAACATTTACCTGTATCCAATTAAGGATACAGCATATAACCATAGGTCAAAATTCTGAAAACAGTAAACTCAGTCCTCAGCATTTGCTTGAAAAAAAGAGGAAAATGGGCAAATGATGCACTGGTCAGCTCAAGGCTCATTATTTTGAAGCCCTGATGCACAGAGATTTTGAGCCACACAACAGATAAGGATGACTGCAATGCCTTTGTCACCAAGCTCAGTTCTGCCTGGGCTTCTAACTGTAATACACTGAAGGAAATGGATCAGGACTGCGTAATTATATTTACATTTGCAGGTCCATACACTAAATCCAATTTATTATGCCAGAATGTGTTTGCTTCTATTCCATATTTGAATCAGGCAGTTCCAATCTGTAATACGGTAAGTAGTGTCCCTGTGGATGTTCTTCATTTAGGATACCTCTTTTTCTCCTGGGGCAGTCATCAGTGCTTCTGTTTTATTAGGTTTTCCTTCTCCTGACACTCTTTTAGTCAAGGAATACAAGAGAACATCTCAGTTTAAACTAGAAAACATATTCCTGAGCAGCCTTCATCTGAGACTTGGTCATGGAGTAATGGCTTCCAAATAAGCCACATTAGTCCATGCAGCCTTCATCACTTACATATATGTGGCCTTTCTTCCAATGCTATTGCCACATATTCCCATGGTATACTGAGGGGAGACAATGTATTAAGTCCCTGAAGTATTGGAAATTGTTGCTTTTCTGTACAACTTTCTGTTAGGAGCTGATTATTCAGAATTTACACCTGCTGTTGCACACAAAATACTTCACTGGAGGTAATTAGGAAAGATAGGTTTACGTTTCCAATGATTTTCCAGGCATTGGGGAAGGCTGAAGAAGAGCAACGACACAATAATTTGTTGTTATGTACAGGAAAAAAAGAAGCATTTCTTTAGCACAATCCCTGGTTTGAATGATCATCTTTTTCATGAAGGCTCAATTTTACCTAATGATCCCTTGAAGCCCATAATTCCCAGTGTTCAGTCCACCTACCTGAGAAAAGGGGTAAGAATAAAAGAAGGCAAAATATCAGAATGAACAGGTGGGCTAGAATAGGAAGATATTAAATTATTATCATGACTGGCTACTATTCTTGGTGTCCTGCTTTGCTCAGGAGTTTTTTTTTACCGAATGCTTGTTAGTAGAAAGGTACCATAAACAAGGCAGAGCTACTAGAAGCCTAATTACTTTAGTCAAGTAAATTTCACATTTGTCAAAAAATAAAATCCAGAATTTGTAGCTACCATCAATCGCACCTGCTACAGAAGTCTCTCTTCCCAATCTTTTCCCTACATATTTTTAAGGGTACTGGCTAACAAATTAATTCAAAACATACACATTAGGCAAACTATGTTGTGTTAGGGGTTGTCAAAAGATCAGAAACTGTCCAAGGCATTTTTCTCTGATGAAGAAGACAAGCTGAATGAGGTATCATCAGGTTCTGGAGATGCATGATTGAAGTCCATCTCTTCTAACTCTGGAGGTAAATCTGCTAGAAGTGCCTGAGTTAGATATAAAACATAAATACAAACTATTTTAGCCTCCGACATGCTGAAATTCCTGTTGAAGCAGAAAAAATTATGTATCATGGCTGAGATCTTATCTTTATTTGGAAGAGCAGGGGGAGATGCACTTCCTGGTGGAAAAAAGAAATTAACATCCACCACTTGGTAATGCAAATTCTGCCGGCAAATGGTGCCTTAATAACAACTACTACTTATAAAGCAGTACAGATTTTATCTATTCTTTGTACGATTTGCTAGATCCATAATTTAACTGATTTCATCATATATACTACTCTTCTTAGGCATAGAACTTTTAAAATAAAAATCATAGCAAACACAGACATGTCACATGAATACCTGAATTCTCATGGGTCTTGATAAGTGACAAAAGCAGGAGGGGGAAAAACAACAAGAGTTGTCTACTGTGTGATCTTTGCACTGCCTTACCTGCTGCTGTTCTTTATCATCCGTTTTAATAGCAAGTATCAAACTCCGAGTGAATGCCTGCAGTTCAAAATATTTCTGTTTTTGATGCTCCAGTTCATTTTCAATGAATCTTACTTCTTCATTCTAGGAGAAAGGAAAAATACATGCAACTCTAAAAACTTTTCTTAGAGGTCGGGAGTAAATTAAACCTCATAGCCTTTTCTTCAAAAAGAATTTGCAGATGCTCAGTGAGAACTGAATGCAGCTTTATATATGAAGGGCTGAATGTTGGTAATCAACATCAACATTTCTTTCCTGCAGTGGACGGGGGTTTCCTCGTCTTGGTTACTTTGCCTCAGAAATCATTAAGCAAGGAATCTAAATTAAAATAAATCTCAGCATGGGAAGATAATTCCACAGAGTTTTAGGTACAGCAAGCTCTAGATCCAGGTAGCTTAAAAATAGTAATATAAACCATACAGTGCCATACAAACCAAGCTACAACTAGTTCAACGTAGAAGATGAGCAAGATACCCTCAGCCTACTACAGGAAGACTACCTTAATTGTTAGTAACAATATCTTCTATCTTCCGGCTATCCTCATCAGGGATATACCAAACCAGTCTTCCCTAAGGAGGTAGCTCTCTTTAACTAGATACAACATTCTGCAAAGCCATCTTCTCACAGGGATGTTTCTGCAGAAAAATAGATACCCGACTTCATACAAATGATGATGCAAACAACCACACAGGTTGCTGTGCAAACATCCACTAATAGTGCTGAAGTAATAGAGACAGATGCCAGGGTTGACTCTCTATTGTGATTTTTCAGGGAATTATTTCTCCTACACTATGCATGTGGACCAAATCCCCATGGACTCATGCCAGTTGTTACCTGCACTATCCTCAGCTCCTTTAGGGAACTACTTGTCCTGACTGCTTAGAACAAGGATCATGTTTGTCTCACCATGTGTAGAATCAACACCTTTTGGCAATATGCTCCAAAAAGTCGACTCAAAGAGTCTGGAGCTAATGGAAAGTGGAAGAGCCACCAAGTAAATGGTCCACAGGGGTTGAAATGGTTGAGGCAATCTTTCTTCCTCAATGACAGAGAAGCCTTCTCAGCATCCTAACTTCAGTTTTCTATGTTCATGCTGAGAACTCTGGTAAAAACTGCACATTACAAGGCTTAGACAGCATTTGGGAATAATAAAATGGTAATTATCACCAGAGAGTCAATGGCACAAGAAAGACGTTCCACTAAGCTCATTCAATAAACACTGCTGTTGAGTATGCCACTAGAAATAATATTGTACAGGTATGCTTGGCAATTTATCTCAAGAATGCTTCCTCTGTGCTCTCCATCCCCCTAACTCCTCAAAAAGATGTAAGCCTTCCTAAATGAAAGGTGTGAAGAAAGATAGAGCATGGAAGAGGGGTGGAATTCAACAAGCATGAATGATTTTGCTTCTCTCATTTGTGAAGATGACTTGCAAATTAGAACTTTACAGCGTTCTTTCTGAGCAAATATGTTTTCAGAGCAGAATAGATGTAAGATAGGGAGGAGTTTAGAAACAAAGATATGAAAAGATGGATTGTTACATTCCTTCTTGTTTAGAACAGGAAAGGGTATGCAAGATAACATTTCAATATGCAATCTGGACAAGGAAAGTGTTGAAATACATGCAATATCTGCATCCATCTTTTTCCATATGTAGTGCAAATGAGAACATCTGATCAATATCCAAACAGCCATCTTTGATCAAATCAAAGGCTTCCCATTGTCGCCAACCAGAGACCCACAAGCAGAATATAAAATTAACAGCTCTTTCCTACTTTTCATTCCCTGCTGCTTGTTCACCACCAGCAACTGGTATTTAGTGTTAGTCTGCCTCTGAACACAGCAGCTATCCATAGTTGTCATAAGTAACTGTCTCTTTAATAACATGTGCCCTTTTTCAAGTCATCTAACCAAGTGACTACGTATGCATCAGAGAATGCCACAAATTAATTCTGCACTGTATAAAGAATACAAGTTGCTTCTCCAAAATCCTGAAGTCTGAAATATTCCAAAATCCAAAACTTTTTTCATGGGAGGCTGAAATGCTGACACCTTTGCTTTCTGATGGGTCAATGTATACAAACTTTGTTTCATGCACAAAATGATTAAAAATATTATGTATAAAATTAATTTGAGGTATAAGGTGTATATGGACCATAAATGAATTTTGTGTTTAGACCTGAGTCCCATCTCCAAGAAATCTCATTGAATGAATGAATGAATAACTTTATTACGGTAATATTATTTAATACGTAATATTATTTTTATTATTAAATATATGCATATATTCCAAAATCAAAAAAAATATCTGAAATCCAAAACACTTCTGGTCCCAACAATTTCAGAGAAGTAAGATTCAACCTGTATAACAAATATAGGTGTAATGTATCATTCTCATACTGAAGAGTGGTGACTTGTTTGTTTTTTAAATATTATATGATGTACTCTTGCAGCTTGTTGTTGTTGTTAACTGCCTTCGAGTTGACACCTGCTCATGGTGACCCTTGTGAATGAGATGTCTCCAAGACCCCCTTATTCTCTACCTCTCTACTCAGGTCCTGTAGGCTCAGGCCCATGGTCTCACTTACTGAGTTTATTCATCTGGCATGTGGTCCTCCTCTCTTTTTACTGCCCTTTACTTTCCCTGACATCATTGTCTTTTCTAATGAGCCACGGCTTCTCATGATATGGCCAAAGTATACAGTAATAGCCTCAATTTAGTCATCTTGGCTCCCATTGAGAGTTCAGGCTTGATTTCACCACACTGTTTGTCTTTTCAGCCATCTATGGTAGCACTCTTCTCCAACACCACATCTCAGATGAATTGAATTTCCTTCCTATCTGCTTTCTGCTCTCACATCCATGCATGGTAATGGGGAATACAATTGCTTGGTCAATTGTTTAGTGTTCAGCTGTGTATCTTAAATCCTAAAGTGTAATTTTGTCTAGTTCTTTCATTGCTGGCTTTCCCACTCCTAGTCTTCTTTGGGTTTCGTGACTGCAGTCTCTGTTCTGATCAATGTTTGATCCCAGGTAAGGGAAGTCTTTAACTATTTTGATTGCTCTAAATGAAAATATTACAGCTGTAACATATCAAATTGCTGTTCTAGCTGAATGAACATTATTCTCATATCTTCTCTCCTGCATCAGCAGCATCTAGAGAACAGGAAGCCATATTCCTCTCTTAATGTTTTATCTTAATGTCTCATCTTAATGATGAGAATGTGAATCAAGTCAGGAGAAAGACATAAACTCCAAAATCTCCCACAGTAATCCACCCCAGATCTGTATCTCACAGAACAGGTTTATACTAGTGGGAAGAAAATAGGTGATAAGAAGGTCTGCCAATAACACTGCCATTCCCAAATGGGTGTTGGGAAGACAATTTAGGCAGTTCACTTCAAAGGTAATGTTAATAGGAATCTATTAGATCAACTGAAAACCATCAACAGTTCAAACCATCTGTCCCAGGGTTCCATGAATGCGATCAGTGCACAATTCACCGAACTGAGACTCAAAGCTAGTGCTCAGCTGCTGAGTTTCAGACTCTGTGTTTTGTCCGCATTTCACAGCTTAAGAATGCTGATTATGCATTACGGCACTCAGACAGATGATCTTGGTCTTCCTGATCAGGTTCAGCTAGGCTACTTGACTGATTTTGTAGATCCAGTCTTTTAGGAGCTTTTGACATTGCCACATGATATTAAATTGGATGTAGTGAGAGTTCATTATGTTGCTGCCTCTGCATTGATACACACTCTAATCTGAAAGATCAAGATCAGTGATAATGCAGCTGTTATGAAGTGCATTCAATGACATTCTTTTGTACCATGATAGAAAGAAAGGCTGTGTTTATTTGGGCCCTGACAGAAAATCTGCCTTCACCCGATCATATCAAGGAAGTGGTACAATAGTATGGCAGAATTTTCAAGTTCACACACCAAATTGCAAAGGATCTGCAATTTCAGCATGACATCAGCTATCTTTTCCCTTCAAAGTAGGCATCCCTCAAATCCAGAATGCTGAACCAGTCACCTCCTGCCTCAAGGGTATGATTGATTGAAATTGAGTGGGCAAATATTGTAGTTTCCATCTTGAAGGTCTAGGATGGGACACAACCATTGTCTTTCCTGGTGACAATGAAGTACCAGGAGAATCAAGATAAAGCTGCTGCAGCGTTCATGAATCTTCTGGATCACCACAGGAGTGTAATTAAGTGACTGGTCATGGCTATTACTATTGTGATTACACTTACACTGGGTCAATATTCATTATCTGTATGGATTTAGCATTTTCTTCTTATGTCAGAAAGTACAAACTAATTTAAGACTGTTCTCTTTTCCTTCACATTTCTTTTACTTTGGAAACTAGTTAAGATTCTTGGGTGGAAGCCAGTTCTGAGTACCTCAATTCAAAATATGTTTGTTTAAAGCAGTGGTTGCCAATCTGCACCCAATGGACCACATGTGGTCCTCCAAAACTCATCCCAAACTGCTTGGATTCTGCTGTTACCCTCCTGGGCTTTTATCTTCAGTCCTACATTCTTTCTCATTGATCTAAGGGACACCATCTACTGATACTCTCTCGTTTGTCCTTTTCCTGCAAAAATATCTACCAGCTACATTGCTCCTTCTATTCTCTGAACAGTTCCATGGCTGCTTCTTGTCAACCCCTTCCTTTGGTCTGCTCCTCCAAAGAAGTGTTACGGCTGTTTCAGGTGCTTTGCCAGCCAGAAAAGCTCAGGTGCCCATTCAGTCAACTTCTTCACTTCTCCCACGCAGTATCATCTTGAGGGTTTTATGAGTAAAAGAAAGATAAAGCAGCTGTGTGAAGAGATACTTTCATCTTTGAAGCCAAGCCCAAGTACCTATTCATGTACTTGTTTCAATTCCCACGCCATGTATCTTTCGCATGCTGAGGGCTTTATGTGGAAGAGAGGTGGGGAGGGAGGGAGCGAAGCAGCTGAGGCAATGAATATCTGTGCTTTATGGGAGGTAAAACTGCTAGTTTGGAGGAAAGGGCCAAGAGCAGGTGGGCAGAAGCAGAAGCAGAGCTGCTCTCAAAGCAGGCAAAGATATCCAGCCTTCCTGACAAGAGCCACTTGTCCAAGCTTCTCACTTTATTTGCTTTTGCTTTTTCTTCTCCACTTCCTCCTGCCAGTAGTCTCCTCATGTATATGTGACTGTAGGAGTCCTTAACATTCAGAGGGAAGGAGAGATTTCTCAGAAGTGACATTTGTGGGATTCCCCCTTTCTACATCTTCCTCCTGCCAAGTTCCCCTTTCACCCTACCAGTTGCCATTTTGCTCCTCATTCTATAACTAGGCTAGCTAGTAGTGGTATGTATGTGTACCCTACGTATGTTTATTTAATCCACCTTTATGGCACTAAAATATCCTCTTGACTCAGGTGGAGGGAGGTTCTTTCACTCACTTTCTTCAGTCTAGGTGTTGGATTTTTATTCTGGACTGCCTAATACAAATATATCAGCCTAAAAAAATTGATGTAGGTTGTTCACCCGTTTCTGGCACCAGATACATCAGCAAACCATTTTTCAAAGCTTGTGAAAACTAAATGTAGGTCATGACTTACAGATGAATTTAATACGATTTTAAGGGTGTTTGTTGCAAGCCTTAACATGGACATCAGTGAGTTGGCTAAATCAGTGCTACTTAAAGTGGCAGTCTGCGGAACAATATAAGATCTTGACTTCTGGTCTCTGGAAAGTTTCCAGGAAAGCAAGAAACAGCTGTAGCCGATGCTGAGTTGAGTTAGTTATAAAAACCTACTGGGTGACCTTGGCCAAGTCACACCCTCTCAGCCTCAGAGAAAGGTAAAGGCAAACCCCCTCAGAAGAAATCTTGACAAGAAAACCTTGATAGGGTCACTGCTGACTTGAAAGCACACAACAACAGAAGCACTATGGATCTATGCACCCCCGCATACACATTGGGTGATCTTGGGCAAGTCACACCCTCTCAGCCTCAGAGGAAGGCAAAGGCAATCCACTCCCTTAAATTCTGCCAAGTGAACCCTGTGACAGTATTGCTTTAGGATCACCATAATTCAGAAAGAACTTGAAGGTACACAACAACAGCAACAACATTTCTGATTCCCCACCCCCTTTATATTTAACCTATGTTCTCAATATCTGTATTATAAATTAGTTTTAAAACTACCAGTATTTTCAGCTGAGGTACTACGATTACCTCTTCTACAGTAAATAACCCAAATTCATTTTACTTCGAAATAGCCAGATATTCAACTATGATAACTGGGCATAAGAAAATTAGGACCTCAAACAAGGGAAAGCCAATCCCACTTCAATCTAAGATGCCTGCAAAGTGGTAACTTCTATTCTAGTATTTTTTCCTTCCCAAACAAACCTTGTCTAAAGTTTTTCTCATCCTAGTAGTTCTCATTCTCAGTTCAGTCTAAATAAAGGATGGACCATAAAGACAAAAGGTTATAAGTAATAGTCATTTTAATAACTGAAAATTAGAAAACTAATGTAGGATGTCTTTATGAACCACTACAGATCTGTTGAAACATCCAGCAGATAATTATATTTTTCTACCTGATCGAACTCCGTCATGAATCTAATAGAGATGTTTTCCATCTGAACTTATTTTTCTTAACTGTTCATATGTTGCACTATACAAAAGCACTTTCTCCCACTTCAAGAATGGAATAAAATGAAATAAATTTTAAAAAGTTTATCTGTTTCTTATGGGTTATGAAACCTTTTAGTCCAAGCAAAGCAAGCATGCATATTAATGGAGAAACAATATGGCTGGGGAGACTAACAGTATATGTCAAAATGTAATGAAAAAACAAATGGGGTTGTGTAGGACAGGCTGTCACAACAAGCCATTCAGTACAATGACAAGTGACATTAAGGAAAGGTCACTATTCTGCCTCCTCTCCTCTATATCCATCTATATTCATTCAGTAGTGCCCTTGCCCTCAAGGCAGAGCTCAGCAAATTAATGTGTAAACCTCAATTATGCATGCATTGTGTGTTTTTAAAGACACTCCACTCATTTTAATTCTAGGTAGTTTTAATATTAGATACATTCAATATTCTAACACTGATTGAAATTTGAGGGCATCCAAGTTGAAAGTGAGCCACTCTCAAATCTTATGTAGACATGTAACCTTCACAATTTTGGCAGAAGCAACAATTGTCATAGTTTCCAATTGCTTTTGCTTATCTTGCATCAAAAGCAAACTTTTGTGGCAATTCATAATCTGCAAAAATTGGCATGGTCCATCAGTCTTCAAATCAGCACCCTACTTCTAAATATTTGTTCCAGTGCCATCTACCTGCAGTCCTAAAATAACAGCCTCATAATCTCCAAGACACACTCATGACACTGAACACGAGCAGTCCGACTACGTGGAGGTAAGTCTTAGGAAGGGAATATGAACTCACTTAAAGCAGCAGGATGAGGGTACATTCAAAGGTTCTCATTGTTTGATAATAAAACAGAGAAATGCTGCTGTACTGAATAATATAAGAATAACTGCTTGTCCCCATCTTCCACTTGTGCCAAAACAAAAGCAAGCAGATTTACAATCCAATAAATGTGTGTATTTTATGAAATGCTATCTTTCCTTTTGATGAGAAAGGGAAAAGTGTTAAGATAAATGTTTATAAAATCTTATGTCCAAAATAACCCACTATGCTTAGTAATGCATGGTTTGTTGGAGACAGAGAAGGAAGCCTGTGCAACAATCCATGTATGTGAATGAAATTATTTTGTATTTCTGCAAGGTATGAGAACGTCAGAAGTACTTGGAAGCAGCAGTCCATCACCACTTTCTAAAACTCTGAAAAGACTTTTGCTCTGTGCTGAAGCAGTGACTGGTCTGAACTACTTCTCCTCCTTTGCACTTGCAGTTTTGAAAAAAGTCTGCATTTTTTATTGGAACTAGTTAATCACTTTTGTACTTTAATATAAATGTATGTTACTTACTTTATAGTCCAGAAGAGAACTCATTTGATCCACTTCAGAATTACTTATCATATCACTTTCTTCATCATCTATGATTTCTATTTTCTAAAAAAAGCAAATAATGAAATGCATTATGAATCAAAGGTTTGAAAACCACATCAAAATAAAGGCCTACCATCACATTTATAAGAGACAAGATTTGATATGTAGTACAGTTTCTGTATTTGCACAGAAAGAAGGCCAAATATACCTTTACAAAAAACATGGATATGACAATCTATGACCCTCATGCTTCAGTCAGTATTATTTGTATTGAATCTATGCATTTAGCTTCCTTACCACATTATCAGCAGATACAGTAGTCTGGCCCCCTTCTTTGTGCCTAATGTCTTCATTCTGAAGAACCTCACTGTGTTCTTCTACAGAAAATAAAGAAAATATACAGTTCTAAGTAAGTACGTATGTACGTAAGGGAAACTACATTTTAGAAATATAAAAACTAAATAACCAATTTCATACATATTCCAGTTTTTCCAGCAGGATTTTTTCACCTGTGTGTGTCTCATGGGCAACATCTTGTGTCCATTTACACAATTACAAATACAGGAAACTTGCCTTTAGCTCAAGTCAGACCATTTTGTTCAACTAGTCCGGTATTGCCTATTCTAACTTGCAGGAGCTGGCAAAGGTTTTAGGCTAGGCTTTTTTCTAAAACTATTTCAAATCCCTATTATTCCCTAATAGGGAATAATTCTACTATTCAAGATCTCCTGCTTAGCGGCTGGGGGGAAAAAAAACTGGGTGTATTTAGAGCAGGGGTTCCCAACCTTTTTGACTCATTGAGCCCTTTTTAGAATCAGTTTCTATGGTGGAGCTCCTAAGAAGCCCATACTATGTCTTACAATTTAATGGTGTTTAGAAGTAGTGTTACTCCTAAACACGGAGTACCTGGGAAGTGAACACAGAGCCCTATGGGCTCGATAGAGCACAGGTTGGGAACTGCTGATTTAGGGTATGATGGTAAAACAAGGTGAAGAAACCAAGCTAGCTAGCATTCTGGCCTTGGCTAAGGATAACAGAGCACTGAGTGGCTGCTGCTACTTTCTAGTTAGTAGAGCCTTTAAGGGGCACTGAAATTGGTGCGAGAAGTAGAGTAACAAGGGAACGTTGAACACTATAATTAGCTTCTCCTTTCTGTGCACCCTTGCCTCTTTTTAAATTAAATTTTGAAATTTTAGTACTGTCCCCTGTTTCGTTCTTCTTGCATCGCAAACAATAAATTGGAAAGCCCAGCCTTCCAATGGTGACCACAAAAGTTCAAACAGAAGACCCTATGCTATGGAATAGGGTGTCACCTGGATTACACAGAATGCTTTAGTTTTAACTGACCTCAGTTCAATGAAATAATAAAGACTGTTCTTGTTACCCTGGGATCTATTTATATTGCATAACATGTTAAAGAATTAATAACACACTAAGACAATCAGTTGTCATGCACAAATCTAGTCCTATCTGCTTCTCAACTGTCACTTCTAAAATTAGCATTGTGTCTAGACTGAAGTTGTCATTATTAGAATCAGCAACAGTGTTCCAGCCATAAAGATCTCTGTGGCAGTTCCTTGGTATAGAAAGGCGATTTCTTTATAAGACTCACCTGTCAGAGTACATTGTCCCAAAACTTAGGAAAAAATTACTGAACACTCTTACTGACTAATAAATCTCTTTTAATATCCAAAAAGTGTCCCACTGTTGTCTATCTAACCTCAACTAGTTTTGGGGTTCACAGTATTATCAGGGATGGGCATACCCCTTTCACATGAATAAAAATGAAGTCTCCTTTCATTCTTTTTTCATTCTAAAACAATAAGAAAACCCAAACATCAGAGTTATGAATGTACTGACTACAAGAATCTTCTTGCTGCCTCTCCCTGATGGCTCCATCATGAGCTTCCCAGTGCCAGATTCTATTAATATTAAGACAGCTTTTTACTTGAATTGCAGACTGTTCAGACTATTTCTTAACTCTTCGGCTGTAGGAGTTCCTTTAGCCTGAGGCAAAGAAAAGATCTGCATACGCTGGTAACTTACTTTGCATTCAGTCACTTCTAACCATTTCTGTGTTATCTTATTCTCTTTATAATTGAAAATTTGACAGACCCATCACAAGTTTGTTCCCAACAGTTCTTGATTTCTCAGTCACTCTCCTCTCTCCTTCCAAGTGATTAAAGCAAAGCGAAAACCAACATACAAATTGACATATGTCCCCAAAATAGGCTAGTTTTAAATTTCAGAAGCGACTAACTTTATTGATTTGCTCCAGTTAGATGCACCTGAAACAATTAGTTGAACTTGTGCAATGTAAAATGTGCAAACACCTGTTTAACTGCAGCAGCTGCTGTTTATTCTGTTTTATAAAACATTGCTCCAGCATCATCTGTTCAGCAGACAAATGTGTTTCTATGGCTGACTTCTTTCTTGTGGCAGGGGATATTTTTTGTATTATCTTTGACACAGTATGATTATCAGGTCCCGCAATTCCTGGTGATTTCACGTCCTTCATTTTCTCAGAGGCTAATAATCTTCTCTGTAGCACTCTGAGACAGAGACGGCAAAAGTCTCCCCAAAAGAGACTCCAAAAGTGGAAGGTAGCTGAAAACATCCCACGATGATGGGTGATAGAAAATGGGGGGGGGGGGGGGGGAGTGAAATGGAACAGCATGGCTGGGGCCAAAATGCTACCTTCCATACAAAAGGCACTTCAGGGTTTTCAGAAACAGAAATACACCATGAAATGTTGCCCTCCAAAAAGGGGGAGAATCCAGAAAGATGGAGAAGAAAGTGGGATGGAAGGCACTGCTGATGAGATGGCATAGGAATAACCATTCTGTTATACATCCCACTTCTTACTGGATAGTAAAGGCAACAACTGTTAATACCTTGTGAGCTTCCTTCTGATAAGCAGATTGATACTTCATCATTCCTGTCATTATCATCTCCCACATCAGTTGAGGCATCATCTCCTGGAATGGATATTGACTTACTGCTGGAATCAGATTGATTGGAAAAATCAGCAGGGCCACCTCGAGGAGGAGGGACTTCAATTCCCATCAGACGATATTTTCGTCTCCGATTCCCAATCCAAGTCTTGTAATGAGAAACAGACATGAAGAATATCAGGTGCTATTGCTGAGCCACAAGCTTCAAAAATGAAGAGGAAAAGGTCGCAACATTCACAGATCTTAAGAGACTGCTATCTTCTTATACATAAACAGACACCATATAGCCTTCCGAGAATTAAAGGATAATAACAGACTCCCCATGTATATATAAACAGAACCTTTTTTGTCCCACTGAATGGAATGGCCTAAACTGACCAAGATTTTCAGGTCTGTTTCACTGGGCTTTGAGACATAGTGTGGTATAAACCGATAGACAAGTCTGACCAAGACTAGATTCAAATTTCCACTCAGCCACAAAGCTCACTTCTGAGAAAATCATTCTCTCTCTCTGGAGATGAAAGGCTGAGAGTGACAGAACAGTGGTTTGCCTAGGGCTACACAGTGAGTGAGTAGCTATGAAAAGAATTAAACTGGGATCTTCATCTTAAAACTTTCATCCTTACTGAATGAATAATACCAGCTTGCCATGCCACCTCCTTTATACAAACCAATATAAGCAGTTATCTACAATGACCAATGTGGCCTAACATGGTTTCCACAGCAATTTAAGAATCCAAGTCTTCCACAGCCTCTTCCCACAAGAGCCTTCAACTGCAGATGTACACAACACGGGACTTGACACATGCAAAGCACTGCTCCTGCCACCAAACTGCAGCTCTCACTCATGGGGGACAAAAACTGAAGAACTCTGCTCTCTTCTGCTTCAAAGCAGCTTTAGATTTTGTTCTCAAAGGGACCTTGCTTGAAAAATAAAAAAAGGAAAAGAAAAAAGAAACCTTATATAAACCCAACTCCACTCCTGCACAAACTATATAAATCCCAGTCAAACATCCAGCTCGTGTTGCCGATCGATAAATGTCTCACCTGAGGGATTTTTAACTATAAATAGACAGGAAACAGAGCAAAAGAGCACTTCCTGACGTGGCCATTCATTATGTAACACGTGCAATCTATTTCAGTCTGCCTCATGCAATTTTTAAAAAAGCTTTCATCTAGGGCTATTTTTGCTTCTGCAACCAGAAATGAGAGGACTAGAGGTTTCTTACCCGCACTATTTCACAGTCAACATTTAACTCCACAGCAACCGCTTCAATTTTCTCTCTGCAAACTGAGCCAAGGCTGGTCATGCCCTTGTCCCAGTATTTCTTAAGGGTAGCTAAATCCCGGTCACTGAATTGTGTACGGTCCTGTAGCTGTAAAACAACCATACATTTACTTTTTATTAAATTACGTAAGACAAGTAGGACAGACATTGAAAATGAAGGCTTTCACATATGGTTGCTAAGTAGGGGTGGTGGTGGTAAAAAATTAAAGCCCTGTTCATAATTACTCAACTCAACAAAGCTTATACTTTGACTCACATCAACATGATGAGAAGTCTAACACAGACTGTGATTATCATAAAGCACATATCTGGTCACCTGTATGGAATAAAAATCATTGCATTTAGCTGGAACAGCATAGTAGCATGATTCACTATGCTAAACAGTGGATGGGGCCATGATCACTCTGCAAATTAATGCACAAACATTAACAAACTATCTGCAAGATAAAAGGACCTCTATAATGTGAAGTCGAATGCTTTCATGGCCGGCATCCATAGTTTTTTGTAGGTTTTTCAGGCTATGCGGCCATGTTCTAGAAGAGTTTATTCTTGACATTTTGCCAGCATCTGTGGCTGGCATCTTCAGAGAATGCATTCTCTGAAGATGCCAACCACAGATGCTGGCGAAACATCAGGAATAAACTCTTTGAGAACATGGCCACATAGCCCAAAAAAACCCACAAAAAACCTCCATAATGTTTGTTTTAATGAAAACTCTGTTTACTAAGTACTGGCCCCAGATGTGACACTTTTCATCATCCAGCAAAGAAACACAAAACTGGACTCGAGAAAGCATCAAAGGGAAGATGGATATCAAAGTGTGGAGCTCCTGAGTCAGCATGTAATTTGCACAAGGATTTAATTTATTTATTTTTATTATATTTATTTATATCCCGCCCTTTTCCTGGGACTGTGACTCAGGGTGGCTTACAACCTTAAAAACAATACAACTAAAAAGGTACAAAAATAATACATTAAAACAATATTAAACTACTACAATAAAATAAAAAAGAAGATAAAAATGTCTAAAATACATCTAAAATACATTTAAAAATATAGCAAGTCAGGAAAGGGCAAAATATGACCCAAAGGTTACATTTGGCTCTCAAGGCCACCCAGGATTTAAAAACAATTATTGAGACCAGTAAGGATGAAGTTAGATTAAAATACACTCCAGCAGCACAAACATCTCATATCTTTACCCAACACCAAAAAACATTAAATATGGCACCAAGCAAGACTCCCTAGAAAGAGCATTTCAAAGGGACAACTAAAGATGTCCTTTTTAAAGGTGACAACCTACCTTCTCAGGCTACGAGAAGACATCTAAAAGGGCCACATTTACCTGCAATACACCTTCCCAGTATGGAAAACCAGCAGTCATTACTGGCTTTCAAGCTTTTTGTTTGCAACAGCTGCAGCAGCTCATTGCCTTTAACTTCTCACAGTAATCTCCCAAACTCAAATGCAAAGAAAGCAGCGCAGAATATCTGCTGGAGGCAAGCCTGAGAGCTCTGAGGAGGATTCTCACCAGCCAAAGTATTAGGAAGCAAGAGGTTTTAAAAAGTTATCCATGTAAACAAGCTTGCTGACTGAAGATTTCACTTTACCCTTTGAAGTACCACAGTTTGCTAAATCAATCACATCTTGCCTGGCGCTAAATTCATCAGTCATGTTATAGAGATTCTGAAGGACAGGTTGTCAGACGGCTTTCTGACAAAGAGTGTCAATTAGTTCACTATAAAAAGCAGCCCTAGTGGCTAAGCAGAGGCTGCCTCTCTGTAATGCTCAAAATTACACGTGGTTTCTCATGTGTGAAGGTCAACATTTGTTTCTTTTCAGCATTAGGCAAGAGCCTCCAGCAAAGAGTATTGGCTCTTGCAGACAGCTTACGCTTTTCTCTGTCATCATACCCTCTGAACACAGTACAAAAGTGTACCCCATGTGGTCCACTTTTGATGAGGCTTAACAGAGGAAGTGTAGGAACCATGGCATGGTCAGTAGCCACAAAGTAAAACAAATATCTTTTCATCTCAGTGAATATTCTTTATATGACACCTGTATCACAACTCAGGCCAGGAGGTTCCAGGGAGAAGAAGAAAAATAATATACATACAAGGTATTATCAATGCTTTGGGGAAACGTACAGTCTTATAATCCTATTTGGTGCTATATCTTCCAGTGAATTAGGGTTAAATTAACATTTTAAATTCCTAATCTGCACTAATGTTTATAGCATTCTCACTTAGACAAAAGTAAAGATGAGGCATGGATTCCACAGCAGTGATTATTAGAAAAGCCATCTCATTTCTTCAGATGGTTCCTCTCTCAGTGATATAGCCTGGACTATTTCAGAAATGGGAGAAAAAACTGAGGGTGAGCAGAGGAAATGGACCCTTGATGTATTCCTGGAGGATTTCCTTTTCTAAAAAGGTTCTTAACCTGGAACATAGTACTGCCACACATCCCACAAACTGTAGGATCTTAGCTTATCTCATACAAATATTTTGGCTTAAAGCATGAATTAGTGAGCAAGCTATGCTGCAACTCCATTGTACAGAAAATAAGGTGGCATTTGGAAGATCCTCACCCTTCTCTTAGTAGCCAGCTATATTTCTGTTGCGCAAGATTGCTCTGAATTTTGTTTTAAAGCATTAAGATTTTACTCTTTTAAAACTTCTTTTAAAACATCAAAATAATACAGTACAATGAGATGTCAATGAAGTTTTAGCTCTGTACAGTTGGCCCTCCTTATCCACGGATTTTTTATCCATGGATCTGAGCATACACGGCTTGAAAATATTCCCAAAAAGTATAAATTCCAAACAGCAAACCTTGATTTCCCATTTTATATATGGGACACCAGTTTGTTGTGCCATTACATTTAATGGGACTTGAGCATACATGGATTTTGTTATCCACGGAAGATCCTGGAACCAAACCCCAGTGGATAACAAGGGCTCACTATATTTACTTTCTAACACTTTTAAGAATAACATTCAATATTATTCTGGGTTACAAATATTACTTGATTCCTTTTCATAAATATTATTGGAATACAATGTCTTGTGCAAATACAAGAGATTAGCTGAAACCCTAGAAAATGGGCTATTCATTAGACTAGACACTAAAGTGTCTGCAAACAGGTTTAAAATTATGTTAAAAGCATCAGAAATTAATAGCAAAATAGTTAATCAGAAATAATAAAAGAATAGTTGGTAAACAGTTATTTTTCCAGGACAGATTTGCAGTTATTGCAGAACTCAAAGATTTATAGTTCTGTGTCATTACATTTTCCTTTCGCTATGGCACTAGGCAGCCTGAATCTCATTCTCCCTAAATTAAAGAAATGAGACAAAAAAAGAAAAGAAAAGAAAAACTATTAATAGGTATGCAGAATATATAAAAAAGGAGAGTTTTGAATAGTTAGTTCAAATAAACTATAAATTCTACATATAAAGGTTTTGCTTTGAGAGTCAGCAGTAAGAGATGCCTTTGTTACTCTTGCCATTAGCAATGCTCATTTTTAATGCTTTATTCTGCACTTCCAAAAAGCGGTGCCATGCTATTTTTCTCTTCACCAGGTTTCCCTGTTGTTTTAGTGACATCAGTCCATCAGGGGAATTATTCAGTAACTGAATTATATTGTAGTTCATCTTAGAGAGAAATCTTAAACACCAGGTTTATTTTTGACTTTTAACTTATGTTATTGCTGTTTCTATCCACAGACAATGTGAATAGGTATATATTGTTCTTAATACCACAGTACCTAAGACTTTATAATCAACGGGTAGATTTTATGATTATTATGACACACAGATAACATTATTCACCTTTACTAATTCATTACTGTCAGTGTTGACATAGATGCCCTGGGAATTTTATAAGATCGCAGTTTTAAGACTCAATGAAATCCAAATTTCTAATAAAAGAAATATTCAAATTTGGTTGGAAAGACAGTGAATACTTCTACCTTTGGGTAAACTTATCCAACAGTGTCATCTCTGCACTTTGCAAAGTGAAAGTCCCTGAGGAAGCAAGGAGGAAAAAGGATTTCATTTCAAACCAAAACCCTATAGAATTCCTAATGATAATTACTGAAAAGGTGTAATTTTAAAAATACAATGTAAGTCTCTTTTTGGTCCACTTGCAGCTTTCATGATTACTTACTGCTCTTTTTCGGGAACATCCCGTAATCCAAGGCACAGTGAGGTTTCCTGAAATCTGTGGAAGGAAAGTGAATATTACCAAGTAGGCACATCCGCATATGTAAATATCAATAGCAATAGCATATGGAAATCTACAGATTATACCAAATTTGAGCAGGGTAAATTCACTTGATGAACATACTTAAATATAAAAATTGTGTGTATGACTCTTACCTTTAAGAGCTTTAAAATAAATACTTATTCTCTCTAAATTGCCTGGTTCAGATATAATAAACCATGCCCAATAGATCATGTCTTATGGGACCTGGGTATACCTGTGTGTCCGTGTCTCTTCACCATTGTCCTCATGAAAGCTGGTTTCAGCAAAGGGTCCTAAATTTCTTAAACCAGTTTATTATGAAATCAGACTTGGTGAAATGCTCCCTCCAAGTCACGATATCAAACAGGATCTGGTACTCGCTTCATATAATAGATTAGAAAGAACCTTTAAAACAGCCATTTTCTAGTTCACATATCACAGATGTCACCTTTTTATTCTGTCAGTTCTTTGGCTTATAATTCATGTATGGCGAATGGTGCAGGTACAGATTTTAATGTGGTTGTGCTGTTTTAATTTTCTAGATTTATCTTTGTGTTTTTAACCAAACTGTTGCTTAAACTATTTTTTAAAAATTGTACAAATCATGCTTTTAGTTGCACCCTGCTTTTAATGTAAGCCACTCTTGATTCTGTAAAGGAGAAAGGGAGGATATAAACTGAATAATAAACAAACAAGGTGGTTTAAGAAATGATGGTTAATAAATATGAATGTTTTGTTGAAGATAAAAGTGCGTGGAAAGCAGAGAGAAAAGGAACACATGGTAATTATGGTCTAAACTGACCAAAACTACTTTGTCTGAACCAACCCAATGGGAAAAAATGCTCTTTATAGTTTTCGTAAAGGGCCAACACATATCGCAACACATTAACAAACTAGTTTTTCTTTACAACAGAAAAACTAGTACATGCATGAACAAACACATAAGCTGATGTGAAGCTTCATTCTTTAACTCTTCTTAACCAGCACAGATTTTACCATTTCCTCCAGATGTAGCCATTATTACATGCAATTTTTTTGGAGGGGGGGAACCTTAAAACTCTATGTGGTGTGCTTTCTAATGATTATAAAGGCATAATTAATTAATGGAATTTACCGCTGAAAAAAAGACATGGCAATGGGCACACACAGAACATATCTATCAGTAGCTTAAGCCATTATAGCTATGTGAGACCTCTGGTTGCAGGGCAGTACCATGGGTTGCAGACAAACTGCAAGAAGTGTTTCATTCCTTGCATGTATCTAAGAATTTGTTTCTCTAATAATTAGGTTGATCTGGCAAGGTCCATCTTAAGTAGGCCTGGAATTAATAACTCATCTGAAGTGAATAGTAATTCCTTCTTGGGAATGTGAATGAAGTTTGGGAATAGCTTGCTAGACCTTCTGCTAAAGACCCCCTGCAACAGATACACAGACAGTGGGTTCACTGAGAAAATATTTTTGTGAAAGATAATATTTTGCAGAAGGTCGGGTGGAAGACAACTTTTAGAAAAATGGCTGCCATCTGTTTCATTTCTAAAATGGCAAATAGCTTGAATGCTTCCAAGTCATGCTTTCATGGAGCTGGTAGGTCTGCAGCCCTGCTTAATGCAATGTAAAGAGGTGATATCCAGAAGACTGTGGATTGTTTTCTGGTTAGTTTACTCTTTTTCATGCCTTGAATCCCATTTTGTACTCAATAATTCTGTCAAAAGTTCTATACTTCAGGGCCTCTTTGCATCCCCAAAGAAAACAACATTCTAATAGCTACCAGCACTGCACTGCTGAACATAATTCAATACAATTTCTGATGATAAAAATGTTTGCATGCAATGAAATCCATTAGCAATTTAGTCCCCTGTAATCAGATTTAGTTACATAAAAGTTGTCAAGCTAAAATGAGCTCTTTCTCCCGTCAATGGCTTTTCATAATCAAACAAAAGATCACAATTGTTCTGGTTTTCAAAATGAGAAAATAACCCATAATTGCCCTATCAACCTTTTTTCACGAAACACACCCCACAGGTTTTTATTATTTTATCACCCAAAGCAGTCTAAACTACAGTTAAATGCAAATGAACAAGAAGGATTCCAAAAAGGGAGAAGGCAACCACAAAGAAATACACACTTAGGTCACGAAAGCTTGTTATTATTAAAAAAATCCCAAAAACTCTCTATTAAATTACAGTGGTTTCTGCAACTGAAAAGTGTGATTGGTTTCTCTTATGTATGCTTATATCCTATGGCCAAACTACAAGTAATGCTAAATGCATGTGTGCATGCAATACCCACCATTTTTGGTCTTCAAATAGCAGCTGCAGACAAACCGGATTGACTCTTTCTATGCTGTATTTCAGGCTGCTGCATCAATACCAACCAGACCAGATAAACTAAGGCCCTGTGCAGACTGGTCACTAAGGCTGGCCAGGGGGCAAAATTGGGACATGGCGTCCACATGATGCATGCCCCAACCCTGCTCCCAGGGTACCATGACGCCGTGTGCCACACCACATGGCATGCGGCATCATGGCATTCCTTTGGCGCTGTGTCCATACTATGCAGCGCCAAAGGAGCACCATAAAGCCGTGGCACCGTGGCTATTGTGCCCTGCAAAGACCAGATCGGGGCTACAGAATGCGGTTGCTGCGGCCCCAATCTGGCTGTAAAGGGGGCAGCTGGAGGCTGCCCCTTAGGGGCTACAGCCCTCAAGGTGCAAAACACACCAAGAAATAATCCAGTCTGTAGTTTTGTGAGACATTTAGCCTTCTCTGTCAGAGAGCTCTAGTGCCAGAATAAACTACAATTCCCAAAATTCTCTAGCATTGAGCCAGGGCAGTTAAAGCGGTCTCAAACTGGATTATTTCTGTAGTGTGTTTTGGACCAATGTTGGTCTTGCTTCACTACATCAGTAAGAGGTTAAAGTGTAGGCTAGTACCACTTCCAAGAGAGAAGAGATCACAAACCTGCAAAAGCATATAGGTGGGCTTTTAGGCCATATTATCAGTAAAGGAGAAAAATGGTTAGGTGTTGCACCTTTGGGGCGAAAGATAATTGAAATTTTAGAGGAACTCAGTAGCATTCCTACTTCTGCCTTTACTCCACTACAAGACTGGGAAACAGTGTGCCCAAGTAAAGAACATGCAATCATTCAGCACAAAACACTTTCTCCGCAAGAAATACATGATAGGTTTTCAGCTCATTCCACTGAAATTAACCAGCTGGAACTCCTGTTTTATTAAAATAACAAAAAGAGTAAATGCATCTGACCAATGACCAAATGCATCTGAGGACTTTAGTCTACGAAAGCTCATGCTGCCAACTTCTTTCTTTCAGTCAGTCTCAAAGGTGCTACAAGATCTTTCTACAAAAAGAGAAAGAGAACAACCTCAAACTCTAAGGGTTAAAAGTAGGAAAAACACAAATTACCTGGTAATTATTTTGGTTTTGAGATAACCTTAGTTGATTGGAGGCTGCAAAATGAGAAGAAAGGTTACTTCTTGAGGGGTAAGAACTGCTATACAGTGTGCTGGACGTAGTATGTAAGGAGGTCCGTGGAGGCAAGCGATAGTCTCTATTATGATATAGGATATTGTCATGCAAGTCCCTGGAATTCACCATGTGTGAATTACAGCTGGCACTTCTGCCTGACCCAGACAGACCTGTGCCTGGATTCTCGACTCTGAGGGATGTACCACTTAGCCTGGAGTAATTCTGTATCTGCGCACCCATCGATGCCAACTCTTCTTCTCTAGCATATTCGTCGTCCACATCCCCAGTTTCCATGGCAATTGACAAACAACTGCTTTCTCCTGAATTAGGCAATTTCTGTCTGTTTCCTCCCAGGATCCTCTGAGGCTGATCTGTAACAGCCAAGGAAAACACCTCTCGGATTTCCAAGTTGTGCGTGCTGCAGGAAGGATCTCTAATGTTAGCCCTTTGTCCAGATGGCATGTGAGAGGCAAGGATTGGATGCTCTGGTTTCTGTAACCTTTGGCACCCCATCTGCTCCACTCTGCATGGTCTGTGGCACAAGACAGGCTTCTGAGGTAAAACCAACTCTGCAGTCTGGACTGAAGAACCACCGTAGCTTTTCTTGGTGTGGTTATATATGGAGTTCGCTGAATTCAACACACTCGTTTGTCTCGACAGGATTATTGTTTTTTCTCCTAGGAACAGTGAAGCATTTTTACAGTGGGGGGCTTGCCGTGCAACTGCAATGTGCTGCCGCTGAAATTCGGGATCACTTTTGCTAGGAGGTCTCGGAAGGGAGTTTTTATGCATATCACTCATCAGTGCATTAGTCTGCTTTGTGGACATCAGTCTGCCGGTTGAAGTGGCTGGATTGTATATACCAGTTACTATAACATCATTGTTGGAGGATGTCCAAGACGACTGTTGGCTCTGGGAGCGAGCAATGCTAACCACGTTTCGGACTGCCACTTCTGGAGGCATCGCCAGTGTGCTGGCAACAGTCCCCGATGGAGTTCCTCCAGAGTCTACAACATTCTTGCTGCTCATCTTCCTTCTTTTGTTGCCAACCCAGGTCTGTGGACACAAAAGCATTTGTCAGCAAAGGCTTGAATCCAAATTAATTCAACTCAGACCAAAGAGCCACAAAGGAGTCTCTGTGGTACAATGACTTAACAGACACATAAGTAACGTAAGAAATACACATAACTAAGTTATCTACTAACCTTGGCTTTAGGCAACTTCTTTGCCTTGTCCCCCAACAACCATCATTAAAAGTGAACTTGTCACCTCATCTCCACAACCACAAAGTTTTGCATTCCTATGGACATTCTCACACACAGACTGCTGTTTAGGTCTGTCCCTGGCCTTTCCACTCCACCAAATACATCTGAGAAAGTACATTTAAGTCTACAAAGGCTCATGCTACCACCGTCTATCTTTTGGTTAGTATCAAAGGTGCTGCAAGATTCCTTTGCATACTGAGTGTCCAGACAAACATGGCTACGCTTTGAAATCTAATTCTACAACGTAGTCTCACTTATAGCCTTCCAGCTGCTGTTCTGTTCATGCATTCCATGGTCCAAATATAAACAAAGCACCTAGAAAGAATGGAAATTGTTCATGGATGTTCTGAAAACAATACCAGGGTGATTTGATCATTGTTGGTTTTATCAATTAAAATAAAGTAAATATATACATAAAGTATAACTAGTGGGTAAGATAGAAAGAGGTAGAAATTGAGAGTAAAACGTATCTGTACAGAAGATATATACTTTTTATTTTGTATTTTGTTACTTGTAGTATGTAGTATTTTGTTATCTGTATTCATAACAAATAACTTGCAAATATTAGCAAACTTTCAGTTTGCCACTGTCATCTTTACAATCGCCCCCCCCCCATACCTACGGATTCAAATATCCATGGTTTGAAAACATTCCAAACATATATTTATTCCAAAAATCAAGACCATCGTACAGTTGGCCCTCCTTATCAACAAATATTTTATCCACGGATTTGAGCATACACGGCTTGAAAATATTCCCCAAATGTATAAATTCCAAATAGCAAACCATGATTTTTCCATTTTATATATAAGACACCATTTTGTTGTGCCATTATATTCAACGGGATTTGAGCATACATGGATGTTGTTATCCATGGAGGGTCCTGGAACCAAGCCCCAGGGAATACTAAGGGGCCACTGTATTTAATGGGACTTGAGCATCCACGGGTTTTGAAATAATAATCCCGCCCCTCTACAAGATGCAATCAGGGTGGCTTACAAAGATTTAAAACAACAACAACAACATACAAATCCCTCAATCCACGGTGTGTGTGTGTGTGTGTGGGGGGGATTCTGGAACCAAATGCAATCGATACTAAGGGCCCACTATTTTACTTTATGCATCTTTTAGTCAATATTTAAAAAAAAACAACAACCGCGTAGCATAAAAACAATGCAGCAACTGTAGCGTATAGCAGAGCTGTGCCGCTTTCTCTATCTAGAACAAAATTGAGGGAGAAAATTGTCTTTTTTGTGTGTGTGGAAGTTCTTGAGTTCAACAGTGCACCTGTATTGGCATGCATAATTGGGAATAGTATGGTTGGAATATGATGAGGAGGTTGAATATAGTTTATGGGCTATCTCCTACTCATACCTGGTTTAGCAATACAGTGGTCCCCCGGGTTACGAAGGTAATCTGTTCTGGATTACCTTTCGTAACCCGGAAATCTTCGTTTCCCGGGGGACCGCATTCTCTGACGGACCGCGCGGCCGATTTAAAGGGGCCGCGCGGTTTTTCGTCTTCGGATCCCGGGGCTTTTTTCGGATCCCGGGGGATGTTTTGTGGTCCCGGCGGTTTCGGGTCCCGGGGATTTCGTTCCCCAGGGGATTCATAAACCGGGGGACCACTGTAACTCTAAACCAGGATCTTGACATTTACAAATGTGGTGAACAAACTGTCTTATGATTCAGTCTTATCAGGAGAGGAAGAGGCTATCAATCCCAATTTGGACTAAAACAACTTGGACAAAGGTCTTCTTGTCTGTATAGCTGTTTCCAATAGGAGAAGGAAATAAATAAGAGTGATTGGATAGCATTCACAAGCACACTTGAAAACTCCTAGAAAGCCAGATTTCTATGTATTTTCTAAAGTTTTCTGGTGTAGTGGCTTGAGTGTTGGACTACTTACTCTGGAGACTAGGGACTGAATCCCTCCCTCGGCCATGGAACACTACTAGATGATAATGGGCAAGTCACTCTCTCTCAGCCTCAAAAGAAAGCAAAGGCAAACCCCCCTCAACAAATCTTGCCATGAAAATCCTGTGATAGGTTCATCTTGGGGTCTCCCTAAGTTGGAAATGACACACGGCAAGAAGAAATCTTTTATCTTGTAATGGAAATTGTAACACAACAGATTTCCTTAAGAAGTAATTGTGCAAACAAGAATCGAAAGCCAAATTTCTAGGGGACTGTTCCCAAAACAGGAAAGAAAACATATCAGAGCCCTTCACCACCCAAACAGTAATTTTACAACACTGTATGGAGACGATCTGAAGATTTTTCATGTACTGGGCTGATCTACATTGTGAGTGAGTGAGCCTCATACATTACAGGTATAGCAGAGTTACCTCCATGCAGGAATATACCTACCATCTTCACAAGGCAGCCTGACACAAAATTTACCACTGGTTTAAAGTTAAAAGCAAAAAATCACATGAGTGCTCCAGATGAAAAAAAGGAAAAGAAAAACAAAGGTAAACGAAGGAAAGGGGCTTTTGCAGCAAAATAACCACTAAACGGAAGTCTTCTCTCCAGCCCCAGAAAAACTATTTCAACATTTTTAAATTAAATGGAATTGGAATCCATTAACTGAACCATGATCGAGCCAGGTTTTTTGGATCACTTTTCGACTAAAGTTTGCTGACTTATACATGAGTATATACAGTACAGTAATGGGATGAAATTTAGAAGGCGGTTTCTAACAGTAAACTTAAACCACACAAAAGGTTGTTTTAAAAGAAAGATCTTTTAAAATGACAAGTTGTTGGTTTCATACCAGCAAAATTTTCCTCGCATATATTTACAGAAATTCAACAAATCACAATAATTTAGCACAGCAATCCAGTAAATTGGGTGTTCTTTCCATAATTCATGTATACTTACTAATGGCACTTACTTAATCACAATTTTGCAGTCTGCGTTAACTCTTATGTAGCAATAACACTTGATATTGTGCTCAGAATAACTATAGGATGCTTTTCAAACTTTCCCTTTTATACATACAAAGCAGACAGAGTTCAGCCATGAACGTGTATATGTGTGTGTGCATGACCATGCATATGTATGTAAACACATACATACATATGTGTGTACGCAGGGGCATGCAAAGTTCCTTTAGTATCCTTAGAAGCTATTAATTTGGCCCTGGAGACCTAACTTGATTTAGAACAGCTAAGTATTCCCATCCTCCGTCTTTACCTATTCTGGACTGCAATCTCCTCATTGCATCATTTGTTCTATCTGCACCAGATCCAGTACTGTTTCCCTTTAGGGAGAAGACAGAAGCAAAGGAGGTGTTGAGAATTTCTGCCTCACTAGCAACTGCAGTCATGCATTTTGCTGTCTGTATAGTTGAGTTGGCCCTCCTTATCCACGGATTTTTTATCCACAGATTTGAGCTTGAAAATATTCCCAAAAAATATACATTCCAAATAGCAAACCTTGATTTTCCATTTTACTAATGGGGCACCATTTTGTTGTGCCACTATATTTAATGGGACTTGAGCATTCACCGATTTTGTTATCCACGGAGGGTCCTGGAACCAAACCGCAGCATATAAAAAGGGCCCACTGTATTTCACATGACAAATGTGGCATGTTTGTAGGAGAAGTACAGGAAGGAATGAAAGCAGCTCCAAGACTTGTGAATACATGGTAATTAAAGCCACCCCAAACATCCACTGTGACAGCTTGGAGTTGCTAGTCCTCCATGGCCCAAGCCCTAAAACCTCTTGCTTTTTCAAGCAAGAAAAATGGGTTTATGAGAAACAGATCCACAAACTTATATGTACACTTAGTTGGGAGCATCGGTAAGTCTCAGTGAAAACAGTGAGACTTTCCTCATGGGAGAGGGCATGGGTTAAGCTAGCTGGACCTTTCGGTTCCAAAAATAACAGCTCCAGTCTTGTCAAACCCCTCAAAGTGAGATGCAGTGAAGCAGGGGATGAATGGAAAGTAGGAGAGGGTGCATAGAGAGGGAAGAACCGAGGAAGGAGGGAATGCAGAGGGCAGGGAGGTTTGAGGAAAATGTTTCAGGTCATTAGGCAAGTGCCTAGCATTTTGTGAGCAATAGTCAGACTGAAGGAGAACAAAGAAACTCACTGAAATTCACTCTAAATAAAAGTACATGAAAGCAGAAAATAAGATCAAGAAGAGTTAGAGGAGAACTGAAAACTCACAGCCCCTTTTTACTTAGCCACCCAGGAAGACTCCATCAACTTCCATGCAGGACAACAGGGCAGGAGGGAGGCATCAGTCTCCAACCCTAAAGGGCCTCCTGCTGAGCAAACAAATGATCCCCCTCCCCATACACTTCCAGGCAAGGCTTCACCATTTTCTAAAATTAGCCCTAGGCAGATTAGAACAAGAGCCAGCCAGCTCAGAGCCATGTGATGCCTTCCCTCCATTCGGACTCCCTCTTCTCTTGGGACCCTCCTGTTTTTGCTGTTCTCTGGCAGAGACGACCCTCTCCATGAATTCTTACAACTGAAATCAATTCATTTGCTGATGGGTGTGTTTAACTTCAGCATTAATAAGGAAATCTATGGACTTAACCCATGTTAAGGAGAAAAATCTAATCAGTTACTAATTTTATAGCAAAAAGTAACTCACTGAATTAGTTACTAATTTAGTGAATTGATTTTTTTTTACATGCCAGGAGCAGGTGTATGTGTGTGTGTGTGGCAGGGTGTCTTCTTCCTATCATCATCACTGTCACCTTTTTCTTCCTAAAACCCAATCCAGTTCATCTACCAAGCAGAGATTATGGCTGCCACTAAAAGGTACCTGTATGATACAGGTAGCTGCAAAGACACAACTTCAGTATTTATAGTTTAAATTTGTAGATTTATACTCAAGATGGATTTCATACACGGAAAATGTAACAGGTGAATGTCCCTTATGTACAGTACTTCATAGAAACCTAGCTTTAAAAAAAAGTATCAAACACCAGGACTAGGAAGATGACAGCAACTTTTCCAAACACACAAAAAGCCAGATTTTCAACAAAAGCACTAACTTCAGATGTTAAAGAGGCTCATGTCGCTTGGACAAGATGAAAGCACTTCAAGGCACCATCTCAAACAACAGAAAAGACTACAAAGAGCTGTCAACAGAAAGAGAGGAAAAAAGAAGACGTTTTATCTGGCAATGAAGCTTTCTTAATAGCCCCATGCCCTGCAGATAAATAAGAAAACACGTGTATTTGTTAAACTATTAGGTAAATTTGACCATGGTAGACCTCAGTACTTACCCTGACTACACTGAAGTCCAGCTTAGTTTCTTGTGCACACTGTAATATGAGCTGAAAGCAATTTTTACTCTGATTTGTCATTCCATTTTCATAATAACGCTGCAATATCCTTTGTTGTTCTGCAGTAAATACAGAACGCAGATTCATCTAAAAATAAAAGAAGATACTCTGAAAATGTGAATATTTTAAGACTTTCAGACTTTTAAAGAAAACAGCACTCATTTATCCAAACAAATAGGAAACTACAGTGGACTACAAACAAAAAGAAAAAGAAAAAGCTGTTTTAGATTCATCGATCAGCTTAGTCTGCACATGAAAGAACTACAGAGCTTTGAACATAACTGAGATGTCTGTTGACAAAATTGTATATATATAAAAACTCAGAAATGGGTTTTGCCTCTTCTCCATCAAATTCAGAACAGTGATTGAGAAACAAAACACCAAGAAGGGCTTTACAGATACAGAGGCCTTGAATTGCAACAGTACGATGGCTCACAGAATAGTTAATAGTGGAGGAAGGAGGCCCATCCTCTGTCACAGACACAGCAGTAAAAAAAACCCTGTAATATAATTCAGCAAAAATGCCACAATTGTATAGCTTAGTTCAGCCTTCCCCAATCTTGGGACCTGATATACTTTGGACTACAACTTCCATAAACCATGAGCATCAGCCATGCTGGCTTGTGCTGATGGAAATCCAAAACGCCTAGAGATCAAGGTTGGAAAAAAAAAACTGGCAAAGTCAGTCTACTATCAGTGAGCTCTGAGGTTTTATTCTGATTGAAAGGATCTGGAAATTTTGTAGTCAGCCCTTATATATTCAGAAATAAACACAAACGTTCTAAAGCTAACATGTTTCAACATGCATGCTATTTACTCAAAATATACATTGCTTTACACTAGGTCAGGTTCATCCATCTAGTCTAATACTGTCCAGTCTAATACTGTCCAGTGGCTTTCCAGGGTTTTATGCAGAGATCTTTCCCAGCTCATTCGTTCCCAGCTATTGTTGGGCTTCAGTTCTCTGAAGCCTCCACCAGAACGGAAGTTTTAGTCCAATGTCCAGAGGACAAAGTTTGGGAACTGCTTATGACATCCTTCAAATGTCCCAGTTTGGAAGAGACAGTCTCCACTAATCTTATGTTGTCCCACTTTTTCAACTGTCTTCCAAGTGTTGCAGTTCTCTTTTTCTCATTCCCCTTCCACCTTTTTCTTCATCTTACTTTAGTTGCTGCACACTGAGTTCAAAGTATGTAGAATGATCTTTTAGCACCTTTAAGACTAAGTGAAAGAAAGAGGTTGGCAGCATCAGCTTTCCTCGACTACAGTCTACTTCCTCAGATGTTTTTAAAAGCCAAGGAAGAAGACTGAAGTCTACGAAAGCTCATGCTGCCAACTTCTTTCTTTCAGTTAGTCTCAATGGTGCTATAGGATCTCTCTACATACTGTTTCTACAGACTAACAAGGCTACATCTTTGAGTTCAAAGAAGTTTGTATTCAATTAACTCAACAAGGAGGAGGGTTGGAATCTTGCTCTTCCCAGTATGCTCAGGCAAAAGCAAATTGCTGCATCCTCTTCTAACTTGTGCCGTATCCCTTGTTAATAACTTTTTCTATCTTTTTATATAATCTTTATTTAGAATAAAGTAAAAAATACAAACAGACAACACAGCAAATAAAGAAGTAAACAAAACAAAACTATTTAAACATGTAAACCAGCACAGAAAGCCTACAAATCAATCATAACCTTATATATCTTACCTACAGCCTAACCATTACTACCAGTAAAATGATTATAATAAAATCATAATGATGACTATCAAACAGGAATTACTTCACATGTATCAAACTAAATTATCCAGAGATAACTTATATCCCATTTCCATACTTCATCCTTCTTTTGCTCCCTCCTTCCTTTCCTTTGTCCTTCCTTTCTCTTCCACTAACTTCCTCTTACCCTCTACTATATACCACGATTCCCCAACTTCCATACATCCTACCTTCCATTCATACCCTTCTTTCTCCTTCTCCATCTCTTCACTTTTAACTACTTACTCAAATCCTCGCTCATTTCCAATATATCTACTTCAACCACTCGTACACTGACTTTTTGCTATCTTGATCACACTCTGATATGCTTGGCAATGTGTCCCAGTTTTCCTCTCTGAAATGTCAGCAAGCATACTTCAATAGATGATCCTTTAAATCAAGAACTTCCAGGCTCCGCCACTTATTCATGTCTGCTACACAGCAGTTTCAATTAGATTTAACTTGAAAGAGATCATTATAGGACTGAGACTGGAGGAAAGTTCCTTGCCATATGTTGTGATTCCCAAACTTTTGTCTTCCAGATGTTTTGGACTTCAACTCCCAGAAGCCCCAACCAGTTTGGTCAACGGTCAGGAATTCCGAGATCTCAAGTCCAAAATGTTTGGGACTTGTTATTGTGTTAAATGATGTTGTGTTAAATGATGAAATACTCTTTTAAAAGGGAATTATATTTTTTGACATGATACCATGGTTTAAAATAACCTGATAAGAACTACTGTATTTATAGTAATGATGGTTATTAGCAAGCTGAGCTACATATTTCTAATTAAGGTTGAAAAAAGGTTAACTTTGAAAGTTCATTTGATTGGCAAAATTAGTAATATTTATTTGGAGAAACTCACTCTCACAGTAAAGTCAATTTGAGCAGCATAGATACGTGTCATATCTGCGGCTATTTCCATGCTATTTTGTGTAATATGTTTATTTCCTAGTAACTAAAGTGAGCAAAGCACCATCCTGTATTTCTAAACTTTAAGCATATCTTGTTACTTATAACTTGTAAATTCTTTCTTATGTTCCTTCATGAATCCATTTGTGTTATCAACCTGGGTCTCCGAGATACTTGACTCCATTTTTTAAAAAATTGAGAAATGTATCAGTTATGACTGAGAAGTCAATACCTGTATATGAAGTGGACACTCATTACTGAGCCTTCCAACTACAGCTAGTAAACAAAAGGAGTGGGAAAAATCAATAGCAAAAATGCTCAATGATAAAGGCCTCACACGATCGCTACCTGGCTTTTATCTTCAATATATCTTGCAAGTTATCAGACTGAATGTTGGTCTACAAATTATGCCGAGGACTTGAATTTCTATGCAAAGAGATATCCTTTGCAAATAAATCCTTTCAGCTCCTATATAGAAGAATCTCTGTGATATGCAAAGATGTACATGCTACAGATCTTCAAAGTGCTATGCATGCTTCTCTTTTTCAAAACAAGTGGTTGAATCTTACATATACAGGTAGATAGTTTACCTGAATAGCTTCTTTCATAGAATCATAGGAGTTTATCATGTGAAGGAGATCGGGAGTTTATCCCATGAATATCCCAGAAAAATTGCACAATTATGGAAAACAATTTCACATGATATTGGACAAAACCCACCATTAAAGTGGTCACAAAGAAGCATTAATGTGCATCTTTTTACTTTCAGGGTTTCAGCGACCATGATATCACTTTATTTGAACAACTGAGTGTGATAATCATTCACACAGTTACTCACCATTTTCACTTTCTTTGTGGGATCATTTAAATGTGTTTCTATTTCTCTTTAATGCCAAAATTAGCCCCAATGTGATAAACTCTACAGAGCTGGAAGAGATCTCAAGGGATATTAAGTCCAGCCCCAGATGTAATAATGCAAATTTTCTAGTGCACAAGAGCTAAAGCAAGTGCTTCATTTGTTTGTCTGGCAAAAGAGTAGCCGATTTTACTATATTATTATAAACTGCCATTATAAAATTATGATTTTAACTGCATTTAATGCAAATTCTTTACATCCTGGCAACAAAATTGTCAGTCTTTTTTGTTAGCACGAACAAACTGGGAGGGCTTTTCCTGATTAAGATGCCAAGGGCACAAATCCTATCCGGCATCAATGCCAAAGTTCTTCTGAAACAGAAGTTCTTGATTTAACCGGTAATCTGTGTACCAATTTAGGTGGAACAAATTAAGAACATCTGACCTAACATATCAAACCTGATTCTGAGGAACCCTACTGCAGAGCAGATAACGCTCCTCTGTCGATGCAACAGATTTAAGACTAGGAGGCATCACGGGAGGTGGATTTAGTGTAGCTCCTCAGAAACAAACATGCTCATCATAGTGTTCCTATGAGAAAAGTGATGCATCTTTTGCTCTTTGTTGTTAAATTTTCAGAAATGACAATCATACTAGATGGCAGGGTCAATCTGAGAGATACCGAAAGGGGAGTGTTATTCTCCATCTTAACAGAACTTATCATGAACTATAAGATACAGTTGATAGTTGAAAAGTGCTAAAACAATCATAGAAATTGCTGCTGGTGATATTCATTCTTGCCTAGCAAAAATCCCAGGATAAAGTTAGCAGGTCACCATGGAGTTTATCACACGGAGATCGAGAGTTTATCCCATGAATATCTCGGAAAAATCATGTAAATTATGCAAAACGATTTCACACAACGTGGCACAAAACCCACCATTAAAGTGGTCATAAAGAAGCAACAACACACATCTTTTTGCTTTCAGAATTTCAGTGACAATGCAATTCCAATATCACTTTATTTGCACAACTGCGTGTGATAATCATTCGTGCAATCACTCAGCATTTTCGTTTTATTTGCAGGATGCTTTAAATGTGCTTTAATCTCTCTTTAATGTCAAAATTAGCCCCAGTGTGATAACCCCATATGAGAACTTTTGTTAAACCAAATAAGGCTGGACCTTTCAATATAGTCTAGGTAGCAGGCTGAAGGGCTGGAGGATGAAATACTACACTAAACAATTAGGGGGGAAAAACTATTTACCACCATCAAGCCTTAACTTCCAAAAAGGAATTTGCCTAAAAACTATAAACCAGATTTATTTTTAGATAAAGCACATATCTGCAAATGCTTTAGTGAACCCAGCAAATCTATCAATTGTTTCCATGCTGTGTATGTAAACACAAACCTATTAAGGTTGTCCATCCCTTGGACCGCTCAAACTTCAATGACTGTCATGCATTATGTGGCCAGTCCTTGGAAAAACATATGGAAACGTTAAAAACATTAACATTTATTTTCAGTGCTTTCACATTCAAAGCAGTTCACACCATTGCTTTGCAATCAAAATGACAACCGTATCATGCAATCCTTCACTTTTATTCCCATACTGGAGGCTGTGGTGTGTGTTTGTGGACTGAGGCTGAGAGAGAATGAAAAGTCTAAGGCCAACCACTTAGTTCAAGACAGAGAAAGATTTCAACAGGGCACCTTCTCTTGCTTAACTCGGATTTTTAGGTCCAAAACACACTGCAGAAATAATCCAGTTTCAGACCGCTTTAGCTATCCTGGCTAAATGCAAGGGAATCTCAGGAACTGTAGTCTTGTGAGACATTTAGCCTTCTCTGCCAGAGAGCTCTGGTGCCACAATAAACTACAATTCTCAGGATTCCTTAGCACTAAGCCAGGGCTGTCAAGGCTGTCTCAAATTGGATTATTTCTGCAGCATATTTTGGACCTAACTGAAAGAAAGAAGTTGGCAGCATAAGCGTTCATAGACATAAGTCTACTTCCTTCCAAACGCATCTGAGGAAGCTGACTTTGGGCTATGAAAGCTCATGCTGCCAACTTCTTTCTTTCAGTTAGTCTCAAAGGTGCTACAAGATCTCTACAAACTGTTGTTCTCAGTTCCAACTCCTCTTTGCTGTAAGTTTCAAAACATGAATTGGGACAGAAGAGAAAGTCGTACTTCATCAGTAAAACATAGCATACTTGTAATTTTAGGAGACAGTCAATTGTTATTTAGCAAATGATACAGCTACATCTATAAATGCTACAATCGCTGTTCTAGTATACAGAATTAGTACATTATGATACAGGTTTTTACTGCATACCTCCCTGAAATCCTCATAGAAATGTTTTAAGGAACAATTACAAAAACCTGTGTAACAATTAATTGTTGTGTTTAGCAGGAAAGCTTCAGTCCACCAACTGCTTCAATCCAACACCCGCAACAAGCCTTTCATCCTCAACTGTATCTGAGGAAGTAGGCTCAATTCTTCAAAAGCTTATGGAATCATAGAGTTTGAAAAGACCACAAGGGCCACACAGTCCAACTCCGGCCATGCAGGAACTCACAATCAAATCATCCTTAACAGATGGCCATCCAGCCTCTGTTTAAAAACCTCCAAAGAAGGAGAGTCCATTGCTCTGAAGGCAGCATATTCCACTATCGAACAGCTCTTATGTCACTTCCTGACTTTTAGGTGGAATCTTTTTTCCCCATAGCTTGCATCCATTGTTCCGTATCCTATTCTCTGGAGCATCAGAAAACAAGCTTGCTCCATCCTCAATATGGCACCCCTTCAAATACCAGGCTATCATGTCACCTCTCAACTTTCTCTTCGCCAGGCTAAACATCCCCAGCTCCCTAAGTCGTTCCTTAGGGCATGGTTTCCAGACCCTTCACCATTTTAGTCACCCGCCTTTGGACACCCCCCCCCCCCAGTTTCTCAACATCTTTTAAAAATTGTTTTGCCCAGAACTGGACATAGGATTATTCCAGGTGAAGCCTGACTAAAGCAGAATATAGTGCCACTATTACTTCCCTTGATCTAGATACTATACTTCTATTGATGCAGCCCAAAATTGCATTGGCCTTTTTAGCTGCTGCATCACACTGTTGACTCATGTTCAACTTATGGTCTACTTGGACTCCTAGATCCCTTCCACACATATAAGTCTCATTCAGCCAGGTATCCCCCATTTTATATCTGTGCAGTTCATTTTTCCGCCCTACGTGCAGTACCTTACATTTCTCCGTGTTGAATTTCATTTTGTTAGCTTTGGCTCAGCTTTCTAGTCTATTCAGGTCATTTTGAATTTGGATCCTGTCCTCTGGGGTGTTAGCTACTCCTCCTAATTTGGTGTCGTCTTCGATAAGTATGCCCCCATTTCTGTCATCCAAGTTATTGATAAAGACATTGAAAAGTACTGGAAGAGGCGGGTGAGAAATGAATCAATAAATATTATCATTAAATTACTGTTAACAATATTGTTAAATTATTGTTACTGTTGTTAGTCCTGTTAAATTGTTGTGTGTTTGAATTAATGTGTTTCAACTGATGTTGTTCATTGATCTGTTCATACTCCTTGCCTCAATCCATGATGAGGAGGGAGGTAAGAAATTATTATTATTATTATTATTAGTCCTGTTAGAACAGGTGCATGTTTTAATAAACTGATGTTGCTAATTGTTGATTTCTTCCTGTTCCTCAGTCCATGAGAAGAGGTGAGTAGGAAATAATAATAATAATAATAATAATTAGTCCTGTTAGAACAGGTGCATGCTTTAATAAACATTTTTCAATTGATGTTGCTCATTGTTGATTTCGTCTTGTTCCTTGAGCCATAAAGAGAGATGGGTTATAAATAAATAAATAAATAAATATTATTATTATTATTATTATTGCTGTTACTAGTCTTGTAAAACTGGTGCATGTTTGAATTAATGTGTTTCAACTGATGTCATTTGTTTTTGTTTTGTTTTTTGGCTCCCTTCTCAATCCATGAAGAGAGGTGGGTAAGAAATAATAGTAGTAATAATTATTATTATTATTATTATTATTATTATTGCATTCTATAATTCTAAAATAATATAATAATAAAATAAAATATAAATTATAATTATAATAAATGTAATAAAATACAATATAAATAATAATTATTAGTCCTCAACAGCTGCATATTTTAATAAACATATTTCAGTTAATGCTGCTCATTGTTGATGTGTTCCTCCACCCATGAGGAGAGGGATAATAATAACTAATAATAATAATAATAATATAGTAACAAATATTATTTATTATATAAAAATATAAATATTAATATATAATATAATTTAAAAATATAAAACAACAATAATAATAATAATATACAAAAATATAAATATAAATAATATAAATAACTAATAATAATAAAATGATAATGATAATTATTATCATTATCATGGTTATTATTTATTGTATTATTGTTTTATGATATTATCATTTTATATTTATATATATTTATATTATAATATATATATATATATATACATACTTATTAAATAAATATATATATATTTTTTAAATTTATTATCATATTATTATTATTATTATTATTATCAATAATTATCATTATTACTATTGTCCCCCTCAGCCTGCATTGTTGGGGAGATGCTGGAGTCTTGTCCTGCCCCACTGCGCATGCGCCTGCAATGGAAAGACAGAGAGAGAGGAGTCCTGACACTGGAGAGTGTATTTCCCCACTGCGCATGCGCGGGCGCCCCTTCTTGCCGCAGCTCCCGCCGAGTCAGAGAAGTGCGCATGCGCGGCGGCGGCGGCGTCGCTCCTTTTCCCCCCTCCCCCACCCACCCTGGTGCCCTGAGCCTGAGAGGGAGGGGCGGGGGCTCGTGGCGGCGGCGGCAGAGAGCGAGGCCGAGTCGCGCCCTCCCCCTCCCTTTCCTCCCTCCCTCCCTTTCCCCCCTCCCTTTCCTGAAACCCACCGTGCTCTGCGGGGCGGGAGGGGCTGGTCCAGGGGGCCCCAGGGCGCCGAATTCAGCCGGTTTCGGCTGGCTCGGTCCCGGCGTCACACAATGAAATCAGCGCCTCCCGATCATTAATTCTCATCATGATCGTGACGTCAGCGGAGACAGCGGCCAATCCGGGCTCGAGATCAGCGCCGGGACAGTGGATGCCTGACCCCGCCCCTCTCCATTCCATTCCCCCGGGGGAGGAGAGGCTGATGCAAGGAACAGCGCGGGCGGGAGGGGAGGGGAGGGGGGCAACAGGAGGAGGAGGGGCGAAGAAGAGCCAAGATTCTAATGATAATAAAGCAGCGCTTTCGGGTCCAGGGGGGGAGGAGGAGGGAGGGGGGCGCTGTTGAGGGAACGGCCGCTTTGGAACGTTGGGGTTTCTGAGGGGAATAAAATAACCGTCGCTGAGGGAGGGACGCGTGTCGAGCATTCACACGTTACTTAGCCCTCAAAGCGTGTCTCTCAGCCCTTTCTTTCAAAATAAGCCTTGGGAGAGTGTCAAGATAGATTTTGAAACCCCACCAGAGCCATTTAAACAAACACAAACAACAACAACAATACAAATAATGATAATAATAAATTTATTTAATTAACCAAGATACTCAAGCTTTTAAAAACCCACCAGAGCCATTTAAACAAACACAAACAACAACAACAATACAAATAATAAATTTATTAACCAATTAAGATACTCAAGCTTTTAAAACCTCACCAGAGCCCTTTGAACAAGCAGAAACAACTACAACAATAATAAATTTCTTCAATTAACCAATTAAAAGCTTATTTATCCTATATAATAGATCCAATCCTATGTAAGAGATTATGGTGAAATCCTCCACACCTGATTGCGCGATTATTTACTGACGTTGCTATTTTCTCGAACTAATAGAAATGTCGTAGTTCAATATTAACATTTTATTAATTGCATTTGGTATTTGTATTGTGTTGTTTTATTGATGTAATCCCACCTCAATCTGTGGGAGAGGCCAGAAATATAAATATATTATTATTATTATTATTTACTTTAAATAAGTCACTTGTTTATTAAACTTTTATGGGAACACACAGACTGACATACACACTTGATACTAGAATTCAAAAACATTTTTATTTATTATTTTTATTTATTATCATTGCTGTGTTAGTCTGGAAAATCATCCTTCCACGTTTGCTGGGGTTAGGGGCACAGGACCCCCAAGAAAGTGGGAATACTATAAATAACAACCCACTATTTTATTTAACCTGAGAGTATACCTCTCTAGGAATCTCTAGGTCCTCCAGTGCAACTTTATGGTCAACATCTACCAGACGATGATCATAGAGTCCTGCTGGAAGACCTACAAATGCCTAGAGAAGTGTTTTCTCTAGGAAATTTTAGGTTCTTCAGCACAACTCTATGGTCAATTTCTGGCAGAGTTATGCTGGAGGACCTAGAAATTCCTAGAGCGAACATATTAATAAAATCTGCAAATGTCAAAGCCGTAAATGTGGAAGGTGGCTGTACTTGGAAAAAAAAGAAGCTGGAAGCATGAGCTTTTGTAGATTTGAACTTACTTCCTCAGATGCAAGAGACTTAATATTGATATTAATTATGTGGATTTAAAGGCTACACCTGCTAGCCAGGAGACCAAGGGCCATTGCTTGTCCACATTTATATCTATTTATCTATCTACGGGGGAAAAAATTGGGTCAAATTTATTCAATTATTTATATAAAGCGTTTATTTATCACCTCTCAGCCCTGCTAAGGAGATGCAGAACAGATAAATACAAGCAGATTAAAGCTTTATTTAAAAACACTGAAATAAATGCTTTACAAATAGATGCATCTGAGGAAGTAGGCTCAAGTCTACAAAAGTTTATCTGCCATCTTCTTTCTTCCAGATAGTCTGAAAGGCGCTGCCAATCCCTTTGCATTTTCAGTATTGCTTCTGAAGAATCACTTTTAGAGTTGGTCCTCCCTATCCACTGATTCTTTCCACGAATTGAACCATGCAGGGCATGAAAATATTCCAAAAATGCTATAAGTTCCAAAAAGCAAACTTTGATTTTCCCGTTTTATTTAAGGGACACCATTTACAACACCATTGTATATAATGGGACTTGAGCATCCATGGGGGTGATACTGGAACCGTCTTTCTGGAGTCCTGCTGGAAGATCTACAAATGCCTAGAGAAGTGTTTTCTCTAGGAAATTTTACATTCTCCAGCATAACTCTATGATCAACTTCTGGCAGAGTTGCGCTGGAGGACCAAGAGATTCCTACAGAGAATGTATTAATCAAAACTGCAAATAGTTAAATCTGCAAAAGTCAAAACCACAAATGTGGAGGGAATCTCTGAAGCCATTCAGAGAGGGGGACTATGGACTAGACCCATTTAACCCACATCTTTTTGATGCTGATTTTTTCCGCGTCTTTTTGGATAAATCGATTCAGCGCAAAATGTGAATCAGATGCGGATCGGAATCAATTTAAATTTGCCCTTCGGCCAGCTGGAGCAAGTCTATTTTGAATCGATTCATTTCTGAATGTGAACCACAAGTGGGGTTACTTTACAGGGGAAAAAATGCGATCGGGGCAAATGTAGTGTGAACCGTGCTCTGCTGTAAATCGATCGATCCATCGATTCAGACCGCAAACCGATTTATTGGTAATCTGCGCCAACTGTAGGACCAGAAAGCCCAAAGTCATGGGGTGAAGAGCTGCTTTGTCAAAGATTGATTTCAACTCGCCAGCCAAGTCCATCCCTCTTTTCTAAATGCTTCACTCTCCAGTTACAAAAAGCAGAAATCAATCCTGCTGTTTAAAAGAGAAAACTCACGGTTCAAAGGGTCAGCGTGTATACATTATTTAGCAGACACTACTGCGCTATAGTCTGTCTTCAATTAAGCAATGGCTTCCATATTGAACACGCTGTATTCCTAAAGGCTGGGATTGTTGTTGTTAACTCTCAGCCTGCGTGAGCTTTCCGGAATAATTGAAAAGGAGGGGATAGTTTTTGGGCAGCACATGGGAGGATTTACAGGGTACAGAGGCTGCATGGTGCTTTTTACTGTAGAATCAAAATGATAGTCATTTTCAAGTACATAATTGCATACCGTTAGCTAGCAATGAGCTTATTATTTTAATAAAATTTCAAAGAGCTGTAATGGCCCATAATCAGTGCTCAACATTTTAGATGGTCTGAGCTGAGCACACGATAATGAATCCCTAAAACATAAAGAGCTTTTCTTAGGGGAGATACTTGCATGGTTTTAAGGGACTCTGATCTAGGAATGCAAACATTCATCTTTTATTTATTGCAAGTGGCCAGATTGCTTACTCTGTTACTATCAACTTGCTCTGTGTTGCTTTAAAAGTCCATTCCCTCCCAGTACTTTAAAGTTACTAAGCATAAATGCAAGATGGATTAAAGAAATAAAACACAACTGATATAAAACACCTCATGGTCTTTTAAATAAAATTTAGAGTGCTTTCTTTTTCTGCTACATTTTTTTGAGTGGGAATCATCAAAAGGATCTTCTGTGATGCAGTAAGATAACATGCCATCTGCTGGTAAAATTGCTGTTTATCAAGAATTTAAGATAGTATAGTTTTGTGTTTTCACATATTGCTTTGAACTAACTTTTCATACTGTTTGTTACCTGACCCATTCTTCCTACTCAATGTTAAACATTTATTTAAAATCACTGGTGATATTGAGCACTTTCAAGTCTCATTTGTTTTAGCGGGAGAGTAATGCTGGAATCCTATATCCGTGAACCGAGGATTGAATGAGTGAATGGATATTTATTTTGGTCTACAACTAGAAAAGTAAAATGAAATAAAAAATATCTTCCCTTTGGGTGGTTGCTTGTCTTGAGTCTTCTGGGTTTTTCAAGACAAGCAACCACCCAAAGGGAAGATATTTTTACCATACATCAAAGGAGTCACAGACAGAATAGGAAAAGTGGTGAAGAAACACAACCTTCAAATGGTTTACAAACCAACGAAGAAAATCCAGCAAATGCTTCGCTCAGCCAAGGACAAGAGAGACCCGCTCACAGCCGCAGGAGTCTACCGCATTCCATGCAGCTGCGGTCAGGTCTACATAGGAACCACCAAACGCAGTGTGCAGACAAGAATCAAAGAACATGAGAGACACTGCAGAGGTCAGCTGGAAAAATCAGCAGTAGCAGAACATGCTATAAACCATCCTGGGCATAAAATGCTGTTTGAAAGCACTGAAATTCTGGACCATGCCAACAACTACCATGTCAGAATGCACAGGGAGGCCATTGAAATCCATAAACACCTGGACAATTTCAACAGGAAAGAGGAAATCCTGAGAGTAAACAAGGTTTGGCTCCCAGTCTTGAAGGACAGCAAGGTCAAGACTCAACCTATGTAAATGTGAGACAGCCTTAGGCCAGGGGATTCCCAGCAGACAATGAGCACCAATTAGCAGACATTAATCCTTGTTTGCATATCCTCCCACCCTGAGGACTGCCATTAGCAACAGAACAATACGTTTGCAAATTACTCCTTCCTTCCCAGGGCCAGACAGGATATATATATATATATCCAATCCTTTCCAGGCTATCATTCTCTGAAGATACCAGCCACAGATGCTGGCGAAGCGCCAGAAAGGAACTCTTCTAGAACATGGCCACAGAGCCCGAAAGCTCCACAAAAAACTATCCAGTATAGAATTGGGTTGTGGTTTGCAGTACTAGAAGCTTTTGCATTGGGGCTAACCTTGAATTAGACACAGATAGAACTGAGCTATGGTTGATAGGGCAGTGGTATAGTAATAATCGTAAGGTAATATTGGTATGCTAACAATTACATCTAATTCTGCCCACTTTGCTTTATACCTGCTTACTACTGGAAGGCAGCTCTTTTGACTATTCCCAAACTAAAATTCAGCTCCTGGGGCTGAGGAGGCTTCCACATCACTGATGTCTAGGATTGCACCATTAACCACAGAGATGTGAAGATCCTGGGGAAGAAACCAAAACATCCTTTTTTTTTTTTAAAGGAATGTCAAGTTGTTCAGATCTTTACTCAACCATGCATCTATGTGACAGGATGTTAAAGTCTGAGCAAAGTGGACCATATTATAATAGCTATCAAAAAATGTAAAGGCACTGTATATCCAAAGCTTCTTAGCTTTGCCAGATCATTGAGAGAGAACTTTTTGATCAAGAATGTCTGCATTTCAGTGTAAAAACCAATACTACATCATCTGTAGGGCCTTTTGGGCTTGGTTTTGTCATCAGCGAAAACAAATTATCAGTGGATTTGGATAACAGACTGTTTGCTTATATGTTTTAGCTGTCTTCGCAAAACATAACTACCAATGGGTTGATTTCCCTAGTTCTGTGACTTTGCTGGGTTGCACTCTGCTAGTCTTTCAAAGATTTTGATTCCAGGTTCCAGGTTCTGAAATGCCAGTTATGCACATACATCTTCACATTATATTAAAGGAATCAAAACAGATCCATTTCTGTAGCTAAAATACTTATTGAAATTTTAAAACTGCTGCAGAGGATCCATAAAACATTTATGGGAAGAGGGGGATCAAAATCCTTGAGTTTGATATTGGAAACAAGGTGCTAAGAATGAAACTAGCCAATTGTAAATATGACACTGAAGCATCTACTTCTGTCATGGAAGCCAGAGCTCATTCATGGTATTAATTCACATTCTCCCATTTTTCTTTACTTAAAGACCTTCTGCTTCAAACCTCTGTTTGAGGTTTGAAAGTGATTCCTTTCTCCACAATTTTTTTTGTCACTTGAGCATCTGTAACTACAATTTAAAATAAGGTGCATACCAGTTAACTGGCACATACCAGTTAAAATAAAACACACAAGATGAAAAAAGAGGCTACAACACTAGAGATATACATGTCTCAGTTTTCAAGGGGGAGGAGAATCAATCTGACTTTCCTACCAGGGATTTTACTATAACTGATTGTAAAGGACTCGATTTGTAAGCATCTCAATAGCAATGCAGTAATTAGCGGAAATCAGCATGAAGTTGTCAAAAATAAATCCTGACAAACTAATTTTATTTATCTTCGGAAGGAAGGTTAATAGCTTATTGGAATGTGAAAACACTAATTTGTCCTTGCGGCTGAAAGCAGGAGCCAAAATGCCCGTGGTATCCTTGGCCTGGCATCATCTTGTATTTGCGACTCGGACCAATAACCCCAGACTAGGATCAGGCAGACCAGAAACCAGGTGAGTCTGGCCTGATCTTGGCTCAAAAGGCCTTAAAGGTAAAATAAAGGTTTTCCCTTGACAAGATTGTCAAATCTTGTCCAACCGTAGTGGGTGCTGCTCATCTCCATTACTAAGCCAAAGATCCAGTGTTGTTAAAGATGACTCCATGGCCATATGGCTGGCATGACTGCATGGAATGCTATTGTCTTCCCAACAAAGTGGCACCTATTCATCTACTTGCACTTTTACATGCTTTTGAACTTCTAGGTTGGCAGAAGCTGGGACTAGTGACAGGAGATCACTCTCTCATGTGGCACTTGGGTCCCGACCTGCTGACTTTGCGATCATCAGAGTTGGTGTCTTAACCACTAAGCTACCGATCTAAAAAGTCCAGGTCCCAAATACGGCATGTGATGTTGAGAGGGGACTCCTGGCCATGTAGGTGAAGCCATGCACCCTATTCCTGCCCTCTCAGGGTGTGATGGGAAACATGAAAGGAAATGTAGCAGCAGTGACAGGTATGGGCACAAGGCAGCGGCTTCATGGATGGATGGGCATATGAATCCCCACCTGTCACTGTGTCAGCCTGGGGGTGGGAACTGGCCAGAACCAAAGACGGGACATCATGTTTTGGCCCATGGTATTCTACCCATGCTGATAGGCCCTTTGTTTCAGCAAACCATTTGCCAGACTTCCCTATTATAGTTTTCTTAGCAAGCTGTTTAAATGTAGACAGGGTGCTGAACTTTCTGGTGGTTTTGCAAATGGTTGGAAAATCTTTGTTAGCACTCAGATCATCTCAACACACTGGAAGGAGGCTTTGCGGTGTCCTGTCTTGGGTCTCCTTCAGTATCAAAGATCTGAAGAGGTGGATGACACAAAATGACAAAAAAATGGGTGAGGTTACTAATACCTTAGAAGATGGAGACAACATTCAAAATTATCATGAAAAATCAAAAAGTAGGCTGACCCATGATGCAACTGAACAAAGTCAAAACTGTATTTGTTCGTGTTAACAGAATCTTCTATTTTCGTTAATCATAAACTGACCATTACAAGTGATAAACAGCTACAAAAATGCAAAATGGTATTTTAGGCAGCATTAGTAGAACCATAACTCAAAAGAAGTAATACAATGGTCCCTCCATATTTGCTGGGGTTGGAGACATGAATGTGGAAAAACCACAAATAAAATTACACTATTCTTTTTACTTGAGAGAACACCTCTCTAGGAATCTCCAGGTTCTCCAGTGCAACTCTGTGGTCAATATCTGCCAGAAGTTGGTCATAGAATCATACTGGAGAACCTACAAATGCTTAGAGAAGTGTTTTCTCTAGGAACATCTGGGTTTTCCAGCTTAACTCTATGGTCAACTTATGGCAGAGTTGTGCTGGAGAATCCAGAGATTCATAAAAAGAACATACTAATCAAGTCGCAAAAGTCAAAGCCACAAATGTGGAGGACCAACTGTAGCTCTTTTGGTTCAGGGTACCACACCTTGAGAAACATGTAGTAGACAAACTGGAATAGGATTCAAGGCAACAAAGATGGAGTGCATGGAAAGCAAGTTCTGCAAGGAAATTGTAGAGGAACTGGTTGTGTTTATTCTACAGAAGAGACTAATAAAAGGGGACATAATACCATTCTACAAATACACGAAAGGCTGTCACTTGGAAAAGAGTAAAGACTTGTTCTCTATTTCCTGAAAAGGGTAGAACTAGATCTAATGGATTTAAATGACAGGAGAGTAGATGTGGGAGTAATTTTATATGATAACTGAGCTAATTTCATGGAGTGGTGGGTGAGCTCTCTTCTCAGAGGCAGCAGGGCAGCCATATGCTAGGGATGCTCTGGATTTCCTGGATCAAGCAGAGCTTTGGGTAGGTTGCCTGCAAGATTTCCTCCAACTGTATTTGCTTTTTTTTTTTTTTTTGAAACTGTGGGGGGGGGGAGGGTTTCAACTTATATTTGAAATCCAATAAATATATTGTTCCATGAATTATGTTTGTGTTGTTTTTATTTTCAACCAAGAGCTTTGTCAAAATTGCCTTCTCAGGGGAAATGCTCACCTTCTGGAGCCAATTTTTTTTTAAACCCTCAATATATATTTTTACCAAGACCACTCTTTGTCAAAATCTTTTTTTTTTTGTTGTTGTTGTTAGAAGCTCGTTGTAGTAAAGAATTGTGCTCCTGCAGTCAGTTTTGGATCTTTTGCTAACATCTTTGCAATAGCCATAAAGCTGAGACGGTGCTGATTTGTCATCAGATTATTTTTTCTCATCCAACAACCATGACATTTTATTTTATTTATAACAGCAGAGTCCATTCAGGCCCAGGCATTTTCTCCTCCGAGAAAGGCAACTGTTATTGCTGTTCTTCTTCAGTTTCATCTCTAATATATAAGCACCATTGGGTAGCCTCACGTCTTAGTGAGATATAGACTGTTTGTTCCTGTTTGGTATTTTTTTAAAAAAATCCTTTTGCATGTACTTACTCTTCAGTTTGCATTAGAATGAGATGATGCTTTTGACCTGAGGGAAGGGATTCCACCCCCACAATGCCAGAAACCATATTCTCAAATTAGGTCACCATTATTACACATTCCCCTTCCAATTTAAGATCATCAGAGCCATCATATCATCCTCTCTTCTTGTTTTCATAGTAGGAAAAAATCCTCTCCAACAGATCTTATTCTGATGCTGTTTGACATGGCTTTAACTGGCATGGCTCAATGCTATGAAAACCTGGGATTTGTAGTTCTGTGAGATATTTAGCCTTTACTGTCCCAAACAGGAACAAGCAGTCTATGGAGTTTATCACATGGGACGAATCCTGTGCAGAAACTAAATTTAAACTGAAAACAACCAGCATTTGCAGGTTATTTTTCAGATGACATTTGGGGTTAACCTGAACAGAAAGTTGGGGAAAAACCCTCATTTGCAGGATGTTTTTCAGACAACGTTTCTGTGAAAGAGAATTAACACAAAAATAACCCTAACACAAAGTCATCAAAACCAGCTCCTTTTTAATTTCGCTAAATTCTGAAAGTACAAAGTAGCTTTCCATTTAGATTATTTTCGTCTTATTTCTCTCTCATGCCAACGCACCTGACAAATAACACCCGAAATTTAAAATCCAGTTTCTGCACAGGATTTTACCAGTTTGCCCTCCGTGTGATAATCTCCTATATCTCATTAAAGATGTGAGACTATTCAATGGTGCTATAGATTAGAGCTAAAACTGAGGAAGAACAGCAATAAGAGTTGCCTTTCTTGGAGGAAAAAATTCCTGGGCTTGACTGGATATAAATATCCAATCTGCCGTTATAAATAAAATAAAATGTCATGGTTATTGCATGAGAAAAATAATCTGATAGCAAATCAGCACCATCTCAGGTTTATGACTATTACAAAGATATTAGCGAAGCATCCAAAACTGACTGCAGGAGCACAATTCTTTACTACAGTGAGAATGGCAAACCTCCTCCGAACAAATCTTGCTAAGAAAACCCTGACATAGGTTGCCATCGTTCAGAAATGATTTGAAGGCATACGACACACACAACTTGATTTGAATTTCCATTTTAATAATTTGTTTGCTCGTATTTTAGCGCTGTACATTATACAAAAGAGGAAAAAATGTATCTTGTTTTTTGTACCCGTTGTTGATCTTGTAAACCACTTTAAGACCTTCCCTGGAAAAAAGGCATGACGTACATTAAACAGTTGGACAGACACGATCCCCTGCTATAGTGATGCCTTTCTGAATTATTGTAGATATACATTGATATTATATATTTAAAGGCATTGGAGTTGAGATGCAGAAGCTGGACAGAGGAACTAGGGTTAAATGAGTGTGTGTGTGTATACACATTCACACATGTCCAGAAAACATACCCTCTTTCTCTACATGCCCAAAGCATGGCAGTAGAGAGGCTTCCCAGTAAAATCTCATGGTTGATGGATTTGCCTTCCAGCTGCTTGCATTAGTATAATTGTTGGGGCTTCACAATTAATGAAGTCTACTGGAGCATATTGATTTAAACCCTTCCCATCTCTTCTCCCCTGAGCGGCTTTTGCCATCAGCTCTTGATTTCGTAACCGGTGAACTCTCCAAACAAAGATGCCCAGGAAAGGGTTGGCAAGCATTATTATGCTGCCATAGTATCATTTGCAGTACACACATCTTTTGGAAGGACCAACATATTGTAAAATGGGATCAGAAGGAGCAAAGGAATGCAGCATTTCTTTGTATTTCTTCCAAGGTGGATGCATCTTTCTTTGGGAGTTGGGATTTGTCCCATTAAATGGCAAATGCAGACCTGCTTTGGTGTTGCTCTAGGAATCACTACACATTGGGGTGAACAAGGTTTACATGGAGGACTTGCTAATGCTCATCCTAGGATGTTTTAATGCCTTGTACCTTCTTCTGTACTTTGGTAACCTGTTGAACACCAAGTATGCCACTTTTAACATTATTATTTTGCCATACTTCCTAACAGTTGATAAGGAAGGTCGAAGATGAAAGTGCAAAGACAGGTCTGATGCCGAACATAAAGAAAACAAAAATAATGACCACAGAAGAAATACACAAATTCAATCTAGATAACAGGGAAATTGAAATAGTTAAAGAATTCCCATATCTAGGATCAAACATTGACCGGAACACACACTTCAGTCAAGAAATCAAAAGAAAACCAGGAATGGGAAGGGCAGCTATGGAAGAACTGGAAAAGATACATACAATTGAGCACTAAATTCAGAATCATTCAGGCCATTGTATTCCAGGTTGTCACGTACAGATGGGAGAGCTGGATAGTGAAGGACACAGACAGAAAGAAAATCAACTCATTCGAAATGTTGGAGCTGGAGATGAGTTTTTAGGATCCCATGGACAGCCAAGAAGACAAACAAATGGATTCTTGGACAGATCAGACCAGGGCTCTCCTTGGAAGCAAAGATGATCAAGTTGAGACTATCATAATTTGGCCATATAATGAAAAGGCACAGATCACTAGAAAAAGCAATAATGCAAGGAAAGGTGGAGTATAGAGGAAAGAAAGGAAGACCACAAACCAGATGGATAGACTTGATCAGGGGGGTTGTAGGAAAGGGCTTGCATAATCTGGGCAAGACAATGGAGGAGAGGGATTCTTGGAGATGTCTCATACAAGGTTGCCATGAGTCAGAACCAACTCAAGGGCAGCTAACAGCAACAACTTAGTGTTAATTCATGGGGGAAAGAGTAGAAAGCCAGCTCATTGCTGCTTTCAAGTGTATTAAAATAATATCAAATATTATTACAGTACCATTCATAGCTGCACCACAAATTATTGTCTTTATTTATACATGAAGAAGTAGAGGAAGGGGCTGTTTGAATGCCCTCCAGAGACTGTAAATCTGAGGGTGGAAACTGGCTGGTTTTGTTTTTGTTTCAATCAGTCTAGGAGTCTTTCTGGCTTGAGGGTGGGAAATAAATGCTTTCAGTGGATGAATAAATAAATGATGGAGAGACCTGAATCTCTCCAACAACATGAGTGAGGATAAAATTCTCAAGGCACTTACCAGAACTTTTTGAGGCACTCTGGCTGAAATCTAACATGTTCTCACAATCATTATGAAGCACTGAAGATTGCACATTTACATCCAATGAGTACATAAAGAAGGCATGTGTGGCCTTCCAGATAGTGAACTATCCATCCCATCATCCCTCACCATTGACTAGGGATGACAGGAGCTGTTATACCTGGAGAGGAGATGATGGGAAAGCTGATAGGAGTTGCTACACATTGGCATAGTACTTTGCAAAATTCCATTTTTTTGTTTTTTAAATACAGTGAACCCTTGGTATCCACTGGGATCCCCCATAGATACCAATATCCATGGAGGCTCATATCTCATTACATATATAATAAAATGATGTCCCTTATATAAAATGGCAAAATCAAGGTTTTCTTTTTGGAATAGACACACACACACACATGCACACAAGCAAACATTTTCAAGAGCGGGTGGTTGAGTCTAGATCTGTGAATACGGAAGGCCACCTGTATCTGAATTATTGCCCAAATATACTAGAGTACGGCCCAGTACAATGGGAAGTGCCATCCTGGCACTGATTCTAGGGTTCTGGAGTGTGCAGCGACCGCATGCTCCTGAACCCTAGTATGTGCTGGCACCGGCATCATGGCGGCCTCCCGTCTACACGGGGGCCAACATCATGATGTAAGTGCAGCGCAGTGTCTGCATATCATAGCACCATGCTTGCGTCATTGACATGTGGCAGTGCACCAATGACTCACTCATGGCATCCGCCACATGGACTTAAAAGAACCTACTTTTACTTTTTGGTGTGGAGGGATGCCATGTGGTTTGGCTGCTCCAGTGTCCCTCAGGGGTGGTCTGTCAAGCCCCTACATCACTGGAACCTTTGTTTGTTTTAGAATAGTCAGACTTGTTTGTTTCAGAATAGGCAGACAGAATAGGCACCTTGCACCTTAAAAATCTGGAGCAGATTTTTGACACAATGGGGCACCACATCTGTAATGGAAGGGAATAAAATACTATTTCCCTTGGATATTGAAGTACACTGTTGGCCAAAGTATTACAAATACCTCATCAGGATTTTACTTTTAAGATATGGATGGTGATAATACCCAAGAGAGTCTTTTTCAGTTTCAGCACCATATACAGTATGTGGAACTTTCTGCTCCAAGAAGATTATCTTTCTATTACTTTGATTCTGCCAATATTTTTACATGTTTTTTTCCAGCTTGGTAACTCTTAAAGTTACTGTTTATTACTTTGATTCTCTGCTCTCTTAGTCTGGTGGCATGCTGTTGTTCATTCTGTTATCTTTTAATGATTGGATTATAGCCTTTTTTTAACATTCAGAGTTATTTTTGGTACTTTGTTATTGTCAGAGAACACACAACAGGAGGGTTTCACAACAAACACAGAAAGAATAGCAGGGAAAAGCTATTCTTTCTGACTTTGTTAGTATCTCCATGATGTGGAGGAAAAGCACAGGAATTTTAGTATGAATATATAAAAACATCAGTCAATCAATCAGTGTTGCATTGGCTGATGCCCCATCATTTATTTTGAAAAGACTCTGAATATTTTGAGAAGAGAAGACTGTTGTCCCAATCTGTTATCTGGATCTATTGTGATCCATGTTTAAAATAGCTGACCTGTAGGATTTTTATTTTTGGTTGGATTAATATTAACATCCACAATATCTAAAGAGTCTTTTTTGGGGAAAGGCAGTGCACCTGCAAATATTTACTGTATGGTTGGGACAATGAAAACTCAGCAATTTTTATATTTGGATTGTTGCTCAGTATTCCCTTGAGCTTCTCACAAGAAATCAGGAACAGTTCTTTCTAAATATTATTGGATAAAATGCAAGGGTTAAAGTGTAATCAAGCAGAACGATTTCACATGACGTCGCACAAAACCCACCATTAAAGCGGTCATAAAGAAGCATTAACACGTTATCTTTTTACTTTTTGGATTTCGGTGACAATGCATTTCTGATATCACTTTATTTGCGCAATTGTGTGAGATAATCATTCGTGCAATTACTCACCATTTTCGTTTAAATTCGCTTTAATCTCTCTTTAATGCCGAAATTAGCCCCAGTGTAATAAATTCCTAGGTTGTTACTGCATCATATCAAAAGCCAGTCTAGCCTCTAGGCATTGGGAAGTGGAGTCTGATCTTGTTGGCCCCTTTTGCTGCAGGCTGCTGGAGACTCTCCACCTGGTTACCTGCTTTCCTCTCTCCTTGCACGTTTCCCAATTTGTGAACAGCAGCAAATCTCAGCTGGAGGGAATTTCAAATTACCCCTGTATACGTCTTTTAATGTCATACTTTGTTACATTTTGGCTACATCACTGGAATAGATCATAATGCGAGGAAAGGTGGAGGGCAGTAGAAACATGCTAGATGGATAGATTCAGTCGGGGAGGTCACTGGTCTGAATCTACAAAACCTAAGCAGAGCCACCCAGTATGTTTCCATGGCTGAGCAAGAATTTGAACCCTGATCTCCAGAGTCATAGTCCAACTCTCAAACCACTACACCCCACTGGCTCTCTCACAGAATGAACCATCAAACTGAAGGTGGCACCTTCTAAGTGGAGTACCTTAGCTCTTGGACTGACTTCGTCTGTTTCTGCACTGCAGAAATAATATAAGTTGCCATCACTTTAACTGCCATGGCTCAATGCTATGGAATTCTGGGACCTGTAGCTTTGTAAGACATATAACCTTTTCTGTCAGAGATCTCTGGGACTACAACAAACTACAGTTCCCAGAGCATCGAGCCATGGCACTTGAAGTGGAATCAACCTGGATTATTTCCACAGTGAGGATGCAGCTGCCATGAGTTGAGTTGAGCAGCCTGGCACTCTTGAGCTCTTGCACGGTCCTAAATCTTTAGTTGCTTTCTGGCCCTGCTCTGTACCATAGTTTTATGGCTAATTCAAAGCTGCTATTCTCAGCTCAGCATTGACAACAAACCTTTGGAAGCATGGATGGATTTGGGTGAAACTATTCCTGAATGGCCAGCAGAGGGCCCCTTTATAGAGGTCAATGTCTTCCTGCATTAAAAAGATGAACATCAAAGAGCGGGAGGGTAGAGAGACATCTATTTGAATGTAGTGGTCTTTCTGGAACTGTATCTCTGCGGAATATATGACGAAGGCTTTCCTGTCATGAACTATTTCTGTATGAACGAGTGTGTGTCTTGTACTACATGGATGCATTGTCATGGGTGCAACTACAGAGAAACAATGTAAGAATCCTCATCCCAATGACTGTCCCTAACCAAGAATCCTCATCCCAATGATTTCCTTCCACTATCTCCAAGTTTCTTACTATGCAGAGAGTTAGACACTGAATTTGTTTCTAACTAGAACTCCTCTATATGCTGTGTTGACATTGCCTTGCTTAGGACCTTTTCACACTAGATGAATCCTGTTCAGAAACAGGATTTAAAAGTAGGGAAAACCTGCAAAAGTGGGATGTTTTTCATCCAAACATCAGTAACATGAAAATAAAGCGAATGGAAGGTTGACAAAAATGACACCTTTTTACTTTTGGGAACTTCCTATTAAAAGCAACAAATCATTCACAGGGAATGATTTGTTGCTGTTTATTGCCTCTTTATTCCTGGGATAATGGCAATTTAGTTGTGATGTGTGTGAAAATGTTAATCAAGATTGCTTGATTTTCACGCTATAATCGATGTTTAAATCCCTCTATTTTCCCCGTGTGATAAAGTCCTATGTTGAGGGATGTTTGCAAGTTTTTTAAAAAAAAAAACTTGACCAAGTGTGTGTTTAAAAAAGCATTAAAAACACATAGGCATGGAAGGTTGGTTCTTTGCTGTGTGTTCTTTCAACATGAACGGCTCCTTGGAAAACAAAGCTGCACCATAGTCTCCATGCTCTCATGGTGACAACAAGCCGAATGTCACCCACTTACTGTAAGTGATGCCCACTTCTAGGTTATTTTAACAAGAAGGATCTACGGCGAGTGGCTTACTCACTGCGATGCCATGAGAACATGAAAAAGGGAAGAGAAATGTGCTGGCAAGAAAGTACTGGCAATGAGCAAAGCTTGGGTAAGTGTGTCTGCAGCCTTGATATTTTTAGAGTGAGTGAGTGCCACTTAAACTATGATACACTACTCTATTTTTGAAATCTTTCCCTCCCTTCTTATGACAAATCCTGAAAATAACTGAACATTTAGCATCCAGCCCTTGAGTGATTGTTCACATGACATTCCTGAAAAGCTTTTCTTTGAATGCTTGACTATTGCTAGTTCTGAAGAAAAACCTCATCATTTGTATTTATTAAAATTTTAACACATTATAGATCAAGCATAGCAATACATCTGACTTCTGCACAATTGACCCTCTATATCCACAAATTCTTTATCCATGGGTTCAATCAGCTACTGCTTGGAAAAAGTATATTCCAAAAACCAAACCTTGATTTGGTTGTTTTAAATAAGAGACAACATATTACTATGTCTTATTTAATGGGACTTGAGGATAAGCAGATTATTGTATCCATGTGGGGCTAATCTACACGATTAAAATAATCCACACGACAGTAAAATAAAATATGATCCTCTCCCACAAAATTCACAGGAGTTTGGGCTTTTTGTGTCCCTCCAAATTGAAAATTCCTTTAATTCTTCTGAAAAAGGTTTTGCAGTTTTTTACCAGAGTCTGCTGAAATCTGCAGAAATGTGCATTATTGCATGTGTGAACGTCCATCTGGTTGGCACATATTTGGCTGGCTGTGAATTTTCTGCTGAGAGAGGATGAATAGATGCAAATAGATGTGAATTTGTACAGGAACATGAAGACATTTAACCAGTGATGTGAATGTGTGAAAGTCCGCAACAATTCACATAATACACTTACTTGTAGATTAGTCCCTGATTTCCCCATAATGTCTACACCTGTTGCTCTTTTATGTGCATTGGGCCATTAGTATCCACTGTGGTTTGGTTAGAGGAACCCCCCCCCCATGGATACCAAAATCTGTGGATGCTTAAATCCCATTAAATTCAATGGTGTAGTAAAATGGTTTGTTGTTGTTGTTGTTGTTGTTGTTGTGAATCTTCAAGTCATTTTTGACTTATGGCAACCCTAAGGTAACGCTACCATGAGGTTTTCTGGGCAAGATTTGTTCAAAGGAGGTTTGTCTTTGCTTTCCCCTGAGACTGAGAGAGTGTGACTTGCCCAAAGTCACCCAGTGGATTTTATGGCCAAGGTGGGAATCAAACCCTGACCTCTAGAGTTGCAGTCCAGTGCTTAAACAACAACACCACACTGGATCCTCTTATATAAAACGGCAAAATCGAGATGGTTATTATTTTTTTTTTTGGTACTGATATTTGAATCCATGGATAAAATATGTTGAAACTGCATTTCTTGAGTATCAAGAAACCTTGATGGGGACATTTCCAGACTCATGTGAATCTTCATAGTTGGAGACTCATGCTGCAAAAAATTGCACATTTTTATAATTCAGAAAACAGCATTTTTTGGTGAAACATGCTGTTTCTTGCTCAGAAAATGCAGCAAGCAACAAACTAAATGCTGTTTTCTGTGCAAAAAATAGAAGCAGCAAACTGTGCCGAGTAAACAACAAACCGAGAATAGGCTTCAGAAACAAGTTGCAGCAAGAAGAAAATTGCAAAAATGAATTGTTGCTTCCTTTGAGAATCAAACTAGCAAAGAATTGAATCCCTATTATGCTGCTGGTTTAGTGCTATTCAAGAAGCAAAAGTAAAGGAAAACAGAGGGTACATAATAATAGAATGAAATTGGGGAGGGCATGTGATGGGAAGAGAGCCAGGTACCTACTACAACTGAATTCATTTGAAAGGGGAAATTACTGAAAGGAAATTCTGCTGCAAGTTTGCTTGGGGGAAAAGCATTTATATGGTCCTAAGTCTCGAAGCAGATTTTTTTTCTGCATTGAAGATCACATTCCTTTGAGGATAACCTGATGGAGGTTACATGTTGGTTGAACAATGGCATCTATAGGCCTACCCCTGGCTTTCCACTCCACTAAATGCATCTGAGGAAGTAGACGTAAGTCTACAAAAGCTCATGCTGCCAACGTCTTTCTCTTGGTTTTTCTCAAAGGTGCTACAAGAGCTCTCTACATCAGACTGTTACCTAATTCCTATGCCTAATACTGGGGTGGGGGCTCTGTAGATGTCTCTGCTGCATTTAAAGAATTGCTGCAATATGATGCTAGGACTTTTTGGTGTCTTCTTAACTATCTCATGGGGATGCATGGCAGGAACCCACTTACTCTTCATCCCAAAGGTAGCTGTATGAGCCTGCACTTCTGACTTACATACCATCCCACCTCGAAATGCTTTGACACACTTGAATAGAAGGTACTCTAAGGGCAAAACCGCCATAATGAGACAAATTAGAAGCCAGACAAGTGAAACTGATGAGCAGTAGCAGCATCGCTGTGTTAGCAGCCTTAAGTCTTGAAATATTATTCTGGTTAAGAATGATTAACAACATGCTGACCTCCTGAACAGAATATGAGAGAACTGGCTGCACGTGCTTCACAACCTGCCAGGTCTTTTCTCAGGGAATATGAAACCTGGTGGATATCTAAACTCTGCACCACACTGTCACCTGAGATTTGTGGATCTGGTCATTTTGCATCAGAAGTCAACATGTTAAACTTTCCTGTGAGCCTGGACATGTCACACATTGTTGCTGTTGTGTGCCTTCAAGTTGTTTCCAACATATGGTGCCCCTAAGGCGACCGTATCATGGGATTTTCTTGGCAAGATTTGTTCAGAGGAGGTTTGCCATTGCCTTCCCCTGAGGCTGAGAGCATATGACTTGCCTAAGGTCACCCAGTGGGTTTCATGGCCAAGTTAGGAATTGAACCCTGGTCTCCCTGCAGTCCAACACTCAAACCACTATGCCAGACTGGCTTATACACACACACACACACACACACACTCAACACTGTGTAACTTGTAGATTTAACCTTAAACTTAGACCCTCCCACGGTCTAATGTTCCTTTTACCTCTGCCTCCCTCTGATCTGAAAGGCTGAAAGCCCTGTGTCAACTTTCCTACGGGTATACTAGAGTGCTGTTGTGGTTTGAGTGTTGGTCTAGGAATGTCCAACCATGGAAACCTGGGATTGCCAGCTATGGAAACCACTGAGTGCCCTTGGACATGTCACTTTCTCTCATCTTCAGAGGAACAGAATGGCAAACCCCCTCTGTATAAATCTTGCCAAGAAAACCCTGAGATAGACTTCGGAGTCACAAGCACATAACACCAAGAAGCCCTCTTGATCTTGGTGGGACTTATTTCTGGGAAGACATATATAGAATTGTGCCATCAGGCATTTGCACTTAAGGATGTTGTTGCCACAGTAGTGGGACTGTGCAGCACCAATTTGCTACAAGCTCCACAAGGCCTTCCAGTAAATGCCTGGCTGCGGCTCAAGACAAAGGGGTTAACTTACAGTGTTTCCCCTCTGTGCACGCACATTTAATGGCAGCGCTGTCACCTCTTGTTAATCTTGGGCTGCACTGACCCAATTCCCTCTTTCCCATAAAATACTTCACAGGCCACTACTTCTCAAATACAGTACATTCCATCTCGAGGCACACTTGATTCTTTTTGTAAGTTCATCAGGAGCTGAATGATGCAGAAGTCTTTTTGCTCGGAAAGATGAGAAACCGCCTGCAAAATCTGCTTGGTGAAGGATAAGCCATGCACTCAAAGTTCAGAAAGGGAGGTTTATCCCAAGGAATAAACTTTCTAAGCTCATTATTTTATGCTTCAGATATGCACTTGGCAGAGCCAGAATGGTCTAGTGGTTTGTGTTTTGGACTAGGATGGTGGGAAGCCGGGGTTCAAATCTCCATTCAGCCATGGAAACCCACAAGTCATTTTTGACTTATGTTGACCCTATGGGATCTTCATAGGGTCTTCTTGGCAAGATTTGGTTAGAAGAGGTTTGCCATTGCCTTCCTCTGAGGCTAAGAGGATGTGACTTGCCTAAAGTCACCCAGTATTTCCATGGCTGAGCTGGGATTGGAACCCTGCTCTCCAGAGTCATAGTCCAAAATTCACACTACTACACCATGTTGACCACTCAGCTGTTACTTAATCCAAAATATGATTTTTTAAAAAATTGTTTGTCTGTTGGCTGATCATTGTTGTATCTGCTTCCATTTAGAAGACTAGGAAATCTTCAGCTATGACCCAGTCCATGCATGCCTGCAGTGGCATATTATTAAGGACTTTATCACATGAAGGAGATCGGGAGCAAAAATTGTGTAATTACACATAAGGATTTCACACGATGTCACACAAAACCTGCCATTAAAGTGGTCACAAAAAGCATTTTTTGTGCATCTTTTTACTTGCATGATTTCAGCGACTGTGCATAAAAATATCAATGGATTAGGAGAGCTGACTGTATAAGTATGTAATGCAGATATGGGTCCTATAATACAGATATGAGATCAAGAACAGATCTACTCACTACAGAAAACATTCAGGGGTAGCTGTGTTGGCCATTTAACAAATACAAACAAAAATCCATCAGCGATACCTTTATTGGCCAACCAAAATGCACAATATACTTGTTGCAAGCTTTCCAAGCTCCATGGGCTTCTTCATCAGCCAAGATGTTTGGTTTGTAACACCTTGCCTGATGAAGAAGCCCATGGAGCTTCGAAAGCTTGCAACAAGTATATTGTGCTTTTTGATTGGCCAATAAAGGGATCACTGATAGATCCCTCCACTGGCATAGCACAGTCCCATGAAGAGCTGAAGGGGTTCCACTGATTTTCTGAGGCTTGCACCTTTCTTTCACAGAAGTTGGCCACCTGCTTTTCTTAATTTTCAGCCTATTTATATCTTCGGTCTATTATGTATATTATAATGCTAATGAGATGTGTGTATCCCGCTAGGGAGGTGCATCAAAGGATGCAGCAGAAGTTGGTTATACAGTAATTTGCATTACATTAGCATATTTCAAAATTCCTCAGATTTCTGCCACCTTTCTGGGGCTTAGAATAACACTAGTTGGTTTGAGATTCACAAGAACCATGCTGCTTCAACATTTGAAGTGAAACGTAAGGAGGGGGGTGAGCTAGGAAGCCTATCTTGTCTTGTATCTCCATTCCTGAGAAAACTAAGCAAACCCTCAAAATGAATGAAGGTCTTGCTATTATCTGTCTGATTTTATTTTGTTCAAAGTTTCCTTATTTCAAGATTTCTTTGCCGGTTAAAAGAGGGAAGCAGCAGCAAGGCTGGAAATGTGTTAATTTTACAGATTTTAAGCATATTTCAGGACACAACAGGGTGGAAAATGCATACAGAACAGAAAGACTGGTTCCTCCCCTGCCCCTTTGAACTGTAATGTAATTTAAAAGAGAAAGATAACAAACCCTGAAATTGTAGTTTGATTTACAAATGCTTTAGCAGTTTTAATTAGGGGCATAAATTAGAGAAAAGCTGGAACTTCATCAGAAAGAAAAAGAAAGCATTATGCACCATTGTGGTGTTATATTTCTCTGTGAAGGTAGAGTGCTATATATGCCTCTATAATGTATCTAGAATGCAGATAGCAGTGCAACAAAGATTAATTGCAAAATTAAAGTGCAGATTGCTCTGATGATCCATATCGGGGTAATCCAAAACAGTACTAGTTCAATACATGTTAGTAGGACCACCTGAAAAGTGACAAAGTTGTGAGGAGTTTAAAAAACAGTAACCATATTCATAGAGACAATCTCACCAACACACATTGAAAGCAAATACTTGGATTAGGGCTGACTTTTGGTTCTGAGAGGCACTGGAGCAAAATGGCTCAAGTGAGTCACAAGGTTGGCTCAAGGAGAGTCACAAATCTTGAAATAAGGACATTACACAGAGTGTGGCACCTTTGTTGTTTTAAGCTGCCTTCAAGTCAACCCTGACTTATGGTGACCCTATGAACGAGAGGCCTTCAAGTCACCCTAAGTCAGAGTCAACTGGAAACCAGCTAACAACAACAAATTTGCTTCAAAGTGTAAGCCTTATCAATTCTCAGGTTTCCCCTATTCAAAAATTAGCAGAAAATAATCAAAAAGCAATGAGTGGCGGAACAAGTAATGTACTGAGTTACTTGTTTTCATCACTGCAAGGAGTAAAGGCAATGGACTTCTTTTAAATATCTGTAATGAACAGATCACCAAGGACCTTCACAAGTTCAACCTAGACAATGAAGAAATAGAAATCGTAAAAGAATTCCTATACCTGGAATCAAACATTGATAGAAAAGGGAACTGCAGTCAGGAAATCAGAAGAAGATTAAGAATGGAGCGAGTGGCTATGATAGAACTAGAGAAGATCCTAAAATTCAAAGATATACAACTGAGCACAAAAGTTAGAATCATACAAGCCATCATATTCCCTATTGCCATGGATGAATGTGAGAGCTGGACAGTTAAGAAAGAATATAGGAAGAGAATCCATTCATTGGAGATGTGGTGCTGGAGAAGAGTGCTGAGGATCCCATAGACAGCCAAAAGGACAAACAAATGGGTCCTAGAGCAGATCAAGCCAGAAATCTCCCTGGAAGCCAAGTTGACCAAACTGAGTCTGTTGTAACTCAGACACATCATGAGAAGGAAGGATTCATTGGAAAAAAACAATAATGCTGGAAAAGGTGGAGGGAAGTAGGAAGAGAGGAAGGCCACATACCAGATGGAGAGACTCTCTTAAGGAGGTCATGAGATTTATGGGATTTCCTAACATCATTGTCTTTTCTAATGATTCATTTTTCCTCATAACGTGGCCAAAACACGTAGAAATACAATGACTAAATGATATAAAATGAGTAGATATAAAACACTGAAACATTTTGTCTTATAGAACAAGTTTTAATTTGCATCTGAAGCTGTGTTGGTTTTTTTTAACAAGCAAGCAAAACATCAGAAAGCAGGCTCCCATCTTTGAGAAATCTTCAGATATTCACAGCGGAAGTAGAAGGGCTATCAGAGCATCAGGTGTTGCTACTGCAGCTTAACAAGGCCAATGCTCTGGAAATTTTAGAATCAGCTGTCCTTTTGCCTTAGTGGGAGCAAACAGCAGGAAGATCACTTAGCAGCACACTGGTTAAAGTCACAACTTTGACAATTCACCTTCTCACACTGCAAAGCATGTGGGGAGAAAGCAAGTTTGTTCCTAACACATGGCAAAAGGAATTGGCTGCCTCGTGCAGCAAACTGGAGCTACCATGATAGGACAGCAAACTTTTGCAGCATCAAACTGAAGAATGTCCCAGCAGGAAAGGTAAGCATGAAGCTCTCCCTTTAGGAGTTTCAGTTGTTGTTGTAAGATATGAAGCTAGTAAGTGAAAATCTTAAGAGCAAGAATACGGGAATGGGGAGGGAATCTAGGAGATGGGGCTTTTAGAGGAATGGGATGTAGCACATTGTTATAGGGGAGCACTGTTCCTCTCTTTTTCTTTTTGAGGTCAGCCATCCCAGTACTTGTAGTTCCTACAGAGCGTGCCTGATTTATGCATTTGCTGTAGTTAGACAAAGTCCCCTGGGAAGAGGAGGCTGAAAATAAAATGTAGGTCTGTTGTTCAGTCTGAAGGAGACTAGAGAGAGTACCTGCAAATCTTTCCACTTAGAAACCTGAGAGGAGAACAAATGGGCTATTGTTTGAAGTTGACCATTGCAAAGGCTTTGGGAAAGGGGTCACCTCAGTTCCAACTATTCTTAATACATGTAGATTACTTTGAATGAAGTGTCCACTACAGCCTTCCCCTTGAGTCTGGTCATTCTACTTTGGGGATTACCATTATCCCCCCATATAATTGTTTAAATATACATAGAATATTTATTCATCTGAGTAAGGCTGGAAGATAGCTCTATAAGTATTGAATTCTCTTTATGTTTTGCACTATGGCTCTGGAGACCAGGATTTGATTCCCAACTTGGCCATGAAACCCACTGGGTGACCTTGGGCAAGTTATACTCTCTCAGCCTCATGGGAAGGCACAGCTCCCTCTGAACAAATATTGCCAAGAAAACCGCATGATATTTTCACTTTAGGGTCACCATAAGTTGGAAACTGCTTGAAGGCACACAACAACAAACATCAATGAAATGGGCCTAGTAGTGAAATAGGGAGCAGGCCCCAAAGTGGGGAATGGAGCTCCAAAAGTGTACAGACTCTAAGCCAGAGTGGGCAAAGTGTGGCCTAGGGCCCATTTGAAGCCCAAAGGATCTTTTTGTGGCCCTCAATGTCTCCTGAATTCCAGACTGAGCTTTTTCTGGCCAAAAAAAGAGTCGAATGGTTCATCCTGGCACATTCCAAATGCAACAATGCACTTTTTGAATACCGTAGGTTTCAAGGCTTCCTGGTACTGAGTAACATTGAAAAGGTCCTTTTGTGAAAACCAGAAGTGGACCTACAGTCATGGGGGGCTTTTTTGTTTGTTTTCTTTTTCAACCTATGTGATTATCACAAGAACCAGGTGATTAGTGCTTGGTACCGCCAGCTTGGCCATTTTGGTAGGAGGTGGCACAGTCATTGTCATAAGGGCAGCTAATGAACATTCTGCACTGCCAGCTGGAGTGTGTATTTTAGATCATCACAGGAGACAATCAAAGAGTACTCTGCACAACCAACTTGAGAGATGGGAGGTACTTCTGTGATTGCTAGAAGAGCCAGCGAATTAGCACAAGGCACTTCTAGCTCTTGCTGGAAACAGAAAGAAGTGGTTTCTCCTGCACTTAATTCTTTTAGAAAGGAGGCAGAATAATAGAGTCTTAGAGTTGGAAAGGACCACAAGGGCCATCCAATCCAACCCTCTGCCATGCAGGAATAGACAACTAAAGCACTCCTAAAAGATGCCCATCCAATCTCGGGGTTTAAAGGCCTCCAAAGATGGAGTGTCCAAAGAGGATGTTGGTTTGTTGTTGTGTGCCTTCAAGTCATTTTCAACTCATGGCATTCTATGGTGAACCTAAGAGGATCATGGCTGAGACCATCACTTAAGATGGCTGACGCAGACCGGAGTAACTGAAAAAATGTCCAGTATAAGACAGCAAGTGCCAGGAGAAACAGGTTTTAGTAGGGAGGAGAAGATCATAGAATCATAGAATCATAGAGTTGGAAGAAACCACAAAGGCCATTCAGTCCAACCCCCCTGCCATGCAGGAACTCAAAGCATCTCCAACAGATGGTCATCCATCCTCTCTCTAAAGACCTCCACGGAAGGAGACTCCACCACTCTCCAAGGGAGTCTGTTCCCCCTGATGGCGCTTAATTGCTCAGTATTGCTTATTTAAGAGGCATTGACCACTTCACCACTGCTCCTATTCTTGCTGACACACTGCAAATGAAGGCGGCATCTCTTTGGTGCCCATCAACTCCAGCAGCTGCCTCTACCAGTATCTGCTCAGATTTGTGAGGGGAGATGCTCTATGGAGCCAGAAGCCCCTCCAGATCTGGCTGCTGTAAGCAGATTTGGCATCCAAACCCAAATCAGGGAAGTTTGGCATGCTTCCTAAAGAACAGTTTACTGTACTGAAACTTCAAACATTGTGGATGCTATTGCCTTATCTCGTGTTACTTAAACCATATGGCTGTATCGAGTGCACCACCACCCAGCTCTGGAAAAAGGTTGTAACTGCAGTATTATTCTATAGCGCTGAGATGATGCATAGATCAAATCCCTTACCTTTTGCCTTGAAAGCTACTAACTTCAGAGATTATATGACAGCAGCGGACGCTACACAGTCTTGTCATAGGAATCCATCAGTGCCAAAGGATAGGTGCTGCCTGGAGCATCTCCCAATGGGTTTTCCAACACAAAGTCAAGGAAAGGCTTTGAAGCTGAAGGATGAGTCACATTGTTTGACGATTCGGAGGTGTTCAGTGAGATGCTCTCTGAATACAAGTTAGCCTCTGCAGCTGGAAGGTCCCTCTTTACTGACTGGCTGCTGAAGTTGATAACTTGGAACTGCCCCGTCTTCAGGAGTGGAGCGAAGAAGAGCAATATGAATGGATCCCAAACTGCAAAGGCTGGTGAGCACTGGCCGAAACAAGAAGTGGCATTGTTCTCTGGGTGCGGAAGTGAATTCCATCTATGGCAGAGAGCTTAGGAAGCTGCCTACACTGCCTGGAACCCTGTTGGTGACATATGTGTGGATAAAATGAAATTATGCATGGGTATGTCTTTTTTGGGTCCTAATCCTAGCATTGGACCAGGATGGGTTTGAATCCCAGCTTGGCCATGGAAACCCACTGGGTGACCTTGGGCAAGTCACATTCTCTGAGCCTCAGGGGATGGCAATGGCATACCCCTCTGAAGAAACTTGCCAAGAAAACCCTATGATAGGTTGGCCTTAGGGTCACCATAAGTTGGAAACAACTTGAAAGCACATAGCGACAACAACAACAACCAAATGCCTTGTTTTGGATGAGGCTCAAGGAACTATTCTCTATCCCTTTGTATTCTGTACAGACTTCCCTTCCCAGCAGCTATAAAGCCAGGTGAAGTGCATCTATGGCTGTTAAATGGCCAGGGAAGGGGAAGGGAGGGAACCAAGCAGCAGTGACTGTTTTGTGCCTCTGCTACAGTTTTTCAGAAAAAGGAAATGAGTTGGCCACTTCTCTTCTCTCTGTTGGGAGTGGAAGACAGTCCTCAATGTACAGTCAACTCCATCCTTCCTTCTGCCCTGGTCATGGAAGGACCATAGCACTACATCATGCGGCTTGACAGTTGCTAAAGGAGGAGAATTGCAGAGCTATGTATGTGAAGCAAGATTGTTAATGCAATGGCAGGTGATAGTTGAAGGCAGAGATGGAAAAAGGAAGGGTGTCTGAAAGGCCCTGAAGATCTCATCTCATCTCATGTGCTTTGGTTACTTTAATGACAGGTGGGTTTTGCTAATGGTTGACAACCAATGATTTTTTTTCACAAGCAATTTCCCAGCAGGGCTATTTCAGATTCTTTTACAGAGATTTGGATTCTTCAGGAACCAATCACAGTCCTTGAGGTGTTGGTTGTGATGCCATTTAATGACTTATGCATTTGTCTAGTGATAGTATTAAATTGTATAATGTTGGTTTATTAATTTCTTTTTTTTTTAACTTTTAAAAATATATTTAGTGATATATTTTATACATCTTCATTTCAGTTTTTCAATTTGAGTTGTGACCTCTCTTTGGGACCATGAACTAGGGATATACTTGGAAAAGATATGTGTGTGAGAGCATTAACCACCAAATAAGAAATTTTTCTTCACTCCCAAAATTCCTGGCATTGCAGTAACTTAACACTTCAGTTGAGCATTTAGAAACAGAGTTTAGACACCCAAAGAAAAGAGGCAAGCAATGTTACCAAGGGACTGCAAACATAACAAATATAAAGAGTTCTAGGTATGAACTGAGCTCTCATCCCTGCAGTAACTTTGCATGAAGGAGTCCCTCAATATTTACCCTCAAATCAAGGGTTGTCAGAACTGGTCTTACTCTACATTTCTTGTACTCCTAAAAATGTGTGAAACCCCTCAGAGAAATATTGCTGATCTTTATCAAAGTTCATTTATTTTCTCTCCAGAGTCTGCAAAATATTTTCCCGATCTGGGCCTTTGAAATCCACTTCAAATGTTGCTTTTTTAGGTTAAATAAACACTACTCTAAAGAAGGAGAGCTTCCCCTCTCAAAGTGATCCTGATTTTATAGATATTTATTTCAATGGCCTTTGGAATTTCTAAGGAAGTTTTGCCTCAGCAGGAAACATATGGACCGGAACCCTGTTGGTGACAGATGGGCATATAACTCAAATGTGTGTTTGTGTGTGTGTGTGTTTTGGATTGAGGAGCAAGGGGCAATTTGCTAGGGCAATTGACCCAAAATGCACCCCTTGGCAGGTGCCAGTGTGATGCTGCCACACTCCCCATGCCCAGATGCAGAATCTCAGCCTTGGTGGCAACTCTGTGCAACTGGCATTGTGCCTCATATGTCACCAATGGGATTCCAGTCCATAGATTTCCTGCTGAGGCAAAACATCCCTATCCTTCTGAAGCACATGAAAACAGATTTCTGTAAGATGGAAATCACTGCCTGGATATTCCCAGAGAGAAAAAAGAGCTTGGGAAAGCATTTTTTTTTTAAAAAAGAAAAAGACTGCAGACAGATAGTTTGCAAAGGAAAGAAGGATGTTCGGATCTATTGCTTCTCTCCTTTCTGTGAAAGAGAATATATTGTGATTGCACATTTTGGCAAAGGAAAGCTAGATCATCACAAGACGTGCTTCCTTAACCCCACAAGAGAGAACATCTGCTCTGTGAAATGCCAGAGATCTCCAGACAGCTCAGCGAACACACCAAAAATGAGCAAAGAAATCAGTACCCAGACATTTGTCTAGAGTTACTTTTGTTCCCACCAAAGTACTGATGTAGCAGTCAGTTTTCAAGTGTGCAGGTACTAATCTTGCCATTTCCTATAGCTGCAACCACCGAAAAGAATCTGAAAATGCAGGCAGATGTGTTGATCCCTATCAAGAAACCAGTGCAATCTATTTTCATCTCCAACCTGGGCAGGTCTTTTGTAAAGCTAATGCATCTTAGCCGCCCTTACAAAATCAAGTCTTCTCAAATACATTGCTTTGGAACAGGGAATAATTGCAACTACACATTCTCAGTGTGAGGATCAGAGCAAAAGAAACAGAGAATCCTTGGGAGTGGCAGCATATATCATCATTCTTGATATATATATTTTTAAAAAGCCCCGAAGCTCTGACCTTATGGGCCTTGCCTCCACTACGTCATTTCTCCCAACTTTCAATAGTTCAGAAGCTTGGAAGTTCAGAGTGAAACCCAGAGCGGAGTCACTATCCCACTGAGAAGGGATCCCTTCCCCTGACAATATATGTCTTTTCTTTCCCGAAAACAAGGCATGGCAATGAAGAAGGGCACAGGAGCCTGGTGGGCATGAAGAAGGCCCTAATTCAAGAGGCACTCAGTCTGTTTTTGGCACCGCTGTGAGGTCTCCTACCTCTGACATTCCGAAATGCATGATCACAGATTGAAACGCACAATTATAGATTCTGTGGATGCCCTGCATTCTTGTGTATATGGAGACACTCAGCATATTTTTTTCTCCCCTCCAGCTGCCATACCCCAGCATGCTTTCCTCAAAATTGGTCGAGGACAAGTCAGCATGTTTTGGCCACAGGGCTGAGAGCGATGATCTGCTCCCAAGGTCCAGTTCACAATCATATCAGATCTTTCATATACACACATATGTGTGTGTGTGTATATATTCCATCCCCTCCCCAGCACCAACCTTCCCTGATCCCTGAGCATTTCAGCTCTTCAGGATGCAATTGGGGATGGAGGGTAGGCATGGAAGGGAAGAAAGAGGCTGAAGAGCTGAAGTGTGCATTGTAATGTCATATTGGTGCCAGCCTGAATAAGTAGATCATGGGGTGGAGGGGGAGAGATTGAGAGAGAGAGAGACTGTCTCTCTCTCTCTCTTTTTGGTAAGTAAGTAGAGACATACTGCACCATTTCCTGATTCAGTGAGCTCTAGAGAGTTGCTGGCTGTGTGCAGCAGGGGAGGTGCTAGAGCTGATCAAGCAGCGTAATTTTATACATTACTGAATCAGTGCAGGAGAACCTGGAGGGACAAAGCATCATCCACTCATCCTTTGGACAGCATCGCGAAAGCCTCCTGCTTCTCCTCCTCCTCTTCCAGCCATGCTCTGAGAGCTTTGTGCATTGCCCTTGCACCCACCCACCCATCTTTTCCTTCCTCTGCTCCCCACTCCTCTTTTTCTCCATTGCTACCATTGCCTCCTCCTCCTCTTCTTCCTCCTCCTGGTGTGAATGACAGAGTAGTCTGATGATGGCCCTCGTTATGGAACCTATTAGCAAGTGGACGCCCAAACAAGTAGTGGATTGGATGAAAGGTAAGCCTCTTGTCTGCATTTGCAGGGGAGCTTTCTTTCCCCCTTCTGGGTCTCTTGCTTGCTTTCTCCCAGGCTTTTTGGTGAGCTGGGCTTTGGGGCATGATGCATTGTGGTGGCCCAGATCCCATGCTTTTTTGGATGTGCAGGGGGTGGGTGGCTGGGGGAGTCAGGCATCTGTCTGCCTTCTCTTCCAAGTGAGTTGATCAAGAAAAAGAGAGAGAGACAGGGCTGCATGGAGAAGGTGGCATTTGTGGACCCTCATGGGTTGGGAAGTACCTCTTGAGTGATGCATCTCAGTGCAAATCCTGGGAAGGTCTCTGTGGGTGCCTTGAAGAAGACCCCCACTGAGTCATTGCACAGTGGGATGATGTGGGATGATGCCTGACATGCTTTCTCGGTGTGTCTTTTCAATGTCCTGGCATGTTTGGAACAGGTGACAGGGCACATGGCAAGCTGGACCCAGGTTGCAGCACTCCTTGTGTGTGTGTATATGTGTAATTTGACAGAATGAGGGAAAAGGGGGTGGTGGTGATGATGATGAAGGCTGCCCTCTCCCTTGATTCTTGAACCCCATCCAGATTGCTCTGCCAGGCTCCTCTGGGTTTGATCTGTCATGCATTGCCTGTCTCAAGCCTGCCCTCCCTTCTTCAGCACCTTGGACAGTGCAGCCCTTGCCATATATGGAGCCTTGCAAAGAGGGGGAGAGAGAAAGAAAGAGAGGAAGGGAATGCCAGAGGACATCCTTGCTGGGGAAACTCTTCAAGACAACTTGTCAGGAATGATTATGGACAATCCTTGCACCTCCCCACCACCCCCTCCAACCCATTATGTAGGGATATGGACCAAGAGACCCTGGAATTTCCTCCTTTCCCCCTTTGAATGCTCACTCAGTGGTCCCAACAGGTGCAATATTGACAGAAAGCAGACAAGTCACTTCTGATGATCACACAGCTAATAACAGCCATAGCATTTGCATTGTGTCTCCCTCGCCGCTCCCCCCAAAATTAAGTTGCCGGTGGAAAACTACAGAATATATCTGTGGAGACATTGCTTGGAAAGAAAGGCTAGTGGCCATACACAGCAAGCCATGCCTCTGCATCATCCACTATATAAAAGAGACTAGCATTTGCTTTTTGAGAAATGTGCATGGCATTATAGATAATAGAATCCCATGTGTTCTTGTGAAATATGTATGCATTCATTAGAATGGGCTGGGCGTGCATAAATACAAGAGCAGAAATAGGATGTCCTGAAGCATCCTATGGCCATAATCTTTTTTTTTAAAAAATCTTTTTACTAGAAACCATATTAGCATTTTTTTTCTGTACAGATTTTAAATAAAAAGAGAAAGATCACCAGGAAGTGCATATCTTTATGCCCAATACTACTGACTTCCAACAGAGGCAAAATATGATATATGATAGCTCTAGCTGTGTTCTGGGTCATAATTATCACACTAGTTATATTGTATCTTTTAATTTAAATAATTAAAGTACAAAGTAGACCATTTCTGAAATTGTTAAAATATACCCCTAGTTCTTCTTTCCAAGCTTCCTCCTCCTTCTCTACTGGCATCAATATTCACACCTGGTATAAATGTTCTTGTTATGTGTTTATGGGATGCATACATGTTCAGCATATTCTATCCCATGGGTGGCTAATGTTGAAAGAATTCTAAGAATTGATTTTTTAAATGAAAAATTTCATTAGCCCAAGCAAGCTTGGCTGCTAGGAAGGGTCTTAAAATGACTTGCCATGTGAGATGACTAAATATAGGTGCACTGTTAGAAATGAGACGCCGGTGCCAACAAGAGCTAGCATCATAGTGTTTAAGTAGTGTTTAAGGTCTAGGGCATGACTGGACAACCTGTAGTGCTCTGGCTGTTTTTGGAGCCCAACTCCCATCCACCCAGAGGCCAATGTTTAAGGCAATGGGGGTTGTAGTGCTGAAACATCTGGAGAGCCCCAGGTTCCTGACCACTTTTCTAAAGATCCTTTGATTTGGAGAGGAAGATGACATTTTAACGTTTGCACCATACAGATAATGTGATAGAGCAGTAGGAAGCAATGGGAATATTTTAATTGTGTTCTATTGTCCTACTTTGGGGGGGTCAGTGGGAGGGGAGAAATAATTGCTGAATTCAAGCTAGACTTTTACACTCTACCTCTATGTGTGCAAACAATTTTTGGAAGAGCAAATGTACAACTCCTACTTCTCTATCTTTAACACCTGGGATCAGGCAAATGCATAATTAGGTATGTAGCACCATCCTTTTGCCTGCTGTGGATTCTGCTGAATGTTTATGAAGTGAGTGGGTGGGGATGAAAGGGGCAGAATAAGAAGGTGCTTCAACCCTTTTCTTTTTCATTTCTTCCTCCACCCCAAAACAGCTGCAACACATCTGTTTCCAGTTAGAGTTCCAACACACACACACACACACACACAGAGATGGAGCATTGAACACAGCCATTCCACCTGCTTCATAGAAATTTAACAGTGGCACAGTGATAAAAGATGGAGTTGCTACCATAACGTCTAGTTTGTTCCAAACTTCCCTATTTCTTTAACAAGAGAGAGAAAGGGAGAATAAGATTTGATTACAGGCTTTGTATTTCTGTCCTGGAGATAGAGTTTGTCTCATCATGACATAACAAATGCAAAAGGGATTCTCCGCAGAGTTAAGGGGTGTTCTCTGAAAACTAATTCTTGCACAATTGAATGTGAGGGTGCACTATGTGTAGCAGCTCAGGGATGCCTTTGACAGTGGGGCTTTTCAGAAGGCAAGCAGAGAGTCAGGATTCCTTTTAATACCATTTCTTTGCTCTTTCCACCATAAAGGATTACATTTTCCTTTAGCTTTTGCTCCACAACAGAACAGATGTTACAGAATAAACTATGCAGCCAAGGAAGGGGAGGAGGATTGCACTAAATGTTATATTGCAGCCCAAATGTAATGTTTGATCACTTGAGGACTTGATGGAATCGGCATGAGGCTGAAACTGCTTATCATTTTTGGCACTTACTTACAACATTGCCTTCAGTGGTGCCATTCTATAGCCCAAACTGATTGGTTGCATTGACCCACATGACTTTATTTAGTAGTGTCTGGTGATGTCATCATGTAAAGATATAGTACAGCCCTACACTTCCACTTACTACTTGATTCCACATTGGGAGAGGGAGGCATTTCATCCCTGCGTGACTCATTATGAAGGAGGAAATTCCGAAACTCCCCCTCTGAGAGCCTAAGCCTTTTTTTCCCTTTTTTCTTTTCTTGCACAGAGGAATTCTTATCTGCCTAAAAATATGATCAGCAGATCAAAACAGTTAACATTCCATGCAGTGCTAATCCTAATGTAACAATTGTTTGAAAGAAGACCTTGATCTAATCTGGAAGTGGAACAACTGGATGCTTCCTCACCCTTTAGTGTTTAGGATACCATATAATCCTACATTGCTGCCTCATGGTGGCATAGATGTGACCCTGAGCTTTCAAAGTCTATGCCAGGAGAGTCCCAGTTGTTCCAGATTCTGACTGGTAAGGCTTTGATTATAGTCCCTGTGGCAGATTGTCATCCGAATGCCAGCCTGCCTAACTACAGAAAGGCATAACACCATCAGGTAATATATTAGCCAGAACAACTATAAATGCAACAAAGCATGGTATACCAAGGGGTAGAATGGGTGGGTGAAATGGGGGTATTGTCTCTCCAAATGAGAACTTTGCCCTCCATTGGAAATCTCCAAATTTCAAGCCTTACCAAGAGTGAGACACTGAAAGTTGTTTATACCTATAACACTTCTATTTTCTGTATTCACATTCCCTTGGTAACTTTGCCTGCCACCCACCCCCTGTTTTTTGGATGCCTAAGCTCTGTTTCTAAATCCTCAAGTGAACATGCAAGGCTAAACATTTTGGGAGTGAAAGAAAATATTTGGGAGGAAGAATGGGGCAGGGGCCCTGCTCAGGTATACCTCTGGGCAATGGTGTGATTCAGTGATTCCATCTTTAAAATTCCATCTTTATAGTCTCCCCATCATTGAACCGCTTGAACCCTAGTTTTGTTAGCACTTCAAGTGTTGTTCAGTCCAGGGTCTAACCTCTTATTGTAAGTCTTCCAAAGTGAATGCTTCCAAACCTGAGTTAGTATGGACTGTGACATAAGCAATAACCGGTCACAAGACAAGGTCACACACAGATTCCATCATAAGGTGGCTGCAGAGCTACCTTGTGATATTACAAAAAGAAATGATTCCACTTTTACATGTCATTAGTTAGAATTCATGGGAGCTCAGCCATAGTGACTCTGGGCAAGTCCCACTCTCTCAGCCATTTGCTGTTTTTGTTAATTTCTCTTCAGTTAACCCTGATTCATGGCAACCCTGTGGATGAGACATCTCCAAGGGCCCCCTGTCCTCCACTGCTCTGCTTAAGTCCTGTAAATTCAGACCCATTACTTTCCTAATTGATTCTATCCATCTAGCATGTGGTCTTCCTCAATTTCTACTTTCCTCCACTTTTCCTAGCATTATTGCCTGTTCTAATGAGTCATGCTTTCTCATGATGTGTCCAAAGTATGACAGCCAAAGTTTGATCATTGTGGCTTCCAGGGAGATTTCAGGCTTGATCTGTTCAAAGACCCACTTGTTTGTCTTTTTGGCTGTTCACAGTATCCCCTCAGCACTCTTCTCCAGCACCACATCTCAAATTGATTTTCTACTTACCTGCTTTCTTCAATGTTCAGCTCTTGCATCCATACAGGGTGATGGAAAATGCAATGGCTTGGATGATTCCACTTTAGTGCTCAGTTGTATATCTTTTGGGGGTCTTTGCTAGTTCTTTCATGGCTGCCTTTCCCAGTCTTAGAGGAAGGCAATGGATAACGTCCTCTGCAAAACTCTTGTCGAGAGATCCCAATGGTAGAGTCACCCTAACTTAGAGTTGATTTGAAGGCATTTAAATCAACAGTAACAACAAAACTCGAACCCTATTCCAGGGCTAGAGTTGCTGGATAATGTAAATGTAGATAGGGTGGTTTTGGCCAAGCATCCTCCACATTTGAAGTTGAAGGCTTTCATGGCCACATAGCCCCCCCCCCCCCAAACAACCCACAAAACCCTATCCTTCACATTGATATTCCTCACATTGCCACCCTCTGGAATGAGTCTTGAGAGCACTCATATTGTATCAGAAACATTGGAAGAAACAAGAAGGGTGAGAAGGTGAAAGTGCCATGCAAGACAAATTTAAACTGCAGATGGGCAGGGCAGAAACTTGCAATCTGGATGTGCAATTTGACATCCCAATAGCTTCCACCAGCAACACATAGTCCAGCCCAGTGACATCTGGTAGATCTGCGAGTTTGTATCACTCAGCAGGAATAGATTGGCCCTTTCATATCAAATGATTTGCAGGGCAAGAGAGTGATAGGTTGCTCTATCACAATTTTGTCTGAAATGGCTTTTAGTCTCTCCTTCCACCCAGAAAGGGAATAGCTGTAACTCAGTAGCAGAGTTCAAAGAAGTAGTCGTGTTAGTCTCTTGCAGCATTTAAAAAAAAAGCATGGGGGAGGGGGAGAGAAAAGAAATATGAATCACCTTTCAGAGGAACTGATTTTTATTTTACCTTAAACATACTTCTTCAAATGCAGTACAAAATAATATTAAAACCTCAGGCTATAAAGTTTATTTATACAGTTGGGTGAGTGAAAGAGAATTTAATAAGATCCAGAAAGATGCAAATCATATCCCTTGCCCTAAATCTTAGCAGAATGCATTTTTTTAAATGCTGAAGGAAGTCCTTTTCATCTCCAGGTTTTAAAAAGGGATCTGCTATAGAAAACAACTCTTGTCTAAAAGCCAGGAGAGCCACAAGTAGAACTAGACACATCCTGAGCTAGATGGGTAAAGCATTTTTGTCTCTCAATACAACTAGCACTTGATCTATAGGGCTCCTATTTGAAACCCATAGTACTCAACATAATACACCCCCTTTTCCTTTCTCAATAGCAGCTTGGGGGATCTTCCAAACAGTCAGCATTGCACATGACATTAATCCTAGGATCCTTTCTTGGGGGAAAAAAGTCTTGATAATAATAGTCTGTTTTCTTTCGCCATGGTCAAAATTGAGTAAAGCCTGTGAAAAACACAGATAAGTTTGTTGTAAAATTTAGTCTTCTATGACATTCTAAGCAGAGGATTCCCAATATCTTTGTATAATCCTTGCATATGTATGATAAGCATAATTTTTAAGAACCAGTGCTCATTTAAAGAGGAACCCTTTGCCGTGACTGACTGACTGGTATTGTGTGACCTTTGGACTGGACTCTAGACTATTCCTTTGTATATTCCCCTGTTGTGCTGCCCTCAGTAGAGGTAAGCAGGACACCCAGTAATTCTGGGATCCAACATTGTGAGAGTGGGAGAAAAGTTTCACCTTTTTTACTTTCCCCATAGCACAAATCATTTTATAAAATTCCATCATATCTTCTCTTATTCCCCTCCCTGCCATGTTTCCAAGCTAAACTTCTAAACTGGTCTGGGGCAGCCTAGTTTTTACAAAAGACAGTTCTCTGTTTTGAAAAGTTATCAGTAGACCATCTTTTGTTTGAAAAATGATGTTGTCAAGTTGGAGCGTGTCCAGAGTAGTGCCACCAAAATGGTGAAGGGTCTGGAAACCATGGCTTATCAGGGAAGACTTTGAGAGCTGGGTATGTTTAGCCTGGAGAGGAGACGGTTAAGAGGCAATATGACAGCCCAGTTTATGTATTTTGAGAGATGTCACATTGAGGATGGAGCAAGCGTGTTTTCCACTGCTCCAGAGACTAGAACACAGAACAATGGAAGCAAGTGACAGGAAAAGAGATTCCACCTCAACATTAGGAGGAACTTCTTGACAGTAAGGGCTGTTTGACAGTGGAACACACTCCATCAGAGAGTAGTGGAGTCTCCTTCTTTGGAGGTTTTTAAACAGAGGCTGGATGGCCTTCTGTCAGGTGTACTTTGATTGTGAGTTCCTGCATGGCAGAATGAAGTTGTACTGGATGACTTTTACATCTCTTCCAACTCTATGATTCTATGATTCTCTCCTGTTTTGAAAGGCTGCCCAGTCATAGGTTGGTTGTATGTTAACATACCCTAAGAAAGGAGAGCAGAGACCCATCAATGGCTAACACCTGGGCAGCAGACAGAGCAGGTTCACAATGCACCTAGTCATAGGCTTCTCCACTACATTGAGATCTGTATTTTATTTTGATATTTAAAGCTAGTATTTATTTTTAAGATCCAGCATGGCATAGTGGTTTGAGTGTTGAATCAGGATTCTGGGAAACTGGGTTCAAGTTCTGCTTAGTCATAGAAACCCACTGGATGACTTTAGGCATGTTACACTCTCTCAGCCTTATAGGAAGGACATGGCAAGCCTTCTCTGAATAAATCTTGCTGAGAAAACCGTAGGATAGGGTTGCCATAAATCAGAGTCACCTTGAAGATGCATAAGAATGTCTGATATTTCTAAATGTGCCTTCATACATACACATCAGTGTATACAAGTATATTTGCTCTTTTGTCCTCTTCTTTTGGGGGGTAAGGGTTGTATTTCTTCTGGGTTGTATTTCTTTCCTCTATTTCTATTTTGATTTGACTCATCAAGAGTTTTCTTATGGTGGTTATTGTGTGCTTACAAGTCATTTCTATCTTATAGTGCCCCTAAGGTGGAGCTACTACGGGGTTTTCCTGGCAGGATTTGTTCAGAGGGGGTTTGTCATTGCCTTTTTCTGAGGTGGAGAGAGTGTGTCCTGTCCAAGGTCACCCAGTGGGTTTCCATGGCTGAGCAGTTGTAGCCCAACACTCAAACCACAACACCACACCGGCTCTCTACTTTCTTATGATAGCTCAGGGTTAAAGGTAATGTATATGTCTATCCCATGCTTATATCCTATGTAAATCCAATAACATGAAAAATCCACCAAACAGCAATACCTTTATTGGGCCAGCCAAAATGCAAAATATACTGTACATATCGGCCTAATAAAGGCATCACTGTTTGGTGGGATTTTGATGTTATTGGATTTGCTTTATGGCCAATACAGCTACCCCGGATGTTTTATATCCTATGTATTCTCCCCATTTCTCTCTTTTTCTTCTTCATTCCTCCCCTTTGTATTTATCCTTTAAGAAATAAAAACAACAACAATAATGGAGACCAGACAAGGGCTGAATTCAAGGGAGGCTGATACTGAAGTACAGCAAACCAACAAAGGAGTAAGCGAACAAGACTAGGATCTGGCCAGTGCGAAAGAAAACGAAAAACAGCAAAGATGTAGGCAGTATTCAAAGTCAGGCCAAAAGCAGAAGAACAGACAGGCTGGCTTTATGCAGAGCTACAGCAGGGACCTCAGAGAACAATGCTATCCAGCTTCTTTCTCTCTGCTACAGAGGATATCAATGTTCTCTAACCATGAGACTCTTGGCTTGAATCCTAGATGATCCTGACAGGGAACACAAAAGCGGGTGGCTGTTTGCCTTGTGATCTGATAGTCAGCTTCCCTGCATGGGATCTGCCAGGCCAGAAGGAAAAATGGAATTATAGTCTAGCCGTGACCAACCAGTAGCCCTCCAGATGTTGTTGGACTGCAACTTCCATATTCCCCCACCACAGGCTATTCCAACAAGGGCTAATGGAAACTGTAGGATTTGCAGGGCTACAGTTAGCCCAAATGTAGGTAAGGTGGCCTTTTGGGAAGTGACTGAGCAAAGCAACCTTCCTCTTCTTAAGGAGCTGAAAATTCTCCAGGGGAGCAAGACATCATAGCTGTTGTGTTGTATTTTCTCATCTATGAGCTCTTTTCTCATAATGAGGCCAGATTTAAAAGTGAATCTTGATGCTTTACCGTGATGACATAACACCCATTTCTTTCCTCAACCTTGCACTTTCCAGATGTGTTGATTTGCAAGTTGGTTGGGGGTGACAGGAGTCCCAGTCAAGCACATCTGGAGAATGCCAGGGTTGGGGAAGATGGATTTACAGCTGAGGACCAGGGCAACTACCTTTGCATTTTAATTCAGACTAGTAGCAAGGGTCACTTGTGAAACATGTGATCCTACGAAGCTGTGCAAATGATAACATCCATTCTGCCAAACTAGATATATCAATATGGAAAAGCTACTGCTGTCCCTGACAGTGAGAGAAGTGTATATTTTATAGACACCCGCATCCCCCATCACCAAAGCAGTACATGAAGGGCATGTAAGGGAATACAATTGTAAAACAACATTTCAGATCAAAGGAGGGGAGATAAGAGGCAAAGTAGATGTTACATTAAAAGGATGTTACATTAGAAGGATGGAAAAGTTATTTTAAAAATGCAAATAGCACCAGTTTAGTGTGTGTTTATGTGTATGTGTGATGAGTAAGGATCAGACCAGAAATGGAGAAGAAATTAATCCTTTCTTTTCCTTGCTGTGGTTTAGAGGACATTCAGAATTTGCTTTGGGGTGAAGGAAATCCCCATTGTCAGGGAAGACGAACTTCCAGAGTCCCCTTCTTCAGCTTAAACAGGGTTTTAACAGCATCTATTTTTAACTGTTATCAGCATTATATTTTTAGCCTTGCTGCCTATTAAATAAAACATAGACATCTTTGTTGTGGCACTAAAATTTCCATTATGAGATTTCTTTGGGAATGGTGGGTAGCCTATTTATCCGCCTTCACATGCTTTTCCTTTTGCAGCCGGGAGATGCCATGTGTATATAAATGAACGGCTCTATGTGTGACACGACCTGGCATTTGTAAGAAAACTGCAGCAGCAACAGACCCAGTTGTGGTCCTCGGGAGCCTGCGAGGCGATTAAACATCCAGCCTTGTAAATATATAAGATCAGTTTCTTCTTAAATGAACCTTTTTTTGTGATCGCTTCACATGAAGTCATTTCTTCCAAGCCTTGCTGACTGATAGCTGTGTTTTGCTGCCCAAGGATCAGATGAAAATGAATTGTTCAGATGCAAATGCTCTGTTTCATAAATGCAAACCCAGCTTTCCAACATAAGGACCTGACTCCCCACCCCTTCCATCGGGCTACAGCCATGACCAAAAAATACAAACAAATTTGGATGATAAATTGATTAACTATGCTGCATTGATCCCCTTCAGAATAATTACATGTTCTCAGCAGAAGGGTTTTCCTTAGTACGCAATCCCTCGGTTTCAAGATAGTTCATTAAAAAGAGAGAGAGAGGGATGGAAGGATGGGAGGGGTAGGGAGAAAAGAAGTTGGTGACGTGCATGAGCTTGTTAACATTCACCTCACACAGCTTTCTGGCAAACCCCTTCTCATTCTCTCTGTTTTGCCTCTCATTAAGTCACTACCTGCTTTGTAGCAATGTGTCATAAAAAAAGGGAGTCTCCCAGATTTGCAGAAAGCGATGTATTAAAAAAAAAAAAAGAAAAAGTGTAATGCGGCGTGGAATACCCAAGCATATTTGATCATCTTCCAGCCATGCAGCCATGTGTCGATTATGCCAATCTGTTTCTTCCGCATGTGCTCCTTTCCAGATATACTTTGCCACTTCTGTTCTCTGAGGGCATATCCACACTAGAGGCTTAAACAGGCTTAACAGTTCTTTCCCAAGTCTTTGGAATCTTGGGAATTGTGAGATTTTTTTCCCCTCCCCTTTTAAAGGAGGAGAAGCATCTCTTCTCAGAAAGTATGTCACTGAAATAAATCCCCAGATTTCACAGTGCCCAGTTAAACTGGTACATTAGGCATATACTTGTCAGAGATGGCTATCTCAAGTCTTAGCTGCATTGTCAACGTCACTACATGTTGGAAGCACAACTAGGACTCTGATCATTGTTTCCTGTTATAAGATGGTGCTCATTAGTAGTTCTTATTACTATTTAAATGTGCATTAAAAGAACCGTCAGTGTGCTTTTGGCAGGCTAACCCAAAACAGTTGCGGAAGGAGAAAAGCCAATGACAGATTTGACCCTGCAAGTCAAAACATGCAGATGTTTCTCAAGTGAAGTGTATGCTCAATCATGGAAACCATGACCAAGTCATTCTCTCTCAGCTTAAGAGGAAGGCGATGGCAAATCTCCGAAGAAACTTTGTCATGAAAATCCTATGATAGAATTGCCATGAGTCAGATTTGGCTTGAAGGAACATAACAACAGAAATATAAAACTGTGACCCATTAAAAGACATTTCTGCCATAACACTCCAAGATCCATAAATAGCCCTTTACCTGCTGCTAGACAGGAGACTCTCCAAACTCTGTTTACTAATCTTTAATAAAGGATATACTGAATAAAGGATATACTGATCAGAGGTTTTTCCTTTTTCCTTCTGATAAAAGCTGGGCACTGAAAAAGTTGTTTGAAGTGTAAAGTGGTGGCAATCCATGCCGAATCCCTCTTCCAGTTGTCTGTGCCATCCAAGAGAAGACTGTTAGTGGTGACAGAGGGTCTTATCTGTGGCTGTCTTGTAGAAATGGATGTAAATCCAGATTTGGTTCATTTTTCAGGAAGCAAATGAGGCAACACGAAAAAATTTCTCCCCTCCGTGATTTTTTTTTTTCAGGGGGGGGGGGAAGTATGAGGTGGGGCCCATATTGCATGCCTGCCAACATTTCACACTTGTGGCCAAGATACATAAGAGTGGGTCAAGTTAGCAAAAGCTGTTAATGAAGGCCCAAGCTAGGAGATGCTGCAGCAGTTTCCTTTTGCCTGGGCCTACTGGGAAAGGCAAGTACCATAGTCTGGTTTGGTCTGTGCATGAAATCTGTTCATTCATTCACAGTTCCACCTGCACCTCTCCTCCTCCCTCTGCAGAGTGTAAACTACCAGGGAGAGTACTTTTGTGCTGTGAACTCAATCTGTTGCAATTGAAGGAAGCAAAGGACAAAGTGGGGAAATGAAAGGAGGAAAAGATAGAAACTGGGGCATTCTAAAAACAGCTCAATAAGTGGGATGATACAGTATTAATTGGCACCGTCCATACAAAATTGGAAGGTATAATAGGCTATCCATAACATTTGTTTTCAGCAGGGGTGGTAGGAGCTTCTACTTTGGGGAAAGTGTTCAGCATCTAGCTCTTTTCAAATTTAGACTAAAATCCAAAGCAGATTCTCAGACAAGGCAGCCATCAGACCCTTAATAAGCATCCATTTATGAGATATTTTTGAAAAGAGGTGAATTATCATCTTGCACAGACAAAGCAATGGGAATCTTATGTGGCCAGTTTTTTTTCTTTCTCCCTCCTGTCAATGCTCCTGCTTCTCTTTCAACCCACTTCCCACTGTTTCCCCCAACTCTGTGTCTGAATCATAACCGATACTGTACCTTACTGTAGTGCACATTGCTGGTGGGAGAATGTTTTGGCAGGATTATGACAGGCGCAGACAGAGCAGAATTCAGCATCTTCATGCAATACCTGAGCTATTTTTAGGCCTTGTTATTTCTGCAGTGAGGTTTTAGGAGTCTCTCGGTCTCGGAGGAGGAGGAGGTGGAGCCAAACGTGTGGGCTTTCACTGCTGAGTAGTAGTTGCTTGGGTTGCAAGCCAGTCTCAAATAAATCTCTACTGTGCGATGCTTGTAGCTATTTTCAGTCTAGGTTGGGTGGATAGGTAAGGGAGCTACAGGCACTTTCCTCAAAACGTTTATCATACGAAGCTTGAAAAGTGGAATGAGACAAGAGGATAGCAGCATCTGCGGCTGTACCTTAACACACAACACAGTTTGTCCAGTAGTTGATCTGTAGTCCATCCATTGCTCCATCTCATTGATGGGCAAACCCCACTTGTGTTGCTTTTCCAATGTTGTTGTTGCACATGTGATAGGTTCCTCACATGGTGCACATGGGCATGAGTCTGCTTCTTTTTCCTTCTCCCCTCTCCTCTTCACTGTTCCCCAGCAGGCTATTTTATTTCTTTTTTCCAATTTCTTTTCTTTTTTATATAATGGGTTGCCACGATTGCTCAATTGTGCTAAAAATAAAAATAAATACAGACTGAAAGGCGTACTGGGAAAGGCATAGGGCAAGAAGGCAGGGCTATGAAGGCCAGTGTGGAGAAGACAGAGGCAGCACCATGACAGTTTGGAAGAGCTGTGTGATAATATTGTCCCCAACCTGGTATGTCTGCATTTCTTTGACTAAAGTGATTGTGTTGCCTTACAAGCCAGGTGTGAGAAAGTCCTCTGTGTGTTATATTTTAATGGAAGTATGGTGACGGGATGAGTAGGAAGCTATTCTTTGGGAATGGGTGTCACTGTCTCTTCTTGAATCAGAAGAGGCACCTAGCTAGCAGTCAGGGCTGGTGTAAGTGACTGGAATTTGGGGGAATTTGCAGCACTCTAGCAATCTGACAGGGGCCACCACCTACTCTGGACTGCTTTTATATACATTTGTTGTTGCCACTGTTGTGTGCCTTCAAGGCCTTTCCGACTTATGACAGACCCTATGATAAACCTATCAGAGTGTTTGCACAATTTGTTTGGGAAAAGTTTGCTATTGCTTTCCCCTGAGGCTGAGAGCATGGGACTTGCCCAAGGTCACCCAGTGAGTTTCATGGCTAAGCTGGGAATCAAACCCTGGCCTCCAGAGTCAGAGTCCAGCACTCAAACCACTACTCTATGCTGGTTCCCCTCCAATATTTCACAGTTGACAAATGAGATACATGTTACCAAATGACATTGGAGTGTGATAAAGATAGCAAAAGCTATTGATGAAGAAGAACACACAACTGAGTCGAGGCTGCAACAGTTTGCTTTTGCTTGAGCTTTCTGGGAAGGGCAAGATTCTGCCCACTTTCCTCCTTTGAGGAGTTGAATGTTGTGAACTACGTCTTGCACTCTGAGCTCAGTTTGCATCAATGGAAGAAAGCTGGGGACAACAGGGGGAAATGAGAGAGGGAGAAGAAACTAGGACATTTTGAAAACAGTTGAAAAGGTGGGATGAGAGAGAATTGGGACTGTCCCTGCCAAATCAAAACTGTTGGAGGGTATATTTAAATAACTGCCACTTAAATATCTCACAGTGCCCTGACACAGCACTGTGGAGAGTTAAAATGATAACTAGTTCCTGGGGCCCAAGAGTGCTCATGTAAAAAAGTGAAATGTGGAAAAATAGTTTGCACTCAACTCAGCAAGGGAAGAGGAGAAAGGGGGTAGCACTGTGTCTTTTCCAGTGGGCTCAGGCAAAAGCAAACCGCTACAGCTTTTCCAAGTTTGTGTCTTCTTCCTCACTAATTATTTTTGCCATCTTGACCACACTCTGATGTTGAATTGGCACACATATCCTAGGGTACAAATATGCACAGTTTGCCTGATCTGCTGTCAAGTGTTGACTCTGGAGCACAAACAGGATCATGTTCATGGACTGTCTGGCAATACTATGGCAAGGTGGGTCTTCTGAAAAAGGTGAAGGGTGGCCCTATTCATTCAGGAAAGGAATCCCCACATTGTTCATTGAATCTTACTTCTGGAAACACAGGAAAAGGACGGCAGGCTGTGTTATCCTGTCAAAACCCAGCTTTTGCTCTCTTTAAGAAAGCTGGACCTCTGATAGGATGCCTCTTTTTCTGCTTTTGTTTACTTGGAGAGCCACAGAGAGCTGCGTAGCTGCAGGGAGAATGATCAGCAATAACAAACACAAAGCAGTCCCCTTGCTCCTGCATTTAATGGTGCTGTGTTAAAATTGAGTTCCTGCTGTAGTCATCACTTACGTCCCCAAATAATGGATACAGAAAATGGTCTTGTGTGCCCAGAATGTGTTTACTAGGCTCAGGGACAGTCAGAACAGTTTCATTATGAAAGTGACCTAAAAGCTCAGGACTTTTGGAAGATCCATTGTTACGTGCCAAAGCTCTTCCACACCAGCATGTAGGGCCACCAACATTTAACCCAACCCAACCCAAGCATGTTCACTTCAATGGGCAACAGAGACCATGACATGTTTATTGCTCACTAGACTCGACTCTGCATGAATTGCCCCTGAGAACATGTGCCATGGAAAGAGCCAGCAAAATTCTGATTCACAAGCTGCAGCTGCAAGAATGACAGTGGCATTATATTGCTTTCTCTGACATATATGACACATTTTTCTCTCTCTTGCCTTTCCCTTTCCTTTGCTGGCTTCCACCAGCAGTTAGCTCAGTTTGCTGTTCAGTATCCATTGGGGTCCTGTCCTGTAGAGGAGAGTGAATCATAAAAATAAGATCTAATAAAATCTAAGTCAAGAGTAGTTATAGTCCCACTATATTCTGCACTAGACAGGCCTCGCTTGGAGTATTGCTTTCAGTCCTGGATGCCTCATTGTAAGAAAGACACTCATGTATAAGTCTAGAAATTTGACCCAAAAATTGACCCCCGAAAAAACCTGGGTCAACATATTCATGGGTCAATGTATGTACTGTACTTTAACTCTTATCAAAAAAGGAACCATGCCTCGGTGAGAGCCAAGAGTGCAATCTGTCCTGAAATCACTGACCATCCATCCACCTTTAGTATGAGGACAAATAGGTATGCCTGCAAGAATTTTGTATGTTCTTTGGCACTGTTTTCCTTTCCTTCATGCTTTAGATCCTTTCTACATAACCCTTATGGGGTTATTGGTTCCTGATGAAAGTTTTTGGGGCCCATTCACTTGACACAATTTACACCACGGCTGCTTTCTATGGAGACCTGGGCTTTTTAGCTTGGAGACATGAAAGAGCTCTCTGGTAGAGAATTCTAAACTGCCATTCCCAGGGCAGAATGATGACAGCTAAAGTGGAATCACAGCACTTGAATTGCACAGTGTGGATGGGACCTAGGCATTCTGAAAAGGCAGGAAAGAATTCAGGATTAAAAGCTCTAGTGCAGAGTTGGACGACTGTGGCTGGATGGGGGGCACTTTTAAATTGGGAAGGAGGGAACCCTTCACAACTTCCCCCAAAGTGGATGGAAGTCCACTTCTGGTTCTGAAAAAGTGGTATTTTTTTATGTCAAACAGTAAGTGTGTATGCGCGCGCATGTGTTTGTGTGTGCTTATGATCTATTTACAAAATAAATGGTTGCACCTGGAAGCTTCCAAAAGCAGACATTCTTTGACTTCTTTTGGCCAGAGGAAGGATTATGGACATGGCAATATCCTTGCGGGGGGGGGGGGGATGCGCAGTCCCAGGGCATACTTTCCCAACCCTTCTTTTAGTGGATCTGGAAATGGGGTTGAATGCTCACTTTGATGCTACAGCATATTGATGAGGCCTATTAGTGATGCTTCTGAAATTCTCATGCAAATCTCTCCCCACGTTCTAGAATTCTCAATTAGGGCATTTTGTTCCCAAAGTAAAACCAATGCACTAGGAATTGTAAGTTCAGATCCTTCTCCCCTGCCTTTTCAAATTTTAACCAAATCACTGTGCCGACATAATTGGTCAAAGCCTTCCTTTGTGTCTTTCTGCCCTTCGACAGGTCCCTGTGCGCATTGTAAGAATGGTGAAGGTATTGGTTTGCTCCTTCTCTTGGAACAGCTCTGCCCAGTAAAGAAGGTGTGGGGAGATAGTTACATTCATAGTAATAGTGAATATAGAACAGTTACAAATATATAACTACACTACACATTTGTAGTTGTGGTAGTGAATGGCAGATTTATAAAGCAGCAGCCTTGTCCTTCTATTCTTTTCAATTGATGGTGTGTCCACACTGCACAATCTATAGCACTTTGATCCCACTTTAATTTGCATGACTCCATCCTAGAGAATCCTGGCATTTGTGGTTAGGTAAGCAACTTGAAATTATCTGGTTAGGTTGGAGCCATACTGCAGAAATAATCTAGTTTGACATAGCTTTAACTGCTGTGGAATTCTGGGAACTGTAGTTTTGTGAGACATTTATTAGCCTTCTCTGTCAGAGACCTCTGGTGCCACAACAGACTAAAGTTCTCAGAATTTGATAGCATGGGGCAATGACAGTTAAAATGATGTCAAACTGGATTATGAGTGCCCCGCCATGCTAGAAATCCCAGAATTCCATAGGATGGTGCCACAGCAGCCAAAGTGGTATCGGTGTACTCAAATTATGTAGTGTGGATACACCCTGAAATAACACAACGAAACATATTTTAAAGAAGAAGATCACCGTTGTTCATCTTTAAGAGGTACAAAATAGTATTCATGTTTTCATTTTTAATTTTAATTCAATGCTTGAAGAACTAATGATGTTCCATAGCTGACAAATAATGGTGAATGGGATTATTTAAAAAAAATTTAAGAAGACCAGGCTACCATTTTTATTATAATAATAATTCCTTACAGGGGACTAACACTGCAGTTGTGTATCTGGTATTGTTGTGTGCCTTCAAGTCATTTCTGACCATAAGGCAAGCCTATCATACGTAAGATTTTCTTGGCAAGATTTGTTCAGAGGAGGTTTGTCATTGCCTTCCCTTGAGGCTGAGAGCATGTGAGTTGCCAAAGGTCACCCAGTGGGTTTCTTAGTCCAACATTTAAACTGCTATGCCGTGCATGTCAACTCAGAAGTAAATCCTATTGAGTTCAATGGGGCTTCTTCCCCAGCAAGCATGTGTGCCCCTTTCCGCAGCCAACAGCTGCTCTTGGACAATAATCATTCTTAACACAAAAGCTCTGTTCGCTTCATAATTTGAATCCACTCCTGCAGATTTCAATGGGCTCTCGGCTGAAGCTATACTAAATATTGGCTATCAAAGATGTGTCTCAGCTGCGCTCCCTGATCTTGCTTTGAACTGTTTGTGCAAAATTAGAATCTGTAGCAGCAACCAGTGAATAAACTGAATACAAATGGGTGCTCATAGATAGCGCTTGCAATTTTCCTTTCCTTTTTTTTTCCTTCTTACTGGGTCTGCTTCTGTGCCTGAACAGTTTTAACACTCAGCAATGTGGCAGAAGAAGCTTTCACCAAAACACAGAGATAGTGAGTTAAAAGTGCACTGCCTATATTGCCAGTGTTATTGTGGAGTCACAGTTCACAGAATCCATCGTCTGGATTTTCTTATTAGAAGAGACAATGGTATCAAAGGCAACCACCTACCCATTGCCAGTTTCTTTGTCCCTTCCAAGCTTAGCTGCATATTACACAGTAGATTGATGATGGTAGATAGTGGTTTGAATGTTTGACTATGACTCTGGAGACCAGGGTTTCATTACCTGCTCAGTCATGGAAACCCATTGGATGACCGTGGGCAAGCCACATATTCTCATCCTCAGGGGATGGCAATGGCAAACCTCCTCCAAACAAATCTTGCCAAGAAAACCCCATGACAGGGGCACCTTAGGTTTGCCTAAAGTCAGAAACAACTTGAAGACACACAACAACAAGAACAGATTTTGCAGCATCTTCTCCTGTAACCCAAGAAGGTTGCTTGTCCTTGAATGGACAATTAAAATCCAGTCCCTTTGCAAAGAGTCATCCCTTGTTAGAGATAAAAACGGCTAGAATTATTTAGCACTGTAGGTTTACACAGTGCTGTACATACAATCAATTATAATAAAATAAAATAAAATAAAAAAGACCTGCTAGTGGCGTACACTCCACAAAGAACAATGGAGATTAATACTGTACATATATTAAATTAGAAGTAATAAAATAAACAACTAGAACTGGTATGATTGTTATTGATATTTGCTGTAATTCATTCATAGAACTATCCTTCCATGAGCCCCAATAATTTGCTCATCTTCAGATCCAACATTTTCTGAAATGTATGTGTCTGAGTAACCTCAGAAAGAACACATAAGCTAGGAGAGGCTGCGGAGGTCTGCCTTTGCCGGAGATAACGGAGAAGGACAAGACCATCTTGCCTCTTTCCTTGCTACATTAATTGAGTGCAAACAATTTTTGCACTTTGTACTCAGTTTGCAGAAATTAAAGTAAGCTAAGGACAGAGGAGGAATGTTAGAGGACAGAGACATTTTAAAAGCACCTGAAAAATTGGGACAGCAGAGGATTAATTGGGACTGTTCTTGCCAAAGTGGGACAGCTAGCAGTTTTGCAGATCAGGTCTTGCAGATCCAGGTCTGTGGCTTTCTTCATTGAGCCTATCCACCTGTAGTGCACTTTTCCTCGTTTCCTACTTCCTTCAAGTTTAATGACCATTATTATCTTTTCCAATCAATCATGTTGTCTCACAATATGACAAAAATACGATAGTCTCGGTTTAGTCATTTTGGCTTTGAAGGAGAGTTCTCGTTTGTTACTGCCTGCATTTTTGGGAGTCTCCTCGGAGACATGGCTATGGATCTGTCCGGATGAGCACTTGCATTGCAAAATGTACCAAAATGTATCCGAACTCTATGTGGCTGTCAGGCTCATGGTAAGAGAGAGTGAAATAGGATCAATCAAAATGTTGCAAACGGTACTCCTACATGAAATATGCCATCATTTCGGCTGTTATAGGTAAGACGATATATTGATGCCTACTGGAAAAAAAGAAAAGAAAAACTGAACCTGATTCCAGGATGCTCCAATCTTCACCTTTACATTGTTTTAGAGAAAAGATCAACAATAGGAAAAGTCCAAAGCCTTATGGGAAGTACAATGCCATTTCAGCTTCCTTTAGACCTCCATACAGACAACATTCTGGCCAATCTGAAATGACACTGTGTCACTCCTGACTTAACCTTTGGACCTTCAAAGTGAGGTGTCTTCCTATTTAAGTGTTAGGGAATGGAGTCCTATGTTCACCTCTGGGCATCATAGGTCCAAAACATACTACAGAAATAATCCAGTTTGAGACTGCTTTAAGTGTCCTGGCTCAGTGGTAGGGAATCTCGGGAAGTGTAGTTTATTGTTGCAGCAGAACTCTCTGAGAAGGAAGGCTAAATGTCTCACAAAACTACATATATTCATTTTTTAAAAAAATCCTGACAAATCCAGGTCTGCTGCCACTATGAGACATTTTCTCTGTAAATCAGACATTCAGAGAAGCCTACGATGTGCTTAGCCTCAGTGGTTTTTACAAGGTTTGTTAAAAGTCCAGCTCTGCCCTTTCCCCTGAGGGTCCTTTTGAGCTGCCAAGCCTATACATGACAGCAAGGTGATTGAATCATACCTTGGCCAAACTCCTTGCTTATAGAGATAGGAGGCCTGTACACTTCTTCACTGACTTCTCCTTCTGAAAAGGAGCGGGGGAAGCAAAAACACTGGGTTGTTTTTCTGCCTTTTTTTAAAAAATCAGTTTAAGGTACATTTGGAAAAGGCATAGCATCATAGAGTTGGAAGAGACCCCAAGGGCCATCCAAGCCAAACCCCTGCCATGCAGTAATAGCAGCCCTGGTGGCGCAGTGGTTAAATGCCTGTACTGCAGCCACTCACTCAAAACCATAAGGTGGCGAGTTCAAGACCAGCAAAGGGCTGAAGCTCGACTCAGGCTTGCATCCTTCCGAGGTCGCTAAAATGAGTACCCAGATTGTTGGGGGGCAAATAGCTTACAATTGTAAACCGCTTAGACACTCCTTAAGGGTATGAAGCGGTATATAAATGAAGCTGTTTTTTTGTTTTTTTGTTTACACAATCAAAGAACTTCTGATAAGATGGCCATCGATCCTCTGTTTAAAAACGTCCTGATGGTAGGAGCTGTTTGACAGAGGAACACGCTGCCTCAGAGAGTGGTGGAGTCTCCTTCTTTGGAGGTTTTCAAACACAGGGGTTTTGGGCTGTCTTCACGGCAATGGCTGATGGCTGCATTTCCACACAGTCCCTGGTCATCACCCAGTGCGGTCGTCACAAGGAGGCATCCAGCTATCTTATAAATACTGGGTACCTCATTCTAACCTCAGAGCGACTTGTGTCTGCAGCACGTTGTCATGTTGTCGGGTGAATTCAAAGATACAGCTGTGTTAGTCTGTGGAATCAGTATGTAGAGAGATCTTGTAGCATCTTTGAGACTAACTCAAAGCCTAACAGTACACTCAGGATCAAAAGACTTAAAAGTCCCACATGATTTTCTTGAATGTCAGAACTTTAGCGAGATGTTGGGCTTTTTCATGCCACAGTTATAGCACTGTGATTCCATTTTAACCCTCATGGTTGCATCCTGTGGAATCCTGGGATTTGTAGTTTCACAAGGCACTGGAGCCCTATGGCAAGGAATTTTAAATACCCTTTCCTAAGCTGCAAATCCCAGGATTCCATAGGATGAAACCAGAGCAATTAAAGCAGGATCATAGTGCTTTACGTGTATAGTGTGATGCAGCCATTCGACCCATCAAGAGCATGAGGATTAGTAAGTCACTAAAATGTGAGAATGCTTGCCTTTTCCATTTCAATAAAAGGTGAAATGTCTCTGTATGCTAAAGAATCTAGTGGATTTTTCTGCCATTAGCATTAGCAATGATGATTATGATGATGATATGCTTTATTTATATAGTGCTGTGGACATCCTGTGCATGCTGCTGACATTGAAAGCATTTTATATCCACTAGGATGTTGTCTCTGCCCAAGACAGAATAACTGAGGACTTTGCTGTGCAATGTTCTTTGTTACTACAGAATGCTTGTCATTTCAGCTGGTCCCATGGTACAAGAAGCCATTCTATAAAATGTGCAAGGATAGCTTTATATGGAACTGAAACATTGCCAGCTCTGTGCTGATAGGTGATGGATTTAGCAGAGCATAACTAAATACAGCCCAGACAGTGAAAATGTGCACAGTGTAAAATGCCTGTGTTACTTGGAACTGGTGAGAGAATTGATGGAGAAGACCCAGACTGAACATTTTGGGAGACACGCAAATACTTTTTCTTTCTGTCTGTTCAGAATGGACCCTGTTGCTTCCTGGCAGTAGTTCACAAGATCCAACTATTCTAAACATGGAAATGCTTTCTCTCCTCATTTGTAATTCCTAACGTATGCAATGGTTATGTGGCTAGATACCTGGTTCTACAACTATAGTGCAGAAAGAGAAGGGTTGTAGTTTGTAGTAGCATGAAGGAAGGAAGGAAGGAAGGAAGGAAGGAAGGAAGGAAGGGAGGATCCACCCCAAGGATTTTCACAGAAAGGGCAAAAAGAGAGAAAGAATAATAGGAGCTCAATGTGACATTCAGACACATATCAACAACAAGAGCCTTTATTATAATCCACAGACCATTAGGCAGCACATTGAGTACATATTAAAACAATGCAATAAAAACATTCATATTAAATACACATACCATCAAGAATTTTATAATATAAAATAGCATTTACTAAATATGTTAGTTGGTATAGGGTAACACAGTGATAGCACAAGGGAGCAGGAGAGAGACAGACGGGTACAAAAACACTGGGAGTCTAGAATTCAGAGACACATACCTATGTTAGTCTGGAACATTAGTATTCAAAGGGATCTTGGTGCATCTTTGAGACTAAGGGGCTGTACAGACTGGCGTGAAAGGCTGGCCTGGGAGGTGGAGTTGGGGCGTGGTGTCCACATGGCGCATGTCCTGACTCCATCTCTACACTGGGTGCGGTGCATGGTGTCATGGTGCTCCTCTGGAACTAGAACTACATGATGCAGTGCCAAAGGAGTGCAGAAAAGCTGCACAGCGATGGTTAGGACCCTTTCCAGGGCACAAAAAAAGAGCTGCTTTTCGCAGCTCTTTTTTGTGCCACGAAAAGCAGAGATCGGGGCCATGGCATGTAGTTGCTGTGGCCCTGATCTAATGCTAAAAGGGGTGGCTGCAGGCCGCCCCTTAGGGGCAGTCTGTTGAGCCCCCAACTGTGCAAAAGACGCTATTGTAGACTTGGTCTGCTTCCTCAGATGCATGGAGTGAGCTGGTGCCCTCAGCACTTGGGAATAAGATCGGATAGAAAAAAAAAAAATTCTTCTATTCTGCTTTGATCAACTTCATTTGGAATACTGTGTCCAGTTCTGGGCAACACAGTTCAAGAAGGATGCCACCATGTGTCCAGAGAAGGGTGGCCAGGATGATCCAAGGTCTGGAAACCAAGCCTTGGAAGTAATGGCTATGGCTATGGCGATGTGATTGCTATCTTTAAATATCTGAAGCAATGTCACGTAGAAGATGGAGCAAGCTTGTTTTCTGCTTCTCCAGACACTAGGGCATGGAGCAATGAATTCAAGCTACAGGAAAAGAGATTCCACATAAATATGAGGAAGAACTTGTTTACTGTAAGGACTGTTCAGAAGCAGAAACTTTGGAGATTTTTAAACAGATGTTGGATAATGATCTTTCAGGAGTATTTAGTTGCATGTGGCAGGGAGGTTGGACTAGATCAGTGGTGCCCAAACTTTGCTTTTCTGTGTGTTTTGGACTTCAGCTCCCAGAAGCCCCAGCCAGCTTGGCCAACTGTCAGGAATTCTGGGAGCTGAAGTTGAAAACATCTGGAGGACCAAAGTTTGAGCATCACTAGACTAGATGGTCCTTGTGGGCCTTTCCATCTCAAGAGAGGAAGCATCCTCCCCATAGAGAATGGGACTCTGCAAGTGTGGATCTGATCTGCATTGCAAATATAATGCTGTTTGACACTGTTTTGTCATGGGTCCATACTGTGGAGCCATGGGGTTTGTAGTTTGTTGTGGTACAGCACTCAGATGGAGAAAGATAAATATCTCACAAAACTACAAAAACCATAGTTTTGTAGCATTGAGCACAGCAGTTAAAGTGGTGTCAAACTGCATTATTTCTGCAGTGCAGATTAGACCAAAAAGTTGCCCTGGAGGTGTGTAGCTATGGGAGGGAGCAAAATGGGGACATTTTGATTTTTGCCCTCCAATTAAATTTCTGTCATTCCCCAAATTTCTAGCACTGCTGTCACCTAAAACTTCACAGAAGCACTTAGAAGCAGATTGGAGATATCCAAAGAAAAGGGGCAGGCAAAGTGAACGAGTGAAGGTGAACACAGAAAATAGACCTGTAGGCATGAATGATTTTCAGTGTCTCACCTTCTGCAGTGCTAGAAATGTGGGGATTTACAGAAATTTCATTTGGAGGGGCTGCAGTCTTATTCAAGACTCTCATTTTGTCTCCCTTTAGTTATAGCCCTGGATGATGCTATGTTAAATAGCTTTGGCTAAACTGAATGTTGGTGGGCGAGGCTGAAAATGAACAAGACCCATGAAGGGAAAATTCTGCTTACTGCAGACATAAATCCCCTCCTAATGTTATTTCTTTAAATAAATAAATAAACCCCAAGCTTGTACTTAATTAGGATTTGCTAAAATCTGGCCTTTTTTGAGCAGAAAATGTTAAGCTCTCCTCCTGTCAAATTTTGATATATTTTATTTTGAAGTCACCAGGTAAAATAAATGAATTATTCTGTTTATCCAGGCTTTCCATGGTCTTCTGGCAGGTTTTCAGCTGCTCAGTGGTTTTAACTGACTCTTGAGGATTTTAGCGCCGCTGGGAAACACTGCTGTCCTATTTGCTTTGTTTTGTTTGTAGTGTTAAAATATGCTGTGAGTTAGCCTGGGAATTTTATATGTAAAGGTGGGATTAAAATGCCCTTAAATATATACATTTGTTGTTATATTCCTTCAAGTTGTTTCCGACTTACAGTAACCCTAAGGCGAACGTATAATTTTATTTTAAGGGGTGGGAGGTGGGGATGGGATTGTTCTATTTTAATTGTTGTTGTTTTAATCCTCTTGTACTCCGCCCCGACTGCCTGTTCAGAGGGGCGGGCTAGAAATAAAAATTATTATTATTATTATTATTATTATTAATTTCTTGGTTTGATTTCTTCCAAAGATGTTTGCCATTGCCTTCCCCTGAGGCTGAGAAAGTGTGACTTGCCCCAAGGTCATTCAGTGGGTTTCATGGCTGAGCGGGGATTCAAACCCTGGTCTCAAAAGTCACAGTCCAGTGCTTAAATCACTATGCAACACTGGCTCCCTTTATTATATATATAATTTGAAATGGCCCACAGGGGCTAGGGATAGAGATCAAAATGGAAGAGGGTTTTGGGTGGAATCCAGTGATCTTGCATCAAGACCGAGTGGATCTTGGGAAGGGTTTCTATATGAGATCAATGGGGGGATGAGGATGGGGAGAGGATCTTAATCAGATTGGCCCTGAAGCTTACCATTTTTGCAACTCCAATACTTTTTGCTTGCCAGAGTGTCATTTTATCAGTCTGTCTAGTGAAATACCAGCCAGTTGGCAACTCCCAACTCTTCTCCTTGCTTCCCTCTAATCCCTTGCTCTGCAGGCTTCGATACAATGGCTGTGATCCCAAAAGGAAAAGATCTGTGTGCGTAATCTTAGCTTTCTGCAGAGTCTTTTGCCTGTCGGAGACTCCCAGAAGGCACATTTTGCTGGGACTGAAAATGAGACTTGTTGTGATCAGCCTTTCCAGGAGGCTGCTGCAACCAAGAAGATGCCAAATGATGTGTGTTTGTTTTTAAACCGTTTTTCTCTCTCTGGCCTTTAGGATATGTGTGTGTCAGGGAGACAGGGCCAGATTAAGAGAAGCTGAGGCCCTAAACTAGGGATGGAAATTGTATAGCCCACCGTATATTGTTGGACTGCAGTTCCCAGCATAATTCACCATTGGCTGGGCTGGCTAAGGCCAATATGAGTTACCAAATTTGGAAGGCAGATCTTGATTACCATTCGTGCCTTAAACTGTGTCAAGGTGAAGAAGCCCCATAGCATCATTGCATTATTCTAGTAAATCTTTTGTTGTTTTGGTAATGTTTGTATATATTTGTATGCTGTTGATATTATTCTAAGTGGGCAGGGAGCAATCAGTAATATTGAAAGTCAAGAAACCATCTCAAGCAAATGCAGAGCTAGCATTGGTACCCCTTACTCAACAATTCCCCCCCCCCCCCAGAACTACCTGGTTGTGCCAATGTGTTGCAGGTTAGAAGTCTGGACACCATACCACAAAGTCTTTCTTACACTCCATAAATAAGCCTGCTGTCCTCAGGGCTGGTAGAAGATAGTGTCCCATAACCAGTGCTGAAAGGAGGCATACCTTCCAACTGTCCCAGTTTAGCAAAGACAGTCCTGATTAATCCTCCTTCATCCCATTTTGTTGTTGTTGTTGTGTGCCTTCAAGTCACTTCCAACTTAGGGCAAACCTAAGGCCATGGGATTTTCTTGGCAAGCTTTTTCAGAGGGGGCTTGCCATCCTCTGAGGCTGAGAGAGTGTGACTTGCCTAAGGTCACCCAGTGAGTTTCTATGGCCAAGTGGAGATCCAAAGCCTGGTCTCCAGAGTCATAGTCCATTGCTCAAACCACTACACTATATTGGTGCTTGCTACCTTTAAAATGACCCAGTTTCTCTCTCCATCTCCTACTTTCCCTCTTTGTCCTCATATATGCAGTTTACGGAGAGGGTTTGAGAATGCTTAGTGAGGGAGCTCTAGTGGCTCACCAAAATACCAACCCCAGAATTGCATAGGATGTTGCCATGCCAGTTACGGTGGAACCGTTGTGCTATAGTTCTTCTGTGTGAAAGGGCCACCATAGGACCCTTTTGCCCTACACAAAATTATAGTGCCCTGATTCCACTTTAACTGGCATGGCTGCATTCAAAGGAATCCTGCGATTTGTAGTTTGGTCTGAGAAGCTCCATAAACTGCAAACCCCAGGATTCCATAGTATGGAACCATGACAACTGAAGTATAATCATAATGATGTAGTGCTAAAGGGCCCTTGGAAGAGTTAACAACTTGTAGCCCTCGGGGCATTTCACCCAACACAACGATTCTACTTTAACTGGCATGGCAACATCCTATGACATCCTGGGATTTGCAGTTTAGGGAGCCACATTTACCATTGTCAACCAAGGTCCTTGAAAGGACCCTTGTGCTTGGTTGGATGAATTGGCCAGTTTCCGATTCTGCCATATCTGAATTTTTGGAAGTTCTTTTCATCCTGAATACGAGGAAATGTGTGGATTTCAATACATTCAATACATTGCAAAGAAACAAAGCCATGCTGAATAGATGGCAAAAAATGCAAGCTAGGGGGAGAAACTGAACTGTAGAAAGGAGCAGAAATCAGTGAAGCTCTTTCAGTTAATGCAAGGAGTTGGAATGGAGGCAGACTGGCTAGCTGGGATGTAGTTCAGATAGAGAAAGAAATGTGAACAGACAGAACTGGGCTTCGGTCCTGATCAAGATCCTCTTGGGTACTGCTGTAGTATAAAAGTTTAATGCTAATAACAGGGCGAGGGAATTGCGCAGAGAATTTGGAAGAGACAGCCATGGCAAGGAGCAGGCGACGTGTCTGCCAGTGTGTTTAATATCAAGGGGGTGGCGGAGGGGGGAATGATAATATTCCCTTTTGGCGCATTGCCTCCCAGAGATGCTGTATTCCTATTGCAGAACAGTAGGGCAAATGCTTTCCAAAATGGGCCGTGTGCTTTGCGTACACATATTCAAAAGCAGGAGCAGGGAAATTTTGCTATCTTACCAGTGGGTAGGGCCACATCCTGAAATGAATGGAGACACCACCTCTCTCTCTTTCTCTCTGGAATCCTGTCAGTTCGTTCTTACTACCTCTTTGGTTTAGTGGTTAGATGATTAAGAGCTGATGTGATAGCCCAGTTTAAGTATTTGAAAGGGTGTCATATTGAGGATGGAGCGAACTTGTTTTCTACTGCTCTAGAGAATAGGGCCTGGAGCAATGGATTCAAACTACAGGAAAAGAGCTTCCACCTCAACATTAGGAAGAACTTCCTGACAGTAAGGGCTGTTAGACAGTGGAAGACACTCGGAGAGTGGGGGAGTCTCCTTCTTTGGAGGTTTTTAAGCAGAGGCTGGGTGGCCATCTGTCGGGGATGCTTTGATTGGGAGTTCCTGCATGGCAGGGGGTTGGACTGGATGGCCCTTGTGGTTTCTTCCAATTCTATGATTCTGTGATTCCACCAATGGTGGAATGGTGAGTCAATGCCATGGCCACTAAGAGTGGATTTGGGTCCCCTTGAAACATTGTTTTTGGGCGAAGTAGTAGTTATGGTTGTCAGGGTTTTCTGTAGCATTATAGGATTGTCTCCTCTGTTACCAGACCAAGACAAGACAGGGTGGTAAACTGCAGTAGATTCTCCTAGCCCTTGTATTTTTGCTCATTAACAACATTTTCCATCTTGACCACACTCTGGTGTTGCTTGGCCACATTTGTCTAGTTTTAATCTATGAAATGGTTGAAGTAGTCAGGAGCATCTTTGAACCAGTTCATCCTTTTCCTGGGGAAGGCAGATCTGGCCACAGTGATTCATGCCTGAATTACTTTTTGATTTTAGACTACTGTAATGCACTCTACACAGAGCTGTCCCTGAAAAGTGTTTGGAATTGCAGCTACTGCAAGACATAGCAGCCAGATGTGTATCAGGTATGCATTCTAGAAACCAGATAACTCTAATTTAACAAGAACTTTACTGCCCTCCAATTTGCTCAGAGCTCAATTCCAGGAGCTGGCGCTGACTTGCAAAGCCCTAAACACTTGTGGCCAGGATATTTGAGAGAACTTGCCAGAAATTGGAGATCATCAGAGGAGACCCAACACCTCATGAATTTAGGAATGCATATATAATAGGGCTTTCTCTGTAGCAGCATCCATTATGGAATTTGTTCCCAATGGCTGGCTCCATCTGTTTTGAGCTTCCAGTGCTCTACATTTGAAGCTTTGTGGATTTGATTATTCACAGATTTGAGAAATGTGTTATCTCTAAGAATCTGTAAGTCCTCCAGTGCAACTTTGCTGCAAGTTAACCATTGAGTTGTGATAAAGGACGTAGAGATTCCTAGAGAAAATGCTTCTCTAGGCATTTGTAGTCCCTCCAGAGTAATTCTATGGTCAATGTCTTGTAATGTCCCACAATCCATCTGCACTGACTCTGTTGGCAATGGCTGATGGAAAATGATGGGAGGACTACCAGTAGCCCTCCTCGGGTCTAGGCAGAACTCTTCATTCTTTCAGTTTGGGGGTTATTGTTAAAGATAAACACCAACACTGAAATTTTGTTGGAGCTGAGAGATGTATTTTGAACAGCTTGGCAATTTTTGCTCATCTTACTGGAACTCTTCCACCATCTGCTACCTTCCTCCATTTTTGTGGCCGAGTGTGTGTGCCTTCCTTTAAGGGTCCTTGGAAACATTCCCTAAAGAGAAATTTCCGAGGCTGACACAAATTTTATTTTTGTTTGGAACGAAATATTTTAACTCTGTTACCAGAGGTCTTGACAGTTGTTATCAAGCTCTTGAGAATGGTTACTCCAAGTAGGAAAAATGTGACGGATTGAGGAGGGCTCAGACAGCTGGCACAACCATCTGGGTTGGGGATCATTAGCTAATAGCTATGAAAATATAACAAAACTATCATTTTTATGGGAGATTTAAAACCCAACAGATAGTTAAAAAGAAAGAAAGAAAAAAGAATTACCTTGACGACCTGTGCTGTTCTTGAAACGGGAAGGTGTTCTCTCTGCTTAAAATACAGATCAAAAATGTGTTTTCTGATTTTATTAAACTTATGCTTTGTTTATTATCCCACACAAATAGAAAAACAGATCCATCATGATGACAAATAATGACTGCGATCCAACCTCCCCTCAGTGTAACTTAAATATCCACATGTAGAAATAATCTACACAAGCACCACACAACCTTTATGCGGAATAACAACATTGCACAACATGTGAGAATGATTAGAGCCTTATTGCATTACAAAAGAGAAGCAGTGAGAGAAAAGTGACTACCACTCTGCATGCCCTCGAAGCACATCCGTTCTATTTTTCAAGGAAGACAGTCATAAAAGCATGCTTCTTGCCATGCTGGAAAAATCTGTTTGGCAAAAGACATGCTTCTAGAACAATCTCCCTCTGGAGGGAGAATGGAAGTGCTCTGACGTCACGTGGAAAGGTAAGCAGAAAGCCACTTCCATCTTGTTGCATCTTATCTTAGTCTTCTAATGTTATAAGGCTCTCGGTGCCATTGTGCAATTCCCAATATGTCATGCACAACCACAATGCACAATGTACAATGTAGAATACGCAGTCACAACGTATAACTGCAATATGTGGTGCAAAGAATGGAGGCCTAACCTGCAGAATTCCTGTTAGAGCTCTGTAGCATCCAAGTGCTTTAGTTTTGTATTTTCTGCATGACAGACAATTGGCCTAGTTGTTGCACCTTCCAACACTGAGATGCTATGATTCCATGGTCCTAAGTCCCTGTATTAACATCCCTTTCTTTGACTGCCTTTTCATGGCTTTTTGTAGACCTGGAGCATGTTCACAATGACAGGAAAATCCATTTTATTTTCATGTTACCTCAATCCGCAGCGACCACAGGCTTGTCTATATCACAGCTACACACACTAATGCAAGTTCAGATGAATGTCCACACAGTCCATGCACACATGCAACTATCCAGGTTTTCTGCTCAAATCTGGAATGGATCCCAACTCTTTTTGGTCTGGATTAAAGCTCTGAGGTGCTGAAAAAACCTAGATTCAACCCTAATTTTCCCATTCATTGTCTGGACAGCTTGCTGGGACAATGGGGTGAGAATGTTTTATTTGGCCAATGTAGATACTCCCTTAGCCAGTTTGTTACAGTGCAGCAAACTAACTGGGAGTCCCTCCCTGGATTATTACTGGGAGTCCCTCCCTGGACTGGATTATTTATCCAGGCCAATTAGGATGACAGCAAACCAAAGGGTGAAAAGTTACCTTTTGGGATCTACTCTTCCCAGAATTTCCCAGCTAGTATAATTGAGTATAGTAAAAATTTTAGGTTTGAAAACAGAAAAAGGAGGTAGTTCACGACTTCTTCTCCAATTATTAAGATCACCACAATGGCCTCTGCTGGAGGAATGATGAGTACATGCGCCTCTGAGCTCACGAGCCTCAATTTTTGTATTCATCTGTTCCCAGAAGCTAACAGCATGTCTCCCAACTGCACTCTTGTAATATTCTTTGGCTTTCGGTTATATTGTCTGGAAGGCTTTTTGCAGTAGCGTTACTCCAGCCTGAGAAGCATACGTTCTGGTAGCTAGAACTTGTTACTTTGGAAGCGTCTACTCAGGGCTGTACCTGCAGGGGGGCAAAATGAGAACATTGCTTCCCAATAAAAATTCTGCTCCCCTGAATGAAATGTTCCTTTATTCATCATATTTTTAACACAGCAGTAACTTAAAAATTCAGTAAAACATGTAGAAAGGCAGAATTCTAAGACCTAGCCATGTTAGTCTTGAAAACCTGTATGCAAAGGATCTTGTAGCACCTTTGAGACTAAGGGACTCGATAGACGGGCAGCTCTGTGCCCCAAGTTGGTGGTGTGGTCTGTGCCCCAAGTTGGTCTTTGCTCCAAGTTGGTGGTGCATGCAGCAGCACCGACACACTGCCAAAAAGAAGCTGTCTAGAGCACCTTCTTTTTTGTGGCATCGCAAACAGAAAAGAGCGCCACCATGATGCCACTTCCTGAAAGTGACGTCTGGACACGTGCATCATCATGGTGGCCCACTTGTGGATGGGAGGCCACCATGATGGCAGCACCATTTCGTATTAGGGTTCAGGAGTGTGCAGTCGCTCCACTCTCCTGAAACCTAATTTTGGCCCCAGGGTGCCACAAAGTGCCCGTTTATACCAGGCCTGACTGAGCAAAAGAAGCTAGTAACTTGAGCATTCATAGACTTGAGTCTGCTTCCTCAGATGCATGCAGCTTCTTTCATAGTTTTTTTTGTGGAGTTTTCGGGCTATGTGGCCATGTTATAGAAAAGTTCCTTTCTGACGTTTCGCCAGCATCTGTGGCTGGCATCTTCAGAGAAACTTTCTTTCTTTCAGTTAATCTCAAAGGTGCTATAAGATCCCTTTGCATTTAGAAAGGCAGTTCAGGCATCCAAGGAAAAAGGGCAAGTGAAGTGTCCAAGGGAATGAGTACACAGCACATATAAGAGTTTTAGGATAGAAAAACTTTCAGTATCTCACTTTCTGGTGTACTTTACTTTTGGAGACAGAAGGAAAATTTCATTTAGGAAGGCAGAATTTTTATTTGGGAGAGTAGAACATGAGTAGAATGGCATGTGGCAGGGAGGGAGCATGCTCAGTTCCCTTCCCTGCTGCAAGCTGTTCTACTCATGTGTAGAGTGATGCATGGCAGGGAGATGGGTGGTGCTTTTTTGGCCCTGCCTCTGAAAGCCCCACCTAGAAGTCCTACCCACCATACCAGGTGACACCCCGGGCACCAATGCCACAGCATGCCCATAAGCTTTATTCTCGACTTATCCACAGGCCATATAAAAATCCATAATTTTGGCCCCCAAACCTTACACATGAGATGGAAGTATAAACAAGTATAGATGATAATTCACTTATATTATAACACTATTTGTAGGATAAATTAGAGCCGCGGCAAGGAGTACCGCCATTCTGAGACTATTCCATTCCTGACTGGAAGTTCATTTGAGTTTCTGTTTTAAAGAGGCTCTTAATAGAACACTCTGCTTCTAAAAATTGTACGAAACCAATTTGTAACAATCAATGGAGACTGAGTTCAGCTGAAGTAAACAGATTTATTTTTAGAGATCTTCGCTGTAAGAACTAATAGTTCTGTAAGAATTATCAGCACGATTATGCATACGCTGTGTAAATAAAGTAGACTGTTACAGAAATAGGTCTAAGACTTTTAAGGAGATGAAATGTTGCATATCCAAGTATATGGCAGTATCTTGATAACAGGAGCAGTATGTTTTCTCCTGGGTAAAATTACACTGTGGAGTTAAATTGATTTAATGCCCATTTCCACACTCCAGGGAAAGTTGAGCATTACAGGATAGCTCTACCATTACAAGGTAAAGTGCAGGCCTTCTCCTCACCATTCATTAATCAAAAGTGCAGAAATAAAATTGCAGACAATGAAATCATATACAGGAATAGCTGTGTTGGCCATGCAGCAACATACAACAAAATCTAAAATCCTCAAAACAGCCATACCTTTATTGAGCCAAATAAAATGCGCAAAATGCACCACACAAACTTTCACTGCCTTCGAAATCAAGCAAAAATGTTTAAATTTACACAAGAGAAGAAAAGTGATGAAGCTGGAATCATAGGCATACATGTTGTCTCAGATGTTACTTTTGTTGTCAGTTAAGATGGTCTGGAGGGATATCCATACAGATCAAGGCTGGATATGCACTGCAGAAATTATGCAGTTCGACACTGCTTTAACTACTATAATTCAATGCTTTGGAATTTTGGGATTTGTAGTTTGGTGTGGCACCAGAGTTCTCTGACAGAGAAGGCTACATATCTTACAAAACTACAAACCCTAGACTTCCATAGCATTGAGCCAAAGCAGTTAAACTGGTGTCAAACTGCACTATTTCTGCAGTGCAGATTCATACATGGTCACTCACCTTCTTGGCCATATGAGGACCAGGGACAAAGATCAGTAAAACATGGGATAGAATTACAAATCCATTAGCAGCAGCAAAGTGACTTCCATCATGTGGAGGAGGATCTTTAAAAGAATGGAAGTTGAAGCAGCAGCACAAAATTTAACTTTAGTCAAGAGATCAGAAGATGGAAAGGCAGCTGTGAAAGAACTAGAGAAGACCCTGAAGTGTACAGATATATATTAAATAGCAAAGTTAACATCATCCGTTCCTTAGTATTTCTAATTTCAGTGTATGGTTGTGAAGGATGGACAGTGAAGAGCCTGACAAGAAGATCAACCCATTTCAAGCATAGTGCTGGAGGAGACTTCTGCAGATACCATGGACTATCAAAAAGACAGATCAATAGGTCCTAGAAGAAATCAGGCCTCAGTTTTCATCAGACGTTAAAAGAGCTAAATTGAGACTGTCGTATTTTGGACATATCATAAGATGTTGTGACTAATGAAAAAATATGATAATACTGGGGAAAGTGGCAGAAAAAGTAGGAAAAAGATGAAGACTGCATTATAGGATTGATTCAATCAAGGAAGTCATGCCCTTGACGGAGTTTGCAAAACCTGTGTAGGATTATTAATAACAGAGTGTCTTAGAGATCTCTCATTTATAGAGTCACTATGAGTCAAAGCCAACTTGATAGCAATTAACTGCAAAGAGCAAACAAAGTCTGAACTCCTGTTAGATGTCAAAATGACTAAACTGAAGCTTACCATACTTTGGAGATGGTAACAACGCAACTCCTTGGAAAATATGATAATGTGCAATAAAGTGGAAGGCAGTGGGAAAAGAGGAAATTGACAGTACAGATGGATTGATTCAACCAAGGAAGCCATGCCCCTGACCGGCTCATGGACGTCTATCATCCTTGTGAACTGGGGTTGTCTTCTTTTCACCCAGCCTTTGCTACTACTGTCTTGACTCCCTTTTAGCAGTTCCTCCTCCTTTTCTAGAGTGAGTCCTAGTTGCCTTCAGGGGTTGAGAGAAAACAGACCCACTGAGAATAAATGTATAGTTCACTGGGAGATGGATGTATGGACATCTAGGCTCTCTTGGACTGGAAGAAGTAAGCCATCACATTTGCCGGTGGTTTGGGTATGGCTTTTGGCTGGTATGAGGGCAAAAACAATGAAAATCCTTCCCAAATTTTGGGCAGCTTCTTTGGAGGTTGAGGATATCAAACCATTGCATTACAGGTGGGTTGTAGGGGGGCTTTTTTGGCTGGTTTGGGGGTGAAAATCACCTGAAAATTAGACTCAAAATTTTAAAAAGGTGCACCTGGGATTTGGAGGGCTTTGGGGGGGGGCACACATGGGGCACACCTCATCCACCCCTAGGCAAATTTATCATTTTATTTTGATAAACATTGCCATCATCATCATCACCAAGGCAAGGCAGCAGAAGAAAAAGCCTTTTTCTGAGAACTGTTAACTTTGTGGTGTGAATGGGAAAGTTAATTTTTGGACCATAGGTCACAGAATTCCCCAGCTAGCATCACCAGCAGCTCTGGAAGTAGGGCTAGGATAGGTTTGCCCAGGTTTGACCTATTAGGACAAAGCATGCAAACCTTTGATTTAGATAATCATGGAGGAGACTCTCAGCGGATAAGTGTTCATTTTTCCTCTGATGGCTTCCTGAGAGAAAATGTTGATATGGCAGTCTGGCTAATTATACAGTGACACATTCTCCAATCCCACCTCCCATGAAATAAAATGTATTTTATTTTAACTGTTCTTAGGTGGTGATTGAAAGTCAGAAAGAGTTTACAGCTGCAGCCTCTGCACATGGGATTAATCTCGCTGCAATCTAGACGGTGTCATTGTTAAGGCAATTTACACATTCAAAGAGACCTGGTTGTGTTGAAATAAATCACAAAGGTAGCCGAACTGTGTGTCTGCACCTCTCTGTGTGTGTGTGTGTGTGTCCTCCAAACGCTCAGCCATTTCTCAGCTTGCTTATCAACAATGCTCCCAAATTAGAAATAGTAAATTGGTTTCTGTAGCCAAACTTCCGATTTGCGATTAATGATGGGCTTGTGTGCATGCTGGTGTTTCTTTTCACCTTGGTAAAAGAAGTGAGACGGCTTAATGTCCTCTGTCTGCATTTTCTTTTGAAGCCATGGCTTATGAGGACTTGTTTGTGTTTCTGTATGTCTATGAGAGTGAGAGCAAAAATTTTATACTGTCCACCTGTCCTGGTTTGGGGTGGCCCCACATCCTCCGTTGATCCACTTTCTCAGCTACTTTTTAAAACATCTCATTTTCTCTCTCATCCTCCCACTCTCCTCCATCCTCAGCTTAAATTGCTTCAAAGTATTATATTTATTGTTAATCATGTTGGGCACATGAATGCACATAAAAAGAGCATTGCATTTTTTTATTATTATTTGGGGGCTCCTACTTCCTTTACCTAAACTCAGTACCTAAGTCCACAATTTCTCTGCTTGAAATAATGTTGTTTATTTTTCCACATTAATTACTTTTACCCTCCTGTTACATATCTGTGTGCTTTTGACCACACTCTGATGTTGCTCGGTCACACATGTCCCAGTTTTCACCTGTAAAGTGTTGGTGGGTGTGGAATTCTAAGCCTCTAAACCCCCGGAGAATTTATTCCCACCTACTGAAAATATATGAAAGTGGACTGTATGTACAGTTGGCCCTCCACATTTGCAGCTTGGACTTTTCCAGATTTGATTATTTTTGATTTTGATTACTATGTTTTCTCTAGGAATCTCTAGGTCCTCCAATGCAACTCTGCTGTACATTGACCACAGAGTTCTGCGGCAGAACTTAAAATTTCCTAAAGAAAACACTTCTCTAAGTATTTGTAATGGTTCTGTGATCAACTTCTGGCAGATGTTGACCACATCAAATCATAGAATTATAGAGTTGGAAGAGACCACAAGGGCCATCCAGTCCAACCCCCTGCCATGCAGGAACTCCCAATCAAAGCATCCCCGACGGATGGCCATCCAGCCTCTGCTTAAAGACCTCCAAGGAAGGAGACTCCACTACACTCCGAGGGAGTGTGTTCCACTGTCGAACAGCCCTTACTGTCAGGAAGTTCCTCCTAATGTTGAGATGGAATCTCTTTTCCTGCAGTTTGCATCCATTGTTCTGTGTTCTAGTTTCTGGAGCAGCAGAAAACAAGCTTGCTCCCTCCTCAATATGACATCCCTTCAAGTATTTAAACAGGGCTATCATATCACCTCTTAACCTTTTCTTCTCCAGGCTAAACATTCCCAGTTCCCTAAGGCGTTCCTCAGAGGGCATGGTTTCCAGTCCCTTCACCATCTTAGTTGCCCTCCTTTGGACCCGCTCCAGTTTCTCCACATCCTTTTTGAATTTGTGGTGCCCAGAACTGGACACAGTATTCCAGGTGGGGCGTGACCAAAGCAGAATAGAGTGGCACTATTACTTCCCTTGATCTAGAAACTATACTTGTATGCAGCCTAAAATCGCATTGGCCTTTTTAGTTGCCACAGTGCACTGTTGACCCATGTTCAACTTGTGGTCTACTTGGACCTCCAGATCCATTTCACACGTAGTTTCATTCAGCCAGGTGTTCCCCATCCTATATATATATATATATTCTGTTTTTCTGCCCTAAGTGCAGTACCTTACATTTCTCTGTATTGAATTTCACTGAGTTGCAGTGGGGGACCCCAAGAGCCCTAAAGAGTAAAAATAATAGTGTTTTTTATTTATGGTTTTTCCACAGTCACAGGGGTCCTTCACCCCTAACCTCAGTGAATGTGGAGGGACCACTGTATATCAAAGCGATTCTACAGCTGAGTCTCTGCGCATGGACCATCTTCAGGACAAGGGGAACAGTGTCTTGTAAAGTTTGTGTCTGTCTGGGTGGGTGAGTGGGTGCATGGATGGGTAGATGGGTGTAGACAGCCATATTACTGTGTGTTGCTGGTCCTGCTGCAGACTACTTTGGAACAGCTGCTATAAACTCTTCAGGGGTCCTCCAATCCTTCTGTCCCCTGTCACTAGGGAGCATCCTTAAGTTTTAGGAATTGTCATGTCACTAGCAACTCTGCTGCATCATGGCATTCTCATGTAAGAACCTTAGGCTCAGCCTTAGAGGTTTAAGCAAGAAGCAAACAGGTACTTTCACCCTTGTTATTCCTCATTTCAAATCCCTCCTTATCCTGGATACCATGTCGGTGGCAGGCTCACGTGAGAAAGATGCCTTCGCTGTCCTGTTTCGCCAGGAGATACAGACATGACAAAAATAAAACCTAATTCAGTTGGTAAACTGTTTAACTGTGGCGCATTGATTCTGTTTAGAATAATTATATGTTGAGCGCAAGGGTTTTCCTAAGCATGTAATTCTGCTGACTTCAAGCTGGCTTGCAAAGAAATGGTTGCGGGGAGAACGGCAGGGATGCTGATGACATATGTTGGCTTCTTACTATTCATCTCACACAGACTTCTGGCAAACCCCTTTCAGGGTATTTCTCTCTCTCTCTCCCTTTTTGCTTGTTGTTTTCCGTTAAACAGCTCTACCTGCTTTGCAGTGCACTGGCTCAGCCAGCAACACCTCAGCACCTGCTATATGTACTTATCTATAAGCTGACCACATGTATAAAATGAGGGCAGGATTTGGGGCCAAAATTATGGATTTTGATATGAGCCAGGGATAGGTTGAGGGTAAAACTTTGGGGCATATAACAAAGGATGTAAAGGATGAAGCAAAGAAAAATGATGCCAAAGAAATTACAAAACTCTGGCTGGCATCACTGTTGATGCTCACCCTAAAAGCTGGATGGATGAGAGAATAAAAGGGGTCAGTGCTTCTTTTAGTAGCTCTGAGGAGGGATTCTCACCATTAACAAGGTGATAGTTCCCTTTTTGATAAGTGTTAAAATACAGTACTTACATTGACCCATGGATAAATTGACCCAGTTTTTTGGGGTCAATTCTTGACTAAAATGTCTAGATTTGTACATGAGTATATACAGTAGATAAGGCAGGTGACAACCTGTGTGTTTAATATCTTCAGCAGAGTATCGTCCATGAAAGCTTTTCACCCAATGTTATGAGCCAGGATTGTCAGATCAGACTAAGACCCTGAGATCCCATATTTAAAACGTGGCCTAGTGATATCATGGGGTGGAGCCTGGTGATATCATAGACCCATATGCCATAGACCCCTGATCTATGGGCAGCATAGGGGAGGTTGGAGTGGTAAAACAGAGAGACAAGGAGGTGTAGTTGGATCTTCATAGAGATCACTGAGATCATTTTCCATTTCTGGTGTCTCCTCTTTCTGATTCCACATTCTTACAACTATTCTGTGGGTCAATAAAGCCAGATAACTGTGTTTAAAAGGACTCTGCTTTCTTTCCCTGCTCAAAGCTAAAACCATATAACCATGTGCCATGTGTACAGCATTGCGGAGTGAGGACGCCCTCATCATGTGCTAGGGTTGTGGAGTGTCTATTGGCTCTGCTCCCGGGCAACCCTAGCATGTGATGGGGCTGCCCTAAAGTGCTCATCTCTATCAGGCCAAAGAGTATCTACTATGGCATTGGTAGGATGGGTTGGAGGTATATTGTTAGTGCTGGGCACAGTGGTGACCATGGACTCTTTCCCTTCTCCTGCTGCTATTGCCTTCCTTTCCCAGCCTGGCCAGCAGCTCCACCAGACCCGGAAAGGGCTGCCAAGTGGCAGCAGTAACCCACCCTGCCTGTGGCCATAGCAGAGGGATGACAAAAATGCCCTGGCTGGTGCAGTGGTGCTCAGGTGTGTCTTGGGATGGACAGTGAGCAACTACCCAACCAGGTGTCCAACCCCCCCTAAGATGTCATCCGGTGCAGTACGCACCCCTGCAACCCCTGGAAAGTGATGCCCCTGGAAAATTGTAAAAAGTAATCTTTGAGGAAACCCTCCTTTCTGAATCTCATTTCAACCATTCTGTAGCAGCTAATTCCTTTTGACAATTTGTTGGGTCATGTTCAGTTTATCCCCACAGGTACTTTGGTCTGTGGCAGAAGAAATTATATTTGCCCGTCTCCCACCCTCTGGTTTCTACATTTATGTGAATAACTATGAAACAAGAAACCATCAGAAAAAAAAATGTTTGTGCTCCTTGGAGGGCAGCCTGAAACACAAGTTGTTGGGCAAAGCAATCAGTGAGTTTAAAAGCCTCTGACAACTGTAACCGCTGAGCCACTCTTTTTAACAACACACATATATCTACACACGCACACTAAACTTACAATGCATTCCATGTCCTCAAGGTTCACAAATCCAATATTTTCACAGTAACTGATGTATTAAGGGTGCTTACATCCAATTCTGTGACTCTCTAAATACCACTGTATTTATTTATGTGTTTGACTTTATCCCACTTTACTTGAGTAGGTAGCAAATGTCTGAAAGCAAGGCTTTTCAGCCTTTTTTCAAAGGATTTCTTATCCAAACCTAACCTTCCTGGTTGCTCTTCTCTAGACGCGTTTCATTTTGAAAAATCCATGGTCCCCCAGAGGTTGGGACTACAACATCCATCATCCATGGCCTTTGACTGTACTGGCTACAGCTAGTGGATACTGGAGTCCAGAAACATTTGGAGGGTCAAAAAGTCCTTACCTTGGTCTACATCTTTCAAAATCATGGCTCATGGAAATACAATAGTCTGAAATATTGCTTTCTGAATTACCAGAAGACACTTATTTGTACATAACATCACTCCAACTACCCCAAATATTCTTTGGAATTTTTTTTAACAATCCATCTGTCTCACTGCTCCCATCGGATGTTTTCCAATCTTATTATGATTTTTTTTTTAAAAAAATGTTCCCCGCTTGCTGTTACCCACCTCGATCCAACACAGGAACAGGAGGGATACAAATAAATCATCATCATCATCATCATCATCATCATCATCATCATCATTTCACTAGGTGAGAATTTATTTTCAGTATTGAACAGCATTTACCAAAATCTGCAAAATATGAGTCTTGGTAAAAAGCAAAACTGACTCCATCTCTAAATGCTGCCAAATTTTGTAAAAGTGGCTGCTTTTACAAAAAGTGCTTTTACAAAAGTGGCTGCTTTTACAAGTTCCCATCCTGTTAAACAGCTCAGGGAGTTTTTTAGCTTGACATTGTTGATTTTGTTTATTTGTAATTGTTTTAACTTGTTTCTGGCTTAATCCTTTTTTAAGGGGGAAGTTGGGAATGGGATTGGATATTTTAATTGTGATGCTTTTAACTTCTCTTGTACCCCGCCCCAATTTCCCGTTCAGAGGGGTGGGCTAGAAATAAAATTTATTATTATTATTATTATTATTATTAATTAATTAATTATTATGCTTCATTTGATGCAACCACTACTATTTCACCCTTACATTTTTGACAAGCATCTGATGGGGCAATTTGATCTGATGGTGGTAATTACATCCTTTATTACTAGGGATGTAATTCTTTATTAATATATTTTCACAGGAGGCAACAAGTCATTTTAGCATTTTTTTTTCCTTACTGTTAGAAGGTCTTCGAAAACCATACATTTTTCTATGGGCAACTGTTGTTGTTATTGTTGTTTCTTTATATAGCATCATCACGGTACATGGCACTTTACAAGTAAAACAACAACAAAAAACAGCCAGTCCTGCCAAAAGTATACAGTCTAAAATATATGCACACAGAGGAGAATGGCAGAGTAATAAAACTATAAAACTATACAATACAGGACTTAATATTTCTGTGCAAATATCTTCTGTGCAGAAATATCTGTTTCCTATGCAGAAATGACATTTCTGTACATGTAACAATGCCAGCATGGTGTAGTGCTCTGAGTGTTGGACTCCAACTCTGGAGACCAGGATTTGATTCTCAGTTGGCCATGAAACCTTACACAAGTTACGCTTTTTCAGTCTTAGAGGATGGCAATTGCAAACCCCCTTTGAAGAAATCTGCCAAGAAAACCCCATGATAGGGTCGCCATAAGTCAGAAACGACTTGAAGGCACATGACAACAACAAAAACCACCACCAACATTTTAGTACATTTGTGAAGTTAGAGCTGGGGTTTTACAGGATTCTACAGATCCCTTTCTTTGGATATGTAAACTGCATTTCTAAATGCTCAGTTGCAATGCTAAAATGTTGGGAACGAAAGGAAAATGTCATCGAGGGGGCAGAACTCTGATTTGATGGTGGAACGCTCTCATTTCCCTATCACTGCACCTCTTGAAGTCAAGGCTAGCTTACTTGGTGTCATAATCAGCATTGATTAGATTGGCACAAAGTATATGGAAATGCCTCCCCTCCCTATATAAAGAATATAAAGTAGGAAAAAGCTCTACTAAGAAGGGACTCATAGCTTTGATATTTCCTTGAATCCAGCATAGTGAAGATTTCCATAGGTTCAGAAAATGCATGTTGGGGTTTGCTTGTGCCTACGAAGCAGCCACACGGACACCTTCTCAGTATTTCAGTCAGGCTTGCTGTTTGTTTAGGTGGCGCACACAGGTCATTTAAATTCTGCCCGATAGATGACACGCTGCAACAGCTTGCAGCAATCCTCTTGCATCATCACAGTTCAACAGATTGTCCCAGAGCCCCAGTAAAGGCTAGCCATCAGCCATCAGATTGGTGCTTGTGACATGACATGCATTTTACAAGTGCTGTTCCAGAATGTCAGACACGTCCTGGTATCGATCATTAATGACATGTCAAGCTGACAGATAATGGAGATCAGCTTCTTATGTTAAAATGTGCATGCCTGAGTCATCCAGCATTCAAGCAGCGCTGGGAACATCAAGGCATCGCATGAACCTAAAACTGAGCCATAAAATCGATGTTTTTGGCATAAACTAGTAAGCATCCCCTGAGACTTTAACTCTGATTACAGGATTTATGTTTGTGCATCTACATGACAGTCTTGGAGGGAAAAAGCAGACAAATGTGTGGATCATTTTATGATAGCATGTGCAGAATTAGATCTACTGTGAGCATTAGTGCCTTGCATCAAAGGAGATTCTGGGCTACCAACTCCTTTGGGCATGACAATTTCATGAACAACTTGAGATCATACAGGGTGACCAGGCAGCCTCTTTTTCTAGGACATGTCCTATATTTCAGCACCAGAAGAAATTCCAAGATGAGCTCCATTTTGAGCATGACAAAGAAGCATGGATTTATATTTATATAGTGTTTCTTAGTTTTTATTTGGTGGTGGACATTATTCTTGAATGTCCTCCATTTTTCAGTGCCTTGTCCTCCTTTGCAGTGAGTACATCTGGTCACCCTAAGACCATAGGATGAAACCATATAACCAATGGAAACTAGTTTTATTTTTTGGTGTATCACAGATGCCTACCTAGCTCCACATTACTCATGTAAAATGCATATCCCCCCCTCCAAATAATGTCTTCCACCAAATGCTTTAGAGTAACATCTTTATAAGTCTTTTATACTATAAAAACTCTTAATATTGTAACGTAATCATCAATAAACATGTAGACAAATGCAGTTTTCCTTCCAAAAGCTTGGAATTAAAACTGAGCATATAGAACTATGCAGACATGGGAATGTGGCGTAGTTGTTAGAGCCAATGACTACAAGCAGGGATTGAATGCCTGCTTGGTCATGGAAAACCAGTGGATGACCTTGGGCAAGTCATACACTCTCAGCCTCAGAAAGCCCCATTATAGGTTCACCTTGGGGTTACCATATGTCAGAAACAACTTGAAGGCACAAGCTTCATACTGTTGGAGGGGAGCTATTGTAGAAGCCAACAGACTGCTTGTATGAACATATAGTTTGCTCTCTGGAAACTTACTGTTGCGTGCTGCTGGCTTGGTTGCAGAGAAGTGCTGGTCTCATTTGTGTGGTAATGACTCGAAATTTATGACTAAATGAGAATAAGCAGCCTAAAGAATATTGTGACGAGACTAATTTGATCTGGGTTCCAACAGCTTTGTGGAACTGGAGATAATGATGGAATGAGTAAATTGTCAATCCAATTCGCTGCTCTCTATCAGATAATGATGATCCGAGTTTGTTTCTAACTGATGTGTAAGTAGTGTCTCATGAAGTCGAATGGCATACTGGCTTTGATAGCCATTAACAATAGGCTGATGATTTTGTCGATCATTTGCAAAGAAGGGAGAGAAGCTGCATTGAATCTCCATGAAAGTGGAAGCTGAAGACACTTATTTGGATCCCTCAGTTCCCCCACCTCATGAATAATTGTTTGGATCTAGACTTCGGTCATATTTAGACCATGGCTATTGAAATCCATGGGATTTAAATTAGATGTGACTTAAATGGGATTAATTTTAGGTCCCAAAGGTTTCGGGGGACCTATCCTCTTAAGTGTGACTATATTTGAATCCAACAATTTTCCATGAACTGGCACTCGACAATTTAGATTTGTCCAAGAGATTCATTGTGTTGTTAGATTTGGTTTGTTCACTCAACATTCTTCCAACTGTTAGTCTTGCAAATATGTTCACACATTATTCAGTTATGTTCTCAAACAATGATTCCCAACTTTGGCTCATCAGATGTTGGTGGACTACAGTTTTCAGAATCCTTGAACATTGGCTACATACTGGGGCTTTAACATCCAAAAAACATCTGGGAACCCAAGTCTGGGATCAGACTTATAGATCAGACAGTGAGAACCAATGTGGTGTAGTTGTCTGAGCATTGGATTACAATTCTGAAGACCTGGGTTTGAATCCCTGCTCGGCCAAGGGAACCCACTTACTCTGTCATTCCTAGTAGAAATATATCTGATCATAATTTCTATGCCTCCTGGTAACAAGATCCAGGAGCAAAGGTGTTCCTCACACAATACACAAACCACTTTGTTCTGAAAACTGTTCTATATCTTGCAGCTGTTAGTGTCATTGGAAATTATGTATAATGATTCTGAATATTTCTCTACATTTTGTACATGTGCAAACATTTGAGAATACCGAATGGCATTTTAATATGTATATAAAATATACATGGGCAATTACTATACAGCCTTCTCTTATAAGGATATGAAATATCAGTGTTTTTAGTTTTATGTAATTAAAGATATGACAAAGTTCCTTTAAACATTTTGTGAAGTGGCTTAATTACATGATTATTCTTAAGAAGTTCTAGTGGCTTGTGCGTTGAATCGGTAATTAGCAACGTCTCCAAATGCAGCTTTCATGCATGTTGGGCAAACTAAGGAAACATTGGAGAAGTGCTTGAAAGATTTACAGCTTCCTATAAGAACAAATTATAATAATGCTTAATATTCTGAGGATGGAAAACAATAGCAGCATAAGCATTGGATTAGCTGTGCAATCTTTTCTGGGTTTTTTTCTTCCAATTTTTGTTTGAGGGGGTCACCCAATTATAGTGGTGCTGTGGTAAATTTTGCAGTGTGGATTGTCAACCATGTCCCCGAGGAGAATTTAAAAATATAGGCAGCGGTGCTGACCCATATAATCAAACCAGTTCTAGGTGTTTTCATATCAGTGTATTCACAGGATTGCAGTTATGTTCACAGGGTCATATAGTGGTGGATAATGTCATCATCCCTGTTCATTTTTCAAAAAGACCCAGGACTTCAATCTTATGAGCCCTGGATCCACTACATCCCATCCCATTCAGACCAATACTTGTTTTAGACGGGCCTTAGCTCAGTAACAGAACACAGGCAGAAAATGACAATGTTAATTCTTAGGTGCTAGGAAAGATGCTTGTATGAAACATGCAAAAATGCTGCCAGTCGGTTTAAACAAGCTGCATAGCCCAAAGAATTGACTCACTATAAAACAGTTTCTTAATGTAAATAAAAATCCATCAGTGATACTTTTATTGGCTAACCAAAATCGACAATATACTTGTTGCAAGCTTTCAAAGCTCTATGGGCTTCTTCATCCGGCAAGATGTTACAAACCAAAGAAAGAAAGAAAGAAAGAAAGAAAGAAAGAAAGAAAGAAACTGGAGATGTTAGATGCCTGGATGTTGTTTCAGTTCTTAGTAAAAATGGTATATGGCCAACACAGCTACCCCTGAATAGTTTCTTAATGTGTACAACAAACCTTTTAATGTGCTTCCACACTCAATTTCTTCTCAGTGAGAAAGGGAAGAAGAAACTAGAATATAAGGAAAGAAGAACGGCAGAGGAAACTGGAATATATAGAATACTCCTCAGCATGCCTAGGGAGCCACAAGTTTTTGGATGAGGAATATGTGGTTCCCAAACATAACTGGACTGCAACTCCTATCATTCATCACCACTGACTATTCTAAGGCTGATGGGAATTGCAGTCCAAGAAAACTGCTGGTTCACATATACCGCCCTGTTGCTATATACGAATAGCAAACTGATTGTCTGAGCATATATCTTAATTTAGCCAAAAGAAGATGATTCACATACAAGATGGAAGCATCACCTAGTTTGGATGGAGAAGTGCCAGTAATCTTTGAGAGAAGGGGTGGCGGAAAACAAGAAGGAAAACCCCTCAAAACAGCCCAAGGAGGACTGAGAATTGGTTACAAAGTGCTGACTAGCTATTTGATGGAGTAGAAGGAGAAAGCTAGAAGAAAGAAGAGTCCTACATCTAGAATAGTTTATTCTGAAAGGAGGCATGACTAGAATTCTGAATAGAAGTATCTCTTTTTGCAATTCTCACATCTATACCACCTGTTTGTGGATCACTTTTTCATAAAGACATTACAAGACTCGGAACTTTCCATCTCTTCTCAGGATAAAATCATTTTCCTATCAGGAATCAGGTACCTTTTTTAAAGCCATGGAGGTACTGAAATAAATACCACCATAATTAGGTTAATAATTTAGATCTGTCTAAAAATTCCTTGCCAATTGAAACTGTAATGAATCTAATTATTACTTACAGAATGGGCACAGTGGATTTTCAGATTATCTAAAGGATTTAGTGGAGAAAATTGATTCCTCTTCTTTATTATAATTGGAGAAGTAATACAATTAAGTTCTATCTCTGTGAGACAGGTGTTTTCACTCTTCAGGAAGGGGAAGGATTATGGCTGGCATTCTGTTCAGCAGCTGGATTTGCAATCTCATATGCTAGGGATTCACTTCATAGCTCTTAACAACTGAATGTGATCCCCCCCAAACTACCTTGTTGGTTTGGCAGCACCCCAACTGAAAGGTCTTGACATGGTTGGCTGGTTTAAATCAGGTTTGCTTAAAGCAAATGACATTTTAAAAAAAATCACTCGTATATTTTTTAAAAATTTATTGTTCTTAAAAAAATCCTGGTTATTATTATTATTTCTATTTTCCAACCCTCTTACTAGAACTTACTAGATCAGCTTCCGGGCACAGTACAAGGTGTTGGTTTTAACCTTTAAAGCCCTACATGGCTTGGGTCCATCCTATCTTAGGGACCACCTCTCCCCGTATGAACCCCCCCCCCCCGCACACTTTGGTCATCTGGGAGGAACCTGCTTTAGCCCATGAAGACCAGGCTGGCGCAGACCTCCCAGAGGGCCTTCTCGGCTTCTGCTCCCAGGCTATGGAATGGCCTGCCGGATGAGATCCATATAATTACATCTAGACTGCTTCAAAACAGCTCTAAAGATGCATCTCTTCCGGCAGGCCTTCCCAGAAACCCTATAATCTTCCCGGCTCCAAAAAAATCTTCCAGCTGATTCCCTGGCTCCTCACATTCTGAGGTTACCCTATGCTGTGGCCAGCACTATGGGTTTTAATATGTGTAATATGTTGTTTTATTTTTATTTTTATTTAATAGTAACTTGATTTTAATTCTTGTTAGTTTAATTCTATTTTAAGAGGTGGGTGGCTGGGAATGGGATTCTTGGGACATTTTAACTGTAGTTGTTTTTAATCTGTTGTACCCCACCCCGATTGTTTTGACAGAGGGGCGGGTAAGAAATAATAATAATAATAATAATAATAATAATAATTGGAACAACTGAATGGCCATTGTTCATTGTTAGACCACTATCCAGTCTCAGTTGCTTCTTTTTAATCACTTTATTTTCTAGTGCACGAAATACTGTTCAGAAACAAATCCTTCAATTAACAAAAGTTCAACAACAACAACAAAAACACTTCACATTAAAACAGCACATTTTATAAATAAAAAATATTGTGTAAAATAGTGACCATAGCATCTGAACTGTATTTGTTGTCATCACCTGCTTTCGAGTCATTTCTGACGTTATGACAACCCTAAGGATTCCCAGACAAAAAGATTAATAGAAAATGGGGTGCATGAGGAGGCGGGGTAGTATTTTCATGAGGGTTCATGTGGTTTGGGGTCAAAACCTGTCTGACAATTGTGCTGAATGTTTTTTTAGGGTGGAGATTGGTTGCAAGAATTCAATCCAGGGCCTGCTTGCCCTATTCTACTGAATCAAAGAGCATTCATCGGCATATGGACATCAAGGATATATTGGTCCCTTCCCTATTACACAACTGTAGCACTCTGATTTGTCTTTGAAATGTGCACCATTTTAATGAACTGTCTGTCAGTGTGCCAATTCTAGAGCACAGATTGTCCATAAACTATCTGGAGGCCCTTTCCCATGCCATAATTATAGCACTATGATTCCACTTTAACTGCCATGGCTTCATCTTGTGGGATCCTGGGACTTGGTAATGGTAAGAAAGGCAACTCACTTGCCTGTTGGCCTCTGCATACCTTGCTACATTTCACAGATGAAAGCCAGGACATATGTGGCCAAGCATCAGAATGTGATCAAGATGGCAAAAGTGACTTATGAGGAAGGACACACAAGCTAGGGGAGGCTGCAGCAGTTTATTTTTGCCTGAACCTACTAGGAGTGGGAAGGTTTTTCCCCCTCTTCTTCCTTCCTTCCTTCCTTCCTTCCTTCCTTCCTTCCCTGAGTATAAACTACTTTTGCATCTCTGTTTGCAGCACTTGAAGGAAGCTGAGGGCAAAGGTGGAAAGTGGGAGGAGGAGAGAGAAACTGGAACATTTGAAAAGCAGATGGGAAAGTGGGATGGCAGAGGGTTAATTCAGACTGTCCCTGCCAAATTGGGACATCTGGAGGTTAAAGCTCTGCAGGGTAATCTGGAACAGCTGGAACAGAGAGTGGCTGTAGCAGGCTACCTTGGAAGAGCTGGCCAGGAGGAGAAGTTAAAAAGCAGAGAGAAACATGCTGGGGAAATAGAAGTCAGCTTGGCTTTACAAGCAAACTGGGTGAGCTTGTATCCAGTAACCCTTCTTGTGATCACTGTGCCAAGAGAAGATACAGGCAACCTGACACAAGGACCAGCCACTGTGGAAGCATCAGGACTATTACCATGTGAATCCACAGGTGAGAAGCTTGATCAACGACTTCAGGGAGTGAGACCAAGAAACTGGGAAATTTAGAGACCCACGGGAAGGTTTACTATAGGGATTCTTTACTTTTAATGAGAGGATGATAGAGACTTTAAAAAGCCATGATGTAACCGTGCCTTTGGAGACCTTTGCTTGGTTAGGACATTGTGCCTTAATTTTGGGGCAATGAAAACCCAACTGAAACCACCAATAAAATCTTTTGAATTATAAAAGCTGACGAAGAAGGACTTCAAAGAACTAAGGGGTTTAAGAATCCCCTACCATTTGAGATACCACTGCAGGTTAGACCACAGTTGAGAAATCTCGATCCCACATAATCAAATAACATCCAACATTTCATCTGAAAACCAGGATCTATGTGGCCAAGACAGAAAAAAATTACTGATGAGGAAAAACACACAAGCCAAGGGAGGCTGCAGTAGTTTTCTTTTGCTTGACCCTCCTGGGAAGAGGAAGGTTCTGCTCTCCCTTTTGTTGAATTAATTGATTGCAACCTACCTTTGCACTTTGAATTCAGTTTGCAGCAATTGAAATAAGCTGAGGACAAAGGGGGATAATGGGAAGAGGAGAATAAAACTGGGATATTGTGAAAGCTGCTGAAGAATTGGGTTGGCATTGGATTAACTTGGGGCTGTCCTTGCCAAACCCTGACAGTTGAAGAGTATTCAAACAGAATACTTTTCAGTAGAGCCCCGCATTCATCTGACCGTATTTCAGTGTACAGCAATCCCCTGTAAAGAAAGCTAAAAGTGTTCATGCATGACAAGCCAGCTGTACCTCCAAAACTAGCTGGTGGGGCTAGTAGTGGAAATGACAGAAGGTACCAGAACTATTATTTTACTCCACCTCTAACTATACCAGGCAGCCACCTGACAAAGAGGTTCTTCCGCTCTCTCTCTCTTCCCCCTCCCTTTTCTCTCTTTGAAATTTGAAGGGATAGCATTGCAGCCATGATATGCCTTGAAGACAGATCATTTATGCACGGATCAATGGGTGGCATTGCTCAAGAGAAGCAAACGGCCTTGCAAGTTCTTAGTGCTGTCAGTCAGTTTTGAAGTTCGACTGGAAAAGGTTTGGTTAAGGCTTGCAAGGAATCTTGGAGAAAGGAGAGTGAAAATGCAAGATCAAAGAAAGGACCCAATTACAGGGACCAAACAGGAAAGTGCTCCACCTCACCCCTTGCGTGCACACTCTGCAAATTCTTCATCACTTGGGTCAGCACCATAAAGATAAGGGTTAATTAAAAACAGGCTTAATAAAAATAAAAGAGATGCACACTCCACACTGGAAAACTCTGAAGTAAATCCCAGTGATCTCAGTGGGGTACGCTTGCTACTGAGTGTGTGTTGGATCACAGCCATAGCATCTCCCCCACCCAACCCTAAAAATCTATATAAGTTTTTGCAAAATCAATTTGGGCAATAAGAAAACTGAACATTGCTCTTGCAGGCTGTGACCCAGGCCTTGTCTCCATGGGTGTTTTAGCCCCAATTCCAATTCCCTCCAGGTTCGCTGCATCCTATATAGATGATGCAGGGTCAAAACCCCAAATCTTTGTATAGATCAGAAAGGCATTATATACAGTAAAGCAGATGTCGGCTGAAAGGTAAAAAGAAAAATGCACCTAGCTATCATCCCTGCTCTTCAAGTGTTCAGATGTTACATTCATTCCTGTGCTTCCAATGAAAACTAAAGTCCAAATCCAGTCCATAGTGTCTTCATGATGCCTGTATCAATTCGGGGCTTTCTCTCCCTAACCCACATTTTGAAGACTCGCCTTTTGCTGTAGGATTTTGACTCTTTTTGCAGTGATGGGGGCAGGTGCCTTTTCTAATTCATGGTCCCTACAAGCTGTCTGCTGTGGCAGAAGTCACTCTGAGGTCAGAACAAGGTGCCAAGGATTGATAGCATGGCTGGGCACCTCTTTCCAATCTCAGCAGTGGCACCAGGCAATGAACTGGGCTGGGTGGGAAGGCAGCCATGCATCATTCATTGCAAAATCTGAAAATTCACAGCAGGAAGAGAGCAGGTTGGGGGAAATTCAGGGGACATTTGCAGCAAGAATACCTTGTGCCAGCCCTGAGTATTCTAGTAAGTGTATACCCATCCACAGAGATGTAATTCTTTACTAATTTTCTTCTCAAATGAAACAAGGAGCAGTTTTAACAATTTTGTTTTGGCTATGAGAAAATTTTAGAAATCTGTGCAATTTTCCAAGTCTATTCATATTTTGAGACTTATTCTGTACTAAAGAGTTGAATGAGGTGGTTTTGTGTAGAAAAGTGTTTTCCTTGCAGAAACAGGTTGCATGTTAAAATGCACAGAAATACTGCTTTTTGCACAGTATGTAAAGCAGCAATGTGAGGATTTTGCATAGACTAAGTCTTGAACTGTGAAGATTTTTGTTAGGCCAGGATTCTTCTTGCTAGGGTTTCTTGACACTTAAGAAACATATTTTTTAAAACAATTTCCCAAATATTTTTGAATATTCTCCCCATCCCTAATTGGACCAAAGGCCTATAGTTTGCAAATAGAGGTATGCTTAGCAACTTTGTGGGTGGGAGACTCAGGTCCAAAACACACTGCAGAAATAATCCAGTTTGAGACCACTTTAACTGTCCTGGCTCAGTATCTCAAAAACCAACAGTTCCCAGAATTCCCTAGCAATGAACCTAGGCAGTTAAAGCAATCTGTCGGTCTGATCATTTTGAGGAGGGCTATTTACTTTTAAGGAGCCTAAATACAATAAAGACACCAGATCTTGGAAGCTAAGCCGTGTCAGCTCTGTTTAGTACTTGGATGGAAGACCACCAACAAATCTAGATACTGTAGATTATATTTCAGAGGAAGAAAGTAGCAAAAACATCTTTGAATAGTCCTTGCCTAAGAAAACCAACAAAATTTATGGGATTGCCATAAATTGACAGGAGACTTGAAGGCACATAACACATAAACACTTACCTTTGAAAGCACTTAACATAGCAGCCAGCCTAATCTGTGATTTCAAGAGCAGTCTTGTTTTTACTCTTATGTATAGCTTTCAATTGATATTTTTCTGGATCTGACAGAGGGGGAATCCACATCATTGCTGTAAGAAATAATTTAGATGTCCGTTTCACAAGCAAATTTGTGGTTGTCAGTTATGTATATGCCTATTTACATAAAACACCGCAACAAGTATTTTGGATCCCTTTTCTTAACGTGCCTATAAACTGTTCGTAGAATTTCCAGGTAAAGGATATGAATTTGTTTTGGGGGGATACTTTCAGGACTGCTGAGGACTTTGACAGGGCGAGCTATTTTCCTCCCTCTAGTTGCAGTTTGGCTTTGTGAAAATGATCTAAGTCTGAATGGCGTATGCTGACATATATATATATATATATATATATATATTGTGAAGGTTCTCTGAACTTGTTTCGAGTTAGCGAGTGATGGAATGATGTCTTAATGGTTTTATGATTTCAGCTGAGTTACTCATGCTCTAGTTTTTCCCCTCTTTCATCTGCGCAAAACAGTGTCTCTCACAGATTCTGTCTGAGCCAGGATTTGGAACAAAAGCAAGTCTTTGAAACAGCCTAAAGTGAGAGTAAAACAAGAGTTTATCCTTCCCCAGATTTTTAAAATATGTTCCTGTCTTTTACGTTTCATATCAATTTCTCAAATACTGAAGAAGATTGTAACTATGGGTTGCAACACTTTCTAATTTCTATATATAAACAGTTGTAGTTGTAGTTCTTGTGCGCCTTCAAATCATTTCCAACTTATGGGCTGCATCCACACTGCTGAAATAATCTGGTATGACACATGGCTCAATGCTATGGAGTTCTAGGAACTGTGCCACAATGATCTATAATTCACAGGGTTCCATAACATTGAGCCATGGCAGTTAAAGTGATGTCAAACTAGATTATTTCTGCAGTGCAGATGCATTGTCTGTGACCCTATCAAGGGTTTTTCTTGGCAAGATTTGTTCAGAGGAGGCTTGCTCTGAGCTTGAGAGCTTAAGGTATATATAAACAGTGTCACAACCTAAATAAGTTGCCTGTTTACTCCCTCTTGTATTTCTCCTATGAGCTCATCCTGCCAGCATTTTTGCAAAACTGGTGTGATGGTATGGAACGTTAGCAAAATGCATATTTCTGAAGGATAAGCACATTCCTGGAACATTACCTTTCAGCTCAACATCTGTGGAGCAAGTTTGGCCAAAAAAAATAAACAAATAAAGGGATTTTCAGCATAGGAAAAGCTATGCAATGCAGGGAGAGATAGAAGGGAGGGGAGATGAAAAGCATCTCAGTCGGCAGATGATGTGGCAAAATTTCAAACACTCTATATGTATGGAGCTGTGTGCTCCATGTGTATGGAGATGAGAGAGGCAAGAGTGCCAGAAAAGCAAATGAAACCAAGTGGATTGGAAAAACAGTGAGCTGGATGGTATTTTAAAAAAACAAAAAACAAACATGAGACAGAAATATAGATCAGGTGCATTCTTATGGTGAAACTTTCCCATAAATTGGAGTGGCAAGATCTGCTCCAATCGCTTTGGCACATGTTCATTTCTAAATTGATTCTGTGCTACTTCCATGTTCTGCAAATTCAAAAAGTTCACTTCAAACAAAAGTGGAATAAGTACCTGTTTTTGAAGGCTTTTCTTACAAAAGCACAAATTCTTAAATATATTGTATATCAAAGTATGCACTCTTAAGTATGTTTGAGTCAAACTGACACATTTTTAAAAATTCATTTTGGTCCTTTATTGAGCCGAGAATGGCCTTCTGATGTTTGAAGATGGGTGAAATCCAAAGAATAGCTACATTCCTCTGGGAGGGTGGAATATCAGAATTCAGGAAGATCATCTGCCTCAAACATTTCTATTATAAGGCAGCTCCATCCACCAACCTTAGATATGACATTTGATTTGTTTTGCACACAATCATCGGGTCTCTTTCATGGTCCTTCTGTTTCATATTGCTACTTATCTCCTAGCTATTTACTCTGAAAAACCATTTTTTTTAAAATGGGCTTTTTGCAGTCAGCAAATAGTAAGAATGTTGTCATGAAGATTGCAGATGGTGAATCCCATGGTGCATGGTGCTGTTTGATCTGTCAAAAACACAGCACACACACATACAGGTACTTGCCGAGGAAGCTAACAATGTCGCTCCTCAAGTTAGTGACCTAATTTCCTATTTGAAGCTGGCAGCATTGCATTTATTTTCCAAAGGCTGTTTTCTACATTAATTTTGCAAGAGGCGGAATGCTAATGCTTCTAACAAAAACGGTCTCCACCCTTGCTGAGTAAAGTCCTGGAGGGGGTGGCATGCCAAAATGTTGATTCGGTCGATGGTTTGCTGTCATTACCAGTAAAAGCCAGATGCCGGCTTTGAACATCATTGTTACCCATAGCAAGGGCCATTTCATCTGCTGCACTAATGATTCCATGCCCAAGAGAATGCTGAATTCTGACTGAGTCTTAAGATATCCCAGCATCTTTTGAACTCACTAGAGAGCATCCTGGTAGTGACTTTGTTGTATGTTGTTAAGTGCTCTTGAGTTATCCCCAACTCATGGTGACCCTGTAAGACATCTCCAAGAGTCCCTATCTCTGCTTATGTCTTCAAGATTCACGTCTGTGACCTCCTTAATTTAAACTATCCATCTGATGTCTTCTTCTCTTTCTACTGCCTTCTACCTTTCCTAGCATTATTGTCTCTTCTAATGAGTCATGTCTTTTCATGATGTGGACAAAGTAAGACAGCCATAATTTGATCATCTTGGCTTCCAGGGAAATTTCCGGGTTCATCTGCTCAAGAACCCTCTTATTTGTCTTTTTGGTTGCCCATGGTATCCTCAGCACTCTTCTCCAGCCCCACATCTCAAAAGGGTTGATTTTCCTCTTAACCGTTTTCCTCACTGTCTAGCTCTCCCATCCATTCATTATAATGGGGAATACAATGGTTTAGATGATCTTAACATTAGTATTCATTTATATATATCTTAATATTTTAGGATCTTGTCAAGTTCCTTCATAGCCAACCTTCCCATTCCTACCACAGTTGTTGTTTTTTCTGTTATTTATTCTCCAGTGCTGGGACTCAAGGAGCTTACAAAATACTAAGACCAATACAGATTGAAATTCATACTATATATATATATATATATACTGTGTGTGTATTATTTTGAATTAAACCATCTATAGAATTTAAACCATCAAAAGACAGCATACCCTCAAGCTGTCGCAGTTTCGCAGGGACAATGATTAATCCTCAGCTGTCCCACTTTTTAGACTGCTTTTAAAATGTCCCAGTTTCTTTCTGTTTGTCTCTTCATTCTGACTTCCTTCAGATGGGTTCGAAGTGCAAAGGTAAGGAGATTATTGCACCTGGAAATCCCGCTGGGATAAACACAGGATTGAAAAGTCAAAACTGGGTGTTATTGCATACAGCCGTATGCAGCTCGGACCCCAGCTGTGCTTATCTTGCCCTACAATTCTACCTTCTCTCCCTGAGGACTTAAGAAGAGGGCTAAGCCCTGAGAGCTGGCAAAGTTATCTCTAGGAGATCACTGCCCTGTTCTTGCTTCATTGCTTCTACTTAATGATATCTCACCACCTCCAAAACCAGGTGCTTTGGCTGTCAAATCATTAGAACAAAGCTTTGCTGAGAGCAACCTGGAAGCCATCTGAAAGCTGCCTGCAGGCTCTACCATTCCAAATTATTCCTACTTTACTTTCATCCTAAAATGATCATAGATTTTTAAAAATGTATTAATTCACTTTAGTCAAATGTTGGAATGCAGTAATCTTTTTATTGTTTATTTTTTAAAAGAAACCAGAAGGACCTAACATTGCGGAAATAACTAATTCCCCCCCCCCCACTAGGTTGATGACTTGCCTTATTAATTAACTTCTCTAGCTGTCTCTGCTCAATAAACTTCTGAAGAGTCTGCTCTTTGGATGGGCACTCATGCAGCAATGCCTTTTGATGTTATTCATATTTATGCTCAAAGAGAAGACAAGCCACGATAAAACTGACTTATGGTCATAGCCAAGAACCATAGATTTAATCGCTGCCATAAAATGTCAGATTTCATAATGGAATGGTTGCTTTTTTCTTTTTCATCCCATGTTATAGAATTGGCGGTTTCATTTCCACCTGGATGGAGGATTCCCTTTGCTGCATCCTAGAGATTAACCTCTCTTACTTTAGGAGCATATCCATCATCTTCCCAGAGGAGTAGTGGAACTAGGGCTCATAGGAGCAGAGTGGCATATACAGGAACCCCTTATGTCTGAAATACAGGCTTCAATATTAAAAAGGCATAAAACCTTTATTCAGAAAACTATAGATGCTCTCCATAGACATTTGTTGTCAGAACTAACCAGCAAGTCTTAGCTCAGCATAGTTAAAGCATACACAATTTCACATCTTAGGAGGGCTTCCTTCTTATTTGTTGCAAATGCAAAACATTATTTTCCTTTCTATTTCCATGTATGCTGTGTTTGTTTGGATTGCTGTCTTGTGTGTGTGTTTGCTCTGCATAATTTCTAAATCAAGCCACCTTAATTCACCCAAAAGCAGAAATCCTCTCGGTAGTGGTGCATATTGTTGCCAATGGTCGAAAGGTTGCAAAGCTATTTTCCCCCACATTTGAAGTATTGCTGGCAGCTGATGGTGACCCCCCGTCACCCCCCTCCCCGATTTTGGGTAACACCAAAATATGATAGCCAAAACATGATAGCTAGGGATACATACTTCCCAGCTGTTGCAGTCTGGCAAGGAGAGTCATGATTTAATCTTCTGTTGTCCCACTTTTTCAGCTGCTTTTAAAATATCCCAGTTGCTCTCTTCTCCTCCCACTTTATTTTGTCTTCAGCTTGCTTCTGTGTTCAAAATGAAAAAGTAGTTTGCACACCTCAGCCCCCATTGTGAGGAGAAAAAGAGGAGGGATGGAGTCCTGTACTTTCCAGTAGGCTCAGGCAAAAGCAACCAGCTGCAGCCATTCTTAGCTTGTCTATTCGTCTGCACAAATAACTTTTTGTCAACTTGACCCACACTGTGATGTTGCATGTCCCCACGTGTCCCTGTTTCCATCTGTTTAATGTTGAAGGCGGTAGCGTCTGATGTCATTAAGCATGAATCATTAAGCATCAGCCACAGTTGTTCAGAGCATCTCATTCAAATAATAAAGTCTAGGTCTAACAAATGAGAAAACGTATCTCTGGTTGGAAATTACATTTTCCAAATTCTATATTGAACAGGGGGATTTGCAGAGCTCTCTCTTTAATGAATTTGCGAGGACAGGTTTTTTTTAAACAACACATGGGAATTGCAGCCCAACCAGTGGAAATTTCACAGGCTCTGGTTTGAACAGAGAACAGTCTATAACAGTGGTTCCAATGGAGCCTGCAGCAGTGGGGAATTTTTTAAAATATAATTTTATAATGTAATGGTGTATGTGGATGTATATAATTTTCAAGACGATGCATTTGCCCTGAGATTCCTCCTCTTTCCCAGAAGACCTGTGAAGAGAGTCCAAGCATTGAGATCTAGGAAGCACAGTATTATTACCAGGCATAGTGCATCACAACATATATTGTATAGTGGCAGGTGGCTTCTCCTCTTGTCATTTTTAGGACTTCTTTGGAAATTCAGTCTTTGGTAATTCCTGTACCAGATTTTTTGTTTCGCCCTTCTCAGACTGATGAGTGAAAAGAAACCAAGCTGTTGGGCAGATTTCTCATTAATCCATATGATATGTTGCTCTTCTTAGCAGTCTAAATGTATCAAAAATGTGCATTTAAATGAACTTTTGAGAGAAAACTGCAGATTTAAATACACCGTGTTGTTTAGGAGGCGTTGGCTTTTTTCAACACACAATGTTCCCAGGGTAGCTCACAATGCAAAGAAGCCTAGCTATGGGAATAAAAAGGAAGCAGCAGGTAAAAGCACTGTTGTGATAGTATTGCAATTGCTATGGCTCCTGAACTGTTTCTGGGCACAGCTCAAAGTGCCCTTATTATCTCAGACATATAAAGGGCAAGACATATGCAGTGAAGGACCGTCCAGCACAACCTCAGACAGTCTTTTCCAGTGCCAAACATTTTTACATATGCATCTATGGATCATAGAATCATAGAGTTGGAAGATAACTGAGTATAAGACAGTTTTACTCAGATTCCAATAGAGTCATAGAATTGTAGAGTTGGAAGGAACTGCAAGAAGCGACTTAGTCCAAACCCTGTCATACACTTCTGAAAAGTGTCTATTTAAAGATCTCCAGAGAAGAAGGGTCCACCACATTCGAAGGAAATCTGTTCCAAAATGTTGAATAGTTCTTATAGTAAAAATAAATAAATAAATAAAGCAAAAGTTCTTCCTAATGTTTAGGCAGAATCTCTTGCAAATTTGAATCCATTGGTTCTCATTCTGGTCTCTGGAAGAGCAGAACACAAGCTCATATCACAGTATCTTCTATATCTTTTGCCACCATACCTTTTTTTTGAAAAACCAAAATGCACAGAATACGCAATGCATATTTTCTCCTGGATGATGTATAACACCTTTACCTGATGAAGATGCCAGTGGAGCTTTGACTGCTTGCTTCCTGTATTTTATGCATTTTGGTCGGTCGAATCAAAGTATAGTTGCAAAGATGTGGAAGATGGTGTGATGTGAGCTTGTGCATTTTGGTTGGTCTGATAAAGGGATCAGTGTTTTGGAGATTTTTGGATGTTATTATTCTTTGTTATGTGGTCAACATGGCTACCCCTGAACATCTTTTGCAACTCTTACCCGTTTCTTTTGGTGGTGCATCTGTGGTTTTCAGTTTTGCTTTTTGTAATTCATAAATGGCCGACTTATAAGGCAGACTACTAGTGAGCTTTGCTGTGGATTGCATTTTGTTGTGCCACCACCAAGGCCTTGTCTGATCAGGAAAGTAGACTTTTTCTGACTGTTGTTGTACAGCAGAAACATCTGGCTTGACATCATCCAGTCCTACATTAAAATATGCTTGTTTACTGTTCCAACTTGGACTTAGCAGCACACCGTTAATTCATATACTGTATACAAACTTGTTCATCTACTGGTTATTTATTGCACAACACATTTATTATCTAATTTCAACTAAAATTCCCTTGCAGTGAAAATACCTGTCAAAATGCAGAGATGGTGTGCAGAGGAGCATCGGGTTTTGCAAAAGCTTCCTTTATTAACTGTCAAGTGCATGGAAGTGCAAACTTCTTAATAACATAATGAACTAATAAAACACTCTGGGTTCCTGCTACAGTTCTGAAGTAATTATATCACTGCTACCTTTCTGCAGATACCCTCTTCTGCCCGAACCTTATTAAAACCTATATTTGGAAAGGTTTATTTGAGTCACTATAAATGAATGTCACCAGATGACTGGATACCGAACAAATATCCTGCAAAATAATGTTCTTAATGGGAGTCAACAATTTTCATTATCTTGTCAAACAGAATAATTACATTTCCACTAAATATTTAAAAAAAAATGCAGGCCTTCAACTACAAGTTGTCGTATTGGATAACCTTGTAGTGCTTAATTACCAAATAGGGCACATTGCTATGCTATTCTCCAGGTAAATGGGCAATATTGGAAAGATTGTGTGATGTACTAAATAAAATGTCAGATTGGGACTTAAGAGTTCACCAGGTGACTTTGTGCTACTCATTTGCAGCCTGACCTACTGTACCTCACAGGGTTGTCGTGATAATAAAATGGGGAGGAAGAGAGCCTTGTATACAGTGCTGTATACATGCGTGATATACATATAGTGGATAAATGAATAAATAATTGAATACAGAGGCCACCATGGAAAGGTGTGTGTGCGTGTTTCAAGTTTCCTGACAACCCCATAGTCAAAACATCCCGTCCTACCTCACAGGGTTATTATGAAGATAAAATAGGGAGGAAAAGACACATATATGCTGTTAAGAGTTGATCAGAGAAAAGGCAGAATGTAAATGTAAATAATATGGGTGGTAATGATAACTGGGAAAAAGCAGAGATGGAATATGGTGTGTACACAGTGAGTATAATCGGGGTTTTTTTCTTTGCATAAAGGTTTTAGCAAAACAAAAATAGGAAAACTCAGTTCAAGGAAAGGAAAACCTGTAGCCATTTTCCTCTGCCAAATTTCAAAGTCTGTTTGTCTCCAAATGTATCCTCCCCTTGCTGCATTTCTAGCTATAAAGTAAGTCCCCCAGCCAATCCAGCCCATCTGTGCTAAAAAAAGTTCAGAGTCTTGAATATGCTCTTGATAGATTTGGTTATAGGCATAATTTTGCCCTGATTTTTGCTCTGTGCCTCCCCACTGCTGTGCTCTAATACGTGCCGTCTTAAGTTCCCAAATCCATACCAAGAGCGAATCATTTGCATGTGCTTTATTTTTTAATTTGGTTCCATCCTCTTAACAATCTGTTATTTTGCTTTCTTGCTTCCCTAGAGAGATGTGAGGAAAAGAACACTTGAAGCAGCTACCATTAATAATACAATAGGAGTGAGCACGCAAATTTGCTGAGCCAATCTTTTTCAGATGAATTGCCTGTGAAGGTTTTCTTCTGGTGGGGTGGAGAGAGTTACATACACACACATAAAAGTATTTTGCCCAGACCTTTCTGTGTTACAAACTGGTCTTCTGTGGCCACTCTTGCTCCAAGAAAATGGTCTCAATTTGAAATAAAGTGGAGGCTTTAAGAGAGCAGAATTTTAGATTCTTTCCTCTCTGCTTCCAAGCAGACAAGACAAAGCTGGAAGGTAATGTTGGGACTACCTGTTTGATTCCACGGACATTGATCTATGATGTGTGCTGCAACCCATGGATTATAAACATCCTTGAGATCCCACTTCTGTGCCCTTTCAAACCTCCCATCAGTTCCCCCCAAGCCCCCCAATGTTTTTTAAAAATCGTGCAGAAAGCCTCCTAGATGCATGAAAACACACAGAAATATCCCCATCCCAAACCTTCAAGCACTTCAGCACCTTGTTCTACTTCCAAATACTTCTATTTTCCTTCTCCGCTCCTCTCAAAATGGCCACATCACTTCCTCTCACCATTTTGAGAGAGACCACAGAGGAGAATGGAGATATTTAGGCTTGCTTTGGAGAGATGACTGGCTGGAAAATTGGCCGCCGGTCCCCATGTAGCTGCCCGTTCCTGCATCCTTGTTCTATGACATCCTTTGTGGTCCTATTTTGTCCCCATTCTATTTAATGTGTATATGAAGCCGTGGAGACATTGTTTGGGGCTTGATGGGTTCAGCCTCGCCAGTACCCAACGTGTCTCTCTGTTCCATCTAAATGCAAGGAAGGTATTCTGGATCTGTATCAGTGTGCATTAATTTTATCCTGTATGGGGAAAAAAGAACACTATGAGCCTCATTCTATTTAATTATCATTCTTATAAAGCAAACACTATGAATAATGAATAGCAAATAGCAAATAATGGATAGCAAATGGGTTCGTTTTCATTCTACTATTTTTACTCATTCACCATTCATTAAGGGTGTGGCACTTATCTTTTCCAGCAACCGTGTAACTGATTTTGCTAGCCACATCCTGATGGCCACTATTTTATTTTCCCTCAAGGTTTAGAGGTTACTTATACTGGGTCATCTGTCTGTTCCTCAGCATGTTGGCAGTACTGGTACCCTAGGAGGAAAAAAAATGGTGGCCAACAGTTGAAGTCAACATTGGGTGGTGGGATAGCCTCTGTGATCCTGTGAAGCTGCACAGATCCATGTAGCAGTACCATGTACTACCCAATGACCATTTCACAAAACGCTGTGAGGCTAGGGCTACAGCATGCAAATATGAAAACCAGAGGTTTGTCTGTAAAAGGGTTAGTTAGGGGCTGTCAGAAATAGGGATGGTGTTATGCCTGCAGCATGATATAGACAGCAAGGAAGACAAATAGGGTGTCAGGCCTAGATCTCAAAACTCAGGAGCAGAAGAGAGGGATGTGCCCATGCAGGAGACAAGCAGATGTACCTCCCCATCACCAGCAGCCACAAAACACAGATACAACCAAGATAATACAAGTGAACACAGACATGAAAAAGAGGGCTTGCAATGCACTGCAATTAGTCAACAGCTGTTGGACCCTTTGTTGTTGTGTGCCTTCAAGTCATTTCTGACTTATGGTGACCCCAAAGTGCACCTATCATGGAGTTTTCTTGGCAAGTTTCTTCAGAGGGGATTTGCCATCGCTATTCTCTGAGACTGAGAAAGTATGACTTGTCCAAGGTCACACATTGGGTTTCCATGGCCAAGCCAGGATACAAATCCTGTCCTCCCAGAGTCATGTTCAATGCTGGCTCTCCTAGATCCTGCTAGAATATAAATAGCCTCATCTCTGGAAGATGGTTACTGACAACCAAGATTTCAGGAGGTTGTAACCCATTTTGCTCTTCACTATGGGCTGGTGTGATTCCAACCATGCTTTGTGGACTGATCTTTCTACTGATATCCCTTTGCATTTGATGCTTGGATTGATTGCCTTCCTCTGTTGACTGGGACTGGCTTGACTCTGAGAACTCGAAGCAGTGGGCTGGAAGCTCTGGTAGGACAGCTTTAGGACCCTACCCTTCCTTGCCTTGGCTGACTGCAGAGACAGCGTAGATGGGGCCAGTGAGGAAGAAAGGAATGGATAAAATCTGAATAGCGTTTTGGTTTGATGGGCACTAAAATAGTTCAGAGAGATGTGTTCTTGTATGAAACTGATATGTTATGGTGTATTTTCTAAATATCTGACTGGATGTTTGAGTTTAATCATTAACAAGGAAAACAGGTCATGGTCATCAGAAATACTTGTCCAGTATTGTAGTCACTTTGGGGTCCATGTAGATCCAAGGGGGATCTTAAGAGTGAAAAGGCAAAGTGACTGTTAGGAGACCAAGAACTGGAATTGGAGGTCCATCCCAGATAGGTGTTCCATCACAGCTCCCCATTATTCAGAAGTGTCAAATAATTTAGAATTAGTTTTTACAAAATCCTTTTAAAGAAGTGGTTGGGTAAAACCAGTGAACTGTCCACACAGACAGTGCTCACCAAAGTGACCATGATTTGCTTTCATGCCTAGCAGGTAAATATGTTTGTTATATTTTCTCATCTACATTTCCCAACATTTTATTGTCAGGGTTTTGGGTTTTTTTAAAAAGTATTATTACAACAGAGGTATTAGCTGGTAGGTTGTGTTTTAATTGATGTGATGCCTTTTTGGTGTGGGATGTATTCACATCAGGTATGCTGGCCTTTGGTTCCTCGAAGAAAGGGACGCGAGTTGCAATTATACACTTTACAAGTGAATTATATTAGGTTCAGGTAGATTGCCATGAGCAAACTAAGCAGCAATCAGACATTTGCCCTCTTGCAGACAGTTCTGTCAACCTCCTCCCATTTTAGAGAGCACTTTTTACAAAATAACTATTAGATTGGAGCAAAGAGAATAGCAGAGAGCACTTCTGTACAAACATAGCACGAGGCTTGCTAGATCTGATAAAAGGTTCAGCTAGTCCAGAGCTTGGGAATATTACTTTTCTAATACTACAACTCCCTGATCCCCGAGTCCAGGTATCTCAGAGGTGTCAACCTGACCCCTAATGTGGAATCTCATAGTTAGGCATGAGAAAAATTGCTCTTTCATTCCTGTTATTGTTCCCTAGCAGCCAATATTGGAGGCATCCGGCTTCTAAATCTGGAGGCTGCATCCCACCATGATGGACAGCAGTCATTCATAGCTGTGTGCTCCGTAAATGTGTTTGAGTCTTTTTCAGAGCCATGAAAATTAGTAGCCCTCGGCCCTATTTTGTGGCTGTCAATTCCATAAACTAAACTGTGCATTTGGATAATTTTTTAAAATCTTTGTCCTTGTCACAGATCTTCAACCAATCATGCTCACATGGATGGGAAGAATATTGGAAACTATTCCAAAAATGGTACAAAAATATGTTTCCCAAGTGCTGAGAAGCCCTGACTAGAATAATTATAGATCGAGGAGAATTTTTGCAATTCGGGACTTATTCAGTGCAAAATTTGCAAATGTTTGTTCTGTGCAGAAAATAAGATTTTCCTGCTAGTCCCCCACAACAGATGTCATAAATATCAGTCTAAGTTGTATGTTGGTCTAAGTTGTATGCCCAGTTTTATGAAAGACATATTTGCTGTAGTTTGTTATGTGTTTAAGAGGTACAGGAGTAATAAAATGAAGCATATTATATGTCTACCAACAATACAATGCAGATAAAACTAAGTCTTACTAAGAAGCCTTTTCAACAAATTGTTTAAGTAGGTGGAAGCCTTCCTTCATTGCACTTAATGACAAAATGATTTTCTGTTGTAGTCGATCCTAATGTAGTTAGAACATGTACACACATGAACAAACGTAGCTCATTTTCATCAAATGGTTATTACTTTTGAAGTTAATGGGACTCAGCAAACATATATTTTTAAACAGAGGGATTTATCCTTAAGTTAATTTGGAAATATTTTTTAAATGAATTTTAATTAATGATTAGGGTTTTGTGATGTTAAGAACTCCCCATTAGAAGTAAGCTACTTTAATAGTGCGAGGAATTATTCTCAAGTAAATTGATGAGTTGTTGGGTGTTTTAAAAAATATGTTGTAGGAAACAGGTACTTTGTGAAATATATTATATATGCCTTTATATAGAATATACTTCTGCAAGCCAATACACCAATGGTGTTAGAATACTTTCCACTTTGCAGATTCAGGGAATTTGGGGGGTTGGCTGAGCATTGCTAATAGGGCAGGAGCAGTGTTCTTGGCCCATCCATGTCCCCACTTTCAGCCCTCAAGTTTACTTATGAATGTCGTCTTCATGTTGTTATTTGCTGTCAAGTACGCTTTGACTTATGGTGACCCTATGCATGAGAGAGGTCTTCTAGAGCTCCAGTCAACAACTACCCTCCTCAGGTCTTGCAAACTCAGGGCTATTTTTTCGTTGGTTAAATCAATCCAACTGTAGTGTGGTCTCCCTCTTTCCTTATTGTTTTCCAGTTTACTGAGCATTTATCGTCTTTTTTTGGTTGAGTCATGTCATCTCATGATATGTTCAAAGCATGACTGTCTTAAGTTTAGTCATCTTCACTTCTAGTGAGAATTCAGGGTTGATTTCCTCTATGATTTGTTTATTTGTCTTTTGGTGGTCTGTGATATCTATCTGTAGAACTCTCTTCCAGCACCACATTTCAAATGAGTTCATTTTCTTCCTGTCAGCTTTCTTCACTGTCAAGCTTTCAAGACCATAGAATGAAATCAGAAATATTATGGCCTGGACGATTCTGATTTTGGTATTTAATGATATGGATATCTGACTGCTTAACAAGTTTTTATCCCTTAGTTATTGAGAGGAAGCAGCTTACCATTTGATAGCTTGCTATTGCAACTAGTTGCATTTGGGGAAGCAAAGGTCCCTGCAACATGTCCCAAAATTACCCCATTTTTCTAATGCAGTAGAGCAGGTGTTGTGGACTTCAGTTGACCAAGCTGGCTGAGGCTTCTGGGAGCTGAAGTCCAAAACACCTGGAGGACAAAAGTTTGGGTATCATTGCAGTAGAGCATCATTGCTGGGGCCACTATATTGGTGGCAATCTCTTGATGCCATCCTTCTAGGATTCCTTTGTGATGGAGAGGGATTCCACAGCAACCAACAATCTCTCAGAAATCCTCACTTAGACATCCTCAGCTTTTCAGAGCTGCCATGTGTATTTATGTACAAAGAAAACCACATTTCCCCCAAATCATTTTCATCTCTTCCCTGTCCATGAGGGCAGTATACTATGTTTTAGACCACCAGCTTTTAAGGGATGAGTAACTTGAGTTTTTTCCCCCCAATTTACTAGAAATAGAAACACTTTTTATTATTCCCCTTCTCTTCTTTCCAAATTGCAATGTATACTGGTTGCAGGGGAGGAATATTTCTTTATTCAAAGAAGGCTCATCCTGAGTTTCAAGGAATGAGGATCACATTGCAGAAAAAGAAAAGAGAAACTCACATGCTTTTTTTTTTTTAAAAAAAATAAAATTACAGAGGCAATGCTAATTTAAATCAAAGTTACACTCCTGCAGTGTGCTTTAATTACTCCTTTTAATTAATGGACTTGTGCTGTGTAATTGTGTGTACAGCATTTATGGTAAAAATGGAGGCATGTCTGAAAGGGAGGCATTGATCCAGCTGTCCTTTCTTTTCCTTCTAAAAAAATAAATTCCTGTGATACTATTTTTAATTGAATCTGTCTAAATGTAATCGAGGTTAACTGCTATAGGAACCAGTGCGTTTTGTTTCAATGGATTGTGGCTGGAGATATGAACACATCATATGCAGTTAGTCATGGAAATATGAGCCACCGGCAAATGTCAAAGAAATCCAATTATGATGAATCTGTCCACTCATAAGAGTGGTAGAAAAGCCTGTTAAAATAGTAAAATGAGTGTGCTGTCAATGTGTGGCAGAGAGGGAAGCAGGACTGTTTCTTTTTCACCCAGTCACTCCATGAACCTCCATGTGCGGATCAGGGGCCCTTTTGAACTACACAATTATAGTGCTATGATACCACTATAACTGCTGTGGATCCATCCTGTGAAATGTTGGTATTTGTATTTTAGCTAGGCGTACTTAAAATTCTCAGTTGGAGAGTCCAGTACCTCAACAAACTGCACACCCCAGGATTCCACAGAATGCAGCCATGATGGCTAAGTAGTTGTGAAATAAAACATTTAAACATTGAAACCAAACAAATTGATCACATCCCCCCCCCCTTACCACCAGTGGCAGGGTGAATGGTATAATATAATTGTGTTATACAATTAGAAAGCATTATTTAATTGTATAACAAAGCCGTTGGTTACTCTGTCTTGGGCAGAAACAACAGCCTAGTAGATATGAAATGCTTTCAATGTCAACAGTGTTCCCAGGATGCCCATGGATGTCTTCAAGCCAGCCTCAACTCATGGTGAACCTATGGATGAGATATTTCCAAGACCCCCTGTTTTCCATTGCTCTGCTTAAGTCCTTGTAGATTCATGCCCATGTCCTCCCTAATAGAATCTATCCATCTGGTGTATCCTCTTCCTCTCTTTTTATTACCCTCTAACTTTCCTAGCATAATTGTCTTTTACAATGAGTTGTGTCTTCTCATGATATGGCTGAGAGAGTGCGACTTGCCGAAGGTCACCCAGTGGGTTTTTCTGCTTGAGCAGAGAATTGAACCCCAGTCTCCAAAGTCACAGTCTGGTGCTCAAACAACTACTCCATGCTGGCTGTCTCTCTACACTAAAAATCCCAGTATGTTGAGAGCCATTCAGTGCAATCATAATCACAGCAGAATATACCATTTGATGTTGAAAACTTCCAGACAAGGAAAAGGATTTAGATATCTTGAGCACTGATAACGTAGCGAGAATGATGCCTTGAGTGCTGCATAGCCTCCAAAGTTTTGCAGATGAAAATTGGGGTACGTGTGGCCAAGCAATATTAGAGTGTGGTCAGAATGGTGTGGGAGGCAACAAGCGAGCAAAAGTTATTAATACAGTAGTGTGCACCAAATTCATCTGAGAAACTCTGGAATTTATGTACTAAGTTTAGAAAAGCCAGAAGAAAGAAAACCCCAAAGGAGTCTACTGGAAAAGGTATGACTCCATCCCCTTTTGTCCTTTCCCTCCTGTTGAGTTTACTTTCAACTCCATTTGCAGCCACTAAAGTAACACAAATCTCTTCCCACCTACTCCCCATTGAAGTTAATTAGAATCTGTCCAGGAATGATTTAGAATGAATTCTGTGCTTGACAGTGTGTGTTCATTATGCAAGTCAGATCATTTTAATGACTTTTTGGTGTACTTGCAATGAAAACAATTACTGTTTTGATATTTTAATTATAACTCGTTAAATGGTGCAAAGCGATCTTAATAGATGCAACAAATGTTCCAGATTCAATGCATATATTCTGTAAAAGCCTATAGGAAGAAACATAAAAATGTGGGATGGGGAGACATTGCTTTGGTTGGCATTTTCATATATGCTGACAAACTCACCTTCCCAAAGTAATCTGCAAAACGGACTTCGGTTCTCTTTTGGTTTTCATAGATCTCCCAGTGCTTTCCTGCAGTTCTCTGGTTTTTTTTATTTGGAAAAACTCTATATTATGGAAAAGTAAAGCCAGTGTGGTGTAGTGTTTTGAGTGCTGAACTATGGCTCTGGAGACCAGTGTTCGAATCCTTGCTCGGCCATGGAAACTCACTGGGTGACCTTGGGCAAGTTACACTCTCTCAGCCTCAGAGGGAGGCAAAGGCGAGTCTTCTCTGAACAAATATTGCCAAGTAAACCCATGATAGGTTTGCCTTAGGGTCACGATAAGTCAGAAATGATTTGGTGCACAACAACAACAACATTTTATGGAAAACTTCACACAACTTCATTGTGGGATATTTTATTTGTTTGCTTGTTTGCTTATAATATTTCCATCCTAAGCTATCTCAAGGGCCTCATACCCAGATACAATAAAATCAATTTAATAAAAAATTTACAACAGAAAAAAAGTATTTAGAGGATAGCTGCTTGTAAAAATGCATATAATAGAGAAAATGTATACAAGTATGTAGATAGATAGATAGATAGATAGAGTGGAATGAACTTATGTATATTTTAAATAGTTCTAGAAAGCAAAAGATACATATTGATCTATCCCTAATTAAAACTGTTTCCCAGCCCCACAAGTATCTCAGTGTGCTTCATCTTGAAGGGAGCCTTCATCTACTTCAAGAAGTGGTTTATATAGTTGAGGGTTTCATAATAAAAAGTGCTTATTCTGTTTGAAGATTTGATCTCGAAATGAATCAAAGCATGTTGATTTGATGATTGAGTCAATGAAGCCTTTAAAAACACTTGCATTAAAAGGATTTAGACGATAAGCCAGTGGGACAAGCTTTAAAACACTATTTGTACTTTATTGTTATTTAATGCCAAGTCAGCTTCAGCTTATGGCAGTGCTATGAATGAGAGACCTTTAAGCACCATGTTCAGGTCCTGCAAAAAGCAAGGCTCTGGTTTTCTTCATTAAATCTGTCCGCTTGTAATGTGGCCTAAGTACTATGCTGCTGTCATTTTTAAATATTATTTATATTACTGTTATTTATATTATGATGTAGCTATGAAAACAGGTCCTCTAGGCACTGTGCACTTGTTTTATATAGAATAATAATGCAATTAAACTCAAAGATTGAAAATCATGATATTAAACACCAACACAGTCAAAAGACAGATGTAAATACAAAAGCCAAGCGTATAAAACTATAACAGTTAAGCCATAAAATGAGGTGCTAAAAGCAACCAAGTAATAATTCAAGACTTATAACTTCCCGTGTGTTTTAAGGATGAAAGCAGCTTAAATTTAAAAGTCGTAGGAGAACAACAAAAAGGTGTCAGCTTAGCAACAGAAATAAAGCAGTTACCCTAGAGAGTTGTTGTGCTGTTGCTATCTGCCTTCAAGTCATTTCTGACTAGTTCCAACCTTAAGGTGACCCTACCACAAGGTTTTCTTGCCAAGATTCATTCAGAGGGGGTCTCCTATTGTTTTCTTCTGAGGCTGAGAGAGTGTGACAACCTCAAGGTCACTCAGTGGGTCCCATAACTTGGTTAACTCAGTGCACCACCCAAAAAGGGCAGAATCCTTCCCTTCCCAGTAGGCTCAGGCAAAAGCAAACTGCTGCAGCATCTCATAGCCTGTATGTCCTGCTCCATTAGTAACTTTTTTCTTCTTAGTTACATGTGTCCCTGTGAAATGTTGAATCTGTGGTATGTCTCTGGCCTCTTTCTTTTTTTAAAAAAAACCCTCCAGTTGCTGAAATCACTCATCTTTCTCACTGTCACAAATCCAGCTTTAACACACAGTGCCGAGGCCAAATCCACACTAGATATGCCCAAAGACACGCAGATCCAGGACCAGCTGGGTGAGCCCTTATAGTCTATAGCCTAGTCTTATATTCTGTCATGCTGAACCATGATGTGAAAATGCCCTTGCCCATAGCGTGCTTCGGAAGGAGCCTTCAAACCATTTCTGAGCCAGGGCTCTGCAGCTTGCTAAATACCCCGTGACAGATGCACCCTTTATACCGGTTCGCAGTTGTCTTAAGCTGTTCTTTTATTACATATGCCTTTTAGTATTTCACTGCCGGCTTCCTTTTGAAAGACTGCCAGAATTATTCATTGGTAGCATGCAAACATCCCAGTAATCTATTAGCAACAGCAAACCAAGCCGGGGACTCCAGTCATAAAACTTGTAGGAGGCAAGCAGGCTCTTTAAATAAATATATTAAAGAGATATCTGTTGCATTTGAGAAAAGCCTACTCATCCCTGAGTGGAGAAAAGAGAACAAGAACCATGACTCCTCAAAATTACTTTTGAGAGTCAACATTGTTGAGTGAAGCAGCCTCTTCTAGACGCCTACTCCCTCTCAGTCCAAACTTGTCAGCTCATTTCTAATACTCCCATCCATAATAAAAGAAGGTTAAAAAATCTGACACTCTGGCATCCGTTGTAAGTATCTTCCTCTGGCTGATTCATACGGTCATGTCTGTTACATTGAATACCTTGACTTTGTATGGTTTCATCCATTCAGGTAGTTTCTTCATTAAGAGCTTGTCCGCACTGGCTGAATAAAACAGCTTTAAACTGCTTTGAAGCCATGCAGTTTAGATGATGAACACGGTAAAAGTGGATGGAAATTGACATGAAGCCGTGGTCCAGGGCTAAAAAACAGAGCAAAAAAATGTTCATTTACTCTGACTTAATAGAAAAAATGTGCATCATTTTACCAGAATATAAATAGCATGGTGAGAGTGTGGGAATCCAGGAAAGCAAAAATGCAAAAGTATGACAAATACAGCAGGTTGCCAATAATGGCATGGATGTAATTACAACATACACAAACTGGATAGTCGAACAGGGAGAAGGGGAGGAAAGGGGGCATGTATGGGGGGCCTCCATGATTGTTCTTTGCCAGTGTGTCACTAAGCACATCAATGTACTGTGTACTGGCGGTGCATTGCACATGTGACTGTGTGGTTGGGCGCACCACCAGTTATGCAGGGAGTCCAATGGGATAGTAGTTGCATAGGACAAGGGAGGTAATTGGCAGTGTTTGTGTGATGGTGTGCAAGCATTGCCGAGGAGATGAAAAAAATAATTGTGACCCATGGCTTGGTGCAGTGCAGTGCAGACTTCCTGTGGGTATTCAGGCCTTGGGAGAGGACCGTGTGGACAATGGGATTTCAAACTGGTTTGAGAAAATCCAATATATGAGCTGCTTTTCCTTGTCCATTTGCTTTGGTACTAAGATAGATCATAGTTATTCCACACTATCATTGTGTACTGCAATCACAAGGTTGTGAGTTCGATCCCAGGGCTCCAAGGTTGGCTCAGTCATCCATCTTTTCGTAGGTCGGTAAAACGAGTACCCAGCTTGTTGGGGGCAATTGTCTTACAGACTGTAAACCACTTGGAGAGTGCTGAGTTTACTGATAAGTGGTACAGAAATGTAAATGCTAAATGTTATTGATAGTTTGGTGGTCAGTTTACCAGCTGTTGAACAACTGTCTAGTAGCAAGGTTATAGGATGGCGGTGGGCAACCATGGAGGGTAGGGGGTTGCATTAGCACTCCACAGAAAATATGGAGTGCCCACTATACACAAATATAGCACTGTGATTCCACTTTAAGTGCCAAAGTTCCATCAGATGGAATCTTGGATTTGCAGTTTAGAGGGACACTTAGAAATTTCAGCCACAGGTCACTACTGCCTCCCCAACTACAAAGCCTATAATTCCCTAGGGTTCAGTCGTGGCAGTTAAAGTGGCATCATAGTACTATATTTCTGCAGTGTGAATGGGCCCCTAGTCAGTGATACACTTCCATGTGACAGTTCTGAAGTGCACAGCAGTTAAATATAGAGAAATCAAGAAGCAAAAAATGCATGTTTGAATCTGCCAGGCCTTGATGAGTCACAGCTGAAGGCTGTGATTCAGTGATTGAAGATATAGTTTTTATTTTTGATTGTTAGCTACTGTGAAAGCAATGAGCACTGAAAGGGTGGGGTATCAGCTGTTGGGATGAATGAATGAAAGGACAGAATCCATTGAAAAAGCATTCTCTCTGATCCCTCAAGTTATATAGAAGTTCTAGTGATCATCTGGGATGACTCCTTTATGGAAGGTGACCACTTACGCATGTGGGAGGGAATGTATCACCAAAAATAAAGACTATACAGATTTGGATTTGCTTGCTGGCTGGTTTCTTTCCTTTTTATACCACCCATTTGCTCTCCAAGCAGTTTACAAAATAAAACCATGTAATATTAAGAAGCCAATAAGACAGCCCGTATGCTTCTGAAAAATGTAAAGCAATACTGGCGTAAAACCCAAAATCAAGTAAACCAACAGAAAGTTAAAGGGTTTGAATGTTCTGCCAGATGTTTCTTTGACTTTTTTTTTTTAAAAAATCAGATGATTAAACATCATGAGATGTATAGCTGCAAATGTATGGATGGAAATGGACAAGGAATTTTTCATTGATATATGGCTTTAGGTCAACTCAGACTTAGGGTGACACTATCCTCATGTTTACCTGACAAAAAATTATTCAGAGGAGATAATGCTCTTGGTTTCATCAGAAACTGAGAGAATGTGACTTGCCCATGGTCATCCAGTGGGTTACAATGGTTGAATAGTTGAACATTGGTCTCCTAGTCTACAGATTACAATGTGATGCTGCCAAATCTCTCAAGGAAATAATAATGATAATAACAATAACAATAACAAAATTATTATTATTATTATTATTATTATTATTATACTGCCTCTTAATTAACATTTGGGGTGGGCTACAGCATGTTAAAATACAAATCACAATTAAAAACCCATAAAACCAACAGTTAAAACACAAGACTATAAAGCTACTAAGAATTACTTCAGTATAAACTCCCAGCCCTGTGTATTGAGCCAGAGTGTGAGTAGTGTCAGACCAATAAAGATCTGGATTCAAATCTTCAGCCCATAAAACTTTGATGGATATTGTTGTTATAATAACTGGCTTCTTGTGAGACTACACAGTGAACCGGAGGAGAGATCCGATCATCCCATTCTGACCTCCTGAGAGCATGAACATCCAAATTGGAGCCCTGTGAAGTACTTGGACGACATCCCTCATCGTCTCATGCATGCAGGCCCAGTAGTTGCAGATGATGGGGGTTGTAGTCCAGCAAGACCTTGGGAATCCAAGATTGAGAAACGCTTAGAGGAAGTGTGTTTTTAATAATGTAATGGATAATAATGTCCTTGTAAGGGGTACTTCTGTAGGAAGCATCTGAACAAAGAGGAAAGAAATCAATTTAAGATGCTAAAATCATCCATGTTAAATATTAATAATAAAGGGTTGTGGATGAATGTGTCTAGCCCTTTGGTTCAAAAGCTTGAAAGTGCTTTGGGCTTCCTTCCAAATTGCCTTCTTGGGGAGAGGGCTTTTTAAAACAATCTGGTCTAGAAACCTTGGAAGGTGTGAAACGTGTTCTTTTTCAGCCTCTCAAACCAGGAGCGCAAAGGTAGTTTTGAGGATTGATTTTCCTAGCGTAGGGAACTCCTTTTTTTTTTTTAAAAAATGTTATTTTATTTTATTTTTTGCAGCCAATTGTCTTATCTTTCCCCACAAGACTTTGTAGTGCTATTGTGATATATGCCGTAAATCATTATGCCGTGAAAACGAGAGCGTTGGAGAGACACTTCTGATCAAAACCTTTAGAAGACATTAACTTAAAAGATGTTATGGAATAATGTTTTTAAAATGTCATCCTATTGTATGAAACACATTGCTACAAAATAAACAGGGCTCTTCAAGAAAGCTACTATTTGCTATGCTGTGGTGCTTCAGGGAGCTGGTAGACACAATACAACATTCTTCAGCTTTCCTTTGCCATTAAAATAGGAAGAAACTGAATCCGTGGGTCAGTCCTGGCAAGCTTGGCATCGCTGGATAAATGGGTTGTTTTTTACCTTTTGTACTGTTAAACAACCCCCCCCCCCCCGCATGACCCTATTATGGCAAGGTTTATTTAGAGGAGGTTTGCCATTGCCTTCCCCTGAGGCTGAGAGAATGTGACTTGCCCGAGGTCACCCAGTGGGTTTCATGGCTTAGCTGGGATTCAAACCCAGGTGATGAGGCTCATAGATCTCTAAGCTTGGCCACCAAAATGGAAATGATAGAAATGTGGAGGCAGATGAAAGCAAAAATATCTTCCTTGGATGCCGTTTGGAAGAAGCTTTCAAGTGATTTCAAGAAAGTTCAAAGTGTTTTTATTTATTTAATCAAAGCTTATCTGACCTAGTTGTTTCATTTCATGGGTACAAAATGTTTAGCTTTGGATAAAGTATTTGCTGAAACATATTGAACGACTTTTCTTTTTTGTGGTGTAGGAAACTGTCACTATTATTTCTTTTTATTTCTGTTTCTTGTAATAAACTTTAGGTACAGGTACACATCTACATAATCCCAAATGTCCTGATTGCACAGGTTATTCCCAGTTATTCCTCTGTCATCCCACTTTTTAGTCGCTTTTAAAATATCCCAGTATTTCTCCTCCTCTCACCTTCCCCCTTAGCCTACTTTAACTCAGTCATTCTCAACCTCTGGTCCTCCAGATGTTTTTGACTTCGGCTCCCAGATTCCCTCATCATTGGCCATGCTGGCAAAGGCTTCTGGGCATTTGCTCCAAAGTAAATTCAAAGTACAAAAGTAATTTACTCTCTATTAATTCAGCAGAGGAGAGGAGAGCATGGTTGGGCGTTTGCCCTTTCCAGTAGATGCAAGCAAAAGCAAACTGCTGGAACCTGTCTTAGGGTCCATCTACATGGTAGAAATAATGCAGTTTGACACCACTTTGGCTGCCATGGCTCCATCCTACAGAATTCTGGGATTTGTAGTTTTGAGAGGCACCAACACTCTTTGGCAGAGAAGGTGAATGACTTTGTAAAACTACCAATTCCAAGATTCCATAGGATGATGCTGCAGCATTTAAAGTGGAATCAAAGTACAGTACATCATTCCTACAGTGCAGATGCACCCTTTGCTTTTGTGATATTCCTCATGAGTAACTTATGCCCTCTAGACCACATTCTTATGCTGCTTGGCCAGACATGTTCTCATGTTAAAGGGAATGCATCTCCAGTTGGCCCTCCACATTTGTGGTTTTTGACTTTGGTGGATTTGATTATTTGTGGTTTTGAGTAATATGTTCTCTCTAGGAATCTCTAAGTCCTCAAGTGCAATTCTGCTGGAAGTTGACCGTAGAGTTGTGCTGGCGAACCTAGAAGTTCCTAGAGAAAACACTTCCCTAGACGTATGTAGGCCATCCAGCATGATTCTGCGATCAACATCTGGCAGATGTTGACCATAGAGTTGCACTGGAGGTCCTGGAGATTCCTAGAGATGTATTCTCTTAGGGAAAAAAGAATATTGTTTTTTTATTTGAGGTCTTTCTACATTCACAGAGGTCCTGTGCCACTAATCACAGTGAATGTGGAGGAACCACTGTACTTTGTTAACTGAGGTGCAGTTGTGCAGTGTGGACACACCCCAGGTCTTGCAACCTGATACAAACAGAGAATGGTACATAAATGAGATGGTATTCAGAGAAATACCTTGAGTGAAACTAGAGTTTTTGACATTCCTACTCATTCTTATGTTCCTGTGACCCATGCATGTTGTCAAAGAAAAATTTAAAAAATAGTCTGTACAGATGCCCATGAATAAGTTACCTGTTTGCTCCTTTCTTGTTGGTGATAATTCAGTTTTGTTGTGGCCAACAACTCCGTGATCGGTTTTTGTGCGTATGCAAGGATCAAAGGCCTCTCTCTCTGAACAAATGTGAAGAAAAATAATGTGTTTTCATTGCAGATGCTACCTTTGGTTTGTGTGCACAGCTTTCTCCGAATTCATTTGCCTACCACGAAGCATGCATTGCTAACAATAGCAGATGTGACCTTTCTTGGCGACGCTCCTGTTCAAATCTCTGTTATGCTGTGCTCATAGTATAAGCTATTTTCTCCAGAACTATGTGAACCTATATAAATATAATTAGTCACATAAAACTCAGATGACTAAGCAGTGAAGATTTATTTGACAGAGTGACCGCCCTAGTTATAGCATAGTAGTATCTTTGGCATTTTACTTATTATCTTTTTCACCACTTTGTGAGATGAGAAAGATATGGACTGACCCAGGAAGCAAAAATTGAAGAGCACCCTATAAAATCCACAGGTGAAACTGGAGATATGTCCCAATGTGCTCAACTGATTGATGTTTTATCATATATCTTTCTAAATCTATCTATCATCTATCTTTCATCTATCTATCTATCTGATCTGGGCACCATTACACATAACTTGGTAACATCCTGGTTGGATTACATTAAAACACTGTAGGTGAGTGTTTTAATGGTGAGTGAGAATTATAGGGTTTGTAGTTTGTGAGATATTTTGGCATCTCTGCTAGAGCACTCTGGTGCTACCCCAAACTACAAATCCCAGGATTCCGTAGGAGCCATGGCAGTTGAAGCAGTGTCAAATTGCATTATTTCCACAGTGCAGATTAGACTTTGGTTAGTCAATATTTATGGCGGTTTCTTGAATGCTATGGGTCCAGTCTAAGCCATTGTATTCCCTATCACCATGTATAGATGCAAGAACTGGACAATGAAGAAAGTGGGTAAGAAAAAGTCAATGTATTTGAGATGGAGTGCTGGAGAAGAGTGCTGAGGATACTGCAGACAGCGGAAAAGACGGACAAATTGGTCCATGAACAGAACAAGCCAGAGATCTCTCTGGAAGCCAAGATGACAAAACTGAGGCTGTCGTAAGTCAGACACATCATGAGAAGGAAGGACTCACTGGAAAAAAACAATAGTGTTGGGAAGGGTGGAGGGCAATAGAAAGAGAGGAAGACTGCAAGCTAGATGGATAGCCTCAATTAGGGAGGTTGTGTGGAATCAAATGTGAAATGAATTTACATGATCTAAGCAGATCATTGGAGGACAGGACGACTTGAAGATGTCTCACCCACAGGTTCGACATGAGTCAGGCAGTTAACAACAAATCTAGCTGGGCTAACAACGGGATTTAGAATCATAGAAACATAGAGTTGGAAGAGACCCCAAGGGCCATTCAGTCCAACCCTTCCATGCAGGAACTCTCAAATCAAAGCATCCCCAACAGATGGCCATCCAGCCTCTGCTTAAAGACCTCTAAAGAAGGAGACTCCACTACACTCCGAGGAAGTGTGTTCCAGCGTTGAACAGCCCTTACTGTCAAAAAGTTCCTCCTAATGTTGAGGTGGAATCTCTTTTCCTGTAGCTTGTATCCATTGTTCCGTGTCCTATTCTCTGGAGCAGCAGAAAACAAGCTTGCTCCTTTCTCAATGTAACATCCCTTCAAATATTTAAACAGGGCTATCATATCACCTCTTAACCTTCTCTTCTCCAGGCTAAACATTCCCAGCTCTCTAAGTCGTTCCCAGTCTTCTATATATTTGGAATGCTGCCATCAACCTGCATTTCAGGTGATATTTGAACCAAAGAACATGGAGGAGAAATGGAATTCACTTCACAAGGTGAAGAGAACATCATAAAAGGAGCTAACTATTTTTTTGAAACTAGTAATTGTCTATTTTGGTGATATTACCCCTTATCAAGGCCAATAATTTGTCCTCATTTTGCTTCTCATTTGCAGAGTTTTGTTATTTGTTAATTAGGCAGTTTGTTATCTGGCACTTATACAGTGCCAACCAAAAAAGAGGAAAGTTATTACCTTCCAGGACAAAAGACACAGGTTTGCTTGAAATCGACGTGTGAATTTACAGAAATACATGCAAATGTAGAAAGGACAATTAAAGACAAATATGGCGTAAATCCACACTATATGAAAGGCTAGATCTCCCTGCACAGGCATTTCTCTCTCATGGAAGGCTAGGCTGGCCCCTCTCTCTGCTTTCCTTTCCCCAACAGATAAACAGGCCTTTTTAAAAATCTAAACAAGGCTTTGGCAATGAATTGGTTGAGCAGAAGGGTTTCTCCAAGGGGTAGCTGTGCTGCATTTTTATCTGTATAGTCATGTTTTGAAACAATTTCATGTGGTTTTAAATGATAGGCGTTTAAACAAATTTGTTTTTTATAGTTTTGTATGGCCCTGTTTTTAGGTGTATTTTGTTTTAACCTAGTTGATGGGGGGGGGGGCAGGGAAGCTGCCTTGGGGTCCCTTGTGGGGAGAATATCTGGAGATAATATTTAATATCATATCATATAATAAATATAATATATAGGGAGCCAATGTGCTGTAATGGTTTGAGTGTTGGATTATGTCTCTGGAGACCAGAGTTTGATCCCCAGTTTAGCCATGAAACCCAATGGGTGACCTTGGGCAACTCACATGTTCTCAGCCTCAGGGCAAGGCAATGGCAAAACCCCTCTGAACAAATCTTGGCAAGAAAACCCCATGATAGGTTCATTTTAGGGTTGCCATAATTCAGAAACGACTTGAAGGCACCCAACAACAATATAATAATATAATATATAATATAATATAATATACAGAAGCATAGGACATCTCACCATAGTGGGGAAGATGTGTCCAAGAGAGTTGTGTGCTTTCTGTCCAGCTACTGCTGAAGATCAATGGACTAATTCAGGGTTCCTGCTTTCCCTTCTTTGGGTTCTTTGTATTTAAACCAGACTAGATCAATGGGCCTTCTAATCCAGCATCTCCTTTTCCCACAGTGGACTTGGACTGACCAGCTGTTGAAATAGATAGTTTACAGACTTGACTGTCCTTTTGGACATGTGCAAATGGAGTTGAATATTAATACTGAATTTGAATATTGAATATTGTTGTTGTGTGCCTTCTAGTCATTTCTGACTTATGGCATGTCTGAGGCAGGCCTATAATGGGAGTTTATTGGCATTTGTTAAGAGGGGGGTTGCCTTTGCCTTTCTCTGAGGTTGAGAGAGTGTGACTTGCCCAGGGTCACCCACTGGGTTTCCATGGCAGAACAGAGATTGGAACCCTGGTCCCCTGTAGCCAAAAACTCAAACCATTACACCGTGTTGACTCTCATCAATATTCCCGGCAATGTACAAAATGGCACCCTCAAGCTCCTTCTATACTTTGAGGCATGCTGAAGTCTTTTGATATTTTTCTCCTTGTGGAGAAAAATTGTTCTAAGCAAGGGATCCATCTCCCCCGTTTTGTTTCTCGTTTTGTTGTTATTCAGCATGTGATTAATTTGTTTAATTCTCAGCAGCTTTGAGGGACACATGGTGGGTAGAACTGGAGGATTAAAAATAGCTATATTCCCCCCCCTCCCCACCACCACCACCACCAGTGATATTCAGCACATTCTGACACTTACCTCAGTGCCAAATTCAATAGAAAGCAATTAACTGTGATCTGAAGCTTGACATAAAGAGGCTGAGTAATTCAGAAGCTTGAACAGGCAAATATTGTCATAAGTGGCTGCTATTGTGCGCCTGTGTTACAACATGCGACATCCTATTAATCCTTCCTCACCTGTCGTTCAGTTGGGTTCAAAAGTCTGTTGCATCGCATTGACTGGAAGGAACTTGGGAGAGGTTAAGAGTAGCAAGGACCAGTTTTTGCTGAATTGAAAAACAAAAAACAACCAATGTCTAGACCAGGGGTAAGGAAAATGTAAGTTGTGGGCCACATGGATCTCTAAATCCTACCTCGGTCTCCCCAAAAGCCCCCAACTAAACCACTGAAGTCCCTCAAGCTCTCTAATGTTTGTGCACACATATTTTTTTTTACCAAAACAACACCAAAATACCCTAAACTGGAAGAGTGTAATGTAATGGTTCGCCCTCCCCAGCCCCCCTCAAATTTCTATCTTTAACCCAAATTCCATCCAAAATGGCAACCGGAAACAATGTGAGTTGGAAGGTGCAGGTTCAGTGAAAGTTCACATGGGTGGAAATTGACCATGTGTTTGCCCAACCCTGGTCTATTTATTTTTAATTTATTTACATTTATATGCCACCTTTCTCCCAAGGTGGCTTCCAGAAACAGCAAATTTAAAAAGTTTGCAAAAAATTTAAAAATAATGTCCTATCTTAGACGTGGTTGAATTCCCCTGTGCTCAAGTAAAAACCATAGGCAAAAGAGTCAAAGATATTGTACAGTGGTTTGATTGTTAGACTGGGACAGCAGAAATCCAGTTCCCATTCTTTACTGGGCCCTGAAACTGGCTGGGTGCACTTCAGTCACTTGCTTGCTCCCTGCCTGAGAGCCTCCATGGGAGGATAAAATAGGATCCATCCATCCATCCATCCAAGGCAGCACTTTTGCCCTGAAATACCTTTTTCTCAATTGCACCAGGCGGGTGTTGCACAAGAGGGTAGTGAACACCTCCTTTCACAACACCCGTTAAAGCGCATATGCCAATATAAACAAGGATTATGCTAATGTATGTCACCAGTAGGAGTCCAGCTCAGGTTTGTTGCATCAGAAATAAAAGTCTTGTTACAGCCTAAATGCCTTTGACGAAGTGCATCTGATTAAGTGGAATCTATGAAAGCTTCTTTTGTTGTTTGAAAACAAGTCTCTTAGTTGTTTGAAATGAAGTGATTCTTCTCATTCTTCTCATTCTCAGACAATGGCATTGCAAAAGGGGAGGATATGCCAAATTTTCAGGGAATGGCTCATCTTCTGCAGCAGTACAGGTGGAGCTTGAAAAAGAATATTTGTTTTTTAAAAAATCATAGCCATTTGCCTGAGAAATTTCAGCCCATCCTGGGATATAAGCAGGATAATATCCTTTGCTAGCACATCTTCACAATGGTTTTCCAGTGTGTGATAACTACATGTTGAATCACTCTCTTCGTTGAAAACTCTTGAGCTGAATAAAGTGGATATGCAATATCGCTATGGCCCGTGGGATTAACTGCAGTCAAAGCAACATGTGTGCTTTCTTTTTCTTTTCTTCCTTTTTTTGCTTTTGCCTCTGTTTTGAATTTGTCATGGGCAAGTGGTGTAATTAATTATGCCAAGCAGTCCCGCTTATTTAACACTTTCCCGAAGTCTGGAGTGTCCAACAGTATGAAATGCTGTTAGCACCTAATCCATTTCACACCTCCTTCAGTTCATAGGAAGGGATGTTAATTTGTGGATTAGGAGTTGCTGTTAACAGAGACACCCTAATCTTTAGTGAGGTTGTCCCTGTACTTTATCTTTCTTATTTATTAGTCTTTTCAGTTGTTCAAAATGTGTTTGCCTACAGGGACCTTTGATCTGTTTTTAAGGTGGGACGGGTTCCACATTGGTGGGCAGGTTGTTACACATTTTGCATATATGATGTACAGTGTGCCCGTCTGGTTCCAGGACCCACCATGGATACTAAAATCAATGCTCAAGTCCCATTAAATAGAATGACCTGGTAAAATACTTCTGCATGGAAATTCCAATTCTGCCTGATCATTTCAGAGGGATGCTCCACTCGACTCTGAACCTTATCGCACCAGAAAAGAAAGCCAAAATGAAACTAGAGGGTAGGGTCTTTCTCATTGCCTTAACACTTGATCTCGGTAGCACTTTCAGTTCTCTTTCTTTTGCTGAACAGATTTTTCCAGCTAGACAAAAGACTAACTTCGATGACCATCTTCCATGTGAGGATAACTGAAGTGCTATGGCATCGTACAGTAAGGCAGGGAGAAAGACCCTAGTTTCTAGCTCCGTTAAGCCTTTCTTAACTAGGGTGATTAGGCTTTTAGTCTTGAAGGGGCTAGAAAGTCTTTGCTTCCTGTTCTCTTCTGGTTTATGGCATTTTAATTTTCTAGCCAATTTCTTCCTGTCAGGAGGCAGTGTGGTGTAGCAGTTCAAGTGCTGCTAGGAGACCAAAGTTCAGATCCCTGCTTAGCCATGGAAACTCACTGGGTGACCTTGGGCAAGTCACACTCTCTCAACCCTAAAATAAGGTAAGGGCAAGTCTCCTTGGAATCAATTTTGCCAAGATTTTCTGGGTTGCTGTAACTTGGAGTCAACCTGACATAACAGCAATTCCTCATATCTAGGAAAGTGAGTAGTGTTATGGTTCGTGTTCTGCTTGTTGGCTTCCCAAAGAGCCATGGTTGGCTAGAGAGGGAGCAGGATGCTGAACTCAATGTGCTTTTGGTCGTATCCATCATTGCTCTTCTTGTGTTCATGATTTCAAAAATGAGAGAGACGGGGGTGGCGAGGATGGGAGAGATAGAGAAGAAGAGAGGCTTTCTCATATAAAGATGTATCTGAAGAGGATGTCAGGATCCTGAAAGCTGCACCCCTTTGTATGAGGTTATAAAACATATTTTGTACACCCGATTCTATTTGAAAGCAGGCATACTGATAATGGCTGCTCAAGAGCACTTTGCATCAACATCTCCCATTTCCACACACTCAGCCTTTCCAGCCATTCTCCTTTGGGGCTGGAACATTTTCTGTTTGGTCTTTTAGTGTCTTTTTGCAAAAATAAAATCCTGTTAGCTGCTAATGAATTTTGAGACGGTGGGAAAAACCTATCCTTCTCAGAAGGCGAGAAAGTGTTCTTTTTTTCTGTCTGTCTCTCAGAAATTCAGAAAATTCAGAAAGTGCTGAAGTTTGAAAATTGGATGAAGACTTCCAGAAAATCTGTTTTCCTTTTCTTTGAGAAAAGAGTCTTCTGAATGGCAGAAGATTGCAAAGAAGGAACACAGAGCTCTCATCCTAGGCTGCATCCACACTACAGAAATAATTCGGGTTGACCCCACTTTAAAGTGGCTCAGTGCTATAGAATTCTGGGAACTGTAGTTTTGTGAAACCTTTAGCCTTCTCTGTTAGAGAGGTCTGATGCCCTCCAACAAACTACAATTCCCAGAATTCTATAGCATTGAGTTAAGCTGGTATCAAATTGCATTATTTCTGCAGTATGGGTTCAGCTGTACTGATTCAAACCACTGGTAGTCCATCTAGTTCAGTAGCTTTCCTAGCTTCCAGTCAAGTCTTTCCAAGATTTCCAAGATATGCCAGAATTGAACTAGTTCTTCTGCATTCTTCACTTCACCATGGAGTGAGGCAAGGGCAGAAGAAATTCATCCAGTTATATTTTTCCATTCACTTTTATTACTGTATACAGAAAACTGCCATACACAGAAGCACCTATTGGCCCAACTGGTTCAATAAGTTTTCAGCAATCTCTGAAGATGCCAGGAGTCAGATGTGTAGGGAGATGAGGACCTTTCCCCTCTCAAATAAGAATTCTGTCCAATGCAATGAACTGTTCCTTCTATCTTTAAATTTCTAGCTGAATTGGGAACTGCAATTGTATATTTTAATTTTGTGAATTTGACAAGTTTTCGGATGGTGGAAGATGCTAAATGGAAACTTGAAATACAAAAAGAAAGAAAGGAAAAGAAAAGGAAAGGGGACAAAGAAGCCTTGTTCGATGAATTTTTCATACTGAGCTTATTTTTAGATGCCACTTTTCATTCTTTTCTGGACTTCCATGCGAAATTGAGACACTTATGGAAGGCATATAGCAATCATAGCTTGAACATTAGATGAATATTTGTTGATCATAGCCACAACCTGGTGTGATAATCACTAGCTTTGGATGAGGGGATGGATATGTGTGCTTTTGCAGACCTCCTGTGATCCTTGCCGTAGGTTTGATGTTGTAAGTCTGCATCTCTGATACCGCAGGAGACTTTTCATCTTCTGTCAAAAGCAAAAGTAAAAAAAGAAAGAAGGAATGTGCCAAAAGGTGTTTCAATTTCAGCAGATGCAAAGCATCCCGTTGACACGATCACACAGAATCCTGAATTCATACCATGATAGGGATGCAATTCTCCACTAAATTAGTTCTCAAAGAAGCAATGAGTAATTTTAGCAATTTTCTTCCAGCTGTGAGAAAGTCTTTGCGAGACAGTTTTGGAAAATTATTCAGTTTAAGATATAGTCTATGGAAAATTAACACATGGGTGTTTTTTTTTTATGCAGAAATAGCATTGTCTGTGCATGAAACTGCACAGATTTTTTTTCAGGAAAAATTGGTGCTGAAAATGTGTGGGGACTTCATTTTTGCAAAATTCATATTTTTGTGCAGAAAAATGCAGGTGTAACATTTCTGTGTTGGTGGCAGATGGTGATGGTGGGGAATGGGCTGCATTGGCAGCCCTTTGACTGTTTCTTACTATGGAAGGAGGGATTGTATATCCCATGTGCTTGTCCTGCAGTTCCTAAGCAAGCCTGCTGAAATAATAGAAAAATAAGATAACACACCACAAAAGTATTTTCTTTCTTCATCTTTCTTCAACATCTGACCAATACTGGCCAAATTAATGAAAATGCAAGCCAAAATGTTCACCATCTCACAATGGGCTCACACTGAGAACTGCTCAGCATTGTTTTCTCTTGTTATGTGTTGAGCATTGTCACGCTATCAGCCAGCTATGTTCTTCATCAGCGACTGTTTCTGTGCCTTCCATTGTCAGCTGCCATACTGTTTGAGCCATTAAGTGAATGTCTTCCAGAAAACATACCCCAGGGAGCTATGAAAGAGCAGCCTGAGTCATAAAGCCCACCAAATTTGCTTTTCCATAATAGATGTACCTGGCATAAAGGCTTACTAAAATCAACCAGCTACAGAGAATTTCCTTATCAGTGCACGGCATGCTTGTTTGGTGCATCCCAGAGCAAGACAAGTGCATGGAAGGGAACCTGGGGAAATTTCCTTTTGAATGTTTCTTTTCCCCTATATAAACATAGTGGTCTTTAGAAGGAGAAGGGGGAAAATGCTTTTCTGTTGCGTTCAAATTTACTACGTGACACCTGTTCTTCTGCGAGAATGATTTGCGGAGATTGCGATTGACTTTTTATGCCAGCGTTGCAAGTCAGTGTTTGAAATTTAGGAGTTTGGAATTCCAAAGTATACAAGAGAAACATAATTACCAGCTTGATCTGCTCATGGACCTGAAAAGATGCATTAACTTTAGCAATGTAGAGAAGAAAGTAACTTTGATATGCTGGCAGAGCATTTGGAAGCAACATGCTGGAACCGAATGACAGAAGCACAATGACATCCCCATCCCAGTTGTTTTTTAATCCAAGGAATAGTATGTGTCAGTGGAGGAGCAGGAGCTTGGAGCCATGCCAGAGCGTTGAGAGCCTTACAGAGCTGTGGCATTTACCTTTCCCACAGCCTGATATGATATCCATTAAAAAAGACCATCACCACCTCAAAAAAGAAATGCACACACAACTGCTCCCCAATATTGTATTTGCTGGACTTTTTAAAAGGTTCAACTGACACCCAATATTTCCCGTAAAACCACAGGAAAGAGAGGCTTGCAAGAACAGTAATGTCATATTTTTGTCTTGTTTTTAAAACCAAAACATGCTAAGTATTAGACTTTTTCATTTTCACACTCATGCTTTTTCCTCCTTTAAGCAATTGTAGAGTAGAAAGCAGCTTGTGGTTGCAGATTACTTGATTTAGTTCATGGGGAAGTGATCCTATCTACCTGATGCAGAAGTCTGTTTTTGCTTATGTGTGTACTACTCAGATATTTTTGTGTATATATTTGTATACATTAAGATCTTAAATATCTTTCGGTGTAAAAGAATCTTGGGTACTTCTTTTCTATCTTGATAACAATGAAATTGTATCCATGTTTATTTGAAAGTAAATGCCACTGTGTACAATAGAGTTTACTTCCTACCGTGTGGTTAGGTTTCCAGTCTTACTCTGCAATTCTGTACTCAGTCACATGGGAGTCAATCCTATGGCATAAAGTGGGGTTTATTTTAAATAAGATGTAGAGGATTGCACTGGGATGGAATATTGTGTCACTCCTACCAGCTTGTATCACATTTGGATTCTGATCAACAAATTTGTTGGTATCCTGTTGGGACTTATGTCTTTGTAAGTGGACTTATATATGCAGGAATAAGAATTGGGCAGCTTCATAATGTTCATGTCCATTAGAGGTTGGCAAAGTGACTGATACACAACAGATTCATTGGTTCCCTTGTCTATAAATCCCATTGCACTTTGGACACTCTTGCTGTTGCTCCGATACAAATCTTTGTAACGCATTTCAAAGGGTGAATCTGCACTGTAAAAATAATGCAGTTTGATGCTACTTTAAGTGCTGCAGCTCCATTTTATGGAACCCTAGGATTTGTAGTTTTACAAGGTATTCATTCTTCTCTTCCAAAAAGTGCTGGTGCCTCAGAAAGCTACAAGTCCCAGAGTTCCATAGGATGGACTCATGGTAGTTAATGTGGTTTATTTCTGCAGTGTAGGTACACCTTCATTGCCCCTGCTACTTAGTACATAAATGTACATAAAGTAATGTTAGGTAAAAAGAAATACTGGATTCCAACAATTGTTTTCTCACTTAGATGCTTGTAATCCTGCATTTAAATTCACACTCACCTCCTCTCTCCAGGGAGGAGGAGGGACACACATCTTTTAGAGTTTCTTGTATTGTACAAAAGGCCATAAATTACATAATTCATTGGTGTGTCTTCACTGTTATACACACTGAAATATGCAAAATCATCTTTAAAACATAACCGCTCCTATCAGAGTTATTTGCTGCAGACTAAAATCAGGTGCAGATGCTTAGCCATGAAGAATGACAGATCCTAGCAACACATACTAAAATAAATTTAACAAGCACATGTAGAGACAGACTAGAGATCAGGACTAGTAAACAGGGTCTGTCTGGGCTTGGAAATATGTAGATACAGTAGGAGTCCATGAAATCTTCCAGTTTCAATCCTCACCCCTGCAGATTTGCACATAGAGCATCATTTATATCCTGGAGAGAGTGTGGTGTGTATGTAGGGGGCAAATTATCAGCAAACAGTTCCCTCCTTTCTTTTTACACCTCTCCTAATTTTCAGTAATGGAAGAAAATAGTAAGAGATTATTGTGATGGCATCCTGAATTTATTTTCCTCCACGAAGCAAGCAACATGATGACTCTAATGCGCAATCTGTATTAGATAAGCCGTAATTAGAGAGATGAAACACAGTTGTGAAAGTACTTGGCTGGTGCAGCATGGCCCATTCCCTTCCATGGTGCATTGGCAGAACAGAACATCTCTGAGAAGTGAAAATAGCAACAGCAACAAAAGCATGGGAGTTCAAAAAGTAAAAATAAGCAAATAGGTCACATTTATAGCAAACCTGTCAACATTTCACCAATGAAAACCAGGACACATGTGGCCAGGCAATATCAGAACATAGTCAAGATAACTGAAACAATTCATTGTAAGAAAACAAGATACAAGAGGCCCCAGAAGTTTGCTTATGCCTGAGCCTACTGGAAAGGGTACGATTCTGCCCTGTTCCCTCCTGAGTTAAGAACATGCAAACTACTTTTGGACTATTAACTCTATCTGTAGCAAGTGAAGTAAAAGTACTGAAGAAAGTTTGAAGAGGAGAAACTGGGACAATGTAAAAGCAGCTGGAAAAGTGGGACACCAGATGATTGATTGGGACTGTGCCTTCCAAACTGGGACAGTTGGAGAGTATGGGGCTCAACAGACCACCCCGAAAGGGCAGGCTGAAGCCACCCATTTTCACTCCTGACGCAGGCTGCAGCAACCAAATGGCATGACCTCCATCAGGACTAAAAAGAACCCGCTGAAAGTGGGTTCTTTTTAGTCCACACGGCGGGAACCAATGGTACACTGGCATGCAGTGATGACGCATGTGTGATGTGGCAACATTTAGATGCTGTGCCACGTGTGTGTCTTCATGGCAGCTCCCATGTGGACGGGTGCCCTGAGTCCATACTAGGGCTGGGAATTATGTGGACTCTGCGCTCTCCCAAGCCCTAAAATCGCCCACAGGCCGCCGCTTTGTGATAGCCTGTACCGGGCAAATCTAAAGAAAGAACTTTGACCGGAGCATGTTTGTGTTTGTATGTTTCTTCAAGTCACCTGTTGACTTATGGTAACCCCATGAACCTCATAGGTTTTCATAGGCCAGGAATAATCACAGTAGTTATTGCCAGGTCCTTCCTTTGATATATAGCCTACTTGGTGTTTGTTGATGGTCTCCCATCGAAGTACTAACTAGGGCTGACTCTGCTTAGCTTCCCAGATCAGATGAGATCTAGGTTATTTAGAGCATGTTTGCTTCTATTTAATGCACCTTTCTTGAAGGCAATCTGAAAAAGCCATTTTTGAAATAAATGGAAACCCATTGTTTTTCATCATGATGATTTCACCCCACCCCACATCCAAGAAAGTCATGAGTGCTGGATATAAGGTTTGGGAAAGAAATTTATTTGGTTATCATTTTTTTTATTTTAAAATATAGAAAATTTTGCTACAAGATCCCTTTGCATATTGATTTTCCAGACTAACATAGCTATGGACCTTATCAGACGTCGGAAACTGGAAGTATAATCCAATGGCAATCTGAACGCAATCATGGGGTTTCAGGTTATTACAAATTAAAGTATCCCATGCAATTTCGGGCAAAAGGGAAGTCATTCCGAATGCAATCATGGGTTTTACCTTATTGTGAATTAAAGCATCTCATGCTATGTTAGTCTGGAAAATCAATATGCAAAGGGATCTTGTAGCAACTTTGAGACTAACTAAGGGAAAGAAGGTGGTAGCAGTGGCGTCACTAGGGTTGGCATCACTCGGTGCAGTAACTCATGGTGTCACCCCCATCTTGGCGTACCCCCATACCACACCATACAGAATCCTTAGTAATGTTTTTTGCAGTAATGTTACTCATAAATCATAATTCCCATATATCACTGAATGTAATAGCAATAAGGAGAAATTCCTCCCGTCTGATAAGGTCCTATGTCTTTGGAAATAGTTATTTGTAGTATTTCATGTGTTCCCCTTACAGCATTTGGTGACCTGCGTTCACATTGGAAGCCAGTCCATTTTTCCTATAGGAAGCCACCAAAATAAATAAAAATAAAAACCCACTCCATTTAATTTTTTCTTTGCTGCATCACTTTCTCTTTTGTGGATTAGAAAGGTACTAATTTGGATGGTGATTTTAATCTTGTCAGTGGTGGCTAAATCAATCCCAGGAATGGGGTTTTCTCTCCCTCCCTCTTTTCCCATATCCCCAGAATGAAACAGATTAAAATAAATCAATTTTTCTCCTCTAAAGCACAAGTCTGGGCACTGATCTTGTCGGATGGTTGGCAAAAATGTATTATTACTTGGGATGTTTTTATTCCATCCTTCCTCCAGGGAGACATGTGCAGTGGAGTACATACTCCCCCACCGCCGTGACATATATTGTATACACTGTGAGTAATCAGAAAGAGAAGAATCTTCATGGATGAGCTGGGATTTGAACAGAAATCCTCTCTATTTTTGTTTGACACACTGCCCACACTGCTGCACCACATAGAATCAGCATGAGACAGGCATATAAACCCAGAAGAAGAAAAATGTTATATGGTAGAGTATGGCTGATGCTTAGAAAAGTTCCCTTTTTTGGACAACAACTCCCTGAAAACATCAAGGACTGTTGTCCAATAATATAACTTCTCCAAGTCCTGAATAAGGCCCTGGAGGCATACATTCATTTTATGTATTAATTCATTTAAGGTTTTAGACTTGTCTCCTTAACACATGAGCCCCACTCTCACAACAATCACATCAGTTTTATAAAAATTGCAAATATACTTCTTTCAGAGCCGCCATCACATTTCTTCCCAATCACAAAACTGGGGTGCCTGCTCCTGTTCTTCTTCCTGACTCTTCCTTATCCCACTTCCTTGCCTTATGTTCTACCAGCATACTTTTCAGTTATTTTATTTTCATTTGCCCCCTACTTTTTTTTTTTGACACAATTCCAGAGCAGTACAACTGCAAATTAAGTTTAAAAAAAAGAAAAAGAAGAAATCAAATTTTTAAAAAGGGAATCAGGCTGCTTGGGAATAGCAAGAGGAAGAGGGACAGGGGAAAGGAAGGGACACTGACCCCATGTGACTGAAGGTCTCACAATTGCACTGACGACAATATCTGATTGCGAAGTCATTGATGGGTTTTACCTGTGTGTATTTTCAATGTGTGTATTTTCAAGCTGTGGATGGTTGAATCAATGGATAAGGAATCTGTGGATACAAAGGAATTCCTGTAACAATATACAAAAAGTGGAAAATGAAAATAAATTAAACCAGTCACAAACTTAAAACATTTCAAATCTCTAGTTAAAAGAGACTTTCCCTAAATAATAGACATGCTTTCCTTAAATAATATACTCCATTATATTTCAGCAGGATGAAAGTATTCCAGTTTCAAAGGGACCTCAAGCCGCAATGTGCCAACTAAGTACCATTCTTTTATGGTATATCTAACCATGTCCCTCTGTTGTTGCTGTTTTAAACTAGGCCTTGACGACTGCCTGCAACAATACATTAAAAACTTTGAAAGAGAAAAGATCAATGGAGAGCAGCTGTTACACATCACTCATCAGGAGCTCGAAGAGTTGGGCGTCACTCGAATCGGCCACCAAGAACTAATTCTGGAAGCAGTGGATTTGCTCTGTGCTTTGGTAAGAGTACTTCTTTCTATAAGTTCACTCTACACACAGGGCATGAGTGGAATGGCACCTTCCTATTCATATTACTCTGAAACTGATATACAAAAGCACTACTATAGCCGTCATGACTAGTAGCTGGTAATTACTACATGGTGACTGCTACATGGTTTAGTTCCCTTTAAATAAATATTATCAAAGTCAGATTACTTTGCACTTATCTGATTTTGTTTCAAAAAATGAAACTATTGCAATAGGAACTCCTCATTGCTCTGTTCTTGCTTTGAAAAATCTGGAGTCTTCATGGAATATATGCATATGTCCAAACACAAAGTCATAAAATTTGTGAGAGATGTAAGTACATCAACAGAATATTGAAAAAAAAAAGTAATCTTAGCAGTGTTGTTTATTATGGTTGTATATTAGAAGGCTGTGGTTTTTCACCAATACACTAGAGAAAATGTGTCCATTGATAATATATTACACATAAAAACAAAGGCACAAAACCTGCATGTGTACAATCATTATCGTAATGACCTTTCTTCCCTGGTTTGGTGATGAATATTGAAGAAAACAATACATTTTCATAGCAATAGCAATAACAATAACAATAGCAGTAGCATTTACATTTCTATACCACTTAATAGTGAACTCAGCACTCTTTAAGGGGTTTGCAATCTATAAGTCAGTTGCCCCCAACAAGCTGGGTACTCGTTTTACCAACCTACGAGAGAATGGAGGTCTGAATAAACCTTGGAGCCCTGGAATCAAACTCACAACGTTGTGGCTGCGATACTGGCATTTAACCAATGGACCACCCCATAAGCCAGACACAAAATGGTGACATGAGTACTGAAATATTCCAGAGTCTCAGTGCTGCTGCAACAATTTTTCATCTTGCTATGGTGTAGCCAGATGCTTCTACAATCTCACCTGCCTCCCCTCAGACACTGAATGGCTGTGCAGACTGGGGTGTTGAGAGGCGATTTGGGGGGTGGTAGTGGTGGTATGTGGCTTAGCCTATACATGGACTTAGTATGCCATGCTGAGCCATACAGGATTGTGGCCATGGAGTATTACACTGCATGCATGCAATGCAGGATCTTAGCTTTCATATGCTGAGGAAACAGAACTAGGAGTTATAAAAGGTGTGCAGTTGCTTTGCACTTAGGATGGCTACTGGTTTAGGAGTAACACTTTGTACAGGGAATGTGGGCATACTGGACATCATCTCATTCTGTATAATTAGAAAAGAGACACTGCAGTAGCATCTAAAGGACTTCCTTGGATCTTGAACACATTGCAAAAAGAGGCAAATCCATTTTGATTTAGACTTCCTTGGGCCCATAAGGTGACTTGTTGTAATTGCTTTTAACAGGTTGTGTTGAGTGACCTAATTGATGTTTTTCCTGCCATGGTTCTATGCTTTGACCTCATGTTTTATTAGTGTTTTGTCTTTAATTCTATTTTACTAGTCTTGTTGAGGTTTGCTACCTGGAGCTACATTTTATGCAAAGTTGCGGTACAAATTCAATGGTGTAAATTTACAGTGCTATATAAATAAAGGTTAATAATAATAATAATAATTAAACAGATGCTTTGATGAAAAAAAAATTGAAAAAGAAATTTGACCCTGTATAGCTGTTTCTGGGACTTCCTTAGTGCTTAATGGAACTGGAGGAGGTGAAAGAGCTTGGATCTAATGCACCAATAGTATGTAAGAGACAAATATTTGACTGAAAAGGCTGCACTACTGTCTCAGGATATTTGGCTTTTATTGATACAGAAATAGATAAAGAGAGAGCAGTCCTTGAAAATGATCCAATTTGGTGACTCGAGGTTCTTTTAGACAGCTACTCACTGCACTATAGAGGTACATCAGAAACACGTTACATTTCTTCTAAAAATATATCCTTGGTTGCATTGTAAAGGTCTTGCCTGTTAAAGTTATCTTCCCGCATTTCTTTAGTTTTCCAATAGAGGTGCAGAGTTGTGTGAGTGTGTGTCAAGACAGAAAGAGGAAGGTATCAAAGCAAAAAGAACATCTCACCAATTTTTTTCCCCCTGACCTACAAAAGAGGAAGGATAACATGTCAGAAAATGTATTTCTTACCGTGATTGCCTCTTGTAGCAAGTTAAAAGCAGATATTTGAGGAACAAGATGAGCCAATTGAGCGGAAAACAGCTCTTAAAACTGGCTTTGATTCCTTTGAATAGCCTCTGTGGTTTCTTTCCTTTCCCCTAACCTTTCTGGAAAGAGAGACAAAATCCTCGTCTTAATAGGGATAAGAAAATTTTCCCTCTTCCGTTCTTTCACAGTTTGCTTCTACCCCCTGCCTGAAAGAAAAGGTGAGACAGTATTCTTGGGCAAAGGGTCACAACTTCATTAACTGTAACTATCACATTCTACAATGAGGAGAAACCATAAAAGGACCGAGTTTAGGCAGCCAGTCCCTATGGAAGGTGGCTGAAAGCCACAGGTACACATGATGTGGGGAACTTGTGACCTGGGGCCCATTCACATTACACAATAATGGTGATACAGTACACCCTTGCTTTATGCGAGGGATCTGTTCTGGACCCCACCACATAAGACAAATACTGTGTATGCTTGAGCCCCATTCAAAATAATGGGGCTCATGCACATGGTGCAGTGTGGTGTGTGCACCATTGCCGGTTCCATTGCGCAGCTTTCAGCATTAGCTGAGAGCCATACATAGCATGGCTGCATATGATGTGGGTGCACTGTATTATTCCACTTTAACTGCCATGATTCCATCCTTTGGAATCCCGAATGTTCTAGTTTAGGGAGGAATTGGAGTAATGTGGCAGAGAATTTTAAGTACCTCTCCTTGAATTGCTGGTCCCAGGATTCCACAGGACAAAATCATGGCAGCTAAAATGGAATCATAGCACTATGATTGTGTAGTGTGGATGGACCCCTGCAGAAGTGGTATGGAATTGCAGCTCACAGGATTTCTAGCCAGCATGACCAAGTGGTTGGGAAAGATGAGAGTTAAAGTCATTGTAGAAATGATCCAATCTGAGACTGCTTTAACTGACCTGGCTCAATGCTAGGGAATTCTGGGAACTGTAGTCTTGTCAGAGAGCTCTGATGCCATAATAAACACAATTCTAAAGACTCCTAGCACTTAAAAACAGTCTCAGACTGGATTATTTCTGCAGTGTGTTTTGGAACTATGGTCACTTTTGTATGTTTTTAAATGGATTCTTGTACACTGTAAGCCACTTTGAGTTCCAACTTTGGGGGGAAAACAGGATATAAAATATCATCATCATCATCGGTGGTCTGTCGTAAGAGCCATGGAGGTAATTGAGAACCCTTTCAGCTCATCCCATAAATACCTCTCCTCATGCCAATATCCAAGAATATCAATGTGCTCACCTTTGAACATGGGCCTAGTTCTCACAGAGGTTCTGGGCTTATATGCTGGGTTCTTCTACTTGAGAGTAAAGCACATGAGAAGAGTCCTTGTTATCTCATTGGTTTCTAATTGTAATGGGACATCGTTTCTTTTTTCCCCCAGTCCGTTTTCATTTGTTTTCAACTTTATATATGATGTATATGTAATTTTATAGTTCAATTTTATCATTATTAGTCATCTAGAGTAACTTTTTGGGCAGATTTGTTATGGGCCTTCAAGTCATTTTTGACTTATGGTGACCCTAAGGCAACCCTCTAATGAGGTTTTCTTGGAAAGATTTGTTCAGAGGGGCTTTCCCTTTGGCAGATTTAGTTTTAAGTCAATAAATAAATATCTTTTTATTGACTTGGTCACAAATTTTGTTGCTTACCGGGGATTCCAAGGTTAGGTCTCATTGAAGTGGTCCTTCCATGTCTGGCTGTACCTCTACCTGCCATAGCCAAGATAAAGAAAATGGAGATCTTTGAATGCAGTGGCCCTCCATTGAATTTCATCCACTGGAAAAAATACTAACAGTAAACCAGTGAGAATTCTGGACAATTTTCTGCTAGTATTTGAACATCCAGCAGTGTTACGGAGAAAGATATGTTCATGTTTTCGTCTGTCTTTTGTACAAATCCACCATGGTCCTGTGTAGAAAATGGGGGTTTTGAACACAAAAATGTTCTTTTCTCTACTGAATAATTCTGCAACGGCATTTCAAGATATTCAAATACAGGGGAAATGCTATGAATGAATATCCCCCTTTTCTGCTACAGGGAGAAATCCACCGTAATTATTCATCCTTGCATGCATCCGGAGGGATTTACATCCCTACCAGGGAGAAGGGTAGTCTATAACTCTTCTCCTTCTTCTTGAATCAACAAGGTACTGACCTTCTTTCTTGTTCTGTACTAATACTTACTCATCTCTCATGTTATGTACTGAAGTGATGAAATGTCATTGGGGGGAAAAAGTTGAGATTCTGCTCATGCAAACATAATCTTTCCTTCTCTTTGTCTCTCTGTGTATTCATGAGCCAAAAGAGCAATTGGCAGCTCTTATCAAAGCACTGCACTTTCCAGATGATTTTGACCTTGTAGCTCCCTCCAAGTAAAGGCTAAAGATAATGATATCTCATTTGCTTCTGTCTTTGCAAACTCTGACTTAACAATTAGCTTTGCGTGCTGTGTTACGGTTTCCATCAGACCTTATGATCAACTGAATGCTGGCTTTAGTAAATAGCAAAGCGGTAAACCCACTGACAGGCCCAGCAAAATTTTGCAATGTGCTACGAGCCAAGACACAATTACCGCTTTGCATCAACACAGGGATCCATCTTCGGTTGCGAGTTTTCATCATGCATTCATTAATGCATTAGACCAGAATATTTTAGGGTTACTTGGTTAGTGTGAAAAAAGAGACACAACAACATATTTCAGACAGTCATTCCACAAACACACAAACACATACAGCCCCCTCTTTCTTTTGATTTGGCAGGAAGGAATTATACAGTCATTTTGCAATAGATGAACGGAAGGCCTTGATGCTCTGAACACAATCAGTTGTGCAAGTGTGAGATCAAGCATAACTATGCTGAAATAAATTTGTTATTCTAAAAGTGTATAGGCCATAATGAATAGCACTGTTGCTTTTATTTGCCTCTGTTCCATTGATATATACTGACATAAGGATAGAATAATTCCACCACCCTCTTCTCTCTCTCTGTCTATCTCTTTCTTTTCTTAGATCTCTTCCAAATGGGGAGAATGTTGTGGCATTTGTCGCTGTAGTTCTCAAGCTGTCACATATATGTGTGTGTGTGTGTGTGTGTGATATCTCCAAACTGTTTCTTTTGCCCTGAACTCATTGTTGTTCTGTACTTTCAAGTCATTTCTGAGCCTTGTCATATTAAAAACAAACCTGGCAGGCAAATGGAGAAAAGTGTGTTTATCTTTCTCTTTTAGCATGACATGGAAGCACTTTCATGCTCTTTCAGTCATAAAAGTGTGGGACAGAGTGGTAAAAACTTCCTTTTTGTCTAACGGGTTTTTCCAGCTTGGCAAAAGGGACACTTTTATGACACTTCTATGACTCTCTCCCAAGCTTTTATGACTGAAAGTGAAAAAAGTGCTTTAACATCATGCAAAATCAGAAGAAGAAATGTGCTTCTCTCCATTTTCCTCTCCATTTCCTCAAGATTTTTCCAGGTTTTCTCTTCTTAAAGCTCACCTGTTCTAGAACATCCTTAAGATTTCAAGATTTCCAAATCATTCAAGATTTTGAAATCATGTCTGAGATTTGTAATGGAAATGTTCATAGATGGAACTGCAGACCTTCCAGGGATACTATAATGGCAAATGAATTGCTTTTGTTGTGTGCCTTTGTAATTTCTGACTTATGGCAACCCTAAGAACCACCTACTATGGGGTTTTCTTGGCAAGATTTGTTCAGAAGAGTTTGCCATGGCCTTCCCATGAGGCTAAGAGCATTTGGTCTATCCAGGGTCACCCAGTGAGTTTCATGACTAAACTGGGAATTCAACCCTGGTCTCCAGAGTCACAGTCCAACATTCAAACAACTACACCATGCTGGCTCTAGCAACTGGATATAGCAATTTGAATGGCTTCCACCAAGGTTTTATGAGAATGGCTATCCTTTTTTTCTTAACCATTCCACCATCTTTGGGATACTTTTAGTCATATTGTACTAGGATATAAATCTTTTCTTATTTCATACTCACATGCAGGCACAATGAATTTCAAATGCTTTCTCTCTGCTGGAATGGATGAGAAGAGATTGGTGCATTTTTCAACAATCTTACACATTTTGGATTTTTTTTTTTGCAAAAATATCATTTTTTTCAGAAAATATTTTGTGTTAAATGCAGTTTTATGTATGTTACTTTTTTTGCTGTGGGGTGGGAGGACGAGCCAACGATTTTGGTACACAAGTTGCAAAAAGTTCCCAAGCGCAAAAAGTCTTACAAATGTTAAACTTATTTTAAAGGGTGTCTCCATGTGTTCAGACACCCATTCTTGTCAAGAGAGAGAAAATTTTCATGTATTCTTTATATTCCTATGCTATACAGAAAATATAATGGCAGCCCCTGAGAGATGCAGCATGGTATAGTGGTTTGAATGGTTCAAAACACATTGCAGGAATAATCCAGTTCAAGACTGCTTTAACTGCCCTGGCTCAGTACTAGGGAATCTTGGGAATCTGACAGAGAAGGCTAAATGTCTCACAAAATTACCATTGCCAGAATTCCCTAGCGTTGAGCCAGGGCAGTTAAAGCGGTCTCAAACTGGATTTTTTATGCAGTGCGTTTTGGACAAATGATGGGTTAGAACTCTGGGAGACCAGGGTTTGTATCCCCGCTCAGCCATGGAAACCCATTAGATGATCTCTTTCAGCCTGAGAAGAAAGCAATGGCAGCCCTCCCCTGAACAAATCTTTCCAAGAAAACTCTGTGATAGATATGCCTTTGGGTTGCCATAAGTCAGAAATGAATTGAAGGCACATAACACCAGCAAGGGATCTCTTTTTGCTCATGCAATGTTCCTGCAAGTGATGAGACATAATCACATCCTATCATTTTCAGGGACAATTACAGCCCCATTTTCCCTTTGTGTGGCAGAATTTATTCGCTTCCGAGGAACTCCAAGCGACATTTACTAGATTGAAGAAGGAAGTTGAAGGCAGCTTTCAGACCACCTCATGTGTCTGAATTCTACTCCAATTTGCCCAATAGTCTTGGAGGTGCGGAGAAGGTGGAGTCCACTCTTGGCATTCAGAGTGAACCAGCTCTTTGCCTCTTAAATTGCTCAGCATTAGTAGTCACTTTCTATTTTTGTCTTTCTATTTCAATCTTTGACTGATAAATATAGCAATATCTATCTATCTATCTATCTATCTATCTATCTGATTGTAATCTATAATGAAGTTTTGTTCTGGGAAAAAACAAAAAGAAAAACAAAAACCATTGGAAATGAAATATTATTGCATTTTCTTGCAACTTTCAAGAGCTGGCATGTGCATTCATTATTTTGAAATATATTAGAGTGAAACCCTCATTTTCCTACATAGACTCTTAACCAGATAGACGTGGATTTGGTTTCTCTGAAATAAAGAAACATGTTTTTTTTTAAGTATTGATGGTAGAAATATGAGCCTTTTTACCCAAATAAATAAATAAATAATCTTAGTAACTATTAGCTCACACCATCCCAAGATTTTGAAAATGTATTTTTTACAATCCAGTAAAGCTGTGCTTTACAATCATAAAATGTTTTCTAAGGCAGTTCTGAATCCAAAGATGCTCTTAACAGAACAGACTGGTGATTATGGATCAATAAGTGGAAGGACAAATCTTTTTCATGGTGCTCAGAGAGGTTTCATTATCTTATAAAAAATAATGAGGACATTTGCCTTTGTTTTAGAGTGTCAATTATCCTTTTTTCCTTGTTTGTTTGCAGAGTGTCTTAGATTTTCCACTGTCCTAAGAGCTTTGGTGAAGAGGAGAGGATGAGCCAAATAGGAGCTCCTGGTACTCCTCAGTCTTATCTTTTCTACCTTTCCCAAAGGAAGATGGAGATATGAGTATCCCAAAGTAAAGCCACTATTCCTTACTTTCCTCTTGGAGAAGAAAGGAACATGTGTGTCTGTGCCAAGTGACCAAAAATACTATGTGGCTTAACAGAGAATTTGAAGTTTTATTCTATGTAAGAAGGATTATATCACTTTTTGGGTATCATATCTTGGAGCATCCTTCTCCAGGCATAGCTTAGAAAGCTGCAAAGTTACAAAAACTTATTACATACCAAAGACATGTTGAAACCAACAACCAGTTAGGGAAACATAACAGGAATCCTTGATCCTCCCTAGGGGAAAATTGATCTTTTCTACTCAGGTCTTCCTATGACCATGGAAGCAGGAATATGACCTTTTCAATATCAGGCTCTACCAGCCTTCTTTGTGCCAATGGTCAGCATCTTTACTGGAGAGTTTGAAAGGACAGACCAATGACATCCCCTGAACCAAAGAAGTAGCACTTTTAGTGAGAGGCATTATATAGAGCTAGACTGCTACCTCCATCCCCTAGGGAGTCACAGAACCTCTGCCCTCAGCTGGAACTTTCTAGAAAGGCTCTGCTAGCTCCACCCCCTGATGACTCACAGTTGTGATTCACAGAAACTCCGCCCCCAGCAACAACACACTCTCCCAAGAGTTTTCAAAAATTCAACTCTCACCCACATAAAAATACCCACCCAGAATTCCTACCCTCCTCCTCCTCTGCAGCAGGAACTGGTCTAGAAAGATCTAGAAAGGCTCTAGGAGGGGTTATATAGAGCTAGACTGCTCGCTTCATCCCCTAGTGACTCACAGAAGCTCCACTCCCAGCTGGCATAAGTTCTGCCCCCCCAGCAACAACACACTCTCCCAAGAGTTTTCAAAAATTTTACACTCACATGCATGCCAATCCTCTGGTGCTGTATCCACATGATGCAGTGTTGAAGGATGTGCCTGATAGGTTTGCCTAAGGGTCAACATAAGTCATGAATGACTTGATGGCACGCAACAACAATATAAAAGATTCATTCCCTATATATTACTTTGCTTTATATATTATTCTATGTAAGTATATCATATACTCTCTCTCTTTCTAATAAAATTATAGATACATAAAGTAGAGTCAAATATAAATAAAATATCTTTACTTATATATTAATTGTGCATAGTGATACACATGGTCTTAAAGAGGAGAGAAGAGAAAAATGGCTGCCCTACACTACACTATGCTGGCTCCATAAACAATACCTTGGTTTTCAATTTTCATTAAAACAAAAGCATTCATCAGTGATCACGATGAAATGATGCAAAAGAAATGACCACAGTTGCCTAACAGGAGTGCCTATTGAATAGCACCTCGTTCCAGAGATTGCAAGAATATAACAGAGGCTTGTTATGCTCCTCACCATTAAATGACCCATCTATAACCAATGCCACTATTTCAGTTCTTTCTTAGCTCATAGACCTATGCAATATTTCTGTTTTTTTTTATTTCATTTTATAATTCCATTTCTTTATTTACTAAAGCAGGATTTAGCAAAAGAGCGAGTGTGGTAAAACAAGCAAACCGGAAGTCATCATAATGAAAAGCGGTGATTAGTGGAAACTGATGTGCCAAGGTTGCTAACTCTAATATAGAACCCTGATCTTTTTGCACAGGGCAAGGAAATCCATTGCTCTTTTTGCCCACACTTTTTGTTCTGTGTTGCAGCAGTGCTCATTTCAGAAGCTGATGGAACGTTGGTGTGATTAAGCCTAATGCAAGCTTTGGTATTTCATTACATTGCTGTTTATTGGCTGACACAGTGGTTGATTACTGTCCATCGGTGCATGTCCAAATTAATTTACTGAGTCCACATTGCCAGATGTGATCTGACTCATACACAACCCAGTGTTAGAACATCCAAGGGTTTGTTATCCCTTATTCTTTCCTAGCTATCCTGATTGCCTGCTCCATGGAGCCTAAAGAGAGAGAAAGTAAAATATCAGCATACAACCACCACCATCTTTTCGTATTAGCAATCATTTTGAAATTGCCTGTTTAGAACAACCTCATATGTTGTTGCAAATGGACATCAGGCAGGGAGAGACACACATGCATTGTTATTTTCCATTAGGAAGAAGAAGAAAAAAATCTGGGGGTAAAGAAAGAGAAGCACTTCTGAAGTTACTGTCAGTTGGCAGATTCATTATTTCAGCTCCTCATATGCTCAACAAGGTCCAGAAACAGAGATTGGAAAGTTAGTTCTAAGGAATATAGTGGTACACTGAAATGAGGATCTAGAGATAGAAATAATATTTGAACATATGGGGGATGTCAGAAACATGTGTTTTAAGTGTCAAGAAACTCTGATGAGAAGAACTCTAAACTGAAAAGAATCTTTGCAGTTTAGGACTTATTCTGTGCAAAATTCACATCGAAAAACAATTGTGGAAGAAAGCGTGTTCTGTGCAGGAACAATATTTTCTGCTCAGTAAATGCTGTTTCCTATGCACACCATGTGTGAATTTTGCACAGAATAAACCCCAGCTTGTGAGTAGGCTTTGAAAAGTGCATGGGTTTTGAAGGCTTTCTCACAAAGGGAACAAAATTGCTAACAGTAATCATTGCTTCCACGGAAAAGAAACTTACTTCTTTGGAGAAGAAAATTCTACCATGCAGAATTAATGCAGTTTGACACTGCTTTAACTGCCATGGCCCAATGCAGTTTATCACACAACGGGAATTGGAAGTATAATCGAATGGCAATCTGAACGCAATCATGGGGTTTTGCGCTGTTGCGTAGAAGCCACTAAGGAACTCTAGGATTGGTAGTTCCATGAGATATTTAGCCTTCTCTGCAAGAGAGCTCTGGTGCCACAACAAACTACAAATTTCAGGATTCCATATGCTGGAGTGATGACATATAAAACAACATCAAACTGCATTGATTCTGCAGTGCAGCAGCAGTCTTAATGGTGCATCTACACTGTAGAAAAAATGCAGTTTGACACCAGTGTAAGTGCTGTAGCTCCATCCTATGGAATCCTGGGATTTGTAGTTTTACAAGATCTTTATTTAGCCTTCTCTGCCAAAAAGTGCTGGGGCCTCACAAAACTACAAATCTCAGGTTTCTGTAAGATGACAGTTCAAGTGGCGCCAAACTGCATCATGTCCGCAGTGTAGGTGCACCCACCGGAGAAGACTTACATCCCTCGTAGGATTGGCAACTGATCTGTAATGATCCCTTAACACAGCAGTGGTAGGATAATGTTCCAGCATCCAGAGCATCATCCTATCACCATTCAATTATGGGTAGCCTTGGGATGCCATTATAGTCATTCTTCTTAGAAGTAGTTTTACAAGCTTTTAGACCTGTTGTTGTTGTTGTTGTTGTTGTTGTTGTGTGCCTTTAAGTCATTTCCGACTTATGGCTACCCTAAGGCAAACCCATCACAGGGTTTTCTTGGCAAGTTTCTTCAGAGTGGGCTTGCCATTGCCATCCTATGAGGCTGAGAGAGTGTGATTTACCCAGGATTACCCAGTTGGTTTCATGATCAAGCAGGGATTGAAACCCTGTTCTCCAGAATCACAGTCTAGTACTCAAACCACTACACTATGCTGGCTCCAAGCACGATACCTTGGTTTTCAATTTTCATTTAAACCAAAGCATTCATGAACTATCCAGATGGAATGAAAGAGGCTACAAAAGAAATGACTACAGTTGCCTAACAGTTGTGTCTATTGAGTTGCACCTCGTTCCAGAGATTGTAAGAGTATAAAAGAGGCTTGTTGCGCTCCTCACCATTAAATGACCCATCTATAACCAATGCCATTACTTTGCTTCTTGCTTAGCTCATACACCTATGCAATCTTTCTTTTTTTCATTTTGTAATTCCATTTCTTTTTTGTTACTAAAAGCCTCAATCACATACTCATTCACCTGTTAAAATCCCATCAGCAGGACTGGCTCTGCCATTAGGCAGAGCGAGGCAATTACTTCAGATGGCAGATTTGGGGTGCCCTGAAAGGTTTGTTGTTACTATATTATGTATTATATTACGTTATATGGTACACTAAAAATGGGAAGAGGTGCTTGAGGAATTTTCTGCCTCCTGTGCCAAAACAAATTGGCTGGCTTTGAAAATTATTTCACCTTGATCTGGTTTGCATATATGTATGTCGGGTGTGTGTGTGTGTGTCCATTTCCCCACTTCCTTTTACAGATTTGTTGCTGTTGCTGCTGCAGGTTGTTTTTACATTATCAGCAGCGGGTGATTTCTGTTGTCCGGCAAGCTCTGGGTACAGTGTGGTTTGGGAGCATTTGGATGAAGAGAGAATGACAGTTGCTAGAGAAACATGATTCCCACTGGTTGCCATTTCATTTTGGAACACCCCCGAACAATGCAACTTCTTGGAAATTCCAACAATAAAAATGGTCCCTTCCAGGCATTATCAGAAAATAAAGTAATGGGTTTTCCAGATCTCAAGTCTTGGCTCTGAGCCTCTAGTCTTCAAGGGTCATCTCCAGGAGGGAGACAGGGGCAGTATCTGCACTTTACACAGTCAGCCTCCCTTGTCCACTGTTTATCCATGGATTCAAGCATCCATGGCTTGAAAATATTCCAAAAAAATATAAATTCCAAATAGCGTACTTTGATTTTTGCCGTTTTATATAAGGGACACCATTTTGCTATGCCATTATATTTAACTGGATTTGAGCATCCACAGATTTTGCTATCAATGGGGGATCCTGGAACCAAACCCCAGAGGATACCAAGGAACCACTGTATTACAGTTTGACACCATTTTAACTGTTATGGCTCAATGCTATGGCATTCTGGGAATTGTAGTTTTGTGGGCCATTTAGCCCCCTCTCTCAGAGAGCTCTGGTGCCACCGCAAACTACAAATCCCAGGATTCCACACAATGAAGTCAGGACAGTTCAAGTGGTGTCAAACTGGATTACTTCTGCAGTGCAGATGCTGCTAGGGGTTTCGAATTTTTCAGTTTTGTGTCTACTTAGCTTCCTCTTTCCTTTCCAGTCATGGAGGCACAAGTGCTCACCTTCCACTCTGCTCTGCATCCACTTTCCATCTAGAAGCAAGTAGGCTAGAATAAACATTCAATATCCTTAAGTAAATGAGGACAATCCTCTCCTTTCACCTTGATCTGGGAACAGCCCCTTTAGTTAAGACTGCTGCCTAAATCTTCAAAAGGAAAAAAAATATCCTGCATATTTGTGTCTGAATTACAAACTGTGAGCAATTGTGATTGCTACTTAGTGTGTAATGCTTAATGACATCACTGGGGCCATCCCTAGGCCTCACATTTTGTCTCATAAACTTCAGGGCCTGGGATGATTTTGAATTAGTAGGATGCCCACCCTATTAAGTAAACATGCAATACAATATGAGTAAGAACAGCAATGGATGTTGTAAATCATTCCTATGGAGAAGCAAAAGTTGCACAACTACAGCTGGATTTATTGGCTGGTGGCCTACCAGGCCTACCCGGTCATTTGTCATGAAAGGAGCATTTGTTCTACTCATGAAATGAATTACAAGTGCAGTACAAAGGAAGGTATTCAAAAACTGAAGAAATGGAATTGAGGCATCAAAGATTTTTCTTTCTTTCTTTTTTGTCTTTTGGATGGAAAGCACCTTTTGGTCTCGTTTCTATCATCTTCATCCATACAGAAAGGTCTTCATGTTTATCCAGGTGGAAAAATCATTTGCAACAGTTGAGTTGGATAAAAAATAAGTCCTGGGCTCTGGTTGCCCAGTTCCTACTACTTTCATGATGTTATTGTTGTATGCCTTCAAGTCATTTCCAACTTCTGGCAACCCTAAGGCAAACCTGTCATGGGGTTTTCTTGGCAAGATTTGTTCAGAGGAGGCTTGCCATTGCCTTTCCTGCAGCCGAAAGAATGTAAATTGCCCAAGGTCACACAGTGGGTTTCATGGTTGAGTGAAGAATCTCCAGAGTCAAAATCCATTACTAAAACTACTATGCTATATTGGTTCTCTATATGTATTCATATGATGTATGTAGGGCAAATTGCATTAAAAAAATCTGATAATAGATCCCTAGAAAATGGGAGGCTCGCTGCATCATGTTCACCAATTCAGCTGGAACTTCTGAAGAGCCTCAATAAATCCATAGTATATATCATCATACCAGGTTGTTGCTAGATTGTCTCTATAGCCTTACACATTTGAATCACATAATGGGTAAGGCACATAGACTAGAGAAAGGGAAATTCTTTCTACAACTGTTTTGGACTTCAACGTCCAGATGTCCTTGCCGAACAACGGATTTTGGGAGTCGCAGTGCGCAACTTCTGGAGAGTCAAATATTCCCTGCCCTTGATTCAAGAGTACTTTTTAAGTATTACTTGAGTAAATGAGTAAAAATGCAGTGCGCAACTTCTGGAGAGTCAAATATTCCCTACCCTTGATTCAAGAGTATTCCAACAAGGGAAAGTTGGGTGCAGGGTATTGGGACAATGTAGGGAATTTTGGGAGAGAGCTGCTGCTTATCCATCTGTATTTCCTATCATGGATGGGGCAACATGAGGGTCACCAGTCATATGTAGTCCTCACCAGATTTTGTAGCCCCAATTATACAGTTCTACTTTTTATAGTTACTATAAGAAGAGTACCAAGGCTGAAACACAGTGGCAGCAAACAATATGTGCATTGCGTTTGCAATATGCAGATTAGTAATATGTATAATTATAATAATTTGTATCACATGCAGATGTCCATATTTGAGAGGCTGGAATGTAGCAGCCCTATTTTTAGAATGCAGTGAAACAGCAGTACTTTTGGATACAAGGGAACGTGACCAGGTTGCCTTTGCATTCTTCATAAAGTACAACCAATTCTTAGCTATCTTTAGGTTATGCTAGTTTTGCATAACTTAGAACAGCCTTGCTTTTGTGTGTGTGTGTGTGTGTATGGCTACTTTTATATTCATGATTGTTCAGCCCAACAGGCTAATATTGGATACAAAGCTCATTCCCCTCAAGCTTTGCATTAAAGAAACTGAGTTATCCAGGCTCCATGTCTTTGAAGTCAGCAAAACCTTTTATTCAAACGAATGCTACTTTACATAATCGGGGCTGCCGTGGTGGATATTTTCATGTAGTCCTAAGAAAGTACAAGGGCCTTGTGCACTTTGATCTGAAGATATTGCTCAGTGAAAAGAGATAATGGGAAGAAACCGTACCTGAAATGGAAAATCATTACAGAGAGCAAACGCAGGAATGATTCATATTCTCATCAGTCTAGAAATCTGGCACACGAAATGAAGCATGGACCTGTCCTTGCTTACTGTTATAGAACATGTGATGTATTATCTGCATCGGGATAATACATGTACTGACATATGAATATACTTGGTTATTTAGGTCATTTTCTGAGATCTTCCCCCTGAAATGGTATCAAAGACTGCAGAAATAATGCACCACTTTAACTGCCATGTTCCAATGGAATAATGGGCTTTGTAGGTTTGTGAGATATTCAGCTTTCTCTGTCAAAAAGCTCTGGGGATGAGATGGGATTCGAACCCTGGTCTCCAGAGTCCCAGTACAAATTTTGGTGCCCAAGATTAAATTTCCCCATAAAGAACAGAGCCGCAAAGGTGTGTTGAACATGCCAAGCAACGCTTCCTACAAGTGTATTTGAAATGTTCCGTGAGCCACTCCCGTCCCTAACTGAATGAAAGCGCCAGATCAACTTGAGTTTTATAAATCACTCCAGAAGAATTGCCCTGTAGAAACTCTCAACATAATAGTAATTCTACCAGACACTTCCTCTGCAAAATAAAATATATAAAAATGATAAAGTTTAAATTATATGGAAGTGGGTTTCTGTGATAAGACATTGTGAAAATTAGGTCATGTTGGGTTCAATTGCCTCTTACTCAGATATCTCAGTCTCTTGCCCACAGAGTATGTTATTATCATCATTACTCAATTAAGAACACCGCTGCGGAGTGACAAGACTGGCAGGGCATGAATAACACCTGACACGGGGAATTCCTTAAGCAGACTTTTCCCCCTGCATATTAGACTTTTCTTTGCCTTTTTAACATCTCATTTAACAATGTAAGAGCTTGCATTTCAACATCACCATCATCACATCTTTTCAGAAGTGATGCTTGTCAGGACCAGACGTAAATCTCCAAATCTTAATTTGGGGAAGAATGCTTTTTACCTGATGCTGAAAAAAAAAATGTTCTGCCTACCTTCCTAAAGGTATTTCCTTTGACAAGGAGAATGTGTGATCATTAGAAATGATCTTCCAGTATTCTATATTTACAACAACAACAACAACAACAATTTATATCCCACCTCTCTGTGCAACACAACCAGGGTGGCTTACACATTAAAATATACAATCCTGTATCCCAGTAACCCACCTGCCATCTTGGAAAGCTGATATGAGGAATCCTTTCTGAGGGATCTAAAGGAAGGGATGGGCCATTTTTATCTCCTGGGGTTAATTTACAGCAGAACCCATAAACGTTACTAGCAATTAAGTGTTGAGATTTTTTCTTCCATCAGTATGATGGATTTAGCATAGATGATCGATAAGTGCCAATGTGCCCAGTTTGTAGTACAACTGTCACGATCCACTCAACTGTTGAAACAACCAGTAGCCACTATCCTGTCATGTGCATTGAATCATAAAACCATAGAGCTAAAAGAGACCCCAAAAGCCTTCTAGTTCAACCACCTGATGTTCAGGAAGACTCAATCAAAGCACCCCCCACAGATGGCCATCCAGCCTCTGTTTAAAACTCTCCAAAAAGGAGACTCTGCTGGATTCAAAGGCAGTGTATTCCACTGTTGGACAGCTCTTACTGTCAGGAAGGTTCTTCCTAATGTTTAGGTGGAATCTCTTTTCCTATAGTTTGCATCCATTGATCTGTGTCCTAGGGGCTAACAGACTGACCCTTCGGAGAAGGGGATGCTGCCCCTTTCAGTACCGGATTGGGGCTGCAGCAACTACATGCCATGGCCCCAATCTGTTGCTGAAAGGGTCAGCAGCAGGCTGCTTCAAATGGGTGGTCTCTTAGCCCCTAGGACACAGGACAAGGGATGTAGTGTAGCAATGGAGGCTGTACAGAGTGGACGTTATATACCATGGCCCCCAGTCTCTCTAACCCCTGGCTATGGAGGATCACACAACCAAAGCACTCTTGATAGATGGCCATCCAGCCTCTGTTTTGAAACTTCCAAAGAAGGTTTGCATTTGCCTTGTGCTTATATCAATGAAGTCTGTGCATGTCTGTATCTGTTGGGAAGGGATGCATCTCAAAAGCCCAGGAAGCTTTGCAATGTTTACTGAAACACTCACTTTAAATATCATGAACTTTAAATAATGATGAGTGAAGATGCTAGATTATCAGTCAGGAATCTTGCTTTTTTCCTGTCACCATCAGCTAGCTCAGTTCATCAGTTGGTTATAGTGCCCTTTCCTTTCACTGTTATTTGTCTCTCCACTGAATGAAAAGTGTAACGTTTTTGAAATACCAAACTGCAATCAAGTTGAATGGCAGAGAGAGGATGCCGAAACAAGGACTGGTTTTTCACATTGTTGCAGTCACGAGAGTACAGCAGATTATAATTTCCATATAAACCTGCTTTATTTAAGATCATACAGTAAGATCATCCTCATCTCTATAAATCAGACGACCTTGGAAGTAATGCTTTACAAGTCAGAATAATTCATTACAATATAGGTTATCATTTTTGCAGTTATGAGAACAAAACAGCATAATTACTGGTAACAAAAAGTGTTTGTATGTTAGTTGGCGGGCCATTTTGTTGGTACATTTTTAAAATTTTGTATTTTCTTGCCTTTATTTTAAAAGGGATCTTTTTAAAAAAGTGGCAGAAAAGCAAGGAATATCATGATTAATTAAATCAATAATTGTGTAGCACAGTGGTAAGAAGTTGCTTTTCTAATGTCACAAGTTTGTTATATCACAAGTTGCTTTTAAAAGAAACTTTTAAAGCTCTGACATCCTGCAGGTGGTTTCTAGGCAGGCACTCACTTCTGGGATAGGGCCAAAGTTCTTCAGTCTCTTTTCTTATCAGATTTGTAAGGCATCATTTTTACTACAAGTAAGTAGTAAGTAATGTCTTTATTGTTAAAAGCCATCACTATACTATAATTCATTCACGCATTCATTCATTTAAAACCAGAAGACAAATGAGATTTATTATCTTTCATTAATCTGGTAATGGATGCCACCCTTTCCTAAAGCTGAAGGATCTAAAGATGGGAGTAGACACTCTGGAAACCTCAAGGCTGGACCTCAATCCATTGGGCTACCTTTGCACCAAGTGTGGAAGTTTTAACTAGTTCAAAACATGGCAGCCAAATCGGTTCCTGGCACATCTAGAAGTGATCGTACTTATCGTTGTGTGCCTTCAAGTTGTTTCTGACTTAGGGTGAACCTAAGAAAAGCTGTTATCGGGTTTTATGGGGCTGAGAAAGTTTGATTTACCCAAAGTCACCAAATGGGTTTCCATGCCTGAGTGGGGAATCAAACCACTACACAACACTAGTTTATAATATACTAATATTAAAATCACTCCACTGGTTGTTTCTGAGCAAGGAACAAAGTGTTGGTTATTACATTTAAATTAGTTTCTGGGCAAGGAACAAAGTGTTGGTTATTATCTTTAAAGTTCTACATGGTTACCTATGGGATTGCCTTCTCCGTATAATCTAGCCTGTAAACTCAGGTCCTTTTGGGGACATTTACTTCAGATGGCCAAAACTAGGCTGGCAGCTGTTACCCAGAGGACATTTTCTTTTAATATTCCCAAACTGTGAAGCAAATCACTGGAGATTCATCAGCTGGATACACTACCTAAGTTTAAAACAGCAGCAAAGACTATTTGGACTATCCAGATGATTTTTAAATTATAGGTTTTAAAGTATATATCGATTGTCCAGTTGAAGGCTTTAATGACCGACATCCACAGTTTTTTGTGGGTTTTTTGGGCTATGTGGCCATGTTCTAGAAGAGTTTGTGCCTGATGTTGCAGAGAAAGAAAATGCCAGCCACAGATGCTGGTGAAACATCAGGAACAAACTCTTCTAGAACATGGCCACACAGCCCAAACAACCCCAAAAAGACTATGTATTGATTACTTAAATTTATTTGCAGCAATCTATAGAATGCTTGAGATGCATGAAGCTTTGCAATAACTTAAAAAAAATCTTTTCCTATTCCCTGTAAAATTTGGAAGGATTTTTTTTTACCAGCCAGATTCAAGCCTACACTCATTAAGGTCTGTGGGGTTTTTTTTTAATGACGATGATTGTAGCCACACTGCAGAAACAATCCAGTTTGACAGCATTTTAACTGCATGGCTCAATACTATTGAATCTAAGTATTTGTAGTTTGTTGTGGCACCAGAGCTATGGCATTTAAAGTGGTGTCAACCTGGATTATTTTTGCACTGCAGATGCAGCCAATATCAAGAAGATTTAAAAAGAAAAATATTCCATTATTGACATAATAAATATAATAGAAAATGTATCTTACCTGCTATAGAACAGGATTAAATGTTCCTTTATTTTCTTAAGACTAAAAAAGTCTTGTTATGTACATGGGAGGAGGGATCTGATAGCGAAGTAGATTGTTTTATGGAGTAAGCAAAATATTTGTCCAATGAATGCTATGATTATTTAAAGAAATGGATTGTCTTATTTACAGAATTTTACCATTTCAAATGAATGGATTTGAAAGGAAAGGTACTAATAAAAGATGCGGAAACATGCATAAAGTTTTGAAGTGAAAAAGGGTTCATGATGGATGATGCAAAACGTTGTGACTAGTTGTGTAATTTGAACACGTCTCTTGAACACAACAGCAGAGACCTTTGAAAATAGGTCATGTAATGTTAAGTGGGTTAAATATTTCAAGAGCAGCAAACATGACAAATGCCATCCAGAACTATGTGCAATGGCATTTTTTTTCTCCACTGCAAGGACACAATGGAAATTTTGAAAGGGTTTCCCCCCCTGGATTTCAGTACAATGGGCAATGAAAGGAATGATTTAAATGTCGATTCAGTCAAGGGTCTGATGCTAGTCTGCCTGATTTTAAAACATACAATTCTTGTTTGCTTTCAGAATTATGGCTTGGAGACAGAAAACCTGAGAACTCTTTCCCACAAGCTGAATGCCTCCGCCAAAAATCTTCAGAACTTCATAACGGGTAGAAGGAGGAGCGGCCATTATGATGGCAGGGCCTCCCGAAGACTGCCAAATGATTTTCTTACCTCCGTGGTTGACCTGATTGGTGCTGCCAAGAACTTGCTTGCCTGGCTGGACAGGTAATTCAGTTGGTAAACCATTTTTGACAGAAGCAAGAGCTGTTATCAATTAAAATTTTAAGACCAACTTGCCCTCGACTTATACATGAGGTCAGTTTATAGTCATGTATATACAGTATGCTAGATTAAATCAAGAGCTTCTCTAGTCCAGCATTTTGCTAATTCAGTGGCCAGCATGATGCCCAAAGGAAACCCCCTATTCAAGACATGGATGCACCAACTCATTCCCTCCCTCTGCAGCCTTCCAATTCTTCTCCCCTCAAATTATTTCAGCTGGTGAAAACTGAGTTCAGAATGGAAAAGCAGTTTGCACTCGGCTAACTCAGAGAGAGTGGGGGAAGGAAAACTGTGAAAGTCTTGCCCTTCCCAGTAGGCTTCAGCTGAAGCAAACTGCTGCAGCCTCCTTGTATGTTCTTCCTCATGAATAACTCTTGCCCTGTTGATCATATTTTGATGTTGCTTGGTCACATGTGTTCTGGTTTTTATCTCTGAAATATTGGAAGGTATGCTGCATGCATCTCACTGTATGCTCAGTCATTTAGTAGCTTGGGAAGGATAATAATAATAATAATAATAATAATAATAATAATAATAATTTCTAACCCGCCCCCCTGAGCGAGCAATCAGGGCAGGGTACAATAATTAAAAACATAAGGATGGAGCCAGATGTGGCATGGCCAGGCAGCTCTGTTCCTCCTGGATCTCTGAAGGGTCCCCAGAAGATCTAGTGGGATTTCTGTTCCTTTTTTGACCACTGTTTGCCAGAATGACCCCTGTTTTTCCTTGTCCACCCCCAGCTACAAAATGGCTATGGGGGAATGGTGCCCAGGCTGAAGACAGGTAAGTGACACAGGCACTGGGTCATCATGGATGGAGGTACTGAATACCTCCATCTTCAACAACTCAAAAAGTAAATTTCAATCACATAGGTCACCATAGGTCACCAATAGAGTTGGGGGAGTACATGGATTCACTATCTGTACTAGTCATTCTGCCAGGATGCTTGGACCCATACAGCTGGTCAATGTTTCTGATCCTAGCTCTACTTACTGATGCTAACCCTACTTGAAATTATGTGCTACATAATTACCCAGTTTCCACGAGTCATTTGAGCTTGCGAATTCAAAACTACAGAATTGTATTCTCTCTTCCCAAATGGATTAGATTGTGCAAATTTCTGCAGTTGCTGTTGCTCCCATTTCATAATGCATGTCTGCCAATGCATCCTTATTTCTGAATTAATCACACAGGTTATGAATCGGATAATGTCCCCTGCCTGATGTAATGGTATCTCCACTTATTAATAAATAACATGGCAGCCAGTCAGACTTGGTTAAGTCAGTCAGTGCAAATGTAACAAATACGTGAGCATTTTCCTAATGGAACTGGGTGAGCCCGCATGGTGTATCGATTTGACAAGGACTCCAGGAGACCAGAGTTTAATTCTCCAAAGGAGACTCCACACTTCATGTGCTTTAGGAAACTATGTACAACTGATCCTGAACCAACTACACTAGCTTCCAATTTGTTTCTGAGGTCAATCCAAGGTGCTGGGTTTAACCTGCAAACTCTAAATGCTGTTTTCTCTGCCAAAAAGAAATTGTGCAGAACAGGATCCAAACTGTGAAGATTCTCATCAGTCCAGGATTCTCCTCATTACAGTTTTCTGACACTCGAGGAGCATTGTGTAGAGAGATCTTGTAGCTCCTTTGAGACTAACTGAAATAAAAAAGTTGGCAGCATGAGCCTTTGTAGACCTCAGTCTACTTCCAGAGAGGCATATACTGAAGTCTACGAAAGCTCAAGCTGCCAAATCCTTTTTTTCACTTAGTCTCAAAGGTACTACAAGATCTCTCTATGTACTGATTCTAGAGACTGACACGGCTACGTCTTTGAATTCTACTCAAGAAGCAAGTTTTCCAGCTATTCTTTTAAAGAGTGTGTGTGTGTGCTGTGTGTATGAGAGAAAGAAGACATGGAATTGGAAGTGGCTGAAGGGCAAAGCCTAACAATAAGTCAGCTAATGAGACATTAGGTTTTCTAGTCCCAATTAGAGTTGAGCCACTTCATCAATGGCATTGACAAAAGTGTTGATTTGCCATTTAGCAATTGATTCAGCAGCCCTGCTCTAGCTAAAACCAACAAATGGATCTATATATATATGGACATAAGCTTTCCATTAGGGGTGGGAAACCTTTGGCCTTAGATATTTTGGATTACGGTCCTCACAGTCCCTTACTATTGACTGTGTTGCTTCCAAAAGATTTGAAAGACCAAATAATAATAATAATAATAATAATAATAATAATAATTTATTTTTATCCCGCCACTCTGCACAACACAATTGGGGAGGCTTACAACATTAAAATATACATCACGTATCCCCCAATCCCCCCCCCAATGCTTTATACAGAGGTACAGTGGTCATATGAGACAAATTACAGAAACAACCCACATGCACACACACACACACACGCACACACACAGAAACATAAAAATTATATCAGGAATAGCATTTTTTTTTTCAATTAAATATGCTTTTGTAATCTATTTTTAATTCAGTCCTGGCCTGGTTCTGTGGAGATTGTGCTTCTGCATTTTGACATGGTTTCTAGCTTTTCTACCTGGAGAAGTAGGAGTCATATTAAGATCAGATTCTGGAGAAATATTTAACCCCCCCTCCCTGATTAAATCCAAAAAGAACAATTTGATTGTGAAAGAATCCTTTTCCTCCTCTTTCCCCATCTAAATTAATGATGTTACTGTTTTGGACAACCAGATGAAGGCAATGGATAAGCTGGCCAGTGGATTCCGGAAATTCCAGTCCAAAAAAGTAATTTTTCCAAGGAGTGATAATGATGATTAAAACCATCCTGAAATGTTCTTGGTGGGTGTTTGTTTTAATTATAAACAACTGGAGAAGAAGTAGAATAAAAGTAGCACATGCTTGCAACCTGTTCTATCTTGACATTCAAAAGTCTGGATTTTTGATCAGAATATAACTTGAGTGGAACTGACTGGAGGCGGAGATTCTGGAGGAATTATTGAGCAGAATAGTTCTGCCATAGATGATCCATGAGAGATTGAATCAGCCCTCATTTTGCATGCGTGGAGAAGTAACAATTGCCTTTTGCTCTATGCTCATGGCTTGCTCATATTGAGATATTAGAGATTTGAAGCCAAGATCTTTTAATCCTGATTCAGATCCATCTGGTCCTTACCTAGAGCTGCTCTGAATCAGCCCTACTATTAACATTACACCGCAAGACGCAACAGTCGATATAACCTGTTGACTGAAGCTTGTAGGCACCCCCTCCTCTATTTTGATTCTTTATAGTTTGGCATATTTCCATTAACGCTGTTCAGAATTGAACAAATAAGTGTATACATAGTCATTTATCATAGTCTGCTTATAGGAAATATGACTAGTACATATTCATTATGATGTTAGTCTGATTACAGGAATTGTAAATGAGAACACTCATAACTTTTTTCAAAATCCCCTCTTCTTAATAGGTCTCCATTTGTCAGCGTGACAGAATATTCACTGCTGAAAAATAACATTGTTCAACTGTGCCTGGAACTAACAACCATAGTGCAACAGGTAAGAGTGAGTTAGTCTCCTACATTATTTGTAAATTACTTCCTTACTGTACGGACTGAAATACCTCCTTCCTATGTCACAATTTATACTATGGCTAGGCAATAGGAATGCCGGGTTCGTTTTATGAGTTGAGACACCCATTTGAAAATATTGGACCACTCTGGTTTGGATTTTTATTTTCATTTTTGGTGGCATGTGGAACAACATTTGGAATAACAGAAAACAGTGCATTTTGCTTTTAAACATGAACAATTTTCTGTGCAAAAAACATTTTTATGTACAAACAAGATTTTCTTGAGCCAGTTTGGTGTGGTGGTTTGATTGTTCAACTAGGACTCCAGAGTTCAAATCCCTGCTCAGCCATGGAAACCCATAAGGTGGGACTTCTTTCTCTATATGCCATAACTATTTTGTTTGCTTTGGGTACTAAATGGTATGCATTCTGACTTGGGAGGACAGGGCATTTGCTGCTCTGTTTCTGACAGTACTTTGTTTGGGGCAAACTTTGGCATAAAATTCTGTTCTGTGAAATTTCTGCATCAATCTGTGACTTAAAACAAAAGGCATGACATTACTGCTAATATACTCATTTTGTGCCAACAATTGCATCACAATATCTGAAGAAATGCACAACCTGGAAGACAGTCGTTCTCCAATCCACATTTGTTCACAAAGTGCAAATTGGGTTGGTTTGCTAAGCAAATTAGATTCTCCTCTAGAGCTGGTTTTAACTAGCAAAAAGCAATCTCACCTAGCTCTTCTGCTGGCAAAAACTTATCCAGTAAAGTTTTATAAGGGTTTGGAAGCTGCTGTGATCATCTCATCCAAGTGGCCTTTGCCCCCTTCTTGTGGCACTGAATTACACACTTTAATGGTATGTTGTATCAAGAAAGTATTTTACATTGTCTGTCCAAAATGGACTGTTGATATACATACATGCACACTATTACAAGGAGAAAGGGAAATTTCCCCTGTAACATTCATCATTTTAAATGCCTGTCATGTGTTGTTGTCCTGCCTTTGTCTTTTCTCTACTTGTGATCCTTTTCTAACTCCAGGCCTTAAGTAAATCGCTCACTTGTTTAATTGACCATCTGCTACCTGAATCTTGGCTCAGTCTCAAGCTCTTCAGTACCATGTTTATGCCATACACCTAGATATAAAGCTCCATCTAACCAGACCTTAATTTAAATTAGGTTGATGGGAAAAGTAAATAGATTTTTTTTTAACCTGGTTACACAATATGAATTCCAATCAGTCTCAGAATGGAAAGCTTCGGAAAACCAAAGAGAGAATGTTTTGCCTCAGCCCGGGCTGTTCTGTAAAATTAATTCATTCTGCTCTACAAAACTGAAGATTTATATTATTAATATTATTAGTATTTGGTCAGATATGCTCTGCAAATGAGGTTCTTTATTCTTTGAACTGAAATAATTAGGTTGGCTGAGAAGGAAGCTCAAGATGCCTTTCTGCTGCATGAATTAAAAGTAATACTGTTTGATGGGAGACTCAAAAGTCAAACAGTAAGCCAAACTGCACTTGCTTTATCCAAATGGACACAGTATGATAAAATGGATATTCTACTTGGAATATGTTCCAGTAGGGTTGGAGGAAAGGATTGCCTTCAGGATCTTGCCAGACAAGCTGAGTGACCCCTCCCCAACTTGCTGTGGAAATGAAGACAGCAGTTCAAAGAGATACTTGACCATCAAGCCCAGAGAGAAAGTTTCTCTTACAATTTGATTGTTCATAGCCGTTCCAGTCTGTAGAATCAGTATGTAGAGAGAGAGAGATATCTTGTAGCACCTTTGAGACTAACTGAAAAAAAGACGTTGGCAGCATGAGCTTTCATAGACTTATGTCTCCTTCATCAGATGCTTTTGGCATCTGCAAAAGCTCATGCTGCTGCCAACTTTTTTTTCTTTCAGTTAGTCTGAAAGATGCAACAAGATCTCTCTCTATACACAGAGAGAGGGAGAGATCTGTATGAGAGAGATTTACAGTTCAGAGGCTCAGGTCACAGGGAAATAAGAGATTTGAACATCTACCAGAAAGTCTAACAGAAGAGAACTCACTGGAGCTCTGAACATGAGCACAATAGACTGCACCATTTTGTTGTAGGTCATCACCCTCTGCATTAGTATAATGTCATAGAGTTAGCAATAGCAGCTTCATTTATATACTGCTTCCTATCGCCTAAGTAGTCTCTAAGTGGTTTACAACTGTAAGCTAATTGCCCCCAACAAGCTGGATACTCATCTTAGCGACTTTGAAAGGATGCAAGCCTGAGTCAAGCTTGAGTCCTGGCTGGGACTGGGATATTGTAATTTTATGGTGGAAATGTTTAATGAATCCTATGTTTATGTCTTTTAACTTAATGTGTTTAAATGGTTTTGTGTTTTAATCTATGTTGTACCCCACCTTGAGCCTTGAAAAGATGTGGGTAAGGAAAAACAACAACAATAAAGTAGACCTATGTAGAACACATTGCAGTACTTTAATCTTTATGGTACTTTGACCATCGATGGCCAGAACATATAAATGTTTTCACCGATCATATTTTAAGTCATTCTAACAGCAGAAGAGTTAAAGAAAAATTATCTTTTAATAAAAAAAAATCTCTTGGGTAGCAACACAATTGTGTGGGTCCCATCCATGCTTGGCTCTGTATTGAGGCTGCACTGCTGAGTTATTTGATTTTACAAACTGCCTTTTGGATTCGCTTCAATAAAGCTAAATTACTAAAGAGAAATGGAAGCATAGGAGAGAAGCACAAAAATAGCCAGAACTGCAGCTCTGTGTAACTTAATAAATCCTTTCAAGGAAAAGACACATGTTGAGGGGCCATTGGTTTCCTCAACTCAGAATCAGACAAAGCTAATAATATACTTAATAAAGTTTCCTGTTGTATGTGGTTAAAAATGTTTAATGCTGCTAAATGTTGTTATTGTTGTTGTTGTTGTTGTTGCTGATGTTAGACTCATGTCCCACTTCACTGCTGTTTTTGGTTGCCATACATTTTAAAAATAATTCCCATGTGGAAATTTATCCATGATCCATTTATCCCTTGCTTTCAAAATGTACACATTTTTGTATGTATTACATTACATAATGTATACATAATGTACAGACAGTTGCCTAGGGATGGGAAAAAATATTGTCTCCCAGTTGAAGCAATAGCTTTCCTGAAGTCAGGAAACAATAGAGCTGCAAGACTTTTGTGCAGTTTTTCTTCCAGATTTTGAATATTATGTAGTGTTCTGGGAAAGGTTTTCTGTGGAGAAATACTGTTTTCTGTGTATGTGCACAATTATATGGTGGAAAAACAGGTTTCTGCACAAAAAATATGTTTTCTTCTGTGCCGGAAATGGTTTTTGGGGCAAAAAATTATGTGCATTTCTACCCAGAATAGTTCCTCCAGAACAATTCAAGACATGCAGGTATGAGAAGAATCCTAGAGAAAAATGTTCTTTTCCCCCTTTTCTTCCTGCAGCAGAAGAAAAATTATAGTAGCTATTTGTTGTCACATGCTAGGATGAAATAGTCGAGGATTTACATCCCTACAGTTGACACATCCATGCTTAAATAATAATTTTCCAAACATTAAAATTAACCAGAATGTCAACCTCTGTGGCAACAGATTAGGTTTTTTTTAAATAAGTTTTTGAGCAGAGTTCAAAGACATACAAAAATATGCTGGTGAATGTGTGTGTAAAAAAAAATTTCTTAACCCATATGATTGTGAAAGTCAAAGCATTTTCCCCGAGATGAATGCTAATTTCAGAAATGCAGGAAGAGACTCAAAGCTAAATGACAAATGATTTTTATTAAACTTATCTTAGAGTTAATAATACTGTATATTCTTTTTTTAAAAAAAGAAAAACATGATTTTTCATTTTTGCTTAAAAAAAAAAGAAAAAAGAGGGAGAGAAGCCACCTTTGTAAGTTGCTATGCCCCATACAACCCAGATCAATGCCGAATTTGACTGCCTCGAAGTCATTGTGCAATTACATCAAATCTTTCTGGCTTGTAAGAAATCTTCTGCCATTTCAGCTGAAAGACAAGAAAACATCTAAAGAGGGAGCTGAAAGGGAAATCTTGCAGAATGTGAGGCTTGAAGCAGATAACGTGGCAGGTAGATAGTTTTGGAATAATGCCGAGGGTGATGAGCCAGATTTTCTCTGAAGAACTCCGTTTTCTACAAAAGCCCTTTGTGGAGATGAAAATGTCACATTCAGTTAATACATAAGAACAAGTAGGGGAGGATCAGCATCTGGAAACTTTCTTCCGTTTTACTTCTCTAGCGAAGGGTGTGATGTACATCTTTGTCTTCTTATTTGCCTGGTTTTATTTTTAGCCCTGCACACATGATATATCTAAGGTGAGAGATAGTATAGGGGTGGCAAGGACAGAGAATGAGATTATGGCTCCAGGCTCTGTTCCTTATTTGTTTCCATTTTGCTGAATGTCTGCATAAGTAGGATGTTGCTGTTGTTTGCTGTTATTTGCCATTAAGTTGACTTTGACTTATGGTGACCTTATGAATGAGAGACATCCAAGATCCCTGGTCACCAAGTCTCCTTCTCAAGCCTTACAAACTCAAAGCTGTGGCCTCCTTTACAGAATCGATCCACTGGTAGTGCAGTCTCCCTTTTATCATACTGCTTTTATCATACATTATCATATATTTTTAGGTTCTGCTTCCTTCCTGATAAGATGTGGCATGCATAAGGGCAGTATGAATAGTGACCACACAGCACGAACCTTTACCTATTTTTCATATCCCCCAAACTCTGTAGGACACACTCATTTTTTAAAAAATGAAAGTGATAGAAAGACTTCTGATTTCGAAAAAGAAACAAATGCCAGATGGGAAAGGGTGCTAAAGTGAACAGTTGTGTCCCCAGAGGCTTTTGGGGGTAAAATTTGCCATTTTAAGCTGATTTCTCTCCAGCACTTGTGGAGGCTTAGGGGCCATCATATGCCATGGGTTGCCCTATTCTACCCTGCTTCTGGGGCTTGGAACCTAGTGTGCCATAATTCTTCCATTTATGTGTATAACTGGGCTTCTATATATTTACTTGGTAGGTATTTATATTTGTATCTGTGTACCTTCGATTAAATGCTTTGCTCAGCTTTAGCGATGGCTGAAGGTCAGTCCTCTGGTGGTAAAAAAAGGAAGCATAGTAATGCATTCCCTATTACCATCTATGGATTCCCTATTACTGTTGTATTCTTATTGTATTCTCTGCATTGTGTCCCTTACATTTACAATGTATTGATATGAGAGCTGGACAGTTAAAAAAGAAAATAGGAAGAAAATCAACTCTTTGGAGATGTGGTGCTGGAGAAGAGTGCTGAGGATTCTGTGGATGGCCAAAAAGGCAAACAAATGGGTCCTAGAGCAGATCAAGCCAGAAATCTACAAATTTTATATGATGATGATGATGATGATGATGATGATGATGATGCCAAGATGACAAAACTGAGGCTGTCATACTTCCGACACATCATGAGGAGGCATGACTCATTGGAAAAAACAATAATGCTAGGAAAGGTGGAGGGAAGCAGAAAGAGAGGAAGGCCACATGCGAGATGGATAGATTATATTAAAGAGATCATAAGTATGAGTTTGCAGGACATAAGCAGAGCAGTGGAGGACAGGGAGATTTGGAGATGTCTCACCCACAGAGTTGTTATGGATTAAGATTGACTCAAGGATGGTTAACAACAACAACAATAAAGGATTGTCCTGGACCAAGGAGGAAATGTGTATTTTTGCATGCCTGGTGGACAAGAAATAAATAAATAAAGCAGGCTGGCCATGGATATGTGACCGAAAATGATTTGGGAAAACTGGCTTCTGCCATTTTACTATGAAGCAACATCAGTATGGGGGGAACATGTGGCTGACTTTGAGGCAATTTGCCTTAATGTCCTTAGTCCTTAGGGTAACTACAAATCTGGAAAACCTGTAGCCTATGCAAATTTTACACAAGTGTGGACTTTCCCCAGAAAGGATTATACTGCTTGGCAAAGTGGGAGGCAGAAAAAAAAAAAGAGGAAAACCACATTATGCATGAATAGACTCAGTCAAGGAAGCAGGTTGCAGGACCTAAACAGGGCTGTCAATGACTGGATGTCTTGCACGTCTCTTAGGGTTGCTATGTCTGCTTGACAACAATTAACAGCAAACCACATGAAGAAAGCCAATAATATCCAAAAGATCAGGTATCATTCTATATCATCTTGATGCAATGTTGCTTTCCCCAAGGTGGTGCCCTGAAGATGTTTGGGGTCATGTATCCATTAGCCTTAACCAGCATTGGCAGTGATCTGAGATCATGGGAGTTGCAATCCAAAACTTCTGCAAAAACCAGATTGGGGCAAACTGAAGCAGATCATTTGAGTTAGATTCCAGAGACTCAAGTTCGAATCCCTCAGTTTCTTAATCCAATCAGCCTTGCCTGGTTGCTATGAGGGCAAAATGAGGCTTAAGCTTCTTGTAAGAAAAGCAAGATAAAAAATATAATCAATAAAGCATAAATAGATAGTCAGGTTCAGCTGTGTATTCCCCTCATGAAACACAAAAGGGAAAACAAATAGAACCAGAGAGATATTTTAAGCAAACACATGATAGATGAAATTGTGCGTAAGCCCCATTTACTGTCACTTCGAGACTCCTACCAGGGCAAGAAACAGAAACGTCTCTTTGGGATTGAAATGAAAGCATTAATGCACCTGAACTCTCCTGCCCAATTATTATGTTAATGCACACAAACACAAAAGATAATTCCACGTACACTTCACTTGAAATTGAAAGTTGTTGTTGGCTTTATCTTTTTTTGCAGCTCTACTTAACCAGAAGTAATTTGGAGTGATTTCTTTTTCCCTCTGACTTTGTTTGGCTTCCTCCCACCCTGCCACAATTTCAGAGCAGATCGAAAGGGCTTACAAGAGTAAGCAAGCAAGGCAGCGCAAACACAAATGGCAGAGATTTCCATCTATTTCGGAGCCCTGATGTGGGATGTGCATCTTAGCGAGGGGCGTAGGGGACCTGTAGTAAAGGCAAATATAGAAACAAAGGAGAAGATTTTGACAAGAATGCCAACTATGTGCATATCAGGCATGAACCTGTCATGAAAAGAACAGTGCTGTCTCATGAATTCTGTTCATTTCAGTACCATCAGGTGAAAGAGAATGAAATTAACTGAGGTTGTGCAATGTTGCCACATTGATGTACAGTCCAGCAAAAGGCAGATTGGAATCTTCTGGTAGATCTGAGTGATTGTTTTTGTTGTTTTGTGGTCACTCTTGAAGGTTTTTTCAGAATGGTTTACAAGCAAAACTAAAGTAAAAATTATCTTGCATGGCTAAACACGTACTAAGTATCTCTCTTAGCCTTGGGGTTCCTCACCTTTAAAATGGGCTTATCTGTTGGCTCCCTTTAGCCTGATTGTCATCCAACTTTTCTGCCAAATTTTAGCATTACATATTACCTGATCTATAGTAACTTAGATGGAGCTTCATGCTTCTATAGGCAGTCTCCTAGAAGAATATAGTAGAATATAGTGGCCCTGGTTCATTATTAACCAGTTTTCAATGGTCTCTCCCATCTCACCCACCCTGACAACTATTTTGCAATGGTGTTGGGATACTTGGGCTTCTATTAAAGAGAAACCAAGTATATTTCACAAGAGTAGTTAAAGTGGTGTCAAACTGGATTATTTCTGCAGTGCAGATGCAGCTCAAGTCAGCTTCTGTGAAGGAGAGACTTCAAGAGTCCCAAAAACAGCAGCCTTGCTTAGGTCTTGCCAACTGAGAGCCATAGCTTCCTTTATTGAATCAATCCAATTTTAGTGTGTTCTTCCTCTTTTCCTATTGCCTTTCACTTTACCTGGCATGTATGGGACTGGACTTTTTAAAGAACAGTTTTCAAGGGAATTTATTGCTACATGAGAGGCCAACGTCACAGATTTCACATCGCAAAATTAAAAATTGACCATTTGGACAACTGGAATGTGTTTTATTGAATAGACTGCGACTGTATTGCTTTTGCTGTGTTATGCAAACAGCACTGATGTAGCTTGTTGATTTCTTTCCATTTTTTAAAAAAAAATATTTGAGGGATAAAAAAAACCCATGAGAAACACTTCAAATGTTGTCAAGATGTCACTGAGCATCTAGGATCCATCAAATGTACCTATGATTCAGTTCAGGGTTGTATTTCTGGGTCTACTTGATTATTGCCTTTGATTTTCATTGAAGATATATAATATGTGAGAAGAATAACAACTTTTAATTAGGAGCTGTCAGGAAATAACACTGACAGAAACACCATCTCTGCTTGATTTAGTCATTTATTTAGTCCCCTTTTAAACTTCCTGCTAACCAGAGATTTCTGGACAATGTTCTACTCTAAATTTCTCTAATTATGTTGCTTCTCCACATTGGAATATTGTTGGTCCAAAATTTCCAGAATCCCTGAGCATCAGTCATGCCAACTGGGGCTTCTAGAAGTCCACCAACATCCGAGGATCCAAAGTTGGGAGGCCCTGTCCAAATAGAAGACTGGGAAATGTGGGGGTCTCCAGACAAGATTGGACTACAACTCCCATCAGGCATAGCCAACTTTGAGGAATGAAAAGAATTAGTTAGGATTGTTGTTGCTGTTGTTTTGCCTTCAAGCATTTCTGACTAATGGCAACCCTAAGGCATTACCATGGGGTCTTCTTGACAGAATTTGTTCAGAAGGAGTTTGTCATTGCCTTCCTCTGAGGATGAGAGTGTGTGACTTTCCCAAGGTCACCCAATGGGTTGATGTGGCCAAGTGGGGATTCAAACCCTGGTCTTCCAGTGTCCTAGTCGAACACTCAAAACCACTACATCACACTGGCTTGGAATTTGGGTTGCCAGATTAAAAACTGGAGATAACTCCTGTATCTTTTGTGGTTGTATAAAGGAGGGAATTTCAACGGGTGTTGCTTGTTACCTGGTTGCATGACAAGCAACACTCATTGAAATTCCCTCTTCTACTCAGCCATTAAAGGAAGAGGAGCCATCTCCAGTTTTCAATTTGGCAGCCCTAGTTGGTGTCCATCAACATCTGATGGGCCACATGTTCTCCAGTTTTGTTGTAAGGTGTATGTATGCATGCCTTCAACTCATCTGGTTATTCCATGCATTTTATCAGATTGTTTTAGGCAAGGAATAGTCAGAGGCAGTTTGCTATTGTTGTTGTTGCTGCTGCTGTTGTTGTTGTGTGCCTTCAAGTCATTTTCAATTTATGGTGACCTGAAGGCCTCTCCATTGTCTCTAGGAGACTCAATTTACACCAACATTGCTATTATTCAAGCACATGCTTCATGGAAGCTTTGGGACCCAATTGGTTTCACAAAACCCCACCCAATTTACCATTATTTTAATTCGCTTTGAAGCATTTTGACTCTTTTTTTTATTTGCCTTTTAAATGGGTTACATTGGTCGATAAGTGTTTTAGCCTTTCATATACATTTTGTATCATTCCTGCTGTTTCAGATTTGCCCAGTTGGTTTTATTGTACATTGGCCTGCGATCTCTGGATAGAAATATTTTGATTAACAAGTAAATAGAAATAAATAGGAGGTGATACGGGGCAGATCTACAACGGAATATGGATCCTTGTTGGAACATGGGTGGTTTTAAGTGGACACTGTTCACACAACTGGCAGTGACCCAAGTGCTGAAAGACATGTAATGATAGGAAATTAAGTGATCTGCAATCATGCATATTATAGCTGTGGTGGCTGCAAGCCAGCAGCTGTAATTTTCAAAATACCATCTCTCTTTGGAAAGAGTGGGGGATGCTCTTTCTTGTTGCTGCAGGAATCTCCTGGTCCCCAGTGTCAAATTGCATTACACATTAAATGAACCAGACAAAAGTGTACGCGAGCCCAACCTTGCTTAAGCATGTCAGGAGTATGGCGGGATCCCAGCCATTATAATTAATCTCTGTGATATTGATTGATTGATTGATTGATTTGCAAAAGAGCAAAGCTGATACTGACACTCCTTTCTACGCTGCAAGTAGCCAAATACTTTAATTGGCCTCGTCCTTTGCTTATTCTACAGGTAATTCTGTAGAAAGTATATTGGCAATAAATGAGTCTCCATCTCTTTTTGTCACTAGTGTTTGTGATAATTTGGCTGTTTATTGTCATTGCTGTGGTTTGAGCACTGGACTACGGCTGGATCTGCACTGCATAAATAATGCAGGTTGACACTGCTTTAACTGCTAGGGCTCCAAGCTATGGAATTCTGGGATTTGTAGTTTTGCGAGACATTTAGCCTTCTCTGTTGGAACACTCTGGTGCCATAACAAAGTACACATTCCAGGATTCCATAGCATGGAGCCATGGAAGTTAAAGTGGTGTTAAACTGGATTATTTCTGCAGTGCAGATGCAGCCTATGACTCTGGAGACCCAGGTTCATTTCCCAGCTCAGCTATGAAAACCCATTGGGTGACCTTGGGCAAAATCACATACTCTCAGCTCCAGGAAACTTCATGATAGCATCACCTTAGGGTTGCAATAAATCAGAAATTACTTGAAGGCACCCAACAAAGTATCACAAACAAATAAGGTCTTGTTCTCATCTTAAAGATTATAGTTCTCACTGTTAATAATCAAGAGCCTCCTGGCATCTAAAAGACTAACATGTTTTATTATGTAGGGTTGGCAGGTTGAATACAAGATGGGTTTTATAGCTTTGTCAAGAGATCCTGGGGCAAGAAGAGGTGAAACTATAGTATATCTCCTCTGACTCATACCTCCCAATACCCAATTTTTAAATAATCCAGCTTCAGGGTTGTTGCAAGTTTTTTCAGAGGGGGATTTGCCATTGCATCTTCTGAGGCTGAGAGAGAGTGTGACTTGCCCAAGGTCACCCATGGCCAAGTTGAGATTCGAACCCTGATCCTAGTCCAATACAGACCAAAAATTGTCGAGGGCCCCTATACCTTTAATAGTTATGTAAAAAAGTGGTATAGCCTGTCATGCAACCAGGTAAGACACATCTGTCTCCACTATGGCCCAAGCGACATTACTTTTCCCAAGGAGTCATCAACATAGCCGAAACAAAGTGGATTTCTAAGGATATTAAATACTGTTTCTCTCCCCTCCTCTCTCTTGTTGCAGGATTGCACGGTGTATGAAACAGAAAATAAAATTCTTCATGTGGTAAGTACACACATTAAAGCATTTGTTTTAGCTCTGGTTTGCCCCTGTTTATCATGCTAGAAGTTGCTGCTTTTGCAAATTAAGGATGCAGTCTTGTGCATGCTTACCTGGGCATAGTAGGTTTACTTCCAGATCAACATGTTTGCAGAAAGGCTTCAAGGATCTTATCTGACATTGAACCACTGTTTAAAAATAGAGAAAAACTATGCAAAAGGGATATGCAGAGCCAATAATGACAAATAGAAGCAAACACAACAAACAAGGCAGCATTGTCCATCTCTGTCAGTCATTTGCTGCACATAGTAGGGAGGTCAATCTGTATAAATTTCATTTTCTTAAATGAATAGTTTTATCATGTACTATTTTTCAGGACTATTCACAGTTCAGGATTTATTCCGTGATAAAACAAGATGTGAGAGTTTTGCGCAGGAAACATGATTGCTTTAGCCACCTCTGTCAGGGAATTCTGGTGCCACAATAAACTACAATCCCCAAGATTCCTTAGCACTGAGCCAGGGCAGTTAAAGCGGTCTCAAACTAGATTATTTCTGCAGTGTGTTTTGGACCTTCACTTAAAAACCCAACAGCAGACCACTTCTTTTCAAAAGGATGTTTATTGTGCATGATTAACTTTACAGGCCACATATATTTCTGCGGTGTTGCCCTGTCTATAGTAAATGCCATATTGTTAAAACTTAAGATAGCTTATAAATCAGTATTGATTGCCGAGCGGCCCCAAAGGCGCTGTTCTAACTACTTTGGTTATATATAGAATGATTTCTTTCTTTAAAAAAAAAAAGTATTGATGTGTCATGTTAATTATTATAGTCTAGTGTGTCAGTAATTCACAGCGGGATTGTGTTACTTTATAGATTGTACTAACTGCAGTTCTGAGCAATTTGCCATGTCTAGGATTTCATCAGTTAATAACAGCTGAAGTGTAATTTTTCTAAAAATGGACCAGTAATAATTCCTTTTTGTTTCTTCTTTAATGGTTGCTTCTTACATATATTAAGGACTGAACTGCCTAGCAGACTAAATAGTATAGAACAATGATGGAGATATTCTAGGGCTGTTAACTTCCATCATCTTTCAACTATTCTTTCGTTGGTCACATTGGACTAGTAGTCCAACATCATCTGGAAGGGCATAAACTTCCTAGTTCTGTTGGAGAATATGGTCCTGGGCTGCATCCACACTGCAGAAATAATCCAGTTTCACACCACTTTAACTGCAATGGCTCAATGATATGGAATTCTGGAATTTGTAGTTCTGTGAGACATTTAGCATTCTCTAGAGTGTTCTGATGCCACAACAAACAACAGTCCCAAAGCATTGAGCCATGGCAGTTAAAGTGGGGTCAAACTGGATTATTTCTGCAGTGTGGATGCGGCCAAACTGTCTGTCAAATGTAGTCAAGTTGGATTTTCAGGTCAATTTTTTGGAAAGAAAACAGCATTTATCTGTGCGGGATTATGATTTTCTGTGCCAAAAAATGCTGCTTCCTCCACAGAAAATGCCGTTTTCTATCAAAATTAAGCAGAAATAAATTTGGCACAGAATAAACTCCCAACTATAGCATTTTATGGATAGGAAACAGCATTTTATGTATGGCAAGATTATTTCTGTGCAGAAAATGTTTGTTTCCTGCATAGGAAAAACAGATTTGTTGCAAAAATATCACATACACATTTTAACTCATGGTCAGTCCCAAACAGCAAATAGTCTTCTGCGGTGGCAAGAAAATTGCTAAAATTATTTAAAATTATTTTAAAAATTTAAAAATCATTGCTTTGAGAATGAAGTGAGTGAAGAATTACATCTCTAGTAGTGAATGATCCACATTGTTAATTGTAAAGCACCACTAGGAAACAACATTGAGTTATTTCTGGATGCATATATCTGGAATTGTCAGGTTCAAAGGATGAGCTTTGATAGTTTGGAACTTGAAAGCTAGTTATGAGCCAAGGCTAAAGCACTCCAAAACTTTGGCTCTAATTGAAATCACCCAGAGCTTGGGAAAATTTACTCTGTGGATTGCTACTTCCAAAATCCAGCAGCTAGTGTGGCCAGTGGCCATATGGGCATTAGCCACTGGCAGCTCCAGTGTGAGCAGGACAGTGAAACTGCTCTGTGTTTTAATCCAAAATTTGAAAAAAAATCTAGCCACCCACTACAATTGAAGAAAGATGGGGTATTAAACAAACAAATTAGAACCAATTTGCTATTCCAGAATGCTGTGAATTAGAATTAGAATTAAAAGGCAGTGGGAACAAGCAAGCAATGTAAGAAATATTTTTTCTTTTTTCTTTTTGAACTACAGCGGATGCTCATTTAACCGGGGGGGGGGGGGAACCACTTTTATAATGAAATGTTCTCTCCCTGTTTAATATGCAGTTTTTCACTGAACCCATCAAAGACCTCTTGCTGAAAAGCCAGGCAGCTGGATTTCTCTCTTCTTGAGCAATAGTGTCCTATTATAATGATGCGCAAAGCTCAAAGAAGTGGCGGGCATTGCTCTGGCTCACCAAACTGATTATGAATCGACCGTGTGAGGCAACAGCTGGCTTCCCAAGCAAACAGGAGCATTGTTTTGCAAGACTCTATGCTATGCAGTGTTGTTAAGCCTCAGCTGAAATGATGTGTGGCAGGTTTATGACTTGCCATTTCTCTTTGCCTTGAGGCATCCCAAACTCAATCTTTCCCCACCTGAGCAGTAAAGATCAAGAGCACGCATAAAGCAAAGATGGGCCAGTTTTCTGACCATTAGCTTGGAAGGTTCTAACATTCCTGGGAGAAAATTCCAGGGGAAATAATTAAAATAAAATCTTGAAATGATCTGGGGCTATGGAAACATTTTTTAAGGACTAATTCCCACTTACCTTTAGATCCAATTCCTGAACCGATTCCTGAAACCGGTTCAGCAAACATAGTGGTTCCTACTGTGGTGTGACAAAGCATTTTTTCTTCTTCTCATCCATCGAGAACTAGATGCGATTTTTTTTTAAAAAAAAATTCTTTTCATATCTTCCACTTTCAAAAGGTTATTTTTTTCTCTCCCTGTGGAGATTTTTAACAGATTTCTCAAATGAAAATAAAAGACACGGGAGGTGAACATTTACACTAATAACCTGGCATTTCAAACTCAATTAGCATCTCAAAAGGAAGTTTGGCAGAGGTTTAAAGAACATTCCTCTGCTAGAAAAACCCAACTTGAATGGTAGCTTTCCTTATGCAAAATACTCAAATCCTGACCATCGAATTAAAAACCAAAATTCTTATTCGTTGATCAAAAAGTGCTCATAATTTCTTCTCTTTAAAAAGCTTTCGAAATCTTTGAATAACAGATATTTCTTCTGTTTATCAAATTTTGATTAATATTTTTTACATCACTAGTTCCTACTGTGTTTACGCCAATTTCAGGAATCGGTTCAGGTCAGCCGCAAGGGGAGGCTGGTAAGGAGGCCACAGGGACTAGAAGGCAAGGGGCTGGGCCAGTGACAGAACAAGGACAGGGACGGAGGGAGGCATGGCCAGGGCGGAGAGGCTGGGGAAAAGCTCCTGCCAGTGGGAACCAGGGTGGATTTGAATCCGATTCGAATCCACCTGGATCCCACTTGGGCTGAATCAATTCATTTCTAAATAAATTGATTCAGCCCCCAAAACATCCTATTTTACCAGAGTCTTTTTGACGCCACGCCCCCCCCCCCTTTCCAAATCAGTTCAGCGATTCAAATTAAGTGGGAACCATGGTGGTTTAAACCAAATCATTTGGAATCACAATCTGGTTTAAGCCATTGTGGGAATTACACCTGAAATCTTTCTCTTCTCACTTCATGGTCCAGGAGGCATTTACAATCATTTTTTGTCCCGAGGAGACATGGATCACAGCACCAATGCATTTCAGGTTTCTTATTCCCATCTTGGGTTCGTTGAGTCATTGTAAGGCCTTTGCCATCCACCCATGCCATCGTTTTGGGGTAAAATGGAGCAACCTCCAATCCTTTAAACAATGTAGAGTGATCTGTGTTAATTCGGAACCTTATTCATGCTTCCAAAGATGCGGATCAATACAGATCTTTCAGGAAACCTCAGGAAAAAAACACAGTATTGAAAAACCTGGGTTAAGCGGAATTTTTGCCACCTCCCCCCCCCAAAAAAAAATGTGCATCGAGTGCACTCCAGACATGTGTGAACAACAAAGTTTCAACCCAGATTCATCCTGGATTATTTTCATAGTGTTAATGGGGCCCCAGATATATTGCCCTCTTCTTTCCCCAACACTTTCCATGCCTTGGGGTCACCATAAGTTGGAATTGCTTGAAGGCACACAACAACAACAACAACAACAAACAAACAAACAAACTAGCTTCATTTCTATACCGCTTCATACTGCCTAAAGAGTGTCTAAGCAGTTTACAACTATAAGCTATTTGCCCCCAACAATCTGGGTACTCATTGGGTACAACAACCCCCCAACACACATTTAACCCTTTGCTATCTGGGAAGAAGGCACTGATAATAAGATGACTCCTCATGATCACAGTAGTTAAAGTGGTATCGGACAGCTTTAATTCTGGAGTGCAGATGTCCCCTAAGAAAAAGCAAAAAGCAGCTTGCTGGCGCATCCTATTGCCATCTTCCTTCTCTATACTCAGCAGTATTTATTGGCTTGTTTGTCTGAATAGTCTTTGCTGTGCTATGAAATAGTCCTGCGAGAAGCTGTCGTGCTGCTGCTTTCAGTGTTCTGCTGGCTTTACAAAGACTTTAAACACATGGTAATGTGCAAGTATTCTCCCCACCCCTTGTCATTTTTTTATCCCCACCATAATGCTAATACTACAATGTAGGTTAGGCTGAAAGGCAATGACTGGCCTGAGGCCACCTCCTGAGCTTCACCACTAAGTAGGGATGATCTCTTTCTAGTCCTTGTTTGGCATTCTAACCACTTTATTGTGTTGAGAAGTTGAGGGGTGTGTAATGTGTATAGATGCAGTGTTACACACAAAGCCCTCCAGTGTGGTTTTTCTACTGTGGGCTGACCTCATCTTCCTCCTGTATACATGCAGGTCTTCACAGAGTTTTAATATATATGAAGGACTGACATGGAGGTTGGCTAGTTTCAGGGAATTTCACAGAAGCAGATTTCTCTCTCCATTGGAAGAAATTTCCTAGTAGGAAATTAGTAGGAAATTAGTATATTAGTAGGAAAAATTGTTCAGCGGTCACAAAGATTGCCTAAAAGGGCTTGAAAGGCTGGGTACTCTCCTTTACTGGAGACGTTTAAGCCGATGTATGGATTATTTATATATATATATTTATGTATTTTATATCCTAACTTTCCTCCAGAATCGGACCCAAGGCAGCTCACAAAAGGAAGTCAACTAAAATCTACCATGCATTTTTGAAAAAAAAACAAAACTGATTTTCTTTCAGTTTGACCTTATAAAATGGGAGTGTGACATTAAAATCAAGGACTGGAAATTTCTCACACTCTCTCAGCCTCAGGGGAAGGCATTGACAAAGTCCTTCTGAACAAATCTCGCCAAGAAAACCCTATGGTAGTTTCACCTTAGGGTAGATGTAAGTTGGAAATGACCTGAAGGCATACAACACAACAGCAGCATGGTGTAGTGGTTTGAATGTTGGACTATGACCCTGGGGTTCAAATTTTCCATCAGCCATGGAAACCCACTGGGTGACCTGGCATAATAATAATAATAATAATTTATATACCACCTTTTCCTGAGGGAGTCAAGGCAGACTACAGAACAAATATAAACAAGAAAATATAATAAAGAATAAAAATTCACAATTATAAACAGTTCCAATTAAACAACAATATAAATTTTAAAAAGTAAATGTAAATTTTCTAAAATTAGGGGTAGCCATTATGTGTATATAGAACTTTGAGGATCAGGGGGAATTTGACAGTGAAAATCAGTTTGATGGCAATAATAAAGAGAGGGGGATATTGTCCTCAGGTTCTGCTTGGGCTTTCTGTAAGCACCCAGCTGTCCACTGTAGGAAACAGGATATTGGGCTAGTTCAACCATCAAGTGTTTTCCAGCAGGGCTGCTCTAATTTTCTGGTATGTGGCAGAAAACCCAGCAACGCATAATTTGCAAGCCTACCATCAGTACAACCCAAACCATAGTTCTTAAGTCTTCAGCTGCAGTCCCCCTGCGCTGTGATTGTCATTTGAAGTGCTGTTGCCTTGGTGGCTTCTTCTCCAAATGAGTTCCAGCTGCTGGGAAGGGCTAGACAAATATCTGAATTAGTATGCTAATAGCATACCGCTAGCTGTTGCCAGCACTTCTGACCTTGCCAGGGCAGTGGAGGAAACTACTGCTAAGATATGCTTGAAATTCAGATGGATGCCAAAGGGATCCAACTTCATTCAGAGAACTTTGCAAAATGTATGTTGATGGGCTGGCAGAAGCCATGGGGAAGAAATGATTGAACCAATATCTTTGCATGGCAAGAAGGGCCGGTTCTGCCATTGGGCAGAATGAGATAGCTACTTTTTTTTCTGACTCAGATGAAGCTGAGTTGGTCTATAACTCATTTCGTCTCCAGCTGGGATGATGGGAATGTTAGTCCAGTGCATTGGGAAGACACTATCCTAGAAAGCTTGTTTTATAGACACCAGAATGGCTTTAAGTAGTAAGGCCGCATTGTGCAAAGACAGCACAAGAGAAAATTTCATAACAGTTTTGTGTTTGAAACTGTTGTGTTAACAACAGATGGGACAAGAAGAAGCTATTTTGCTTTTGTTTCTGTTTGTTTGCTTTAAAATAATTTAAAATAAGCAATTGTTTAGCCAGCAGAATTAATACACATTTGTTATCTCCTCTTTGCATGGGCATTTTCCAATTAATCAAAATAGATTCTTTTAGTTACGTTTGAGAGCAGCAAGTATATAAGGACCCACAAAAGGGAGGTTTTGATTTCTTGAATGTGTTGCTGGTGAGACAATTGGGTTTTGAATGATAGTGGAGGTAGATCATCACACAGTACCAAAGGGAAAAAAGTGAATCTTCTGATCCACAGAGACATAAAGTTAGATTCTTCTCCATTTCCTAAAGCAGAAACATTTTCTGCACAGGAAACTGGAAGAAAATTGCTAAACTTGCTCGCTGTTTCCTTTGAGAAGAAAATTAGTGATAAATGGCATCCCTACGGAGGAGAGAGCTGTCTCTCATGCACCATGGCTTGCTTTCAGGTGCAAAGGAGGGCACTGAAAGTGTTGAAGGAAATTCAGCATCCAGTCTAGTCGGCTTTTGTGCCTAGAATGCAAGCACCTGCTTCATTGGGTCTGATGGGAAGATCAATCTTGCATTCTGCTGAACATCTGCAGAAAGACAATGGCTTTGCACTTAAATCCATACCTCTCCCCACGTATAGTTGGCCCTCTGTATTCATGGATTCTTTATGCACAGATCCAAGCAACCCTGGGTTGAAAATACTATATCTGTATCTATTCTATATCTATATTGATATCAATATAAATTCCAAAGAGCAAATGTTGATTTTGCCATTTTATATAAGGGTCACCATTTTTCTCTCTATTGGATTTAATGGGACCTGAACACCCATGGATTTTGGTATCCACACGTTTATGTAGAGCCAAACCCAAGTGGATACCAAGGGCCCGCAGTATTTGGATTCCTTATTGTGTAGACAGAGCCATAAAGTGTGGAAGTGAAGCACTGGAGGAAATGATCAGATTAGGTCCATCTTTTCTACATTCTGAAGCCAGAAAAGATGATCAACCCCGTTAAAGCTATGTGAGCTGTAGTAATAGTAGTACTAGTAGTAACAACCTTTTGTTGTTGTTGTTGTTGTTTTTGTTACTCACCTCTCACTATGATTTGAAGTAGGAAATTACAGTGGTTCTTAAACTGTGGGGCAGGCCCCCTGGGATGTGGGTGCGAGAGTTACTCAAGGAATAGTACAAGACTTGGAGGCCATGGTCTCCCCTTCTCTTTGTCCAAACATTTTCTGTCCTGAAGGGGAATAGAAAAGAAAAGCCAGGAAGGTGCTTGGAGCCTGTGCCAGGGGGTTGGGAGGAGGAGAAGAAAGAGATCAGTTTCCTTATAAAAAGTTAAAATATGAATATACGTGAATGTGTGAAAGAAATACACACATTAAACAAACAAAATATTTTTATTTATATACTATGTCCAGCGGGGAGCTGTATGACATCCACATGGAGATGTAAAAGGTAAAAAGTTTGAGAAGCATTGGATTAAACACATAATACCACTTAAAAGAGCATTTAAAATAAAACTAATGTTTAAAACCATGCATACATAATTTAAAATTCATAACTTAAAAATCATCTAGACAGGCCTGCCAGAAAAGACTGGTTTTGCTGCTGTTTGGAACTGAGGCAGCAGGTCCAGCTGGTGGATATCTTCCAGCATCAGGTCATTCCTCAGTCTGTGGGTGGATGAAGAAAGTGTCTACTGTGTAACAGCCTTGTTTCGGCTGACTGAAGTAAATATCTTGGACCTGAGTGTATAGAGAAGATGATCCTGTAGGATCCAGGTTACCAACAGAGAAGAGGGCCAACAAGGCACTTCTTGCCCTAATTTAATCGGAAGGACTCAAAGATCCCTTTAGAGTACCGTACCTGCTGCATAGTAGACCTAGGTCTATCCTCGCTGGAGGTTAATTCAAATAGCAGTGTGCTCTCAACTATGGGTTTGATGTTAAATAAAGCATAATTCAGCACTTTGTCTCCAGGTAAAACTGGGATGTATGGAGCAAGAATACCCCTCTTACGTGATGTGGATGTGGTAGTAGAGATATACATACATTTTCTTCAGAGTTTGCATGGAATGTGCTCTGGTGATCGGTGCGCATGCAGATTTTTGAAAAATACATAGTAACAGCTTGCTACCAGTGGATGGTGTTAAATGTTAGTGTTTCCATTAAAATACTTCTAATCTCTCTCTTTCACTCTGTGTCTTTCACTCTTTCTCTCCCTCTTTTTCTTTCTCTCCCTCTCCCTCTCCCCTGCTCCAGTGTAAAACGCTGTCTGGCATCTGTGATCACATCATCTCTCTCTCATCAGACTCTCTGGTGTCACAATCAGCTCACCTCGAAGTTGTTCACCTTACCAGCATCATGCCCAGTGAAGGTTTGGTAAGTAGTAGGACGGCAATGCTTCTAAGAGACACAAAAGTGATTTGACAGGGAGATGGTGTGCGTGCTCATTTCTTTCCCCCCAGTGTCATCTTTAGATGACATTGTTGGTTCAGATACTTCAGATCTCCATCACTGGCTTAGTGGCTGCAGCAGTTTTCTAAAACACGTGCTTGCCACATCTCTGTACTACCCACCCCCAAGGTTTTCTGTGTAGTGCTCAAATAAATATTAAATCCATGCCATTTCAAAATAAAACATAGACGTTTTAAAAATCTGAAACCGCTAAACTATCCAAATTGTGGCCATAATATAGTCTTTAAAACCATTTTGAAATGAAATCAGATTCAAAGCACTGAAAGGATGTATTTTTAAACTTTTAAAAATCCAATTAGGGAAGAAATGCCTCCAGACGTACATGTTCAGTATTCCAGTTCCCTATTGCCAGGGCTAAGTTAGTAAGATCTCATTAGTTTTCTGGGCCTTAGAAAGCCAGTTCAGTCACCAGTCTGCTTCTTCTCAAGTCTTGGCCTGGACTAAATTAAGCTACCACATCTGGACCAAAAAGCTCAGGGATATCCACCAGATGCACTAATAAAATCCATCCCCCACACAGGGCAAGGGAAGATGTTCTGTGCAATGTGTAATAATACTTCCCAACTATCCATATTTTCCAACTGTCCCAGTTTAGTGGATACAATTTTGATTAATCCTCTGTCATCCCATCTTTTCAGTTGGGAATCCCAGTATCCCTCTCCTCCTCCTACTTTCCGCTCAGCTTATTTAGCTGCTGCAAACTGAGTTCCAGATGTTGTTTGCACTCAATGAATTCAGTGGTGGGAGAGGAGAGGGGGAGGCAAGGTCTTGCCTTTCCCAGTAGGCTCAGGGAAAAGCAAACTGTTGTGGTCTCTCTTAGTTTGTTCATTCTTTCCCATTAGTACTTTTTGCCCTCTTGACCATGCTTTGATGTTTCTTGGCCATGTGTGCCCCCGTTTCCACCTATGATATGTTGGTGGGCATGCCTTCTAGGCACCAGATCCCATGTGGATAGGGAGCTAAATATGGTCAGTCCAGTTTAATACTTGAATGGAAAACTGCCAACAAATACTGGGTACTCTAGGCAGAGGAATGAACTGGCAAAACTATTAGAATATTTCTTGCATAAGAAAACCCTAGGAAACTCAAGGAGTTACCATAATTCAAGAGATCACCTGAAGGCACCCACACAAACATATGCACAGACACACACACACACCTTTCCTCCCTCCATTAAAACCCTTAGTTTGCCAGCTCTCTTCTCATCTGCCAAGAACTGTGTTCAGTTCTATTCACCGGAATAGATCAGATTCTTATCTCTTATCTTCATTTCCTCCTATCTTTCTGTAATACTATTCCTGTTTATTTCTCTGTTCCATCTCTGGGTGCCTAGATTAATCATATTTCTCTGAACATACATATTTTTACTTCGTTTCACAGTTAGTTGCATTGTACTGCAAGTAATATACTCTCATTGTACTGTGTTGTCTGATATAGAGACAAAATATGTTGTCGCCTGTCTTGTTGTTACACTGTCCCAATAGCACTGAGGGTGCTATTGGTGCTTCACAAGGACCCTAACAATAGACTTCGGCAACACAATACCTGATGTGGAAGCAAAGCTGCAACATTTTTACTCTGCTGCAATTCACAAATTCTGGTGTCGTCTTCACTTGTTCAAGGGAATATGCATGGATTGGAATACCTCTGACTTCCAAAGTGAAACACTGAAGACCACTCACATTTTTATGTTTGCAGTGTTCACATTCCCTTAATAACTTTTCCCTGTCTGATCTCTTTGGATATCTACTCTGTGTTCCCAAAAATTCAAAGCACCACACATTTAAAAATAAACATTCAAGTCAGTGGCATCCCTAGGGTTGGCATCTCCCGGTGCGGTAACTCGTGGTGTCACCCCTAAACTTGACATCCTCCCATTCGGCACCATACAGAGTCCTTAGTAATACTTTTTGTACCAATGCGACTCATAATCCCCATATATCACTGAATATAATGGTGATAGTTGTGGCAAACAACTACCAAAATTAAAATTAGACCATGAAATTACAGTTTTAGATGTGAAGCCTAAATGTATTTACATGTGCATAGTTTTGTGTGGCTAAAACCTGAGGCCTTTCCTTTCTCCTCCCAATGAGTTTCACCCCACTTACAGCTCCAGCATTTTAAAGAAATGCATGCAAATGTCACAGCTTGTTTCAGCCAAAAGACAGTTGTTTGGGAAGACTCCTTAGAGTGTCATCTGGTGTGCCCCCTCCCCAATAATACCCCTGGTTTACGTCATTACAATGCTAGAAAATCAGTTAACGGACAAAATATTCAGTTGGTGAGTGACAAATGATTGTACAGGGTGCATTCAGAGGGGTGGGATAATAATAAAATAATAATAATAATAATAATAATAATAATAATAATAATAATAATGCCCTCATTCATAGTCCCCCATCACTATCTCTGTGATAAAAGCTGGAGTCCAGAAGCAGCTACAGGGTGACCAGACATAGAATATTCATTAATTAAGAAATTCATTAAACCCACATGACACATAATTCTGTGGATGTGTTTGAATAATGAAGGAATAAAGATGCTTTAGTGTGCCTCTGGCCAGGGGAAGTTGTAACACAGGTTTGGCACCTGTGGACAGACTGGGGGGTATTCACCACCTGGAGAACCACACTGGCATGTTTTGGGCACACTGGAAGTGATACAATGGCACATTTTGGCTGCCATTTTAGGGACTCAGAGGGGTTGAATGGTTTGAGGGGCTTTTGGACAGTTCTTGTGTAAAAACTAGCCTCATTTTTTTTAAATTAAAAGTGTGTCCCAAAGCAGGCACATTTTAAAAATTATTTTTAAAAAAGTAGGTTCAAGGCTTTGGGGGGATCCCAAGGGCTGCATGTGGCCCTTGGTCATTGTTTGCCTGCTCCTGTACTAAGCAGAAAGATTCTGGGATTAAACAATTGAGCAAACCAATTGTGGCGCAGTGGTTAAATGCTACTCCTGCAGGGAAAATCAAAGTTTACTTTTTGGAATACACACACACACACACACACACACACACAATTTATTTTGATCATTGGCCAGTATAAAAATAAATATATATGTATAATATTTTCAAGCTATAAATGGTTGACTAAAGAATCGATGGATATGGAGGGCCAACTATACTTTTCTAACAGCAGATGTGTTCATTGGATTTGTAGCTGTCCCTGTTTTTATGGGAGAGAATTTAATCCTTTCTAGGAAAAATTGGAATGCTTTTAACTTCCACAAGAAAGCCATCCTAGTGGAGAACAAAGAGATGCGTTAGAAGGAAAAGCAGAGCATTGGCAAAGGACTTTGGCATGCTGAATTACAGAAACTGTAGCCCGAAGAGAAGGATTTATAACAACTGGGGACCTACATTAGTTTTGCTTGTGCTCTCAAGACTACAGGGAATTCTGAGAGGAATTTCTGTCACATTGAATGAAACAAATCGGAATGACAGTCCTCAGCTTAAATCAGAGAACATGATGGTCCTTATTTACCACACTTTCTGCATGCACTCACTCAAGAAATTTCGCTAGTCCCTTTGTCTTGCATCAGAACTCTTCAGAAGTTTGGTCCTTCCTTCCTTCCTTCCTTCCTTCCTTCCTTCCTTCTTTCCCTTTTTCTCAATATTTACACCCCATCCTTTATCACAGGACCTCAGGATGACAAATAAGCAAAATTTATATTAGGATAAAAGTTGTTGAAAGACATTAAGAACATTGGGCAGCCTTGGGCAAGTCACACACTCTCAGTCCTAGAAAGCCTTGTAGTAATGTCACATTAGGGTCGCCATAAGTCAGAAATGACCTGAAGACATGCAACAACAAAAACAACAAAAACAGAAAAACTAAAATGAACCCCTTCGAAATATGCAATCCTATTTTAAAATTCACCCTCATAAAGCAAATTCAGAAAAATAAAATCCAGGGGAGGAGGGGAGATATTTGTACATCTTGTTCGTGAATCGTCCAAAACCATATCAAACTTGATCAAGTGATCCTGAGGGCAAGAATCCTTGGTTTGGTGGCATTGGCTCTATTGCATTTGCACTTCTGAAGGCCAGACCTAGTTATTCAGATGCCAGAAAATAGTTCTTGAATGAGAAATGTTGTGAACTTGTGGATCGTTTTCTGATTAAAACCTTACTGGGACTTCTGCTCAAAGAAGAGCACATAGCTTCAGCACCAGCCATAAACCCTTTCACATTTATAATCCAGTAGTAATGGAAAGAATATTCATGTATAGATAGATAGATAGATAGATGGATAGATAAATAGGGCAAATATTATGTATTTCAAGTTTTAGAGAACCCTGAATGAGGACCTTGTGAGCTGCTGAGAATTTTGAAAGTTCCAGGACTCATTCTTCACAAAACTTGCACATGGGTTATCCATGCAGAATGCAGTATTTGTGTGTCCATGCATATGTCTATATGGAACACTTTAAAAATGCCAAATATTGAGCCACAAAGTGCAAATGTTTCTCAATAAGTCCTGAACCATAAAAACTTCAGTTTCCTTTGAAAACTGCCATTTTCAAAGGCATCCTCACACCAGGAGTAAAAATGTTAAAATTAATCCTTGCTTCCCCAAGGGTAAAATTAGCAAAATAATAATAATAATAATAATAATAATAATAATAATAATTTTAAAAACAAAACCAAATTACATTTCTAAAGTCCAGTGACTCTCAAGAACCAGCCACACCTGTTTTGGGACTGATCAGTTTTGGTTGGCCATACTGTTCCCTTTCCTCCCTTTGAATCGTCTTTTCATCTTACTTTGCTTACATTGCTTTCTCCCTCTTAATTTATGGACTTCTATCTTACCTTTGGATTTTTTCCTCCACTGTACACAGTATGCAATGTCTCCCTTCCTATGCCATATTCCTCTGGATGCTCACGTCCATTGTGCAAACCTTATCTGCAAATGCCTAAATGCTGAAGTGTGTGAAACATGCAGGGTTTATTTCACTTCATTTCATTTCCAGCAAAAGAAAAAAAAACCCCTCGAAACTGTTGTTAATTCCCTCCCCGGTCCCTGGCAAGAATGGCTGCAAGCTGATTCTTGATATATGAAATTTCCCTGGTGACCAATGGAGATGTCTCTCTTTCAGAACGACGTGCTGTTCCTGCTCCACTTCACTCAGCGTTTTGTCAATATAGGAGGCAATCAACCAAGTGTCGTTCCTCGGCAAACTCCATTTACATTAATGGGATTTGTACTGGAGCTTGGTGGAGGGAACCCATAGATTACAGCAGAATAGATTGCATTGCACAATAGGCAGATAGCAGTGACACCAGCAAAATATTTCAGGAAGGAGCTTGTACAAATCTAGCCCCTTCTGCAAAACACCAGATCGAACAATCCCATTTTTATTTTGTTACAGCCAGACTTCTGGGTGTACTGTGAGGTTTTCCCAGCAAGAGGAAAGAGTAAGCACCTGATCCAGGTGGAAATGCAAGAATTTGTAAGACAGGTTGTGAGACCCAAGTAAAGGGCTATATGAAATGTACCTTTAGTGTCAGTGCTTGCCTGATATTCCATCAAGGTGTGATGTTGGTACGGTCCCTACAAGAAACAAGGCTTTTACAGTAGTGGCCCTAACGTTGTGAATATATCCTTCCCTGAGTTGCACTTCATTACTTGTCAGTAGAAACAACTGCAAGGCATATTTTTCAGCTGGCATTTGGTATCTGGTTAAACCAACTACTGAATCATTGTTATTCTCTGTATTATTTGTAGCTTCATTGTGTTTATTATCATAAAGCACTTTGAACTTGGAGCCTTAAAAATGGTTTAAATGACAACAAGTTAAGTCTCCCTTATCTGGAATTCCAAAATCCAAAATATTCCAAAATCATCCACATAGGTGGCTGGGATAGTGACACTGTTGTTTTCTGATGGCTCAACGTACACAAAGATTGTTTCATGCATATAATTATTACAAATATTGTGTATAAAACTATCTTTACTCTATGTGTATAAGGTGCATATGAAACATAAATGAATTCCATGTTTAGACTTGGGTCTTATCTCCAAAATATTTCATTATGTATATACAAATATTCCAAAATCTGAAACACTCTGAAATCCAAAACACTTCTGCTCCCAAGCATTTCAGATACGGGAGACTTTACCTATACTACCCAGCTGCCTTTCATAATGTTTTAAAATGATGGCAATAAGGGGAACTAAAAATGAGGTCTTGAGGCAACATGCACCTTGCGGGCTATACTCTCTCCTCCCCAGTTTCAGTGTCTCTAAGGTGCAAAAAACCTGAAAATAATGCTGGACTAACTCCTTATAGAAAATCAATATTACGATCTTACTTAATTTAAAAAAATCTGTATGTATATATTGTTCAATAACATTGGGGGCATTAGATGTCCTAAGGAATCTTTTTCAACTTCATTCAGATGACTGCTGTTAGAGAATAAAATGAAGTAAAGTTCACCCATGTCTTGCAAACATATATTTCACAATGTCATGAAATCACAAGTTCAGCTTTTCAAAATTACACACCACTTTGCTTCATGAATTGTATAACAACCATCTTATGATCCATAGGTCATAAAAATATATGTAACAAAAAGAACTTAGCTCAGTGGTAGTGCACATGCTTTGCATGCAAGAAATGTCCAGTGCAATCCTTGGGAATTCTAGGTAGTGCTTGGAAAGACTCCCATCTGAAGCACAAGTCAACTCTTCTCTGGCAGTGCAGATTAAGGTCTTTGTGAGCTACGGTGACCTAAGATCCGGTTTCATATAAGGTAGCATCCTACATTGCTACGACTGTAGGAAATGGAATAGTCTTGTAGCTGTTTATATAGGAGGCAATGATTCCAACTCCAAATGCCTACATTCTGGATGGCTCCTAGATTCCTATCAAATAGCTGGCTTCCTTCACTGCCCAAAAGCCAGTTACTGGTTCTATCAAAACTAAGGTTGGGTTGGCATAACAGGTTATTATGGCAGGCAGTCTGCTGTGACCAGATGTGTCATGAACATAGTTCCTAGAAATATACCAACTGAACATCTGCACACTCCAGTTTTGTCATAACGGTGGGGGTTTGATTCATCATCGCTATACATTAGGAACCAGCTGGGGTAAACAGGAACAGCCTACAGCTGTTTCTCCTTCCCTATCCCTTAACTGCCAGAAGTAAAGGAAAAACAACTCTGTGCAAGTAATTTGTACAGCCCAGGCTGCCTTTCTGATTAGCCATAATGGGGAATGGTCCCTCAAGCACGGTCATCATGACACAGGTTGCTTTGCAGAAACAATACATTTCCGTTAGTGTCAGGATCTTCTTACCATGAAGGATAAACTAGCCCTTTGAGGAACCTCTCTAGCAGTGAGCATGACAGAAGGCTAAAGGAGATTTGTATACACATGGTATTGCTGGATACGAGAGGGAAGCCAAAACATGCAATATATCAAGCAGGCACGGTACAGAAATTGTTTTACATTGCAGTGAGGAATAGTTTCAGGCTTCCTCTGAGTAAAGCATGTTTCCTGTCAGATGCCTTGGACTTAAGATGGAAGGACAGAGTTTGCTAGGAAGTTCTCAAAAGCAATGAAAAGAGCTGAGCTCAACAATTTTATATACAGCAGGGAGTGGTGAAGTATGCCCTGTGGACAACACACAATCCCCAGTAGTTTTTGTGGTCCTGCCTCCTCACATGGCCCATAGTCTCTGGAGTTATATTATGGCACTGGAGCCATCCTTCACAATAGTTGCTACTGAATTTTTGCAATAACTGTGTTGGCTCCATTGAACATTGACAGCTGTTGCAATGCAACAACTTTGAAATAGCACTAAGATCACCATCACCCTCATATTGCTACTAGCTACTCCAAAAATGTCCCCTTTTAACCACCTGGGAGCAAAGGGAGTTATGATTTGTTTACATAGATATTTGTAATAATTAGGAAAGATGTGGCTGGGCTTTTTTTTTTAAAGAACTGCATTTCAAGGAACTTTTATTCAGATTATAATTTTCTGCTTCTAAGTCACAAACGTTCAATGCATATAATGTTAATTTGGCCACAAAGTTCTAGATGTTTCTGTGAGTTATCAAGAAATCTGATTCTTGAGATAATACATATATCCATTATGACCAGCAGCCATTGATAATTGTATTGTCTACAAATTTGGCTAGTTTATTTAAGCTGCTGGTAGTGAGGAGAGCTCCAGCCTTGATGGGTTTTGCGCATGATTCCTACTTCGTTGATGTCCATTTTTAATCCATGGTTGAAAGAAAAGATGGGGAACTGTTTTCAGCTTGAGGGCAAAACTGAATTTCAATGAAGGGCTCAGAGGCCACCTTCTCAAGGTGGGGGGTGGGAGACAGAGGCAAAAGTCCTGGATGAAAACATCAGAATATTACAGACCAACATTCTTATTGACAGAAGATAAGCCTTAGCAGGGACATTTCAGCTTTGAAGAATGGAGGAAACCCAAAACAAAAGTTGGGGGCCCTAAAAATGGTGACATAGTAGCGAGAGGAATGTAGTAGTCTGAGGGAACCGCAGAAGTCTAGATCTGGTCCCAAAAGGGTTAGATTTGGTTTCAAGCATTATAACAAGTTGTTTCTCATAAAAGAAGGATCAGCCCAAGATGATCCTGAGATGGACAAGATAGGGCCTTTCAAATTTCATATACAAAAGACAGCTGAGCAGTTGAACATTACTCCAAACTGGCTATCGTGAATCATTTTCTGTATGGAAAATGGAAGCTGAAGATCAGTTTTTTGGAGGACGGAGATGTCACATGGCACTTGCCACTTTGCCCCTCAGAACCTGCAGCCGCCTCCTTCTGTCTAATGGTAGGGCCGACCCTGCCAAAATAGAATATGAAGCCAAAGTTATCCTGTTCCAAAAAAGAAATTATAAAGAAGTTCATCTATGTATGCCTGTTGGGGGTTGGGAGAGCTGAATCAAAACAGCATATAAATCTTCCAGCAGTTTTATAATGAGATGCTCTGCACCCTTTGTAGAGAAGATGACAGAAGTAGGTTCTGGTGATAAAAATGCTGCTTGTTGTTTAATCTTATTCACTTTTGTGCTCCTTGTTTTGAAGTTCTGTTCCCCCCACCAGCATCTCTTGCTTTTTCTGTGCAGTGATAATGGCTAGAAACAACACAAGCTCGCTCGTTAGTTTTCTATTTGAGGATCAAGGGGGACAGAATTTCATTTTGGCTCTCTGGTAGATTCAGACATTTTTCCGGGGCTGAGAAAAGAAGCCTGTCAGAAAGCTCCCTGGCAGAATGGTGGTGATGCAGTCATCAATGTTCTGCTGTGCCAGTTCTTCAACATTTCTATCTGAGATGATCCTATAGTTAGAGCAGATGGGTCACACCCACAAGCCCCCAACCCAGATTGATGAATGCAACAAATTGATGAATGCAACGTGTGGTTAGATTTTGCAAGGGAGGAAGTTGAAATGCAAACTACACATAGGTGAAAACTACACATAGGCTGATAGCTTGTTCTTGACTTACACACAGTAGGTCCGTTTTTGGATAGGTTGTGGAGGGCTATTCTCTTACTCTTGAACTCCTTCCAAAAAATTCTTACCACCTGGGAGTTGTTAAAACCAGGAGTGGCTGCTGTTGGTCCTTCAGACAATGAAGATCTGGCTGCTCTGGGAAGGAAAGGGCAGATGCACATTTAGGAGGGGACTACAATAGCAGAGGCAATGAAAAACTGCATGAGCGGTGGTCAGAGAACGTTGATAATCTATTGGGGTATATGTAGATGAATATATGTAGATGAATCCTGAAAAATAGTATAACCTGGTGCTGTATCCCCTCCATACTGCCATTTTTTCTTGCCAGTCCCACTTTCATCAGTGGGTAGGGTTGCCCATTCAGGATCATCCTGGTTCCCTAGGTTTCCAGGGCAAAACCTGAGACCTAGCGATGGCACTTAGGTGTGTCATTACATGTTATACATTAAATACCAACCACAGCTTGTCATTCAAACACACAGGACTGTACACACGGGACATATTTCCATTTGGAGATGAAGACGGGGCTGTTCCCAGATCGAGGTGAAATGAAGGGATTATAAATTTATTAATTCAAAGGGGCTGTTTAAATTAATAAACAAGAGTGTCAGACCCAGATTCTGGGATCTAGCGGTACCTGTGGGTATTAATTATTCTTATTTCACTCTTTTTTTTTCCTTTTTAGGGGATGTATATCAAGTCAACATATGATGGGCTGCATGTGATCACTGGAACTACTGAAAACGTATGTTTTGATCAGTTTTTAAATTTTTATTTCGTTCCCCCATTACCATGAGTTGAATGTTGCAGCTGTTTGCTGGGTATAGCATCTATGAACAGAATCCACAGGGAATATTACCATTCAGTTGGGCTTAAAGAGATAATATCCCAAGTGAATTGTGCCTCATTGTTATTTATTTTTCTTTGTCTCTTTTGCATAAAATACCGTAAAGATCTTTCTAAAAAAAGATTCTTAAAGGTTAATCTTAACCTTAAAGGCTAATGCAAACAGTTCATAACATAGTATGCAAAGGGAACTTGCAGCATAATTTTTGTGGGTTTTTCAGGCTATGTGGCCATGTTCTGGAAGAATTTATTTCTGACACTTCACCAGCATCTGTAGCTGGCATCTTCAGCACCTTTGAGACTAAGGTTACAAAAGAAGTTATAGCATATGCTTTCGTAGACTTGGTCTACTTCCTCAGGTGCATGGTGTGAACTGATGCCATTGAACAAAACAAATGCAAGCAGAGAATGATGTGTTGGGAAAGCATATCATGATGTCAGTTCAGAAAAGGAGGCTGATGGGATCAGGCCCTCAGTAATGGAGACAAAAAAAAGAGCATGATGCAAATGGTAAGGCATAGTCCATACTGGGAGCTTACTTCATAATTCATAATGCTCCATTTCAGAGAAGAGTTCAGTCTCAACCATGAAATCCTAAGTAAGATGCTGAATTGTGATTGATGAATGTGCTCTCTCTTGCTGTAACATTCATTAAGTATTTTACATCGGTCGCAAATCTTTTTTTCTTTTTTTTGTGGGGGGGGTGTCATTCCTCATCCATGAAAGCAATGATAACATGCAAATAGGGCTGAATATGCTCCAACCACATGGCATGTATTGGTCAGATTTATTCTCAGAGTATTTTTGTCTGGGCCACTGTAACCCTGCCCAGTCACAACATGATAAATCTGTATATATTTAATTTATATCTATATAAAACCATCTTGTAGCCAGCTAGCTTTCAAACTCCCCTTCCTTACAGTTCCAGTTATACGGAGAAAGAAAAGACTCCTATCAAGATGCACTTTATTTTACTGCTCTTCTAGAACAGCACTGCCAGTTTCAGAGATAAGCAACATATGGCCATCCAAATGCTAGTGGGAAACTTGCTGGCTCTCATCACCATAATCCCCACAATTGCATCCTAAAGAAGAATTTTTTTAAAAAGCGCACAGCTCTGTTGATCCATGTTAAGAAGTTTGCAGGTATTTTGCAAAGAAAGTGGATCTTAATGGCCCTTACAAAAGTGAGCCCCCCTCAAATATTTTAATGGGGTAGATGATCTAGATATAGAAATCTACCCCATTTTACATATGTGCATGTGTATAAATATACACATAAAACAGATATGTGTAATACTTTATTTACAATATACAATGTACATATATTAAAAGTGCCAAGTGATTTTTGTTCTTGTATTGCTCTTGTTTGAGCCTGCATAGCATAGTGGTTTGAGCACTGCCCTATGACTCTGGAGACCAGCTCAGCCATGAGACCCACTAGGTAACCTTTGACAAGTCACACTCTCTCAGCCTCAGAGGACAGCAGTAGCAAATGTTACTAAGAAACTCCATGATAGATTCAAGTTAGAATTGCTGTTGAAGGGGGCACACCATAAACAGCAACATTGCTCTTGTCTCGGGTGGGAAGAAATGGTTGTGGGATATTCTGCCTTAGCTGCCAGCATAACATGTCTTGTTTTAGGTAATTGTATCTTGAATTTAACAGACGGTGGTGCCATTTGCTGTTCTGATCCGGTCAGCAAAATATCCCCACACATTCCTGTGGAGTTTCCTTCATATGAGGCTCTGATTTCTTCCTTTACCATTGAGTAAAACATCTTTTCTTCTGGCAATACCTTTTGTTTACGGAGCTGAAGTTTGTCTAGCGATATTCTGGAGTGTGTGTCTGTGCTATCCACTGTGTGCCTCCTTTGTCCTCAGCTTACTTCAATTGCTGCAAATTGAATTCAAACGTCAAAAGTAGCAGTTAAAGGGGAACAGAGAGAGGGTAAAATTCCATCTTTCACAGTATGTGCGGACAAAAGCAAAGGGCTGCAACCTCTCCTAGCTTGCCTGTTCTTCCTCATTCATAACGTTTACCATCTTGACCACACTCTGATTATAATCAATTAATAATTGATTATTATCCTGCAAATAAACTGCGATTAGCTTTCACACTATAGCAATTGCACAAACAAAACCAATTTGTGAATGAAGCAAAAATGAATTCACAATATTTTCCCATAAATGCCTAAAAATGATGGATCTTGTCTCTTTCTTATTAATAGCAGATTGCACATGCCATCGTGTGAAAACCAATTGTGCAATTAGGCTTAATTTGAGCAATAAACATGGGATCCACCACCTTTTAAACTTCCAATGTTCCCGGTGTGATAAACTCCTTCATGTAGTTAAATCTCAGAGGTCTTTTACTTTAGTTGGATTCAATCTCTTTCCCTCTCAACTGCTTTGGGGAAGATGTACTGTCCTTGACGCTTTGTCCTTGCAATGACTGGAAGCTGGACTCTATGGAATGTCTTCTCTATAATTTTTACACTGGAGCTCATCAGCAAATGATTGCTCCATTACTGGCCACACTATCCGGAAGATCAGCCCAATTATATGTTAAATATGTGCTGACAGACAAAATCCCATGGGTCCCATTAGTAGTGGCCAGATTTATATCAATAGCAGTGAGAGCAAGAAAGCAATTAACTATCTGTTACTGGAAGGATGTTGGGCTGGAGGAGTAACCCCACACAGTTTGCTTTCCATTGAAGAGGAATGTTTAAAAACCCTTCAAAAGTTAGGCTCTCCTTTGTAGGTCCACTGGGCTAAACCATAGTGCTGACTACATCATTATACTTTGCTTTCCATCTACAATGAATGCTTCATTGGTTTGTAGTCTATTGACTGCCATATATAAATAGTATAGTAAAAGAAAGGAGGAAGAAACAAAGGAAGGGAAGACAGGAGGTATGTTCCCTTCAGGCCCAGCATGAAATTTGTCCATCATCATCATCATCATCATCATCATCATCATCATCTTATATCCCACCTTTCTCCCAATATAGGGACTCAAGGTGGTGGGATGAGGAATGGCTTCAGATTTTGATAAACCCTTCAATGAGATGCCTGTGGCATCGATAAATGTAAGATACTGCACTTAGGTAGAAAAAATGAAATGCATAGATATAGGATGGGGGTCACCTAGCTGAACAAGACTATGTGTGAAAGGGATTTAGGAGTCCTAGTAGACCATAAGTTGAACATGAGTCAACAGAGGCAGCTAAAAAGGCTAATGCAATTTTAGGCTGCATCAATAGAAGTATAGTGTCTAGATCAAGGGAAGTAATAGTGCCACTCTATTCTGCTTTGGTCAGGCATCACCTGGAATACTGTGTCCAGTTCTGGGCACCACTATTCAAAAAGGATGTGGAGAAACTGGAGCGTGTTCAAAGGGAGGGGGTTCCAACATGGTGAAAGGCCTGGAAACCATGCCTTAAGAGGAAAGACATAGGATGCTGGGTATGTTTAGCCTAGAAAAGAGATGGAGATGACATGATAGTCATGTTTAAGTATTGGAAGGGGTGCCACATTGTGGATGGAGCAAGCTTGTTTTCTGCTGCTCCAGAGACTAGGACACAAAGCTATTGATGCAAGCTACAGGAAAAGAGATTCCAGCTCAACATTAGGAAGAACTTCCTGATAGTAAAAGTTGTTTGATAGTGGAACACACTCCCTCAGCATGTGGTGGAGTCTCCTCCTTTGGAAGATTTTAAGCAGAGGCTGGATGGCCATCTGTCAGGGATGCTTTGACTGTGAGTTCCTGCATGGCAGAAGGGGGTTGGACTGGATGGCCCTTGTGGTCTTCCCTGCAGGGGTGTGAGCCTCAGCAAGTGCCCAACAATGCCAGTCTCTGAAGCCAACCTAGAAGGAAACAAATGATGCAATATGTTATAAGAAATGTGAGTGCCATTTCGGGTACCGTGTTTAGTTGCATTTGGCTAGATCTTTGTTGCTGTTAATAGATTATTAAACAAATTTTTAATTGAGACGTCGCAGCGTACCCTTTGCTTCTAACCATTTTAGTCTTCATCATTTCTCCCTCTCCCTACTTCCAATATGTAATCTCATTTTGATTGTTATAAAGTTCCATTTCAAATCCTCTGGCTTAATTAAGCATATTTGGGTCAGGGAAATTAAATGGGCTTATAAAACAGTCATATATAATTAAGCATTCGGCTACAGAGCAGTGCTAACTAGAGATGGAAAAGTCCATTTAGTTCAAGCATTCAACTCTCCACTGCCCAGCCTGATGATACCCTAGTGTTTAACGCTGTTTTAAAAATGGTTGAAAGTGAAATCTTTTAAAGGCACTTTCAGGATGTCAGATAGCAAAGCAAATCACTTGCTCAACAGTAACCTAAGGGAGATCGCATGGCAAGACTTGGAACCATAATATTTTCTACAACATTTTTGAGTTAATCTTACTTTCTCGTCTGAGCAGCCAGGGGAGGTTTCATCTTCATTAATCTGGGACCAGACCTAGAGTAGATGAGTAGGGTCAATAGGTCAAAACTGGCACGTGTGGTATTTATTTATTTATTTCAGACGAGGAAAACTTTGGTCCACCAGATGCCTTGGGCTACATCTTCTCTCAGCCCCAGGCAACATGGCTACGATAAGAGGGATGGAGAGAACTGTAGACTCAGACTGCAAATCTCAAGGCCCAAGGGTTTCTCATCCCTCATTTATTAGTTGTGCATTAATAAATAGTATGTAATTGAGAACTAGCACGGTGTAGTGTTGAACAAGGACTCCTGGAATTGCTGCTTGGTCATGGAAACTCACTGCGTAGTCTTGGGTGAGTCACACCCTTCTACTCTCTGGCAAAGGAAGGCAATGACAAATGAGACAGGAGACACCACACCACTCCATCTTCTTGATGGCACCATACTTGTCATGACACTCCCCATAGCCAGACCTCCAGTGAGTATCCAACAATTTAGGTAGCTGCTTTGCTCCTTAATTTAAAAAAAGCATTTTAGCAGTTTCCATCTCTATTAGGATCAGGCTTTTTGTGACCCTTTCAAGAAATATTATACATTTCAACAAGGGCAGCTGGCAACAATATATTTTTCAAAATACTGCATCAGCAAGCTTATTGTAACGTGTAGTGTGGCCAGTAATACTGCATCGGCAAGCTTATTGTAAAGGACCTATCCACCTTCTCCTGTGGACAGGAATCCATAATATTTTGTGGCTGGTGGAGAGCTGTCAATGTTGGACATCATCTGCTGGGACACCCCCCCTCCGGCCAGGATGTTCCAGAGGATGCCTTTGTCATTTTGCATGTCGCTGTAGGGACATAGCTAGCTCCTTCTCTGATCCATCCTACTCTCCATCTGTCACTAAATAGTCATGGCTATAAGGACATAAGCAGCTGCCTTACTCTCCATTAGTCTTTAAATGGCTGTGGAGGGTTGACTTAAGAAATAAATTTTTCCTCTTACCCAACCCCTGCAGTTGCAGCTCGGCTGAGGGAGAACCAACAAACTTGAGGTGGGTGCCAGACAATGTCTTCATCCCTGCCAGTCAAAATGTTCTGTACTTGTACCCAGCAAGCCCTGACTCCGCTAAAACCCTGATGAGATTTTCCCCCCAATCCCAATACATTTCTGGTTTCAAAAATACAGTTAGGGAAGATCAATAAAGCCATCACAGTTTTACAAGTCAAGAAAGAAAACCAGTTAGATGCCACTCTTTTGGATCCTCATTTTGATATGCGAAATAACTACACCAAGAGAGGGATGTTCTTTGCTGAGAAATGAGTGTGCCTTCTTTTCCACTTAGAAAACACAAGACAATCTCTTGAATGTGACAAAACCGAAATAAGGAAAGCAGCAGGCTTTTAGTGACAATGTCTCAAAGACTTTTTAAAAACCTATTTTGTGGATTTCTGATTGTTAGAAAATAGAAGACAGATGATTGCACTATTAAATTGTCTTCACAGATGTCTCTCAAATCTATTTGGAATAAATTATAAGAATTGTTCTAATTCAGCAACAAAGCAGGCACACTAATTTTATTGTGATATTTATATTACTTCTCATTCATCACAATTTGGCATGTTTCTCTCTCTCTCTCCCTTTCTCATTCTCATCTGTTTTCCTCCCTTGCTCCTCTTTTCTTTTCTCACCATTGAGACTGATTCAAAAGATAGGTGGATGGCTATGTATCAGTAAATATAGGTGCCAGTGCCCAATCTGCTTGGATATTCTGGGACTTGGAGTCTCAAAACTAATTTTTCTAAACTTCATTAACATAGATGAAGATATTAGTGTTGTGGCAGTTTGCCAGCCTTCCTTCTGAAAACTCTTTTTCTCCCTATTTCAATGAGAAGTCAAGAAATTCTGAAAAATTTATCTGAAGGCAGCAGTGCAAAGCTTCAGAATTTATTTTACCGTATTTTACCAAAGTGAGTAAAAGGAGGTATTCCTCTTTCGTTTCCAAGATATGAGTCATTCATCTGAGCCAGGTGGGCTTCCTAGTTATATGTGCTTTCCCCAAAGCTCCTCAGAAGTCTTAGCATTGTGACTTTCTTCCTTGGGTCTTGCCAATTCTATTCCCACCAAAGTTCCCAAGATAAATGACCAAAGTATCCCAAGATTATTGCCCCAAATGTTCTACCTCCTGGTGTCCCTTATCTTGTTGTTAAAAGGGTAATAAAGATGCACAAAAATCACAGTGACAACAGCAAAAATAGCAACATCACTCAGTGTTCAGGCATCTACCAAGCCAGGGCACTTGAAAATACCAAGTTCATACACCATGAGGCTGCCTCTTGGAGCAGATGCAAAATCAGATAAAATGACTAGATCCTTTAGTGCTTCTTACGCTATCTCATGTAGGGGACTGGCAATTCTTCCCCAAATGCCCTACATACTCTCCAATTTTCCCAGTTTTACAGGGACAGTCCCATGTAATTTTCTCTTGTCCCACTTTTTTTCTGCTGCTTTTAAAAAGTTCTGGTTTCTCCTCCTGCTGTCCCCCTTTGTCCTCAGCTTACTTCAGTTGGTGCAAACTGTAAAAGTAGTTTACACTCATTTAACTCAGAAGAGAGGAGAGAACTTAAGGGAGACTTAGCATGCATCGACACTGCAGAAATAATCCAGTTTGACACCACTTTAACTTCCATGGCTGAATGCTATGGAATCCTGGGAACTGGAGAACTAAAATTCTGTGGCATCAGGGCTCCCTGGCAGAGAAAGTTAAATGTCCCACATAACTACAGTTCCTAGAAGTCCATAACATTCAGCCATGGAAATTAAAGTGGTGTCAAACTGGATTATTTCTGCAGTGTGGATGCAGACTTAGGCAAAAGCAAACTGTTGCAACCTTTTGAAGGAGTCAGGGAGTCTGCAAAGCAGAGGACTATGGATGGCACAAGAGTTGCAAAACACAGAGAACACACTCATTGGCTACCGCAGCATAGGGAACTAAAGTCTGAAAGCCCCACATGTTTGAACCCTCAGAAATTTCTCACCATTTGCTGCAATGTTCGAATGCCATTTCCTCAAAGGGTCAAAATTAAACACAGAGAAAATTTAAGCATGATATTAATAGCTTTAGAGAAAGCTGCGTAAAAAGAGATGCCGCTAGGAGGAATGAGTGTGCAGAAGGCTGCTGGTGTGGGAGCTAAAAAGACGATTGATCAGCTTAAGAAAGAAATGCATTTCCAACTAACTGACAAAAAAGCAGCTCAGAGGGGGCAGCTTTTGAAGATGTTTCCTTTTGAAGATGGGGTGTTGCTTATAGAGTGGCCACATTTCTGTTCACAGTTGCTCAGTGTGCAAATAAACAAAGCAAGAGCCGTGTGTAAGTATCCCATGCTGCCTGTCCCAAAAGGAACTGACCCTGTGGCAAGTCGGTTCCTGGGATGTTCAGCTGCTTGGGGCCATAATGCCATTGCTAATGGAAAGCAGTCATCTTCCTCCCCTCCTGCCAGCTGCAGGGTGTCTGGCCACCGGTGGAGTCTAATGGACTCTAATGTTGATGGATTTTAGAACAGTGTTCACTGAAAGCATTTAGGGCTGTGCATACTATGCACTAAGCCACTACCTTGTCTCTTTTGCAACAACATCAAATCCCAGCCCAAGAAAAGCCAAATGTTGCAGCCTGAATAAATTATGAACATCAAGCTGATTTGTCAAGGTTTGCTCATTTTGCAGAACTGGTTCCTTGCTCTGTTAGTCATTGCTCCATTCAGCCGTACTATCAAACCATAGTTGAACGTTAAGTGCATAAAGAGAGCCAAAGCAAACCAGGTTTTTTTTTCTCTTGAGGTATTTATTCATAGGCTGGATAGTTATCTCTCTAGGACTACTCTGCACCTTCTTTTGCCTTAGCCTTCTCCCAAAAAGAAAGTAGTTTTCAAGCAGATGATTCAGTAGGGAAATGCAGCACTGAAAAGTTTAAAAAGTAGTATAGGAATACCTGGCTACTCTAAATGAATTCAAGTCTCCAGAGACAGATGAACTACATCCAAAAGACCTGGCAGAAGTAATCTCAGAACCACTGGCAATAATCTTTGAGAATTCCTGGAGAACAGGAGAGGTCCCCGCAGACTGGAGGAGCGAAAATGTTGTTCTTATCTTCCAAAAAAGGAAGAAAAGGGGACCCAAACAATTACTGCCCAGTCAGCCTGACATCAATACCAGAAAAGATTCAAGAGCAGATCATATAGACAGCGTGTAGGTTTAAATTTCAGTTTGCAGACATAACGGGAAGCCTGCTTAGAATTGCCCAGCATACAAAAGACGAAACGAGTGTGAAAGTCCAAGTTTTTGCTGGCTTTTGCTCTGTGCGTATATGTCCCATGAAATAAACTGCTGGTCTCATGTCTGAATGTTGATTTTTTTTTTCTTTTCTCATTGTTCTAATGATTGTGCTCCTCACATTTTATAGTTTTTAGGTGTTGCTGTACACTGCCATACAGGCTTGCCCAAACAGATGGCTTTAAAAAACTTTTAAATAAGTAATAGTGCAATAAATAATTTAATTAGACTGTCAAGCTGGATCAGACTTCTGCAACCTGGTGACCTCCATATGTACTGATCTTCAGCTTCCATGATCTCCAGCCAGCATGGATGGCATGAGACTTGATGAAAATAGAACTAGATCTTGGCTTAGTCTGTACTTAGGTGGACAGACCTAGTAGCATTTTTAGGTATTTGCATTGCCAGATGAATTAGCCTCTGAATGATTAGTCTGGGACCAAGATAGTATGGCATAAAGCTAAGGTCTGCAGATCAGAAAGTTTTTAGTGGAGATCTTATCACTCCCATGAACTCACAAGGCAGCCGTAATCAAATTATTCTTTATTGATCTCTCTCCTCCAATTAGCAATAAACAGAATTGCTTGGACCAACTATACAAAGTATCTTTTAGAAGATGACTATTGTTTGAAGTACTTTTAAATACTCAAAAGTCCAAAAAATCAAAGATGAAAAGGATATTCCTAATTATTCATTACGAGCTTGAAAAATAGGTTTCTCAATAGTTAGGAAAAGCTGTTAGGAAGAGTAAGGTCCAAACCACACTGCAGAAATAATCCAGTTTGAAACTGCTTTAACTGTGCTAAGGAATCCTATAGTTTGTTGTGGCACCAGAGGCCTTTGACAAGGAAGACTAAATGTCTCACAAAACAACATTTCCAAGAATTTTCTAGCACTGTGCCAGGGCAGTTAAAGTGATCTCAAACTGGATTATTTCTTCAGTGTGCTTTGTACAAGGCTAGTATTCAAACACCCCTAAGTGTTGCAGAAGAATAAATCCGTGGAGAAAAATGCATGCAGTGAGTGCACAAAAAAGGTTTTCTGCAGAAAAAAAAGTGGGTTTTCGACACAAAAAATAGATTTCCAGTTCAGAAAACCACATATCTTTCTCTGCAACATAACTCCTCCAAAATGCTTTGGGACATCTAGATATGGGGAGAGTACTGTGAAGGAATGTTTGTTTTCTCCGACAATAGGAGAGAACTATCGTAATCATTCATCCTCATATGTGAGGATGAAATGGTTGAGAATTTAGACCCCTAAATTAGAAATTACAAACCATTTAGGAAAAAAGATGGGGAAATCCTTGTTTAGCACCATTAATGTGACCAAATTGACAGAGATATATATGCCCAGGCTTTTAAATGTACTACTGTTTAATTCTCTTTTGGGAGGTGGGGGATATGGTATATATTTGTATTTGTATTTTATCTTTGTAAGACGCTTTGATTTTTCCCAGAAAAAGCAGGGTATAAAAGCCTGGATTGATGTATTTGTCAGTTCTTGTGGTTCCCTCCCCCTACATTTTTAAAATCCCAATTTCATTCTGCATCCCAAATCTTAAGAAATTTCTTTATGCTGACATATTCTTATCAAGCACAAACTGAATTGAAATTCTCTCCCATTCCTTTCTGTGAGTTCTGATTGAGATATTTCTGTTTGTCATCCTGTCTCTGATGACAAACTGAAATAAAATCAAGATAGGAAGATAGAATGCATCCAGAAAGAAATAGAGGAGGTTATGTGAGCAGCCTCTTCTAAGACCTGTATCATCCTGCTCTGGGCCAAAACATATTGTACTTCTGCTTACCGAGCTTTATAGATTTATGGCTATTTTGAAACATCTAAGGGAAAGAGAGGATTTTTCTGGGAGTTTTGTGTCTCTGTGTGAGAGGTGGGGGGCAGCTAATGGAAAACGCTGGCAGGAACAAGACAGCTACAGTGTATACAGAGAGTTCAGCAACTGGGAGCATCTGCTGAACTGAACAAACCTGTCAAGAGTTGGGAAATCATTTGGAATATGGGACAGTGGAATCATCACGGAGGTCAAAGGAAGTTTAGAGTAGAGTCTGAGGGGTCGAGATCAGTTGTGCATACATATTTTAAAACAAATTTTATATCTCTCTATGCCATGCGTCGGGGGCTCGAGAGCAGTTAACAACCACAAATATCTGGTCTGAGAGAGCCAGCATTTTGTAGAGGTTTGAACGTATAACTCTGGAGACCAGAATTCAAATCCCCCAATAGTCAAGGAAAGCCACTGGTTGATTTTAGGCACGTCTCTCTCAGCCTCAGAAGAAGTCAAAATCAAACCTTTTCTGGAACCAATGTTGTCAAGAAAACCCCATGAAACCTCAGGGTTTCTCAACATTTTGTCTTCCAGATGTTTTGGACTTCAACTCCCAAAATTCCTGAAGATTCATCATATTAGCTGGGAGTCCTGGGTGCTGAAGTCCCAAACATCTGCAGGGTGAGAGTTTGAGAACCACTGCCTTAAGTCATATATGACTTACAGACACACAAGAATAATATATCTTGATGTTGTGTGCCTTCAAGTCATTTCCAACTTCTGGTGACCCTATGGTGAACCTGTCATGGGGTTTTCTGTGGCTGAGAATGTATGTCTTACCCAAGATCACCCTGTGGGTTTCCATGGTTGAGCAGGAACTCAAACCCAAGTTTGTTGTGGGACCAGAGGTCTCTAAAAGAGAAGGCTAAATATCTCGTTGCGTGCCTTCAAGTCTTTTCTGACTTATGGCAACCCTAAGTCAAAGCTATCATGGGGTTTTCTTGACATAACTGGTTCAGAAGGAGTTGTCAGTGCCTTCCTCTGAAGCTGAGACAGTGTAACTTCTCCAGGATCACCATTGGGTTTCCATGGCTGAATGGGGATTCAAATTGTGGTCTCCAGAAACTACTATACCAAACTTGCTCTCAGTATCTGTATCTACATATATAAAAAGTATCCTACACTGAGCTTGGAAACAATAATTACAAATTACTACAAATAACTAGTTGCATGTGATTAAATCTCCCCTCCCCCCAGCAAAGCTATCACTGCATCACTTTATGACTGTAGCCTGATGTGGGATAACTGTGTATGACTGTACCTTTTAGTCACTTTTAGAGTTGCATGGATGTGACCTCACAAAATGATGGAGGAGGAATATTACATGGTCCAAGTGCTGGTTCATGCTGTGCCTTGTGCTGTTCCCTTGTATTCTTTTGGGGGATACTGAACCAAAAATGAAACGAATAGGAGGTAAATGTGTGTTTCATGCCAAAATCCAGCAGCCTGTGACATTCAGATTTTTTTTAAAGCAGGAGAAAGTTTTTAAAAATCAGTTACTTTTGAAAAGTAGGGAAAGGACAGGTTATTGTTTAAATCTGTAACTGCTTTGGAGGACCTGGAACTATAACTTTATACTAATTATTCTTTAAAAAGTACATTTTCATGCTCTGATCCCCACATTCTTGCCAAAGGCAATCTGCAATAATACAAAGACAGTACACAAATGAAAATAATATGACCATTTAGAACAGCACTAATTACAATAACCCCTGCTAGAAACAACAGGAATATCAAGAACAGTAGGAAATCATGCAACAAGAATATAGGCAGCCAGTAAAAGGGGGCCAAAAATACAGGGAGGAATGAGTAATGAAGAAGGGGAAAGCTTTCAAGAAGGAACCAGCATTGATTTAATCCAACATCTTGACCATATAGCCAGGTTTTAGCCTGCTGCTTGAAACCACTTAACATCTGAGCTGAAACCTCAGCAGATGGGAAACAAAAGAAGACAAGTCATTCTAAATCCTCCTGCTTTGCTTGTTGCATATTTGGATCTGGAACCATGGTGTTTACATTAACACAAGCCATGGCTTCGCATTATGCCTGTCCCGACCTGCTGTGAGAAAGAAGGCAGGGGAAACAGTCAGCTTTTGGGGCCTTAACCAGAAGCAAAACAGCTTTCCCTTGATTCTCCCCTGACGGCTCCATTCTGTGACCTGGGAAAGAAACAGACGGCTGCCATTCCTTTTGCCCAGTGGTATATTTAGTGTTTTTGACACCTGGAGTGTGTGCATGTGTACAGGTATTCATAAGCACCTCTGCCTCCTGAGCCAAAACAGCATGTCTGGGTTCCTGATGAGAAATTGGAGAAGGAGGGAGAGAGGTGGAATGAAAGAATCGGGGATTTCTCAGCCCTATGTTCCTTGCAACAACCCTACTGCATAAGGCCTGACCAGACCCACAGGACACCAAGAATGACCTCTTCCTATAAGAGTAGCTGCCTTATAGTTCAGGGTCTAGGACTGGGCAGAGTCAAGGATGTGGATCTAGGATTGCCATATCCCATTCCCTCATATTTGGGCATCTAATTTGCATATTATGCAGATTATAATTATCCATAGTATTAACTTGTATACTGATTATGCAAAGTCAACACATTAATCGTTGCACTTTTTCTACCATTATATTTAAACCTTAGTACCAGTACCAAGCTAAGATCTCTCTTTTTCTTTTCCCTTGACTCTCTCGAGGGTGTATGGAAGCAAAAGTCCACCATGCTGTCTAGCCCTAGGTTCAAGCTGCCAATACAATTGCCACACAATGCAAGGCCAGCTCTGTTTGCCTCCTTTCCTTTCTTGCCTTCTGGGCCTGTCAGGGGAAGATAGGAGGGAATGGAAGAATAAGGTGGCAATGCAAGTCCTGCGCAGTATCAACCGGAGGGTCCTGCCAATGCCAGCCTCCTTGCACAATTTCATGCTTCAGTGCCATTGCCACATTTTAACCTACCCATTGGCCTGTGATGAAGGAGAAATCTGGGATTTACTGCTTCAACTGGCCCATTCAGCTGGGACATTTTTAGTCCTTTTTCCAGGTTTTCTGGGACAAGTGGCAACTCCATCTGGGAATAGTGAAAGATGGAGAGCAGTAGGCCACTCTCACCCAATACCTCCTTTCAAAGACCTCCTCCAAAAGTTGAGGAAGGAGCTCTTACATTCAGCATCACCATTCACCAGAGAATGAACCCCCATATTGCCAGCATCTGGGCAGACTGCCCTCTCCACCCCACCCTTCCTATGCCACTTCTTTAGCCTTTTCTGTGTGGCATCCCACCAATGCTCATCTCCTCTCCCCTTTGCCGTGTTCACAAGCAGACCACTGGGCTGAGCCAACTCAATGTCAAGATGTGCTTTCTGGCAGAGAAGACTAAATATCTTTTGAAACTATGGATCCCAGGAATCCATAGGATGGAGTTGTAATGGTGTGGCATGAAATGATATAATTGTGTAGTATGAAAAAGACCATGGGGAATATAAAATATGACCATTTCAAATGTTCTGCTTTGGAGGCAGGACAAAGTACCAATATGATAACCAGGGGGGCAGGGGCAATGGAAAATTTCAACAATAAACAAGAGCTAAAGCACTTGCAAGTTCTTGTTTATGGCAGTATAAAAATGATGGAGGAAACCTCAAAAGACACATAGCTTATCAACTTTTTGAGTAAAAATAGCTTTTGTACCAAAAAAATCATAATTTTCCCTCCAGTGGCAGGAGCTTAAAAAGTAAAAATATGCCCACAGCAGGCATATTCCCTTCATTATCTTTTAATGTTCTCAGAGATCATAAATCCATGATGAGAAAAAGATAGGGGGGGGAGGGGGTTGCAAAACAGCACAACCATATCAGAGATGGCACTTAAAGGAGTAAATATTATCATGAAATGAGAAGGAGGAGACTGGAAAGAAGGCCAAGGTAGCCAGCCTTCTGCCCTTCTGTTTTGGACTACAATTCCAATAAACTCAATCATTGTCAATGATGGTTGGATGTTATAGCCCAAAATATTTGGAGGTACAAGGCTGAGCTAGGTACAGCATTGGCTTCTACCAATGTTTCTGCTTCTTAGCATTGATTTAGCATTAGCATTCACAGATACAGTTTCACTACTTGAAATGCTCAGCATCAACTAACATTCTTGGCATATGGATGATCCTGCATGGATAAAACAGCAGATGGTCCAAGGAAGCAGCCTTTTCTGTGAGGCAAAAGGAAGCCCAAATAGTCTCCAGAGAAGACTCCACCAAGGAAGCTAAGGTCATGAAGCAGCTGACGTGAGGAACTTTCCAACTACCAATTGTTATGGATGTAGCCACTATCCACAGATGTCCTTCTTTTCCCAGATCCACCTGAATAGTTCATAATTACTTCATTTGGTTGGTTAGTTGGTTTTTTACAGGGACAAGTCTATCTCTTTAAAGGGGGGGCATAGTGTGCATTTTATTGAGCCTTTTCCAGACTGATTCCATTGCTCACACAAATATCCTCAGTGTGTTTGATTCATTTTTATGGGCACTTAAAATGCACACATTTTTCTTTCATCAGCCCATCATTCAACTAGAGGAAGATCTCGGGTTAGCCCCCTCAAATGCTTGGACCCAGGCCACTGATATATTTTTCTATATACACTTTTAAAATGAGCATATTTTATGAGGTGTGTGACTCTGTGGCTGCTTGTTTGGATGCACAGTGCATTCAGACCATGGCCAGTCCAGGCCATACAGACTACTGGATTCCTTATACTTTCCTACCTCTCCTATATATGTGGCCTGTGCTGCTATTCTGTTGTAGTAGACATTTTTAAGGGAGAACTAGAGTTACCCGATTCCACTTCCACAAACCTAGTTATCTAATTTACATATTATGCAAATTCTCTTAATTATACCACTTACTCTAATATACATTCTAATTATGCAAATCCAGCACTTTATTTGTTGCATATTTTTCTTCCAGGATGTTTCAGCCTTTGTCATAATTCTTCAGTTACAATGGATCTGAGCAATCCAGTACAGAGTAATGTTTAAAGTGTTGCATTGGGAACAGGGGGGTGCAAGTTCAAAACCCTGCTTGTTCATTAAACTGACCATGTGGACCTTGGGCCAACCCTTTGCTTAGCCAACCTGCCCTGCACATCCTTGCTTCTTGCACTCTGCTTCTCAAGCCTCACCTCACACCTTCACAGTGCCTCTTTCATGATGATGCCTGCCTTAGTCATTCTGCCTTTCCCCCTAGTCCTCCCTTCTCTGCACCTTGCATCCTTGCAATGCAATCTTCTATGTTTCTTGTGCTCCATCCCTTGCACTGCTAGCTCTCCCTTTCTGCCTACTCCATCCCTTGCCTCACCGTATGCCCTCACAAAGCACCTCTCCTTTGCTTCTCAGATACTTGCTCACATCACTCATTCTCCCTTCTCTTCTGCTCCCTCCCTTTCCTCATCTCCTACTCTTCTCATGGACCTATCTCTTGCTTCTCTTGCCTGCCACTTGCACTACACTTTCTCTCCTCTTTCCTGTCCCCTCCTTTATCTCCTCTTGAACTCTCACAATGTGCTGGTGATGTCCCCAGGCTTGGTGTCACTTGGTGCAAGGAGGCAGCACTGTGGGAGATAGCTCATGAGGGAGATGCAAGGAGGCAAAGTCAGGAGGGCCATGCTCACCCCTTCTTTTTTCTGTGCAGCTTCCTCATATGTTTGCTGCTGCTCCAGAGGATAAGACCCATAATAGTGGATACAAGCTACAGGAAAAGAGGTTCCACCTAAACATTAGGAGGAACTTCCTGACACTAAGGGCTGTTCGACAGTGGAATACACTCCCCCAGAATGTGGTGGAGTCTCCTTCCTTGGAGGTCTTTAAGCAGAGGCTGGATGGCCATCTGAAGGAGGTGTTTTGAACATGTATTCCTGCATGGCAGGGCGTTGGACTGGATGGCCCTTGAGGTCTCTTCCATCTCTATGATTCTATGAATCTGGGGTGTCACCCAGTGTTTCACTGCAATGCACTTCTACAATGTATCCGTGCTTCTTCTTGCACTCCGCCACTCCTTGCTCTTCCTTCTCTCCTACTCTGCACTTCACCTCACCTCACCTCATGTCTTCACAGTATGCCTCTCCTTTGCTTCTTACATACTACCACTTATTCTCTTTTCACTCGTGCCTGAAATGCAGGGCTGGACCCAATTTAAAAAACAAAAACAAAACTTAAAACATTGTTGTTCATGCCCTCCACAGGTGTTTCTGTGGGGCATTTTCACCACATAGGAAGCAGGCCATTTTAGGCCCAGGAAATACTTTTTTTGCAACAAGAAATGACCCAGACATTTACTTCCAGGTCACTTCTTCATTTGTTTGTTTGTTTTGTTTTTAAAATTTCTGCCCAAGGCCTAAAATGGCGGTGGTGGTGGTGGTGGTGAATGTACCAAGATTGTTTCCTTCACCTCCTGGAGGGTGTTCAGTCACATTTGGAGACAAACAAAATATTTTGAGTCCATTGGGCCTAGGGGCCACAAAATGACCTAGAGGCCACAAAATGACCACATTTTGCCCACCCTGCGGTAACAAATGGCACTTGACTGGTATTGTTTAAAAACCCATGTCTTACATTGGAGCCTGATCTGTATGAAGAGGAAGAGGAGGTGGTGGTGAGGCAAATTTATATACACATTTATGTATGGCATTTGTCTTCTACTGGGTAAGGAAAGTGATCTCTGCAACTTCCATTAACAAGAAAAACAATTGCATGCAAAAGTTATAAAACAAAGCATAAAATCAGAAGTAGATGATAAAATGATATAATAAATTCCATACTGGCACCAAATATTTTACACATGATGAAAACTTAGAAGTCCTGAAAAAGCCCATTCCACTCCATTCCCTGCATCTGGCATTACTAGAATGATGTGAATCCTCCCTTGGGGAGGGGGAGAACTAAATGCTTGGAAAGGTCAGTATTGCGAGCAGGTGATTCTTTAGGTAACCTTTGATAAGCCCTTCCTTCAGATTCCAGCTACCATTGCTCTGGCCCCTGGGATGGAAAAAGAACAGCCAGACATATTTCCATTGATTTCTTTGGGTCCAGCAGCTGGTGAGAACCCATCCCTCTAGATTTCAACTTCCATTGCTCTGGCCTCTGAGGAAGGGAAGAACAGCCTACATCTACTGGACTTAATCTCCCTACACACTGGCATTTGCTTTTCTTTTTGTGCACAATCTTCTGGGCTTTGTCTGCATGGGCCAAATGCCACGTCCTATCCCTGTCCTCATGGTAAGTAGTCTTGACAACATAAGATAGAAACATAGAAACCTAGAGTTGGAAGAGACCTCAAGGGCTGTTCAATCCAGCTCCCTGCCATGCGAGAACTCACAGTCAAAGCACCCCAACCCCCAAACACCCATGCAGTCTGTTTAAAGACCTCCAAAGGTCTACTGTCCAACAGCTCTTACTGTCAGGAAGTTCTTCCTAATGTTGAGGTGGAATCTCTTTGCCTGTAGCTTGCATCCATTGTTACATGCCCTATTGTCTGGAGCAGCAGAAAACAAGTTTGCTCTATCCACAATATGATGCCCCTTCAAATGTTTAAACAGGGCTATCATGTTATCTCTTAACCGTCTCTTCTCCAGGCTAAATATACCTAGCTCCCTAAGTCTCTCCTCATAAGTCATGGTTTCCAGACCCTTCACCATCCAATCCCCGGTTCTGGTGCAAACTGTCTGCATGACATCCAGCCAGTTCAGCACCAAACCCACCATATACCCCACTGAAGCTGACCTTTTGCTCCAGATGTTCTCATTCAATCCAGAGCCCTCTGGCATGATAGCGGGCAGCTGTTCGCACATGTGTCTCAGTGTTCTGCCCACCACTGTTGTGAGTCGCTCCATCTGAGGTCAGAATGAGATGTCCAGCCATATTCTCAATGCTGGGCACCTAGTTTTCAGCCTCAGAGGGAGCAACCCACAGCAGTAGTGGGTGGTACACCAAGATGTGCATGTGAACGGCCCCCCATCATTGCTTCAGAGTGCCATTTAACAGGGGGATATCGGGACAGCTCCCAGCACAAAAACATCAGGCTGATCCCAGAGTGTTCTGGCTTGTGCATTATTTAGATTGTAAGGGAACTGTCAAATTTCTAATTATTTGTAAGCTACACTGGTTGGAAAGTGGAATATAAATACACTAAGCAGCCAAGCTTTTATGGGGAGGAACATGTGGTCCTCCAACCTGAATGGCCAATGGTAAAGGATGATGGGAAGCGTTATCAGCAACAACTGGTCACAGGTTCCCCACATTGCCTCTGGGCAAATGACAGAACTTCTCTAACCAAATAAGAGGGGGGGGGCATCTACTGCCCTGATTCTTTTGGATATCCAAGCTTAAGATTTTAATTCTTAGGGCAGACACAAGGTATACTTAGAGAAAATAGATCTAGAAAATTCCTCACTTGCCTTGAAGACAATTTCATTGTCCAAAAGGTGGAAGAGGCAACAAGGGGATCAGCTATTTTGGATCTGATCTTAACCAACAGGGAAGACCTAGTTGATGGGGTGCAAGTGGTTGGATCCTTAGGTGGGAGTGACCATGTCCTCCTGGAGTTTGTTATACAGTGGAAAGGTGAAGCTAAGCATAGTCAGACACGCATTCTAGACTTTAGGAAAGCTGATTTCAATAAACTTAGAGAAATACTGGGGGTGATCCCATGGTCAAGAATACTAAAAGAGAAGGGAGTTCAAGATGGATGGGAGTTCCTCAAAAGGGAGATACTAAAGGGACAATTTCAGACAGTTCCAATGAGGAAGAAAAATGGGAGATGTCTCAAGAAACCAGTATGGATGACTAAGGAACTTACAACTGAGCTAAGTTTTAAATGGAACATGTATAAAAAATGGAAAAATGGGGAAATCACCAAAGAGGAATTCAAACAAATAGCCAGCGCATGTAGGGATAAAGTCAGAAAAGCTAAAGCGCAAAATGAACTCAGGCTTGCTAGAGACGTTAAGAACAATAAAAAGGGCTTTTTTGGATATGTCCGCAGCAAAAGGAAGAAGAAGGAAACAGTGGGGCCACTGCGTGGAGAAGATGGCAAAATGCTCACAGAAGACAGAGAAAAGGCAGAATTGCTCAACACCTTCTTTGCTTCAGTCTTCTCAGAAAAAGCAAAGGGTGCCCAACCTAAGGATAATGGAACAGGAGACAGAATAGAGGAAATTCAGCACAGAATAAGTAAAGAAACAGTACAGGAATACCTGGTTAATCTAAATGAATATAAGTCTCCAGGACCAGATGAACTACATCCTAGGGTATTAAAAGAACTGGCAAATGTAATATCGGAACCAATGGCAATAATCTTTGAGAACTCCTGGAGAACAGGAGAAGTCCCTGCAGACTGGAGGAGGGCAAATGTTGTCCCAATCTTCAAAAAGGGGAAAAAAGAGGATCCCAACAATTATCGTCCGGTTAGTCTGACATCAATACCAGGAAAGATTCTAGAGCAGATCATTAAGCAGAGAGTCTGTGAATATCTGGAAGATAATTCCATAATCACAAAAAGCCAACATGGGTTTCAGAGAAACAAGTCATGCCAGACAAATCTGATCTCTTTTTTTGATAAAATTACCAGCTTGGTAGATGAAGGGAATGCTGTGGATATAGTATATCTTGACTTCAGTAAGGCCTTTGACAAGGTTCCCCATGACATTCTTGCAAAGAAGCTTGTAAAATGTGGACTAGACAAGGTAACCGTTACATGGATTTGTAACTGGTTGACTGACCGAACCCAAAGGGTGCTCAACAATGGTTCCTTTTCATCCTGGAAAGAAGTGACAAGTGGGGTGCCACAGGGTTCTGTCCTGGGCCCAGTGCTATTCAACATCTTTATTAATGACTTGGATGACAGTATTGAGAGCCTAGTTATCAAATTTGCAGATGACACCAAATTGGGAGGAGTAGCTAATACCCCAAAGGACAGGATCAAAATTCAAAATGACCTGAATAGACTAGAAAGCTGGGCCAAAGCTAACAAAATGAAATTTAACACAGAGAAATGTAAGGTCCTACACGTAGGGCGGAAAAATGAAATGCACAAATATAGGATGGGGGACACCTGGCTGAATGAAACTACATGTGAAAGGGATCTAGGAGTCCAAGTAGACCACAAGTTGAACATGAGTCAACAGTGTGATGCAGCAGCTAAAAAGGCCAATGCAATTTTAGGTTGCATCAATAGAAGTATAGTGTCTAGATCAAGGGAAGTAATAGTGCCACTCTATTCTGCATTGGTCAGGCCCCACCTGGAGTACTGTGTTCAGTTCTGGGCACCACAATTCAAAAAGGATGTGGAGAAACTGGAGCGGGTCCAAAGGAGGGCGACTAAAATGGTGAAGGGTCTGGAGACCTTGCCCTATGAAGAACGCCTTAGGGAACTGGGGATGTTTAGCCTGGAGAAGAGAAGGTTACGAGGTGATATGATCGCCCTGTTTAAATACTTGAAGGGATGTCACATTGAGGAGGGAGCAAGCTTGTTTTCTGCTGCTCCAGAGAACAGAACTCGGAACAATGGATGCAAACTGCAGGAAAAAAGATTCCACCTCAACATTAGGAGGAACTTCCTGACGATAAGAGCTGTTCGACAGTGGAACACACTCCCTCGGAGGGTGGTGGAGTCTCCTTCCTTGGAGGTTTTTAAGCAGAGGCTGGATGGCCATCTGTCGGGTATGCTTTGATTGGGAGTTCCTGCACGGCAGGGGGTTGGACTGGATGGCCCTTGTGGTCTCTTCCAACTCTAAATTTCTATGATTCTATGATTCTATGATTCTATGAAAACATGCCACAATCCACCTGAAAGCAGTTCTTATTTACAACGTTCCTTTGATTTTCATGGATTTTCTCTAAATATGGTTAAACCTGGACTCAATCCATTGCCCTCTGTTAGATGAAAAAGCAAGGATTAAAATATTTGTGCTTAAAATCTAGAGGTATGATAACTAGCAGAAGTGAAGAAAAAACAGATCTTTTTAGCTCCTCCAAAGATACTTCATCTGAAACACCACAGAAAGTGTATGACCCAGTTATTAGATGAATTCATTTTTGTTTTCGGCAACGTTTGATTATTGCCCTATTTTGAGCAAAGTTGCTCAGTTGTGTTCATCTTTTTTTGCTGTCACAGGGAAACTATTTATCACACTTCTTTCTTGTAAAGAAATGCAATTTTCTTTACCGCTTTCCCCTCCCTCTCTCCATCCTCCTCCTCCTTAGTTAATAATGCTTTGGGCCACCATTTTAATTGAAATGTGAATATGCAAAGCATCTGTGCTAAGCTGGAGCTGTTCTGTTAACAGTGATAATTAAATATATATAGTGTTGATGGCTGCTTTCTGAAAAGATGCTTTCTGAAAAGTCTTTCTCACTGATATTCTTTGGTAGGTTTAGCTTTTGAAGTTTGCCTCCACTTGATTTCTAAAGACTTTTTGTTCACAGCCAGTGTATGTACCCTGCCTTCTGCTTTTCTTCTGGCTTGTGAAAAGTACAATAAAATTCCACTTGTTTCTCCAAGTATCTTCTTTAGTCACACCCTTCCAAGGTTTGAATGCATTGTATTGGATCTTCTGTAAACCAGTAATCCAAAGAGGACCAGAGCCAAAATCAATTGTACACTATTTTATTGCAGATCTTCTTCCTACCTACATCAAAAGGTTTGGAATAAGAGACAAAATACTATATTAAGGACAATGCTGGGCAAGGAAGGGGAAATGCAGCCTTTGTTAAAGAGCTTATACATATTTTTAATAAGAGAAATTTGTCACTTGACCAAATGAAAGCCATAAATCTGTCAGAGGCAAAGGGACCTATCTCTGGGGTTGTTGTTCAGTGAGCCTAAGGAAGCGGCACTCTGCCACAGCTCACTGCTTTGTTTCTGCTCAAAATGCACAATGAAATAAAAGCCACATCAAAGCCATTTCATCCCTACCACTTCAACCAATTGATTTGGCTTCTCTTTTGAAGGAATAATTGACCCCAGCTAAGATGTAATTGAAAAAAGATAAGAGAAAGAAAGCTGGGTCAGAGTCAAAAGATGGGGAGGGTGAAGGAAGGGGGGGAAGAAAAAATTGGGAAAAGGATAAATAGAGCCTAGCCCGAACCTCTACAGCTTGTTTAGGAAGAGACCTAACAGTGAATTCCAGAGGTGCATATTAACGGTGGTCAAATGTGGCAGATAGCGGAGTGTGCCTTTGGACACACACTTAATTTCTCTGCAGTTAAGACCTCTAACCATGTGGTATATACCTGAAAGGTTCTGGTAGGGCTGCACTCTTGATCATGCCCCCATTGCTGCAACCCCTAGGCAGTGCAGCCCTCTGATATCCAGCTGGTATGGAGATACTGTATATATACTCAACTATAAGTCAAAAAATCTATCCCCAAAATTTGAACCTCAAATCTTGGGTTGACTTGTATACAGGTTAATACAGTAATACTGCTTAGAGAGGTCCTGAAAGAAGCATGCTGAAGGTACCTTGGACTGCTAAGGCATGGAGAGTATGTGTATGTGTGTTTGTGAAAGAGGTCATCCAAGATCTGATGTTAAAACCTTCTCTCCTTGATCCTTCTCCTCTCTCTAGATCTCTTTGCCCACCAAATACTCCATTTAACTCCACTTCCTTCCTCTCATGAGCCAATGTTTCACCCTTGACTTATCCATGGGTCATATCATCGTTTTGGCCCTAAAACCTTCCCTTGACTTATATATGAGGTTGACTTGCACACAAGTATATACAGTATTCCTTTAGAAGTAGCCATGACCTCCTTGAGCCACGAGCCAGAGTGGCATAGTGGTTTCGGTGTTTTTTGGACTGTGACTCTGGAGACCAGGGTTCAATTCCTCACGCAGTCACGAAACCCACTCAGTGATCATGGGCAAGTCACATGCTCTCAGCCTCAGGAGAAGGCAATGGCAAACCTCCTCCTAACAAATTTTGCCAAGGAAACCCCATGGTAGGTTCACCTTAGGGTCACCATAAGTTGGAAACAGCTTGAAGGCACATAACAACAACAACAACAATAACATAGACATCATCAACAACAACATAGTCTCCTTGGTAGTTGTTCCCACACTGTGGAACTACCTTTCTAGTGAAGCTAAGCTGAGCCTCTACATTGGGTCCTTTAACTGGCAAAAGCCTTTTTTATTCTAGGCACCTTTTGGCCTGTTGACCAGCAGCGCAGAAATGTGTTTTGAACTGTTGGAGTCTGCATTTTTTAATAATAAGAATAAAAAACCTAACTTTCATTAAATTACCTTTCATTCAGTTGTGTTTTGATCTTACAAAACCATGTTTAACCATGCCTTAACATTATAATTTGTTACATTTTTTTTATCTGAGGTATAAATTATGAATATAAATCCTTGTAGGATATAAATCATGTAAGTAACAAGTAAACCCACGAGCCAGTATAGTGTAACAGTTTGAGCGTTGGATAATGATTCTAGAGGCCAGGGTTCAAATTATTATTATTATTATTATTATTATTAGAGTCATTATAAGTCAGAAACAACTTGGAGTCACACAACAACAACAAAACAATTTTCAGGTCATGGGTATCAGTGGGCAGACATGTTGTGGCAATTGCTTCTGTCTCTACAAAACTTGGTCAGCAGTAATGGTTGAAAACTTTGTTTGTTTTTAAATAAGAGGTTGCCAAAATTTGGAAATTTCTTCATATTTGGAATAGAAATAAATCAAGGTTTGGAAAAAAGACTTGAATGTGGTGGAAGGTTTACATGAGAGATGTTCCCCGCCCTAGGCTAGGCTGAGAAGTGCCAGCATACTTAAAACCATTAAAACAGCACATCACAGTACACAGGTAAAATGCATCTACCAAAAACTTGCCTAAATGAAAATGTCTTCAGCTGTCAGTGAAAAGAGCAAAAATAGTCCTAGTACCTAAATTTTCCTTGTCTTGGAGGAGCTGCACATTATAATGTGCTCACCATGTCTACAAATCACCATAGATGGAACCCACCCAATGTAAGAAATAGACTGTGGCTGGTATCCTGTCAATGAGGTTGCATCTATGCATGCAAGAGAAATGTGTAGGTGGCATCTATGCATGCAAGATAAATTTTTCACCATAGTGCAAGAGACAAATTCTGCTGTCAAAACTGTGAATATAGCAACATTGCATATTGCAAGGCACATTGTGCATTGGAGTCTGGCACCCAGCCATTGACATGTGTTACATGGTGTTGCCATTTTGCATGGGTATTGGGTTCTGTTGGTGCAAAGCATCATCACATGCAGGTACTTACACTAAACTGAGATGCTAAATTGTAGCCTGTTCGTCCTTCTTTCCAAATATGACTGGCTAACTGCTATTGGTGCAGGACAAAAACAAATGGTTCAAGGGGTAGTGATTATGACCTTAAACACTGTAGAAACTGATATTTTCACCCTCACTTGAAGATACCGCAGTAGCTAAGGATGGCTATAGAAGTCCCCTGCCTCTAGCTCGTGAAGGAGGATTCTCGAAATCTCAGCAGCTATCTTGAACTTTTGTGAACTCTTGCAACAGCTTCTTCTGATCTAAATTAGCATTTCCTATATTACTAAATTAGCTTAATTAGTTTGATACCATCACTGTGCCGGGAGATTAATGATCACTTCACTTAACTCCTCCCTGATAACGCCAGTGACTTTAGATTGTCATTTCTTGATGAACGATACAAAAGTAATTTAGGATTCAGTCAGAGGGATGTTGTTTAGGAAACACTTGGCTTGCAAAGAGATCTTGTAGCACCTGTGAGACTAACCGAAAAAATAGAAGTTGGTGGCATGAGCTTTCATAGACAGAAGCCAACTAGGAAGTAGACTTCAGTCTCTGAAAGCTCATGCTGCCAACTTCTTTCTTTCAGTTAGTCTCAAAGGTGCTACAAGATCTCTCTACATACTGATTCTACAGATTAACATGACTATAGCTTTGAATTCTACCACTTAGTTTGCAGTTTAATAATACACTAATGAAACCTGAAGAATAACACCTTTGGTCCTTCATGTTGTCAAAGTTCTTTACCCTTTTCACTTTCTCTTACCTTTAGTCTCCAGCAGACCAATGTAAAAAAATCCATGCAGGGGATGAAGTGATCCAGGTCAACCATCAAACTGTGGTGAGTACTTTTCAGATAAAATGGCCATATTTATTTCCTACTACCACCGAAACATTCCCGCCTGTAGAACACAGACAAACTGTAAGTGTTCATTCTCAGACATAATTTTCACTGGGAATTTGAAAGAAAAAGGAACTGGTCAATAAGTCTTGATCCAAAATAAATGTTCATGCCAAAGAATAGACTCACTGTAGATCCTGACTTAGACATATTAAAAGCAGCTCCACCAAACTCAATAGTTGTAACTGCTGACCCATTGATTTCTGGATAAGTCTGGATTCAACCTCTTGGAAAAGATCTTCAGTGTTTTAATGTTATTAAGGATTATCAGATTATCATTTCTTTGTGTGGTGTTAACCAGCCACCTTGTACCTTCTGAATGAATTGGCAGAACCATAGTTCACTGGAAGAAGTTGGGTTGGACTAAAACATTAGTCCTAACATACCCCCCCACCCCGAAAAGAACATGGCATTGGACTGAGCCCTGAAACAGGATAAGAAGAAGAAAGTCAATTTCTAGCATTTTTCAATCGAATTGAAAAGGTAACTGATAATAGTCAAAACCTCAGTAAACCACTACCAGTCAATGAGGATAGTTCTGAGCGACATCAATAGTGTGATCAGGTATAAATAAGCTGCCTATGTTTCTGTTTCAAAAGGCAAAGGCTATGGTAAAGCATTGGCTTTTGTATGCAGAAGGTCCCAAAAGCAATCCCCATCACCTCCAGTTAAAATAACCAGATAGCAGGTGACAGCAAAGACCTTTGTTCTGAGGTCTTGGAAAGCCAGTGCTTTCCCAAAGAGGGATGGAAAGAATGTACACAATTTTCCATTCCCTAGTTGAAAAATGCATTTCCCAACAAATGGGAATCTTCATCAGGAAAAACTAGACCAGTGAGAATTTTGCAGTTGTCTCCTCTGATGTGAATGAAGTGCTATGCAGGGATTATTCTGTTGCAATAAATGCACTTTCTGCCTGCAAAAACCTTGTTCTCTGCACAGAAAACAGGGTGGGTTTTTTCCTGTTAGGAAGCATGCATTTTTCTTCACAGAATAATTTCTGCCCAACACTTCAGAATATTCAAATGTTCATTGGCTCCTGCTGCAGGGAGAAAAACTACTTTAATTATTTTCCCACAAATACAAGGATGAAATAGTCCAGGATTTACATCCTTATCCCAGAATATGTTGCTAGGCTAGATGAACGAAAATTGTGACATGCCAGCTTTCTTCTACCTAATAAAAATTTTGAATTAGGGGCCTCTTACTCCAATATGGGCATACAGAAAGGGATTGCCATGCAATTCTTATGCCTCCCAAACAGGGATGTTTTCAGCTATTCTCAAAATCCTATTCACGAACTCTTCCTATTTAGAATCTCTACTGAACGATGAAAACTGTGTTGTTGTTATTCCTTCATGGTAATCATCTGGGGAGGGAGATGAGTGTGCACATTTTCAAATATTTTTTGATACACTTTTCAAATGTACACATTTTGGGATGCATTTTTCCATTGAATAAAGTCTACTTCTGCTCATTCTTCTAATGTCTGCATTTTAAACTGCATATATTTTTCAAAAGTACATGATTGTGTGTTCTGTCCATCCCATTGCCAGTCTCAGGAGGTACCAAATGGATATTTCCACACTGAAATGTGAATGCAACAGGTTTTTGTTTTCAACTCAGCCTTTAAGATATCAGTCCATGCTGGCTTTACAAGAAATTACACTTACCTCATTGCATCTGAAATGTGCATTTCTAGGTTATGTTGCGTAATATGATTTCTGTCTAGAAAATTTTCTCTTTGTAAATAATTGTTCCAAACACTAGACTCCCCTCCCCACCGCCACAGAAATAAATGTAGTGAAAATAATGTTTAAAAGGCCTTGAGCCAAGGTTGTGTGCCTGCTGAAATGCCAGCCATGTTACAATCAGACTCTCTTGTTTGTCATTTTTCAACTTTTCTTCCCAAACAGCCTTCATTTTGCCTCCAACAGCTTCGGCCCTTTTAATTAAAGGATCATTCAACGCACCAATTTCTAATTAGTTATATAAACGCTTGTTTCTGTAGGTAAAAGAAGTCTGCAGAAAAATGAAAGCCTCCTGGCCAACATCAGTTTCAAGAGTCCAAGAGCAGCTTTGCTAATTAAATCACCATCAACTGTGCAAAAATGTGCTAACTGTAAATTGGGATACCTAGGACAGTTTCATAGGAATGACAGACAGTTTCTTAATGGTCTACTTTGACATTGACACAATGAGATGTCCTGTTTCTCGCTTTCCTTTGTCGGTTCATTCTGCTTGAATGGGCAACTCATGGGTTTTGCCAAGATCTCAATAGTTTTACCATAAATATTAGGTAACTAGATTTGCACAGTAGGCTTATGTTCATGTTTCTGCACAGCCAGCAGCAAAGTGGAAAAGAAGACAACAGCAAGCCAAACTACAAATAACCTCAGCATCTGTAGTGATGCTGCCAGAATGTACCCAACAAGGAATGGCACATCTTTCTGTCTGTCTCTCTTTCACTTCTGCTTTTCTCTCTCTATCTTTCTCGCTGTGTCTCTCTGAGTCTCTGTCTCTCTGCTTCCTTCTCTTTATGTCTCTGGAGAGATGAGCAAGATAACACTGGTCAACCCTGTGGTATCCTGACCCTGATTCCAACTTGGGTCAGTCCTCGGGTTGGTGCAGTGATGGACAGTTGTTTACATTCTTCCCTGCTACTGCACCACAGACTAAGTACTTTTGTATGCCCTGTACTTGGCTTGCCATCACATTTGCTGAGAAGACCCCCATTATGACCCATAGAGGCAGAAACTGGGCACCTGACTACACCCATGGGGCTAATGTCCAATGTCACAGGCTGTGATGGAGGTCTTCTGAGAAGCTGTGATGGCAGAGGTGGGTAAGGGTGCACATGGCCAATGTGCCACCTGTTTCAAGTGGGTCTTTTTGCCCTGGGCTAAGACCCTCTGGGCCAGGATTGATCCAGATCTGCTGCATTGGTGTCCAGACTGGCCAATGCAGGCCTGAGGTTAATGGCCTGCATCATTTGGACAGAATGACATGAGACCAAGGTGAACACAAGCCTTTTGGCCAATGTGTATGGCTCCCAGTCTTTCTTTACTTCTCTATCTCTGGAGACTACTACACGCAGCTTTTAAACTGTGATTGCACCTTGAAAAAAGTGTCTTTGATGATACTTATTGCATTATGACATTTCCAATCCGTAGTTGGCACACAATGAGATGTTTAGCCTTCTCTGCCAGAGAGCTCTTGTGTCACAGCAAACTAAAAATCCTGGGATTCCATAACATTGAGCCATGGTAGTTAAAGCAGTGTCAAACTGCATTATTTCTGCAGTGCAGACAAAGCCTCAATCATTAGTTCAGAAAACTCAAATTTGGGTTTTTAGTATATAGAAAGAAACGAAATGTAGAAGAAACAAAAACTTCACGTATTTCTACCTGCAACATAACCAACATGAAACCTGCTGGACACGATGACACGTAACAGCATTGTCTGTTGATTGAGCCACTGGCATGCAGCCAGCATAAGTCAGGAAGCTGAGATAAAAGTGTTGAGAAATCCTCAAACAGAGGAGTGTGAATCCTTTTATATCATTCCCAGACAGAATGCTAAGAATGACTAATTTGACTATGCAATCCAAAAGGATGGCTCACACATACAGCCATGGGTTGAAAGAACAGAACACAAAAGCAGGATTGAGGAGCTGTGTGGGAAAATACAGCCCCTGGGTGCCATTATCCATGGCTGAATCCATTCAGATGGTGTCAGAATAAGCTATCCATGTGTACTGGAGTATAGGCACAGAGCCTTTCTTGTGCATAAAGTCTTTCTTCAGCTCTTCTCATATGAAATAGCTCTATCCATGTCAAGCTCTTTTCCACAGTGATGGCAAAGGACCATTTTCATCACACACTGTGGGACACCTTTACTGGGATGGGATTGGCCTGTATGGACCTTCAGTCCCTCTCATATGTTCTTTGGATGTATGTCTAGGAGTGTTTGATTTGTGTGAAACCCCTACTAGGAGGAGAAAGTAGGGACAGTGTGACACAACATTAGTGGAACATAACAAACCCACTGGACCTCCATGAGATAACATGGAGGTCCACACAATAAATTTATAGTGTTATGATTAACTTCCATGGTTCCATCATGTGGAATCTTTGGATTTCCCATTTATAATTGTCAGCCAGAATGCTCCAGTGCCTAACCAAACTACAGCTCCCAGGTTTCCATAGTATGCCGCCATGACAATTAAAGTGGAGCAGCAGTGCTATAATTCTATAATGTGACCAAGGATTCAGTGTTCATCAAGGAATGTATTAGTTCTCAGTATCCTTGGTTTTGCCCCAAATATGTTGACAATAACACTGCATAACTTGGGAGGGGGGCTTTTTTAGTATTACAGTTGGCCCTCTGTATCCACGGATTCTCTATGCACTGATTCAAGCATCCATGCCTTGAAGATATGCTTTAAAGTATGTAAATTCTAAAAATCAAACCTTGATTTTGCTACTTTATATGAGGGACACCAGTTTACTAGCCACTGTATTTAATGAGACTTGATCATCCACAAATTTTGGTATCCATGGGGGGGGGGGGTCCTGGAACCAAACCCGAGTGGATAGCAAGGCCCTACTGTATCTTCTTAGGCCTCTTCTAGGTTCACTGTCAAGGAAAGGAAATTACATGCTTGCCCATTTTGGATGGAGAAAAATAAATAAACATCTGACTTGCCATTTTCCTCCCTTATTCCCCAGCTTGCAACTCTCCTGATTTAATGGGTCTTCTGTCATGAGACAGAATGGATCAATATGTTCCTTATAAGCATCAATATTTCCATTAGTAAATTAGATTACCTTGTCACCCACTGCTTAATGGGCTCTTACATGGAAAATATAAAAGTACAGTTACAGTTAAATGCTGCCTTTTGAGTGTTTCAATCTCCTGACATGCATTATCTCAGCAAGCCTGAGACAGGTGTAGTAGGTCAGTATTCTGGCCTCTGTATTGCATAGGTGAGAACTGTGACTTAGAGAAAGAACAGCTTGCTAACCTTCCTGGCAAAGTACACCATCAAAAAGAGTCCAATGATCAACCTGTGGGAAATAAGATCAACCTTGCTCATTTGTTTATTGAATGAAACTCTCTTCTTTATTTATTATTTATAGGTCAATCCCAAGGGAGTGACAGACAGCATCCCATCACTATGATTCATGGTGCTCCCTTGAATCGTAGTGCTATCATTCTATAGTGTGAAAGGGTCCCTTGTTGTGTTTTCCTTTCACACTTTGGGATGTTGTTGTTGTTGTTGTGTGTTCCGACTTATGGTGACCCTAAGGCAAACCTTTCATGAAATTTTAATGGTTTGTTCAGAGAATGTTTGCCATGGCCTTTCTCTGAGGACGAGAACATGCGACTTGTCTAAGGTCAACCAGTGGGTTTAATGGCTGAACTGGGAACTGAACCCTGGTTTCCAGAATTATAGTCCAACATCAAACCACTATGCAATGCTGGCTCTCTTTGGGGTGCATGCATGTGTGTTGTATGCCTTCAAGTCATTTCCGACTTATGGTGACCCTAAGAAAAATATGTTAAGGGATTTTCTTGGCAAGATTTGTTCAGAGGAGGTTTGCCATTGCCTTCCCTGAGGCTGAGAACATGTGACTTGCCCAAGGGGTTTCATGGCCAAACTGGGAATCAAACCCTGACCTCCAGAGGTGCATTCCAACACCCAAACCATTACACCATCCTGGATCTATCTCCAGTATTGTTCATCCATTTTTTTCTTTCTCTTGCTTCTTTCTCCAGTTGATCTCAGATTTGTCCTCTTGTCCATTGTTATCCCAGTCTTAGACATACTGGCCCATTCTCTGTCCTCTGCTTTCACTTCCCTGTCTCATTCTAAGTGCTCACTTTCTTGCTCTTTTCCCTCTTTTCCATCTCCTCTTTTCCACTGCTATTTATCTTGGCAAGGAAAAGTACAAATGAGCTGTCTGAAGGCACTTGTAGACACAGAAACTGCTGATCATCTCTGTAACTTTGTAAAACTGGTATTCTATCAAGCAGAGCTGTCCATGGTTCTGCTCAGATTTCACAAACTGGAGACAGACAATAAGACTGTTTTCCTTCAGAGAACTGAAGTTTTTGCAAGTTCTTGTATTTTTTTTTTTTCAAAAGAAGTTTCTGTTGGAAGGGGAAGCAAATCTGATCTTCGACTGCTTTCATCTCTCTTAAAAGCTGTCATCCTTTTCTGGCTTTAGAGGTTTGACACAAGCAACGAATTCCTTTCCTAAGATCTTTGATTATTACTCCTGGTTCTAATTTTAGTTGCTCCAAGTCCCTTACCTCGAATTCCTGGAGAAGAATGTTTCTTGTTCAGTCACAGCAAGGTGCTTTGGGAGCAGGTGGGATGTATTGTCCCAAAATGTGTACTTTTGCTTTCAACAATTTTTGCAATTTGGCCTTTCTCCAGTTAGAGTCTTCTCATATTTTGAAGGGATGCCATGGAGAAGCTGAAACAACTTTGTTTTCTGATATTTTGGAATAGTGAACTTAAATTCCAACATCAAAACATCTGGAAGAACTTCACTGTGAGACCCTGTTCTATAGTGAAATAGGTTGCCTCAGAAGTTGGTGGACTTCTTATCTTTGGAGGTCTTTAAACAGAGCTGGATGGTCATCTCTCAGGAGTGCTTCAGCTGTATATTCCTGTATGGCTGTGGTTGGGATAGATGGCCCTTGAGGTCTCTTCCAATTCTGTAATTTTATTATTTTGTGTTTGTGCCCATCACTGATATGTCAGCATTCGCTTGACTCTTAGCCAGGCTTCTGAGATTTCATCTCAACCAGACCTTGCTACTTTATTCATTCATTTTCTGAGGTACTGGCTTCTGTCACACACACACAAACCCCTCCAATCCTGACTTTAAAGAAAATAAAAATAAGAGGAAAATATATTATTCTACCTTTACAGATCCAACTAAATAATCCTCCAAAAATTACTAATAACCATAACCACAGATTCTTACAGGTAAGAATACTGCTGTCCTTCCTTCTCAGTTGGTAATGGAATTAGAAGTTTAAAACATTTAACAAAAATTAGTGTTGTCATTTGTCTTTTCAATGCAAAATACATATAAAATTTACATTTTGTCATCAAAATGTGCATCAAAAATATATGCATATTATGCACCTTTTAAATACATGAGGAACATGATGGAAAACAATTATGAAAAAAAAACCCACATGCAAATCTGACATGAATCCCTCTAAATGTGATCCATTCCTTCTTGTTCTGTACATTTTATAAACAGGAGATGTGACTCACAATATGAATATGGGGGAGTTTTAAGTATGGAAGGAAAAAAATATGAACTGTGAAAGGGAAAACTACATAATAGCTAGTGAGAAGTTCCATCAGGGTTTTAAACCTGTTTTAAACCCATCAGTGGATTTGCTTAAGGAGGCACTTGATGCTACTGATGTGGTAGATTGAATGGCTAAAAAAAAGTGTCTTTACTCCCTTAAAATTAGTGATGTGTGCATCTTTTTAGTTCACATCCAAGAACTTCCCTTCCTTTCCTACCTCCATCCTAGATCCCCTCCCTGAAGAATGTTGACTATCAGGTAGGAGAAGCTAAAAAAGTTTCACTTGGGTTGCATAAGTATGTAGAGATGGATTCTGTTCAGTAGTCTTCTGTTGTTTGTGTACAGGTAAGGTTTGCTTTACTGAGCCTTCACTTTCTAGACTTATCATTCAGCTGCTCAGGCTAATGATCAGATTAGTAGTGGAATGTCTTGGGGGACTGTGATGTTATCCCAATTATTTCTGAATGTTGCTGCTTCTGGTGGATATGTTGTATCACTCAGTGGTATTGCAAATGGTTCAGTCCTTAGCATCTACAACTAAAATGATCTCTGCTTGTGGGCAAGATGAATGCCTGCAGCTGAGGATCCTTCTACTAGTCAGAGTAGATTATTCTGAGGAAGGTGAATAATGGTGACCTGATAAAAGCCAGCATGCTGTTGTAGCAATTAGATTGCCCGAGGAAGTCTGAAGTTATGAAAGAATTCATAGCTAAAACACTCCTGAGATATGATTTTGTTAAGTTCCAGTAAAGGAGAGTCCACCACCTTCTGATGCCATATCATTCAAATTATCTGAATAAAATATTGTTCTAGGCAAGGTATTCAGGGAAATCTTTCCAATACTCATTCTTCACATGGTCGTCTTTCATGTTGATTTTCATGGTAAGGTTGTCATGGGCCAGGATCTAGACCTGAGAGAGGAGGCTGAAGAGGAGGATGAAGAACAGATTTGGGCAAGTCCACCAGGCGAAGGGATGCAGTGGCTCAGGTGGTTAACTCTGTTGATTGCAAGATTGGCAGGTTGGCAGTTCGAGCCCCGGGTACTGCATGGTGGGGTGAGCTCCTGTCACTAGTCCCAGCTTCTGCCAACCTCTCAGTTTGAAAGCATACAAATGCATGTAGATAACTAGGTACCACTTCTCAGTGAGAAGGTAACAGCATTTGGTGCAGTCCTGCTGGCCACGTGACCACCAGAGCAGTCCTCAGACAATGCTGACTCTTCGGTATAGAGAGCACCGTCACCTAGAGTCAGTTGCAAGTAGACATTCATGTCAAGGGACTACCTTTACCAGGTGAAGAGCAGCCTGAAGCTGCAGAGCACCTTCTTGCAGCTCTCTCTGTTGAAGAGCAGCCTCAGCCAGCAGGACAAAAACAGGACCCGTCTGTAGCTGATAGGCAGAGGACAAAGCTAGAGAGGCAACACAGGCTCCATGTCCAAAGACAAGGCACAGGGAGAGAAGGGCAGATCAATAATGCTCAATCGGGCTGTTTGCCAAGAAGCAAAGGAGAGACTTTTATTAGAACTGACTGGTACCAACCCATTTAAGAACCAAGTCTGCCTAAGGCTGGTAGTAGAAGCAACTTGTCTGGTTCTTGGACAACGTCCCTGTCTCTTCTGCAACTTGACTTCTTGGCTTCTTTGAGCCTTGGACTGTGTTGACCTTGTTTCTTGTTGATTTCCTTGAATAGGTCTGCTTGACAAACTGATTTGTCTTGATGGACTCCCATAGGAATGGATCCTTTCTGGGTACTGGTGATTTACTGCCTTTGCCCACACTATCTATTCATTTCCTCCCAGCCAGCCTGTGTATGTATTAGAAAAATCAGGATAAATCCGGATAAGTTTCTTTTAATAAGGAATTTCCATCAGATTCTAACATGAGTAACTGGTTAGTCCCAGCTTAAGAAGCCCTTAGAAATTACTTGATCTCTTTAAGATGAATTAGTTTAATACTGGTATTCAGCCACCTTTTCAACCAGTTGTCAAGAAGGCCAGTCCACCATGATGTAATGTTTCCACTTTTTGCCCAAATATAATATCTCAGCAATACCAGCAATAACATCCTAAGAGCTTTCCATCATAGCCTGCTGACATTCAGGGCAGACTGCTCATCCCTTGCATATATTCGTAGTTTTTTAATGGTTCCCTCATTAAGGTTTCTCCTCGGAGCAATTTATCTTCAGGACATTAATTATGTAGCATTCTTCAGAATGAAGTTGCTGGTGCAGCCTCAGAGGTTCCCAGATTTTAACATTTTACACCCAGCTTTCAAATTACAGCTGGTTCGCCGAGACATGATTAAACATTAAGAAAATGAGACTTTGTTGATACTTAGCAGAAAGGCAGAGTAAAAAGATGGTTTAGAAATAAACCTAAGATTAATGTTTAACCAAGGAGATTTTCTAGGTTAAAAGAAATCACCCCATAAACTATTTAATTTTCTGCCTTCAGGTACAGCAGAATGCAATTAAGTTATGTTAATGTTAAAAAGAAGATAAGCCTATGCTTGCTGGAACCAGTGTGATGTAGTGGTTTGAATGCTGGATTAGGACACCAAGAGACCAGGGTTCAAATCCTGATTTAGCCATGGAAGCCTACTGGGTGACTTTGTAGGTCGCACTCTATCCAAGAGAAAGGCAAAATTGACAAACCTCCTCGGAATAAACATTGCCAAGAAAACTTTGTGATGGGGTTACCATGAGTCAGAATCTACCTGAATGCAAATAACAAGAATACTTGTTTGCTTAGTAGCCCACTGCATTAAGAGTAGCTTAATCCCTAGTGATGTGTTTCAGACAGTACTGGAATTTTGATTTTCTTGAATCCTTTCACAAAATGATAAATTTCAGGTGTGCATCATTATCTCCACCGTCAATCATTTCAGGCAAGGAGCGCTTTGCATAAAAGGGGAAGAGGAGTGTCTTTCTTCTTCTTCAAAATTCAAAGCACATGCAGTTATTCCAAAGGACCTCCTGTACCTCTGGCCAGCTAACTGGTCCTACATACTTTAAGCTTTTAAATCTCTATTTTTGAGCTATGTGGCTGTGTTCTAGAAGAGTTAATTCCTGATGTTTCACCAGCATCTGTGGCTGAGAATGCTCCTCTGAAGATGCCAGCCACAGATGCTGACGAAATGTCAGGAACAAACCCTTCCAGAACATGGCCACATAGCCCGAAAAACCCACAAAAAACTAAAAGTTACACTGTTTGGGAGTGTTTAATTAGGGAAAAAAGGCAAGGAGAAGAGGAAACATACCGTTATAAAATTACATGTGCAATTCAAGAATGAGAAAAGAGAATTCTTCTCTACATAGCAGAGAAGAACAGAGATATGGCTTCAGGACCAAGGTGCTCATGGAACCAGAAGCATGGCTGTTGTAGAACTTGTCCCAAAGCACAATGTGTCCCGATGTACAATGTAATTTGTTTTGCAATGGGAGCCCGTGTTGTACAACAGGACTTCTTGCATGGTCCCTTGCTGTGTCTTGTTGCAGCTCACTAGTATGGTTGTGTATTATGTCAGCCATGTAAGCTCCATCATCATAAAGTTATGCATCACAGCGCATAGGGTCAGTTTTTTCAAGCTTTGTTAAATAAACCCATAACCTACTTTTGAGTGCCTTTACTCTTGTGCTGATTCAAAAGTGGAGTTGGCAGGTTTGCTGAAATGTTACTGCCGTCTGCAAATGTCTCCCAATATCCACTGCTAAAATTTCAAATGACATGTCTGGAAATGTTCCATAAAGTAAGTAAGTAAGTAACTATGTCTGTATATAGGGAATTAAGGAGACGAAAGAACCTTCTCTTTCCTCTGCTCCATTTATATGTTCAGACTGTTGGTTTAAGAGCCATTTCAAAACATTGTTTAATCATTGCATTTTACAAGATGATGAGGTTTTTATTCATGAGAGCAAAGAAGGAAGTTCTTATAAAGGCAGGGCATTCTAAATGGGAAAATTTAGGATGGGGTGTTGTTATTATTTTTCCATGCTTAAGCAACCATGCAAAACCCCTAAGCCATTTTCACACACAGAGAGAGAGAGGTCAAAACTTCTTAAGGGTGTTGCACTGGACACACACACAAAAATGTGGCCCTTGTGGGTTTTTCTTTTTCTTTTTCTTGCAGAGTTTTAATTTCAGATAATGGTTATAGCTTGCAATAATTTAGAAGTTCAGTTCCTCTCTGCAGAGTTGTCTGTGGAGTCAAATAAATGATGCTTTATCTTTAATTAAACACCTTGAAGAAAGTGCACCAATATTGTTCGACAATATGCTAGCAAATTTCACTCCTCCCTCCCGCCGCCCCTCATCCCCAAATTAACAGGTTCTATTACAATAGCAAGGATTCATTTTGTAATTATTCTGAAGCTGCTGTTCTGTAATCCTCCAGTGAAATACACTGATACTTCACGAGAAAAGATAATTAAAAGCAATAATTCTAAGTACTGTGGGGGTTTTTTAAAGAGAGTCTCAAAATTACAGCAGTTCATCATTGTCTTTATAAACATATTTGTGGTTTTTTGGATTGCAACTGAGTTCCATATTAAGAATATATTGATAAAGCCTGCCTTTTCTGTCAGAGAGAAAGGAGCAGGGTTTTGTGGAAATTCTATAATTTCTATTTCTGGTCAAGAATGATCTATAATATCATTAATATATGAAAGCTATATATAATGCGGTGTCACTAGCAGGGCATCCCTTGTCAACCGTACAGCACAGCCGTCGCTATTTCAGTAAGCTAAAAGGAAAGAAAAATCTTTCAAAATTCCATTATGGGATTTCTCTTCAGGTCGGCTGGCAGTTAAAGAATCTGGTAAATGCCTTGCGGGAAGACCCAAACGGCGTGATCTTAACCTTGAAGAAACGGCCTCAGAATACCCTGGTGTCTGCTCCTGCCCTTCTGAAGAATGTAAGGTGGAAGCCTCTTGCCTTGCAGGTAAGGTTAACCTAGGGCTGTGTTTCTTTCTGGTAAATATAGTTTTATGAAAGGCCAATCAGAAAAGTCCCCATATATATATATATATATATATAGAGAGAGAGAGAGAGAGAGAGAGAGAGAGAGAGATACATACATACATACATACATACATACACGCACACATATATATTCCTGGTTGCAAGACAAATCATGCAGCTCTCAAAGATATTGTTTAACAACGGACCACAGAGGAGTTGTTTTTTATTATTTAAGAGGTACGTCTCTTCTGATTTTGCTTTTTTTCCCCAAACAAGCATTGAATAGATGCTACAAGGCACCCAAAGGATTTTAACGCTGAACTGCTAATACACAGCAGATTAGGGCAACTCTAAGGAGCAGCTCTAAGGAGCCTTCATGCAATCTCTCTTACTTCAGTGAGGAACCAAACATGAGCTGAACTACATTCAGAGCCATTGTAAAAGTCCTGTGTATCATTATTATATGATATTCCCTTCTGCCTTCCCAAAATAAACTTACTACAGGTAAAGAATGGCATGCAATATTTAAATGCAGAGGAACCCTTTCTGTAGTGGAGGAAGGTGGATCTCATTGAGCCAACCAAACCTTGCAGTCACAGAAACACTTATATTTTGCAAATACTATAGAGCTCATCTTTCAAATGTTCAAAGTACTACAAATATATCATTGCTGAGCGTTACATGGCAAATGTTTTGGAGCACATTTGGAATAACTGATAATTAACTTTTCCCCATTTAATTCTCTTGTTTTACTGCTGATGCTCCTGTGGCTTTATTATCTGTGCTTACATTTTATTGCATTTTAAAATTGTTTTGTTTTCTTCTTGTTGTGGATCTGGTTAGATAGAAAGGTAGGACATAAATTCTTTTGAAAACAAATGAAAGTGAATGAACTAACAAAGGGCATAGCAATCTTTCAAGTGCAAATATGTATCACTGAATGCCAAAGTAAGGGCCATCCAGGCCATAGTATTCCCTATTTCAATGTATGACTGTGAAAGCCAGACAGTGAAGAAGGTGACAAAAAGAAAATCAAGTCATTTGAAATGTGGTTTGGAGGAAAGTTCTACTGATATCATGGATTGCCAAAATAAATAAATACATGGGTTTTAGAGCCAACTGAGCCAGCATGGCAATGGTTTGAACATTGGAGTACTATTCTGGAGACCAAGGTTCAAAATATCAGCTCATCTATCTAAACCCACTGGGTTGCCCTGGGCAAGTCATTGGTTCTCATCCTCTGGGGAAGGTAACAGTAATCCTCCTCTGAACAAATCTTGCCAAGAAAACCCCATGATATATTCACCTTAGGATTGTCATATGTCTTGAAGGCACACAACGACAACAAGAGCAAACCAAGCCTGAATGAAAACTAGAAGCCAAAATGGCTAAACTGTGACTGTATTAGTTTCTAAAATATTTTAAAACTTTTAAGCCCAATTCCTGTGTCAGGTTTAGATGTTTTGAACATGATTCCCATGCTGCTCAGAGCAGCCAGGACCCCTATATTGTGTCACTTGTATCCCAAAGCAAGAGTGGATTACAGCAGTGGTGCTCAAACTGAGAAAGTGTCACTTACAGCCAGTCTTTTGAGTTTTGAAGTCCAAAACACATGGCAAACCAAGGTTTGATGACTTCTGCTCTGATCAGTAGTAACTGTATAAAGATGTCACTCTCTAGCCATTGTGGGAAGTGTCATTGGGATTTTCTTCTAGATAGGTGTGTAAATGATTGCAGTTCCTAATTGCTTTGGCGTATCCTCCAACGTTTCATAGATGGAAGCTGGGACACATCAGCAACATCAGAGTTTAGTCAAAATGGCACAAGTTATTGGCAAGGAAGATCATGCAAGCTAGAAGAGGCTGCAGCAGTTTGCTTTTGCCTGAGCCTACTGGGGCTAGATATCCTAAAGGCAACAGATCCTATCTGATCTTGGAAGCTAAACAGGGTCAACCCTGGTTAATACTTGGATGGATAGCAGGTGCTGTATGATATATTTCAAAAGAGGACAATGACAAAAATGTCCTCTGGGTATCCCTTCCCTAATAAAACACTATAAAATTTGTAGAGTTGTTGTAAGCCAACACGAAACTTGAAAGCACACAAGCACACACTGGGAAGGGCAAAATATTCCCTTTTCCCTTACCTCCCCTCTCCCGAGTTAAACCAGGTGGAAAAGTGGGATGCTAGACAATTGGAACTGTCCCTACCAAATCAGGATGGTTGGAGGGTATACTATGTTAAACTTTAAAAATGGATCATTCTGGCTCCTACTACACAGCAAAACACTCCAGCAGCTCTACAGCAGCCTGCAAATCAAATGCATCATGTTTTCTGAGAATTCTTCCTTTGAGAGGAGAGGATATAAATCTAACAGCTTTCCTTTCATATCTTTTTTTATTATTACCATTATTGGAATCCCAACTAGAGGGAGAATACAGTCAGAGTCACTGCATTGTGTGCTAACAGCTACTGATTCACTGGCTCTCATGGGCAAAATCAGTACTCGCAAGCTAAACCATTGTCTGTTTCCATCATATTACAGCTGTTCCTTCTCCCTCCCTTTCTCTTCTATTTACACTTTTGAAGAAGGAATTTAAAATCTTTCTTAGATACCACAGCCTGCTTATTTCCAAGCTTTTGGGCCCATGGATTATGAGTTGGAAGACAAGTATTACTTATTTTTTACAGTATGTAAATAATCACAGCAATCATGAATTATTATTGCTTGATCTGCCTGCTGAGTTGCTGATGCTTTCCAAGTGAATTTTAAAAGGAAGCCTTCTGAAATCTGCTATGTACACAGTTGTGACTTTAGACAGTCTCTTTAAATATCAAAACACATGCAAATGGAGAAAATATAGGGAAGAATTCAGAAGTCCAGACCTTTGTGGATTGCCTCAGAAACCAAACATTATTTTTTTAAAAACTGGAATGCTTCAGGTATCAGCAGAGGGAATATATACAAAGTCCATATTCTCTGCATTCGAATCCCAATTTCCTTTGCCTGGGTCACTTTCTTTTTTGATCTTTCTTAGTAGTCACTCCAGGTCTGTGATATTTTCTGCTAGTAGTATGGTGTTGTCTGCATATCTCAGATTATTGATATTCCTTCCTCCTATCTTCGCTCCTCCTTATATTATAATAATAATAATAATAATAATAATAATAATAATAATGTTTTATTTCTAACCTGCCTGGCTACTCACCACAAAGCAGGGAATTGCTATTCTGATGCTGTTCAGGAAGTTGACATGGTTGGGTGCTGCAGAGGGAAGAAGGCAATACCAACCCTTGGCTCCCAAAACGAACATACACATGGATATGGGAAATATATATGTGCATGTGTCCCTAAGAGGATGCTAACCTACATCAGGAATCTCCAAGTAGGATCAGGAAAGAATCCTGCTTAAAAGCCTGGAGCACTTCTGACAGTCACATTTGACAATGTTGGTTTAGACGGATCAATGCTCTTACTGTTGAACAATGTCTTATATTCCTCTCCTCTCTGCCCTGAAATAATGGGAGGAATTTTAAGAGGCCATTTGTGGATTGTTTTATTTGAAACAGAACTTGCGCGTGATGTCAGAGGAACCTAATTCCATTCTGTTGCTCTGTAGTTACAGAACCTGATAGGAAGACTCCAGTATACCTCTCCAGACATCCATTGTACTACAAGTTATTATTATTATAGAGAATATATGGCATGGTATGCTCTCTGCCGAATGGCTGAGCATTTCATTGTCATCACAGTTGTGACAGCCGAATGACTGAGTGAGAATGCATTTCAGAGATTTCTCAAAAGTGGGAAATATTTTCTCCTGATATGAACTGGCTTGTCACTCATCATAAATTTTTGCATTTCCTTGCCACTGGGCATGTGGGATTGATTTAAACAAGCACAATCTGAGCAGTCTCCAGCCAAGGCAAGCCACCTGTTTTATGTCCTTTTACCAGCCAGGAGAAATATTTAGATTTCCTCACTTTCTAGCTAAGGTGGGTATAAGGTGAGGTGGGGATCAAGCATACAGTGAACCATTTCTCCTCATGTCCTCAACCCAAGTGCAATATCACTCCCACGACTGTTGTGATGAACCTGAATTCTGGAGACCCAAGAGGAGCAAGCAAGTTACAGAGTATTTTGGGTTGATGAAGGCCCTTGCCTTTACATCCCTGTTGGAAGGATCCTTTCCCCAAAACCAAATAGAACCATCCGGCCCCTGAAGGAGCAAAATAATATATCATTCCAGATAACCCTGGGGCATTGGGGAAAATAGCACAGGGATTGTTTCCTCAAACTGTGGGAACTCGTGCTCCTAAAGGTGCATCTACACTGTTAAAATAATGAAGTTTGACACCACTTTAAGTGCTGTAGTTCCATCCTATGGCAGCCTAGCTTCTAAGGTGGGTTTTAGGTGCATTATTGCAGTCATGGCAATAGTGCCATGATCATAAATGTGAATACAGTTACAAAGTCATAGGTCTTAGCTTAGAATCATAGAATAGGATCATAGAATCATAATGTTGGAAGAGACCACAGGGGCCACCCAGTCCAACCTCCTGCCACGCAGGAACTTTCAATCAAAGCATTCCCAACAGATGGCCATCCAGCCTCTGCTTGAAAATATCCAAAGAAGAAGACTCCCTCACACTCCAAGGGAGTGAGTTCCACAGTCAAACAGCTCTTAAATGCCAGGAAGTTCTTCTTAATGTTTAGGTGGAATCTCTTTTCCTGTAGCTTCCATCCATTCATTACTCCATGTCCTAGTCTCTGGAGCAGCAGAAAACAAGCTTGCTCCATCTTCAGTATGACATCCTCTCAAATATTTAAACAGGGCTATCATATCACCTCGTATCATTCTCTTTTCCAGGCTGAACATACCCAGGTCCCTAAGTCACTCCTCATAGGTCATGGTTTCCAAATCTTTTGCCATTTTGGTCGCCCTCCTCTGGACACACTCCCACTTAGGACATTGTAATTGCCAAACAGCATGCCAGCCATATATTACAGAAAATGTGTATGTTGGTCATTTAAGACAACCCACTATTCAGTGTAGGATCTTCCATATAGTATCTCTGATACCATCCCTCCATCAAGAGATATAAATAATAGTTGCAAATTTCCTTGCAAAGTTTCTTGATGAGAAAGGATGCCTTGAAATAGTAAGACACCTCACTGAGAAAATTGTCAGTCTCTATAAGCTTTTTAGCTTTCTCAAGACAGCAAAAAACAAGGTCTTTTTTGTTGTTTTTCATTTTCTCTGAGCTTTCTGAGGAAAACATGATATTATGAGCAAAATATGATTATGCAACAACAACAACAACAAAAAGATGTTCTGCAAATACAGCTTGAGTCTCCCTTATCCTGAATTCCCAAATGGGAAAGACTCCAAAATCCAAAACTTTTTTTCATAGGTTTCTGTGATAGTGACACTTTTGTTTTCTAATGGTTCATGTACACAAACTTTGTTTCATGCACAAAATATTATTCACCATTTTTAAATAAAAATTACCCACAGACTATGTGGATAAGGTGTATATGAAATATGGACCCATGGGTCCTGCCCTGTGAAGCAACAACAGTTCACACTATTTTTTCGTATGTGTAAATTGGCTCTAGAATTCTGAGAGAGAAAGGAGCTGATGTAATGAAGCCTCCAAAATATCTCTCTTGGCCCTGTCTCAGCATTTTCCATCAGTGCTTTATCTTTGCCATAAAGTGTCGTGTAACAGCAGGAGGATGTTATCCTGTGACAGTGTTTTATTCCGATGTTGTCAGCTTTTAATTAGAAAACATGGCAGTCGTGCCAACCATGCTGTGTTTGTCCCCAGTGGGGCCTTGCCTGATATGAGTGGGCTGGTTTCATATCAAAGAACCCATGCGGATACTTGAAAAGGTCTCCTTCCCTTACAGTTACAATTTTTGGTCCTGTCCCCCAGTGGAACCGAATTACCTTAGCAAGCTACTTTCCTTCTATCATTTTATGTATATTTATGGAAGGGCGCTGTTGATTTCTTCACTGACTTACATTGCAGTACCATCATGAGTGAATAATTTATAATAACCTGAAACAATGTATTCCAAATTAAACAGTTATGTATAAATACACAAATTGGCACTGATATGTTTATAAATTTGACCTGCTCTGTTGCTAATATGTTCCTGTTTAACAGTTATTCTAAAATTTTTGAGAATATTATCCAAATTCTAATGCACAGGACCTATATGTTAAAATCTAATAATAATAAAAAAGAATAGTATCCAAATCATCGAGACAGATATTTTTCTGAGAACAAACAGAGGATGATACTGTTTTCCAAGGTGGTTCTCACTATGAGAGGAGAAGGAAAGCTCCATCCCAATGGAAGATATCTCAGGATAAAAGCCAAGCTCATTCCTCTTCTTCTCATGGGAGAAAACTGGATGAGGAGTGGAATAATGGAATAGTGACAAAGGACAAAGTAGGATCTTATGTTCTGGTTCTTGTTTTTTTGGACTAAGAACCCAAAACCTCTAGAAAATGTCATTTCTCAAGTGTCCTGTGTAGCTACCAGTAAAGGTCCCCATAGAAGCCCTTCTCATTGTCACCCCTATCATCAGATTAAGTTGCTAAAGGAAAGAAATGAGGCTCTTGAGGTGATGAATCTGAGGTCTTTAAGAATTGAATCAAGGAAGGGTTGTGATCAGTGTGTTATAAGCACAGACTCTGAATTATGGGCATCCGTATCCTATATTGCTCAGTTCCAAGTTTGGCTCCATAACTGGTATTGACATTACTATTCTGAAATGCTTACGATTTTTCAGTATGTTATGGAAATGTTAAGGAAGTCATGGGAATGTGAAGGATTTCCATCTGTGTGCATATACTGGAAGCTGAAAGAGACACACTACATGGAGGCAGTGCAGTAGTTCCTCTACTTAGTACTGCCTGCAATTCTCTTTCTCCAGTCTTAAAGGTTTTTCAGTTCTCATTTATATTTTGCACTCAGCTGTGGCTACTGGAGTGGAAAAGACACATCTACTTTATCAAGCAGGAAGGCTGTGCATAAGCATCAAATATACCACATTTCCCTCTAAAATATTTGGAATTAATAGTCTGAAAAAGATTAGGGCACCCCTTTGTGAATAGGAATGGATGGATCACTCTATTCCAGTCCATTTCAAACCTTCGTTCATAAATCTTGTTCATCCCATTTCTGCACTGAGCTGTGCTTTTTTTATTCATCATTATCATCATCATCATCTGTACAATTTTCTCTTTTTGAACCAATATCCTCACAAAACTCATATTTATAAGCACATTCTCCCAATGTATGTATTTTTGAATTATTAAATATGCATTGGCTGCTCTCCTGTTTGGGACTTATATCTTTTTAAGTGGACTTATGAATATGGGAATTAGAATTGCATGGTTGTATAATGTCCATATCCAATAAAGGGCTGCTGTTACATTACTACATAACAGCACCAGCAAAGTGCCAATGTGCACTGATGCCTAATGCACATGTGCATCTGTCCTGATACTCACTGGGCACCAATGCACACTGGGCACTTTTGCTGGTGTCCCATCACACCAATTTACAATTCAGTAAAGGGATTTCTTTCACCTCTGCTATGTAGCTGGGCTACATAAAGTTACATCATGCAACAGGTCATATAGCATACAAGCAATTTTATATACATTTCAGCTTATACTTTATAAGCTTTGCTGGGGAGGATCTTCTCTCTGTCCTATCATCCTCACAGGTATATCTGGTGGGAACTCAGGAGACAGGGCCTTTTCAGTGGCTGATACCTGGCTCTGGAACTGCCTTCCCAGAAAAATTAGACTTGTGAATTTGAAGGCTTTCATGGCCAGCATCCATATTTTTGTGGGTTTTTCAAGCTATGTGGCCATGTTTTAGAAGAGTTTATTCCTTCTACTCTCTTTCTGTGGACAGGTGAACATCTTTCTGCCATGACAGGTCTTTGATGGCTGATTGATTGTAGAAGGCCAGTCCCGTCTAATCAATGTGCTGGATTTTTCTGTTTGGTGTGTGTGTTTTAATGGTTTATGTTTTGACTGACATTAATTTTTATAGTTTAATTATTATTATTTTTAACTTTTATATTTTGCAAATTTTAACTGCATGTTTTTAAAACCTGTTGCAAGGCACTTTGAGTCCCAACAGGATGGTAAGAAAATACAAAGCAAAAAAGAAAACTGCACAGCATGATGGAATGACGGCTGGTGGACACTTAGGAGGAGACAAAGCCTGGAAAGCTTCTCAGGAAAACTAAAGGAGGCCCTGCCTTCCTTCTCTTCTTTGTGTCCACTTTGGTGGAATGGCTCATGGCCAATCATGATTAATGTGCCCCATTGATTCCAATGGTTCTGGTCTACTCATGACTGAATCTGGATCCAACTCAATGTGGCCAACAGCCTTCAAATAATTGTGGTATTTCCTTTCCTTGACCTTTGAGATATCACAACTGGAGATGACCTGGATTAAATCTTGGACCTTATCCTTCTTGTGCAAGTGAGCTATTTTTTTGTGAATAATCAATTCTTTAATATATACACAGACAAACAGACACATAGAGGAACATTTTAGTTGGAGAGAAAGAGTTGTTTCCTTCCACTATAGTATCACATTCCAAATATCTTTGAGCTTCCGATGTTTTTATGAGATAGAGATATTTCCACAAATCTCTCTTTGGGGAGAAATATTGGTTGTAGCCAACCCTGAGAAAGCTTCCAAGAAAGTGATGCCAGAGAGGCCAATGCACATGCCAGCTTTTGTTGCAGCAAATGGGGAGAGGGAGGTAAAGGGCTAGAAATGGCTAGTTTACTCAGTGTGTGCTTTCTCTCTTTCTTCTTCTTTCTCTCTTTCTCTTCATCCTCCCTCCCTCCCTTTCTTTCTCCAGCCTGTTATTCCAACCAGCCCAACAAGCAGTTCCACAACACCAACCAGCACAATGGGCTTGAGCTCCAAAATGGACAACTCGACTCTCCAAGACGTTTTCATCCTCTCACCCATGTCAGGACTCTATGGCCCCAGGTACCCCTTGCATGTGGACATTAGAACCATAGTACAGAAACTGTTGGTTGGATCCAGACTTAATCAAATTAGACCTGTTGGAATCAATGCGGCTTAAATACAGTTATGACTAACCTGAGTCCCATTGATTTCAGTGGGTCTACATCTAAGTCTGGGTCTGACCTTCATGGATTTTCTCTCAGATTCTCTTCTGTTCCTCATACAGACAGAACCTCTCTTGTCTCTGATGACACTAAATGCTCATATGTGGAGATAAGGCACATATGAACTTTGCCCATGTTTGGATCACACAGGCAAAGAATTTGGAAACAGAATTCAAAAACAATGCCATGTTAGTCTGGATTAGTATTAAAAGGGCTCTTGTAGCACCTCTGAGACTGAGAGAAACCTGTTCGTGAATTACAAATATGCAAAACAGGATACTGGCAAGAGTGTCCCAATGCTCATTGGGCGCTACCAGTAGGCATCAATGCTCTCTAGCTGATTTCCCAATGCACAATGGGACCAATGCACATTGATTCTATTGTTCCTTAGTCCCAATATGCGTTAGTCCCTTTGCCAGCTTCCCTATGTAGTGACTTAACAGTAGTCCTTGTTGGATACAGATGTTACTGAACTCCCAATTGCAATTCCTGCATACTTAAGGTCCAAAACACACTACAGAAATAATCTGGTTTGAGACCACTTTAACTGCCCTGGCTCAGTGCTAGGGAATCTGGGAATTGTGGTTTCCTATGGCACCTTGACGGAGAAGACTAAATGTCTCACAAAAGTACAGTTCCCAAAATTGTCTAGCTTTGAGCCAGGGCAGTTAAAGCAGTCTCACACTGGATTATTTCTGCAGTGTTTTGGACCTTAAGTCCACTCACAAAAGATGTGAGTTCCCAACAGGATTCCACCCAATAATTCTATTTAAAACTATTACTTTCTAAGTAGAGAAAGCTATATTGGGGAATTTGTTCATTGAAAAGTCCACACTTGGTTGATTGATTTGCAAAAAAATCATTTTCTGATTCTGATAAATCTTGAATTGCGAATAGGCCTCGAAAACTGTGTGGTTTTCAAAGACTTTCTCACAATAGGTAGAAAATTATTCAAATTACTCTTTGAGAGAAAACCTAGTGAAGAATTACATCCCTAGTTCACAGCAGTGTTTGGTGCCTTCAGCCAAGGCTGCCGGATGAATACCCAGATGAACTCATCAGACTTTGTTTTCAAGCACCAGCCTTTGACTTTGTCTCTCCCTTTGATAATTGTTTTTGAACTGAATGGGAACTCCCTGTGATATTTCTAAGGAAAAACAGGATACAATTGTCTATGTCATGTTTATTTTTTATGTTTCAGCACTGATTAGATAAGTAATGGCTTTCTCTTTGCAAACCATGGTCACTGATTTTTCAGTAAGGTTTGTCTCATTTCTTTCTCTCTTTGTAGGGATGACATTGGTATTGTGTCTTGTGATGACATCAGTAAATATGGCGTTGGGAAGTCTGGGATGAAGGGTTCAGAATCTCCAAGCTACTTTCTGGAACATGAAAGTGGAAAGTATTATACTTTAATTGAAGGCGAAGGCCATCCAGTGAGCTCCGAATATGAAAGAGGCAGAGCGACAGGGGTGCGGAGAAGAGAAAAGACACCCACACATGGTACACTCACTGCCTTTGACCTTTTAAAGTTATTAGCTTGTTTGATGTCTTCCATTTATAGGCTGATTCATAGCCCATGTTCAGCTGGAAAAAGTTCTCCATTGCTTGTATTAATTTAAGTGGAAACTGCCATGCCAATGTGCCATGATTAACAATTGCAATTTCAGGGGGAGATTCATATGACCAAAATGTGGGGTTTCAGCATCCAATATATACAATTACAGTGAGCCCCCTGTATCCACAGATTCAAACATCCGCAGCTTGAATACACACACACATACATATGTTCCAACAAGCAAACCTTGATTTTGCCATTTTATATAAGGGATACCATTTTACTATGCCATTATATTTAATGGAACTTGAATATCCACAAATTTTGGTATCCATTGGGGGTCCTGGAACCAAACTCCAGCACATACCAAGAACCTACTATATTTATAACTACTAACTACATGGTTATGATTTTGCCCCGTCATAAGACAGGAGAGTTCTACTGGGCCACTGGATTTCATTAAGCCTAGTTTCCCATTTCATACAGTTTCCAACCAATTTTTTCCCCCTAAGGTATGAATGAGCAGCTTTGCCAATTCCATCTATTTCCCATCTCTAGGTCCCTTTTTGTACTGATTTCATATAGATTTTTTTTTTATTAAACTGGTTTATTACGAGATCTCTACCTATTGACTAAAGCCTATTTCTGTAAGTTTTAGAAACACATACAGTGAATTTTTGCTCATTTTCCAAAGGTTTGCATATTATCAACGACTGTTTTGTTTTATGGAATCCTGTGTAAATCCAGAAATGTATGAATTTCTGGCCATAAAGTAAGGAATAAGGGAAGCTGCCTTACATGGAGTCAGACCATTTGTCTTCCTCACCCAATGTTGTTAAGACTGAGTGGCAGTAGCTCTCCAGGGTTTCAGGTGGGATTTTCCCCCTTAGCTTTACCTAGAGATTCCTGGTATTCTCTGGAAGTTTCTTTTCCAAGTACTAGATGAAATGAGACCCCAGGATCAGCAATTGTGCAAGTATGTTTGGGAATATTTATGCATGGTCAGCTGTAATGCACTGGATTTGCCATGCTCTCTTTTTTGGCTACCAGTATCAGCCATCTGTCTCTTTTCCTTTATGGCACAACTGTATGTTTTAAGGGAAAAAATGCAAGAAACAGAGAGCCTAGAGCTTCATAGTGAAATGTATGTGTCATTTTTAGAAGATCCCAGGCTACATTTCTAGACATCTGGTTTATTTGTTTTTTTTAAAGTATTAAGTAGCAGGCAGCGAGGTAGGCCTTCATCTGAGACCTAAAGAGCCTCTCCCAGCAAGAGCAGACAATACTCTTGGGCTAGACTGACAAATACTTTGAGATTTATAAAACAGCTCCTAGTATTTCTATATGACCTTAGCTATAAATGTGAATGGTGTTTTTGGGAAGTATCCCACTGATGTGCCATTTACAGTTGTTGCCATTTTGGAAGGAGGATCAGGACTGAGAGACAAATGGTGAAAAAGATCTCTTTCATGTTTAAACCATCACCTTTGAGGGAATTTCATAAGCATCTGAATTATTTTGTGATTATGCAAAGTGGGTAGCTTCTTTGTTTTCACTTGGAAATGCTCTGAAGTTGATTGGTAATCAATTGCAAAAAGAAGGGTTGGCCTGGAAACTCATTAGCTTTTGCTCTTGCTCTTCTACTTCTTTGAATAGCTGTCAGAAGAAATGACAATAAATTAGACACTGAGAGATGGGTGTCTGGGAGATGCACCAGAAGTCTGGTTGGAACCTGTGTAGTGTACAGAGCAGTTTTCCTTTCAAAGTGACAACATTTCCTTACTATTATCCTTCTGTTGGCTCTGATTCATGGATCTACCATTGGTTATTAGACGTAAAATGCAAAGTCAGGGCTGAGCAGCAATAGATCTCATAAATTAATTAAAATTTGTTAATGGGTCTGTTGTTATCCACATTAAAATTGGTTGCATTTACATCCCATTTTTCTCTAGGGATCATATGGTGGTACACATTGCCTTCTTCCCCATATTTACCTTCACAACCAACCTGTGAGAGTATTAGGCTGACATATATCATCCAAGCAACACACAATGAGCTTCGTAGACAAGAGAACTCCAAACTAATAAATTTAAAAAATGGGTTTCCCAATGGTCAGGAGCCCCTGTTGGGAATAGTAGTAGAACAAGAATTTTATGCAGTTTTCTCCTGAAAACATAAGTATTATTTACTGAAACCCTCAAAAGGATTCTAGTAGATTTTGGCAGATGGTGTCATTGGTCTGCATCTCGTACAGATGGAAAGAATATTGGAAAATATTCAGAAAATTGTGAAAAATATTTTTTCAAGTATTGAAAAACACTTGGAAAAGATGTGTTTTTGTTTTTTCCCTGAGGAGAAGATTTGAGAACTGATGAGCATCTTCGCAGTTCAGGATTTATTTTGCTCAAAAGTCACATGTGGTTATTTTGCACAGAAAGCAGCATTTTCTGCCCAGAAAATAATATTTCTATTAATGTGCAAACAAATGCTGTCGTTGGGTTTTATTCTGTATAACATGCATGCATGGTTGATTTGCATGTAAAACAGTATATTCTGCACAAAGAATTCTGTTTTCTGTACTAAAACAACCACATCAAGATTTTCGACAGGATAAGTCCCAAATTGCAACTTGGCCACAAAAACAATGGTTTTCAGAGAGGGAAGAATATTGTTAAAGCTACTCACTGTTTCCTTTGAGGAGAAGCCTAGTAATGAATTACATCCCTGACATCTGGTAATGGGGACATACTCTTTCACTTTCACTGCAGCATCTAAACAGTGAGTAAAGACGAGATGTGGATCTCCCACTAATGCACTTTAGCAAATAGCCTTAATTTCAGCATTACTCTGCATCCATTTTCTCCCCACTGTACATAGATCTCACCATAGATCCCTAGATCTTACCATAACCTATCTCACAGGGTTTGTGAATTGTGAAGATTAAATTAAGGAGAACTCCCTTCCACATTGCCTTGAGCTCCTTGGAGGTAGAACAGTACATAAATATGCTGTACAAGTAAAAAGAAGAAGATAAGGAAAGGGAAATCTGTTTCTGTGCTCCGGGCGGAACATCTGTGGCTTCTCTTTGGCAGATGTTCAAAAGGTCTGGTAATTAGGTCATGGCTGAAGGGACTTTACAAGTAGTCAGATATAAAGGAAATAAGAGCCCTATGAAGAAATGCCACAAGAACTAGGGGAAAAAAGACCAACACTTGCCTGCCTAGAGAGCTGGAGAAGCAGACTACACTGAATACTGGATACCTTTGTTGCAATAATGCAGAATAACAGCTATTTAACACTGAAAGCAAAGTTTTGAGATCAGAAGTGCCTTTCATTGGATTCTTTGGAAATGAAGATTGCATGGTTCCAACAGGATTAGACAGGGTTGTTGTTTCTAGACAGAGCTTCTGGTAACTATTTTAAAGCCCTTTTATAAATATCACTCACCCTCTGATGCTCCAACGTTCTCCAAGGTGTTAGCCTTGCCAAACCCTTAAGTATCATTGCAGAAGTATAAAATGAGGGTGATGAGATCTGATGATAGTGCCCATAAATTTACTGCAGCAGCTTTTTTTTTTTAACTTTTTGTGGCTGCAAAATGCTAAAAAGAAATTGAATGCTTCTTGAGTCAAGAGTCAGCAAAGAATCTGGGGTTGCATTAAAGAAAAACACTTGACATCAGCTTGAATGAGCCAGAGAACACTTCATAGGTTTGTGCTGTCACAACCTTCCATGCCATTTTGCTATACTGGAAGTAGATTGGTGAAAAATGCTCACATTTTCCCCCTCATTCTTGCAATGTGCTGTGCAGTTTAATGTAATTTAATTTAATTACATTTCAAAACTCTAGAGATCAAGGTTCAATGCTGCACTCGGCCATGGAAACCCAATGAGCGCCCTTGGGTGGGTCAACACTCTCCGTCTCAAAAAATGCTATGTAGGGTCACCTTAGGATTGCTGTAAGATGGGAATGACTTAAAGTATCACAACAACAGGAAGTATCACTGCTAACATCTGAAATCTAGAAGTTAGTTTGCAGTAACCTCTAGAAAAATGGATGTTTGAGAGCTGAACCTTTTTGGCTGATGTGGAAACAGAAAATGGAGTATATTGCACAGCCCCTTGGGACATGATCGGGGTGTGATAAAAGGGAGCGGGATGGGAACAGAATGGGGGAAAGAACACATTTTATTGCATGCCAGAGTGCCACCGATGCTGCTGGGAGTTCCCATTCCATTCCACATCTGTCCCAGAGGAGGCGATTTTCAGGAGTGCTTCTGAACAGTTCCTGAAAACCACCTCCTCTGGGACAAATATGGAACGGAATGGGAACTTTCTGTGGTGTCGGCAGCATTCCAGCATGCAATAAAATGTGTTCTTTTCCCCATTCTGTTACCATCCCACTCCCTTTCGTCATGCCCTGATCACGTCTCAAGGGGCTGTATGGTAAACTCCAATGTTTTGTGGTTATGAAATTTGAAGGTAACCATATTGGCCCATTAGAAACCATCAAAAATGACAGCAGCATAATAGCTTTATTAAGAGCAGTGGCAGTGACACGAAGTAGTGACCAAGCTTTGAAGTTCCCCTGATATGGTTTTTGTACAGCGCCATGTACATTTATGGTGCTTTATAAATAAAGCTAATAAATAATGATAATGATAATGATAATGATATGTTCTGCAGGCTGGATGTTAAGCAAAACAAAAGGTGAGGGGCTGTTGTGCAAAGCCTCTATTTGAGAGCATCACCAATTTATTTCAGATGGAATGCTTTCAGCAAACATAATTATATCTTGCAGAGTCTGGTGGAGCATTAAGATCCACTGTCAAACAGCTTCTTCCACCTAAACTCAGAATCTCCTACTTTGGAAGTTTTTACACAGAGGCTGGATGGCCATCTGTCAAGGGTGCTTTGATTCTGAGTTCCTGCAGGGCAAGGAGTTAATCTTGATCACCCTTGAGGTCTCTTCCAACTCTATGATTCTATGATCTCAGGTTGCCCATGAGAGATATTAGAAAAAAATTGCTTTTCTTCTGCAGTTGACTACAGTTTCCAGAATTCCGCAACTGACAGGACCTTTCCCCTGTCAGAAAAAGAGTGCTGTGGGAAAAAAGCAATCAATAGTCTCACTTTGAAAATATTAAAAACTATGAGTTATTTGGATCTGTTCACATCACCGTCACGTACCCCCTCCTTGATTCCCTTTTTGCACTGTTTGGCCAGGATGCCGCCGGATTGTTTTTCTGTCAACAGAATCATGTAGAGCCCAATTCCACCTCCTCCTTGGAGGTCCCTGTACACCCTGGAAATGTCTTCCTGAGGTCTGGGAAAGTCTCTGGCATAGGTTTTCAGGTTAGCCCAGTGGGATGGAGGAAGGAGAGGAAGGAAAGAAAGAAAGTCCTGTTGTGCAAGCAGATGGCTGCTGGGACAACGCTGGCTTTAGGCCACCTCACTGGGTAGCTTTTTCTCCTTTGAAGAAATAGATAAGATGTCAGTTCCTTTGAGGGTACAAGGCTGTTTCATCATCTCTTATGAACTGCAGCCTGGATCCTTCATACTGAGAATGATCAGAGTGGTATCTCATCATTGCTTGGATTAGGCAAGGGTCTTCAGAAGTTAATGGGCTTCCAGTGAAACCTGACTGACGACTGCGGAGAATGGGGTGCTGCCTTAGAAAGACCTTTGGTGATGCCCAGTACAGCTCTCCTTATGGTTCCATGTGGCAGACATATTTAGCGTCTGAATGTGCTGCATTGTTTTGTGCTGTAGTTACATGGCCATGGGAAAAGCTGCAGTATTGTTACCCTGCTATGTGGCCTGCCATGGCCCCTAAACTCCTATCAACAACGCTGCACTACACTTTTATTGACAAGGCTGTAGTACACTGTTATAGTGCTATGAGTCCACTTTTACTGCTACCTCTTGTGGCATATTCGGGAGTTTGCAGTTTAGTGAGGCCTAAGAGCTCTCTCACTGAAGATTCTTAATACGAGGGGGGAATCATGAAGTTTTAATTATCACCTTCAAAAAAATTTGACAGAAAGTTGTTTTGATTTGTAGTTGTTAACTTATCTCTATGTAGTCACCATCCAGATTTACACATTTTCCCCAGCGCTTCCAAATACTATTATTGTAGAAGTCTGCAGATTGCACCTTATGAGGATTTTACACTTTAGCCACTTCTGGCACAACCTGGCACAAAAATAAAGGACACAATGAGCTGATTTTTTTCAATGCACTTAGGGACCAATGATGACACTGACAAATTTCATCAATATACTATAATAATGTCTGGGTGATAATTATTACTTTACAGTACCTCCTTCATAAGGAGCAAACTGCAGACTTCTTCAATATCAGGGTCAAGAAATGCTGGGGAAATGTGTAAATCTGGATGGTGGCTACAGAGAAATATGCTAACAAATACAAATGAAAACAAACTTTCTGTCCAATTTATAAAGATGATAATTAAAACTTTATGATACCTTCCTAAACTGCAAATCTCAGGATTCCAGGAGGCAGCTATAGCAGTAAAAGTGAAGAAATAATGCTGTAACAGTATAGTGCAGTATTAGCTTGGAAACATATTTACTTAATCAGTTGAGGCAGGGCACATACTTTATATAACATTGAAACAGACTCTCATTTGTATCCTAGATAAGTGTCTAAACAATTGAGACTAATGCATTAACTTATTATATGACCAGCAATTGGAATATTTAGTCAAGTAATACAACTGTTGCTGTCACCTATGAGGAAGCTTCAAGCCTCAAGTCTATCCCAGTTGAGAAACAGAAAGAGAGCATTTGTGGAGAGGGAAATAAGTGATTTGTTCCTGGCTGCTGGGAACCCCACTTTGGGACACACAGATACATGTGATGCATTATGTGTTTTGTGCATTTTGGCTGGCCAATAAAAAAATATTACTTTTTGTGGATTTCGTTTTATTTTGCACTATGACCAGCATGGCTATCCTTGAGTATGTTTACTGGAGTCTGTTATTCGATTAATGTTGGAGAGCAGAACTTAAGTAGGACTTAGGGCAACTGCGCTCTTCATTTTTAGCCCTTTTCCCAAAGAGAGAAAATCTCATTGGCATTTTGCCTTAATAGTAGGATCAAAGAGAAGCTGGAATGGCTTTTTGAAATGTGAGCCAATAAGATGGATTTGGCTTGCTTTCATCGACTCAGAGTGAACAATGTCTTATAGTTAAGACACCAGCTACATTATGCCAGCATTAGTTTTCAATGATGTTTAAATTTTCCTCTTATGCTCGCATTTGGTTTTTGGCATCTCTTTGGGGGAAAAAGAATCTGAGGAGCAGCAGATTAAGAATGCTTTCTTGAAACTGATAGGGCTATTTCAAGCAGCGTGCATTCATTTTGGACCAAATCTGCACTTCTTGGAGATATCAGAAAGTCTGCTAAGATTTCCAGGTCAGGACTGTCCCAGAACCTGAGATTTCATAACCAAAACATGAGGCCTATGGCAACCCCTTGAGATATTACAAGGGCTGTGTACAAAGGTAATGTTACAAGGAGCAGTCCCTGGTGATATCTTTATGCACGAAACTTAAATATCAATTGGGTTTGCACAGAGTATGCCATTTAAATCCATTCTTTCCAACTAACCTCACTCTCCTGATTAATCCTCTGTCATCCCACTTTTTCAGCTGCTTTTAAAATGTCATAGTTTCTTTCTCTCTTCCTATTTCCCCACCTTGTCTTTGAATTGCTGCAAATTGAGTTCAAAGTGCAAAAGCAGTTTGTACACTGCAAATTCAGGAGAAGAGCTGAAAGGGCAGAATCGTGCCCTTCCCAGTAGACTCGGTCAATTGCAAACTGTTGCAGCCTCTCTTAGTTTGTGTGTTCTGGCTCAGGAACAACTTTTTCTTATCTTGACCACACACTGATCTTGCTCAGCCACATGTTTTCATCTGTGAAATATTGGCAGGTATGAGTACAACTGCTCCCAGCGTGATGAAGGGCATGTTGTGCCAGCCTTGCTGCTGTTAAAAATAAAGAACATGTCAGGAAAAAGATTAAGCAACCTTAATTCAAAGAACAAACATTGGTCATATCTAGGCTCAAACAAACAAATTTATTTTATTTTTTGTTTCAGGTAGCAGAATACCTTAGAATAGCTTGGGCAGGAATGCTTCTGATGTTCCACTACAATTGGTTGCATAAGGGCAGGTTTACTCAGAAGGTAGTGGCAGGCAGGGGAGCTTGGGTTAGCTTTCTTGTGTTTCATTCCTCTGAGTTTTCTCGGCCAAAATTTGTAAGACCCATTTTCTCCCCCAAGACATCTCAGAATGATTGAACACATTTGGAGGTGAAATAGGGAGATCTAGCTCACCCATAATATTGCTGGAATGCAGAATAGCGATGCCATTTAACATTTCTTGAAATGCTGCTCTTATGAACATTGCACACTTGGCTTCACGAATACGGATTCTGGACATGCAATGCCACTGATCATCAACAGGAAAAAAATGGAAATACTTAATATGTATCTCATCAGTTCTTACAACAGTAGATTTGCCTGATATTAGGGTTTGGCCCTGAGTCTCTGGTTTTCATGCATCATCTTCAGTCAGGAGACAAAGCTGAAAATTCTCCCATTTCAGTGTGCTCGGCTCCACACAAGACGAAATCTTGGTGCAAATCTCCAGCTCATCTAATACATGAGCAACTTGCTACAATCTGCAAGACCGAACTGATTGTTGCTACAACTCCCAATGATTCTCCAGGGCACCTATACATTCACTTAGTCTGTCCCTTCCCTCCTAGGCTGCATCCACAATGCAGAAATAATCCAGTTTGACACCACTTTAAATAATAATAATAATAATAATAATAATAATAATGTTTATTTATAACCCGCTCCTCTAATAGAATACTCGGAGCGGGGTACAGCAAATTAAAAAATACAAGAATAAAACAGCAGTCAAAACTACCATGGCTCAATGCTATAGAATTCTGGGAATTGTAGTTTGTTGTAGCATTAAAGCTCTCAGACAGAAAAGACTTAATGTCTCACAAAACTACAGCTCTCAGAATTACATAGCAATGAGCCATGACAATTAAAGTGGTATCAGACTGGATTATTACTGCAGCACGGATGCAACCCTAGTAATCATAGTCTCCTCTGCATCTGCATCTGCCTTGAGGCTAAAAATAAGTTCCCAGACTACAGTTGAACTGATGTCAAAATGTTATAACTTTGTCATGTGAATAAGACCATACACAGTAATCGTAAGATGGAGAAATGGTGTCCTATAATCAATATGAAATGGTGAGAAGAAAATTCAGGCAGGATATGAAGAAACCCAACAAAAATGAAAGTGAGACTTAAGTAGAAAGTATATTTAGCAATATAAAAATTTCAGGATGCTACGTTTGTGATACCCCTCCTTCTCTGTTTTCAATATACAACTGATTACTATGAAGTGCAGAGTTCATAGTAATAAGGCAACAAGATAAAATGCAATATAATTGCTCTCATCATGCTCCAGAAGATTGTAATAAGGGGGTGGGGGCTGGAGAACCTGGCTTCTTCAGAACATATAATGACATTCTGAATTAATAGCTTCTTATTCAGCTGGAAGGATCCATGAATATGTGTCACAAATCCGTAAACAAGCAAGCTCCATTTATCCATCTTCAGAGCTACTGACCATTGCAGTCCTTGATCCTGTTGCGTGTCGGTCTCGCATTTCCTCCTCTTAAAGACCCCTGGAAATAACATGGCAGATATGAGCCACTGGACTGGTGACAAAAAGAAAAGGAACTCTTGATTGTATCTGGCCATTTCTTCCCCCAGCCTTGAGTTTATTTTTGGAGCTGGGTCAATGTCTAACCTATCAGAAAATAAGTCAAGTGTATGAAGCAAATAGGCCACAAAACCAGAGCCAGGCTAGCATTTGGACGTGTATGTGTGTGTGTTCATGCTGCTTGAGTATTTCAGATGGGAGTTGACTCATGAACTGGAGGGTAGTTTTATCTCTGTGTTGATGATGATGTAGACTGACAAGGTCAGAAAGATGATCCCACATAGCTGGTTTTACAGATCTGCTTCTCTCTTAATGCTGTTCTTTCTCCAGCACTCCTCGGTTTCCTGAGAAATAAATTGGTGCACTGAAGGAAGAAGTCATACCTTCCAAATGTCCCAGTTTGACAGGGACAGTCCTGATTAATCTTCTGTTGTCACACTTTTTAGTTGCTTTTAAAATGTCCCAGTTTCTCTCTCCTCCCACTTTCCTTCTTTGTCCTCTGATTACTTCATTTGCTGCAAATGGAATTCAAAGTACTAAAGTAGTTGGCATTCAGTGAAATCAGGAGGAAGGAGCGAGTAGGAATGGGTGAAATCTTGCCTTCTTAGTAGGTTAAGGAAAACCTCTGAATAAATCTTACCAAAAAGAAAACTGCATGAGAGAATCACCATAAATCAGAGTCCACTGGAAGGAGTCAGCATGGTATAATGGTTTGAATGTTGGAGTAAGGACTCCAGGAAACCAGGGTTCAAATCCCTGTTTGGCCATGGATTCCAACTAGATAACCTTATGTAAATGTAACTCTTGTAGTCTTAAGGGAAGGCAGTAGCAACCCACATATGTGCTCATCATGTACAAACTCTTAGTTACTTAAATTAAATGTACTTAATTTTACATTAGCCCACGTGAAGGTTTTCACAATGGTAATTCATCTGTTCATCCATGCACATATAAGTTACCATCAACAAAGGGAACATAGTTGTACAGGAGTAGGATAACAAGGATGGGGAACTGAGACATCTGGGTTTCATTTCTTTTGTCCATTTTCTAGATTTAAAATCAGCATCCTTTCTGAAAACTTTCTTTTGATTTTGTTCATGATTATGAAAATCGTTGGAGGATGCGCTCAGACCTGGGGATGCCATCAAACCTTCTAGTTTACCCTCTTAAACTTTCTTTTGGAAAATCCCCCCCCCCTTTTTTTTCAAAACTAGACTTCCTCATCCAGAAGCCGTTTATTAAAGAAAATAAATACATTCCTATTGTTCAAAGCCATGTTCAGAGACACAATGTTCACTCTGGACTTTTGGGAATCCATCCTTTATTTATTTTTGCTGTGCATCTCTATAGAAATGAGGCTGTCTTCTTTGTATTTCAGAGAAGAGAAGGATAGGGTACCATCAAAAATACCTGGACCCTGGGGGCACAGGGACCCTGTTTGGGGAATGGGCTTTCTCCCTCCAGCCATTTTCAGTGGCAAAGCCTTCCATTTCCAAATCAATGCAAGTCAAAGAAGTTTCTGCTGTCTCCCTCCTTGACCGGTCCCAGCCCCATATGTGCCAGTAAAGAAATTGCACCGAGTCTTTCTAATGCAAAAAATAATCCTTTTTAAATGAGTTCCAAAATGTTAATTTATCTCCTTTCCCCACTTTTTTTCTGTAGGTGATATGAGGCCAGTTTCTATGCCAACAGAGTACAGCTGGATAGGAGATTCAAAAGAACCAAATATGTACAAAAGGGGTAGCCGAGGTGAGTGTTTTTATTTCTAGACATGGACAAATACAAGGCTTTTTCCAAACACCTCTTCATTCCTCTTAATGCTGCCATGCTGCAAAATGAATGTAGTTTGACACTGCTTTAACTGCACGACTTAATGTTATGGAATCATGGGATTTGTAGCACCAGAACTCGCTGACAGAGAAGGCTCTAGGTCTCACAAAACTACAGATCCAAGAATGTCATAGAGTTGAGCCATGACAGTTAAAGTGGTGTCAAACAGCATTAATTCTCCATTGTAGATACAGCCTCATACTCAGTTTCACGGAGCCTGAAATTTTCCTTGAAGTTAAACTTGCTCTTAATCACAAATCTCACCTCAGAGTTTGGAAGGTTGCTGGTATAAATAGTTATAGTTTCAAGGCCACATAACTAGTTAATTGAAGTAGTTCATTGCCATTTTAGTGTAACTTCAATTTCCTGTTTCTCAACAGTCTCTAAAATAGATACTTCAAGCATCTGAATCTTCTGCATTCGGCAACAGAATTATTGCTATTATTTATTCATCTCAGTTGCACAGTCTACCAGATATTACCAAATGGAGTTTTGAAACCTTCAGTGTTTCAGATTTTATCCAGGAATCTTGAAACAAGGAACCAGGAATCAGATAATATGGCACATTCCAAGCAACATCACTTTTTGTAATTGTGCTGTTGGTATCCTAGCTATTGTGATTTCATTCAGATGTTTTAAAATTGTTGCCAGATTACCTATCAGGAATGCAACCACCATTGTTTTAAAGAAAACATGGACGCTGGGTGAGACAGTCCTAGGGGACAGTAGAATTGAGTAGTGGAGAAAAATTATGGAATATCAAGGCCACCTCATCTTTATTTATATTCTGCCTTTGTCCCCAAATTTGAACTTGAGTCAGCAACCTTTTTCTTTATTTTATGCATCCTCGCTTTCCTCCTCTTCTTCCCTCAGACTCTGAGAATTCACTCCTTCGATACCTGAGTGATGACAAGATTTTAGTCATCCAAGAAGAGCCATTGACTCAGAAGGACAACAAGCGGGATACTGGACGCAGGTCAAGGAAAAAGGGGAAAAACAGTGGAAGTCCCAACTATCCCATCAGTCCATCCATGCTAACCTCATCTGTGAATGTACGGCTTGAACCTGGACAGCAGGATGTCCTTAATTTCTCCTTACCTGAGAACAACACTGTTCCGTTGTATCACGTAAGCTCCTTTCATTCATTTGATGCACTCCTTGAGCCACTAAGGCTGGGTTTAGCATGACAAATAATGCTGACCTGAGATCCATCTACAAATGACGTGAAATTATGTATGGGTTTATAAGCTCTCTTTCTGGTCCGCATCCACCATAAACACTAAACAAAATACCAATCTAAAACTAAAAACACAATAACATATTATAATGAAACATTAACATAAGGAATAAAGATTACCAGTACATTTAAAATATAACTTATGTAAACTCAAACTAATTTCCAGAGCTACAATAACAGAACAGCAGCATGTTGTATAAAGTAGCTTCAGGGTGAGGATGGGGTTTTTTGCCCATGCAGACAAGGACTGACTTCCATCTTCTTCATGGAGTATTGGCTGAATTGTCAGAAGAGAACTGATAGTGAGGGTGATGGGCTGGGTATCAACAGTAGCAAGAAGTGACACTGACAGAGGATCTCTTGGCAAGGTGGCAAGATGTGAAGAAAACTAACGCTGAAAACCCACGTCATGTTTGTACAGTGTAAATCTATGCTCATGTAGTTAAGTGGCAGTTGTGGTGCACCACCATTCTGCTGAATACCAATATCATGTAACCAGCTACATTACCTGCAAGCACGTTTGCTGTTTCTGCAATCCTAGTGAATCAAGTGATACATTGAAAGCACAGAGGAATAAGTCTGCACCATCAAGGAATACCCAACTGAACATGCAACATTTACACTTGCAGATAGACATTATGCCATAGACAACAAATGTACAATTGCATCCTAAAAGGAGTTCTGTTGGTGCAGTGGTTAAAAGCCAGTACTACAGCCACAATGTTGTGAGTTCAATCCCAGGGCTCCAAGGTTGACTCAACCTTCCATCCATAGGTTAGTAAAATGAGTATCCAGTTTGTTAGGGGCAATTGGATTACAGATTATAAACTGCTTAGAGAGTGCTGAGTTCACTATTAAGTGGTATAGAAATGTAAATGCTATTGCTACAATCATATGAGTGTAAAACAACCATATCAGTGTAAAACATCAACAGGATGTCAGCTTAGCTTGGTTCTGCCTCCTTGGCTCTACCTACACTGGCTCTTTCATTCTGGGGTTGTCCACATGGGCCAAATAAATCATCTTCTCCCCTCCCATTCCCATGGTAACAAATCCAGATGATGCAGGGCCCAATCCTTGTCTCTGGTAAGAACTGTCCAGAAACATCCAGCTAGTTCAGCACCAAACCCATGATATACCCACCCTTAAAACTGTTTACAACATGTCCCACTGTGCTTCCTGGAGGCACTGTTACTACAGCAATTCACTCACTCTGAGTGGCACCTAGCCATGTGGTCAACACTGGGCACCTTGTTCTGACCTCAAAGGTAGTGGTATTGACTAGAACAGCAGGACACAGGTGCAAACAGCTGCCCAGCATTGCAACAGAGTACATCAGGTAATGAGGGGGGGGGGCATTAGGACAGCTCTGGACCCAGAATACTCTGGGTTGCTCCCAAAATATTCTGACCCATGTGGACCCAGCCTAAGTCTAACTCATAGTTATACCCACCAGCCCCTCTGGGCACTAACCACCAGTATGTGGGGCTGCACTTTCCCATCTTATCCTCCAAGAACCTGTGTTGTTGCCTGGGCTGAGATACGGTGCCCAAGCCATCCTTTCTTGCCACGCTAGGAATCAAAGAACTCTGCCTTGGTCCCAATTACATTGAGGACTTTTAAAAAAAAATGTAGAATTCTCTGTCTCAATGGCTTGAGTTTTCCTACACAGTTCCACTTCATTATATTTTCACAGGTGTGATTGTTTTAAATCCCAGACCAAACACACTCTACACCTAAAGAGGAAATGCTGTTTTATTGTTTCTAAAATAGGACACTGAACCTTACCAGAGTATTTACATGGTAGACTGAGTGTCTCTAACAGAGGCTGACATTTCCTTCATCCTTGATTGCTCTGTGACAATCTTTCAGGGTCAGAAAAGACTCTGGGAGGGAAATAGATTTATACAAATGCAATACAGGAAAGGAGCACTATCACCCAGCCAATCCATCACAACACTGAGGCAATCATGTCATCGAAAGAACATCAGGGAAATCATAATGCTGGTTCAAACCTCATCATTGCAATTTACAAGTTTGATTTAACTGCTCCAAAGGTGTCACAAATCTTCAAAGCCTCTGCATCAAATTTATAGAGCAGTGTTTTAGTTGGCAGAAGGGTCGATGGCTTATGGTGGACTTTGTGATAATGAACCAATATACAGTTGGCAACAAGGAGGTGGAAAATGCACTGAAAATGTGCCCGTAACTTAATTCCAAGCTTCACCATTGGGTTATATTATTGTGCATTGGCTCAAGAGGAGGTATAGATAAATTTTGTGACAGCAAATTTTCTACGGAGTTCTTTCATACAATTATTAATCCTTCTTCTTTCAAAGCTAATAGATAAATCAGAGTCTCCTTTCAAATACGACTCAAGGCAGATTGCAGACCACTCTTGAATATGGGAATAGGGCAATAATGGAAATGATATTGAAGTGCCTATATGCTCTGCCTCCCGGCCACCATATTTAAGACTCCAAATTGGCACACAACTATAACACCACTATAGCCTTTGGTTTAATCTGGCAAGGGAGGACCAATTTTCAACTCTGCAGAATGTTCTCCCTGCTTAGGATAGAGCATCATGTAAAGTGAAACTTGCTGGATCACACCAAAAGTCCGAGGAGCTTACTAGCACAGCATAAAAACAATAGCAGAGCTTGGAAAGGATACTTTGGAATAAAACTCTGAGAATCCCTCAGCCAGAATGGCTAATGATAATTCCAACTGGAGGATTCTGGGAATAGAAGTTCAGAAGTAACTTTCCCCAAGCCCTGATTAAACACATGTGCACACTTTCTGTCGATATGCGTTCCGGCGTGGATGCACATTTCTGAAGCTACTGAAAACAATAAACCGCGAGATATAATTAAGTTGTTAGGCACTGGAATTTAGCTTTGTTATACTTCATTACTTCCAGTGAACAAAAGACATTCTGTTTAAGACCATCATATCTAAATGCATGAATATGCAACAGAAAATGATTGCCGTTTCCCCCATCCTCTGCTTTCTGTTGATATATGCTGTGATTAGGGTGCAGCCAAACCATTATATTTGTTCCATTTGATCTTGTGTTAGTTCATGTTTGCTTTTTTTTAGTTCCATAGTAAACTTTTATACATTTCCTGTTATATAATGCACACGCTCCTTGCTCTCCCAGTTGTAGGCTGTTGGTTTGTGTGTATGTTTACAGCATGGATGTGCAACTATGGAAGGCTGGAGGGGGTCACATCAGCCCCTTACTTCATCTTGAGGGGAAGGCCCATACATACCACAACACCTCTTGACAAGTAAAATAAAAATGTTGCCCTCTAGGGGACATTTTTTTTAGTCACCCCGGGAATTTACGTCCAAGAGACACCTTATTTAGCAACAGGGAGTGGAAGACGGCTCCATTTCACTTTCTGTTTCAAAAAAGGGGGCATGGCCTAGGCCTATATTGGCCCAGGAGGACAAAAACATGGCAAAATGCAATTGGAAACATTTGGAGGGAAAATATGTTGGGGTAGTAGGAATAGAAGGGACCAGCATGGTATAGTGGTTTGATCATTGGACTAGGACACTGGGAGACCAGGGTTCAAGTCCCAGCTTGGCCATGGAAATCCGCTGGGTGACCTTTGGCAAGTTGCACACATACTCAGCCTCAGAGGATGGCATTGGCAAACCCCCTCTAAAGAAAATTGCCAAAAAAAACCCTCATGATATATATGTCCTGGTTTTAGGTTCATCATAAGTCAAAAATGACTAGAAGGCACACAACAGTAGCAGCAGCAACAACAACAATAATAATAATGAGTGGAAATTGACACATGTTTCTGACCCCACTGAGTCCTGGAAGTCACAAAAATGTCCCAGTGGAGTGCATTTTGCTCATCCTTTTTCTTCTGCATCAAATTAATAGAGCAGTGTTCTAATTGGCAGAAGGGTCGATGGCTTGTGATGGACTTTGTGATAATGTGATACAGTTGGCAACACGGAGGTGGGAAATGCACTGAAAAACGTGCCTGTAACTTAATTCCAAGCTGCGTTAATTCCATACCTAAACTGTGTTTCTAAATGCTCAACTGAAGTTTTGAGTTACGGCGGTGGTAGAAATTTGGAGACTGAAAGAACATTTCATTGGGGGGCAGAATTTTTATTGGGGTTCAATGCCCTCATTTTCCTTCTCCTTGCCTGTAGTTACACCCCTGTCCTTCCTCATTATTTTATAACCTCTTCTCCCCCTCAGCAGCAACATCAGCTTATACAGGCTTCCAATACGAAATTCTTCAGTGATTTGCCAGTAAGCCAACAAAAGAAAATCCTTAGCTTTAGCAATAATGTCTTGAATGTGCAGGAAGTTCAGTTTCTTTATTTGAGCCCAGATATTAATGACTATATCAACCACCATGCAACCAAGTCAGTCATGTAACCATTTGTATGAAAGGCTTTAAGCAAAACTGTCACTCAGAGTCAGTCGCTTTATATAGATGGCAGTTACTAAGGGAAAGGCTGGCTTCAAGAAGTCTGTTTTCCAGCTGAGTTTCTTTTCAACCTTTCTTCGGCTTTTTCACAGTTGGGCATTTTTGGAAATTACTGTTTTCATTACAGCTGCAGCGCGAGACGTACTCTAGGTAGCCAAAACCAGGCGGATCGCATAATGGGAAAATGCACCGAGGAAATAAAATTTACAGCAGTTGGTTAAGAGTAACTATTGAGTGTATTTTGAAAATCATACCTTCTACCTTACATGGGTGGAAAGTTTAAAACGGCAATTTAGCCAGAGTCACAGCACTTCAAGAGTAAATTCATTACCACAATGTATTTTGTTGATTTGATCTAGTCTGGAACCTGGCACATATTCTCTGCTGTCAATAGCATTTAGGAAGCTTCAGCTTGTGTGGATTCACACCTTGAGGGCATTTATAAATCTGTAGCAATGCAACAAATGGGGGCACTTTCACAGATCAATGAAAACAAAATTCACCTGAGTTTATCTCCCTGTCTTCAGTGGTCTGATATACATTCCCCCCACCTGCTTCTCTGACTATTTGTTCCAAAAGTTTCCACCCTGGTTATCACCTGGGGGTTCTGAAATGTCCTTCAGCATCTATTCCTGGATCACTGACACCAGATAGGAAACTCTGATGGGCCCATTAGCCAGTTTTCTGAGTCTTGAGAACTACATGGACTGCCCAAACTAGCAGAAAGTAAAGGGGACCCCCCTAAAAAAAATACAAAAATACAACAACAACGACAACCACCACCACCAGACATGGCTGGAAGTCCACTTCTGGTTTTGAAAAATTGCTACTCCATACCATCCAGCTAACCTGATTTGGCAGGAACAAACCTGATCAATCCTCTGTCCCAGCCCGAACAGCAAATGTATGACTGACATTCTATTCAGTAAATACATAAGTGGGCCTCAGAACATCACAATTTACTCTCATGATCATTGTGCACAATTCACAATTCACTCTTACGGTCATTGTGCACACAATGACCAAAAGTTCCCAGAAAACTTCTCTTTTCAGCGGTACAAAAGACAGCGTTTCCATGCTGCTGGAGATAGGGGGATATGTAGAGACAAGTCCAGATCTCTTCCTATGGCTGGGTACATTATGAAAGATGCCTTTGATGGGGCGCATTATGAAAGATAACTCTGATAGCCTAAGGAAGCATAGCTATGAAAATGTAGCTACAACAGGAGCTTTTGGTGCAGGATCTGGGATATAGATCTAGGGACTTTGATTGCAGAAAGGGAATACAAATGATAAGCAGTTGATGCAAAAAGTTTTAAGCATCCCTCCCCTATCTATGACTTTCATCCTGTAAATCATGCCTTTCTTTGATATTTGGTAAATGTTGGGCAAAGCCCCAGGTGGCAAGAACCTGCTCTGCCATCAAATATCTCTTTGACCCTGAATTCTGCTCATGAAAAGGGATGGTTTCATCGTTTGCAGTTGGCCTAATTAAGACTCATGCACCCTGTATAGCTTCTGCCATTGTTTTATTTCTTCCTCACAGCAAGAGCTTGGAAAAGGGGAGAGGGAGAAATTTGTTACATGTGGGTAGCTGCTGGATATATTAAACAGGGAAGGGGGGGGGCGAAATCACCAAATTGATAATTACACAGAGCCGTTTTATTTAAATAAATGTTTAGGAAGTCGCGTGGAATTGAAACCTAAAATTAAAACATTTGGAGCCATTTCATGAATTGCTTTAAGGATGCAAACTTTGCTTCGTAAAATGGGATATTTAACTAATGCAGCGTTGGCTGGCTGCCCAGGTTCGAAGCTGTCGCGCAACACTGGACTAACCGGAATATTAATGTCAGGAAACCTTTTCACTTAATATCGGAACCACTGTCCTTTTCACGACAAGGTTGTAAAGGCAATTTAAAGGTCTCACCATATGTGCTAGGAAGGAATTTTTCCCCCATTTTTTTTTACTTCCCAACCTTAATAGGTCTAATGAATTTTATGAAGCCTTGCTCCTGAGCAGCATCACTGTGTTTGGAGGGAGGAAAGAGACCAATTGCTGTAGGGCGCTGTTAATAAAACAAGTAGGCTGTTGTTGTTGTGTGCCTTTAAATCATTTCTAACCTATGGAGACACTAAGGAAACCTATCTATGGGGTTTTGTTGGCAAGATTTATTCAGATGGTGTTTGCCTTTCTCTGAGGCTGAGACAGTGTGACTTGCCCAAGGTCACCCAGTGGATTTCCATGGCTGAGCTGGTAACACATAGGTTAGTTAAGACTGATCTGTTTTACTCCTTTTGTCTAACAGTAAGGCTGGCCTTATTTTTTTGTAGCCTTTTTTTTCTTTTAAATGTTTCTCTGAAGCTTGTCAATCTCCCAAGAGTGTTGATATGCATTTCCCGAGTGTGAATGGTATCATTTTGGCTGTGTAAAGATTCAGATTTAGAGAATGATTCTTGCTGAAAGGATAATCAAAGACTTGACGTATGCAGTCCCGACATCACCGTCTTGGCACAGCTGCTCATATGATTTATTTGGATATTTATAAGCTGCCCTTCAAGCAGATCACAAGATCTCAGGGCTATGAATAATGCATTTATAATAAAAACAACAAAGTCCTTTTTATTGTACATGTATTGTTCATCATAAAATCATAAAAAACATCATAAAGTATTTTTTTTAAAAAAAAAAAAGCACACATGCAAGAAAGCAAGGTGGCCAGTTTAAAATGCCAAGCAGTCAAAATAAGTTTCAACCAGATGCTGAAATGACTGTAAGATAAGTGCAGTCAGACTTTGTGGGTGCTATGATAGTGAAGGCTTCCCTCCTTCCAGTTGTTATTCACTCTCAGGTTACTGTGTTTTACATTCTCAGGTTAGAAACAGTCGGAAAACCATGCCAGGAAGAATAATAGACCATTTAGAATATTGCCAAATTTTCTCCCAGTACTTAAACCACCCAAAGTTTTCAGGAGGAATTATTTTGCCTAGAAAAACTCATGGGTGGTTTTATTTTATTGCACAAAAACTGCAAAAGGGGTTACTGCACTGTTCCCTGAATTTTTTTGTCTGTGCACAAAGCAGGATTTTGCACGCCATATTTTTGTGCACAAAATAATTCCTCCACAGCACTTCTTAGGACATTCAAATACAGGGAGAATGCTACAGATGATTGTTTCTTTTCTCTCACAACAGGGAGAACATAAGTATAATTATTCATCCCCTTATGCAAGGACATTAGAAGCACTTTGAGAAGATCCTCCCTTATCTTACAAACCTTAAGACACATAGTCAAGCTGGTATAGATAGAGTCATTCCTTCAAATATTTGGGTTCAAAGACTTCTTGTGTGCTGTTCTTTGGTAGAAGGAACCAGTAAATGATGATGGTGATGATGATGATGATGATGGCGACAATTTATTTACAAATTTAAAATTAAACGGTTCCCTACCCACAGACTTACAATCTAATAGACATGACACAAAACAAGAAGGGAATGGCAGTGGGGAAGGGGATGATTCAGTTTGCTGGTATGTATCATCATCATCATCATCATTTACTTGTTCAAACTGCAATGTGAATTGGCTTGATCTAATTTCATTCGACAGAGTATAAATTGAAGCTAATCAATCAATATGGCAGCTCATAGAACTTTTCAACACTTTTTATTGGCCAGTTTTTCAGTGCTGCATAAAAAATAGGCAGATTCTACATTCTACTCTAGATGAACACATACTTAGTATACTTGTCCTAGTATACGTGTCCTCAGAATGTGCCTAAGCATCCATATACTTTCTTCAGAGCAGTCTCCATATACACATTCCATGCTCTAAAGTGGCCACAAAAAGTACAGTATTAGACAGGGCCCAATGTAGCTGGATGGCATCCTTGTAACAGTATGGGCAGGAAATTATATCCAGTCTTCTGTCCAAACAGCATGAAGACTTACCTCAGATGCTATTTCTGGAATCTACAGTGGCATTCACACTCTTTTTTTTTATTGTCCCAAGGAGATGCAGATCACCATGCTGATGCATATTGGGTTTATTGTTCCCATTTTGTTTTGGGTTTGCAAGTCCCTTTGAGTCATTGTAACCCCTGTGTATTGTGCGTTCTGGTTGGCCCAGTAAAGGTATCATTGTTTTGTGGATTTTGGATGTTACCGTACTTTGGTCAGTGATCATAGATAAGAGGGGTTTTAAAGCTGACCTTTCTCTCCACATTCTCTCCCTTTTGTTTCTTTTCTGGTTTCATTTCACTATGCCTCTATTTTTTCAGTAGTGAAATAATGAGAAATAAATATCTGTAGCTGGAAGGAAAGTCCTTCCTATTTCTTCTCTTCTCAAGATCCACAAGCAAGAATGAGGGGGAGAACAACCTCAAAGGCAGCTTTTATTTTTAGCTGTGCACACACACCACACACACAAAACGTGCACGTTTCTTCTGTATCTTATGATGGGTTTAGAGTCAGCTTACTGAACTCGAGAGATAAGTTAAGCCTTCTGGCACCGTAGCTGCTGCTCGGTGGAGGAAAATGCTCAGGATGAAGGAGCTGTAATTTTTCAAAACAGCAGCAACAAAAAGGGGAACCTTTTTTTTTGGTTCAGTTTGAAAGAAGCAAGTGCAGCACAACAGCAGCGGTGATAAAGATGGGGGAATACTTTACATCTGTAGCTCAATAAATTGCTTATCTTGGTGCTGTGTATTGCACTGTAGGAGAACCTTAGAGAGATATAACATGACTGGGCAATCCGACACCCACACATAAGCCTCACTCAGCGGCTGTGGCTGTACTTGCTGCTAACGTATTATAAGCACCACAGTCTGTTCAGAAAAAAGCCCATGATTTCTCTTTAGGAAGGTGACCATCAGAGGTGCAGAGACACCAGAGCCCAGAGGTCAAAGCAACAGGACCTTTTTATCCGCTGGGACAATATATCACTTGTTCCCCACCATACCCTACACCTTTTTTGTTCTAGGACTCATTTATTTGTCTTCGTGGCCCATTTATTTGTCTTCCTGGCCATCGTGTCCCCAGCACTCTTCTCCAGCCCCACATCTCAAAAGAGGTTTTTTTTTCCTATCAACTTTCTTCACTGCTCAGCAATCACATCCATACATGGTGGTGAGAGTAGAATGGCTTTGATGATCCCAGGAGTTTTAATTTTTTACATATACAGTGGTCCCCCGGGTTGCGAAAGTAATCCGTTCCAGGATTACTTTCGTAACCCGGAAGTGTTTCGCAACCCGGAGGACCGCATTTTCGGATGCACAGCACGCCAGAGCACACTGTTTTAAAGGGCCCGGGTTGCTTTTTTTTTTGCAACCCGGGGATTTTTTCGTAGGCCAGGGCCGTTTTGGGTTCCGGGGATTTCGTATCCCGAGGGATTCGTATCCCGGGGGACCACTGTATTCACTATTATAGTGAATAGGCTGCCACATGATCTAGAACCCTGCTAATAATAATAATAATAATAATAATAATAATAATAATAATAAATAATTTTATTTCTAGCCCGCCCCTCTGAACAAGCAATTGGGGCGGGGTACAGAAGAAAGTTAAAATCTTTTTTTGACAGTAACAGTATATGCATTAACCCTAGGAGGTGGTATATAATCCACATTATGACCTAAATCTGATTGCTAGTACCAACTAAAGTAGAGCCATTGAAGCAACTGGATTTACCTACTTTTTGATTCAACAGTTACTTCTATGGATCTACTCTAGTTGGGATAAACCAACAGAATGCCTTTCAAGGATATATCACACAGCCACCACCCGTGTTTGTAGAAGTTAAATGATTTTGCATGCCCAAATTCAGCTAAAATCCATTTCAAATGCACATCCGTCCAAGAAAATACATGAATTTCTTTGAATTTGTTCTGGATGGATGGAGAGAGTGAGTAACACACCCATTTTTCCAGAGCCTATGATGTGACATATGAATATTTTTCATAAGAATAGAGTATTAAAAGATTATATTTTGACTTTTGGCTTTCCTTGATTATATGGCGGATAGTTGGAAGCAATTCCACAATCCCATTACGAACTGAATCCAATCGATCAAAAAAGTAGGCAGAAGTTGATATTCAGAGATACTCACTTTAATTAAAATATTGCAACAAATCAGTATGCTCATTTTAAAATGATTGAATCTCCTGCTGAGAATGATCAACAGGAAGACAATTGAGTTGCACGTACAACAATAGTATATGTGTTACAGATGTACATTGCATATTGTGGTTTCACATTGTGGTTGCACTGCTTAAAGCAATTGAACACACAATCCTCAACTGGCATACATATGTACATTTTTTTCTAATCTCAGCCATGGTAAAAATACAAAAAACATTCAGGATGATGGGGACCAAAATCAAAAGTGAAGACTAAGTATAATCAATCTTTTCCATCATGATCCAAACTAGGTAGTATGGAAGCGATATATGATCTAACATTGGAAGCTACATTTCAGGATAGAAGTCTTTTAGGGGGATCTCTTTCCAGATTTTTTAATGCAACCCACTTTTTGCCCACTTCTGGTTTGAATTTGAAGCCATGTACACTGTTCCTGCATACGGTGTGGGTGCACTGTACTGGGAAAAAGAAATCGAACAACCCTAGCTCTATATTCCTAATCTGGTAGCAGCTACGCTTCATTGTTGCCTCCATGCTAACAACAGAGTCGGAGGCACATTACAAGCCTGTGTTTGAATCATGTGATATTCCTCCTCCATGTAGCCCCACTATTATAAAAGTAACTAAACATTACAGTTACCCTGCAATAAATGTTATTTATGCCCTACGTATTGCAATATAATTAATTAATCTGTTTCTGTGCTTTCATTTGCTCCTAAGCCAGGCACTGGTGAATTAAAAACTATCTGAGAAATGGAAATCCCATTGATACCGATGATTTGCTATATCACGGCGGAGAGGGTTGAAATTCTTTTGTCAGATATGATTTGTAATTCCCACAATCCTTTTCTTCTGTGTAATAAACAAAAGTGTTTGAGCCTGTGTTCCTTGAAGAGAATCACACAGCCCATTGCTGTCTGAGATGCGTAAGATCGGAACAGGCTTGAAATCAGATGTGAATCTCCTTGATCTTCTAATCTCCCAAGGCAAATTTCAATAGGCCAGGACTGTGTTCATATTAGTGCAATTACCTGCAAACATAAGCTGGGGCCTTCTGCGGTTTGCAGATCAAAAGCCTTCTGCTCAGATCTGATATCAAAAGGTGTATTTAACCTCATGAAGCTCATTGCCCAAATAAATTAGAGCTAAGCTTCGATCTCTCTCCTGTGAACACTGAAGGGACTGATTTAATGAAGTTTCATAGTGGAGGCAGAAGATGTTTTACTGGTAAAACTATCCTGCATTACTATTTCACTGTAAAAGGATTTCCCCCAATAGTCAAAACAAGGAGGGGGGTTGTCTTTTGTTATGTCTTCTCATGATTTGGTCAAAGTACAACAATCTCAGTTTAGTAATCCTGACTTCTAGGGATGGTTCAGGTTTGATCTGCTCTAGGACCCATTAATGTCTTTTTTTGCAGTCCATAGTATCAGTAGAACTCTTTCATAGCACCATGTCTGAAATGAGTTGATTTTCCTCCTATCAGCTTTCTTCACTGACCAGTTTACTTTCTTCAGTCTGATTTGCTTGGAGACAACAGTAAGAAGGAAACTCATAGAATCAGGGGGTATACTACATTCAGGTATCTTTCAAACTACTGTAGACTTCCGTTTATGGACTGGAGCCACTGAGAAGACACCACAAATAATCTCAGTACCACATTCAGAAATACAAATATGTGCCTTCAAGTCACTTGTTGGCATACGGCAACCCCATGAATTCCATAGGGTTTTCTAAGGCAAGGAATAGTCACAGGGGATTTTACTGGTTCCTTCCTCTGAAATGTAGCCAACAGCATCAGGTATTCGTTGAAGATCTCCCATCCAAGAACTAAGCAGGCTTAACCTGCTTAGCTTCCAAGATCAGACAGGATTCAATACCTTAAAGGTATTCACACCAGTCATTTATTGAATTAAGATTTTCTGTCTGCAAACCTGTCGAGTTTGGAACAGTTGTCTTGTGCATGTTTTGAAACCTTATTTATTATACCATCTTTTGGAAAGGATAGACAAATGGAAAAGGGCGAAATAGGAAGACATCCTGTTAGTCAGTTATAATGTTGTAAGCTAGGTTTATTCTCATAATTGTTTAGTATTCACATTTACAATCATGGAACCATTGTCATGACTGCAAATGACCTCAAAACCACCTCAGAAACCTGGCATCCATACCAAGAGAGATACTTCTGCAGTTTTGATGAGCAAGATGATGAAATTGCATCAGGGTCCATAGGAGCAATCCTACCCGCTGCTCATGCTCTGAATACATCATCCTCCTGTGTCCATTTCTCATTTCTGTCCCTGGATTTTCAGATTGTTTTAGAAGTCGGATGAGGGGACAGAGCATAGCTACATATCTGATGCAGCATTTCAGGCACAAATTATGTTGTAATATTCACTGGCCTGCAAAATTTCATGTGAATGAATTGTCATTTACATTTGCTTTGTTCCATTCATCAGTAAAAGGAAAATCATCCCCAGCCTTCATAATGAACATGATTTTTTTTCTTGATAAGTCATTTTTTTAAAAAATGTTTGGTTTCATTACTTCATTCAGACTTTAAAATAATCAAAAGCAGCTCCTTATATCTTCTTGCCTTGAGCTGTAGCATCCATTAAAGCCTTTCCAGAAGTGTAACCTAATTTTCCTATGGAAAATACTATTTTAGTTATCTTGGGGATGGACTTCCATTAAACAGTGGTGCTGATAGGCACTTGTCAGTCATCCCTACACATGCTTTAGTCAGAGGAACGGTAGGGTATACAGTGGTCCCCCGGGTTATGAATCCCCCGGGGTACGAAAGAGCCGGGGCCGCAAAAACGGCCCCGGCTTGCGAAAAAAAACCCGGGTTCCGGGGAAAAAAAAGTGCCAGCCCTTTAAATCTGCCGCGCGGCACTACAAATAAAGCGGTCCCCCGGGTTACGAAGATTTCCGGGTTACGAAAGTGATTCCGGAACAGATTACTTTCATAACCCAGGGGACCACTGTAATTCATTTTCTGTGTTTAATTCTAACAAGAAGGTATCCATTAGAGCCAGCTGTATACTTACCTTTTAGTAGACACATAGGAATACACTATAATGAACCCTCATTATAGTCCATACACCGTATACTTAGTAGTTTTCTAACCCAAGTTTGTTGTTTGTAGTGTGAATGGGCCCCAGTCTCCAAAGTCTACTGGTGCATCTGTGTTGTTGAAATAATGCAGTTTGACACCACTTGAACTGCCATGGCACCATCACACACAATCCTGGGATTTGTGGTTTTGTGAAACACCAGTCCTCTTTGGCAGAGAAGGCTAAAGACCTTGTAAAACTACAAATCCCACGATTCCATAGGATGGAGTTACAGCATTTAAAGTGATATCAAACTACATTATTTCTACAGTGTGGATACACCCTGTCTACACCTTTGACCATTGCCATAACATACTGGTTCCCAGTCTAACACTTTCTCCCTACCTTGGCTCCTCTCATCAAGAGTTGGAGTTGCAAGGAGAAAATGTCTTTCTCTTTACAGGCCAAATGGAAATTACTTCTAATAAAGGAAACTTCTCCAATTAACAGGGGCCGTGGAGACAGTTAAAGGAGCCAAATGAACCACATTTTTCAACGTCTTAAACTAATAACGTGAGAATGGAAAGGCTGATGAGAAGATAATCATTTCTCCCCTAAATATGAATAAATTATCAGCCAGTGACAGTGCAGAGGGAGGACTAATGGAAAAGCTCTTTTGTTGCAACACTCTTGCTCTCCATTCCCTTTCGGAGTAAGAAGAAGATCAGTGTGCTTCATTCATATTTTAATATCGTAAATGGCTTTATAAGTTTCCAGTATCCATTACTTATATTTTCCTGGTGACTTTTAAAACAAAAGTCTTGGGCAGGGGAAGTTTTTTCGTGTCTTGGGGTGAAGGAGAAAACTAGAAGTGATGATTTTCCATTTGGTGGTAGCAGAGGAATTTCTTTCTTTTAAGGCAAAGCTGACCAATTGCATGGAGGCCAAGGGGCAATTTTTCCTCTCCAAATTCATTGGGGTCTCCATGCCCCCCTCAGCAAGCCCAAATATCTGTTTTCTCTGCAATCTTTCTCAAAATACTGTAGTGTCAAGAGGTAATATTTTGTGCCATTTTGAGAGGGTCAGCAGAAAAAGATGGGCTACTGTAGGGTTCTGGGGTGAATATGAAGGTGAGATAAGGGTCAATGCATTTTCATTCGCTGTAGACGTTCTTTGTGGTTTAGGGACAAAATTGTGCAAAACTTTGACCAAACTTTTGTTTAAAAAGTGGAAGGTTGGGCACTGGTGGGGAACTTCAGGGCTACATGTTAAGATCCTCCGTGGTCATTATTTTTGTTTCCTTTGTGTTCAACAATAAGCCTGCCTTTGCACTTTCTTCCTTGATCTTCTTCAGTAGTTGCTCTAGGTCCACAGTTTTTTCTGCTAATAATATGGTGTTGTCTGCATAATATTAGATTGTTGATATTCCTTCCTCAAATTTTCACTCCTCTGTCTTCTGAGTCTAAGCCTGCTTTTGTTATAATATGTTCTGCATACAAGTTGAAAAGATAGGATGAGAAGATGCAGCCTTGCCTGACCCCTTTGCCATTTGGGAAACCTTCAGTTTCTCCATGTTCTGTTCTGTCAGTGGTCTCTTATCCTGAGTACAGATTCCTCATCAGGACTATCAAATGTGTTGGCACTCTCATGTCTTTAAGGGCGTTCTACAGCCTTTCATGATCTATGCAGTCAAAGGCTTTGCTGTATTCTATAATGCATTATGCTGAATGACATCACCATTGGCCAATCCCAGGTCTCACGTTTTGATGGTTTTTGTGTTGCAAGAGAGCAGGAAGATGAGCTGAAATGCATTCATCTATTTTTCTGTAATTGGAGACATTGCAACAGGCATCTTCAGAGACCTCCAGGAATCCCTGCAGGCTCTTTGTAGATGACATCCTTGCAGCACATCCAGCTAGAAGAAAATGGCTGGATACATCCCTACTCGTGCTTAAAAAAACAGCTTAAAAGCTAAATTAATTAATATAGTATAAAATAGAACATTTAAAACAATACACACACCCCCTCAAAGCTCTTCCCTTAAACACCTTAAGTTCTAAAACCCGGTTCGAACATCTGATTTTTTTTAAAGCCTTCTTATTCTTTCTTGTCTTCATTCTCTTCTTCTTCCTCCTCCTCCTCCTGAAAGGAAAGGGGGAAGAAAGCCTTAGAATTTAATATTCACTAGCCAGAGTACAGCTTGTCAGTGAGCATTAGTGTAATCGCTGCAGAGACGGTGAAATTTCTTCTCTTCCTCAGGCAAGGACACGCTGATGTTGCGATGGAAGCATTTATACCACTGATCTGCAACTTGATTTGCTGGAAGTCACATTGAAAAGCGAGACCCCATGCCTTGCCTTTCCCTTTTTGTATTGCTGCGAAATCAAATGGCCAGCCTTGCTGCCATCCTCTTTGCTTGGCGCCTTCTTGAGTTGGAAGGTTGCCAGGTGACACTGCTCTGAGAAATAGATTTGTCCTTGCAGTACAGGAAATCATCAGGCACTTCCCGGTTTTGTTGTTCCTCTTTGCCATCGAGTTGGCTTCAACTCATGGTGACTCTGTGAATGAGAGACCTCCAAGCCCTGCTCAAGTCTTGCAAACTCAGGGCTTCCTTGATTGAATCAATCCACCTGTAATGAGGTCTTCCTCTTATCTTACTGCCTTCAACACTCGTTGCTGTTGTTGTGTGCCTTCAAGTTATTCCTGACTTATGGTGATCCCAAGGTGAACCTATGACGGGGTTTTCTTGGCAAGATTTGTTCAGAGGAGGTTCACGAATTCAACCTTCCTCTGAGAGCGCCAGTGCCTCAACAAACTACAAATCCCAAGATTCCATAACATGCAGCCATGACAGTTAAAGTAAAGCAACAGCGCTATAATTTTGTCATGTGGATAGGCCCCTAGTTACTGTAGTCTCGTGTATAACCTCCAGCAGAACTGCGCTGGAGGTAAAGCAATAGACTGATCCACCAGAGGGATCAATTTTTATGTTTTATGTTCTTTACCAGTTCCTTTTTAAAAAAATAAATAAGAAAAAAAACAGAATATAAATCCTTTATATCAAAGGTTTTACCTCTCAAGCAAAGATTACCTATGGCCTTTGATCCCTGGAGGGGATGCACCTCCTTGTAGAGGAACTTTCGAACAAGTCCATGACCTTGGTGGGTTTTGCGATAATTCAGATGCATATAATCTAGAATCAGTCGCAAGTGACTCAGATTGGGAAGTCTATTGAATTATAAGCAGAGATAAAGACAAGGTCCATAAAGCTTGTATGATAAGGCAGCCCTGATGAGAAACATATTCTAGGCACATTTTGCTCTTGAAAGGAGACTGGACATTTGCCTCTGTCCTCTGGGATATATTAGAGACATGACAAGAGGGACAATTAAGAAAAATGGAGCCTGGTACAGCCATAGCAGAACAGCTCCCAGGAGAGATTTTTCAAACCTACCAAAGTATAGCAGAAAGTAGGAAGATTAATGATGCTGGACAGCACCCAACTCTAATAGATATAGTTCCACAAATTCTTACATGATGCATCCATGGTATTGAACAAGTGTCTTTCTTGATGATGGTGATGGTTGCAGCAGCTGTCAGAAATATTTAAGCTGTCCCTGAATGGTTGCATGTGAATCTATAGTTGCCCTCTTGGAATCACTTTTCATGTATATGTAGAAGGCAATGAGGAGAATAAGCTGGTATAGATCTGACTTATGCAATGGGGCAACTTCTCAGTTTCCTGCAAAACCAGATTGAAAGGTGCTGCTATTTGATAAGAGGACCTCAAAGGGAGACTTCAGGAGAAAACGAGCAAACATGCATTTATCAGTTAAGTTTGGTTTCATGGATCTAGGGATCTGTCTGGTTAATGTCTGAGCCCGATAAAAGGTTGCATGATTATTTTTATTTCACTGTGTCGCTATGAGACAGTAGCAGATAATCCTATATGATCAGATTCTAAAGCCCGACTGTCAGCACTTCAAGGAAATCCCTACTAGTCATTCCAAAAGTAATCTGATCTTTTTTGCATCTATTTTCAGTTCTGTTATTATCTTTGAAAGTGACAAGAAAACACAGGGTGGTCGTTTAAACTACGAATCTGTGTTCCAGAAGATCCAAGGTGGCATGATGTACAAAGTCTCATTAATAACTTTTGCTGTCTTGAACACACTTGCTTGGCCACATGTGTTCCAATTTTCATTTGTGAAATGTTGAAGGGCATGGACTGAACTGTAGAAAAACTAGCCCTGTTGGTCATTCTGGAAAAGCCAGGCCATTTCAGAGTAGAACAAACAATTAAAACTGCTTGTGTGGATCCAAGGAAGATTGTTATATGCTTCCCGTTTTTGCTCTCCAATGGTTTACTTTAAAAAATAGCAGGAGCTGTTGATTTTCCTTGGATGTTGTCGCTATGTCTCTTGGAGATGCCTCCAAATTAATACAGCTTGCAGACTGCAAATTAATGGTTGGAATGCATGAAGTGCTTGGTGTCATCAGGTCATTAATACGATATTAGGAGGCGATGTCAGGAAATGATGATAATTAAAGGCCTGGTGTGGCAACCTTGAAGGACACTTATGCGAGTGATTCCCTCAGAGTCAGCAAGCTGGCTTGTCTAAATGAAGCACTCCTCAAGCTAAGTGGGGCTTCCTATGTCAAACCTTCATTAATTAAATACAAATTTCATAGAATTTATTAAAGAGCCTATTAACAATCTGGCTAAATTGATATTTATCACCTCTACAACGCAGCCCCCTTTGCAGATTAATTAAATCACGCAACTACTAGCGGCCTCTTCTCCCACCCTGTTAACATTGGCATATCCTAAAATGATGTGAAATATTTGAAGATTGGTTACAAGTGGGTGTATCCTTGTTGGCTTCAACAGGCAACTGTTCTTCTGAATTACACAGACTATTTTCTATTAGGATCATGGTAGTTAGAACTAGAATAAAATGTTTCACTGTACAGTGGAACTATTTAAGTTTTTCCATTCTATGTCATGTTCCTCCAAGTTGTCCAATTCTTACCCCAGTCATTAATCAGGATTCTGTATTTGATGGGGGAGAGCTCTTATTGAGAGTTAATTTCTTAGGATAGTATACTCTATTAGCTATTTAGTTAAATAAATTTTATGAAATATTCTCTCCTGGATCAACCCCTCCCCAACCCAACAGAAACTTCATTAACCCATGTTCCAATGGTTGGCAAAATGGACCTCAGTCAACTACATTTGGGGGTGACATACAATTGCGACATTTGTGTCACAACTGTGACTAAGGTTGTGTCCACAACAATTTAAAAATTGTTTTTAAAAACCCATGATTGTTGAAATCCTCATGGACCGATGAGAATCTTCACAGTTTGGGATTCATTCCTCACAAATTTGAATGTTGTTTCCATCCTTATTTCAAAGTGAGGGTCTCACACATGAGCATTGGATGTCTTTAGTCCCTTGAATGCATTCATGCAAAGAACATACATGCATACATGAAAATGTAACTCTATTTGGCTTCTTCTGGCAATAGAACGGATTCAGGAGGAAGCACTGGCAGGTGCCAACCTTGCTTGTTTCAGATACAACCCCTTCCTGACTTCTAAATGCTTCCATTGATAGATCACACAATGAAAACTATTCTGAAGGAATGAACAAAGGCCAGATAGTAAACCTGTCCATTTTATGTCCGTTGGCCAATCATTCCTTCTAAGTCAGCCCCTAAAGCTGGATGGACATGTAGGTTTCATTTCATCAAATGAACAATAAAATTATAGCAGGCTGGTAAAAAAAAAGATGTTCACTTTTGGACTGTCAGCAGTCCCAAAATAGCAGTGGAGCTTGTTGTAGATGTCATAGCTGATACAAGGCACTATTTTAAAGGCAGGAGTAGGCATTTTCAGCCAATTTTCCACTCCTAGTACCATCTGGGGCTGAACAGACTGCCAAAAATGCATGCATCCATATATATATATATATGGAAATGGCCAGAAATCCACTTCTGGTTCTGAACTAGAATATTTAGATGTTAAGCAGCATGCAGGAACACGGGTCTGGGTAAAACTATTTAAAAGGTGAAATGCTTCTTATTCTTTTATGACAGTGCAGGAATGCAGTAGGTCCTTGGTATCCGCTGCGGTTTGGTTCCAGGGCTCCCATGGATGCTCAAGACCCATTATATAAAAAAAAATCCATGGATGTTCAAGGCCCATTTATATACATTATATAAAATGGTTTGCCTTATATGAAATGGCAAAATCAAGGTTGATTTTTGAATTTTTGCAGGAGGGGGGATATTTTCAAGCCATGGATCGTTGAATCTGTGGATGCAGAATCTGTAGATATGTATTTGATATTTCTATCAAGCAGAGTGCCCCCTGTGGCATTCTGGGGTTCTCTGGGGCTGAGACTGTGTGACTCCCTCTAGGCCACTCAGTGGGTTTCCATGGCTGAGTGGGGAACAAAACCCTAGTCTCCAGAATCATAATCCAATGCATCAAACCACACTGGCTCATTGCTCCCTGATAAGAATTTTTCCCCTAATTAAATTTTCTTTCTGTCCTGAAGTTTCTAGCTTTGCAATAACTTAAAAATTCATGTGAGTGTTTAGAAATGCAGTTGTAGTATCCAAAGAAAAGGACAGATAGAGTGATGAAAGGAATACAAACACTGGAAATATAAGAGTTCTAGGTGCAAACTGTTTTAAATGGCTCATACTCTGCAATACTAGAAATTTGGAGACCAGAGGAAAAGTCCATGGGGCACCCATGGGGCAAGGCCCTTACTTTGCTTCCCCATAGCTATATCCCTGACTACTGTTACCACTTTGAGGGTGGGAAGGAGGGAGGGAAGTATTCCACAATAATTATGCATACCAGGTCATGGAAGCATTTTTGACAGCTCTGATTCTTGTGTGTGTTATTCTGTAGTCTTCAAAGGCAGAAAGTTCATGTACATAATGCACTTTGTTTGACTGTGGCATCACTAGGTAGGGTGCCAGCCGGTGCAGAGGGTGTTACCTGGGAAAGGTGCACATTCACTCCTGCTGTTCCATCACTGGGCTTCCTCCCCAGGGAGGCAGCCTGGCAATGAAGCCGCTGGGAAGGGCAAGCATTTGTCCCTCCTGCATCAAAGGGGCCAACAACCGGATGGCACATCTCTGGAATATCACCCAGTGTGGTCCCTGCACCCCCCCACACACACACACACGCACTCCACCCCAGTGACTGGATAGGGCCAAAACCTGCCCAGTTTATGGTAGAATCATACAACTGTTGACTTGGAAGAGTCTTGGAAGAGATCATTTTGTCCATCACTCCTTCCCATGCAATATGCCACATCTCTGGCATCCCTGGCAGGAGACCATCCAAAGTCTGTATAAAAACTTCCATCAAAGGAGAGTCCATCATCTTCTCAAGCAGTCCATCCCACTCTCAAACAGCTCTTACTGTTCAGCTCTTACTGTTAGGTAGTTCTTTGTATTCGCTTGTTGTCAGACTAGTTTTGCCTTTTGGGGTATCTTGGAGAAGACTTTCACCTTGCCTCTTCTTGTGTGGACCAGCTGTGCTAATTTTCAGAAAATTTGTGGAATAAACATTTCCATCGTCATACATTCTGATGCACAACGGGCTAATACATACAACCCTTTCATTTAAAAACCATGCATTTGCCTGGGGTATTTTAAGGACCAGATTGATGTACGTGAAGGCAAATGAAATTTTACAAAATTGTTATCGTTCCTGTCAATGAAACAAAATAAGCTTAGGTTTAGAGTCAGAATTTTTGGTTATAATTTTTTTAAAAAAAAATACATTAATTATCTCCAATCTATTTTCATTTCAGTTTTGCATCAACTGACTGTAGTTATGATCATCTCTGCACTATATACATACATACACACAGAGAGAAAGAGATAATAGACCCAAGAAACTGGAATGGTTAGGGATAATAGACAGCTTATTATTATTATTAAATTAACTTCATCTGAAAATGTTGACAGCAGTTGTCAACACACTGATGAAATATGTATCTCAGCAATGAATGACATTACAAATGTCTGTTAACTATGTTAACAAATGGTTTTTTAAACTGTCATCTGTAAATAAGTCTACTGAATTAAACTGAAGAACTGGAGCATTACTGTAAATTCAGGGCCAACCTATCAGAAGGCAAATTGGGATAAGTATCCCAGACAGCGCATGTTGGGTGGTGGCCTTTAGGTAGAGAGTATATGCCGCATGGCCTCCTTATCTCCTACACTAGCCTGCCATTGTTTTCAATTGCAGGAGAGGAGATTGTCCCATCTTCATTGGGGAAGAGAGTTGATGGCCTGCCCATTCAGCTTTTGTATGTGCAATGGGGCCTGATATAATTGTGTTCTTTGCCTTAGGCAGCAAAATGGCTTGGTCATGTTTGTTAAATTAAGTAATTTTTTTATATAATAATTTTTGTCTTTCGGGAAAATTCAAGGAAGTATGGAAATGTAAGGGTGATGATATATATTTTCACATTCCACTGATAAATGTTTCTAGCATACTTTTGGGAAAAGCATCCTTGAATTCTGTTCACCTTGCTAAACCAAAAATTTAATCTATTATTCATTCATCACTTCAAAATATTTAGATACTATCCTCTGTCAGTGCCTTCAGCTACTGTTGATCCAGGGATGGGGTAAGCGACCTGAGGCCCTCCTTACACTTGGAACTACAACTCCCATGAGAGCCAGACAACACAACAAATGGTGAAGAATGATAGGAGCTGTAGTCCTCAAACATGAAAACATACACTGCTCTAGCTGTCAGTGAAGAATTGCTGACAATTCCTTGCATAGTTACTAAATATAGGACTGGGCACAACAGTGCTACGAATGTACTTCGCAGCCATATGCTTCTTTAAAATAATTTATTAATTGCAAAAGCTACTACATACACAAATCAGTAGGGGGAGGACAAAGTCCCTTACTATTCCCTGTTGTGTCTGCCAACAACTGACTTTCTAAAGTCCCAGAGTTGCAGTTTCTGAAGCTGTTCACACATTTTAGCAGTGTTTGCAAATAGCCAAATGGTACAACAATTTTAGAGCATGTCTGTCTGGGCTTTCAAGCTGTTTGACTGGCTCAAGAAGCTACATCATTTTCCTTTACAGTATGTTGAACTCGCCTTGGGAGAGAGAAGAACTGAGGCTCAATTTTGATTTTGAAAGAAAATCAAATAAATAAACATCTCACCCTTCCAAACCACCCCCTTTGTTTTGCTCTTTTCAGAGACATCTCAAATGGCTGACAAATTCTTTTCTTCCCAGAACACGTTCTCCTGGGTCTAATCTGCACTGCAGAAAAAATGCCGTTTGATACCACTTTAACTCCTATGGCTCGATGCTATGGAATTCTGGGATTTATAGTTTTGTGAGATAATTAGCCTTTCCTCTCTGGGACCTCTAGTGCCCCATCCTACTACAAATCCTAGGATTACATAGCATTGCTCCATAGAAGTTAAAATGGTGTCAAACAGCATTATTTCTACAGTGTGGACAGGGTGACCAGACATCTTCCTTTTCTAGGACATGTCCTATATTTCAACCATCTGAACTGGAGGAATTTCACAATGTCCTCCATTTGGTGCATGGCTATCAAGCATGATTTTTACATTTATATGAGTATTTTTATCTTTCCTCTTGAATGCACTACCTTTTGTGGTGCCTTGGCCTCCTTTGCAGTTAGATATCTGGTCACCATGAGATGCACTCTAAGAAACAAATTATCTATATTAGGGTCAAACTAGACAAGACGAGACCACGGATTTGTTTTTAATACTAGCAATGGGCTAAAAAAAAACCTATGAAGTCAAAGGCTTTCATGGCAGGCATCCGTAGGTTTTTTTGTGGGTTTTTCAGGCTCTGAGGCTGTGTTCTAGAAGAGTTTATTCATGACGTTTCACTTGCGGCTGTGGCTGGCATCTTCAGAGCTGCTGGTGAAATTGCAAACATCTCAGTAAAACAGGGCTTTGTTGTGGCTGTGAAAGAGAGGCTATGAAGGGCCTGTACTTTGGGGGACAAAATTTTTATGGGGGGGGGGGGGTAATGCCTTCATCCTCCAATTCCACAGATACACTCCTGGAAATGTCCATTATATTGGTGTTGGAATCTATGGAGCAATAGAGGTAGACCCTTTCCCTGCACCACGTTCTTTTTGCTCCATGGATGACTCCAAAGCAAGGGAACCCGTGTTTAAGATATTCCTTGGGTGACCTTTCTTTATTGATACCGTGGATCCTTGGCATCCCCAGGGGCTTGGTTCCAGGACCCTCCGTGGATATCAAAATCCATTGATGCTCAAGTCCCTATAAATACAGTGGCATCATAAAATGGTGTCCCTTATATAATATTGTAAAATCGAGGTTTGCTATTTTGGAATTTATATATATATATTGGAATATTTTCAATCCTTGGATCCTTGTATCCATGGATAAAAAATCCGTGGATGTGGCGGGGCAACTGTACATTCATGTTGCAGCTTTAAAATTAAAACACGTTGTCCTTCATCCTAACAGTCTTTCAGACTATTCCTTTGCTTAAAAGGCAAAAAGGAACACAATAACCCCGTCTCTGTATCCTGCATTGCAAAATCGGTTTTGTTTTTAATGCTTCTTGTAAAAGCTTTCTTCAGACTGAGGGTAGGTTTTCGGCTTCCTTCCCGTTAGAACTACCAACCTGCTGACTTGGGTTGTTTCTGTGGCCTTCTTTTTCCTGCAGATAAGACAACTCTGATCATGCCAGTGAACTCTTTTTCTTCTACTTCTTCTTCCACTCCAAATGTAAAAACATCACATCTTCTTTCTCTTTTTCTTCCTTCTTGCAGAGGGCAGGAGATACCGTCGCTGGAGATTCTGAAAGGTAAATCTAAAAAAATTGCCTTCTTGTTGTCTTCTTTGTGGATGTATTTGGAGAGCTATTTGCCACCTGTTTTAATTTGAACATTCAAGAAACTTGCTTGAGGTTTTGTATTCCCTGGCTATATTGCATTTGCAAAGATTGCCACATTGTACACAGAATACAACTAGCAGAGTTCAAAAACTTTCTGGACCACATCACCTGTCGATTACATGGGGAAAAGATGAGCCAAGGATCAAATGATTTCAGGGGTCTTTTTGAAAAATCAACATTTCAGTTAGAAGTACAAATTGCAATTCATATGTTAACTGAGATAAATAAATATATTTTCCAGATGCAGTTCAAATTGTACAGCTTAATCTTCCAAAAGTTTGTTAAAAACCTATTTTTTTTTCAAATGGTTGGATTTAAAGTCGAAATTCAGTTGTACTTAGAGACAAAGCTATATTTAGAAAAGACCTATCAAAATCAATCACATTGATTTCTGTGTTTCTTCCTGGAAGGATTAAGTCTGGATCCAACCCAAAGACATTAAGCTGGATCTAAGCCAAGCTTGTTGGACCTGTCTCCTTATGAAATCAATGGGATAATTTAAGTTGAAACGTAACTCAGTTCCTACAGAAATCAGTGGAAATGAAGTGCAACTAACTTACTTTCTGACTAAATACATAATCAGATTCTTTTTGAATTTCCATAGGAAAGGATGGGGAGGGTTTTTCTCCCAAGAAAATTGGCTCACTCTTGACTATGGACTTTATTACATGGAGGAAAATTGGAAGTTTAAATGGGGTTTATCCTTTGAAAATCATGCAATTTTCAGACACAGAGCCATTATCCCAGGAATAACCAGGGAATAATGTTATTCCCCTTGAAATTTTCCTCCAGTCTCCAAATTTCTAGCATTGCAATTGACCTTTTAGAAATGTAGTTTAAGCATGCAAAGGAAAGGATATGGTAGAACTGCAAAAGCCTAGTGCTAACACTTCTTGAACTGTAGATGTACATGAACACTTTTCTTTTCTTTTAGAAAAATCATTTTTATTAAACATAAACACAGTCATAAACATTTTTAATGGAAATACCCAATGCACAAACAACCATGACAAACACTAACAAAACAAATTTAAAAAATAAGCTTCTAAACAAAAATAAACATACACTACTGGACTTTATTAGCAGTTCAGTTCATGAAATGTAGGATGACTTCCACAGTACAGATTTACTTCCTAGTCCTATTTTGTTTAAACAACTATTTTAGATGTAGAAAATAAGCATTAATGGGTGGTTATTTTTATCATTATTTATTAAAATATTATTCCACTGCAAGTGCCCAAACTCTTCTCCCCCATTTCTTTCTGTGCCATCCAGAAACCTGTCTTGCTATACTTGATTTAATTCTTATCCATTTCATTGTGAGCAAAGTGTCTTGGGGATTTTTTTTTTAATTCATGTATGTATGTATGAAACAGACACACAATTGTGTTCTGAACAACTTATGTGTTTCCAGTCTGAATTCAAAGTCATGAATTTAAAGCCCTAAATGGCTTCTGATCTTGATACTTGAGAAAGTGCCTCTATTATATATATATATATATATATATATATATACCTGTCCAAAAATTAATATCAATTGGAGGGCCCCCTTCTGTATCCCACCCATATGGGGACACATTGAAGGAAGATATAAGAGAGGGCCTTCATTGTGCTGGAACCCCAATTGTGGCATTATCTCCCCCAGTCAGTGGCAATGCTGGGATCTGTTTGGTGCCAAGTCAAAAGTTGGCATTTTTTTAAAGCCTTTAGGCCTAAATGATTTTATGGTTGCATTATTAAACATTGTTGTTGTTGTGCCTTCAAGTCATTTCCAACCTGTGGCAACCCTAAAGTAGGGTGACCAGATTTCCTAACTGCAAAAGATGGCAAGGCAACCACAAAATGTACAAAATTCAAGAAAAAAAGTAGCCTGTTACAATATAAAAGCTAACAATGTTACTATAAATACATTCTTTTTTTATAAATACATTCTTCTTAGTTGTTTGAGCATTGGGCCATGACATCTGCAGAATGGGGTTCAAGTCCCTGCTCAGCCTTGGAAACCCACCTTAAGCAAGTCACACTCTCTCAGCCTCAGAGAAAGGCAAAACCCCCTCTGAATAAATCTTGCCAGGAACACTGCATTATAGGTTTGCTTTAGGGTCACCTTAAGTCAGAAATGACTTGAAGGCAAACACCACCAACAATATACATACATACATACATACATATATATGTATAATAAACATCATCATCATCATCATCATCATCATCATCATCATCCCACTCTTTTCCCAGAACTGGGGCCCAGAGCAGCTCACGACATTAAAAGAACACACTAAGAATAACCACAATAACACTTCCAACTTTCTTCTGCCGTGATCATTAACTTTACCTTCCACATTTCTTCTTATTGTGTAATGCTAAGCAATTAGATAAAATCTACCATAACTTTTCTAATCCCCAGACTGTGATCTTAACTTACAACTCACACACATAATTCTTACCTGTCTATTTTAACATTGTAGTCTATGTACAAGATGGGGATAGAAATATTTTAATTAATAAATGAACAAGCCATAGACATTTTTCCCAGTTGCCCTTGGAAAATACAACAACCCCCTGCCCCTTTCCTTTGAGCACAAGTGAAAGGGGAACTTCCACGCTCCCTCCGTTCTGTTGCGTACATGACTTGTCTTGTTTCGAAACGTATGCTGATGTCTGCCACCGCCTCCGCCTCCTTTTCCCCCAGTCTGAATCTAGCTCAGATATGCAAAGGCCAAATTCTACGCTGAGCATACACGCTGCAGATTACTCGGCTGAGTTTCTAGCTGCTATGCTGAGATAAGTGTAATGGTGTGAGGTTTGAGTGGCAGGTGTTAAAATGCCCTATTTTCAGGTATTTCAAACTTTTGGGAGATTTTCAATTACATGTTAGATGGCTTTGAGAGTGGATTAGGCAAACTAATGGAGAGGCAAACTGTTACCAGTTATTGGCTGCAATTGCTTAGTGGAACATCCATTTTCAGGAAGAGTATACCACCAAATATGTCACTGGGACAGTAACAATAGGACAATCATCTTGAAAACTTTCTGGTGTGCTTTTATATATGGAAGGGGAGAGTGCCATCTTCTCCTTTGCCGCAGGCAGCAAAATGTATTGGGACAGCTCTGATCCTTCAGTCTGATCCAACAGTATTCTTCTTATATTCTTGCATTCTTGGCTGTGCCTAATTTCAGCTTTCTATTTCTTGTAAAAAATAATATCCTGACAATTTTGATATTCCCAGAAAGGCTAAGTGTTAACATGTTAAACATAGGTTAAGCATTTCCCCTTATTTGCATTCCCCAAAGAACCAAGGGACCTTGTTTTATCTACTTTTGAAAGAGATTTCGCCCACAGCCCACGTTCCATCTTTACACAATGCCTGCAATGAAAAGTGGGGTCGATGCATAGCGACGGCTTGCTTGCCCTTCAGAGAGCTGTGCCTTGCCACTTCTTTTAAACGGGTGGTGCAGTCAATCATAGATCCATTAAGGCAGAAAGAAAAACATTTGGTATCGAGCGCTCTGGGCCTTATGTTACTTCTTATGCTCAATGTCAAAAGTTGAAAAACCAAACGGTAGGCTGAGATGGATGGTTTATCAGGCCAAGTTTTATCGTTACAGCTCTGTCAGATTTTCTCGGCAGATTTACGTTCTCTTTGGGAACCGCTGAGTTTTCTGACGCAAAGAGAGCAAAAAAAGTTTTGGGGTGTTTTTTTGTTTGTTTTTACTAAAGTAAACTACAGCTTTCAGTAGAAAGTGGAAGCACTGAGAATATTGGCTGGCATTCTGTACTGCAGTTATAGATTCGTGACCTAGACGTACAGATCCATAACTGTTCTCTGTGTGCCAATTTGAGGCCCTATTGTCACAATTGTAAATGCTTTCCAACTCTATTTTACCAGGCAGCAGCCACACCAAGAGCATAGGTCTGTTCAGCAAATGATCAGTACACAGAACAATGATATTTCCAGCACTCCCCAACCACCTAGCAAGGCTGCAACCATCAGAACAAGGAGCCCATCACAATTCCTTGTTGCATCTTTGCTTGCTAAGAAGAAGGGGTGAAAAAAGCATCCTCCTGCACCCCATTTGCCAGCTGAACAGACCTCTGTCTCTTGCTGCAGCTGCTGCCTTGTAAATTAGGTTTAGACCAGTAGCTGTTACTTATAAGATTACCGCATTGTGTTCTCAGAACGTTCTCAGAATGGTACAAAACAGAAGCGGATGAGACCAGAAGTGGCCGTTCCCATCTTGTACCGTTCTGAGAACATTCTGAGAATGCAATGCAGTAAACTTAATGATTACACATCCATAGTTAAGTATATTATGCAAACTATGGGCCATTACTATTATTAAATATTTATTATTAGTTGTCATATTATTAATGCCAGTTTGTACCCCATCTTTCCGCCAACCAGCAGTTAACAAAATAACTAAAATCTAGAGATGGAAAGAATATTCAAAAATATTTTTTTTAAAAAAAAATGGTCAAAAACCATGTTGAGAATCCTTGATGAGAAGAAGTCTGAACTCATGAGAATTTTTGCAGTTCAAGACTTATTCTGCACAAAATTTGCGCACAGCAGTTTCTGTCTGCTCTGTTGCCACAGCAAACTACAAATCCCAGAATTCCAAAGGATGGAGCCATGTCAAACTGCATTGTTTCTGTGGATTGGATCCAAGTCTACCCTGGAAGAGTGCTAGAAAAGAGAGAAGAGCCTCCCCAGAAGTTTTCCAAATCACACTGCTACTACTTTACTGCGAGGGGAAGGCAAAAGGAGGAAAGAAGGGGACAAGCAAAGAGGAGCTAAGAAGAATCATGGCCTTCCCAGTAGGCTCAGGCAAATGCAAACTGCTGCAGCCTCTCCTAACTTGTGTGTTCTTCCTCCTTAATAACTTTTGCCATCTTGACCACAGTTTGATTTTGATTGGCCACACCTTTCTCAGCTTTTCTCTGTGAAATATTAGTGTATGTTATGGTCTTAGTGGTGTCCCCATACTTAGGGGACCTTGTCCGCCAGCTTTTCCTCTTGAGTCATCTGCCCTTGAGTGGTGTCAAAAAAGAATCCGATTTCCTGGCTCTTGCCTTTCTACATCCCATTTTATTTATTTAATGGGAAATGTAAATTGCCTCCTTGAAGAGGCACAGAGACAAAACAATCTTGGCCTTGGATTATGAATGTGTCTGCGGGTGCCTGCTGCGTTCTTTAAATGAAACAGCTCTCTCTTTTTTTTTTAATCTTTCATTTTCGCCCTAATTAACATTGTGTGAACTGCAGAAATACTGGCATCATAATTACGTAAATGTTTGTCCTTATTGCTAGCTTGATGCATTTATTTAAAGGACCCGCGTGTGTTTGGTGGATTGTCACTGGGTGGCTGTTCAAAGGAACGCTTGCTGCTTATTCTGAATGCAGCAATCAGAATTTTATTACGATTTCTTTATACGCACAGCTTGGCAGCTCATTAGGCATCATACACACACCTTGCCAATATTTCCCTAGAGCTCCTGGTTACCAAACAACACCACTTATTTGACCCAACATTGAAAGCCAGGGCCTGGCTTTCATTAGGCAGGGCATCTCGGGCAGCAGATTTGGGATATTACCAAGAGGAGAAAATTGCTAGTAATTTTCTCAGTTATTGTAGTATTTTTACTGCCAGAGGAAAGTAGAGATATATTTGGAATTATCCGCCTCATGTGACAAAATAGCATACCTTTCATCATTTCACTGACATAAACTGTAACACATATGGCCCAGCATCATCAGAGTGCAGTTAAGAAGACAAAGGTAATTAATGAGGAAGAACACAAAAGCTAGGAAGGGGTGCAGCAGTTTGCTTTTGCCAGAGCCTACTGGGAAGGACTCTTTCCCTATTCCTCTCCCTGCTGTTGAATGCCTCACAAAGCTACAATTCCCAGAATCCCATAGCATTGTCATGACAGTTAAACTGATTTCAAACTGGATTGTTTCTGCAGTACAGATTCAGCCACTATTCCAGGGCACAGGAAAATGGGAAAACCACAAATAAAAACTGCTATATTATTATTATTATTATTATTATTATTATTAGAGAACATCTCTCTAGAAATTTCTAGATCCTCCAGCCCAAGTCTACTCTCAACATCTGCTGGACATTGATCATAGAATCATGCTGAAAAACCTACAAATACATAGAAATGTGTGCTCTCTAGGAATCTCTAGGTCATCCGGCACGATTCTGTGATCAACCTCTGATAGAAGTTAACCATATAGTTACACTGGAGGATCTAGAGATTTCTAAGACAGCATTCAAATCAAATTTGTGAATAATCAAATCTGCAAAACTAAAACCTGCAAATATGGGAGGTCAACTATGAAGATTGCAGGTAAGGTCAAATAGGGCAGGGGTACTTGAAAAGGACTGGCAGTCAGTATCATCAGCCCTGCCAATCCCATAGCCCTGTGTTTTGACCCTGCAAGCCTGCACCACTGATAATCCATCAGAAAGTGCAAGGCATTGCATTAAGCCATGCCCTGATAGATGAAAATCCAGCAAAACATATATCCTTCCTCTCTCAACAATCAAAAATATACAGAGTCATTGGTATATCTTCTCAGCAGCCTCCAGTCCAAAAGCAGCAGGAAAAAGAAAGAAGAAAAAGTGGTTTCTCGATCACAGCTGGGTCTCCTCCACCAGCGCCTCAGGCTGCTGACCCTGAAAGAGATGCTGGCTGTAGCCAAATCAGCAGTAGGCTGGCTCTTTTGCTCCCGACTGCTGCTCATGCCAAAAAAAAAAAAAAAAAGCAAGCGAAGAAGAGCAAAGCATTAGATCTGGCAGCACTCACAGCCTAGGTTCGAGGCCAGCAGCTTTCTGGATTTGATTTTTTTTTTTTCCTCCCAGAAAAATTAGTTTCTGTTGCTTGGGTGAAATACGTGGGACCCTGCAGATGTCGTGAAACCAAGGAATCACGAGCCTGGCTTGCACAGTTCAAACACCCACAGTCTTCTGCATATATTGGCTCTTCTCCCACTTAATAAGTATCGTTTTGGAGCTGCCAAAACCTTCCTGCTTACCATGAAAACGTATATTGGACTTATACAGCCATTCCAGGCCATACCTACAAAACCTGGTCTTTGGTTACAAGAGACTAATCTGGAATGAATGCACATAGTCGAGGGTGTCTGTGTGCAGAGAGGCTGGGATTTCGTAAGTGTATGTTGTGCAAGTTGCTTTCTTGGCATCCTGCCATTCCAGGCCCTCTTTCCCATTTTGAACTTGCAGACTGCTTAGTTTTTATTTCATATTGCAACCATATACTCTGTCAAAGAACCAGAAAAAAGCCTGGTGTGGAAAGGGGGGGGGGATGAAGTGCCCTGTGTGTTGGGCACACTCCGACATTTATCCTGTAGCTGCAATATTACTATTGCTTTCCAGGGCAGAAAGCCACAAAGGTGTCATTCTTGGAGTCATCATTGACCCAGTGAGAATAGTTACCTTTGCCACTATGAAGAGGGGATGAATGGCTCAGCAGCCCATTAGGGGTACATCAACAGTCTAGCAGCTTACAGGATCTTGCAAATCCGTGTGAGTCTGATGACTCAGAGCGGCAAGGAGAAGAGGAAATCCCTTGTAGGGATGCTCAAGGATTTTATTCAGTCTCCTGCTTAGCATGCTTCAGACCCACCTCTAGAAAAGAATGTCCTTTGGGTTTCAGCCTTCTCCAAATATCGCAGTACTGCTCTGTGGTTTCCCTGTGTGTATGTGTCTCCAAGTCAACTTATAGCAACCTCATGAATTTCACAGGATTTTCTTAGGCAACAAATACTCAGATGTGGTTTTCTGTTGCCATTGGCTTCCTCTGAAGTATAGCCTACAGCACCTGGTGTTTGCTGGAGGCAGCCACCCAGTAGACCCTACCTTGTGTCCCGACTAACCATGCTGGTGGAGATGGAGAGACTAAGAGGAAGGCATTTTTGAAAGAACTTTGGGCCAAGGATGGCTCCTGAGAGGATACAAGGTCTGTCAAGTATAGAACATTACAGGTCATAACCATACTTTGAGCAGTGCCCAGAAACAGACCAGTAGATGTTGTAGCAGGGGAGGTGCATGGTCCCTGTTACCCATTAACACTCTGGTTAAGTAATGTACATATGAAGTGAGTTTTTTCACAGGTGCCATGGGCCCTTAATGTTCGCCTCCATTGTAAAACTGCATACCCTCCAACATTTTACAGATTAAAACAGGGACACCTTTGGCCAAGCAATATCAGGATAAGGCCAAGATGGCAAAAGTTACCAGTGAGGAAGAACACACAAATTAGAAGATGCAGCAGGAGTTTGCTTTTGTTGGAGCCTCCTGGGAAGAACAAGATTCCACCCGTCTTCTCCTTTCCCTCCTGATGTTGAGTACTTTGGTACTTGAAACTCAGTTTGCAACAACTGAAGTAGCCTGAGGACTAAGGGAGAAAGTGGGAGGAGGTGAGAGAAACTGGGACGTTTGAAAAGCAGCAGAATAAGTGGGACAGCAGAGGATTAATCCAGACTGTCCCTGCCAAATCAGGATAGTTGGAGGGTCTGAAATTGACTGAGCATTTTTACCTCCAGTATTGTGTATTCCCCCCCCCCCCCAATAAGATACCTTTAATGGGCTGAAGCCCAAAATGGGATTGTGCACATTTTAAACATGTGGGCCTCTTTGTTTGTGAAGGCTCAGCTCCTTGAATGGTTAGTACCATATATTTTTAACCCTCTCTTTCTTGACCCTCAGTCCATATGAGTGGCCTAAAGGAGAGGACAAGGCAGGTGAAGGCTGTTGCGGAAACTTCCTTTCTCCTCCTCCTCCTCTTCTTCCTTGCTTTTGTTTTTCCTTCTATGCTTGCAGAGACTAGACAAACAGTCAGAAACAACCTGGAGGCCCTGTGTTTAGAGATGAGCCCCCAAGGGTGCAAATCCCAGCTATGTGAGAAGCCAGATAGAGACCAAAATAAATAAGCAATAGTTTGTACTGCAGATAAGCTTGGAAAAACAGGCCATCTGTGTTTGCAATTGCATTGTTCTATAAATTAAGGATAAAAGTGATTCAAAATGCATGCAAACCTACTTAGAGATTTTAATTTCTGAATGCACACAACCCCCATCTGTTCTGAATCCTGCAGACAGTGTGGCTGCCATCATAGCTTTCCCTTGGACTGGCACCAATTTGCAGCTATTTATTATCACCGAACCCTTAATTACTTGAGGGGCAGCAAGGTGCAAGATGCTCATATTAGGATGTCTTCTGCTATAAATAGCCAATAGCCTGAGACAAAGAGAACTGGATGGAACATATCAGAGTCAGAAAGAGAGAAAGAAAGGTTCGGGATGGCATATATTATATATGGCTGTTTGCAGGTGCCCTATAAAGTCAAGTTTTCATCATGTGTAGCGATGTTTCCAAAATTCTCAAGTTTTGCAGTTCCAAATCAATTACTTGCATTTTCTAAGTATAACTCATGCATTAGGAATCACCCATTGTTCTGGTTTGCTATGGTGTGGTATAATCTGTGTCACAGATTTCTTACCAACCTAAGGTAAAATATCTTCTAACATTTCCCAGGTGAAAATTAGGAGACATGTGACCAAGAAATATCTGAGTGTGGTTAACATGGTATGAATGAGGGAGAACCAAACAAGTTAAGAGAGACTGCAGCAGTCTGGTTTTGCCTGAGTCTCCTGGAAAAGACAAAACTGTGTGCAAACTACTTTTGCACATTAAATTTACTTTGCAAAAATTGAAATGAGCTGAGGACAAAGGGGGGAAAGTGGGAAGGAACATTTGTCTGCAAATGTGAAATAAAACAGCCTCCCCCCCCCCTTAGTAGGGATACTGGATGATGCATAGCCCAAACCCTGGTTCTGGTGCAAACAGACTAAACTAGAACTACTTATCAGCATCCTACCAGGGTATACCTGCATTTTAAAAACTTACTATTTTCTCTGGATCTGAAAATTTGGAGCTCTCCACTCAAACACTAGGTGGCTGATTACATGAACTTCCCACTGAGCTGCCCAGTGTCACAACTGCCAGTTGCTGACCCATGGCATGCACTGGGCAACTCAGTGAGATGTGCATGTGATCGAAAAAGCCCTGGTGGTGCAGTGGTTAAATTCAGCCACAAGGTGTGAGTTCAGTCCTACAGCTCCAAGGTTGACTCAGCCTTCCATCCTTTCGTAGGTCAATAAAATGAGTGCCCAGTTTGTTGGCTTACCAATTGTAAACTGCATACAGAGTGTTGAGTTCACTGATAAGCCATATAGAAATGTAAATCCAGCTTCAGAATGGGGGGCATTTGTAACACGGGAAGATCTGTGCATCTCCCGGGCCAGGTTATTCTGAGTTGCCCCTGCCCAATGCAGACAGGATGGAGGAGAGAAAAATGTCCTTCAGACCACAGGTTCACATCAGCAAACCATTCCTCAGTGCAGATCTTTAAAACCCTCCCCTCCAAAAGAATGCAATAAGTGGATACAGAGGTAACAACAAGCAGCAAAACCCAACAAACTACAGTTGGCCTTTGATACCCACTGAATTTTGGTTCCAGGACACACACACACACACACACACACACACACCGTGGAAACCAAAATCCATGGATGCTCAAGTCTATGTCTTCAAGTTGACTTATGGTTACCCCATGAATTTCACAGGACTTTCTTAGGCAGGAAAATACTCAGGGGACCCCATCATACACAATGGTGTCCCTTCTATAAAATGGCAAAATCAAGATTTGCTTTTTGGAATGTATATTTTTTTAAATATATTTTTTAAGCCATCAGTGGTTAAATCTGTGGATGAAGGATCTATGGATATGGAGGGCCGACTGTATATTGAAAGACCTCACACAACTTTAAACCAGTTTTGAAGAACCTTCCTTCCTTCCAGTATTTTATCAGTGCACATATACATGTTAATAACACAAAGTCAGGGGGAAGGGAGATACATATGTACAGAAATCCACAATAAATATCATTTTAATATTTCAGATTTATTTTAGAACTTCTCCTAAGAAAACCAGGATTCCAGATGAATGGAAGCCCTAAATACCCTGTTGGTGCCAGATATCATCTGATTTTGGAAGCTAAGCAGTATTAAGCCTAGTTAGCACTTGGATGAGGGACCACCAAGGAATACTTGGTCCTGTATGCTGTATTTCAGGGGAACGCAATACCACACACCCCTTTGAGTGTTTTCTTGCCTGTGAAATTCAGGGAGGGGCACCATAAGTCAACTTGAAGGCGCAGAAATGCCAAACACAGCAAATCCATGGAACAACAAATGAAAGGGATGGAGGAAGTGGCTCATTCCTAGGAAAGGGCCAGACCACAACGGTAGAGCACGAACATTGTATGTGCCATCAGCCCTCCGTATCCACAGATTTGTTTATCCACGAATTCAAACATTCATGGCTTGGAAATATTTTAAATATATATAAAATCCAAAAGGCAAACCTTGATTTTGCCATTTTATATAAGTGACACCATTTGACTATGCTATCGTCTATACTGGGACTTGAACATCCATGAATTTTGATATCCACAGGGGGTCCTGGAATCAAAACCCAGTGGATACCAAGGGCCCACTCCAAAATGTCTCCACTTCAGTCACCAATATCTCCAGTTATAGCTGAGCAAGTCTCCTGCCTGGGGACCCCAGAGATCCACTGCCAACCAATATAAACACTACTGAGTTCTGTGGCCCACTTGTATGGAGATATAGGGCAGCTTGCAGTGCTGGTAACTGTGCCATGTTACCTTTCGATCACTCTAGTGACGATTGTTTTCCATCTCCTTGTTCCCTAACCCCCATCCCTTATGCTTGCATTAATAGAGATCAGCTAATCAGCTTTGAGGATTGTCAAAGCAGATGCTTTCCCATGCGCCAGTTACATTTTCCTAGATGGATTTTCCTCTGAGCTTCCTTTCTTTCCTTTTTTTTAAAAAGCAGCCTTGTCAAGAAGGACTTTTATATCATTTTCAAATCTGCTTTACAGACCCAAACAACACACCTTTGTTTTAAATAACTCAAAAGACCTGAGCAACACTTTTTAAAAAAAAAAAAAAAAGGAAGCTGTTGTTTTCTTTTTCTTTATTGAGCGGCACTCAGAACTACCTCCTGTTCTTTGATCCTTTTCTGTGTACAAGAGAAACACGTGGTGTAAGTCCCATAAAGCAGACAGGTAAATCTGCAGACTGTCACTGAGAAGTATATAAACCATATTATTACTTCAGATTATATTTGTGCCAGATATGAACTTTTTTCCTTTGTTTTCCCCAATCTCTCTCTAGGTATGTGAGTTCTGCCCCTGAGCGTCAAGGAAGCACATCGATGAGGAAGGTAAATCATTACTAAATTGCTGTAGCACTTCTAACAGAAATAGTCCATTGCTAAACTTCTGATGTATAGTTATCTCTGTGTTATTTTGTCTAAAGCAATGGTGGATGCATCTGACAAATCAGTGTGACTTTTGTACCGTGGCTCATGCAGTTTTCTCTAGTTAGCAACATGAAATTGACTGTTAAAATAATGCAAAAATATATATTTTTTAAAAAGCCTAGCAGAATTTTTACAGTAAAAGCCAGTGGTTGGAAAAGTTGTTGGGGGGGGTATATTGTATATATGTGATGATAAGTCAAGAAATTTATGCCCAAAAATTGACCCTAAAACCCTGGGGTGACTTATATATGGATCAATACAGTGATAGTGTTTAGAAAGATCCTGAAAGAAGCAGAAACCTCTGTGCCTCAGCAGTGATTTTAGAAAGAGCTGCCAGCAGGGAGTGTTTGTATCTGTGTCTGTGTCTGTGAAAGAGGTTATTCCTTTCCTGATCCGGTGTTAAAGACTTCTCTCCCCACCAAACCCCATGTTTAAATTCACTTCCTTTCCAATCCAGTGTTAAAGGCTTCTCTCCAACTGAACCCCACATTGTTTCCCTTTCCAATCCAATATTAAAACCTTCTCCTCCAGCACCAGGGAGAAGGAGGGATGGAAATGGTGTTTTCCCCTTTAGATCCTTTGTAATAACCCCTAGGTTTTACTCTCAACTTATCCACGGGTCATATCAAAATCCATGATTTTGACCCCAAAACCTTCCATCGACTTATACACGTGGATGACTTGTACACAAATATATATGGTAATTTTCAGAAACCCACCAGCCAGCATGGGTTGTAGTCCAAGAAGATGACTTCTCTCTTCTAGTATGTGAGCTTTGTATTTTTCCTTCTTTCTTGGAGTTTGACAGTTACTGTCCTTTTATCTCTTAGTGCTGAATCCCAAGATTTGGAGATGTGCATAAAACACTCATAGAATAACTTCACCCCCAAAATAGCTGGTATTCAACGGGCCTGCTGTGCTTTCCTTCCACCTGACTCTCTCTTGAACTTTGTTCTAACAGAAACTGAATGCATTTTTTAAACCAGTGCTTGTCTCTGTTCATGCTTAATTTTGCTTACTCTGCAATATTTTAGATTCTTTGTCTTTGGGGTCTTTCCTGTTACTTTATAGCTTTTGGCAAATGACCTAAATCAAATTCCTAGTCATCACGTAGAGTAGACTCATTGAATCAATTAGATTTACATAAGTGTTGAGTCATATTCTAGCAATTTATTCAGTGAGTTTCCTGTAACCAGGAGAGAGCCAATGTGGTTTTGTGGATTTGGGTATTGAGCTAGGACTCTGAGAGACTAAGGTTCAAATTCCATTTTGGACATGGAAAACTATTGTCACACTCTCTCAGGATCAGAAGAAGGCAAACCTCCTCTGATGAAATCTTTGCAAGAAAACATTCTGATAGGATCACCTTAAGTTGGAGTCGACTTGAAGGCACATAACAAGAGAGCCAGTGTGCTATAATGCTTTGAATGTTGAGTTACTACTATGAGAGGCCAGGGTTGGAATCCCTACTCAACTACATAAATCCATGGGGTGTCCTTGGGAAAGTCACACTATCTCAGCCTCAGAGAAAGGAAATGACACACCTCTTCTGAACAAATCTTGACAAGAAACCATGTGGTAGGTTTGCCTTAGGGCCATCATAAGTCATTTGACTTGAAGGCACAGCAATAACTGTAGCAACCACTAACAATTGGATGCTATCAAAAGGTATTTTAATGACTGGCTATTGAGGCTTTTTAAAAACAATTTTTATGTTCAATTGACAACATTATTATTATTATTATTATTATTATTATATCAGGAACTGGACTAGGATGCCCATTGCAACATTATGTTGCAGATCTCAGTTTTTATTTATTGCTGCATTGGTTTAATCCCTTCCAAAGCCATCTGTGTTGATGGACATGAATACCACCATATAGTATCAGATTCCATAGTTACATTGGGCAGTGTATGAAGAAGTATGTCTCTTTATCTGTCTTGAGCCTCCTGGCATTCAGTTTCATTTGATGATCCCAGGTTCTGGAATCTTCTCCTTCTCTTTCAGTTAATCCAATCTGGTTGTAATGATTATAGAAAATGACAGCAGTTCAAACACATTCAGCCAGCTTAACCATTTGGCAAGGTCCAAAAACATACAAAAGATTGACATTAAAATAGAATTAAACTATTGACAATACTCATGCATTCAACAATGATTAAAAGTACAATTAAAATAGTACAGCATCCTCTCCACCTAATATTGATAAGCCACCCCAGGGTCTTTATGGACTGCATAGTTATAGCACTATGATGCCACTTTAACTCCCTTGGCTGAATCCTCTGGAATCTTGGGGCTTGTAGTCTGAGGAGGCACTAGAGCTCTCAGGCTCAGAATTTGAAATCTGCACATCCCATGTTTCCATGCCATGGCAGTTGAAGTGGAATCATAGTGCTACAATTGTGTGTTGTGAAAGGGTCCTTAGTGCTCCATGCACTACATAGGTAGTGGCTTTATTGCACATGAAATTGTCCTCAGTTTTGTAACTTCATGCAAAGTGAATGCATCTTCCAATTAAAGATATTTGTTTCCACCTTTATCTGAAACCTAAGTGATGCTGGGCCCTGTTCTTCAGGAGCTCCTCCAGTGCAGGACCCACTGATATGACTGGGAGCTATACAAGAGCAGAAGTAATGCTTAGTAGGTTGTGGCTGGAAAAAAAATTAAATAACATGGGGTTGCATCCAGTCTATTTTCTGACCAAAATCAGTGGGACTTGACCTCAGTGGGAACTACAATCCCACTAAAATCCAGTGAGACTGGGTCCATCCCATAGTCTATAATTATGTAGTGTGAAAGGGCCCTAGAAAGCCAGATACTAGGGGGGAACGAATCACATACATCTCACTTCTTTAGGATATGTCATTAGAGAGTCAGTGTAGCATAACGGTTTGCGTATTGGACTACGACTCTGGACACCAGGGTTTGATTCACCACTTGGCCATGAAACCCACTGGGTAAACTTGGGCGAGTCACACTCTCAGCTCCAGAAACCCTTGTGATAGGGCCACCTTAGAGTCGCCCTAAGTCAGAAACAATTTGAAGGCACAAAACAATGACACAGATGTATAGATATTGATAGAGATATTTAGGAACAGTCCCAGATAATCCTTCGCCATCCCACTTTTTCAGCTACTTTTAAAATATCCAGGTTTCTTTCTCCTTCTCTGACTTTCTCCTTAGCTCCTCAGCTTCCTTCTGTTGTTGCAAACTCAATTCAAAGCGCAAAAGTAGTTTGCACTCTATCAACTAAACCAGGAGAGGACAAGAGGAGTCAGAATTTTGCCCTTCCCAGTAGGTTCAGGCAAAAGCAAACTACTGCAGGTTCTCCTAATTTGTATGTTCTTCCTCATTAATATATTTTGCTGTCTTGACCACACTCTGATGTTTCTCAGTCACATGTGTCCTAGTTTTTAATCCACGAAATGTTGGGAGGTATACATTCAGACCCTCAAATGTACCAATTCAATGCTGCTGGAAAACAAGTTGTCAACATCCATGAGCCCCATGTTGGTGTTCATTTGCCTGGTGTTCTTCCTGCCTTCAGACTGTTCTTCAAGGAGTGAACACAGAATAATTAGCTGAGATGCCAAACACTTTGAACAGAAGGCCTGGCAGCTCTGTTGTTTTGCAGTGCATTTAGAACTGTATTCTAAGTAACCGAAAGCAACATTTTGTCGCAAAGTGCGCAATTAGGGAGGCATTCAAGATTTCAAACAAGGCACCAACTTTGAAAACAGCTGCTGCTAACACTCATTTTCTTAAGATTTCATATATGTGACTTCTGAAAGGAGAATGAGTAATCTGTTGCATCCGAGAGCAAATTTGTCACTTATAAATGCAGATCTGGCTGGTAGAAAGAAAGAAGGTTTTACCTCTCAGCTTGGATTACTCCAAAACTAATCTACGTAGTTCAATTCCCAAAACACTGTCAGTAGCTAAAACTGACAGGGATACCTATGGGGGGGGGGGAGGAATCAATAGAAGATTTTCCACTGATAAGAGGAAAGCCATCTGAATTAAGAAGCAGGAAAAAGAAGCTTTAAAATATTTAAGGCAAAGATGTTCTGGTTCCTTTGGGGAATTCCATCAAGGTGCATCGCAGCCATGAGGCCCCAATGTGATTGGCAAAGGCCTTGCCACAGTGAATATTCCAGCCAAAAGATAGTTCAGCAAGTGAGAGAAGAGAAGGAATAAATGATGCCAGGCCCATTGAAGCCGTGAGCAATGCATGAAGCAAAACCACATGCTCAACATCCTGCACTGCAGATAACTGGCTCATTTGATGTGCTACTTGCTGTGGTTTAGTGGGAGACAATACCACAATTGTCAGCCATACAAACACCCACCTTCTCTTCCTGTTTCTCACAGCAGCCCACTTTATCATCTGCTCTTGAACATTCTTCCCAACACCACCGACTTGAGACCCTGCTATCTAGAGGCCCATTTAGGAACAGAAGCTAGGACTACATACCAAGCATATGAGTTTGTATCCCTCCCCTTTCCACACGGCTCCTTTGCTGTGCTGTGCAGTTTTGATACTTTCCTTATGCATTTCACAAACTGAAGCTAAATGCTGAGCCAGTTGCTCATTTCTCAATGAACTTGCTTCGATTCCCACTGCCTCTTCCAAAAGTCCTTCTTAATTATCTTCTTTTGAACAATGCAATTGGACATGCTGTTCAGCATACAAATAGGAAAACAAGAAGAATGAGGCTGATTGACTCCTATTTTTAGAGACGCTAATCCCTTCTGCTTTCTTTGATCTCTTTTGCTTGCCTGATCAGGATCTTCAGAGTCTTTCACAGTGAAATAGAGAGGGGTGTGTTGCTGCTGCCGATTGAATGAATACTCTGATTTGTGTGTCTTGCAGTTGGTTCTTATGAAACTTATCCGGTTTTAAGCATAAATCTTTTACACTCCCAGGGAACTGTTACATGGGCATCCCAAGATCTTAGAACTGGAGCAGATTCATGTGGCTTTAGAGGTAGTTTTAGGGTCATTTTAAAAGCAGCTGAAAAAGTGGGGTGGCAAAGGATTAGTTGGGACAGTCCCTGTATGCTGCTACTGGAGGGATGTAATTCTTCATTAATTTAATTCTCAAAGGAATCAGTGAGTAATTTTAGCATTTTTCTTCCTCCCACAAGTAAGTTTTTAAAAATTGTACATCCTTTAAAGACTAATTTCAGTTCAGGACATATACTTGACAAAATTCACACACTGATTTTTGTCTCAAGAAAACAGCATTTTCTTCACAGAAAATATTTTTGTGCAGAATTTTTTTTCCTGAGCAAAAAAGGCTGTAGTTAGGAATCCTGTGCAAGTATGTGGAGGGGGTGTTGCGCAGAAAACTATTATTTTGTTCACAGAAAATGTTACCTGCAGATAAAATGTGACTTTCTTTGCCAGGAAAGATAGTTGCATTTTGCTCAGAATAATTCCTGAACTGCAAAGATTCGCATCAGTCCGGTATTTTTCTCATCAGGGCTTCCCAGCTTTCAAGAAACATGCTTTTGACCATTTTTCCCAAATATTTTTAAACAATCCTTCTGTCCCAGGTTTACACACATTATTCCCAATGATAATTATTAATGGAATCCCAGAAGACTGGTAGTTAATGGGTAAAGCAATTGAGCTTGAGCTATCCTGAATGCAAATCCATCCTCAGAAATAGGTCAAGTGTATCTTCTCCCTCAAGCAAGAATAATATAAACTGGGACCAGTCCTAATCCCAGGCAGGCTGAGGATCCCACCTCTAACAACAGATTTGGGCTTTCTCTAAGGTCCAAGCAAATGCTTATTTTTTTTGAATTTATTATTACTTTGCATTTACTGTAAGGAAGAAAGGAATATTCTTGTTGGGTTTTCTGCTTTAAGAATCTGATTGATCTTAGGCCATATGCACCTTGACTTTACGAATAGCAGCAAGGTGACCTCTATAGGTCTCAGGCAGCAAAATGAGGTCAGCCCTGATATGAAGCAATAAATGCAACCAAGAGTACCATGCTTAAACCACTGAGCCACAGTGTACTATGGTAATAATTCCTGACATGTAATTCAGATAGCTGCATTTGTCATGGAGAGCATGGGAGGGAGCAGCCTGTTGTGAGCAGAGCAGTCATGTGCCCAGCTCTTAAGGTAAGGCTAATAGTGCCATCTTGTTGAGATTTGCTCCTTGATCTTCTGGCAAGACTTGACTTAGCTCTGTAGCTCTGACAGATACATAGAAAGAGTGAGTACGCTGTTGAGCTCCCTGCCTTTTTACTATTTTTATCTCTAATTTCAGACTAGACTCTCAGGAAAGATTCCTTATGATCAAAAAAAAATTGAGGAGGAGAGATAATACATGTGTGGAATGATATTTGCTGGCTTTCTGCTTGGTTACCGGTGCCAGAAAAATGCCACATAATGCCTTCTCAAACAGAAGGCTCCCGCTGCCTTAAAATAACACTAAGTGGCTATGTGTCCTTTTTGGCACATTAAAAAAAAATTAAGGCTTTGGTTTAAAAGAAGGAGGGAATGGGTTAGAGAATACTTTGAGAACTGCTAGCCACTAAGTCTAGCTCCTGTTTTCAGAGGTAACAGCTGAGCAAGGAGTGGAGTGAAAAGCTGCTCCTTACCCAGCATGATTGACATCTTTAAAGAAGGACTAGAGGAACTGTAGTGGTTTGAATACTGGACTACAACTCCAGAGACCAGGGTTCGACCCCCACTCAGCCATGAAACCCACTGGTTGATCTTGGGCAAGTCACATGCTCTCAGCTTCAGGGGAAGGCAATGGCAAACCTTCTCTGAACAAATCTTGCCAAGAAAACCCCAGGTTCTCTCCAGGGCCACCTTGCACTTGTCCTTGCAGACCTCGATTGTTCAGAATGGCTCATCACACATCCAGGTAACAGGCAACACCTGTTGACATTCCCTTTTCTGCAAAATCATTAAAGGTACAAGGGCCTGCTTCAGCTTTTACATTGGCAACCCTACTTCTGGACATTTAGATTTAGATAAGCAGGTTGCATCTCCCGTGACCAAAATGCTTGGAGCCAGAAGTGTTTTGGATTTCAGAGTTTTTTGGATTTGTGGAGATGGGACCCAGGTCTAAAGGCAGAATTCATTTATGTATCATATATGCCTTGTACATATATTCTGAAGGCAGCTTTACACAAAATATTTTAAATATTTTTGTGCTTGAAACAATGTTTGTGTCCACTGAACCATCATAAAGCAAAAGTGTCACTATTTCAGCCACCAAACTGAAGCATTACCAAACTGAACCAAACAATTAATACATTTGTTTGTCTAGTATAGTGGTCCTCTAGAGGCCCAAGTACCTGGTCCAGGGAGGGATCTTAAGATCTTGAGGGCAAGATGAACGATAAGAGCTCAAAGGGCTGAAACTGTGGGGCAAGCTCAAAGAAGGGATCATCACAGGGTTCAACCAGAGAGATGTATCTTATAGAGGTATATCCCCCTAGACTAAATGAATTTATTTTCAGCTCCAATTGGACTGTTTTTATCTCTGTTCCAGGAATACTTTGCTGTGTTGATCTTCTCTTTCTTTCCCATTTTATTTTGTATGTGGTTGGTGAGACTGCAATCTGAATAGTGTTAATTAATTCTTGGGAGGTTGATGAGGTTGCATTTGGTCACTGAAGTTCTCTTGCTGTCTGATTTTGATTTATTGGAAATCATGTGCGCTTACAGAAATTTAGAGCATTGTGTAGGCTGCACTTACACGACTGCAGAAAGGCCACTGCTGCTTATTGACTTTCAAGTCTCTTGAAGCTTCCACTGCAGGGGGAAATAAAATAAGCTTTCCCCTAGACACTGTCATTGCAAAAATTGAGCTCGAATAGAAAGGAAAGTGGAAAACCAAACTGACTATGAACTCATGCAGAGATATTTCCCACTTAATGAAAAATGATTCATTTCTGAGACCCAACCACTGAGTACCAGAACCCCATGACGTAAATAGGGGGATTTAAGGAATGTTGTAGCAAAGCAGATTGCTAGCAGTCCTAGTATTCACAAGTGGCAACTCAGCTTTGAGTACATAACTTGCTCCTTCTAGAACTAATATAGGCCAAGATTTCAGTCCTTTCGTGTTCAGTCCCTGGTGCACCAACTCTTTGGGCTGTGAAGTTCTTAAAGAAGGGTGTGTTGGGCCCAATGTGGGTCAAAGCTTGTTTCAAGGTGTCTTGCAACTTGGATACAGACTGATCTGATTCATCTGTATTAACTGTGCCTGGTGCCTCCTGTGTTGGTACTACTTGTGCCTGAGGTTCTGAGTCCATGTTGAAGTCAGTGGTGGGCTATGATGGTATGGCAGTTCCCATGACCAAGACGTTCATCTTCTTAGGTTCTAGACAGTCCTCCAGGCTAGAACTGAGCACATCAGCAAACTTATGTTATTTTTTTGTGCCTGGTATGCACCTTTATGTCTTTGGACAGGTGCTGTAGAGCAAAAGCAGCTCACTCTAATGCAGCTCAGTACCTTGAGGGAGTCAGACTTTTGAGAGCTGTCTCTGGTATTGTGATTCAAGGACCTCAGATTCAGCACCAGTGGTTCCCAAACTTTGGTTGCCCATTCATTTTGGACTTCATATTCCTGAAGCCCCAGTCAACTTGGCCAACAGTCAGCAAAGTATGGGATCCAAAATCCAAAACATCTGGAAGATGTTTTTGTTGAAAACCACTGTTCTCAAAGTTGGGAATCACCGTTGACCATTAAATTTGGGTTATATATGAGAAGAGCTCATTTTGTCCTTCTGTTAATGGTATGATTGTTAGTGGTTCATGTCAGCTGTTGCTTAAGTCTGAAACCATAACAAGATTATGCATTCAGAAGCATTTCTACCATATTTAAAATGGCTGCAGGTCTTCATTGGTTGCATTGTTGGAATGCACATCATGCTTACTGTAAACAATAGCTGACATGAGTGTTTTAAGAAAAATAAATAAATGGTTGTGGATGCAATGGGGAAAATCATGTCTGGACACAGGAATTTGTGTGTGGGTTTTGTTTCTGTGTTTGTTTGTTTTTACAAATCATGGGCTTTTGCCTATAACATTTTTGTTCAAGTTTCTCACAAGCATGTAACTGACTGGTGGTTTCCCCCTTGTCTTTTCCCTTCCAGTCTTTTCACTACGCTTCCCTGAGGGTAAAAAGCAAAAAATGGCCCAAAGGTAAGTAGCTTGAAAAATTGATAATATACAATAATTGCAAACTTATCATTAAAAAGCTTTTTTTTAAAAAAAAAAAACTGATTTGATTTCATTTCTGTTAGAAGGGGGAAATCTAATGTTTATGTTTGTGTGGACATAAATTTCTATTCAATATTTAGATGAAACCTTCACCAAAACTGTTACAGAATAAGTCTGGAAAAAGCTTTCTGATTTTACTTCCCACTTCCCTTCTTCCCTGCTTTGAATTCGAATAGAAGAAAGTTATAGAATTTTTGGAAAATCCCATTTCCCATCCACCACATGAAAAATCATGTTCTTGTTTTCCCTTTCCCCATTCATTATAACCTCATAGTTTATCCACCATGCACACTTTTCTGTACCTTCCTAATTCCTATGTGGATTCTACCAAAAATTCCAGGGTCCAAGCCCCTCCAAAATTCAATTTTTTTCAGCTAAATAAAGCACCTCTATGGGGAGTGTCTCTCTTGGCCTAGCACAAGCCATTGGATTCATATGGCAAGAAAAGAGATTCCACCTAAACACTGTCTATTCTACTTCAAACAGCTCTTCCTAGTGTTTAAGTGGAATCTCTTTTCTTGTCATTTGAATCCATTGGTTCACATTAGGCCAAAAGAAACAAGTTCCTCTCCCTTGCTAGTCAACGTGAGCAGAAGGTCTAAGACATTAATCTGAAGTCCTTCTCAAACCGGACATAATTCAGAATGCTATTTCCAAAGAAAGAAACTTTTCAGATGTTAGCTGTGGGATGCTATAGAAGAAAGAATACCAATTTAATGTAATCTAAACTCTTGACTGTGCTTCACAGCAGTAGGACAAATATAATTAATATAACAATGTAAACTCAATTTTTCACAGTGAACAGTCTAATGTTTTAATTAAATTTGCCCTGGGCTTTTAAGGAAAAGTGATATGAATATTTGGAAGGGAGGGGTGAAACTCTGTTTCTGGCGATTCAAAAAAGGGGGAGAGGATACAGTTTTAGGGCTATCGAGCTGAATGTTTTGAAATCCCCAAAAAATATTTTCACTGTAAAGTGTTTAATATTAGGTCTGTAAAGCCTGAATTCACCTCAGATAAATTGGCTTGTGGCATACACAACTTGATTTAAAAAGAGATCAGGTCCCGTCCTGATCAGAGTGGTTGAGGACAAAGTAACTTGGATGTCTCTCATTCATATAGCCATCATAGGCTGAAATTGACTTGAAGGCAGTTAACAACAACAAATGGCCAAAGGATCCCCCTGTATTGCTGCATGATCCTCCTGTATTCATATTTTGAAAGTTTAGTTAGTGGGCTGTGTATCCATTTAAGAACTATCTTTAAGCGGAGCAAAGAAAATGTAATATTATATCCTATCCCCCCCCTAAGTTTCTCTTGTTGCTGTTTCCTTTCAAGGAGGCTCACTGAACAACAGCAGCCGGAGGCGGATCTCCTGCAAAGATTTGGGGCATGGAGATTGCGAGGGCTGGTTGTGGAAGAAAAAAGATGCCAAAGGTTACTTCACTCAGAAGTGGAAAAAATACTGGTTTGTGCTGAAGGATTCTTCCCTGTATTGGTACACTAACCAGAATGTGAGTACTATCTGAAGGACAAAAAAGTACCCTACACTCCATACTGCCATGTTACATTTTGCAACAGAGAAAATTTGTCTGTATTAAAGTAGTGGCAGGGAAACATGGGGTGTAGGCCAGAGAGACAAAGGAGATTACTGCAGACAGCTTTTAAACCATGATTTCTCTGAGATGCCACCTCTCACCCATAGCTATCCTGTCCTCCACCCATCCCCTTTCATTCATGGAAGAAACCCATGAATAACTTGGCAATCGCACAATGCCCCAGGTGCAAAAAGTCATTCTTGGGACAACTGCATGGTTGCCAGTCACATAGTGTCAGTGTCCCCTCTTTTCCTCTTTCCCACCTCCCCCTTGCTATTATTTTTCTCCCCCCACCACCACTTTTTCATGCAATTCCAGAGCTCTACAGCCTCAACTGAAATTTTAAAAAAAAAACTTTTTAAAGCTTACATTGCAGCTGTAGAGCTCCAGCATTGCATGAAAAAAGTTGGAAACATTTTTAACACCCTAAAGGCTTGCTGGGTAGGGCATAAGGAGGACGAGGGAGATGGGGTTCAAGGAGAGGACAAGAAGAGAATGAAATGGGGCCAGAAGCCCTGCTCCCGCAAATGGGAAGAGGTGCAATGATGGCTGTTCTACCAGCGAAATGTTAGCATTTTATTTTACTTGTGTGACTGCAGCAAGAAAGGGCTGGTGTGATAATGTCCAAAGAGGGCCAACGTCATGTGATAATGCCCAGCCAAAGACTCGATTATCCTGCTCCAATTACAGTTTACTGCCTTGTGTGATAAAGTCCTTAGCTACAATAAAACACCAGTTCACAGTGTGAGGTTGGTGTTTGTAAATCAATGGCTGAGTTGAATCAGAGGTGGGTGAGGAGAGATGTGCTTCGATTTCAGAACCTCGTCCTCAAAGCTCTGGTTTCATGCCAGCTACTTGTTAGCGAAGAAGACAGTCTCCTTGTGTTGTCACTCAACAAAGACAGTTGGTTATCCTCCCTTTCAGCTCATGCCAGCATGGCAGTCTGAAGCGTTCTCCAATTAAACTGGGCAATAACAGTAGCAATCGCACTCCAAGGTGTGAGCATTAGCTTTATACAACGAGGTGCACAAACAAGGTGTGAGGAAAAATCATGGTAAACAAAAGATAATGTGGGATAATTGGATAACATCCCTGAGAAGTAGCAGAACTGGCAGGCAGGCTTGCATTAGTAGCAATTGTTGGTTGTGTAGCCTTCCTAACAGAACAATTTAAAATGCTAGTTGGCAATTCAGGTTTTTTTTATTAAGGCTATACTGGTGTGGTGCAGAACTGTGGAGCTATACCGGAGCAAAGAAGCTTATGCAGATGGACTGGATGCTATTAGGTCTGGGTGATGTCTTCATATTAGTTGACTCTTCTATCCACTCACATTCTGCCACAAAGTCAAATGCTTCTTGTTTACTTGCATGCAGTCTTGTACTGGGAATGCTGGTTGTCTGTGTAGTGATCTAAAATAGTATTGAGTTTAATTTACACAATTATAACACTTTGATATCACTTTAAGAGCAAACCTCCATCCATTTGCAATGTATAATTTAGGGATGAATACCCCTGAACTATACATCCCAGGATTCCTAGCTCCATAATTCCATAGGATCGAGTCGTGGCAGTTAGTGGAATAATATATAATATTATGCAGTATAAAAGAGCTTCTTGCTTTTTTAAATAAGAGTTAAATACAAGTTGAGTGTCCCATATCCAGAATTCCAAAATACTCCAAAAAATCAAAACTTTTTTCATGAGTGGCTCAGACAGTGAAATCTTTGCTTTCTGCTGGTTCAGTGTACACAAACTTTGTTTCATGGACAAAATGATTTAAAAGATTGTATAAGATTATCTACAGGCTATATGCATAAGGTATATACAAAACAGAAATGAATTTTGTGTTTAGACTTGGGTCCCATTTCCAAGATATCTCACTATGTAAATGCAAATATTCCAAAATAAAAAAAAAATGAAATCCAAAACATTTCTGGTGCGAAGCATTTTGGATAAGGATATTCAATGTGTGTGTGTGTGTGTATGTGATGTGTGCGTGTGACTGTGTGTCAGTGGAACCTACTGCTCAGAATAGTTTTGAAGGGGAGAAGTGATTTTGTTTTTTGTTTTTTTAATAAACTCACCTGCTTCTATAATTTTTTTAATTAAAATTAATATCAACATTTCACTGCCTCTCCAAGATGGGGCTTGGAGAAGAATGGCTGAAGGCAGGATTAAATACTTCCTCTCTCTGCGCCATCAGATTCAGAATCTGCCATCCTCCTTACCATCTCTAGCTGTATTAAAGCACTTAGCCCCCCTAAGATAAGTGGACTTCTTGTGGACTTCTTAGAAGTGTGGGCTTCTCAGAGGTGTCTAGCTGGCCGCTGGACTAGATAGGATTCTTTGGGAGAATCCTGCACGACTTTGTATGCTCTATGCTTTTTATGTGATCTGTATGTCCACCTCCGAGTCTGTTGTCCGAGTTACTGTTAATGGAGTAAGGAATGAAATCCATTACATAGTATTAGGCTCTTTTTGGCTCATTAAAAGGGCCAGAGGGAAGCTAGTTGAATGGATTAAGAGAGCAGTCAACACCTCCTCATACCAAGGGAGGGTTCCAACATGCATAAAATAGTAAGGTGTAATGCCTTTGTTGAAACTACCTTGCCTGAATCAATGGGTGCAGACAGCACCAGGTGATAGCTCTAGTGCTTCACCAAATTGTACATCTCAGGATTCCATAGGAGCCAGTCATGACAGTGCAAGTGGAATCATATTTGTGTAGTGTAAAAGAGTATCTATATATGTCACTAACAGGATTCCAGCATTTACCGAGCCAATACAGTTACATCCACATGCAAGAGGGGTAGCATCACCAAAGGCAGCCACCCATAAACAACTTTAGTAAAAACTGTAAAGGGGAAATATAACCCAAAACATCCCAGTGAAGAGAGCATTTTCAGTGGCATAGGATGCTAGAGGAATAAGGAACAGAATGGAAGAGCTGGTAATCTAAATGGTGGCATTCCATACTGTACCACTTTATTCCAGATCCCATTTATGATCATTTATAGTCAATCAGATTTGAGTGCAAAAAAAAATCCGTGAAGGCAAACAAAGCCAGCTGAAAGTGAGGGCAAGGATCTGGGCATTGTGGTTGTCTGAGGTGGATAATAATAATAATAATAATAATAATAATAATAATAATTTATTTCTAGTCCGCCCCTCTGAACAAGCAATCGGGGCGGATTACAACAAGAGTTAAAAACAGTTACAGTTAAAATATCCCATCCTTTCCCTTACCACCCCCCTTAAAAAAGAATTAAATCACAATACAGTTAAAACATAGAATAGCTAAAATAGGCAATAAAAAACAGCAGCAGGGAAAACAGACCTAAGGCCTAGGTCATCTAGGAATAAGGTACAAGGGAAGGAAAGCTGGAAAAAAGACGATTCTAGGGCCTAAGGTTAGGCTCAGGATTGGAGCTGGGTGATATTCACATTCTCTGGGAAGGCCTGCCGGAAGAGGTGTGTCTTCAGGGCTTTTTTGAAGCCTTCTAGGGATGAAATGAGACGCATCTCATCCGGCAGGTTGTTCCACAACTTGGGGGCGACAGCTGAAAAAGCCCTCTGGGAGGTCTGCACCAACCTTGTCTTCATGGGCTGTAGCAGGTTCCTCCCAGAGGACCGAAGTGTGCGGGGAGGTTCATATGGAAGGAGACGGTCCCTTAGATAAGATGGACCCAAGCCATGTAGGGCTTTAAAGGTTAAAACCAACACCTTGTACTGAGCCCGGAAACTGGTCGGTAGCCAGTGGAGAGCTTTTAGCACTGGAGTAATGTGCTCTCTCCTAGATGTACCAGCAAGAAGCCTGGCTGCCATATTTTGGACCAGTTGAAGTTTCCGGGTTAAGCACGAGGGTAGCCCCATGTAGAGCGCGTTACAGTAGTCCAAACGTGAGGTTACCAGCGCGTGTATCACAGTTTCCAGGTCCCTCTTCTCCAGGAAAGGGCGCAGCTGGCGTATAGCTGGCAGATCAGGAACCACAAGGGGAACAAGTTCTGATCAGAATGCTATGCATTTGGCTGTGTAGGAACATCATGGAGAACAAATGGTGGTAATTCAGAGTAAGGGCAATATCTGCTGAATAGATGACCACTTACAAAATGATCAAGAAAGAAAGAAAGAAAGAAAGAAAGAAAGAAAGAAATCACAAGAAGAGGGGAACCCTTTGTATCTGTGCTGAAAATGTTCACAAAACCATTGAGTGCAATCCAGCTTCACAAGAGGTCAAAAGGTGCTGAGCAGCTTTCTCCCACACTGAATTTTTCTCTGATTTTTGCATTTTCCAGAATACTTTCAGAAAGGCACTGGAAATCCATCCTCACATTGCAGCCATGGCTCCAATCTATAGGTTTATGGTTTAAAGGCTTTTAACTCTTGCTTTGATTATAGTCTAGGATAGGACTTTTACTATAAAAAAGAAGATAATAATGTAAAATCAGCTACAAAAGACATATTCATCACACAAATGTGAAAAGAGTGCACCATGGAAATTTTTGAACAGCTCTCAGTTATTAATAGGTCCAAGCTGGCCTTCTTTTTAGTAGAAATGCTCCTATTTAAAGGTCATCTACAAACAGAACTGGGATTAACCATAGCTTGCTCAGGGATTTGGAAAGTCAGCATTTATAATGAAAAGACTGAGCAGGATCTCAACCTTTTGCTCTTTGTCAGTTGCATTTCCTCTTTGTTTCACAACAGGATGAAAAAGCAGAAGGCTTCATCAGTTTGCCAGAGTTCAGGATAGACAGAGCTATCGAATGCAGGAGGAAACAGTAAGTATGTGGTGAAACAGACTGGAAATCGGGGAGGGAGAGCTCACAGACAGGGAAGGTATGATGGTTATAATGGTATGTTAACTTTTGTAGCTTCCCCAAGGTGACTGTTTTGACACATGGTGGCCCAAGGCCAGCACCACCATTAAGCAGAGTGAGCTAGATGGCCAATGGTGTCATGTAAAGGCAGGCAAACTTAGGGCTTATCCAGAAAGAGGAAAAGTCTCTATCTGCTTTATCACACTAGGGGGCAAACAGGATTTAAACAAGAGTTAAACAGGGCATTTCCTGTTTAACTCTCGTTTAAATCCTGTTTGCCCCCTAGTGTAATAAAGCAGTATATCTGATATATATGGATGACCACCATGAATCAAGCCTGTGCTATCCTGACTCAGATCCCAACTGGGATCAGTCCCAAAGCTGGCACAGGGGCAGGCGAGTGTTTACACATTTGACCATCCCTGTCCTATGGAATTGCTACCACCACACACCCCTTACCTTAATCCACCATAGCCACCAGTGAGAAGATCCGTGTCACCACGTCAGACATGTAAATGGGGTGCCTGGCTGCAATGACATAGCCAAGCAGCCCATTTCCATGTTAGACATGGCAACGGGGTCTTCTCACTAGCGGCAATGGTGGAGTAAGATAAGGGGGACATAAAGCTGTCTGATCTGCTTAGGTTTTCATTTTGACCCACATTAAGGTTCCTTTGACCTAGGATTGGGGTAGATCCACTGGATTTGCATTCAGTCTGCTGGATCCCAGCCCAAGCCCGGCCTGAGGCTAATGGTCTGTATTGTTCAAACAGGATGACACAAGGCTGGAGGAAATACAAGCCTTTTGGCCCATGCAGACAGCCCCTTGTTTTGATTTCACCTGTATATTCATGGTTTTGCACCAAAACTCTTTCTTAAAATGTTCTGGGTTTCCTTCTCTTGCCTTTGCATTCTTCCTCTCCCTTGCCCCCAATTACATGCCACAGGCAACATTTCAGAAATTGACTTTGGGGTTTATTGCACAGCTGAAAAACATGTCTTACCACCGCCAAATTGAAGCTTCATTCGGGCTGTACCCTGGTGTTATTGCATGGCTTTTCTCCCCAAAACCATCATCCAGGTACCTCCGAGCTCCAATGCTTGTCCATGAACTCGCTTCGGCAAATTTTTTTTCAAAGTTGGGAGCTTTCCGGCTTTGAAAAATGGCTGCCAAAACGAGTTCAGGGACCCAAATTGGAGCTGGGCTGTACCCAGATGGTGGTTTTGAGGAGAAAAAGCCATGCAATAAGAACAGGGTACAGCCAGAATAAAGCTTCAATTCAGCAGCAGTAAGATGTGTTTTTCAGTGGTGTGAGAATCCCTTATGTCTGAAAATGCTCATAAAACCATTAAGTATGCTTCAGCCTCCTGATCCTGATCATTCACTGGCTTGCTCATGCGAAGATTTCTCACACACCCATACATACATTGCAGATCTCGGAATGAACAAGCAAAGGATCAAGAGAGTTGGGGTAGGGAATGTGTGAGATCTCCGTCCAGATGATTGAGCAAATGACGGGGATGCTTTGATTTGGAGTTCCTGCATGGCAGGGGATTGAACTGGATGGCCCTTGCAGTCTCTTCCAACTCTATGATTCTATGATTCTATGATTGACAATGATTGGGAGAGGTTTGGAGTGGGAAAAATACAAAAAGTGAAAACAAACACAACACTCCAGGCAGGGGAGGAGGAAGAAGATTGGCTCTAATCCCTTACTGCTGATCTCATGGCTGAACAGGCACTGAAGGAAAAAAAAAACAACAACAGCACAATGACACCCAACCAGTCCTGCCCACCAAAAACTCCTCCCGCTCCACACCAAAACCATCTCGGAGCATGGGACACACAGAGGAAAATCCAAATTTTTAGGTAATAGGTGACATTTTAGATATTGCATTAAATCCATCTGAACCACATTCCCAGCCAATTTGCAAATTTCCTTGCAAATTGTCAAAAAATATCATATGCCCGATTTGTGGACCCCTGTAAGATGAGGTTACGTTTTGTTTATTTTTTGTCAGTGTAGACAAACCCTCTGTCGCCTTAGGAAAACAGCAGAAAAACTCTTTAAAAGAAAAAAAAGCAGGGAGTTTAGAAAAAAAATAAGAGGCTTTGGTTGTGCTACGGCTTCTGACTGAAAGAAATGTACAGTAAGTCTTGCCATCACAGGACATCTGAAATGGAAGAGATTTCCCGAGCCTCTGGAAGAGTGAAGCAACCACTTTAAGGTGCAAATATTGAGCAGAGCAGCAGTGACACCTTCCCAGCATTTTCTTTTAGGTCACTTGGCCTTTTCCCTCTCTGCTTAACAACTATATTATTGGCATTATTTCATTATTACAAACAGAACCCCTTTCTTGCTGGACAAAAAGCCACTTAATTTTCATTTCCACCAAATTGATCACTTCTGATTCAATTGTGGGATTTAATATGATTTAAAAACAGCAGGCACACTTTGGTTCTTTGTTCCTTGATGGACTGATAGTTCACCAGCCACAGAGTACAGGAGCTACTTGTCTGGGAAATGTGATGGATTCATTCAAGACATCAGATTGGCACATGGGCTCCCAATTTGAGGAGGAGGGAAACCTTCTCTCCACTCAGTGTATATACAGGTTGAGTATTCTTTCTCTGAAATTCTTTGGACCAGAAGTGTTTTGGATTTGGGATTTTTTAATCAAATTTTAAAATGCATACGGAGATATCTTGCAAATGGGACCCAAGTCGAAACACGAAATTCAATGTTTCACATACAGAGCTGGAATACAACTTCCAGTAACAAAGACAGTGCTGAAACATTGTTGAAGACTGATGGGATTTGCAGATCTGGATCCCATTTCTCTCCTAGAACTTTCGACTCCACATTGCAATATCAGTTTACGTTAATGAGTAAGTTTAATTAAACTTGTGTTCTTGGCAGGAATTCTTTATTTGTGGTTCAGTCCTGTGAGCTGGGGGACAAATCCAGTAGAAGGCACATGGAACAAGGGGAGAGTTTAGAACAAGGATCCAACCATCTTCCAAGTGATGGCTCCTTCATCCACTAACCCTTCCTTGGCATTCATATCTTCTGCTGCAGAACTATAGTCAATAACTAACGTCCGCCATCTGGTGGACACTTTTGAGGAGTCCTATTCCTTTCAAGATTTGCCCTTTCTTCTGTTGTCTTTGGGGATGGATGGATCTGTATATTTCCAGTGGTTGTCATTTTGACATATGTTCACTCAAAACTCTGTTCCATTCCATTCCCACGTTTTTAGTTAACCCCCCCCCCCCAAAAAAGGTCCAAAATTTCCATTTAAAAACATACAGTGAAGAAAGCTGATAGAAAGAAAATCGACTCATTTGAAACATGCTGTAAAGGAGTTCTGTGGATGCTGTGGACTCCTAAAAAGACAAATAAATGGGTCCTAGTGCAAATCAAGCCTGAACGCTCCCTAGAAACCAAGATGACTAAACTGTTGTACTTATTATCAGAATACATGACTGACTAGCAGGGTGTACCTGGTATAAATAATTTTTTATTCACGACACAAATGGGGGAGGGGTATTTAAAAAACACCAAATCCTCCATTTCTTCCATCACCAATGCTTGTCTCTTCAGGGCACTACAGCAGTGGTAACAAACTGAGTCCTCTCCATTCCAGCTGCCTCCACTGCCACTAGAAGCAGGGAAGATTCAGGCCACCACGGCCATCACTGCTAATGCTCATCCCTTTGCGGGGAGGCACAGATATTAGTTCTTTTGAGAGTCAAACTGGTGTAGTGCTTTGAATTTTGGTCTAGGTCTCTGGGAGACCAGGCTTCAAATCTCTGATCAGCTATATAAACCTAGAGAGCAATGCCCAATTCATACTGAACATAAGTTACCAGGATAACCCCATGATAGGATTACCTTAGAGTTGCCATAAGTCAAAAATTACCAGAAGGCATGCAGCAATGAAGTTCTCCTATGTCTAGATAGTGCCCTTTCCACCCATCTTTGCTAAGGAAAGAAGAAAATCCCGTAATTGTCCTTAGGAAGGCTTTATTAGTCAATTTCCAAAAAGAACAAGAGTCACATTGACATTTGTGTGCATGATATTCAGCATTTATGTCATCAGAAGCTGTGTGAGAGTGAAAATTCATGGAACATGCAGAGATCTGGTGCGGAAGAAAAATATGAGAGACAAAGGTTTCTGTGATGACCAAAACACATAATAGCAAGGTTGGGATTCCTTGGTTCTGCCTTTCCCTGACTAGCATTGAAGGACAGAGTGAAACATCAGCTAGGTGCTGTTCGCTCCTATGAATTGCACCAATATGGTATGTAGACTGCTTCAAAAATCCCCATTGTTTGTAAACGCACAAAGACTATTGGCAAAATGCCTGATATTCAGGTACAAAAGCACAGAAAAATGACGAGAGAGGGGTAGACGTAATTTATTTGAAATATTTTTATTGCCTCTTGGGATACTCATCCATGCAGTTCTTGCTTGTGCTCTCCTACGGAGCCATTTCTGTGGTTAACAATTCTTCAACTTACTCACCAACAAGAACCAAAGATTCAGACGTTGTTTTTTGGTCTTTTTGTTCCTATCAGCGAATGCCGTCAGAGAGCTATTATATCAAAGAAAGTGAGGATTTTTTAAAAAAAGAAAAACAAAACTTTATTGTGTGAGCAGCAAGGGATGGCTTTGAAAGGGTTTCCAGTTCATTTCCTAAAAGGTCACACATTGAGGGGTATTCCATATTTGTTCATCTGTGACCTGGTCCAGGTTTCTAATGAAAAATGGAGAAAATGGCTCTTTGAACGGCCTCCTAAGGAGTTGAATAAGAGACTGATACAAAAAAACACAAAAACAAGCCAACTGTGAGGCAGTTGCACATCCTGGACCTCCAGCCAGGCACACACAAAACATGCTACAGAGTGAGCTTTTATTCAACGCAATAATTCTACAGAAGCAAAAGAATTGAATTAAATATTGGTTTCATGGGCCAGCAAGAGTTTTTAATTTAATTTTTAGGTTAAAAAAAAAACAATTTTGATTTGCCAAAGAAGGAGGTTGAGGATCTATTGAATGTGGTGGACCTGTCTGGGCTTCACCTGCTGAGAGAAAAAGAGAAGATTCTGCAGATAAAGAGGAAGGTCTGGTATTGGAGGCCTTTTTCCTCTGGGCACCAAAAGTTTCCTCCAGTAATTGCACAATTTACAGATAAATCAAAAAATATGATTTTTATGTGCCTAAAGCCATGAACCTATCAAGGGGTTTTCTTGGCAAGATTTGTTCAGAGGGGCTTTGTCATTGCCATCCCCTGAGGCTGAGAGCATGTGACTTGCCCAAGGTCACCCAGTGGGTTGAAGGTTGGACCGGTTGAATCAACCTCAGGTCTCCAGAGTTATAGCCCACTAGAGTCAAACCACTACACCATGCTGGCTTTAGCTGTTTATTTTGTCATTTTGAGATTGTGCATTTTTCTTGGTTGGAAAAGGCAGACCTTTCAGTGTATGAGCTTCTATCTTCTTGGATTGTGTACTGAAAGCAAACTTACCTGCTGTAACACCAACAAGTAATAATATTAATAGTTTTTTGGGGGGGGCGGGGGGGTCCGGCTATGTGGCCATGTTCTAGAACAGTGTATTCCTGACATTTCCCCAGCATCTGTGGCTGGCATCTTCAGAGAATGCTGGCATGGAAGAGAGTGGGGTATATATATCTCCACACTGTGTGACAATATATATATATATACACTGTATGACAATGGCTCTTAGCTGTGGTAGCTGAGATCCAGGGAACAAAACTGCATATTTGTTGACAGAGGGCAAGTAATGTTGGTGAAATGTTGGTAGAGATGGAAAGAATAATAAAAACTATCAGGAAAATGTTTGTAAAAAGTGTTTCTTGAATGCGAGAAAACCCTGATGATGAGATACCTGGACTGATGAGAATCTTTAAAGTTCAAAATTTATTCTGCATGCAATTCGCATGTGGTTTTGTTTGGTGTTTGCACCAAAAACAGCATCCATGTGCTATACTTTGCCCATGCACCTTAGATCTTGGAAGAATCTGTGTGTGTTGTATAAGAACTTTCTCTTTAAAAAGGCAGCTTCCAGGCATCATCGGTGTGCCTGTAAGGAGTGGGGCTTATCCGCTCCTTTTTTGGCTGGGTTCAAGGTGGATTGGGGCTGCAGCGCCTGTTTTCCACAGCCTCAATCCATCTTCGGAAGGGGCAGCTTCAAGCCACCCCTTCAGGACCATCTGTTCCAGCCCTGAATCCCACTGTTTTGGTTGCTAAAGCTCCGCATCATTTACCTAAAGCCTCCCAACCCCCCTCCAAAAAAAAAATTTAAAAGATTGTCAGCACTATTTTTGAGAACCTTTTGCTTTCCATCAAGGTGGACTAAGATAAACTTTGCTAATGGTCTCTACATAATTGACCATTGGGGGAAGATGACACTATTGTCTACCTATGGAGTGCTACATTTTGCAGCCCTTGGGTTAGGGTGGGTAACCTGTAGCCCACAATGCAACTTTGGTTGTGGTCCTTGTTGTGGAAGGCTATGTAATACTTTCACTCCTAGAGAATTCCAGATTCCTTGAGATAAAAAAAACTCCAATAATGATTTAGAAAAGAATTCTACATTATAGTCAGAAAGAACTTGCTACAGGGTTGTTGATATGTTGGCATAACTGGGTAACGTACTGTCAAAATCCAAAGTATCTGATATTTTCTTTACTTATAATGTTTCCCTTCCCTTCTCTCTGCTTCCCTTGCAGTGCTTTCAAAGCTTGTCATCCCAAAATTAAGAGCTTCTTCTTTGCAACAGACTGCCTGGAAGAAATGAATAGGTAAGGTGCATGGGTATTTTGCACTGAAGAAGTGTAATTGTATTCTGATACGTACAGAGCAAAAGAATGAAATTACCGTTTCATCTTCCCCATAACTATGTTGTAGTTCCAACTACTATGAAAGGATGGGATGTGACTGTGTAGTTTGTCAGAGGCTTTGATATCAGGACAATATGATGCTAAGGACACCAGCCACAAAATAAGAGAGCAATGGCTGCTAAGCCTCATTTCTCTGGAGTAGGTACAAGCATATAACAAAAGGCTCCTCCCTCAGACACAAAAGACTTTGAAAAAATGAGGGCTTAACTTTGGTTAGTTTGGATCTTTTTCATGAAAGCTCCTTTTTTTCCCCCAGCTCTCTGACATGGCATGGCAGAATTAGGGTGGTAAAATGAGAAATGATGATAGCACTATTGCATATTTAATAGTGGTACAGATGAAAGAATTTCAGCAAAAGTGGCTTGTCATGCAAGGTATAGCTGCTAAACTTTTCTCTTTTACACAACTCATCAAGGTACAGAAAGGAATCCTGTCCTCTTTTCCCTCCACTTACCAAAGTAATGTGCAACATATGCACATAATATTCTTTATACAAAAAATATTTTTAAAAACTCATGGCTACAGGCGGCTGAGTGTAATAAAACCTTTAAAACAATTAAACCATTTTAAAATATATTATATTAAATATATTAAATATATTAAAATGTATTAAAATTATATACAGTCTGAATTGCGCAGCATTCAAAAGCCTTGGATGATCCTTATGGTCTCTTCCAACTCTATGATTCTATGAATCTTGCAATGTGAAAGAGCGTATTATCTCTTTGGAAGAAATATACAATGTACAGGTAATAACTGTCTCTGTCCAACCACCAAGAAATAAATGCAGGCAGAGGGCAGCTGAGGATCTCATCTGTGGGATCTACAGCTCCGAGTGGTGATAGTGTTTTTTAAATCCTCATGTGCCTGTTTCCCCCATTTTCTTTATCTAAATTCGTATTTCCATTTTACTCCTTTCCCCGACATAATCTTCAGGCGTGATTTAGATCGGTGGAGGCGAATTCTCCCCTAGACAGCTCTAGTGCTTCACAAAACTACAAGCCCCAAGCTTCCATTTGATGGAGGCATGACAGATGAAGTAGTATTAAAAATGCTATAATTGTGCAGTGTGAAAGAAACCTCAGTCATGCTAGGGTGGGTAGGTTGGAGGGTGGTTCATCTTGACTCAGCAACAGCACAAAATCCAATCCAACAGAGCACAAAAACAGGCCTCCAGCCGGGCAGTTCACCCATGTTTTCCAAGGGAGGCCTGTTTTTGGAACTGTTTCAGGGCTCAAGCATCCATAATCCAACCTTGGACCTATATCTGTTTTTCACAAAAGGTTACACAGCAGTGGGTGGTCACTCCCATGCAGTCTATCTAGTTGTTCCATTGGGTTATTCCTCCTGTTCTGCTTTCAGCAAACAGGCTTTGCCTTACAAAATTAATGCCTTCCTGCTGCCTTGTCAAATCTGCCCAAGCACGCTTGTGTCCTTTGCAATGAATTAATCATGCAATTAATACATTTATCTCTTGGATTTTTGGCCACTCTGTCCTTTGTAAAGTGATAAATAATGCTGGGCTACAAAATTTGCTTGCAAACAAGAGAGCCTTCCCGGAATATCTTTTTTTAAAAAAATGTATTTGTTACATCTGATAAAATCAGCAAAGAATGTGATACTTATTCATTGGCTTGCTCCAGTTTTTTTTTTTTAATCAAAAGTGCGATGAGAATTCATTTTGTGATAAAATGCAAAGGTTGTCCAGATTAATTCCAATTAGAGAAAAACAGCATGTTATTAATATTTTAAATCACCTCCTGCAGATAGTATTTGCTGAAGACATCAGAGGATACTTGGCTAGATCACACCACTTGGGCGCCCTATAAAACAGATAAAAGCAAAGTGGAGCCTGTAATTTTGAAATGAATGTGAACTGCTGAAAAGACTAGAAAGGAACAATATTGATTTTTAATCAGATAAGTGGGCATGCTTTGCATTGTCAGCTAATTGAAAACAGGCCCATTATTTATTTATTTTACTTGGCATGATTTATTTCTCATAAGCGTCTTAAGTTTTTTAACATGCCTGCCTAATATTTAGGAAGATGGGCTGAACTGAACAGTGTCTACAGTAGCAGTGCATAGGAAATTAAGACAGGAAAACTGATTTTTTTAATCTAGATTTTTGCATACAAAGCTGAAAGGCTTAACAGTGATACCAAAATGAGATGGAGAAATGGCTTGAGACGATGAAGATACAGCTAGGCATTGGGTTGATAGGATGTGCAGGGAGTGTATGTTTCCCTCATCCCCATTAAGTGCATAGAAGACATGTGCAAAAAAGCATGAATTTTGTTATGGTTCACTTCCCAACTGTTAAGCCATCTAGAGCTTATTCCTCTGTTGTTGGCTTGACAAACCTAAGCAGGCACCCCGTGAAATGAGATCAGCCAAATCATGTCAAATTATCAAATCAGGGAAAAATAATACTTAAAGCATATCTCATGAGTGATTGTATTTATTACAAATGCAGACACAGTGACAGACGCAGTAGTGGAAATGCAAGCTGCAAAGACAGACTTGGAAAGACCACACTTCTTTAATGCTAGATGTTTTATTTCTTGAAATGCATACATGCTCCCTTGACAGGATTCCACCCAAACAATCAGGAATGTAGGGCATAGTATTTTTTTAAATAGTATTACTTATGTAAAAATTAAAGAGGGGAAACAAAGTGAAGGACTCGTCAGATATCTAACAATAAATGAGCTGCCTGAGGACAATCTGCATTTATTATTTTTATGTATCAGTTACATTTCTGCCCCAGAAATGCTGCCATTGAGTCCCATTGTCCCCAACGTGGCCATGGCACCAGTGGAGACAATGGGGGATGTCCCTAATGGCAGGGCAGCTGCATGCACATCCCACCATTGGGGACAACGAAACACAAGCGCCCACAGATTTTGGTATCTGCAGGGGGGTGTCTGGAATGGATGCCACCAGGAAGGCCCTCTCTCACATCCCCACCAACCGTGCATACAATGGTGGCAGGACTGACCGAAGGGCCTTTCCTGATGATCTCAGGGCCCAGGGAACCTTATATAGGGAGATACAGTCTGCCAGATAGTCTGGACCTGAGCCATACAGCCATTATAAGGTAAGTTGGAGTAAGTGTATTTGTGAGATACAAACATCGTAATTACTGAGCATAATGCCTGCCAAATAATAAGAATAATCAATGTTCCTTTTTTTTCTGTGAAATAACTGAAAATAGAATTGCCCTGAAAGAAATGCCCTGTTGAATAAAGTGTTAATTTTGATGTCTTGCTTCTTTATTCTTCCAATAGATGGATGAACCGTCTAGGTCTTGCAGCAATTGGTTACACACCTGATGACAAGGATATCCGTCCAGATGAAGGTAAGGCAGTTGTTATTCTTTGACACTGATCTGAATGCCCAGAAGCGTCTTCTAGCAGGCAGAAAAGTATAGGCCCTGAATACAATCTAAACTTTAAATACAACCGCAACCAACTACTGATATTATAACTACAACAGTAACTAATTGTAACTACAGCAGCAACTAACTAATAGAAATCACCATACCTAACAGCAACTAACAGTCTTGGAGCCTTATCACATGAGAAAAGAAGGCAAAACGGAGCAGAAGAGCAATGGCTTTCTTGGTACCTCTCTGCATGCCATCATAGGATTTCCATACTCTTCCCAAGGAAGGCAGTGATAAAAGTATGTCTTTTGTCGTGCTGGAAAGTCCATTCAACAAAAGGCATGTTTGGATGACTGTCTCCCTTGTGACACTGGCACTGGGAGTGTTTTGCTGCAACAAAGAGGTCAGCATGCTGTGATATTTTGAAAATGTTGCCTAATGAAGCGCAATGCAAACACCTTTTAGCAGATTACTGGAGTGAAAGTGACCAAGAAGATATTGATGGCTCCTTAACGCTGAAACAAGAGGGACCTGTAACTCTTGGTGACACCTACCACCGAACACCCTCGGTAAGTTATGTAAGGCATAGAACAAGCCATTTTCAGTTTTTAACTTGTTTTGTCCTTCTTTTGGAGGACTTTATTACACAATAAGCAAGCTATGGAAGAGGTGATATGCTCTTGCAAACAACATGAACATTATATAGTTAAGGAAGGGGTCAACAACCATCCCAACTTGGAAACAGTTTATCCTGTGAACATCCCAGAAAAATTGTGTAATTGCGCAAAACGATGTCATATGACGTCACGCAAAACCCGCCATTAAAGTGGTCACAAAGATGCATTAACACACATCTTTTTTACTTTCAGGATTTCAGCGACAATGCATTTCCAATTTCACTTTATTTGCGCAATTACGTTTGATAATCATTCGTGCAATTACTTGCCATTTCCGCTTTATTTGCGGGATGTGCTTTAATCTCTGTTTAATGCCGAAATTATCCCCAGAGTTATAAACTCCCTAGTCCCACATTCAAATCACTACACCATGTACACACATAGCAGACAGCAGCTGAAATGGAAAACAGTGGACAGAAAAGAAACCCAGTGTTGAAGAGGAGGAACTCAACACTGCTGTTTACTCAGCTGAGTAAATGGAATAGCACTTGCTTCCTTCTTGCTTCAGCTATCCTGATGGAATAGCTACTGATAAGTGACAATTGAGAGAGGACTTGGGGAGAATGGTTTCTCCCTTCTTCCCATCTAGTTTAGATGTTTTCCAAAGAAGAATAGCAGAAATTATGGAGGAAGACTAGAGGTCTTTCGGTGACTATTAGCCATAATGGCTATATAGGATTGTTGTTGTTAACTGCCCTTGAGATCAGTATGTCAATAATTACATTTATTGAATGAGAAAACGATGCAGCAGGGCTTTTGCATTTCTATCCTGCTTAAGTGCTTCTTGGAGGCTTATAGTTGTCTACTGTTGGGGACAGGTTTCGAGAGCACATGGATCCTTGATCTGATCCCGTGCGGCTCTTCTCTGCTTATTCTCATTGTTAAGCATGGAATTGCAAACTGAATATTAATGCCAACAGTCTTTGCAAACCTATACTATTCCAAAGCAGTGATTTCAGTTTTTCAGAATAGTTATGAGAAATGAAACAACACACCGTGTTGTAGATCTATAAAATAACTTAGGATGTAATCCCTTATATGCCCCACAGTAAGTAAGCCTCATTAAATTCAAAGGGATTTTCTGCAGAATAGATGTGCAAAAGTCTGCATTATTATCTCTATTATTCTGGAGGATTTAGAAAACACTTATATTGTTACTGGTTGCCAAAAGAATCCTGTTTCCACCCACATTATGTTTAGAAGGATGATTGAACTTGGTATGAACCTATTCTTCCCATCCATCCCAGATAAACATATGGACACATTCCATCCATTATAGTTTTTCTGCTATTATACAGAGAATTTATAAATATAAGCATTTCTTGAGAACAACAAACAGGTAGAAACTCTTAACTTTCCTGAGAACAGTGAGATGTTCATTGATATCATACAATCCTATTGACCCAGGATTGTCGGAGAAATCAGGGCCAGAGGAGTTATGGTGATCCCTATTATTCTGTTTTCACACTGTTTTCCTCTTCTAAGCACAGAATTGTTTCACCTTTCTCCACATTTTATACATGTTATCCCCATCACATCATTTGGACCAAAATACAGATACCGGTATTTGAATTCTCTAGTTCAAAAGCAGTTCTAATAAAACCATTTCCATTAAAGACTGGTTTTATGCCACACTAAATTTCCATATAATCATGGAACTATTTGACTAGATAAATACAGATATTAACTTGCTTTTAAAACAAAATTAAAACCTTATAAACAATATTTTTATTTCCATGGCTAGCAAATGGGTTGCTGATATAACAAATCCAGTATGTATTTGATTTCACCTGTGTATCTGAGTGCAGATAGGACTCTTTCTATTTTTCTTTCAGATTTTTCTTCAACGTGAATGATGTGATCCTCACACAGCCAGAACCAAAGAGAGAATGACTGAGGCAACAGCATCACATGGGTGAAGCTCAGACTGATTTTCACCCATGTGATGCTGTTCCATCAACTGGGATACAGGTTAAGCCTCTCCCTTTCCATTTTTTCATTATTATAAAAAATTGCCTTCTATCTCTCTTTGTCTCTTCCTTTTTAAAAAAAATTGCAAAAATATAATAATGCCAAACAGACAGACTTTAACTTTTCAAAATTGAGTGTATTCAGTAGTTCCTCTCTAACAACTGTATTTTCCTTCCCCCTCTTTCTTTCATTGGAACAATTGTTTGCTGAAAATAAGAAGAAATTAGCAATCCAAGTATAGATTCTCTTCTGCAGAGAAGGGGGAACCCAGATATGCCAAGCAGGTCTTAAGAAAAATCTTTATTAGCAATATCCTGCCCCTTCAGCAGGAGTCACTCTTAGGCAGAAGAATTGGATATATTTTTAACCATTCCCAATTCTTGTTTCAAAAAAAATTTTTTTAATTCCAATGACAAGTACTGTAACTGGCAAATTCCAAAGCAGATCTGTTGGTTGGCACTGCTGTTCCATTTCACATTAGGGATTCTGTTGCCTAAGCCATTGCTACTTCTTGAGTGACTGCCATCGTGCCAGTGGCTGCCATGGCATCATCTGTCAAGCCAGTAGCAATATGTCAAATAAACAAAATGGTGAACAACACATGAAATGCCCAGCCCTCTGGCAGGTCCATCTCCTGTGCCTTCAGAGCATCCTTGGTGGGCAGAAGACACAGAAGAATATACCAAGGACAGGGCATTTCTCGTGCTGCCCACCATTTTTGTTACATTAACTCATGTAGACAGACATCTTTAGATGTTCTGTTACAAGTATGGAAGTAGCTCTTGAGAGAATCAGCAAGCATGCCCCTAAACAGAATCTTTACTGCAAGAGAGTTTACACGGCACCATCCTTGTTCTCTTTTTCTTGCGTCATCTCATAGCCTCCATCAGCTAACTAACTCTTTAAATTATTTGTAGATGAACTCTTCAAGTCCATTCCCTGAGCCTAAACATGGCCGGCATTTCTCCAGCGAATCAACGTATTCTCATTCTTCTGCGGAGGATTCCCGACAGGATCCAACAGGGACCACGCATTCAGCAGGCTGCAGACCTCCCTACAGAGAACGGCGTTCATGGCAGGACCTCATAGAGACTCCACTGACCAGTTCAGGCCTCCATTTTCTCCAGACAGTCCCTCCTGACCCTGAGTATGTGAGTGGGCGACTTGGCTTATCCCCAGAGAGGCGACGACAAGCAACGCTACCAGTCCAAAGACGACACAACCATGAACAGGATGGCCCATTCCCATTGATAGAATGCCACAGAGGTCCCAGCTCTCACACCAGGCCCCAGAAGCAACGCAGTCAAAGCCTTCCACGGAACAGAGATGTCCGAGTCAAAGGCCGTGTAAAACCCAGTGGGATAACAGAAGAGAGATCAGAAGAAAAACTGCCTATTAAAAAGCAAAGTAGTTTGTGTGAAGAAGGTAAGCAATTAAAGAGACTGAAATAAGCTCAGTGTGAGGGAGAAGCTATAGCTCAGTGGTTGAGCTGTGCATGCAGAAGGTCCCACTTTGTGGTTTTCCTCACAGTACACAAATATAGCATTTAGATACCACTTTCATCACCATGATTCTGTCTCATGAAATCCTGGTATCTGCAGTTTGGTGAGGCACCAGAGCCTGGCAGAGAATTTTAAATACTTCATGAAGCTACAAACCCCAGGATTCATGCAATGGAGTCATGGCGGTTAAAGGGGTACCTTTATGCGGTGGAAGAGACGTCTGTTCCAGTTGCCTGAAGTTAAACCAGGGGATGCCAATATGTGGCTTGCAGTCTATGCACAGTCTTGTCCCAGCTGTTGTTTGTTTTATCCCCCACCAACACAGCTCTCAAAGGCTGCCATTACCAGTGATGAATATTCAAGTCAATTGACTCAAGTCGAACTCAAGTCTCTTCTGTGACTTGACTTGGTTGCACCTCAGCAATAAATGATGCACTGACTCAACTTAGCTTGTGACTTATCTATTTTAGCAACCAACCTGCTGGTCTAACTTCATCCAGAAAATTATAGAACAGAAAATGACTTTCCTTCTTTGAAGACAACCTCCATCTCACAGCTTTTTGCGTACCAGTGATGTGTCAGAAGTGGTACTTGTATGTTTGCTGTACAGAAAGCCCCCACTTTCTGTAGACCTACCTCGACCCCATTGCTAACATGTTTGCTATTCCCTTCTGAGAAATGTGCCCCATGCATTTAATTTTTTTAAATCTGATTTTGTGCATGTGTTCTTGATTTTTAGTTATTGAAACTCCACCACCACCACACACCTCCATCACTTCCTTTTTTTCTGATATAGTTAGCTCCCAGACTTGAGATTCAACTTGAGACTTGGCTGGAAAGTATCTTGCGAGGACTTGAGACTTGAAGGTAGAGACTTGAGACTTGACTTGAAACTTGGAGTAAAAGACTTCAGTGCATCATTGGTCATTGCTAATAAAAAGCAAGATACAAAAATTTGAGGGCACAGGGAAACAAAGGCCTTTTCTGACTATTTTTCCTCCCAGAAGGGAAGGCATGGACACTGCTGAGCTAGACAAACTCAATAGTCAGTATGAGGCAACTATACAGAGAGTATATTACTTCTTATGCCAGCCACAAAGGCTAAAAACTCATTGAAGCATCTCGATAAGCCTTAAGAGTGTACATTTGAAACCCAACTGCATTAATGTTGACCTTAAATGGGATTTAGATGTCAATTTTACATGTTCCATTTTTGGTTTTTTAAATGGGATTTAGAAGAGGCAGCTATGTGCATTTGATTTTTTTCTAACCTAAATTTTGACACCAGCAGTCATAAAATGTTGCAAACTGCCAAGGCTTTCTTTTTGAGCGATATAGTATGATTACAACAGTGTAAGGCAGGGAAGGTGAATCCCTAGACCACAAGCCAAATCCAGTTTATAGAGGTTACCCATCCAGTCTCCCCAAAGAGTCACCTTTGGATAGTTGGGAAGAGTCCGCACTATCTCCAGTCCCTGATTGAAAACAGCAGAGATTCTCGTTCAAGCCTGTAGCCAGCACTGAAGTCAAGATTCAGTTGGCTGCTGCAAATGCTACCTTAAGAGTGCTTCTCTCCTCCTTTTTTAGACAGGTGACAGAGAAACATATCAGAACAACTGCTTTAGTACAAAATAATAGTCATCATGAGATTGCAAAGTAAAGGCATGCTTTAAGCTCTTCCACTGGTTTGCTTCACTGTAAATTCACAATGCCTAAAGGAAGAGTGATTTTCTTCCAGAAAACACAGAAGAAGAAGCAAAGAGTTCAGATGGTCTGCACGAGTTGTACAAGTCCCTGGAACAAGCTAGTTTGTCAGCGTTTGGAGAGCAGCGTCCTTCCACCAAGCAGGAATTTCGGAGGTCCTTCATAAAGAGATGCAATGATCCTGTTATCAATGAAAAGCTGCATCGGATTCGAGTTCTCAGGAGTACTTTAAAAGTAAGCACATCCTCGCTGCACTATGGTTAAGATCCTATACTGAGCAGGTGGAGAGCAATACTCCACCCAGACAGTTCCACTTTCTTCCTACTAGCAAACCTTTGTGGTAAGGAGAAGAGGGAGGGGAAGGCATGTCAGATGATGAACAAGCTGCTGCTCTCAGCTTATGTGGGGGGAAGAAATGAAGATCCACTCACAGATGGTGTGCATCATATTTTCCCTTCTTCTTCTCCAGCTACATCCTCATCATCTGAGTTAATTCCCTGTTTCTCCTGCCCACAATGGTAAGATGCAGTATCCCATCCTAGGGCTTGACAACTGCCAGGGTGAGCTTTTGAATAGAACATGAAGGGGTAGTGTATACCTCCCTGCACCTCCTCTACAAAGAGATATACACATGGCACATGTAGGCTGCATCTGCACTGCAGAAATAATCCACATTGACACCATTTTAATTGCCATGGCCCAATGCTATGAAATCCTGGGATTGTAGTTTGGTGTGGCACCAGAGCTCTCTTGACAGAGAAGTCCAAATGTCTCCCAAAACTACAATTCCATTAATTCCGTTTCACTGAGCCATGGCAGTAAAAGTGTGTCAACCTGGATTATTTCTGCTGGGTTGATGCAGCCGTGGGCACATATATGTTACTAAAAGGATGCTTCTCCCTATCTATCTATCTGAGAAGAAATTGCTGCTGCATCATCATGAAAGATCATTGTTTTACACCTAAACGTAACTCTACCATTAGGCAGAGCAAGACAACTCAAGTAGAAGATGCTAGGAGGTGGCTGCAGCAGCACACACATCCCTGGTTTTTCCTACTTTGGCCACTCTTTTATACCTCTTTCCCTGGTCCTTCATTAGGGAGAGGTATATAGGCTACATGGGCTCACCTACATTTTAAACTGATGCCCTCAGATATACAGATTTGTGTCAGTCAATATCCAGTGCCAAAGTAAGATTTAATTGACACTCCAGTTAGCATCTGTACATGGAACAGACAACAGAGTATCATCTTGACCTTCACTTCAAGTGAGAATATTGACTTGGGTCAGTCCTAAAATGTGTTATAGAGAACAAAAACAAACATGATGAAATGCATGTTATTGATTTTAATGCCAAAATTAGCCCCAGTGTGATAAGATATATAAGAATTGCATACTGTGAGGCTATTGCTCAGTGGATACAAAAAGCCAGCTTCATGTGGGCAAGGCTGTAGGCTCAGTTTTTGACATCTTAATTTAAAGCAATAAGCAGATGATGGTAAAGACCATTTTACCTAATCCTTTGGAGAGCTGTTGCCATTCATACATGATAGATGTGCAAATAGTCTGACTGAAATCTGAAAAAAATTAGCTTTTGGGACTACAGATACCTGAATTTTCCAGCAATCATCTCCATTGATTATGCTAGCTATGGGTGAACATCCTGGCTATGGAGTTATAATTCAAACAAGTAATTTATCAAAGCTGTATTTTCACCTGGTTTAAAGCAGCTGTTCCACAGACTGAGTACCTGTCACCGAGAAGTCCTGATCTCATGGACCCACCCATTAAACCTCATACGTAATGTGGAACCTGCTTTTCTTTGATAAACCAAAATGTATGAATAGGTTCAAATAGGAGGGCAAATAAGTATCCAGCTTACATTTGTAAACCTCTTAGGGACTGCTAGGTGTGGTATGAAGTGGTATATAAATGAGTTGCTATTGCTATATATTATTATATTGGAGGTATGGCATTCAAACAAGGCATACCTCCAAAGAAGCCTGAAGCCATGCAGAAGCCACGTTCTACTCCTTTGAACTGGAGCAAAAAGGAGCTAGGATAATCCTGTGTCCATGGTCCACTTTGAGAGGGCTATGCGGTCAACAGAGTCCTGACCCACTTGCAACGAAAGTTGACTTGGGCCACTCTTTCATGCCTATCTGCTCCAGCCCTTACCCTGAAACCCACTTTAAAAGGCAGTCAAAATATCTGGACCAATGGAGGTCTGTGCTGCTGATGATCCAATCCTTTCGCTCTCACAAGCAATGCTGCAATTAAATGTTGCAACAGGATTCCACAGGGGTCCCTCCTAGTCCTTATACTCCTTTCAGTATCATTCAGAAGCAGGAGGTGGCTGGTCACGTCATCCCGCACAGACCTCTGTCACTCCAGGCAGCAGACTGGCTTTTCAAATGGGTTTCAGGGATCGAGAGCGTATATAAAAAGGAGCTACAAGGTCATGGATATGTGTCTACTGCAGGATCTCAGCCACTGTCTGTCATTATGGCAAGAGTTTACATCTGCATGGAATGACATCTTTTTGACCTTTGGCAGGCAAAAGAAGGAGACCTTGCCGTGATCAACAACCTTCTTCACGACACCACCTTGACATCCAAAAAATTCAAAGAGTGGAAAATAAAGAACTATGAATTTTTCCTGGACATTTGTGAGTACGGTGCCGCTCTCAAAACCCAAAATGGAGCCTCTGAACTTGCAACCCCAACCCCTCTGCTGACACACACGCATTCCTTCATTGAAACGCACGTCTGACAAGATGTAGCACCAGGAACACTTTTTTGGGGGGTAGGGGTAGGGGTGGGGAGGGACTGTGAGGAATCCATTGTGACAAAACACTGTAACCTGTGTAAATAATGTACTCAGCTGTATTGTAAATAGGTTGGATAAGAAACTAGTGCCACAGGATGCCTACTTGCATTGCATGATAAGACAGTCTTATTTTCTTTGGAATTATTTTGGTTGTTTGCTGTTGGGTTCTGCATTAGAACAAAGCAGTGCAGAAAGCGTTCACTGGCATAATAAAAAAAAAACCCCACTATATTCATGAGTACTGTACTAAAATCAGGAGTGCAGGTCACAGAGATCTCTTGTTATTTTATATATATAGATATAACTGTATGTAACTATATCTATGTATATAAAAGGGAACCTGAAACCTGAGGTTTATTTTTAAACTCATCCAAGAAATACTCATCCTCATAACCTCCCCTTCCCCTTGCTCTTACTTTCCTTTTTCTTTTTTAAGATACGGAAATGTGAAGCATTAAAAACAAAACAAAACAAAAAGAAAGAAAGAAACCAGAAATTTATCAACCACTCTTAGGAAAGAAAAAAAAACCCTTCAATCTTAAAATCTTCAGCATTTCCAGTAAGTTGTAGCTAATGTCTTTTGTGAACATGAAGAGGGCTGGAGTAGCATGGAAATGGTAAACAACCTTTTGGTGTGCCTTAAAATGTATAGTGTATACCCAGGAAAACATCTGTTTCCCTTTGCCACTCCAGGCACAACCTGTACATGCCGTTGAAATGCTGTGCTATTTTTTACAATATCGTGCCTGCTTCTCAGAGGAGGATGGGCCCTAGGAATGTGTGTGGATATATCTGTGTACTCACAGCACAGAAGAGGTTACAAACCAGTCTGTTTGGCCTTGCCATCGTACAAAGCAGCTTCCAGTTGCTTCTATACCATTGTGGGAGGGAGGGCCAACGGACACTAACACCCTTTCTGAGATCATGGTTGCTTTCCCAGTTCTCAGCGTTTATCCACTGTGAATTTAGTGCCACAGACCTGTGACCCATAAAGTTCTGGTACTGGTTTCTGCTGCCTCGCAACAGGAACAAAACACAAAAGTCTGGACTGAAAACTATGGTTATGTATATTTACACTAACCCACAAAGTCAAAGGAATCTTTCAGAATGTTGGACTACTGATCACTGTTCAGGAAATATTCAGGACTATAGCAAATACACACACATAGACACACACAGAGAGTACTAGATGCCTGCAGGAGTTTTGTGGATACAATGGAATACAACCAGAAACCTAGCGGAGCCCATGGACATTGATATAGTCTGCTGCCAGTAAAAAGAGATGGTTCAGGACATTTTGGTGCCTTGAGGCAGAAGATGTAAATGGCTACCTTAATGGTTAATAATAATAATAATAATAATAATAATTCAATATCCCCAACTGAGTTGTTTAAAAAATTAGAACTTGCCAACATTAAAATTCTTACATGAAAACAAAACTGAGTTGTCCATGTCTGGGGCCAGTTCACCTTGTTTAGCTATACATGAGTTAGATTTATATCCTGCCAAAGAGCTCAAGGCATCTATGCTTTCTTCCAAGGAGCAGAAGGAACACACATGGTCCTCCTCCTTTTTTTAACCTCTTCTCCATAAACTTATAAGATAGTTGGTCTGATGATAGTGGTTTAAATCGTGTTGGCTGACCCATTCAATCAGCATACCCTACAACATTTCACAGATGAAAACTGAATGTAATTCCCAACTAAATCCTTTATGCCTAAAGTTATTACTGTGGAAGAACATAGAAGGTAGGAGATGCTACAGCGGTTAGCTTTTGCATGAGTCTACAGCAAAGGGTAAGACTCTTCCCCCTCCTGTCCTTTTCTTCTGCTAAGTTAACTGAGTGCAAACAACTTTTGCACTTTGAATTCAGTCTGCACCAGTTGAAGTAAGCTGAGGACAAAGGGAGAAAGGAGGAGGAGAAGATAGAAACTGGGTCATTTTAAAAGCAGTTGAAAAAGGAGGACAACAGAGGGTTACTCAAGATTCTCCCTGCAAAACTGGAACAATCCATGCATATGAATCAATGTGTTGACTGGTGAATCAACGTGTAGGTAAATCCCATTGACTCAGTGGAGAGCTGAACTTAGTTCATTCCAGTCCTATTCCAACACCACAAAGCTCTTATAGTATGTTAGCACTTTGAACATAGGTATTTTGGACAATGTTAGTTTTTAAAGTTAGTGTAAAAAAAGTGTGTGTATATATATATATATATATATATATTACATGAAGCATGTTGAAAGCACCACATCACAGCTGTTGCAAAACTTCCATTTATTTGAGTCGAGTTTGGCCAGAATCTCACATGGTTGACAAAAACAAAATGGGTTGTGCAACAGCGGTGTTTGGTAGATTGTACTCACCTTTGGCCTTACGCACACTTTTGGCAAAGCAGAAGAACTAAATGCCCAGTGCAACAACAGCAATGCATCTCACCTCTCATCACCTTAGCATACTTCCAGTGAATCTAAATCAGCAATCGGCAACATACAGTCTGTAGGTCATTTCTGTACCCATGTACACAACAAGTCCTCTGCAGAACCTTGGCACAACTGCAAAAAAAAAAAAAATAAAAAATATAAAATAAAAATAAAAATAAAACCTTATCCATTTTCCTTTCTTTTCCAGAAGGGAAATGTTCTAAAGAGATGTTCTAGGATGCGGGCAAGTGGTCTGATAGCCTTCTGCCCCACAGAGAGCCTCTACAGGCACCACTGAATTGCAACAGCAACACAGATTGTTCCAGGAACCTCAGCATCAGTATCAGGGTTGAGAGGAGGCCAGAATAGCCCCATACACATCCCTAAAATTTTCCACCTCAGTTTAGATTTTGCACATGTGTACAGATTCCTACGTGCATATCTTTGGCAATACACTATCCTTTCTCTTTAAAATCAAGACCAGTATCAAGGCCATTATTTAGTTATCTAGACTCAGGTCCAAAATGCATGGGTCAAATAAGGCAGCTTCCGGCCACTTTGGGGATGTGGTGTTCAAATGATGCATGCCTCAAAGAGGCCAGAAGCTGCTTTGGACCAGATCAAAAAGGAGCAGATTAAATCCAACTCTTGGCAGTTCCAGTTTGGGATTGCAGTGGCAGCCCGTTTTGGGAGCAGGACACGCATTCCCCACGGTCCCAGCCCAATTGTGGCTGCAGCAGCCTTTGGTCACTCTTTTGGGACCATCTGTTCCAGGCCTAACTCATCCATAACTATTCCACATTACCAATTGCTACTTATTCACTATTGTGACAATATTGCCACAATGATAACTCCTCTGTTATTAATACATGCAAGTCATCCCAGGCTACACACTCATCCAGGAATAAATCCTGCATGTTTGGGACCAGCCCAAAGTCCCAGTAGCTTAGGAAGTGTGCACAGGATTGCAGTATCAACATTTCAGAAAATTTGGCCATTATGCAGAAGGCAAGCAAATTAGGCACATTTGGCAAAGAAACATCCCACAAATACAAGGAATGTCTCCCAAGTGTTATTATTTTGTTTCCACTCTAATAATACTACTGTTTATACACCACAGTGATTTTGGGAGATGATGCTCTTGGAACAATAGTGCAATTAAGCTCTTAGTATCCCAAGAGATCTTGTATTATGGAATCAGTGCATGATAGTCTTAATTGTATAAGGGTAGAACGTGAAACTAAAATGCATGCAAGCTTTCATTTGCTAAAATACATTTTAAACACTCCCCCCACCCCAGTGCCATGCATCATCGCTCTGTTAAACTGTACAATCACTAATGAACTGGAAATAGAGAAAGACTTGGTCCCAATCCAGGAAAGGCTAGGCACTTTTAAATCTCTAATTACAGGGACGGGAATTAAGCAGTCCTCCAGATGCTGTTGGTCTGCAGCTCCCAGCATTCCTCACCATTGGTCAAGCTTGCTAGAAGCTGCTGGAACTTGCATTTCAACAACAATTGTGCTGCACAATTCCTTTTCATATAATTTCAGAGGAAAGGGTATATGGATGTATGCAATTGATGGGATGCTTGCCAGTGTTGGTTGAGAGTTTGAGACCAAAATTCAAAGTGGGTGTAGCTAAAATATAAAGTAGATAGAGCTACATTTCTCTCATTGGAATCCTCCTGGGCATGGAAATGGTACAATCTTCAGGCCACATGTAGTTCCGCAAGGACATGGCATTCTTCTACAATACAGAAAAATAGAAAGCCACCCCAGATGCTGCTATATTCCACTGTAGACTACAGAAGTGGGGATGATCATTCCTTTGGCCAGCAACATTCATCAGTAGTCTAACCCGGCCCTTTCCAACACTGGGAAGTTGCAAATTACGTCTTACAAGAGAGCCAGTTGCTGCCTGAAATCTTGAGTAACCTTCTTAAGTTCTAGAATAGTAGAAGCTGTATTGTCTTAACTTTATATGACAGAGAATACTATAGTGGTGTACAGCTAGTGCAAGCCAGTGGGGTGTAGTGGTTAGACTGCTGGGATACAACATGGGAGGCCAGGGTTCAAATCTCTGCTCTGCCATGCACCTTGGGTGAGACACATACTCTCAGCTCCAGAAAACCCCATGATAAGGTCACTATAAGTTGGAAAATGACTTGAATTTTTTTTTTTTTTTTGGACTAAAGAACCCAGACTTGCTATGGAGTTTATCACATGGGAGGAATTTCTCTCATTTGTGAATGGAGCCAATTCGCAATTACGTGAATTCGCTAGTTTAGCAAATTTACATGAAATCTGATTGCATTCAGAATGCATTCAGAATGACTCCCATTTCCCAAAAATGACCCCCCCATTGCCCAAAATTGCGTGAGATACTCTAATACGCAATTATGTGAAACCCCATGATTGCGTTCGGAATGACTTCCCATTGCCCGAAATTGCGTGAGATACACTCATTCGCAATAATGTGAAACCCCATGATTGCGTTCAGATTGTCATTGCATTATACCCCCCAAATACCGTCATATGATAAACTCCTAGGAGATTCTTCCCTTTGTGACCTGGTACCCTCCAGATGTGGTCTCTTCCAACTCTATGATTCTATGATTCTATGATCCTATCATCCCTAGTAAGTCAAGTTGGTGAAGGCAAAGGTAGATTGATGTGATCTTGTTGCGTGCCTTCAAGGTGGGGTTTTCTATCATGGGGTTTTCTTGGAAAGATTAGTTCTGACTGGTTTTCCTTTGGTTTCCTCTGAAGCTGAGATAGTGTGATTTGCCCAAGGTTACCCAGTACCTTTCCATGGCTGAATGGGAATTCAATAGGACTTTAAAAATCAGAAAAAGATAGCAGTAACTGATCTTGTTTTGTAGTCCTGGTTTAAACCGGTTTCGTGGTCTTGATGTAACAGGAAACTATGATTTTATAAACCAGGATAAAAAGTGTTGAAAAATGACATGTAGGGAATGAGACAATGACAGATCTCAAGGACCAAATCTCACTCTAATAAACCATGGTTTATGAAAATGTGATCACTACTACATCTGAACCAGACTTTAAAATAACGTTCCCAAAGATGCAGACTTCTGGCTATACAGGCTTTTATTCTAAGGAAAAGAAAATGTTCAACTTTTTGAGCTGTAGAGACAACCTTAAAACTGTGGCGGTACTGCCTTTTAAATGCAAGGTAGTATTTTGGTGCTTCCAAGGATGAAGGTAGGATGACTTCACTCCATACAGTGTGTCTTCCAAAACATGCTGCCAAATATTTTTAAATTGTTCAATAACTGTTTTTTCCCATCCTCCTAAGAAATTATTGTCAGTAAATTGTGCATAGTCAGTTCTCTTAGCAGATTTGGGTTTTTCTGGTCTCGGATGTAGGCAGTTTGGTAGATTCCACTTCAAGACAACCTCACTTGGTATTTTCTTTCCATTTGAACAGCCTAAATTTAGGAAATGTTTTAAATTTCTATACACTGTACTGTATATGCACTTAAATCTAAACCTAGTTTCCTTGAAATAAATGAATCATAAATAAATAAGGAAAATATAACTTGTTAAAAATGTTTCACGTATGTTCATACGTAGGAATGAGTTAATCACATTTTAAAGAGATAAGAAAGATCACAAAGTTTGGCAGGTCCATTTTATTTTATTCTATTTTATGTACAGCGCTGTGTAAACCTGCAGTGCTTTATAAATAAAGTTTAACAATAATAATAAGAAATAAAGTTTGTTCATTTTTTTAAGGAAAGAGATCATGGGATGGACCCAGACTCAGTTTGCAGCACTTAGTTCCTATTGAAATCAAATTCCATTGCTTTCATTCAGAACCAGGTACAACTAACCTGAGTCTGGATTTAACCTTGTGTTATTTTCTTAAAACACAACCCTACTGATGCCCTTATGTAGCTCGGGCTTATCAGCAGGTCTTGCACCAAAAGAGCTCCTGAAGAATTGGGTCTGTAGTAACTTAAGTTTCAGACTAATGCGGGAACAAATGTTTTTAACTGAAAGAAGCATCCACCTTTCATATGTGCAATAAAGCCACTACCTATGTAATATGTGGAACAGGATTGGGTTGTAGAGAACTGGAGACCCTTTCACCTTTCATTGTTATAGCACTATGAGTCCACTTTAAAACATCCTATGGAATCCTGGGATTTGCAGTTTAGGGAAGAATGTTTACAATTCTCAGAGGCTTCTAATGCCTCATCAAACTATAAACCCCAGAATTCCATAGGATATTGCCATGCCATGGCAGTTAAAGCGGAAGCTTAGTTCTATAATTGTGTAGTGTGAAAGAGTCCTTGGCTAAAAGTCAACAGAGTGTTTTGTTTTTGCTTCAACGGAAGCAACCATGAAACCTGGCCCACGAAATCAGCAGATTATTCCATATTCTCAGGCAATGAAAACGGAAGCGTTTCCACAAAGGTGCATCTCCACTCAATCATTCTGTAGCTGCTTTTGAACCAGCTTAGCTATCATGGCTTTCTCCAAAGAACCTTGGGAAATCCAGTTTTTATAAAGGCACTGCATATTCTTTGGTAGCCACAGAACTACAATGATCAGCATTCTTTGGAAGGGAGCCATGATGGGGTCGAACAGATGAAATGGTTTAAATTTGTATTACAGATGTGGCTTGAAAGAAGTTGGAAGGGGGGAAGGGGAAGGGGGACCCATCTGCACTAGTATTAAAACTCCTTTTACATTTGACACTGAAGCTGTACTACAAAGAAAATCTCTTTGTAACACCATTAATTGCTGGGCCATAGGTGACTCTTGTCTACTTTACTACGTAGATAACTCAATAAGACTTGTACAAATAGAGACCCTTTTTTTTAAAAAAAAAGACAATGCTTAAATGTACAAAAATGTATGACACCCTTCTACTATGGCTTGCACTTTACTTGCATATAAACTGTGAAGTAGGCTGTAGTAATTTTTATTTGGTTTTGTTTTCTTTGGTATATTCAGGGGTTGAAGTAGCAAAGCACTAGTACTGTACTGCTGGTTTTCAATCTCTTTTGTTAAAAAATAAAAATTCTCCGGCAGGGGATGGGCACAAGAGTTTGAGAGAGTTGAAGGTAGTAGGAGAGATCTGTTGTTGTCCTGACTTCTTTCCCTTTTTTCCTGATCACCTTCTTGGGTCAAAGAGAAAACCCTGGACAGAGACGATCCCAGATAAAATTATGTGGCAGGAGTGTGTTGGGTTCTGCCAAATAGCTGTAATGAACTATATTAATAAACCCCATTAATAGTTACCAAACCTTGAGTAGCCTGCACTCAGTTGCAGCATTCCTCATCATTGGCTATAATGGCTGGAGAAAGCATCTGGAAAGCTGTTTGATTCCCAACTGAAAAGAAGCAAGACAATCAATGCCCATATTCAAACAACACTTTAAACCAGTGGTTCCCACACTTTGGTCCTCCAGATGTTTTGAACTTCAGCTCCCAGAAGCCCCAGTCCCCTTGGCCAACAGTCACAAAATCTGGAAGCTGAAGTCCAAAACCAAATGATGGTTTGATTTATTCCCTCCCCTGGGTAATCCTGGTTTAGAGGAATTACACCAACCATCATTTGCTGGTTCTGGCATCACAACGATGGTGTGATTCCAATAAAGAAGAAAGGGGGAAACTGTCATGTCAGAGAACCAAAAATGGAAGAGGAGGAAAGAGAAAGACAATTTCATACAGGTCTCTTGCTCACAATCTTCCAGACCATGGTTTGGAAGATCTGCTGAATGCAGTCGTTTCAGTGTGCGCACGATGGATAATAATGGGTTTTTTTTCCCCCCAAGTACCTTCAGCTCTCTGCAAAAACTGTCTTTAGTCTCCTGCTGTGAAAGGGTCAGATAAGTGTATTTTGGAGAGAGAAAAAAAATCTGCTCAAGTTAAAAGTCAGCTTCTGTAGTTGACTATACTATGGGGTCCCTCCATGGTCTTTCTTTTGTAAATAACAATCATTCTTACAACTTCTGTAGCAATAGGAGGTTATAAACCAAACTTTCACTTGGACTGTTTTAAAACAACAAAATATCTTGCGCCTTGTATTTAAAGAGAGAGAGAGAGAGAGAGAGAGAACCTATGTCTTCTGAGCATTTTTGTTTACATGATAATATGTATATATAAAGATATATATATATATATATTAGAGGCAGAACTGTTATTTATCACACTTTATGTTGTGCTTCATTATTCCGAAGAGTCTTCTGTCATCTAAAAATATTTTCTATAATCAAGAGAAATGTTGTATCAGAGGGAGTCCCCCCCAATCCTGAAGCTTGAAGAATGAAACCGATTGTGTGTTTTCCTCATTAGCTGTGAAAGAAACCAAAATGTGATATAAACTTGTTACGAACCAGGGAAGAATCTGCTCTGTTCCAAGACATCTTATGTTTTGCCCTGTTGTTTCGAAGCTTAAGAATGCATCCTTTATCCTTGTCATGGCGATTTTCCCTTTCATCATGGGCTGGCACCATTTCCATCCATTCACAGAAAAAAAAACCCTTCATTTCAAAGATATACAGAGGAACAAAATGGATTTATGGCACAATCCTATACATTTCAACTAAAAAATGACTCCCATTGATCACAATGGAGCTTATTCTCCGGGTACCTGGGTATAGGATTGCAGCCTCAGACAGGTAAAACTGAATTTCAACCCCTGGATAATACAGGTTTATTAGCATTCCTTTGTTTTCAATTTCACCAAAGTCTTCTTAATTTTATACTTGTCCTACATTGAGAAGTGATCCACTGGTTTATATAGGCTATGAATGTTTGTTTTCATTTCTTCTTCTTTTTTAGAAAAATCAAATACGATCCCTGTGAGTTACTGTACTTGGCTGCTTTTTGTTTTTCTATCACAGATTAACTTGTTATTATTTTTTTTTTTTTTTGCGTGTCTACAATGAGAATTTATGAATGGAAAAATTTCACTGTGTGTTGCTCACTGGGCATATACCTCATGGTACATTGCACAGACGTGTAAGTTGTAAGTTGCACTGCAACATTATAAAAGGAACATATTGCTCTTTTTTCAAAGATATTAACTTATTTAAAAAAATATATAGACTGTACATTATTGAAAAAGGACATTTATTCTTCCTAAATTCAAAAATAGCTTTTGTTTGGGGGAAACGTTGTAAAACTTCAGTTGTTAATTTGGACTTCAATAAAATGAATTCTCTGAAGTTTGGGAACTTCTTGTCTTCCCTGGTATTTTCTATTCTTCAAGGGGACGAAAATACAAAACGTATTATACAACATCTTAAAGTGTAATGTTTCAATCTTATACATGTCTGCTTCTTTGGCAGAAATTATTCCAAGGTAAATGTGTATAGAATTGCAGATTCACAGATTCCAGATTATCCAAAAGGTTTCCATGGCCAAGAATGGCAATATGAACCCTGGTCTCCAGAGTCATAGTCCAATATTCAAAATACTGCACCACATTGACTCCATTTTTATCATACCCAAGAAAATTTCACAGATGGAAACCAGAACACATGTGGCTAAGAAACACCAGAGTGTGGTCAAGATGACAAAAGTTACTAATGACAAAGTAGACACAAGTTTGAAGGAGCTGCAGTAGTTTGCTTTTGCCTGAGCCTACTGGGAATGGCAAGATTTTATCCTCTTCTCTTTTATCTCCACACAATTTGAACTCAGTTTTTAACAACTGAAGGAAGCTGAGGGCAAAGAAGGAAAGTGAGAGGAGGAGAGACAAACTGGGACATTTTAAAAGAAGGACTATAGAGAATTAGTCAGGACTGTCTCTCTCGAATTGAGGCACGTGGAGTTTATGCCTATTGGTTTCTTTATGACCTGCCTTTCCTCTAAAGCTGGGACTTAAAATTGTAAATTTATAAACTGGAACTTGAAGGTATGCCTTCTCAAAAATAAGCTCTGCTCAGTTCACTAGGCTTACTATATATTGGTTTGACCTTTCAGACATCAAAATGTAGCTGCTGGGCAGCTGGGGTGAAGGCATTCTTTTCTTCTCCGTAAGAATTGTGTCCCCCAGTGAAATGTTTCATCAATTCCCAAATATCTAGCATTGCAATAATTCAAAATTTTAGTTCAGCATTTAGAAGTATAGTTTTGGCCGCCAAAGAAAAGTGGCAGGCAACGTGACCTAGGGAAGGTGAATACAGCAAATAGAAGAATTTTAGGTGTGAATGAATTTCAGTGTCTTACTTTCTGCAGCTCCAGAAATTTGGGGATGGAGAATGAATGTTTTATATACTGTATACTTTATATATACTATACATACAGTATACTTTTCTCTTCTGCATACATACATTCCAAAATTTCACAGATGAAAACTGGAACATGCATGGCCAAGCAACATCAGTGTGGTCAACAAGATGGCAAAACATATTAATGAAGAGGAAAATACAAGCTACAAGAGGCTGCAGCAGTTTGCCTTTGCCTGACCCTACTGGGAAGAGAAAGATGATTATGTTCTTCAATACATGTATTCATTAAAATGTGGCACCCTGAACTCGCTAAATAAATGGACAATTTGTTACAGAATGGACACCAGGAATTTCTATTGTGGAGTTGCCTCTTTTGCAACCCCCCCAAACTTATATATATATATATATTCACCTCGATAAATATATATATATATCGGGCCCTCTGAGCCTTGGTTGCAGGCCCCCCCTGTGGACACCAAAAACCATGGATATTCAAGTCCCATTAAATACAACATTATAGTAAAATGGTGTCTCTGATATAAAATGGCAAAATCAAGCTTTGCTCTTTGAAATTTATGTATTTAATAAAATATTTTCAAGCCATGCATGCTTGAATCTGTAGATAAAAAAATGTGGATATGGAGAGCTAACTGTGTAGAGTGAGAAAGAGAGAATTTGATATACAAGATATATTTTATCTATCATTGGATATGAGAAGCTGCTGAACATATCTAGCATTTGATAAAGCTCCTGGTGCAAACAGCAACCTGTTTATGCAGAAAGTCATAAATGACTCCTCTGCCTGTGTATAACCAAAAGTCCATGGAGATGACTCAGAAGCTGTTCTTATCTTCCGATCAGATAAGGTTAATTGAGCCATACGTTCAACAGGAACCTCAGAGTACGGATACCGAGGAATCCAAGGAGCTGTCATTATTTCCAGTAAATCTATCCTACCAAGCCCATTAACTTCTCATTTAATTCCTGGGCTGGTTATGTAACATTTGATACCTGGAGGCACTGGGATAATTTCTTTTAACTCAGAAGATTAAAACATAGGATTTTAAGACGGGTTACTTCGAGCATCCCTTCAAAACAAATAAATAAATTTAGCAATGCCTATGCCTGCCCCATCCCGAGTTCTGTCCTGTTAGAAAAATCTCGGATGTGTCATTGAGGACTGGCTTGAGCAAATATAAAATGGCTTGACCTATTGTTGGTTTATCATACGAGAGAATTTGGGGGTATAATGCAATGGCAATCCGAACGCAATCATGGAGTTTCACGTTATTGCATATTAGAGTATCTCACGCAATTTTGGGCAATGGGAAGTCATTCCGAATGCAATCATGGGGTTTCACATTATTGCGTATGAGTGTATCTCACGCAATTTCGGGCAAAAGGGAAGTCATTCCGAACGCAATCATGGAGTTTCACGTAATTGTGTATTAGAGTATCTCATGCAATTCCGGGCAATCAGGGGTCATTTTCGGGAAATGGGAAGTCATTCTGAACGCATTCTGAATGCAATTAGAATTCACGTAAATTCGCAAAACTAGCCAATTGACGTGAATTTGAATTGGCTCCATTTGAAATTGAGAGAAATTCCTCCCATGTGATGATAAACTCCATTGTGTAAACTAACCATCGCAGTTTGACACCACTTTAACCACTTTAATGGCCCAGCTTAATAAATAACAGCTTAATAAATAACAAGGCAAGCATCTGTCTTAAGGAGTTACCATCAGAAATTAAATCGCAAAAGGCACAAGTGTTTTTTTTTAATGTTGAATTATTAAATGATACTACAATTGATTTTTAGAACATAAACAGTAATAAGAAGGAAATAAACAAATTTCTACATCCTGTGAATGAATACGGAAGATAACAGAGCCATGAAGTAGCAAAGAGTCTTGCAAGACATCTTAAACTTAAGAGGCTTCATCCACACCGCAGAAATAACCCACTTTGAAACCGCTTTAACTGCCCTGGCTCAATGTTAAGGGATTCTGGGATTTGTACTTTTGTGAGATATTTAGTTTTGTTGGGTCAGAGAAAGTTCCGAGGCCACAATAAAACTATGCTTCCCAGGAGTCCTTAGCATTGAGCCAGGGCAGTTATAAAGTTATATATTATAAATTTATATAATAATAATAATAATAATAACATTTATTTTAATTTTATTTACATTTTGTTTATATTATATCTATTTTATTTATATATTTAATTATATTTATTTACATTTCATTTATATTTTTATTTATATTTTTTATCCGTATATTATGTTTATATAAATTATGAAATTATATAAAGATATATATGTTTATAAATAATCAAACTTGGATCATTTCTGCAGTGTGTTTTGGCCCAAAGTTTTTATTTTCATATATGATTTTACACTTTTTTTTCCTGTGGTGGCAAGGAATTTTATATATATATATATATATATAATTTATGTTATTATTATAATATATATTATATAATATAATATATATATATATATATATATTATATGTATATTATTTATATATTATTTATATATATATATATATATATATATAAAGGTGTTTTTGTGTTATTTTGTTTTGTTAACTGACTCTTCTTATGAGCAGCCTTGAGTCCCACTTGAGGAGAAATCAGGCACAAAAATGAAAAATAACTGCAATAAATAAGCATTTCCTGAGGTAAAATACAGTAAGGCTCTCATGACTAATTGTGGCTGAGGCGGTGTTGAGCCACGGAAGGCGGGGCTTAGACGCCGCCACTCATCTCCTCCACCAATCGTGGACCGCCTTTCGGCCCTAAGCCCCGCCCTCTGCTTTTAGCGTTAGGACCACGGAGGGCGGGGCTTGACTGCTGTCGCTCAGCTCCTCCACCTTATAAGCCCCGCCCCAATTCGGGACCGCTTTCTGTTCTAAACCACGCCCCTTGGTTATGGCGTTAAAAAAGGGACGCGGTGGGCGGGGCTTGGGTGCCGTCGCTCAGCGTCTCCACCAATCGCGGGCCGCCTTTCGGCCTTAAGCCCAACCCCTGGTTGTGACGTCTCAAAATGGCTGCCAAGGTGAGTGGATTCCTGTCAGGAATTAAACTGAGAGGAAGAGAAGGGCTTCCTGAGGCTTTCCCAGGACCCTTCTCCTTTTGAGCCACAGTCTCAGGGCCTATAATCCTAAAGGATACTAAACACACTGCAGAAACAATCCAGTTTTGAGGCTGCTTGGACTGCCCTAGGGAATTCTGGGAAATGTAGTTTTGTGAGGCATTATTCAGCCTTCTCTGTCTGAGAGAGCTCTGGGCCTCACAAGAGACTCCAATTCCCAGAATTCCATAGCCTTGAACCAAAAAAAAAGAGTTAAGTTTGAGCTCTGGGCCCCACAGGAGACTCCAACTCCCAGAATTCCATAGCCTTGAGCCAGAAAAAGAGTTAAGTTTGAGCTCTGGGCCCCACAAGAGACTCCAATTCCCAGAATTCCATAGCCTTGAGCCAGAAAAAGAGTTAAGTTTGAGCTCTGGGCCCCTCAACAGATTCGAATTCCCAGAATTCCATAGCCTTGAGCCAGAAAAAGAGTTAAGTTTGAGCTCTGGGCCCCTCAACAGACTCCAATTCCCAGAATTCCATAGCCTTGAGCCAGAAAAAGAGTTAAGTTTGAGCTCTGAGCCCCTCAACAGACTCCAATTCCCAGAATTCCATACCTTGAGCCAGAAAAAAAAAGATAAGTTTGAGATCTGGGCCCCACAAGAGACTCCAACTCCCAGAATTCCATAGCCTTGAGCTAGAAAAAGAGTTAAATTTGAGCTCTGGGCTCCAGAAGAGACTCCAACTCCCAGAATTCCATAGCCTTGAGCCACTCTGGGTGCAGCCTTAATAGGGTGCTACAAAATGGATCCCACAATTGCGCTCTCTGAGGTCCAAAACACATTGCTTTAACTGCCCTGGCTCAATGCTTAGGGAATTCTGGGAACTGTAGTTTTGTGGGACATTATATTCAGCCTTCTCTTGTCAGAGAGCCCTGGTGCCGCAACAAACTACAATTCCCAAGATTCCTTAGCACCGAGCCAGAGCAATTAAAAGCAGTCTGAAAACTGTAGCTGCATCCAATAACCCGGTTTGGGATTGCTTTAACTGACCTGGCTCAAGGCTATGGGATTCTGGGAGTTGGAGTTTGTTGTGGGGTCCAGAGCGGAGCTTTGCTCCGCTCTGGACCCCACAACAAACTCCAACTCCCAGAATCCCATAGCCTTGAGCCAGGTCAGTTAAAGCAATCCCAAACTGGGTTATTTCTCTAGTGTGGATGCATCCTGTATTATTTCCACAATGTGTTTTGCACCTGAATTTTCCCATCTCCGTTCTACAAAGCTAGGCATTATCCGTTTTGACATATCGCAGTGGTTTCTTTGAATAATTACTCTTTCATTGTTGCCACCCCGTTTCTTTCTTATTATTTCAGCCGTTTGTTCTCAAACAAACAGACTAACCCCGCTCCACAGTTTTTCCTCATATCTCACAAAATCAACACTACTTGTTCTCGGGTCTATTCTTGAACGTTTTCGCCATTTCATCCCTTCCTCTCCTTCCCCCTTTTTTTTCTTGTTGCGGTATCAAAGCGTCATCCTGGTTTTTGTATGCAATTTGTATTCTTCTCCCGTCTGCAATAGGAGATAATGCGTCCCCCTTGACAAAAGCTGTCTTCCTTATCCAGGCCTATTACGGCATAAGCTTCTAATTTTTTTAAAAAAATATTTTATTATATTAAAAAACAAACAAATAAGATGGTATCATCCAGTACAAAAGTGGCTTAGCGGCGGTGATAAAGAAAGACGGAACAAAAAAATTACATCATTAGTTTGCAAAAAAAAAGTACTTTGGTCTAAAATATATGCTAACTGTGCATTGTAATTAAATCTACTTTATCTTCAGGTCCAAAGCTTCTTAATTCTTAGCCATTTCCTCTCATATTGTTCTGTTTTGCCATTTCAAAGTTGCAAATGTGGAGGGCCAACTGTATCTACTGTAGTTAGTGGCATCCATGCTGCTTTGTCCATTGCGTAGTGAAAGTGTAGATTTGCCACTAAAAGGATGTAGGGATGACCATAAATTTGGATGGCTTTGAAGGGTAGTTGGACCAGTGGGTATATATTACCTCTGATATCTGCAGCCTTATGCTTCTCAATACCAAGCGCTAGGGGACATGTTCATGGAGAATATGGTTATCAATGGTCACTAGTCTTGATGGGTATAATACCTCCAATGTCAAAAAAAGTATTCTTCTGAATAACAGTTACTCTCGACGAAGTGCAAGGAGCTGTTGCTGGCAAGGTGCTGTTCATGTTCTGCCTTCATCCCATAGGCTTTTATGTGAACAAAACACTGGCCAATCCATATAGGCCATTGGTCTGATCTAGCAGGCATTTCTTATTTTCACATATAAAGTACCACTCAAAGTACTTTTTATCGGCTGCAGAAGGAGCCCCGCTTGGAAAATTAATTCGCTATTTATGGAAATAAAGGGAAGGAGGGGAATTGTGATGAAGAGTTAAAACTCCTGTTTGAGCCTTCCCGAATACCGTGAAGACAGAGTTGTCTCCTTAAGCAAAATCTGGCTGAGCCTTGTGATTTTAATGGGATTTCTTTTCCTGGATAAATCCTTCTTTTGAATAATTGCTTCAGAATAATTGCTGGGCAGTGAAGTGATGTACAGAAGCGTTTTGTTAATCATCGCACAGTTGACTTCAATAGACATCGCACGGCAAAGCAATTAGTGCCAGTCATGAACTGAGCTAATTCCAGGAGCCACCGCACAGTTCCTAGCCTTCTAAACACTGTGGAATCCACGTTTTAATAAATGTAGCTTCGTTCAAGAAATAATAATAATAAAAAAATCCTCCCACACAGCCTTCCTGCTCAGTGTTGCAGTTTCCAAACATGTTGCAAGTGGCAAACAATCCTCCAGCAATTTTGATACCACAGTGCACTCAGTAAGGGAGATTTAGGGAGCAAAGAAACACAAGTCCAATGTGAAGTCGGAGGCTTTCGTAGCTGGCGTCCATAATTTTTTGTGGGTTTTTCGAGCCATGTGGCCATGTTCTGGAAGAGCTGTCAAAGATAATTCGGTGATCAGATGCCAACTACAGATGCTGGCAAAACGTCAGGATGCCAACTACAGATGCTGGCGAAGCGTCACTCTTCTAGAATGCAACCACATAGCCTGAAAAACACACAAAAATACTAAACACAAATCCCTTATATAGCCCTTCATCCTACAAACTATTGATTTATATTGTCCTTAGAAGTACAAATTTTATTTATTTATTTATTTATTGGTCATAGGCTTATTGGTTAAGTTCTAACAATCGCAAGATTGGAAGGTTGGCAATTCGAGGCCCAAGCGCCGCATGACGGAGTGAGGTCCTATCACTAGTTCCAGTTTCTGCCAACCTAGCAGTTCGAAAGCATGCGAATTCAAATAGATAAATAAGTACCACTTAGGTGGGAAGGTAACAGCGTTCGGTGCGGTCATGCTGTCCACATGATCACAGAGCTGTCTTTCATAAAGCTGACTCTTCGTCTTAGGAACGGAGATGAGTATGACAGTCAGTTATGATTAGACATCCATGTCAAGGAGAAACCTTTACCTTTACTTTTACAAATCAGAGCCATGCTCTGGTATCTTTACATGATGAGAAAACTATAGATGTAAGGCAAATTCTGGATATAAAAAAATAGGGTATTTTACTTTCTTTCTTCCACATGCTAGATATTTAAATGTTCAGAAAATATGGTTGAAAACATTTTATCCTTTTGACAGTCAGAATCAGAACATCTGTCCACAGAACTTCCAAAACCCCCCCCCCCTTCATTACACAGGCACTTTTTCATGGAGTTAATCATTTCCTGCTGCTGTTTTCTCTCTAATATTCTCTCTAAGCTTTTGCTTGCTCATTAACGTTCAGTGAGTTCAAAGTGTGAGTGTTAATTGTTCTCTGCTCAGGAGGAAAATCCTCTGTCTCTCCTCTCCCTGTTTTCTGCATGATTTCTTTTTAAAAAACATTCTGCAGCTGCGTGCCTTCAAATCCTTCTGTGCTCTTTCATGTTTGTATCGTAACATTCGTAACTTTTCCCACCTATGCTGCATGTTTTTCTGTGCCTCTGTCTGTTTCCTTAGTGAGTCAGTTTGCTTTAGCTACCAATTAGTAGTTGGTTGTAGTCTGTGTGGCATTGTGGAAGTTGAATGTTGAACGTAGAAAAAACACAGGCTGGAAATCATTTCTTGGGGAAGGAGAGCTCACAGATTAGATTAAACCAGTGTCCTTAGAACTAAGTCCTTGCTTGAATTTTTCATAATATTACTTACAGTTTGTTGGGTGTTTCTTGTTAATATGAGGAAGTATTGGCTTAATCAACCAAGATGTGAATGAGTTGCCTGTTAGGAAAGAGAAAATTATGCTCCAATTTTGCTTTTCTCTTCTTGGGACGCTGTAAAGGAACCAGTCACATCCAAACTCAGAATAATGGCTAAATGTTCATGAGGAAGCCATAATTGCAAGCTGGTTTATGAATCATAGCTTACTTATACATACTCATTCATAACCCTAGGCAAGGCTAAGCAGATTTTGAGCCACAGTGAACTTTGGGGGGAGGCAGGGGAGAGGCAAAGTTTCCATATGCCCTCAAGGTACTTTGAGTCTTGTGGGACAGTCTATAGACAGTCACACAGCCATCCACAAACTTTGCCAGACCCCAGTGGTTTGTACCAACTCTCATTGAAAAGATCCCATCTTTTTGTTGACCCTGACTGGGTTTGCCCGCAACACAAAGCTATCCCTTCTTGATTTATTTATGTGCTAATGTAAAGCAAGAAATGAAAGAGGAGCAGAAGGAAACAGGCTGTATGGATAAGCATGCTACTCATTCATATTATGGATTATGAAGCCATGAAACCTAACTTAAAAATGATGTGTGAATGCAGCTATTTTTCCTGATGTTTATATGCATTTTGATGACAAAGTTTATTTAGCAAACTAATGTTTGTTTTTTATTTCTTTCAAGCCTCTGCTCCCAAAACAGGTGGTGAAATGGGCTGCTCTTCCCACCACTTTGGCATCTGTGCCTGTGAACGTTTATGCTGCAGCTGAAGAAGAACCAAATTCACATCGAGTTAAGGCACATCAGGTAAGATTTGTAAGACCGCTTTGAGCTTTCAAAATTTAAATGTATACACCTAAATATGGGGAAGCCTCTCCTCTGATTATTAGTTCAAAGGAAATGGAATATTGAAGCAGAATTGAGATATTTGTTATGGTAGTGTAACTCTCATCAGCCTTGATCAGTTAGGCCAGTGGTTAAGAGTAATTGGAGAACAACATATGGCAAAGAGAATTAAAAATAATCTACCAGTAGTACTAATCTAACATTAATAATTCAGTTGGCCTGTCACATTTGTGGCTTTTAATTTTATGGATTTGATTATTCACAGATTGGATTAATATATTCTTTATAGGAATCTCTAGGTTCTCCAGCATGACTCTGTAGCCATGTTTCACCAGAGGTTGCTCTGGAGGATGTAGAGATTCCTACAGAGAACACTTCTCTAGGCATTTGTAAGTCCTCCAGCACAATTCTGTGGTCAGCCATCAGAAGATGTTGACTATAGAGTTGTGCTGGAGGACTGAGAGGTCCCTAAAGATGTATTCTTTAAGGTTAAAAAATGGGTTTTTTTATTTGCAGTTTTCCCACTTTCATGGGGATTCTGTGTCCTTAATCCCAGCAAATGTGAAGTGCCCACTGCATTTTTTAAAAAAACAGTGTTAAGGTTCTAAAAATTCTCTAAGGTGGCATCAACATTCAACAAGAACACAAAGAGGGATCTTTGAGATACCAATGTGTGGTGTGCAAAATATTCTTTAATGTGCACATAGAACTTTGCAAGAAAAGCTTGTCCCTAAACTGCAACACAGTGAGATGAATACTAGGCATTTAAGCTACTGCATCGTAAGTTTTTCTTAGATGACTGTAGTTTAATGAAAGCATTATTCATCGTGCTCCTGAAAATGTCTCAATGATATAACTTGCTGCCTTTGGATGGTGTTTTATTACTTTTTCAGAGGTTGAAAGTGAAGAAATAAATAATAGATGCTGAAGAAAAGACTGAATTGCAGTGCTTTTGTGATTTACATGACCTTTTGTGTTATTGCATAGTTTTAGACAAAAAGGAAAAATAGACTGTTGCAATCTTTTTTTCATTTAAACATGGTTTTGGAAAGAGGTTTCTAAATCTAAACGTGATGATGTATGAAGAATGGAGCAAGACTGCAGCAGTAAACTCTGTTCCTTTCCTCCATGTATTCATCATATCTTGTGTACAGAGGTTCTCTGTGTGGTCTGTGATCTAGGAGAATGTGCATAAAGAATTGGATTGTGCATAAAGAATTGTATATGCATGGCAGTATCATGCATAAGTCTTATGTCTGAATGTGCATAGGACTAGTGACCAAAACCAGTGGAAAGTTCAGGGCAGAGCCTGCTTCCACTTCCCTTTCCATGCATTTGTTGTTTGGATAAATATGCTGTCTGCTTGATGTTTTACCCTGCGTGGAGCCTTTAAACTTGGGACAGTTGACACTGACCTAGTGCCTAAACCTTAGACAGCCATCTATAGTCATAACATGCAAGGAAAGGTGATGGAATATGTGCCTTGATAATTCCTTGATAATAATCCTCTGCCAAACCTGTCCTTTTAGGTTATTTTACTAGCATTTAATGGAAACCATTTCCTGCTTGCACAGCAAAGTCTTTGAATGTGGCCTCTAGTTTATCCAATAGATGACAGGAACCAATGTAGTTTGGCCTGTAAGCAAGTCTCCCATTCTTGCAAACCTCCTGCTGTGTGGGCAGCTTTTGCTGGACTGGGACAATAGGAAAGATAATCCTGTTCTAAGATAAAGGAAGAAAATGGGTTGTCGCAGGCCTTTCTTTCCCCAAAACAAGCCTATCTGACAATTTCTTTTCCTTCCAGCTTCCTATTTATAATGTGCCACCTCTTGATTCAAGATATATTGATGAAAAGCCTGGCCGCTTACAAAGTGCAATTTCATCAGTAAGAAAGACAACAAGTTACTACATCAACGGGTGCAAGGTAAGAATATGAGTTCCCTTCCAGCTTCCTATTTATAACATGCCACCTCTTGATTCAAAATGTATTGATGAAAAGCCTGGCCGCGTGCAAAATGCAATTTCATCCGTAAGAAAGATAAAAAGTTACTACCTCAATGGGTGCAAGGAAAAAATATGAGTTAAACAAATGGACTGAGAATTCTTATGCAGATTTTCCCATAAGTGATCACACTGATATATCACAACAGATGTGGTGAAGATTTCTGTCAGTTTAATTAAGTATTGGCTTAGAAATTTCCAGTGTGTTTCATATTCAGATTTTTTCCTCCATAACAGAAGGACTTTGATCAAAATCACCCTGCAGAGCCCAGTGTTCCTCTGAAAAATTCCCTTAAGTTTAAAATGAGTCGGGAAGCTTAAGCAGAATAACTGTAGCAGTTGGCAGTTTTATTTATTTATTTATTGCACAGTGACATTCTTGCTACCAAGAAGTACTGAGCAAGAATAAACACTACTACTTTCTTAGGTTTGATTTCTCAAAGTTTTGTTTTATTGGCTTCAAGATTTTGTTACATTAGTTTCAAGAAGTACTTCCTTAGTTCTGTTCATTCCTAAACCTGGAGGGTAGTGACCTCTTGTGGTATAACTTCAGAATAATTTTTGAGTGTGAGGTTTTTCTTCCTAAAACTGTGCAAGATAAACAGAATGTGTTGTCACAGCATGAGCAACTATTTTACTTGTGATAACCCTCTGGCCAAGATCAAGTAGTGCATTTTGGTATCCAGCACCAGCAGAATTGGGACTTCCTTTCCCTTCCTGTCTTTCTGAAAATGTCTAGTCTGTTCCATTGGGTTTTCCAGGGCACTGGATCCTGGCCATTCCAATCATGCCATATAATTGTGCACAATTCTGAATTTGCTGTATACCCATGGAGCAAATCTGCTATAATTTTTATTGTGCGTTTGGTTTTTGTAAGGCACACTAAGAACTTCAGTTGAAGAATAATTAAGAAGTACCATATATACTCAACTATAAGTCAACTTATAGTTGACTTATAGCAGTATTGATTATCCTTAAGGGCACTGCAGATCTGTATTGTGGGTGTTTTAATGCCCCACCACCAGCGCCACACCTTCTGATTGCAAAGCATTCAAACTAAAATAGAAGGCTTTCATTATAAAATACAAATTTCTCAGCTATAGTTTTCCTGGTTTTGTCAAGATAATTTGGTATTTGCAAATTAAAAAATATGAATTTCTTACTACATTCATATAGAGAAAATATTCTTTCATTCTTTTTGTACAGGATGCTTATCTTTTTGTTAAAAATGGAATAATATCTTCTATACAGTTTGGAAAAGGTGGGTGAGTATATGCAAGGCTTTTTAAAACTCATCTCTCTCTGTTTACTTTTGGCCATGTAAGTCACAAAGCTGAATAAAATGAGGAGAAAAAAACAACCCTTCTTCCCCCTAAAATGCACCACCATAACCACAAATTTCAGAACATGCATTGATAACAAATTTCCTCTCTGTGTATTATTAGAAATTCTTTAAAAAATAATATTCAACTAGGGTAATTTTATTTATTTTAAAGATGCATATGTTTATCTGAAGAATCCACCTCCAGAATTTCTTCCCAAAGTTGGTGTGATTACGATTTCAGGACTGACTGGGCTTGTCCTTTCAAGGAAAGGTAAGGAGTTGCATGTTCTCAAGATACTATGCATTAAATGTGTCCTTTTGTTACAAAGCAACACTCCGGATAAGTGACTTGGTTCATGCAGAGGCCATTTCCCTTTTAGAAGACTGGCTATAGGCACTGTGATCATCTGAAGAAGGATGAGTAAATCAACAGAACCAGTAGCAAGTTCCCTATGCATGGCAGTACTTTTTCTGCTGCAGAAAAGCATGCGGATAGCTGTGGCTGCACTCATGTATAGCAGGATTGCACTTCTCTATCTGTGTGCATCCTTAGGCATGTGAATGGCTGATAAAGGTACACAGCTCATATATAAGGAACTATCTAGTCCACTATGAATCAAAGTCCCCTTTAGGAGGTCTTTCTCACAAACAATAGAATACTTGTGATAGTTTTCAAAGAGGTTGCTGGACTAGTTTCTTGCAGCCTAAAAAGGAGATGGGAAGAGGGAGAACTTTTGTGGGGATGGCGGAATGTGGCAGCACCTTTAAGAATAGCAGGGTTTTATTTTCATATGAGCTTTTGTGAATATAAACCCAATTCTTTGGATGCTTACAGAGTGATAATAAATGCTCTAAATAAATTACAAAGACAGACTAGAACAAGAAGCTGTTGAACTAAATTATATCCACAAATTCCAGTCTGTTAGCAGAAGTATGAACAAGGACAATGGCTTCACGATACGCTACAGAAGTCCTCACTACCACACATCTAACAAAAGGAATCTTCTTACAGAAAGTTTTAAAGTCTGAAAATTGACTTTCAGTAAGCAGATATATTGCTTTCATACATACATACATTGCTTTTCATACACTAACTAACCATTGTAAAGATCTAAAAGATTTGTATTACCTTACCCAGCCCTTTGAAAATTTTGGGCAGGTCATAATTTGCATCTTTCTGGATCCTATTACACCCCATCCCACTCACACACCTGTGTATATATGCTTTATACATGAGCATTTGTTGTCACTGAGCATCTGAAGAAGTGTGTTTATATGAGTTATATGCATATATATGAAAGCTCATGCAAAAATAAAAACCAGCTGGTCTTAAAGGTGCTGCTACATTTCCTCCCTCCCTCCTTTTATTTCCCTTCCTTTCTCCTTTTTGTAACAGAACGCTTAGTAAACCTACAAATAAGTGGAATTGTTGGTTAATCTTGGAATAAAACTGGGAGAAATGTCTTATACCGAGTCAATTGTTGCTTCAGCTAGTTTAATTCATCATATGTGGGTAAGTCATGATCTACTGGTCTAAAGTGGGGTGGATGTGGCCCAAAATGGCCACTAGGATCCTCTCAAGGCTTCTAGAGGTTTAATTATTCATTTTTGAGACCAAAAGAATGAGAGAGCATGTACAGCCCACTGTCCTCACTTTGTCCAAATCTTGGTTAAATGATTTCCTTTTGGATTTTTTGCAGGGTCTAGATTGAAGAAAATTGTTTATCCTTTGGGACTTAGTGCACTGGGCATATCACTCTGCTATCCAGCACAATCGGTAGTTGTTGCAAAGGTAAGTTTTCTTTCTCATGCTTTCCAGAATTTTTGTTTTAAAAACTTGCTGTGAGGTAGTCAAAGTTTAAAATGTTGGTTGAAAACTTCTAATAGAGTGCCATCTATAATTACAAGATTTTTCTTCCACTGTTGTCTGGATCACCAGTTTAATTGAAGAAGTCAATTAACACTGCCTACACTAGAATATTTTTAAAACTGATGTTCAGCATAGTAACATTTCTAAAATTAAACTAGGTAACAGGTGGGAAGGTTTATGCTGCAAGCCATAAAACCTATGAAGCAATAGGATCACTATGGATGAAAAAACCTACAGCAGAAGTACCACTTGCACAGAAGAAAGATACTCAGGTAGGTTCTTTTGCAGAAAGTATGTTTTAGTGATACAGATGTAGGTACCTTTCTTTCATCCACATTGTATTTAAAGTTGGGAAGAAAGGATAAAATTTTGTACAGCTCTAAAGTCATGGTACCTCAATTCATGAAATTTAAAAAACCCAGGAAGTTTTATTTTTTGTAATATAAATTATATTACATTGATTTGGGGAAATTAAGGTACTCTGCATATGTTCCCAAACTTGGATTTGTTTGTAATGATAGAGTAACATGCTGTCAGTACATGTGTCATTTTCCCTAAAATTATGTAGGCAAAAGAAAGGTCCCAGCGCTGAAAATCTTCTAGTCACAATTTAGAATACTGATATTACTCAGTTTTAAAAAATCTTAACTGAAATTTCATTTATATGAAATTTATATAAATTTAAAGATGTAGGGAGTTTCCTTATCCTAGATGAAGATATTAGTACACCTAAACAAGTATTGCTTCTCTGACATCAGGTCTCAGATTTAGGTCTTTCCTAGCGATTCCTCCTTGATGCTTGTGACAACATACACAGGATTAACTGTGGGAACATTCCACACAAAATTATTTAAAATGCGATGTATAAAATTGCCTTCAGGCTATGTGTATAAGGTGTATTTAAAACATAAATGAATAAGGGATACTCAATCTGTAGCTCATATTTGCCTCAGGTGACAAGATACCCAATTGTTTTAAAGCCTGGTCCATAACCTTAGGAGACCTGAGACTTATGTATCTCTTTTATGCTGGCATTTAACGACTGCCATTGGGAGCTCCTTGGTTAAGGCATAAAACTTCAACATACTTACTCTTGCATTGACAAATGCCCTTCTTAACAATATATATTGAAACCTCTCTGTATCTAGAAATGGCAGTGTTTAATACATTGCCACAGAGAATGTGCAGTGCTTAGTTGTTGTTTTCAGTTCTCTTTTACAATTGAGTTTTATTTTTAACTACAGAAAGTTCCAGGACCACATTCAGGAAAAGAGCATAGCATCTCAGGTGCTCTTAACATCATCCAGGAATCAGAGGAAAAAGCAAAAGCATTGGAAATGCAGTTTGATGCAGGGAAGATGCTTTCCCAGAAAGAATCTGTCTCTTTGGCAGGTGAAGTAAAGGTTCCAAGCATCAGACCAGGTATAACATTCAGATTAGTATCTCTACCAGTAATTTAGTAAATACTGCTCAGATTTTCTTTATTAATAACAACTGTTTTTATTAACAAGGCTGGCCACAGGTTTGAAGGTGCCTTGAGACAAGTACTCTGGCAGGCCCCCTTCTGAGTCTGTGAGGTCTTGGTAATGATGGTGGTGTTGGATCTAGCCAAAGTACTCTCCCACAGTACCTTAGAACAATATTACGTCAGAAGTATTGTGGCGAATTAAAATGGCAGATGAGTTCAACTGCTTCGTGCTGCTTGGGGTGTCAGGTCTGGAAAAATAAATAAAAAAGGAAATGGAACACAGGCAGGTCTCAGTGGTGGAACCTCAGCAAGCTAATGGGATTCTAGGATCCACCCAAGAATGATAGTTGCTTATTCCATCTTTGTATTTACTACTAGCATCTGTGTCTGTGATATTATTCTGACACCTTTATGTATTTTACAGATGTACTGAAAACACCGAAATTTAAACCAGATCCTAGGCTAATGGACCATGGCCAATCCAGTCCAGAAGATGTGGATATGTACAGTACAAGAAGCTAACATATCAGAATCCCAGTCTTCAGTCAGCAGTAATGACAGACATTAAAATGGAACTATTACACAATTTGTAATTGTACTTTGTTATTTGATCAGGTATTTCCTTAACTCCACTTTGTACAGCCAATTTGCTCTTCTTTTTTTCATTTCAACTATAGCATTTTTCTATTACTGCTTTTAAAATTGTTCTCATATTTTATTTATTTTTGAAGCATAATTGGCCTCAATACAAACAACTATAAAGGCTTCAGGTGATATTGTCATGTCAGCCTAGTAATTAATGCAAATCACTTGGAAAATAGGACTTCAGTTGGTAGAGTCAACTAGTACAGACACATTGAATTATTTCTTGAATGGTGAGTCAACAGTTAAGTAGATTTCAGAGATTCAATGGGTCCTTAACAGAATTAAGGCCTAGGTTTCTACCTTGCTTCTGCACAGTAGTGATTAAAAATATTTAAATATTCTTTATCTTTGTACTGATTCATGACTTATTTGTTTTGTTATTAACTTCTGTCAAGTCCACTTCAACTTAAGTCCCCCTCAAGTTCCCTGGTCAGGTCTTGCAGACCCAGAGCAATGGCTACCTTGATTGCATCTATCCATCTGGAATGTGCTCTTCCTCTTCTCGTGCCGTCTTCTACCTTACTAAGCATTATTAATTACATACGGAAAGTGGATGTGAGATTAGTGTTAATGGATAAATCAGAAGCTTCCACAAAGCATCTGGCATAAGGCTATTCCTCCTGTTGTTCAGTGACTGCCAGAATATACCCAAGGGCACTCCTGCAGCCAGTTAGCAGCTGGGAAGACAGAGCTATGCCTGGGATACCCTTGGATGCTGTTGTGCACTCACAGTAAGTCTGTATTCAAGATGAATGCTCAACTTGATTTTTGTTGTGAAACCCAACCCTATTGATCAATTCAGTGAGTGTTTTTCCAGCACTGGTACAGCTACTGCCTTCCATGTGAAGGAAACATAAGCAACAGAAGCACCACTGTGTATTTTGGTAAGAATGGCTTCTGGAGCCATTCTGGATCAAAGCCCATTCTTCTAGCACAGCATCCTGGAGTTGGTCCCAGGATAGGGACATTAGCTATTTTTAAATATTGAATATTTGAAATTAAGCATAGAATTTCCTGGCCTGTGTATTCTGCCACACCTGTGCTGAAAATGGTGTGCCAAAAAAAAAAAAAAATCCGGCAGGGCCCAGTAATGATGGCAGGAACATATAAAAAATAAGGCAAATCACTTTTAATTTCTGTTCCTATTGCTACCCTGCTTTACAGACAGCGGTGTAATGAAATGTTTTGTTGCAAGGGAGATTTGCAAACCTGATGGCCTTACAGCACTCCATGCTTTAGGGGATAAAACAGCAATTGTCGTCCTTATTCTCCAGAAGCCATTCTGATTAGATTTTCTTTGTCAAATCGAAAGAGATGCCAGCCTTCTTCAGTGGAAAGGTCTGAAGCCCCACGCCTCATATAATACTCTATTGACGGTTTGTTCCAAACAACAACAAGAAAGTGCATGCAACTACAGTTGGTATCGATTGCTATCTGTTGAGAATAAAAACAGGTGATTTCATTTTGTGAGAAGATGCATCATCCATTATCTAAATTATGGATTATCGTTACTGTACAAGTGATGAAAATTATTCATAAAACCATTTAAAGGAGGGACACCTGTACCTGGAATTTGTGCTCAAATAACTATATATTTTAACATAGGAATGTAGAAATTAACACTGTTTTTCAACAGCTTTCTATATAAGGAGGCCGAAATTAAATACTATGTATGTATCCTAATTCAAGCAGGTAGAATTAACAGGCAATTTAAAAATGAACTACCCCATTGTATAGTAGCAGATATAGGACAAAGGCACAGTCTTTCCATTTGTTTTAGGACAGCTTGTGCAGAAAACTATAAATATATAATACATATTTCCAGAGTTCCAGTATAAGCAGGAACAACTCAAAACTCTAGCCTGTTATTCTTTCAAGCAGTGAAAGGTTCAGACAAATGGATCAGCAGAGCAGGGCTTTCCAATTATATAGAGAGCAGAGACTCCCATAGAATGTCATTAGTCACTAAGTTACTTCATTAATAATTTTTGAAGAACAGTTTAGCCAGCAGAGTGCTTTTCTGGTCTTGAGTCAAGTAAAATTCCCAGTAGTTGGAGTGGGGCAGTCCTGCTACAGATACTGTATAATCCTTTTCAAAAAGCAGGATTTTTTTTAAAGCCGTGACTCATATCCCTGCTTAACCTTTGGGAAGATTCTTTAAAACCAACATTCTAGGTTCTGATGAGGAGGTTTTCAAATTAGTAACTCTTCGCTGCATCCCATTCCAAAGTGAAAACTCAAGAGGAGTTTCATTTCTGTGAAAGCTACATTATTTAAAGTATTATTCAGTTTTACCATGGTGTTATGCCCACATAAATAATACTACTCAACTGAATCCTGAAAGCCTGCTGTACCTCCCTTTCATCCTGCGTGCTTAAATATACTTTCTAACATATATTCCAGAGCACTTATATACTGATTTGTTTTATAGTGGGAAGTAGAATGATGTAATGGTATAATAGACATGTCTTGACTTCATAAGTTGCAATTTTGTTATTTTGTTCATTAGGCCACTGGAAATCATAATTCCAGTTGGGGAGAAAAGGGGAGAAGAAAGCAGTAGAAGAGGAAGACCCTTACACACAATGTCAGACATGCCCCTGTCCCATGATATTTTGCAGCTGGAGAAAACACATGAAGAGATGGTATTTTATCAACCCATTTTGTTTTAAATTTATAGATGTATGAAAGCATAACCAAAAAAAAAAAAAGTATGGTTGTCTGAAAATCAGGACATGGAGTGCATCTACACTGTAGAAATAGTACAGTTTGACACCACTGTAGTGCTGTAGTTCCAGCCTATGGAATCCCAGTATTTGTGGGTTTTCAAGTTTTCCAGCGTTGAGGGCGGAGCCATCCTTCATGAGGTTGGTTCCCCCTGTTTGCTCCAATCAGGCAGGACTATGACTTTTGGGCGTGTCCACCAGGGGAATCCATCCCCCTTGTTTGCCCAGTCTAGTTCCTGCCTTCGCTCCGTCAGGTCGTGTTTTCCTAACTCTCCTTTACTCACAAAACAAAATCTTCTTTATTCTCCTTTTACTCCTTACCTCTTCTCTCTCTGTGAGGGCCGACTAAGGTCCAAAGAGCTAGAGGGCCCAGGCATGTCTGGGGAATCTGGCCATGCTACACAGGCTCTCCACAAGAGGAATGGATCAGCCCTGACCCGGGAGGTGCGGCCTGTAGGCCGCTCGGCGCAGCCGGAGGAGGGATATCCCTTTTCTCCGCGCTTGAAGGCGCCGGACCGCGGGAACCTGTCCCGAAATCGGGAGGGTGCGGTTAGCAAGGAGGACGCCGAGAGACCGCAGGAACCTGTCCCGAAATCGGGAGGGTGCGGTTAGCAAGGAGGACGCGAGAGACCGCAGGAACCTGTCCCGAAATCGGGAGGGTGCGGTTAGCAAGGAGGACGAGAGAGACCGCAGGAACCTGTCCCGAAATCGGGAGGGTGCGGTCGGCAAGGAGGACGAGAGAGACCGCAGGAACCTGTCCCGAAATCGGGAGGGTGCGGTCGGCAAGGAGGACGCCGAGAGAAATGTGAGTAATGCTGCAGTGAGCAGCTTGGGTACCCTGCAGCCTCTCCCTCCCGAACATCGGCTCCCTTCTCCTCCTTACTAGCCTTACAGCTGGCGCAATCCTGTATTGCCTCCCAAACGGTCTCCTCTCAGAGAGGGGCCCGTTTTCAGGCTAAGGCCGTGGCAGAGAATTCTTCCCAAGAGTCAGGGTCAGAGGCAGAAAGGACTCAGAGATAAAGGAGGGCCAGGGAATTATCTTCCTCTCCCTCATTCTTCAGATTCTCGAGGGACGCCTTCTCCCCTTGGAAAGTCGTCCCTCCAAGATGGACCCCAAGCTCACTGGAGGGAGCTCAGTGGTCCTTCAGCCCCTGGAGTTGGGCTCACAGAGGGACAGGCTCCTTTACAATTCCAGGAGACCTAGGGAACCCTCTTCTTCTTTCCCCCCCGCCTCCCACTCTTCCAGGGATGCCATTCCCCTTTGGAGCAGGGCAAATTTGCACCCAAACGTTCCTCCTTGGCGCACAAATTCAAACTCAAAAAAGGCGGGAGCCATGCCAATGCTACTTCAGGTTTATTCCTCCAAGCATAAACATAATGGAGAGCGCCATCTAAGGCTAAGAAGCAAAATGCTTGCAGTTAAAATCCTCAGATGAGGATGTTCTCTCCAAATCTCAGTCCTCTTCTGCCTCTGAGGGAGAATGGTCTGAGGGGGGCCAGAACACCAGCCCCAGGGTGGTGAGATAGAGACCCTGACAGACCTTGGCGCGGCTGGAGGCCCTGTCCCTGGCCAGATTGCGCCCCACTGCGGACATCAAACCCGGCAAGAGGTTTGGACAGTGGGAGAGAGAGAGAGAGAGAAGGCAGATTTCAAGAGGTGAGTGAGGATTCAGTCCTTAATCCTATGTTTGTGGGTTAAGCTTTACCCAAGAGATTTGTTTCTGACTTGCATTGCCAGCTTTGAAGGAGGCTTCAGTTGCTTCAGAGATTCAAATGGAGAGTTTCCCTCCAAAACCAACTGCCTTCTCCTCTCCTTCCTCCAAGATCCACTCAGACTGAAGGGATCAGAGAGGATTAACAAAAGGATTTCCAGGTGCAGGGAGTCTGCTTCTGCCCCATTGTCCCCTGGTCTAAGGTGTCAATCTCTCCTTGGGAGAATTTGGCCAAAAAGACATTTATTTATTGTGCTTACCTTTTTAAAAATAATAGGCAAAGCTGGAACTGAAGGTGTGGCAGCCATTTTGATTAAGGGCAGCTAGGCAGAAAAGGAAAGGCCTGCTGCTTCTGCTAACTAATATGCCTTTTGTAAAACAAAGGAAAATAATACCTATAGTTCACTCCTCAGAAGAGGAATGTGATCTGAAAAAGAGTTAAAAATAAAAAATAAAGATGAGGGCCTATCAGTACCTCCTGAAAGCTCCTGAAATCTGTTAGATGTTTGGGGACTGATGATCCTTCATTATTACTGTATTTGTTTATTATTACTGTACTTGTTTTATGGTATTATTGTACAAAACAACTTATATATTGGAATTTAATGTCAACTCTGACCAGTTGAAGCTAGAGGATGATCCATCCTGATTTCCTCAGGGAAGGATATTCCTCCCTCCTCCAAGCCTGGGCCTTCAACACCAAATACTCCATTTCATGCAGATTTTATGAGGATATTAACAAGGCCTCCATAATTTATTATTGTGATTCTAAATCCAATAGCTGTTTACATATATATGGTTACATCTCAGCCCTCTTTGTCATGAGAATCAACAGATGCCACTTGTGGCTGCCAGACTTTATGCTCAACTAAGGTGTCTGCTATTTCCTTTTTTTTTCTGGGGCTAAACATGTGTGGCCTAGCCCACTTGTCAAACAAACAAACACTTAAGGTCAAAATAAAGTACTATCAGGGTATTAACTATGGTTAAAGGTAGTGGCTATGTCTGGAGACACTAGCCTAAATGAGATTGGATGTAATCCAAGACCAGTTCAAGGACAGACTTTGACTAAAGAACTGACACATAAAAATGCCCATTACAAAAAATATCTAAGATTCTCACCACTTAATGGGGACAAATTGTTTGGAATAAAGTCTCTTGGCTGAGACTAGGAATAATAAGAAGACCTCAACATCCTTAAATGTCAGCCCTGGTGGCGCAGTGGTTAAATGCCTGTACTGCAGCCACTCACTCAAAACCATAAGGTGGCGAGTTCAAGACCAGCAAAGGGCTGAAGCTCAACTCAGGCTTGCATCCTTCCGAGGTCGCTAAAATGAGTACCCAGATTGTTGAGGGGCAAATAGCTTACAATTGTAAACCGCTTAGACACTCCTTAAGGGTATGAAGCGGTATATAAATGAAATGAAGCTGTTTGTTAAAATATACTTTGATATATTTTTCTATACCATTCATATGACTTTTCATTGCCTCCTTAAGGTAGAGGAAGGCAAACAAACATAGATTGATATAAAAGTCACAAAATGTCTGATTGATATTGAGGCCATAAAAACATCAACAACAACACTATACTATCTATCTAATAACAATTGAGTTATAATAATCACAGGTTCAGATGGGAGATTATCCAGACAAGTCTGGAGACACATCTCCTCCAAGATTTTTGTGTGTTCCTGTTTTTTGGGTAGTGGTCTCCTGCCCACAGCCCAAGCTACCACGTTATCACAAATATCTTACCAACCTTTCCATACAAGGTTCTACCATTCAGTCTGTTGTTTTCTTCTGTGACACGCACTACACAGATAGACACGTCTTGAAAACAGTGGGACCTTCATATAGACCCATAATTTCAAATGTCCTGATAGATCTCATTCTCTCCCATAGGATATATATAAGATGTCGAGTTGTGATTTCTTTCCTATCCAGACATGTTTTTCTGGTAATTTACGAAAAGAACTACCTAGTTCCATTTCAGAACCTGCATCACTTTGGAGTGGTTGTAGACACATCGCTGACCAGTCTACCTGACCAAGCAAAGGGTAAGATCCATGAAGAACACCCTCGAGCAGGTAGGTTGTTCCCAGTTATTGGACCTAGTGTTACTGGTGCATCTACACTGCCTGATCTGTTTCAGTTAATCGTTTGGCATGAACACCATTTCATGCCAGGAGCCTACAGTAGTTCTTCTAGCTGTATCAAAAAACAGATGGTACACATAAATAATCTGTTCTGACATACACTGATTAAATCAAACCTCTTTGAATGGTGGTTTTTGCTGCCAGTTGTAGAGGATTGCCTGATTTAGGCCCTGTTGAAGTTCCACATAAGGTTGGATGCCAGCTTAGGGTGACGGGAAGCATGTTTGTGGCTCCCAATAGCCAAACTCCAGATCCCTCATGTAGATGCTCCGGTCTCGTCTCTCGTGACTTCAGAAGGGCAGGGTTTCCAGAGATCTTCCAGATGTCACGAAACCAGTTCGTCTTCCAATCACAAAGATCTCTTAACTCAAGGTCAAATACCATATCCAGGATTAAACCTTCACATGTGGATATTGAAAGGCACCTACTGGACATCAGCTCTTCCAATCATACTGTCCCAGAAACTGTCTAATCATTCATATATATGTGTGTGTGTGAGAGAGAGGGTGTATATATAAAGTTTTGAGAACAGCTTCTCTTATTAAACTTCCCACAGTTCACAGATACCCTAATTGGTACCCTCATGTAGTTCTTCAGGCATTAACCAAACCACAGTTTGAATAACTTGACAGAGTTGATATTAAGTTTCTTACCTGGAAAACAGTATTTTTTTTTAATGCTATTAGTTCAGCTAGAAGGTTTTCTGAACCAGGAGCACTAGCCACAGGAGTGAAATATGCATCTTCTGCGAGGATTCAGTTCTGCTTGACGGGATCTGATGTTCATGACTAAAGTTAACTTCACATTTCATAGAGCACAGGAGATCATTTTCCCTTCATTCGTTCCTGACCCCAAAAAGGAACTTGAAAAGACTTGGCTCACACTAGATGTAGGCAGAGTTCGGTGTATTTACATCAAACGCACTTGTCGATGGCGCAAATCAGACAGTCTATTTGTCTCCTTCGGTCCTACATACCTGGGAAGTTTTTCTTCATCGACCCTGGCTTGATGGATCTGGGCTTGCATCTCTCAGTGTGAGTCGATGATGGGTAATACGCTGCAAGGAAGGGTCAGCGCTCATTCCGCTCACAGTGCTGCCACACCTGCCGCCCTAACCACTAATGTTCTTCTCTCCAATATTTGCAGGGTGGCCGCTTGGTCATCTCCTTCCATATTTATCCATCGCTGCCGAATCAATGCCTTCCAACTGGCTGGGGCATCATTTGGTAGACGGATCCTTCAATCCATCCTATAATTCCTTACCTCAGTTCCCACCCATCTAGGGAGCTTTGGTATGTCCCTCATGAAGGATGGCTCCGCCCTCAACGCTGGAAAAACGAACATTGGCTTACCTTGTGAGATGTTTGTTTTCAGCGATGAGGGCGGAGTCATCCTGCCCACCCGTAACTGAGGAATTTTTTCTCGGTGTCGGGGGGTGTTGTAAGGTTAATAGGATCCTTGTTCTAGTGTCTAGAATTGTTATAGTTAAATGGTTAAACTTTCTCTATTGTTGTTAGTATTTCTTCATTGTTATAAACTCTCTCTGCTTGGCTATACATTGACTGGGCAAACAAGGGGGATGGATTCCCCTGGTGGACACGCCCAAAAGTCATAGTCCTGCCTGATTGGAGCAAACAGGGGGAACCAACCTCATGAAGGATGACTCCGCCCTCATCGCTGAAAACAAACATCTCACAAGGTAAGCCAATGTTCGTTTCTCTGCCAAAGAGTGATGGTGCCTCATGAAATTACAAATCCCAGGATTCTGTAGGATGGAGCTATGGCAGTTAAGGTGGTGTCAAACGGCATTATTTCCACAGTAGATGCATTCAAAGAGACTTATTATTACAGTTGGCCAAGGGTAAATGCCCATATACAAACAACCCGGAGTGTAGTCTCATTTGATTCCCCTATTTTGAAAAGAATATTATTAAGGTATTGAGTTAAAGGATCACTTGCCTGGCTTAATTGTTTTAAGAGTTCTGTTCCAATGCCCCAACCTGCCAAAACACAATTGACAATGGCTCAGTTTTCTGGTCACACAAGCTAGCTAAGTGAATAGTTTTTACATATTGGGGGGGGGGGGGGAGTATTAGCTGGAATCATGTCAATTTGCCACAATTGTCAGCCCTCCACATTTGCCGATTTGATTATTTGCGGATTTGAGTCACACGTTCTTTCTAGGGATCTCTAGGTCCTCCAGGGTAACTGTGTTGGAGGTTGACCATAGAGGTAGATTTGAATAAACCTGGGTGAGAAATAGCCCCTGCCCACTTCAGCTGCCCTGTACAATAACACTGAGGAACATATAGACTTCCTGATGTTATGGACTACAGTCCTCATCCTTCTTGGTCACGATAGCTGGGACTGAAGGATACTGGAGTCTGACAACATCTGGGGTGCCACAGATTTCCCATCTGTGCTACCAGTTTTGCCACTAAATGGGGAAAGTCCACCCTGCAGGCAACAAGCAACCCCCCAAACCATAATTTTGTAGCCCCCAATGACTTTTCCCAGCTCTCTCAATCGGCAGGTGGTCCCAAACCACCTGCAAATGTGGCACTTTGGATCATTCACCCCACAGAACCCTCAAAACCAAAACAAGGCCAAAATGGCACCCAGAGTTGATGCCGCATCAATTCCAGGTGCTCCAATACTGGCAGTATGGGGACAAAAGTGTACACCCACTCTACGACACTGCTTCTCACTTTACCGGATTTTTTTCAGATGTAGTACTGCGAATGAGAATTGTCATTATTACCTCTAAATTCATCCATGACGTAGAAATCTTCTAAGTACAATAACTTGCCAATCCAAGGGTCATATGTAAAGTAATACATAGCAAAGCCTACCACATCAGCATCTGGAAAGAAACATGTCCAACATACAAAGAAGTACGGTTGGCCCTCCTTATCCACGGATTTGAGCATACATGGCTTGAAAATATTCCCAGAAAGTATAAATTCCAAATAGCAAACCTAGATTTTCCATTTTATATATGGGACACCATTTTGTTGTGCAATTATATTTAATGGGACTTGAGCATACACAGATTTACACCCAAAACACATCAGCTGAACAAATATTTTAATAGCCTTATAAGAACATGATTTCATGCACATTTTCCCCACAAGAACACCAGAGTATACCTCTTATCTTCTATCATCCCATGGTGTGTGTGTGTGTTTTTCTTTCCAACACTTCCTCACTAACAGGATGTTGGTCTTTATCTCTGCCTCCAGATTACTATAGGGACTCAAGAAAACCAATGTTTCCCCCAATTTTCCAGGTGATTTTTTTTTCAATTGAGATTCAATAATCCATGGTTTCTTCCATGGAATAGCCATACTAGTCAGTATGGGAAAAGGGGGGGGGGGTGTTTTAGGATTTATTGCCATCATCACCACCATCACCATCATAGAAATCCTGGGGAACTGTTGCTGAAAAAGTAACTTCTTTGTCCCAAGCTGAAAAGATCCCTCCTGCCTCTGTTATTCTATGTAAGGTCATTCTTAGCTTTTTGGAAACTAAAAATAAACCACACCACTAGCATATTACCCTAAGAATTCAATTTAGTTTACTGTAGATTTTATTTCCTGAGAAGCAACAACATGAAAGCAGCAGCTAAAATCATTCTGTTGGGGGAATGGCTTTTCCCCCCTTTAACACTCACCTTGTAGAGAAATGGAAGGAGTTATTGATACTGGTATGTTGGTAGATAAATTAATATGTTATGGGTATAATAATTGTTTTTAATATGTTTATCTGTGTCTTATATGTGTATAAATGTTCAATATTTAAAAAATAAGCTTACCATGCAGATCCTTTTCCTTTGTTACCTCTGCTACTAAACAGTGAAAGAAAGGGCGGGGTCCAAAACCATCACGAAGTAAATCTGAAAAGTTTCATTCAGAGACAGAGCTGTGTTAGTCTAGAATATCCGTATGCAAAGGGATCTTGCAGTGCCTTTGTGGCAAACTGGGCAAAAGAAGTTGTAACAAGCTTTTGCGGACTGGGTCTGCCTCTCAGGAAGTAGCCCAAGTCTACCAAAGCAAATGCTACAACTTTTTTTTGCACAGTTAGTCTCAAAGGTGCTACAAGATTCCCTTTGCATACTGAAAAGTTTAAGATAGTATCCTAGCAGAGAGGAAAGGATTGAATTGCTTCTGCCTGCCCGCTGTATCTTTCAGCACATATTGGGACAGGTGAGCTACCAAGGTGGCCCTGAACTCCATGGAAAATGGGTGAGGTGTCCTAAAGAAAACACACAAGGCTTCTTTACCTGTTTCTGTTATTTTCACTGCATTGGGCATGTTTTCGTAAGCAGCTAGTTCCTGCCAAGAGAAGAAACCAAGACATAAGTGGATTGACTGATTGATTGATTGATTGGATGATTGATTCCTTGCCTTTTACTCTCTTCCACAGCTGTTCAAGGCAGCTTTAAAATTAAAGCAAATACAACAGAGACAAAAGATACAAGGGAGTCCATGTGAAAATAAACTAAACCAAATGTTAAAAACAATTTACTACAAGTAAAAGAGTAAAAAGCTGTTTTCAAACAGCACAGTTAAAAACAGCATCCTATAAAAAGCCCTTCCTTCAAAAAACATTCAGCCTCTCAGAATAAATAAAATAGAATTTCAGATTTTTTTTTTTCTGTCAACAGAAAGACAGGGCAATTCTAGCTTCCCTAGAAATGGAATTCCAGAGCCTGGCAGAAGCCAGGAAGAGAAGAGATGGGAGAGTATGAATTAGGAGGAAGAAGACAGAAAAGGACCCAGTGATCCAGATGGGTTCATGGGAAGTTTCAGGAGGCATAACTGGAAAGTAACTTGCTGCTGTGGTGCCAGAAATAGCCGAATGCCTTCCAAAGAAGCTTCTGCTACTGTGTACGTCAGGCAGCTATTTTTGTCATAAAAAAGAAATTGGGCTAATACTCATAGAATCATAGAGTTGGAAGAAACCACAAGTCCACATTTAGTCCAACGCAGTTACCAGGTATGTACATTTGCCCCTCCAGACAAGAATTCTGCTCTATACAGATTAATTTTTTTCTTTAGCCCTCAGATTTCTAGCACTGGAAAGGTTAAGGCACTGAACATCTTTCACATGTAGCATTCTTCCATTTGTGCTGTTTGTGCTCCCTTGGTCACATTGCCTTTCCCTTTCATTTGGAGTTGTTGTGTGCCTTTCAGTCATTTCCAGCTTATGGTGGCCCTAAGGTGAACTTATCATGGGGTTTTCTTGGCAGGATTTGTTCAGAGGAGGTTTGCCATTGCGTTCCCCTGAGGTTAAGAGCCTGTGACTTGCCAGAGGTCATCCAGTGGGTTTTATGGCCGAGCTTGGAAACCCTGGATCTCCAGAGTTGTAGTCCACCTTTCAAACCACTATGCCACACTGGTTCTGGATGTCTAAACTGTATTTCTAAATGCTCAACTGAAATGGTAAGTTACTGTAATGCTAGACGTTTGGGAAATGAAGGAGAACATAATGGCAGAGGCAGAATTCTTATTTGAGAGGGCAATGTCCTCATGTCCCCCCTCTCCATCCCACAGTCCCTCTTGCTGGTGGCATTTCAGTGGCATCAATATTTCCAGCAGTTCATTTTGCCCAGGACGCATCTCTGAACTTTATACATACACCTCTCTTCTGCAGCCATTGCAGAGGTAATAAATGGCACAATCCTGAGGTCAGGATCTCAGGCTAACTCTGTTCAGGCGAAAGGTCTTCTGTCATGTTGCCTCCTGCCCCATATCTACACCTTTACTGGCAACCCTTCCCAGTTGGACAGGGCACCGGTTAATTCCTCCTTAATCACTACACACATCCCACCTAAAGTTACAGTCAATAATTTCACTCCGTTGGGTGGTAAATGCCATTCTTTTTTAGCTGCTCTTACAACCTCTTGCAGAAAGCATTTGCCTTTTGGTATGCGGAAGCATTTTGTTTCCAAAGCTTTGTGGCAGAGACTTTGCATGCAAGAAAGTCCCAAGTCCCCAGGTAAAAGATCTCAGGTAACTCAGTCTAGGAAATAATTCAGTCCAAGACCTTTCTGATAATACCGGATTCAAGAGGCAAATAACAAAAGGCAGGTTCATCGAACACTATCCGCAGGCTGCGTTCGTTTCCTTGTATATTCTGTAAAAATAAGCACTCCCCATTTAACCTTTGACAATTAACTCTTTCACTGTATCTTTTCTTCAGTATCTTTTCTACATGCCACAATAGTTTAATTCTATTTACCATTGACATTTGTAGGTTTTAGCTATTTTCCACTTAAATTATAAGCACCTTCAGTCCCATAGGACTAAGGATAATAGTAAGAACAGCAACTATGACTGCTGCTACTATTATTGTTTAGGAAATGATATGTAACATATCTGTAGATGGTATATATAGATCTTCCTGTCTTATGTTCATACAGTCACATATTTCTATGCTCATACTAGTCATCTGCATATATAGCATTAATCCCATATTTTTGCTTCTGCCAGATGCCTTTCTTTTCCTTGGTTTTCTCCCCCTGCGACATTCTCAATTGCAAGTTTCCTGCATCAGAGAGTGGTTTTCACTTGTATAATTCTGCAAAGTGCCAGAGTTTGCTGGGAGCACCCCTGATGGTAAAAACTTGGCCTGAATGCTAATAACTTATTTTCGTTGGCATGAAAGGCACAAGGATATCACATTTCAGAAGCAGTGGAAATGGTGTTGCTTGACATAATAACAAGTTATTTTTTTTCTAATTACTTTAACTCTATTTTAAGGGCATTTTTCAAGTTTTATACCATTCTCTTGTCCATACTAAAGTTTTGTAACTTCTTGCAGTCTAAGACAATCTAACATTTAAAAGCAACAAGTTATATTTATAATATAGCTAGTAGCAACTTCCATGTAAGTGAGTGGTGAATCTGCATTGGATTTTAGTCCAAACTCTAAAGGCATTCTCCAAAGTGCTGGATTCTATCCTCCCAAACAGGTACAGCATCTTAGAGCACCCCTTTAAAGTTCAGAATAAAGGCTAATTCACACCCTTTAATGAAACAGAACCCATCTCTGTCCCCACTCATTGTAACAAATAGGGCAACAAATTCGTTTTATCAACTCTGTAATGTGCCACAGGGTTCTGTCCTGGGCGCAGTGTTATTCAACATCTTTATCATTGACTTGGCTGAAGGAGTAGAGGGCATGCTTATGAAACTAGCAAATGACACCAAATTAGAGGTGTAGCTAATACCCTGGAGAACAGGATCAAAATTCAAAATGACCTTAAAAGATTAGAAGGCTGGGCCAAAACTAACCAATGAATTTCAACAAGGAGGAATGTAAGATACTACACTTAAGAAGAAGAAAAAATGAAAGGCTCAGATATTGGATGGAGGGCATATAGCTTGAAAACAATACATGTGAAAGGGATCTAGGAGGCCTAGTAGACCACAAGTTCAACATGAATCAACAGTGTGATGCTGCAGCTAAAGAAAGCCAGTGTGATTCTAAGATGCATCAACATAAGGATAGTGTCCAAATCGAAAGACGTAATAGTAACATACTATTGTTGGCCTGGAATACTACATCCAGTTCTAGGCACCACAATTCAAAAAGGATATTGAGAAACTGGAACATGTCTAGAGGAGGGCAACCAAAATGGTGAAGGGTCTGGAAACCATGCCCTTTGAGGAGTGGCTTAGGGAGCTGGGTATGGTATGACAGCCCTGTTTAAATATTTGAAGGGATGTCATACTTTGAAGAACGAGCAAATTTGTTGCCTACAGCTCCAGAGAGCAATGGATTCAAACTACAGGAAAAGAGATTCCACTCAACATTAGGAAGACCTTCCTGACAGTAAAAGCTGCTCAACAGAGGAATGCATTCCCTTGGATTGTGATGGAGTCTCCTTCTTTGAAGGTTTTTAAACAGAGGCTGGTTGGCCATCTGTTGCAATTGCTTTGATTGTGTCTTCCTTGAACTAGATGGCCCTTGAGGTGTCTTCCAACTCTAGGATTCCATGATTCTGTGAACATGCTCAGCTAAATACTAAGTAACTTTTCAAGCTCTGGTTGTGGCCCAACACATCTGGAGGGTGTCAGACTGGGGGACACTATGCTAGCCTCTCCCTCGCCTCCCACAGCCTACTATCCCTCTTACTTTGATGAGACGCAGGATATCTGGACAGTCCCGCGGCTCGGCTGGACGGACCCGGAAGTGGTTCACAGTGCTAATATGTGACATAATGGGGGCCCAAAGCAGCAGGCTGGGTGATCAGGTCCCATGCAGGAGCTTAAGCACTGCTGAGCCTCTCCTTGGAGATCTTCCTCACTCACCATCTCAAAGAGATTATCATTAGACAAGGCAGAAAGAAATAAAAAAGATATAGGAAAAAGTAGGCTTCTTCCACACTGGTGCCCACTCTTGTCTCCTCTTCCCTGTTACAGTGGTGGGGATTTAGCTTGGACCCCTTCTTGCTGCTTGGCTTCCATCCTACCTTGTCCTCCAAGGGGTGGATCAACCAGCAGGCTCTGATCCTACCCAGAGTCACAATGGGGTCAGCATCACAATTCTCCACCTCCCCTCCCCTAATCTCCAACTACTTAAGAGGGACACAAGGAAAGGGACACAAGGAAAAGGATGCATGGTGGGTCATGACGGCCATACCTTTCCATGGTCAAAATCTCAGAGGAAGGTTAGGATCCTAACCCCTTCTCTTGGAGACACAGGTGGGAAGTGGGCTCCCCTATGAACAAGATCTTTGAAGATGCCTTGTTGTTGTTGTGTGCCTTCAAGTCATTTCCACCTTATGGAGACCCTAAGGCCAAACTGTCCTGGGGTTTTCTTGGCAAGATTGGTTCAGAGGAGGTTTGCTATTGCCTTCCCTCTGAGACTGAGAGCATGAGACGTGCCCAAAGTCACTCTATGGATTTCATGGCTGAATGAAGAATTGAACCCAGGTCTTCAGAGTCATACTCCAACACCATGCATCAAATTCAGTCAAGAAGAGCTCAAGTGAATTTGGAAAAGCTGTTGGTGGGTATTCTCTAATTTGTGGGATTCTCTTTTTCTTTTGGCTTTAAATAATGTTAATAACCAAATTAAAATAATTATAATATTTATAACAATTAACTGCTACAGGTTGGTGATAGATATAGATAGATGATAGATATAGATAGATGCTCTGGTGCCGCAACAAATTATCCCAGAATTCTATAGCATGGAGCCATGGCATTTAAAGTGGAATCAAACCAGGTTATTTCTGCAGCACAGATGCAGCCTATGCCTCTTTCCCAATGACACTCTTAGGCAGACTTCCAGCTTCTGAGAGTTTTTTCTGTTGTATTGTTGTTGTTGTTATGTCATCTTCAAACATAATTCCCATCTAATCACCATACATAAATCAGACAAATATTAACAATGATAAACAAAAAAGAATAGAATATATAAAAATATTACATATGATCTTTAAAAACTCACTTTGGTTCTCTTTCATGTACAAATTTTTTATAAATGAGTGAAGACTAGTTCTCACCCCTTACTTGTCTTAACTTTCCCTTTTAGTTTGCCTTCTTCATAGGATTCCCTACTTAATTTAGAATGTCTTATTTTACTATATATAGTTCTATCAAGTATGATCTATCAATTTATGTATTATATCTTATACATTTTCACCAGAAGGTGTACCTATGAATTGACCTGTTATTTCCATTTTTTGTTCATTCTTCCACTCATATAAGTGTTATTTCCCCTCAGTTTCCTTTTATAACAATAATGATATTATTATATCAATATTTTCCAGTCAGCTGTAAATTTTGTTAAGTTGCTTTCTTTGATTAGAATAGTTAACTTGCATATTATATATGCAAAAAGCTGGGAAATGAAACATACTCCCACAATTGATGAAGGGCTAACAAGATCATATGGCATGATGCAAATGGACAAGTTTTCCTCTTCTAAATGATAGAAACATATCCCTCAAGGCTTAGTTACTGCCAACAAGGGCCTTGAGCTAAAACAATATAATATTTTTCTTCCAGCCCTTTGCCTTTCCATAGTATATATCAATGGAATATGGCTTCCAATCTTCTCTGAAGTTGAGCTCAGCCCTTGTTATTGCCGTGTGAAACATTTTTAAGGCAGGGAGGAGATAGTAGCACAGCAGACACAAATAAGATGAATCACAATAAGATGAGGCAATACAAAGTCCAGATGAAATGTAATAGCAGGAAGTACCAAAGTTCTCAGCTTCTTGGAAATTTTTTTCTGTAATGCAATAATAATTATTTCATGCCCTTTCACAGTTATGACACTATGATTCCTGCATGCTATGGAATCCTGGGATTTGCAGTTTACAGAGAAAGGTACTTAAAATTCTCATTGGACATCACCACCCTTCATTAACTGCTTAACCAGATCCTCTGTCCTGTCTTGGAGGCCAGCCAGGGGCAAATTACCAGGTAAGGTCCATTAGAGATGAGACGGAAGCAGCCCCAGTCATGTACAGGTGCTTACCAGCCAGTTAGAGTTCTCAGAGTCCAGGCAATCAAGGTGTCAGCAATAAATCCAAGGTATCATTCCATGGGAGTGTCCAGTAGTGTGGTCAGTTTACAATGCAGGGTACAAGGTTCTTCAGAAACACAAGCCAGGAATCAAGATGGTTGGTTATCAGTAATGACCTCGCAAGGGAGTTACTGGAATATTTATGGTTCAGCAACCTCCTGCAACTGCTGCCTGATTAATGAGCATCGTTTGTTTAAATGCTTTGAGCATTGCAGTGCCTCCCATGTGTATAAGAAACGTAAATGATTGTCATGTTTAGATTTGGGGTCCCATCTTCAAGATATTTCATTATGTATATGCAAATATTCAAAAATCTGAAAAACTCCAAAATCCAAAAACACTTCTGGTCACAAGCATTCCAGATTAGGGAGACTCAGCCCGTATGTAAAAACTAAGCCTATACCAAGAAAAATGTATGTATGTATGTATGTATGTATTCATAAAAGCTTCACTAGTACAAATCATTGCCAATATTTGGAAGAGCTAATATATTCCAGTTTTGTTCTCTATTCTCCTTCCTCTTTCCTTCCAGGATTGACCATGAGAACATGGTTTGTTTCCTGTGTGGCCAATGTTAATGTTAATATTTTTGTCCTTGATAGACTCATAGAGTTGGAGGAGACTACAAGGGCCATCCAATCCAACTACCTGCCATGCAGGAATATACAGTCAAAGCACTCCTGACAGATAGCCATCCAGTCTCTGCTTGAAAACCTCCAAAGAAGAAGAATCCAACATCCTTAGGGCCAGCATATCCCATAGTTACCATCAGGAAATTCATCCTAATGTTTTGGTGAAATATCTTCTCCTGCAACTTGGATCCACTACTCTGGAGCAGCAGAAAACAACATTTTTTTTTAATTTAAAAATAATCAATAAAAACATTTTCCCCCTCCCAAAGAATATTAAGGCGTGGAACTGATGCAGTTTGGTTTCCCTCTGAGAAGTTAATTAGTAATTGGTTTACAAGATAGGATGCTGTAAAGCAAGTTCAAAATCCAGGAACTTTGGTCTGCTTGGGCATGAAAAATCAAAAGTGAAAAGTGGCAGATCTGTACAAGAACTTGGAAGAGAAGAGAGCCAACTCTCATTTGGAAAGGAATCCCGCAGCATGCTGACTTCCAATGCCCTCTGGCCTCTTCTTGTTTGGCTGTGCAGCTGTTGGCTGGCTACGCAAGCTACAGAGCGTAAGAAACATTTGGAGTAATTTTAGATGAGGAGGAGCCAAGATCTCCTGGGAGCAAAAAAAAAAAAGAAATGACACACTGAAGGGAAAACCTTCCCTAGATCCTGCCTGATTTTAAAAAGGGGTTGATTGCAAATGCACACATGTAAATGTGGCTGTTCTAAGCAAGGTTGCAAAGACCTAAGCCCTACAGAATTCAGACTTAACTTTTTAAAAGCAGTTTATTCTCATTATTTGTTATGCTTGAAAATAATTCCCTGATGTTATTTGGAGGAATGTTTGGAAACTCATTTCATCATTCTGCTAATTTTTATTGTGTTTTTTAATTTTAAAAACCTCTTCAAGATTAATAAGAGAAATTCTATCTGGGGCCTCATTCCCACTATCTTTTAAACTGGATCACAATTTGGTTTGAATTGGTTCAAACGACCCTGGTTCCCACTTAAATCAAATTGCTGAAGTGATTGGGGGGGGGGGGGGGATGCACCAGACCCATTTAACCCATGGTTTTTTTTACTCTGTTTTTTTCCGCATCTTTTTCAATAAATTGATTCCGCGAGACAAATGTAGTGGGAACCATGCTCCAATGTCAAATTGATCCATTGATTCGGATTGCATACTGATTTATCTGTAAGTGGGAATGAGGCCAGAATGTCTCTAAAATGTCTTGAAATTTTCTTAAGAGTAACTTTTTAAAATTAGGTAGATAAAGCAGCTACTGCCTCAAGTACATTTTCTCTGATTGTGCTTCTAAAAATGTCTTCAAATTCTTTCTAAAAGTATTTTTCAAAAAATTAACTCTCAGAGTATTTGTACGCAATAATCCTGGAAAAGTTCCTTTTAAGTTCTGTTCTCACATTGGCATTGTTTACCTGAGGCATCAGCTACTTTACCTAATGCGTCTTAAGTGCCTACTGTGTTTCCCTGAAAATAACACAGTGTCTTATATTAATTTTTGCTCCCAAAGATGCACTAGCTCTTATTTTCAGGGCATGTCTTATTTTTCCATGAAGAAGAATTCACATTTATTGTTGAACAAAAAAAAAAAAAAAAAAATGGGCATGCTTCCAAACAAAAACTTTGCTAGGTCTTACTTTCGGGGGAGGCCTCATATTTAGCAATTCAGCAAAACCTCTACTAGGTCTTATTTTCCAGGGATGTCTTATTTTGGAGGAAACAGGGTCGTAACTGGAGAACATTGATTATGACAACAGTGATGTACTGCTTGCTTTACTTTTAAATGTTAACTTTGTCACAACTTTGTTAGCAAAAAGAGCAGCTTGTTGCAATTAACTTAATTATTTGTAACTTTTACTTTCCAAGGTCCGAACTCATCGGCATACACCTCTGGGCAGAGCAAAGATATCATTTGTTTCTCTGATTAATTACTTTCATTTTATAAAGTAACATTCCAAGCTTTGCTTGTGAGTCAGCATGCACAATACTGTATGAAACCAAATTGCAACTTACATTGAATAAGTTGCAAGTAGCTACTTCAGTGGGGTTTGTTCTTACTCAGAAGCAAACATGAAAATAATTATAATTATAATTATAATTTATACAGGGGCAAAAGGGAGGCTTTTGTTTCAATATGTCTCAGAATTAAACTCTTTTGAAGGAGGAAATAAAGTGTAGCTGGTGCCAGAAATTGCCTGGGACAAAGGAAATGTAGTTTGGATATTTTAAGCCCTCCCTGAGATACAGAAACTTCTCAATGTATTTGCCCCATTGGACCAAAACATTCATACATAAGAAAATTCTATTTGGGGCTATCACAGACTACCAAAAAGAAAAATAAATCATCCTGAGAACAAATCAAACCTGTACTCTCAATGGAAGCCAAAATGAGCAAACAGACCATTGTACTTTGGACACATCATGACCTGACTCACTGAAAATGGCAATAATGTAAAGTGCAAGGCAATAGGGATGGAGAAAGACCACATTACAGATGGATGAATTCATGATGGAAGCTACAAGACAACCAGGGCTGCTGCTGGCTGTAGGGTCTGGAGGTCTTCGCATTCACAGGGTTGCCATAAGTCAAAAAGCTGATTTGATGCCAAATAGCAAAAAAAACAATATAACGATATGTTTATGGAAAATGCCCCAGATTGCTTCTAAGGAGATCTGAAATGATGGAGCATTACTATGCAACTTATTTTTTTCCCCACTGTTTATTACAGCCGATTGCACCCATGTTGCTGACTTTGATAACTGTCCAGGCAATCCGGTTGACTTCTGCCCCAGAGGGATAGCCTGTGGCTGTAAGGATCAAAGACCTGTCTGCAAGTAAGTTATAGGGAGGGTTTGGGTGGTGTCCTTATCTGTGGGGCAATTGGGTGGGGAAAAATAACAGTGATAAACCTTGGAGTGAAGGATCTCAACAGTTATCTGGCTCCTAAAGAAGATCCAGCAATGCAGGCAGTTGTCTTAATCCATATCTAGGAACATTCATCTCCATCAAGAGCAGATCTTTTTTAAAACTAAATGGTCTTCATTGCCCATTCAAGACGGCCATCCTTAGGGACAGATAACAAGGATGTCGGTGTTGCTGGGAAATTTCAATTCTAGCTGGACCCAGAGGGGACAGAGAAGTTTGAAGGGGTGGTGATGGATAATATAATGAATTACTCTATATATTCAGCTATAAGTCAACCTCATGTACAATTTTGGTGACAAAATGATGGATTTTGATATGACCCATAGATAAGATGAGGGTAAAATTTAGGGGCATGTAACAAAGGATGTATTGAATGAAGCAACCTGTTTTTTGTTAAGGAAACAGAGGTTTGAATTAGACCTATCCCAACCATGTGTTTCCAGTCCATAGAGACTACTTCATGACAAATGTTTACAAGCTGGATGCCAGTCAGACTCAGGCTCATGCATATTTTATCTGTTTTAATTTTGGTCTCCTCCTTTCTGCCTACAGGTGCCCCTCTTACCGAAGCGGTTGGCAGAATTATTGGTACCCTCGGTCCCAAATGTGACCAGCTTTGGAGTACTTTGGACTTGATTATAGTCGCTGCTCTTCCTGCAGTAGCCCTGTCTCTGACCATTGCGGTTGCGATGCAGTGGTCCAACTATTGTAAAAGGAAACAGGGAAAAGTGATAAAACGACACAGGTGACTTAGTTAGACACAGAGTCGAAATCCTTTCCTTTCTAGTATTTCCAAGTAGTATTGAGAAAAGGCCTTGAGAGTTCCTGTCCATCGGTACGAAGAAGAGCTGTACTAAGTGAACCAATGAGCTGATTCAGTATCAGGCCCTATGACTCTAAATTTTAATTTGGTGTTGTGTACACCTCAAAGTTGAGTCTGACTCATGACAACCTTATTTCTCGATTTTCTTGTAAGAAGTATTCAGAGGAGGTTTGCCATTGTGTTCTTCCAAAGCTCAGAGAATGTGGCTCTCTGCAATTTAATACGTTGTTTTTAATTGGTTTTCTAGCCATTTTATAGCTTTCAGGGGATGATGCATATATGTGATTTAGCTTTGTTGTGCATGGTGTTGTAAATATTATCACAATTAATTTTTTAAAGGAAAGAAGAAGAAAAAACCTACACTCCATTGTGATGCCATTGTGGGGCCAGGGATGCAAGGAGTTCTTGTGGTGGGACTTATTAGGACTAGAATGCCTGGTGCGAGGTACCATGCTATTGCAATTAATCCCCCATAGTAGCTGATCTCATGGCTGGACATTTTCATATGTAAAAGATGAATAAAATACAATTTTATTTTGTTTTTCTCTGGTGTGTGTGTGTGGGGGGTGGGCATCCAAATTCTCTCTCTCCCTCACTGGGGCAGAAAAAGGGGAAAGGGCATCCAATGGATTGATAGGCAAACCATAAAGGCTATTGGCTAATAGGTTGGTGCATCTGGGAAGGAGGAAAGGACCCAGGGGGAAATGTGTGGCTGGGTATCACTTTGAAGTGCTGTGTGTGTGGAGATTTAACAAGCTCACTGTGAGGATCTTGTGGGCCAGAAAATTGCAAAGTGAGGCTGATTTCTTTTGTCAATGTAGGCGCTCCTTTAGTGATCTCTTTTAACTCCATGATTTTATGAAGGACCATTTCATCTCTGTGCTTATCAGTCTCCACTCACTCACTCACTCACTCAGCCACCCACCTATTCTTTCTCCTCCCCAGGAGTAAACTTAGCTGCTAATACACTTTTTCATGGATATATTTTTAGTATTCCTGCAAGAGAACAAAGACATCATGGACAACATAACAAAGGATATGCTCCTAACCCAGCTGATAAGGCGAGAAATGTATCACAGCCGCCAGGAAGAAAGGTAAATGGTTAAACATCTTCCTTCCTTCCTTCCTTCCTTCCTTCCGTTTTTTTTTTTATTAGAACTTTTGACTATTTGCTTTTTAACAGAAGGATAGTAAAAGATCATAGACCCATAGAGATGGAAGAGACCCCAAGGGCCATCCAGTCCACTCCCTGCCATGCAGGAACTCACAATCAAAGCATACCAGACATATGGCCGTCCAGCCTCTGTTTAAAAACCTCCAAAGAAGGAAACTCCACCATCCTCCAAAGGAGCATGTTCCATTGTCGAACAGCTCTTTGCTGTCAGATGTTTGGTTTCCACCAGCAGATGGCACTGGTTCGTTTTAGAACCATCCTAGAGTTCTGCGTTACCTTTGTGTTTATGGACTCTTTCATACAAGGCTAAATTGGAAGTATAATTTAAGGTCAATTCGAATGCAATCATGGGTTTTATGTTATTGCAAATTAACTCTTCGCACACAAATTCGGGCAAGAGGGAAGCCAATTCGAATGCAGTCATGGGTTTTACCTTATTGCGAATTAAAGCTTCGCATGCAAATTCGGGCAGGAGGGGGTTATTTTCGGGTAATGGGAAGTAATTCCGAACGGAGCAGGGGTTCATGTAAATTCGCTAAACAAGCGAATTTACATAAATCCGCATTGGCTCCATTCGGAGTTGGGAGAAATTCCTCCCCATTTGAAAGAGTCCTATGTCTTCAAGTTAAAAACCAAATAAAGCACCCACCCACCCACCCATGCAAAAAAAGGCTCCTTTGCACCATTACATATTAAAAACCTGCTGAAGTGAAAAGGGTTTGCCTATTGGCAAAAGGAAACCAAGGAGGATGCCAGCCTAGCCTCTTATGGAACAGACATTGAGAAGGTTCTTTCTTGTGTTCTCACCAAACCAGCTTGTGATGATGGTGGGACTGAAAGTTTCCCCCTGAAGACCTTAGAGCTCTGGCAGGTTTGTATAGAGCAATATGGTCTTTCTGATAGTCTGGTTCTAGGAGTTTACCGCATTGCTAAAAAGCCCGACTTCCCCATACCACATTGAAGTCTCTTTTAGGCTAAAGTTGGGTATTATCATATGCAAAATGCCGCCAATTCTGCCGGCCGAGTGCAGCCTGGCGAACTTCAGATTAGAAGCCATGCTCAATTGGCCGATTTGCAAAGCTAGGGGCTTCCCGGTTTTGAAAAAAGGCTGGCTGAGTGTGGCTTCTAGCCGGAAGTTAGCAGGGTTTCAACCGGGCAGCAGCATCAGTGGCATTTTGCGTATGATAATACCTGACTTTATTCCGAAAGAGACTTCAATGTGGCAGGGGAAAGTCGGGTTTTTAAGCAATGAGGTAAACAACCAAAGCTCTATAGGACATGACTAGGGACTTTATCATTTGGGGGGAAATCAGGGGTTTAAACAGGCATTTTCCAGTGACAGTTGTGTGATCATGGCTAAGATTTTCACACACATTGCAATTAGAGAGGGCTTATCCCTGGAATAACCAGGAATGCCCCAGCAACAAATCGTTCACGGGATTTCCCTGTAAATGATTTATTGCTGGAGTATTTCTGGTTATTTCTGGAATAAGTCCTTTCTAATTGAGAAGTCGTGTGAAAATCTTAGCTGCAACCATGCGCCTGTTGCTGGAAAATGCCTATTTAAACCCTTGATTCCCCCCATATGATAAAGTCCCAGTACTTTGAATAGTGCCTGGAAATAAACCAGTAACCAGTGATGCTGTTTAAACAAAGGAGTTATAAGTTTCCTGTCAGCCCTGGCCAGCATTCTGGATGCTGCATTTTGAACCCACTGAAGTTTCTGAACAATTTCCAAAGGTAGTCTGGTGTAGAGTGTGTTACATTAGTCCAAAGGGATGTCATCAAGACATGACACCATAGTCAGATGTGACATTTCAAGGAACAGACACAGCTGGTGCACTAGTTTTAGCTTTATTTCCGCTTGGTCTTTACGTCACTGCTGCAGAGGAAAAACTGAAGATTGGCTGCTTTGAAAAGAGGCTGGCTGAGCTTATCAGTTTTCTTTTACAGTATATTTGGCTTTCATGTTTTTTGGATTTTTCCCCCCTGCAATAAACATTTCTAAAATAATGAAGTAAAAGACACTGTTTAACTGTTTACTTTCCATTTCTGGTTGCTGTTGTTGAACTGCTATAGGACGATGGGATCACTCAGAATTATAGATTCCCCAAACTCGCCGTCCAAAGCCATCTTTATGATCAAGCAGAGTCACCACGCTTTTCAGGTTTCAGGTATGAGATCCTTGGGACAAAATTTGGTAGTCTGATTCTAACCAGTACGTAGAGCGATCTTGTATCACCTTTGAGACTAACTGAAAGAAAGAAATTGTCAGCATGAGCTTTTGTAGACTTCAGTCTACTTCCTCTGATGCATTTGGAGGAAGCAGACTGAAGTCTATGAAAACTCATGCTGACAATTTCTTTCTTTCAAGATCTCTCTATGTACTGATCTCTCTACATACTGAATCTGCAGACTAACACGGCTATATCTTTGATTCTACTGAGTTTACCTAGTTTGCCTGGAAGGAGATAAACTGTCTACACTCTTCAACAGTTATGATACATTTCTGGCATACGGAGTTGTGGAATATATTCTGGCATAGAGAGTTTTGGAATATGAGAGACTATTAAGATGACCAGGCATTCAGGATATAGATTATGTTCTAGATACCTCCATTCCTAACCTCAGTTTGTTTAACTTTGTAGAACACAGATGCAGACAAATGTCATTGCACACACAAATTGAATTGTTCCTTTCCTCAAATCAAGGGATGCATGTGTGGTTTTTGAGGCACATGTTGCCTTTCAAGGCTATTTTCATGCCCTTGGCCCCTCCAGATTCCTCAGAGTGACCTGTTTGTTGAACTGATTAATGTGGAAGCTTTCAGAAATGGGAATTCACCTGTTAAAGTAGCTAGGTCCCATTAAACTATTTAGCATTAAAAATACCTGTTTTTCAAAACCAGAAGTAGACTTCTTCTGCCCACTTCTCTTGTGGACATTTTTCCTTGGGGGGCATTTTTGGAAATCCATGTGACCCTCAAAGGTTCTCAGGAACAAAAAATTGGCCCCTGGACCCATTACAGGTGCCCACCTCTGTCTTAAATGAATGTATACAAGTCTAAAGTAGTGTGACCATGGCTATGATCTTCATCCACCACTAAGTGTGCAGAAGCTTACAGTTTGAAAAATGTGCTACAAAACTGGAAAATGTTATGTGGAAACCTGAGAAGGTCAGGCACCAGTTCTTAAAAAATCAAGGGCCAGATTGAATGGAAACACTTTAGGGAGAAGAAAGCCAAAGGAACTGGGGTTTCGGTTCAGCTAAAGGAGTAGACCCTACATCTGTAAAGGAGTAGACTCTATCTCTCCTATAGCCAAGCTCAGATGAAATTGTTCATGCCAAAAGGCAGCCAAAACTGAAAACCTCAAAAACAAGCCCCCAGATTTGATTCCATGTTTTTCTGTCTATTCATCCATGCAGACACACACACAATGTCATGAGGTGTTTTGTTTTATTACAATAGCTATACACATCAGCCACTGAGAAGAGCTGCTCCATTGGGAAATGAGATTCCCGACGCAGATTATGAGGAAGAAAACCCATTTACAGCTATGGCTATGCAACAGTTTCCGGTATGTACAAGTGACCTTGAGTAGACATAAGTGGTTTTTAAAATTATGTGGATCCTGATTCAGAGAGTCTCTCCCTGTACTTGTAAAGGGAGAATGTCTCCAGTTTCCTTTGGTTTTTCCTTCCAGCCATGTTATGCCGTTCCCACACATTAGGAATGACTTTGAGGGATGCAAAGGAAGAACAAGTTCTGCTTGTTCTTCACTGGATGCCCCATGTTCTTGTCTGACTGAATCCAATCATAGCCAGGTACTGAGACAGATATGTGTCATGATCTTGAATACAAACCATAGTGTACCAGAACAAGAACTGGGGTGTGCCAGGGGAAGAAAGCATTGCCTTCCCCCTTTCCCTGTTCTGCAGTAGGGTTGTTATAAAATCTGTGTGGTTGTTGCAGGAGTGGTGGCAGTGGACTCCATTTCCAAGAGTCTAAGGCTAACCCAGATTAGCATTAATACCCAGATGTTGGGACTTTCAGCATACTAATCTGGGAGACTTTTGCATGAATGGATGAAGTATCCAAATTTGATATATTGAAAACTCTTAACAGAGCTTGATGTTTCAAAGGAGCATAGAATTAGAAGGAACCCCAGGGATTATCTAGTTCAACCCCCTTCCATGCAAGTATCTACAGCTAAAGCATCCAAAAGATATGTCCATTCCGCCTCTTTTTCAAGCCCCCCATTGAGGGAAAGTGCCCTGCGTTTCTCTTAAAATTGTTGCAATGCACTCGTTGATTCTCATGTTGACTTTCTTTCAGACATCAAGTTCTTCATTGTTTCCTCAGCCTGACTATTATGAGCATAACAGTCGACCAACCAATTACCTGAATGGACCGAGAAGCCCCTACAAGTTTGGGCGTCCACAGACTATGTATACCTAGAAGCTTTTGATAAATACGGCAAAGGCACAGCCACTGGAGCGTATACCATTCTCCCGTGTAGCATCTCAGACTTTCTTCCTAAAGACTTAATTGCACACGTATCAGCCTTCAAAGATTAGAAAACCAAAGATACCCTTGTCTTCTTTAATAAAAGTTGGCATATGTTTAGATATTTGTGCGGCTTTGCTCCGTGCTGGCTTCCTCTCTTATCCCGTCTTATGTTCCAACTGCTACTGGAAGCTACCGGGGTATAAAATACCAAAAAGGACTGAAACTATGGTTTCTTGGGGCCTCAGTTGGCCAGATGTGTCCTGTGTTAAGAAAGGAGAACAACTACCTTGCATGCAGACTTCAGGTTCAATTCCCAAGACCAGTTCTTTAAAAGATTCAGTGGCGGGTGATGGAAATGCCTCACCCGGTCAAAACAGTGGACCAAATAGAAGAGTGGTCTGACCTAGCAGAAGATGGTACCCTTTGTTTGACTTTATTTTTGGGTCATTGGGGGGTATCACATGACAGGAATTGGAAGAATAACCCAGTGGCATACCGAACGCAATCATGGGTTTTCACATTAATGTGTGATAGGTTATCACATGCAATCACTGGCGGAGGGAACGCATGCCGAACGCAATCCCACATCAACCCAAAAGTAAGTAAATTTGGTGAACAGAAATCGTCTTCGCAGGCTACCTTTTCTTTCGAAATTGAGAGGCATCCCTCCCGTGTGATAACATCCATTGTTTCTTTTTTGTGCACCAAGAGCAAGTGTGGTGTAGTGGTTTGACTATTGGCTCCGCTCCGCTCTGGGGCCACAACAAACTCCAACTCCCAGAATTCCATAGCCTTGAGCCAAGGCAATGAAAGCGGGGCCAAACCGGGTTATTCCTCCAGTGTGGATGCAGCCATTGCCCCAGAAGTAGGCCATGGCAAATCTCATCTGACTAAATCTTTATAAATATATAATTCTGAAGCAAAGCATATATATATATATATATATACACACTTTTATACACCTTGAACTAATACTAAGGTACCAGTATTTATTCCCATTTCCCCTAAATTGCATTATTGTCTCATAAACCCATATTAATTCTCAGAGATTTTATTATTTTTTGATCAAAAATTGGTTTTAGGGCCCTTATTTCTTCCTCCTCAGCCACCACAGAGCCCATAAAATCCCCACTATTTATATATATATATATTATATATATATATATATATAATGGGGATTTTATTTATATATATATATAAATATATAATAAATATATAATTATATATATATATATATATATATATATTCCTTTGGTGCTCTTTTGTTTGGTCTATTATTTGTCTCTCTGTCTTTCTCCCTCCTCCCCCTCCCAACAAGTATGGGCAGCAATTGGGCACTTTGAGCTTCATTTTCTTTTCTGCGCATGCTCAAAGGGGAGGGGGGAATAATGAGAGAGAGAGAGGAGTGGGCAAGAAGAAGAACCCGGATGGATGACGTCACGCCCTAACGGCTGGTCTCGAGACAGCGAGGAGGAGGGGGGGGCGAGAAAGAAAGAGCGCGCGAGCGAGAGCGCGCGAGCCCAGGCCTCAGTCTGTCTCTTTCTCTCTCCTCATTGGCCCGCGCGCGCGCTCCCGCTTCCCCGAAACGCAGGCCTCTGATTGGTCGAGAGAGCCTCAGACCTGGCGGACCCCAGGCCCGGAAAAGCGGCACAGCCGACGAGGCGCCTGGGCCCAGTCTTCCGGCCTCCGCGCGGGGCCTTTTTCCAGGTGAGAAGGAAGCGGGGGACCGGAAGGGTTTTAAAGGGGGGGGGGCGCTCCGTCGAGAAACCGGCGCCGAGGCATTGAGCGGCCGCCGCCTCAGGGTTAAGGAGGCCCGTTATAGGCCTCAAACTCAAGGCCGCGGCTCGGGGCCTAGCTAGGCCCGAGGCTCCATTCCCTCAGCGGAGGGGCCGGCGATCGTTATGAGTCTCTTTCTCTCCGCGGAAGGGAGGGAGGGAGGCCGCGAAGGGAGTCTCGTCTGTCTCGGGCGTCGCCGTCGTCTCTCTCTCTGAGGGAGAGTCTGGGCCTCCTCAGACAAAATGGCGGAAAACAAAATGGCGGCCTCTCTGTTTCTGAGGAGAACAAACCCATCCCCCCCCCCAACATTCTTCGCCTCTTTCCTTCTTCTTCTTCTTCTTCTTCTTCTTCATAACTTGGCGAAACAGGGCCTCTTTTCCTGTCAGGGGAACAAAAACACCACCACCACCACAGCCGCCGTTATTTCGACGCCGCTTAATAATCATCTCTGCCTCGGTGGTGGTGGTTGTCCTCTCCCTTCCCTTCTTCTCCTCCTCCTCGTTCCTCCGTCGTCGTCGTCGTCGTCCCCCGCGCTCCCTCCCCATGTCTCTCCTCCTCCTCCCCTGCACCACCACCACCGCCCCCGCCCCGAGGAGGAGGATGGCGCGGGCACAGCGCTTTATTGTTGGCTCGTCATCCTCGCGGGCCCTGATTGGAAGCGAGAAAGAGACGGAGAGGCTAGAGGGGGAGAGAGAAAGAGAAAGAGGGAGGGCTGCTGCTGACGTCGCTGGGTAGGGGTGGCGCGCCCCCCGCCTCGAGCACGCGCACTGCCTCCTCCTCCTGACTACACACACACAGAGACACAAACACACACATATATACACACATAGATAGATACATACAAGCACACACACACATATACATAGATAGATAGATACAAACACACATATATATATACACACATAGATACATACAAGCACACACATATTTATATATATATATATATATATACACACAGAGAGAGAGAGATATATAGATAGATACAAGCACACACACATATATACACACACACAGATGTATACAAGCATACACACACACATGGACACACATATACACACACATATAGAAACTCATATAGATGGAAGCACATATATATACACACATAGATAGCTACACTTGTGTATAGATTATAGATAACATATACACACATATATACATAGATACACACATATAGATAGATAGACACACAGGTATATATATGTACATACACACATATATAGATCAATATATATGTATAGATAAATAGATACACACATACACACATATATTGATAGATACACATGTATCTATATAGATACACACCTACACACACACACACACATATATATATATATAGATACACATGTATAGATAGATGAACACACATATATGCACACTAGTATACACACATATATGTAAATAATTAAACATGTAGATAGATGGATAGATACACATACACACATATAGATAACTAAGCATAACAGAATAATGGGTGAGAAATAGAATGGAGGGTAATCAAAAGGAAAGTAGATCCCAGTTTGTTGCACAGAAGCACTGACTCCGCTGCAGAGGTTTCTGGTGGCTGTGGACACAAAGCTCTCCGGTGTTTAGGGACATGTAAAGACAAGAATACCTGGCAAGGATAACCCCCTGGCAGCCCCCCCCTTCTCACTGTGTGACACCAGACATGGGATTAATGCCACTGATAGCAGTCAATCTTTTATTGTATTTGACTAAAAGCCATTACAACTCGATTAGAAAAAGAAAAAAGCCACATTAAAACCCAGTAAAGATTTCAGTAAACAAAAATCCAGTAAACAAAATGTCTGCTCACAATAAAAATCAGTTACAAATAGTATATGGATCCTTTTTATGTATATAAATTTATATTCCGTATGAGAGTTTCTCTCTATGTACCTCTTTGTTTAATCAGTGTTACGAATGCAGATTTACCTGGGAATAAGCCTCGCTGAACTTAGTGGGATTTATTTCTGAAAGAACTTATAATTGGACTGTACATCATTGTGTTTATGTTTATATGTGTATGTTGTCATTTCATTTATAAGTGAAATATTTTGTATCGAATTAGATGGTAATTGCATTGGTGTATGCAATTCATTTTCTACAAATGGTAACAGAGCTTATTGTCTCATTCTTCGGTGGTTCTACTGCTATTTGCTCCTGACCGTAATCTCTGGAAAAGAGAGATAAAAATACCATGTGTGCCTCCTAAATATTTTTTCAGTTAATTCTGCACAGTGATGAAACATTATCACATTGATTGTGGAAATGGTAATTTCTGTGTCATTTTCTTTTTACAGCTTGTGAATGAGCATATATGATTATGGATCCAGGTGGTGGAAGCCTTGGGCTGCAGACACAGGAATCTAAAATGCCTCACACTATGATTATGCAGGATTTTGGTAAAACAACAACAATTCCTATTTTTAATTCAGATTATTTGCTAGTCAGTCGCAATATTCTATGAATTAATGATTCTTAACAAGAGTCCCAAAAGTGCTACATGAGTAAAAGATTTTTGAGACAGGAGATTAAGGGCCCCGGACCTAACAGATATATCTGCTTCTCATATGCTAGAGGTTACAGACCTTCCCCCCCCCCCCCCCCCGGTTCGTCATAAAAATATCTGTTTTTCAAAACCTGAAGTAGACTTCTGGCCACTTTTTTGTTTTTTGGCAGTCTTCCTGACCCCAGAAGGTTCTCCAAGCAGCATATTGGTCACCAGATCTCCCACAGTTGCCTTCTCTGTTTTATATAACAGTATTATACATATTCCTTTGCCGAAATCAAAAGAATATGCAGTATAACAATATAAATCATAATATAATGGGGCATACAGAAGGTGAATCTGGAATTGCTGGTAGATCTCACGACAAGTTATGACAGATTTGAAAAAATCTTTGACTCTTAGTAATTTAGCAATACCAGAATGAATTATATATTTTTACTGACTTGTGGGCTTTGTCTGTGGTACTTCTTGTAACATCTGCCGTCTTGCAGACATTGCCCTATGAAATGCAACTCAATAGTTTTTGTAAGCAAGTGCCATTTCCCCAAGTGTTAACACTTGAGGGAACTGGTAGATAAAAACAGGAGTGTTTTGTGGGTGGAAATCTGGGTGGTTCCCACTGAAGGGGAGGAAGTCAAAGTGGTTCTCACCTTTCAAGGAGTGCAAGGGCCTGTCCTCCTGCATATTACTGTATTACAACAATACATCTATTAATATGTTTCCTCATTTCACACTTGTTTCATAGTGGCTGGAATGGCTGGTACTGCTCACATTGATGGAGACCATATTGTTGTATCAGTCCCTGAAGCTGTACTGGTTTCTGATGTTGTCACAGACGATGGAATAACACTTGATCATGGCTTAGCAGCTGAAGTTGTACAAGGACCTGATATCATAACGGAAACTGATGTTGTTACAGAAGGTGTAATTGTTCCTGAATCTGTATTGGAAGCTGACGTTGCTATTGAAGAAGCACTAGATACCAGCGATCATGTTTTGACTTCTGATCTAATAACAGAAACTGTTAGAGTTCCTGATCAGGTCTTTGTGGCTGACCTTGTTACGGGGCCGGATGGACATCTGGAACATGTGGTACAAGATTCCGTGTCAGGAGCTGACTCTCCCACAATGGTTTCAGAAGAGGTTCTTGTAACAAATTCAGATACAGAAACTGTGATTCAAGCAGCTGGCACTGTTCCTGGTTCTACTGTTACTATAAAAACGGAAGATGATGATGATGGCAAGAGCACATCTGAAGATTATTTAATGATATCTTGTAAGTGACGTAAAGGTATATGAAACTGGAACTACTCAAACTAAAAAGTGATAGAATGATAAGAGGTTAAAAAGTATAATTGGTTGTAAATTTGCCTATTATATTTCTGATCAAACTTGGGTGCAAATACAGCTTTATTCCATAGCAGTTAGTATACAAATTGAGTCTTTGTTATCCAGAATTCCAAAATTCAAAATATTCCAAAATTTAAAACTTTTTTCATAGGCAGCTGAGATACCTTTGCTTGCTGGTGGTTCAGTGTACACAAACTCTGTTTCATGCTCAACATTATTTAAAATTTAAAATATACTTTCGGTCTGTGGATATAAGGTGTATACATATCATAAATGAGTTATCTCCAATCATTATGTATGTATATGCAAATACATGTACAAGTATTCCAAATTTAAAAATCCAAAACGCCTCTGGTCCTAAGCATTTTTGATAAGGGAGACTCAACCTGCAGCATATTATAGTATATAGAATATAGAATGCCATTTTAAATATAGTGTTTTTGTTTCAGAAAAGGAATGGATTCAGAGTAGAACCACAGGGTTAAAAAATATGTTGAGCCGAATAAATGTGGCAGGAACTGGAAATGGCCAGGCTGAAAAGAACATGGTTAAGGCCTCAGTCTTGTTACTCCTGCCTAGAATAAACTCATGGAATCTGTGGAACATACATAAATGTTGATTTACCATTCTTGATTTACTGGATCTAAATAGATTTGGAACTAACAATAGGACAAAATAAGACTCAGCACAGATGTAATGTTCCTCAATCTCTTAATAATGGTTGAGGGATTGGGAGTATTCTCAGGATTATGTAGTCTACCCCATGCCTTCCATAGACTCACATGCTATTCCTTTTTCTCACTTGAATCCTTTCCCGTTTCTAGTATTGTGAAATCAATTTTTTAGCTTTTTGGCTTTCCTCAAATAAAACTGTGTGGAGATTCTTTTCATTGATAGCCATTGATAGATATTACAAGTTTGAAAAATGGTTTGGAATTTTGCATTATAGTGAATGTAAGGTGCTACTTTATTAAACATCTTATTATGAATTCATTGGCCAATTTGCAAATGTGTTTACTGATCACTTTGTGACAGGCCATCTCAACACTCAGAAGGGCTAGATAAACATTGGTCAGTAACATGCAATTTTAAATTGCACCTTTTTAGTAGGCTAGTGCTTTAGATCTGGATAAATCACAGACCAAATTGGGTTGATTTGGATAGATTAGGGAGGTGTCACAATTGCACCAGGTCTCCTGAAAAGGGGAACAAACCCTAATAAAAAAATACCTGAAGATTAATTTGTGATTTAGGAAGGCAACATGGCAAACAGTGTGTCCCCAAAAATAATAAATTTATTCCCATCCTGGTTACTCCATCTTATAGTGAATGTTTTATCAGAGCTCCCCAGTCCCATATAAGAGATTTATAACTATATTGCAGCACAGATCCGGTCAGTTTTGTGAGTTTTCTCTGCTAAGATTAAAAGTATTTAACATTTATGGGACCTGGATGGGTATAGCACTGGGTGATTGTTCGGAAAATGCTGAATGTTCAAATCTTTCTACTGTGTATGCTTTACATACATTATCCATTCCTCCTATTGCCTTTCTGTGACCTTAGTACAAGTTAAACATAAAACAACAACAGTCTTAAATTGCTTTTTATTCACTAGGACTCCTTGTCGCATGGAAACTTAGCATTCTTAGCTAAGGACACCTCTATGGTGTATTCAGTTTTTATACCTGTTGCCCATTCGTATGGGGAAAGAGAAAATAAGCCTTTCCTTCCCCACCCATCCTTGAATACTGCACCAAATAGGGCCAACCCTATTCTATTTGTCATTTCTATAACAGTTGTTCCCTAGGAAGATTTCTGCGTGCTTTTAAAAGAAATTCCTAACCTGTTATAGGCTGCTCATGCACAAAGTTCCCTGTTTGTATTCCTCTGAAATTTGACAGCTTTGACCTCCACTGAAGAAGCTCAGTTGTCCCTGAAAATATCATCCAGTTTTGCCAAGAAAATTTAAAATGTTATCAGCAATTCTGTTAATAAATAGATGAATACAGATTTATGTATAATGTACCTATGCACTTATTTATCTGAAATTTGGCAGCTATATTTCTTTCCTGAGAGGCTAGTATAGATTTCATTCAAACTGGAAAAGGAGAACTAAATTAACAGTCTTTTGTTGATTTCCAGAGGCAGACAGTGAGAAGTGAGAAGAAACAGATTTTTAGGCCAAGATTAGTATTCAGCCCATAGTAGAATTAGGCTGCCTCTGCTTCAGTCTAAACCAAACCAGGTAGTTTTCAAAGACGAGGGTCCTGTCAAAATCTCGTAGATGGTATATATCTCTTAATATAGAGAGACGTTAGAGTACATCAGTTTAAATTTTTGAGCTTTCATGGGCATCAGTAGCAGCTTGCTCAAAAAAAAAGTTTCAAATTTTAAAATAAAAACAGTCAAAATTGAAGAATTACCCAGGAAAATAAACAGTACCACTACAGAATTATTTGTGAACCATATGTCTTTTAGGTCCCTCTGTATTTTGTAAATATGTGTGTATTAGACGGAGAGAGAGAGAGAGAGCTACTGTATGTTGAGGAAAATTACATGTTGATTATTTCCTCAAAAACAAGCTCTCTTACTGTTTTTATCAATAATTTTATGGCATTGGTTGTGTTCCATGAAAATTTGCATTTTAACAAATAGTGAGTATAAACTGAAAGGATACACTATAGGAATGTTGAGTACAGCAGCATGTTTTCTCCTGTTGATGTTACGTGCCTTCAAGTTGACTGTCACTTACAGTGACTCTCTCATAGGGTTTTCTTGCCAAGATTTATTCAGAGGTGGTTTACCATTATCTTGGTCTTCCAGATTCCTAATCCCAACACTGAAACCACCATGCCATATTGGTTTATTTTCTCTCTTTCTTCATGCAGCTTTTGTTATGTTGTAGTTGTTTAATTTTAATAAACATTACAATTTGGCTTTTTTAAAATTGTGGAGTGCAGTGTTCAACAGCTTTTTGAATCTCTGAAATACCTTTCCAAATACAGTACTACAGTATATTGATATAAATGGCAGGCAAATTTTAAAAAGATTTTTTTAAGTTATCCAGATTTTGTAAGGACATCTTACAAGACATTCACAGAAAACAGAAAGTGTAACTCAGGTCCAAAACACACTGCAGAAATAATCCAGTTTGAGACCACTAACTGCCCTGGTTCAATGCTAGGGAATTCTGGGAAGTGTAGTATTGTGAGGCATTTAGCCTTCTCTGACGGAGAGCTCTAGTCCCACAATAAACTACAATTCCCAGGATTCCCTAGCATTGACCCAATGCAGTTAAAGCAATGTCAAATTGGACCATTTCTACAGTGTGTTTTGGACCCCGTATAGCCAATACAAGTGTATGAGTATCATATAAGTTAAATAAAACATTCCCCTTTTTTCCCTTTTGTTTTTCAGGTTTGTGATGTTCAGACACCCACAGTGGGTTGCTAGCTCTTGATCCACATGATGACACTACATGCACAATGTTTGGTGATCCTATACCCACAACAGAACCACACTGGAGCTGTCTTTTAGGGGTAAGGTAATATTCCACCACCACCTCCTTTTAAAAATCTATTACAGTATAGCAGGGGTGGACAACATTTTCTTAGTTTGAGCCATCTCCCCTAAATAACAAGCAAGTCTGCCTTCATTCTGATAGGCTTCCACCACTCCTAGTGATTGTGCAGATATATAGTGGTTGGGCTGTGGAATTCGTATGGGTCATGGGTATGTAAACTGTAACACATTCTCTTAGAGTTGGTGCTGTGGGTCATAATATAAGTAGCTGGGTCACATCCGGTATGTTGGCTAAATGTTATCCACCTCTGCAATACGATTTTGCATAGTTTGCTAAAATTATAAATACATTCCTATACTGTGAGAGACAAACTAGGAAAATCAAATCATCACAAATTTTGCACAGCTGTAAAAGTATAGCTCCTATTTCATGGGCTTTACGGTGGGTGTGCTATCACCAGCGTAGTGCAGGCTGAGACATCACATGAGTTGGGAGCTGGCAATCCACAGTGAATCTGAACATCTCACACCTGGAAACTGCTAAGCAAGGTAAGTTAGAGGTGGTGAAGATTCTCTTTTTTTAAAAAAACAGGCATTTCCCAGTTTTTCTTCATAAAAATGATTCTCCACTGTGAATTGGTTATTAAGACACACTACCATTTTCAAAAACGTTTCTAAGGTTTCTTCTGTTCTCTTCCCCCCTCCCCAGTTAAGGGTTTACTGTGTGGTCCAAAAACTAATAGTCTGTTTAGTTTTGGTGAGGAGAGATGTGGAATTAAATAATGCATAAAACTGATGGAGAAGCAGCATGTATAGTGGTTTGAGCTTTGGTTTTGATTTCCTGCTTGGCAGTGGAAACCTACTGGGTGACCCTGGGCAAATTACAGATTCAGCCCCTGAAAATCCCACAGTAGGTTTGCTTTAGGGTCACCATAAGTCAGAAACAACTTGAAGGCATGCAACAAGAACAATAAAACGGAAATACCTTATTTAGTCCATATCCATTCAGTCTTGCTTATGTCCCCACCTGTTAGTGGAAGGGTGTTAAATTAAGGTGTGTTTCATTTAGCGGTATGGATTAGGCAAATCAAGAGTCAGATAGGGATTGACTGGTTTAGTTATATGCTGTTACCATAAGTATAACAGACTGAACTAAATTAGATAGGATCTGTATTATTATCTCCAAATGTTATCCTCAGTCTGAACATGCTGAGGTATCCTTTGACACATCTTGGAATATGAAAGGTCAGGAATAAAAACAAACAAATTTATTTAACCTAAATATTATTTATCTTCAATATTGTAGCGTTTTTGCCAGGGTTTTTTTCAAATATGTTTGAAGAGGTGTAATTGCTAGATGCACATTTTTAGAGCAAAAAAGTCAGCAGTGTACTAAAATCCATTGGAGTGTGGTTAATTAATTCAGCAACCACATATTAATCCCTTTAAAAAAACCCTGATAGCTGTTGAAAAGCATTTTGATACATACTTGACTGAAGTAGGTTTTGCAATTTTATTTTTGCATTATCCAATGGATTTGGCATCTCTAGCATTTTGAAAGGCATTGTGGCACTCTATCATGTGCTGGGTGAATGTGCTTATTATTCATAAAGATCTTTATTCTTGTTCTCTGTGACAAATTATTTGTTAATAAAATTAAACCAGTGCATGCCAGTTGGTAGAATTTCACTTACTGCCCTGAAAAAGAAAGAAAGGAAGAAAAATAATAAGTGTGTCTCTTCTATTGTTTTCCATAATGCCCTGGTTTGGGAATGTTTGTCATCTATATGTTTTGACAGCATTTGTTCAGGTGTGCATCATCTGATGTTGAAGCTAATAGGATTTTTATGAATAGTCAGTTGTTGGTTTTTTAAACTTGCATGTGCACATGCTTTTAGTGCCGATATTGTTCTAAAATGCAAATTGTTGCCTTATAGGTCTCTGTGCGTTTTGGGTACAATTACAGATCATGCAGAGCCATGTAATCATATATATTGTTAAGAAAAATAAATGTGTCACATTTCAAAGGCAGAAGGCTATTACAAAAGAAGACTTTAGGTTGTACAAATCCAGGTGTAGGTTTTCTAGTGAATTTATTTATTAATCATATTTTTGGAAAACACAGTTTTTTTGCATGGTGAAACAGTACATCCTTTCCTGCCTGTACATATCTGCATAAGTAGGAGCAGACCTCTGAGTGGCAGAGTTGAGCCCTTTTCTCCCCTTTCCCCACCTGCAAGTTATCAGATTATTTCTTTTATTGGAAGGTCTGTAAATCCAATAGCTCTCTTTTGCCTCAAGTCAGACTGTTTGTGTTTTGGCACCACCTTTTCTGCCTGTGAGGAAATGTGGAGAGGAGGGACTTTGTTTTGCTTTAGGGACTGCCCTATAACAGGTATGCAAGTTGTACAGGCTGGAAAGGATGGATTGTTCCCATAAAAAGCTCTTCCCGCTATTAAAAAAAGAAAAATCAGTCACAGATTGTTGTAATGGTTAACAGTAGAAGTACTGATATATATCTATATATAATTTTTTGGAAAAAATTAAAGTGATTAGCTTTTTTATTTCTATTTAGTTCTGCTTTCGGTAGCTCCAGCATTGTTCAGACTCGTTCACAGACTTCAGAAATACAAGTTTCATCAGTGACACCAAAAACTGCTGCAGTTTTAGCAGGTATCAATAAATACCATCCAGCACAGGCAATATGAGCACACATCAAGCAAAGATGCACTATTAATGTTTAAGTGTTGTAAGTTATATAAGTGTTAGTTATATAATATTGAACATAGCTTTTTTTTAAATTTGGGAAATTATTTAGATGTGATTTTCTGCTTACTTTTCTGGAAGACCAACAACCTCAAGGAGATTTGACCTTTTATTGATAGAGCAGTTGCAGAGAAGTACCATATTAGGCATTTAAGTTTCAACTTCCAGCAAAGTAAATTTTGCTAATTTTGTTTAGGTCAAACCATCTTGGCTTAACTGTGTTGGTTAATTGTATTGAAGGGAAGTAAGTAGTGGGCTGTTGTTTGTGATCTAGAAATTAGATACAGTATAAACACAGTGCCCCCACTTTCTTTAATCATTCCTAAGAAATAGGGAACAGCCACACATCAGTTACATACACCTTCCAGTGTCACACCTCTTCTGCCCTTCTTCTTCTAGTCTTAACTATGATTTGGCTTTAAACTGACACTGACCTTAAACACAGGCAATTCCTAAAGAGGATATACAGTTGGCCCTCCACATTTGCGGTTTTGACTTTTGCGATTTGATTATTTGCGGTTTTGATTAATGTGTTCTCTCTAGGAATCTCTAGGTCCTGCAGTGCAGTTCTACTGGAAGTTAACTATAGAATTATGCTGGAGAACCTAGAAGTTCCTAGAGAAAACACTTCTCTAGCCATTTGTAGGTCCTCCAGCATGATTCTATGGTCACCCTATGGCAGAGGAGGACCTGGATATTCCTAGAGAGGTGTTCTCCTAGGTAAAAAGAACAGTATTTATTTATTTGCGGCTTTCCCATATTCACAGGGGTTCTTCACCCTTAACCCCAGTGAATGTGGAAGGACCACTGTATTGACTGAAATTGGTGCTGATTAACAGATTATGGTCAAGAAAAAACCTCTAGTAGCTCTGTTCATGATTCAGGTCATTTCAGCAGGTATCTTAAGCCTGGTTAAGGTTTGTGCAGAGAATTTGCATACAAAAGGACTGCAGGAATGGAATATACAGTCCTCTTCTGATACCTCAGGAAATTAGAAATGTTACATCTGTTGCAATCCTTAACAGGGTGACTAAGTTTTTGCACCAACATAGTTCCATTGCCATTTCATCTTTTAGACTGCTGCTTTGGAAACCAAAACACACCTGTGTGATTAGATAATTACTTTTGTTTGGTTGGGTTTTTTTACTCTTGCAAGATAAGTACAGATTTAAATTTTAAAAATTGTAAAATGGGCATTCCTTCCATATCTTCATTAATGTATGTGGGAAGAAAGAGCAAAAACACAACAACAAAATGCAGTGGCTTCTTTAGTAACTTAATCAAATATAAGAGACATGTTTTTACAGTTCACTTGCTGATCTTTTTGATGGAGTAGGTTGATTTTTGAAATAGTAAAATAATGAATTCAATATATTTATGTTATATGGACTCTTCACAACATAAACTTATTGGTTTTCATGCCAGCTTTGTAATAGATGGTATCTTGGGTTGTTGATAAATAAGCTTAAAACCCTTGGGCAACATTGCAGGTAATTTTTTTTTTAATTTCCCTTCAGCTGAACTATGTCTATATATATTTTTTATAGTGGATGATGTTGGAGAAAAGCTAGACCATATTGGAAACACTCCATTAAAAATCAGCACTGAAGTTTCACATGATGATGTATCTAAAGATGACGGGTTTGGTTCTGAAGTTATTAAAGTTTACATATTTAAAGCTGAAGCAGAGGATGATGTGGAAATAGGTATGTATCCCAAATTCTGTTTTAACTGAGTTTGTAGATGTTCATCAAAATCTAACTTTCTATATTACAAAAACCTAATATGCTTTTGTATTGGTCTCCAGTTAATTTCCTTTCAAAAGAAAATCTAAAGCAAGTAGATTGCAAAAAAGAAAGAAAGCTGTGCCCATACATTCCACTTAGTGTGAAATGCCCCTTGCTCCTGCCTCATTCACCTCACTCCAGTTCCAGAGCCTTCCCTGTTCCTCAAGATCTGTAACGTTTGCTTCTGCCTGCTATATACTAAATCCATAGCAGTTTGTCATGCTGCTTTAAAAATTTAAAAATGCTGTCCCACCATGCTACACTCCCCGTACCCCCCTCCCCCGCCATGATATTTGTTGACTTTTTATTTTACTCAGCACCAGCACACAGAAGAGAAATGGAAAGATTTTACTGTTTTGGTTTAAGTGTTACCAAATGAAAATTATTCCTTCTCTTCAAGGTGGAACAGAAATTGTAACAGAGAGTGACTTTCATAATGGGCATTCTGTAGCTGGAGTTCTAGAGCAAGGAGGTGTTGGCAGAGTACAGCGAGAGAAGATGGTTTATATGGCTGTTAAGGATTCCTCTCAAGAGGATGAAGACATTAGTAAGAACAACATTTTTTATGTTGTTAAGAAAATAACTTTGTCGTTTTTCTATATCTTATACCACTACTATGATGTGTGAATGAATGGATTTTCTCTCTGTATTGTTACATGATTATTGAAAAGTCAAAAGAAGATAGAAATTCTAACAATCGGTGATCCCCAACTATTGTTTAAGCTACACATTTTTTCATGTGGAAAGGGTTGCATGCTCCAGTTTATAAATAAACTGGAACCCAAACAACCACAATACTATTAATCATAAAGCTAGTCATAAAGTACTATAATTATGCACTTTGTGGTACATCAGAATCCTGTGATCTGATATTCAGTTGTCTGACTATTACAGGTTGCACAGTGCACTTATATATGTCTACTCAAAAGCAAGTCCTTTTGAGTTCAATAGTGTTTCCTCCCAGGTAAGTGGATGTAAACACATTATCTTAGGAATAAGCCCCATTGAGGTCAGTTGGTCTCTTTGGGGTAAACTCTCATAAGACTGCACTCTATCCAAAATGTCAGTAGTTCCTTAATTTCATTTTTCCTTCTGCGGTGAAGAAGGTCATATTACTTTATTCACTGTCTTGTTTTTATTGATCATATTTAACCTATACTATGAATCTTTTTGGCTGAATAGTGGAATAAACATTATTTAGATAGATAAAATTCAAAATTCATTAATACCAGTGATCTTTTTTATTAAAGCAAAGAAACCTAACCAAACACACATAGCAGCTGTTCCATTCACAACTTTTTAAAATGTATTTTTTACTTTTTAAAGTTTTTAAAATTTTTACAGTTGGCCCTCGATGTCTGCAGGGGAATCCGTTCCGGACACACACACCTTCCTGGCAGATACCAAAATCTGTGGATGCTCAAGTTCCATTGACCCCAGTGGTGGCGTATACATACAGCTGCACCGCCATTGGGGACAATGGGACTGAGGTCTTCCCTCTGCCTGCCTGCCTTCCTGCCTTCCTTCCCTCCCTCCCTCTCTGAGGCTTCTGCCCTGGGTTTGGTTTCGAAGGCGGAGGTTAGGGCCCTGTCAGCTGGAGGGAGCTGGCACTGGGGCTTGGGTCCTGGAGCCTGGAGGTTCTGTTCCGGGTGGCCTGAGAGGAGGCTCCGAAACCCAAGCCCCGGCTCCTGCTCTGCCTTCCTCCAGCTGACGGGGCTCCGTCCACAGATGCTCAAATCTGCGATGGCAAGTCTGTAGATACCGAGGTCCCACTGTATTTAACTTGTTATTTAAATTATGTTTTTTGAGAAAGAATTAACTTTGTACCATGATATTTACAATCAGCCCTCTGTTTTGACAGATTCTGTCTTCACAGTTTTTAACCATTCATGGCTTGAAAATATTAAAAACACATTCCAAAAGGCAAACTTTTATTTTGCAATTTTATATAAGGGACACCATTTTAATGCAACAATATATATAATGGGATTTGATATCCATTGGGGAGTCCTGGACCCAAACTATAGCAAATATCAAGTGCCCATTGTGCCACAGTTTTTACATCATTCTGTTTCAATATCAATTCAATATCAATTCAATTTTATTAATGCTTAAGCCAAAGGCCATTCTATTTAAAATTACAGTTCTTGGTTTTACATTAGCCATTTATTCAGTAGATAGACTAGGGTCTAAAACACACTGCAGAAATAATCCAGTTTAACTGCCCTGGCTCAATGCTAGGGAAATCTGGGAACTGTAGTTTTGTGAGATACAGTGTGCCTGCGCCAATTGCAGACTTGACATCCACAGATTTGAGCTCCCATGAACAGCAAGCCCTGGCTTTTTTAATGGGTGCACACAGTTACACTGTTGAAAACAGTGGATTTGAGCATCTCGTTTTTTACTATACGTGTGTGTGTGTGTGATGTTTCCGGAACATATTCTCCTGTGGAACTCAGCAACGACTTTATTTAGCCTTCTCTGTCAGAGAACTCTGGTGCCACAATAAGCTACAATTCCCAGGATTCTCTAGCACTGAGTCAGGAGAGTTAAAGTGGTTTCAAACTGGATTATTTCTGCAGTGTGTTTTGGAGCTAGGTTAACTGCTCACCCACCCTTCCCCCCCGGTTTGTAAAACAGAGACAAGTATACTGACTTAGTTTACTGACATGCAAAAATTGCTTGATGTAGCATAGTATTTTGTACATGAAATTCTATAGAAACCTTTTATTAGTAGCAGTAGAACAGTGTGGTGTATGTAGCTATGTCATGTAATTTTGAATAATTTCCACAGAAGAATGTATCTTGATCAGTATTTTGTGCTCAGGCACCAGGTCCTGTCTGATCTTGGAAACTAAACAGGATTAGCCCTGGTTAGTATGGCTTAGTATTTGATGGGAGATAGCCATCAGAGGAAGAAACTGGCAAAAGCACCTCTGAGTATTCTTTGCCAAAAAAAAAAAAAACCACCAAAAAACCTCCTGTGAAATTCATGATGTCACATTCCAATAAGAAGCATTGCACAAAGATGTTAAAAATCATATGGGGGAGGTGATGATATTAGTCACAGGCCTACATTTTTTAAATATATTGTTCTCAGCTAAGATGGAATGGAGGGATATCCATGCAGGCAGAGGTCATTCCTTTTGGCCAACTGGGTTCTGGGAGACAGAGCCTTAAAGTTCAGGAAGTAAATTCCATTAGTAACACAAAAGATGCTTCCTCTGAGGTCCAGGTTGCTCCTGTCCTTTACAAGGCTACCCAACTCCTGCTTAGCAGAAAACACTGAATTTCTCAAGAAGCTTCTGCTGTTGCGTTTGGAAAACTTTCAGGTGCTGTTTACATAAAACACACCAAGTGCAATCCCAATTGAAGAAAGTTTTTATCTTGTTGGAAGCAGAAATTCAAAAAGTTAAGTCTCACTCCCTTGGCTCCCTCTTTAAGAATCCCCTGTTGTGGCTAAAATGTGCTATCCTCAAATCCAGAAAATATATCCAGGGGTAGCCACGTTGGCCATACAGCAAAGTAAAATAACATCCAAAATCTACAGAATGGTGATATCTTTATGGGGCCAACCAAAGTGCACAAAATACATGATACAGGAGGGGGAAAATGACAGATGTTAAGAGTCACAGGCCAACATTTTGTTGAAACTTTGTTCTCAGTTAAGATACTACCTTAACTGAGAACACCACCATCTTGACAAAAGGTAGGTCTGAGACTCTTGTCACTTTTTTTAGCATTCTGAGATTAATTTATTGCTCTATCTGATCAATGTTCATTTAGTAGATAATAATGCCTGATTAAAATGGATTGAGTAAAGTTTAATTAAAAGATGTATAGATAATGTCATTAATTAAATCTCCTTTAAAAACAAATCTAGGTTGTGCTGAAATAGCAGATGAAGTTTATATGGAAGTTATTGTTGGAGAAGAGGAAGCAACGTCACTTCCTGATGCACAGCTTGAAGAATCTGGTGTGAATAAAACTTTTGTTCCTGTTGCATGGGCTGCTGCTTATGGTAGGATGCTAGATTGTCTCTTCATGAGTGAGCACATTTTCAAGCACTTACCTGTATTTTCTTTCTGTAATTACAGAAAGTAGCATACCTAGTTATGCTTCTCTTATTCCAGCTACTCCCCATAGACTTATTCTATCTCTCTTCCTTTCCAGGCAATTTTAGGAAAGCACTTGGTCTTATGTAATAAAATTAGACGTGTGTTTGAAATACACAAACCTAAATTACATGTCAGTCAAAAAGAATTGCCACTAGATGGCAAAGGTAGACAGTGTTACCAGTTGGATGAGCCCATATAATCTGACCACTTTATGGAGCCAAAGTCTACAAATGTGATTGCAAATATTGCCATGGCAGCCAGGAATTTAATACTGACAAAATTGGGATGAGATCTGAAGCTGGGAAAAACCACTGTATTTTTTTCATTTTGCTCTAAAGTCCATTACAGGACTTTAAAATGTCCTTTTTTTCCCCTCAGTGCAGTTAGTCCCTGCTTTCCGAAATGTCTTTTTTCCCCATCCATCCTAGATTCTCTTTCAGGAAACAGTATATCCATAATAAGTGAAAGGTATGGTTTGCGAAGTAGGTAGTTGTTTGTGCACTTAGCTGTGTTCCTATGAGGAAGAGGCTATATCTAAGTGGAATGGTATGGACCCAGCATAATCAATTAAAAATCTCTGTTAGAAGGTTCTGGAAAAGATTGTTGTCTAAATCTATAGAAGCTATCACCGGGGTAAACAGTACTGGGCTAAATGGATCAGTGGCCTGACTTAGTATAAAAAACCTAATATATTCTTCATGAAATAGTGATGATAGATTCCAAGCAGTGGGAAATTTCTGTGGATATAGCAAACTCTATCAACTTAGACAGTGTTGTTTTAAAAATAGTTTCACAGAAACATGTAGCAACTGACAATTTGGGTGCGATTGTGTATGAATTTTTAAAGTTTCTTTGCTTTTGCATGTCTTAGAAAGTGCCTATGAAAAACTGCTTGATAATCACTTAAAACATTTTCAGTAGCTGAACATTTTTTGTGTTAATTTTGGTGGTGGTGGTAGACTTTTTCAGAATTTCATGCAGTTGCTAATTTTGAATTATTTTGTTAAATTACCATTTTCTCTAGGAGATGACAGAAGATTACCAAAGAGGTATGAAGACTGTCAAACACCAGGTGAGTAGATGAAGAATGATTGCTAATGTATAGATGTTTTTTAACTATTTAAATATAATAGAGATCTGTATAGGAATTTTAAATTCAGGAGAGCATATAAGTGCAAGCTGGTACTTAATATACAAAGAAATTTAGAAGAAGAAAAAACTTTGATCAGTCCCAGCACTGTAGGTCTATTGACAGCTTGCATATTACCAAAAGAAGCCCCCTTGCAGTTCTTCACTAGAGGGAAAGCTGGGAGGAGAATTGCATTATAACAGAGAGTTGTGGATCAAGGTCTCTCGTACCAATTGTTTCTGCCTTTCTCCCCCACTGCTAATTCTGGAATAAATTAATATTCCATCATCAGAAGCTTGAACCATCATCTAAAGCATGTTTAATTGGAACTAAACACCACTCAATTCAGTGAAACCTGTTTCCAAGTAAATGTGCATAAGATTACAACCTAAATGTGGAATGAGAATATGAAAATTATACTGGATGATGTTTGTTCATTCATTCATCCAAACTATTTTTGCCTTCATTTTCAGCTGTCAAACTGTGCATAAGACAAACAGAAATAATAACAAAGCATTACTTTCCATGTGTTGTATTAAACAGAACTATATGTAGCTATTTTTAGTGCTTCTAGCATCTTGGGGTGAAGCAGAGTCCCCTTACACCAGTCTCAGTACAAACACAAGAGCCTTTCTTTAAAAACTTCATATTTCTAAATAAGCTCTTATAAGGAAGTCACTTGCAACACTGTGATGAGTGTTTTTCATATCAGGAACCAACTTGGAAGCAAGATTAGAAAACAAAAATGGTAATGCAACTCAATACCTGCAAATCTGTGATAGCATTAGCACAAACAGACTGCTTAAGCAGAAGGCCAGGAGAAGGAGAAGAGGGGAAGCAAGGCAGTGGCAAACAGGTAAAACATCTTTCTTGGCTAGTTTTTAGTTAGCATCTATTCCCATACTCTTCAAGTTTTGAGTGTTTTGTAAAAGAAAACTCGAACAAGATTTTGAATAGTTTCTTATTTTATTAGGTGTGTTAAGTGTTATTTTATCATTTCCTCATAATACCATTTTGTATATCTGAAATTGCTAAGTATTTGTTTTGTTAGTGTACTAGGAGACCTGGTAGATGGGAAATAGGCAGAAGGCAATTCATAAGATAACCTTTTCTGTTTTTTAAACCAAAAATACCCATCACAAAAAGTTAATACCAGGACCTGCTAAAATACATAATCTTCTTAAACAGAACTTGTATTTTAATACTAGCAGTGATCCAATACTCCACAAAGTCCTACTCTGCCACCTCATTGTTGCACAGAGGTGAGCCTGCAATCTAAAATTATGTCAGTGGAGTACAAGCTGTGGCAGGATCTGCCAAGCTGGTAAGCCTTCAGGGACTGTATGTAGACTTCATGTCTGATAGACTGCACATCTACCATCTGAGATGCAGCCTAACTAGGTACAGAGAGGTCCATTAGAAGAAGATGAGTAGACCACAACAACAGGGAATACAATGGTGGTCTAGACTAGTTGTGATTTTCATTAATGGAGGGACTACCCACACCAATGTAGTTATGAATTTACAAGATAATGATCCAAGAAATGTTGGAAGTTCACAAAGAAGCACTTACTTGTGGATGGCCTGTCAAATAGTATGTTTTTAAAAAAAAACACATTACAATTGCAATCTGTAGAACAAACAATATTTTGGCAATGTATTGAGAACTTGTTTGGAATCTTCTGTTACAGTTAATAAAAAAATTAATTCTTTATGCCAAAGACCAGAAAATGTGCTTGGGAATGGGTAACTGTTTCAGTTCTGAGGGCTACACACACATGCACACACCCACTTCGGCTAATTTTTTAAATATATTTTTTAAGAGAACTGATTTTAAAAACAATGTTTAAAGTGAAAAAGTCCTCTGTGCCCTCTAGGGAGCAATTTTGTTGCTTGAAATGAGGAAGATGACTTTGGGCCTTGAGAGATGGGCGGCTGAATACCTCCGGTTTTTGCTCCAGAAGGAGGCCGCGGCAACCACACACTGCAGCCTCTAGAAGGACCAAAAGGAACCCACCTCTCGGCAGGTTCTTTTTGCGTCTTGGAAGGGGCGTCACAGGTGCGCTTGTGCGCCATGATGACACCACTTCTGCACAGTGCTGTTTGGGTCCTGCACTGCACATACGTCATCATGGTGCACGCCATGTGGATGAGCGTGCACCATAATGGTGCCTGGGTGGCGCAACAAGGGCTTCGAGTGTATGAACGTTCAGCCCTAGTGCACGTACAGGTGGCACAAAGTGCTGGTCTGTACATGCCCTTTGTTTCCCAGACAGTGAGTAAAAGTAATCTCTTATTTTCAAAAGACTCTCTGTTCAAAAAAGCACCCCAAGGCCTGTAGAAAGTGTATGCACCTAAATATATATTTATATATATTAAAATAGGGGAAGTGCCACACTTTGCCTGTTCTGTTGTAATGAAATACAGATGATTTATTACAATGAGAACTTGTGTGTGTGTGTGCGTATACACATTGAATTTTAAAAATAGCCATTTAGTATTGCCACCCATATTAAACAGGAAGCTGTTTGTGTGCACAATTTGGGACATTTTTATATAATTTTTAAGTTAATGAATTATTTTTGGTGGTGTTATAAATTGACCTATTCTGTAAGCAGAGGTAACAAAGATGAGATTTTTACCAGCATGTACATACAGACAAATTTCTTCTGAGCATATCTAGTTTGAAAATAAATAAAACTAGTTCTTTTAGCATTAACATTTTGTTAAACAGGATCACACTCCTGACTGTTTAACCTATTTGGACAATTTGATTTTTAAAAAGTGCGTGGTGCTTGACTAATGTCAGAATCTTTTTATGTTTGTGTATGATCTATTTCATTATGTTTTCTGTTTATTTGAAATCAGCTGTTATAATAGGTCCTGATGGACAGCCCTTAACAGTCTATCCTTGTCACATATGTGGGAAAAAATTTAAATCCAGAGGATTCTTGAAAAGACATATGAAAAACCACCCAGATCACATGATTAAGAAGAAATATCAGTGTACAGACTGTGATTTTACAACTAATAAGAAAGTAAGCTTTCACAATCACCTGGAAAGCCATAAGCTTATCAACAAAGTTGATAAAACTCATGAAATCACAGAGTACACAAGGCGATACAGAGAAGCAAGCCCACTCAATTCAAATAAACTAATTTTAAGGGACAAGGAACCTAAATCACACAAGTGCAAGTATTGTGATTATGAATCTGCAGAGCAAGGACTGCTTAATAGACACTTGCTTGCGGCTCACAGCAAGAACTTCCCTCATGTTTGTGTTGAGTGTGGGAAAGGATTCCGCCACCCTTCTGAGCTCAAAAAGCATATGAGGACCCATACTGGGGAGAAGCCTTACCAGTGCCAGCATTGTGTCTTCCGTTGTGCTGATCCGTCCAATCTGAAGACACACATCAAAAGTAAGCATGGTACTGATCTGCCCTTTAAATGTGAACAGTGTCCTCAGGCATTCTCAGAGGAGAAAGAACTGCTGGAGCACCTGGAATTGTTTCAGGGGCATAAAACCCACCCGTGTCCACAATGTGACCACAAGAGCACCAACACAAGTGACCTGAAACGGCACGTAATATCTGTTCACACAAAAGACTTTCCTCACAAATGTGAGGTATGTGAAAAAGGCTTCCACCGTCCATCAGAGCTCAAAAAACACAGTGAAAGTCATAAAGGCAAAAAGATACATCAATGTAGGCACTGTGACTTTAAAACTTCAGATCCTTTTGTACTTAGTGGGCATATCCTCTCAGTTCATACCAAGGACCTGCCTTTTAAATGCAAACGATGCAAGAGAGGATTTAGGCAACAAATTGAACTGAAGAAGCATATGAAGACCCACAGTGGAAGGAAGGTCTATCAGTGCCAGTATTGTGAGTATAGCACTACAGATGCATCGGGCTTCAAGCGGCATGTTATATCAATACACACAAAAGACTATCCCCACAGGTGTGAGTATTGCAAAAAGGGATTCCGTAGACCATCAGAGAAAAACCAGCATATAATGCGGCACCACAAAGAAACTCTAATGTAACATATGAGCAGTGGAAGGAAGCAATTTAGAAACTGTGATATGCTAATTGGGGAAGAAAACTCTCATGAACTGTTTCTCCTGGTTTCAAAGCTTGATATTAAATCATAACTTTACATTCTTTGTATTAAAAGTCTTAAAAAGTATTAGGGTTGACAGGGGAGCTCATAGCCCTATGATTGTTGCTCATCAGAACTTAAAGAACATTATAAAATGCAGAGAGGAATGAATGTCTGGGAAGCTGCAGAATGAGACCTTGAATGTCTTTGTTTGAAGTATTATACATTATTAAGCTAAAGAAAATACTAAGAAAGTTATCTTAGCCCTTTATCAATAACGCCATTTTATCTGCCTAGTGAAAACCAGGGACAGAAATTCTTTAAAAAGATTTGCTAAGGCAAGTCTTCCATATGCATTTGTTGAACAGTGACACTACATAGAAATCAAATCATCATTACATTTTTAATTGTCCTGAGAAATAGTAGTCAGAATTGGTCAAATTATGAGACCTAGTCCTCTTTTGTTTTATTTGTTGTTTTTAAAGCAAACATACATTTCAGCAGGAATCTTTGTCTCCATTTATTTAGGTTCAGTGGGTCATTTTTTTCAGAGCTGCTAACCTATTTTATTGCAGGATATGGTGTTAAAAATACAGCATTATGTTTTTGAGCTCAAAAAGTGTTGTTCGGTGCTAAGGTTAAAGACGTGTATGTATATAATTTCCCTTTTTATCTGAATCTGCAGTTGAATGTTCAATATGGCACATATGACAGAAAGTATCTTTTGGCTGATCTAATTATTATTTTAAGAAAGGAAAAATGGATGAATGCAGCTGTTGGTGCTAAGACTTGGCACTGTTCTTTTTCTTGTTTCTGTACTATCTTCCCTTTTTACAAAAATGTCTCAAGATAGAAAGAACACAATCATGCCTAGAGAATCTTTAGGACCAGTGTTCCTGGCAAAGTAGGAGCAGGTCCTTATTTGCAAATTTTAAAAAATCAGTATAGACATGAAAATTGCACCTTTTAATCGATTCATACAAAATGTATACCATTCTATAAACATGCATTCTCAATCTGTAAGAAAGTTATATATGCAGTATTTAACCAGAACAATATGCTGCCACTAGAGTTTGGAGGTGGATCTTCAGTTTACAGTGTATACATTTGAAATATGCATCCCTTTAAACAATGCTTTATGTTAGCATGCTGCAAATCAAAATGGCGCTTAATATAACAAGCTGGTCTAGGGCTATTTAATAATTAAAGAACTGTTCATAAATGTTATGCATATAATGTGTCCTTTTTTAAACTTTTTTTTAAGTTGCTTCATGTTTGCACACAGCTGTTCACATGATAAATTGTAACTTTACTTCATGCTACTATATTGTGGCTTTGTGTTTCGGATAATGTTCATACTTTGTTTTTGCACCAGATGAGAATCAGTTCCTTGAGAATAATTTTTTTAAAATATTTCTAAATTTCAGAAAGTTAACTTCGGGAAACCTTAGAAAACTACTTGTGTTCTATGTGGCTGTAAAAAATGATGTACACGCTGTAAAATAAGATTGTCACTGTTATGTGGGATTATTATTTCAAAATGTGTTACTCATTGTAATGAGCATACAATAAAAAGCATCTCTTGCACTCCAAACGTCATGCAGAGGTTTACATTCCTTGTTAGTATCAGCCCAGAGGTATGTATTTTTTGTTTACCATTTACTATGTAAAATAATAATAATACTGTTTTATATCTTGACCATTATTCTTGAGAATCTACTTCAAATTGCAGTGACAGTGAAGATGAGGAAGTAGTTGCATCTTTGAATTTTCTATCAGTACAAAAGTGGAATTTTTGGTTACATAAAAGGATGGTCACTAGAAAGCCTTTTTCTTTTTCATGGTGGGGGTGAGTTTAGGTTATAAATACTGGTCTGAATCCTATTGATAGTTATGAGCCAGAGTTTGTTGGTTGTGTGCCTTCAAGTCATTTTTGAGGGAGAAGGTTAGGATTGCTTAACCCCTTTTCTTGGAGGCACAGGTGAGAAGTGGGCTCACCTATGAACAAGCTCTTTGAGATTGCCTTGTTGATGCTGCTGCTGTGTGCCTTCAAGTCGTTTCCAGTTTATGGTGACACTAAGTTGAACCTATCATGGGGTTTTCTTGGCAAGATTTGTTCGGGGGAGGTTTGCTGTTGCCTTTCTTTAAGGCTGAGAGCATGTGGGGATCAAGCTGGCAACTGAACCTTAGTCTCCCGATTCAGTCCAACAGTCAAACCATTATTATTCCAAGCTGGCTCCAGCCAGAGTAGACCAACTGAATTGACAGGCCTGATTTATTTGACTCAAAATTGAATCAGTGGGTATATTCCTGGTTGGAATAATGAATATGACTTAGACCATTCAGTCTTTCCTCTTTCTGTTATCTGTTGATTGAACCATTGTTAGATATTGACTGAATTATCAATAATTGAACAGGGGCTGCAGGGGTGATGTTTACTGCAAAGTAGACAGAAGTCACAAGTAGCTGTCTTTCTCCTGTTTGGTTTGTATCATCTTGCCTGTTGAAGAAGCTGATGAACCTTCAAAAGCTTGCAACAAATATATTGGGTATTTTGGTTGGCCAACAAAGGTATGACTGAATGGGTTTTTGTTTAGATGTGTTAAATGGCCAACACAGCTACCCCTGAATGTTAAAAGTAGCTGTCTTGCCACACTAAAGAAAACTACCTTTATCAACTCAGTTTGGAATTTTTGAATTCATCAATTAATTTTAAATGCATGTTATAGTATTGTTTAGGCATATTAGCAAATGATCTTATGCCCTCCTACAATTTGTCTTGCTTTGTTGTTGTTTTCATAGGGAAGACTAAATGCACTTTCCCCAGTACCAAGAGTCTAATCTGTTTGTGTGGATATCCACACAAGGTTTCTGGCAACCTGCAATGAAAGAAGAGATTCAGCTTCAGTCTGATAGTTTCTCATCATGTAAGCTGGGGGAGTGGTGTGGAGAAGGACAACAGCACTGTGTACAAGCACTAGCGATGCTTTGGAGCAAGGCCAGTACAGTCGTCCCCCGGGTTACGAAAGTAATCCGTTCCGGGATTACTTTCGTAACCCGGAAGCTTTCGTTTCCCGGGGGACCGCTAAAGTCAATGGACCGCGCGGCCGATTTAAAGGGGCCGCGCGGTTTTTTTCTTCGTATCCCGGGGGATCTTTCGTATCCCGAGGGATAGGAAGCCGGTCCGCCGCCTTTCGGATCCCGGGGTTTTCGCAACCCGGGGGATTCGTAAGGCGGGGGACCACTGTACATGATAGCTTTATTTGCTGAAATTATAATTATAATTCAACTTTGGCACTTGTGCTCCTAGTTCTGCTTCAGAGAGGTACTAGGAACACGAGTAGACTTCAGACATCACTTATGCATGTGTTATTCAAAGATGGGGGATGCATCCATTTCGGCATGAAACTTCCCTGAACTTTTCATTTTATTGTAAACCGGCACCTCAGGTTTGTTGTATTCATTTACTTGGAGTTAAACACCAAGAAAATTATGGAACAGAGTTATAAATAGATATGTTTAGATTCATATTGGTTCGGGGTACACATAAATTCAGTTGCATTCTCAGCATTCCTTGTGTCATCAGCTAGTTGTAAAAGCAAGGTGTCTTGAAGAAAGGGGCTATTTTTTCAGTGAGTAGACTCCTTAGCTAAAATAAATACAAGGTCACTCATATTTTGTATTTATGCAGAAGATTACTTATTCACAAAATAATTCAGTACATCTACTTTATTCATTTGCTGTTTTTCAAAACAGACCAGAATCTGAAAAAGCATAAACTTGATCCAGGTGGTTACTTGGCTTATTTTTCAAACAGTGTCCTTCCTACCTTGCACAAGCTATTGAGGCCTCTTTCACAGTCAGGCTGCGATTGTAATATAGATAAAATTTTCTTTAGCACGCTTAAATCTTTGGACATGTGATTATAATATAGATAAAATTTTCTTTAGCATGCTTAAATCTTTGGACATGCCTTAAATAGTAGTCTGAAGGGTTTGCTGTACTGTATGTTATTTGAATAATTAGTACTTGGGAGACTCATTTGATTGTTCAGTTTCCATCCTCTGGAGCATTTCTCTAGATGTTCAAGCATTTCTTGTGTTTAGCATTGGCCTTAGTTGCCCTTGAGAGAGAGAGAATATCTCTTCTGATTAGGTGTCAGACACACTACTCTGTATGAATGAGAAGAGGCTTTGGAGGCAAATACTTGCCTTTCATTTTGATCCTCAGCCCACCTGGGCTGCAGAGGGGGAGGAAGAATACTGAGACCCTAAATTTTACTCTAAACTTATCCACGGGTCATATCAAAATCCCCGTTTTTGGCCCCCAAACTTGCCCTCAATTTATACAGGACGTTGACTTATAGTTGAGCATATACAGTGCAATATACTAAAAAAGCAAGGAATAACCAGATTTGGACAATGTTAGCTAGAAGTCAAAACATGTCAATTGCTGTGGCTTTCACTTTAACACATTACAACCAGGTGTGCAGCTACTGGGATTGGGGGGGGGGGACCCAACCAAAGGAAATTTCCCTTCAGCCCCAAATTCCAGCATTGCAGAGTAAGACATTAAAATAATCCATACATACCCTGTTTCCCCAAAAATAAGACATCCCCCAAAATACTAAGACCTAGTAGAGGTTTTGCTGAATTGCTAAATATAAGGCCTCCCCTGAAAGTAAGACCTAGGAACATTTTTGTATATAAATATATATACAGTATATAATAAATGTTAATTTTTTTGGTTCAGCAATAAATGTGAATTCTTCATGGAAAAAACTAGACATTCCCTGAAAATAAGACCTGCCGCATCTTTGGGAGCAAAAATTAATATAAGACACTGTCTTATTTTCGGGGAAACACGGTAGCCTTTATATTTGCTGTGTTGGCATTCCATTGATAACTTTGCCTGTCCCTTTTTTGGATGCCTAAACTGTATTTCTAAATGCTGAAAACCAAAAATTTAAGCTCACGCAAGGCTAGAAATTGGGGAACTGAAGGAAAATTCATTTTGCCACCCGCACACCCCCATAGCTACACCGAGTCAGTTTCATTAGTGCACTGTCCTTTATGTGATTTCTAGAATGACTCAAGAAGTCCTTCTACACAAGCTGCCTCCATCATTCATTTCTCTGAGAAAGCTAGCTTATACTTTAGTTTATTCTTTATGTGCTTATTATGTAAGGAGGCTGTTCTTTGTATGCTCACTCCGTTAATTTTCTATCCTAAAGCAAATGTATCACATGGTTTGAAAATGGTTATTTTGCTTTAGTCCAACATAGTTCAACAGGGGAAAAGTTTAAATGATCAAAGGACGGCAACAAATTGCTTGTATGGAGAGATTACAAGTATGTGTGGGGCTGTTCAGCCTTGAAAAAAGGGGAGACATGATAGGGATATATAAAATTATGCATGGCATAGGAAAACTGGAGGAAGGAAACATTTTTCCTTCTCAAACTAGAAACAGGCCATCTACTTAACTCAAATGGTTGAGTTAGAAGAGTGAAGGGACCCCAAGGTAGTACCCAAGGAGGTGGTGGATTCTCCTCCATTGGAGATTTGTAAACACAAAGTGGATAGTCACCTCTCAGGGACACTTTAGCTAGCACATGCATTTTAATTATTTTTTGAATACTCTTTCCGTTGCAACCTTGGAATCCCTTCCAGCTTTGTCCATGACTGCCAGTTGGCAGCCCTCACTCCATTTTATGGCACTGAATTCCAGGTTATGGGCAGTAGGAAGTAATACTTTTATGTATCCTGAATCTCATATAGCTTTAAAGGGATAATTAGTTCAATTTTAGGTGAGAGCTATTAATGGTTTGGTCCAGCACTTTAGAAACCATCTGTGTTCACAACATATATCTGTTAATGAATCTTCGTTGTATCTAGTTGAGTTCTTCCAGAATTAAGAAGAAGAAGAGAGATCCAAACTGCCCTTCACCACCAGTGATTTTAGGCATTGCAGGGGGAGGAAAAGGCAGATGAGTCCTCTCACACATTTTTAAAAATTGACAACTTTGTGCCATATACATGCTTACATATCCATATGGCTGTGCCATATACATGTTTGAAATGCCCAATCAATTTTTAGTCTAAAAAGTTAAGGAGATGACTAAGACATCTAAGCTTAAAAATGCAGGTTTTTATTTAACAAAGATGCAACCATCACTACAGATACAGGCTGCATGTTTTGACTCCAAATGACCATCATTCCCTCAGGCTGAGAGAAAAGAAAGGAGCAAATGGGGGATCCCAGATCCACAAAGCAAATTCTTACAAAAACCCAAGTAAAACCATGTTGTAGCTGCATAATATGAGCCTCCACTGAACCACTTTATGCTGCAGAACTTTCAGTATTCTGCTTGTATTGTGAAATATTCGGGAACTGTGCCAAGAACAACCAAGCCTATGTGTCCAATTTCTGTTCTTTTCATTGGTTCACAATTGAGTTTGCCTTTGTCGCTATCTCTTTACTTTGATATCTGATATTTCAGCAAAAAAGCAGAAACAGAGGCAACATCAAATTTTAATTCCGACAGACTGGAAAATGTCCCAATGCATTTCAAATGGATCCATCCATCCTTTTCCTTCACTTTTTGGTCATGCCTTTCTTTTTCGCTCTATACCTGTGAAATGAACAGTGTCTGTCCACATATAGTAGCCCATAGGAAACAGTATAGCTAGCTGAGATTGGTGGGTCACAATTAAGACCTATGACTTAGAAGATCTGTATCCATTTAGCATGGTCAAGACATTTCTTTTTGAAAAACCACCTGTTACCAAAAGTCAGAAAGGAACATTCTGTGGTCCCAGTATTTTAAAAAAGTGCCTATTACTATAATTACTTCACTTACAAATAATAGGGTTAGTGCCCCACACCCTTTTTTCTTACTTTTCATAGGTTTGCTCATATAAGAAATAAACCCACCACACTGAAAAATCAATTGCCATGTAAATGTCAGATCACTTTGAAACACAAATGTTTAAAAGAAAGAGCCAGTTGTTTTTAGGTCACCAAAATTCAGTGTCATAAATGCAACATACACTTAAGTACAGCTCACCCATTTTTAACCCAGAAATAAATCCCACAGGGTTCAACAGGTATTGCACACATCTAAGTAAGCATTCAAAGAGTTTCAATGATGATGATGACAGCTCCTGCCAAACTATTTTTTTGTTGTTGTTGTTAGTTCACAAAACAGCTTTATTGGGTATAACTTAGAATGTTTTCACTTTGGAGGCCTGAATGAGAAAAGAACGTTCTAAAGTATGATCCAAGAAAGGACAACATCAAAGCATAGCAGCACACCCTCTAACAATCACCACTAATAAAAACAATTCAGTAATAGTTTCTTAAAACGTTTTGTCCTGAGATGAGCTAACTTGGAATATTATAGCCACCACCATTGACCAGTCCCAATGCACATTTTTGTTAATCTACCAGTCACCTCTCCCCATCTGTGTTTGTTCATCTAGCATAGTTTGTAGAAGTGGGAAGCCATGACCCTATAGCAAGGCTACATGGTTAGAATTTTGCCACCTCTGTCTCTTCACAGAAACATGGCATTTGGTTTATAGTGAGCACAGTCCCAACCATAGTCCCACCACAAAAAATCCCAATGTTTAAGTGTGTAGTTGACATATGTCAATGATCTCCCTTCCCACTATTTTCCCCTACCTATCTGTTTCCCAACCTAGGTGAGTTGGAGGATGGTGGAGGGAATATGGAGGAAACTTTAATGGCCTCACTCATAGCTACGTGAATTGTGGAGTGGGATATTAAAGACTTGTGTGGGTAGTCACACAATTTCCACCTCACTTCCAAAAATGCCTTTAGAATGACCAAGAGTAGTAACTATACTCTGATCACCCACAACCTCTACCATGGAAAAATAAACAAACTTCCTAATAAATCCACCTCTGGGACTCCCCCCCCCATGAAAAGTAAACAAACATGCATTCTATATACAACCTAATCCTGGCTGTTTAGTTTTGTCACTTGTTCTTACACAATAATGTGACCATAACAGATTTCATCAGATTTCACAACTAGTATGTCTAAATTATTAACTCCTGTTAAAAGAGGGAAAATGTGTACTTTGGTTAAAATGTTAAAATTAGTCTCCATAACTGCAGAGGGATGGGTGGGAGGTCTGGTTTGCAAACCGGAGGGATTGTTAGAGAGACTTTGGGGGAAATGCGTTTATCAAGCAGACAAGAGTTATAGCTAAACCAAGATGTCTGGATACCTGAGGCAAAGGGCAGGATGGCAAGTGGATAGCCGACTGAGTCTTAAGTCAAAACTGGGGACAGGACACCTTCCACCACATGGGATAGTGGCAAACTAGTTTACTAGGCAGATGAGAAGCCACACACCATGCACAGATAGAATCATAGAGTTGGAGGAGACCACAGGGGTCTAGTCCAAGTCCCTGCCATGCAGGAATACACAGTCAAGGGGCCTTCTTACCCCTTGCTGCTGCTCTGTATATAATACCCAAGGCAGCTGTTTCATTGCCTAATAATAAAGCCAGCTCTGCAAATAAATATGGTTTACTGTGCCAGCTTTTCTCTTACGAAAAGATCAGTAACAATGGACAGCTTTCCCACCACTATGATCTGCTTGCAGCAAACAGCCAAGTGATGTAGTTGGTGTATTCTAAGTCACCTTCTTGGTTCATGTAACACACTAATGAATAAAACCATCAGTGCCCCGTATAAACTCTCTGCACCCTATAGGACATATTTTTCAAAATACACGATAATTTGGCATCTGACCTGGTTAAGACTGAAGGTAGAAAGTTTGAAATTCACTAATTTGAACAGTCAAGGTTATGACGTAGCCATTCCCGCATCCCACCTATCCTCAAACTATTATATCCTGCACTACAGCCTTTCTCAACCTTTTTATCCTGGAGGAACCCTTGAAATAATTTTCAAATATCAAGGAACCTCTGCATAAACATTGCATTTACAGCTCAAAATAAAGTCCGTCCCCCCCCGGCAATCTCCTGTGGAAGCCCTAGCAACCTCTCCCGGGTTGAGCAAGCCTACTGTAGTGTGTCTATAATTCTTTTCCCCAAGCTTGGCTGTTCTTATGTTTCAGGCCCAAAGAACTAATGTGAGGGACACAATTAGAAAAATAATGTAATGTTCATTTGTACGCGAACTCCTCTTGGTCAGCCGTGACTTGTCCGGGGGACTTGTTCATTCCTGAAAGAAGCAAGCAGTTCTTTAATCGGAAGTAAAGGATTCCTGTGACAAGACAAATAAGACAAGTTATGCATCTACGTGTGATATTTTGGAAGGCAGTTTAAAAGACAGTAAGCTTTCGATTCATGATGCAAGTGCAAGGAACTGTGAACCTGTGTTCAAACCAAGTACCTCATCATGCAGTATTTTGGAAAAATAAAAATTAGGTTTTTCTGGCTAAGAAAGGGTTGTGCCAGCATGCAATAGGCGCTGTTGGGTCCAGGATTTTCAAGGACTCCAAGCACAGAAACTCCAGTGTCCTATCCCTACAATCTGGAAGAAGTGGGACATTTGAACTGAAAATTCTCTTAAGCTGCACCTTCTTGAATAGTCAAAAACAGGGAGTCTTCACTGATGCTGGGACTCTGGGAAAGGTTCAACTTTGTCATCTACTGGCACCGAAAGGCAATAATGCTTTTCAAACTTCCCTCAAGATTCAAATATTGTTGCCCGTGTAGTGCAGGGGGCTGCTAGTCACAAAATACAAGACCTATTGTCTATACAGAAGTCACTGAGCAAATACTTTACTTCTGGTCCTTGTTTTGAAGTGCGGTGTTTTGTTTTTTGAACTGGCACACATCCCTGGAAGGTCAGACATTGCCAGCAAACTAAGGCTCCTAGGTTGCCTTTGCCACGTCAGTAAGAGAAAAGTTTCAATGTGGGATAAATCTGAAACTCCCAACAGTTTGCTAGCTCTGCCATCTGCTTGTATTGCTTATCAGATCATCTCAGGGCTAAGAATGAACACTTGGCTCTGAAATGAAATAGTTTTAGACTGTGGAAGAAATCTGTTCAAATTGCATTTCAATAAGAATATATTGAATTATTACTTCCCAAATGTTAATACAAACTGCAGTGTGGTTTGCTTTCTGTACCCATGCCTTTCCAAAATTTGCAGTACAGTTTTTAATAAAAGCACAAAAATGGTTTGTGTGTGTGTAGAAATCTGCGTTGTTCATTTGAAAAATATGCATGGCTTCAAAAGCATATGCAAAAATGCATTTTTAAATAAACACAAAAATGCAGATTTTAAAAACTCATATTTGTGTACACAAATGTTCTAAAAATATAAATTCATGATCACAATATTTAATGATCCAGGAACAATGTCTCCCAATTTAAAAGGTCTGTAGAAACAGAGCACGAGTGTAACTCCTTTTTGCCAGTTAGCTTTTTTACTGTAACTTCCAGAATCCCCTAGCCAATATTGCCACTGGGAATTGCACTTCAAACAGTATATTTCAGGGAATTTTTGTCTGGCTCAGGCAAACAGCCACATCTTTCTTATATAGTATAGCTTCAGAAACCAACATTCCCCTCTAAATTACTCACCTGCTTCCACATTTCTCCAGTTTTTTCAATAACAATTGTTTGAGATTCCTTGACGGGTGACGTAACTTTGTAGTCATCAGACAAGAGGCCAAGAATGGGATATTGATTCCTGTACCTGTCATTCAAAAGCATTAATCAGCACTGATGCTGAAAGACTGTGCATACTGCTCTCCGTATTACAACTATTCTGCACTTTAAATGGCTTCAGTAGGAGTAAAGAGAAGAAAAGAACCAGGCCTGCCTATGGCAGATAAAATCTCCATTACTATACTGCACAAGGATTCTAGACACCTCATAAGGAAAAACATGCATACGGCCCAACCATTTCAAGGTTAAATTAAGCTAAATATGAAGATACTTATCTGTATTAATTTTAGGTACAGCAGGACAGGACAGTGTGTTACCATGCAATGTTTCCTCATTGGTTTACAAGTGGTTCTGCCTTTCTATTCTTCATTTGACAGATTTCTGTCTGTTTCGTTATCTCTTAGCCTAATCTAACTCACAAAATTGGTATGAAGATAAAATAGAAAAAGAAGAGAGCCATTTTGACCACTTGATCTCTTTAGCGGATGGGCAGGATACAAATTTAATACAAACAATAGCTATGACAGATGCAAATTACATTTCAGTCAGCAGCGAGAAACTCAACAATTAACTCAAAACCTCTGATCAGTCTCCTACAATGTACACTTGTTTTTACCCGCCTACATCTATTTGAAAGGAAAATTAGCTATCTGGTTGTTTTTTAGACTCTGACTTCTGTGCAAACAAGTTCCAAAGTCTACTGGAGGTGCTTCCAGAAAAGGCTTTCATTATGAAACCTGGGAAATATCTTCTATTGGTCATCCACCCATGTTTCACTATCACATTGATACAGCACAGGTTTTCTTTCATACATGTTCAACTCCTTGCATTACCTGGTGTTACTGACAGGCAGCTTAGAGATTGCTTTATGGTCCGGGTTGGTATAAAGCAGTTTCCTCTGTCCCTCAGCTTATAACTAAGCCCCAAACCATGGAGCCAATACTACCATACACTCTTGTCACATTTTCCTATGCTCTGTTTCCCACCTCTTTTTCTGCTCTTCACCTTTGCCAAAGTTAACGCTGCAACCTCCCCTGTTCTCTTGGTATTTTGTAAGTACAGATGAAAGGTAGGCGAATCAAATGAAAACCTTACAGCACAAGCTCCTCTTGCTTTCATGCCATACATCAACTTTTCTCAGCCTGCTAACCCCAAGCATTTGCTGCTGTTGTGTGCCTTCACGTCACATCAGACTTTCTTTTCTTATATGATGTTATATAAAAAAAAATCTTCTGCTTGCTGACAAAGCCTGTGGAGCTTTGAAAGCTTGCATTTTGTGTTTTGTGCATTTTCACTGGCCAATAAAGGTATTCCCCTCGTGGAGTTTGGATTTTGTTGTATTCTCCTCAATGGCCAACATTGCTGAATCTATCAGAGTGGCCAGTAGTAAATAAAATAAAAAATAGTGTAAACAGGCAGTGTAACATTTTCAAAACAGTGCAAGGGAAGAGGAGAAAATTCTCCAGAACGGTGAAGTACAATAACAAAAGACCAAACAACCAGGGAAGGAAAATAAACCTAAGATATTGGAACTCATTAAAACATCTATCATTCCAGTGCCATCCCCCTGAGTTTTCCTGAGCTCCTTGGGGACAGGGTCTCATTCTCTTTCTTCTTTAAAGTACCATGACATAGATGGTATAGCTATAAAATAACAATAACAATGAAAACAGCATGCAACAGCATTACTTTTTAGTGATGATCGTCTTTGTTATTCCTTGGGATGGATTGACTGCTAGTTTGTCTTGCCTCAATCTGAAGAGTTCCTGGGGGAGATTTAAGAGAGAAAGGAAAGCAGTTTCAGGCTCTTTTTCATGATACATCAACACAGTAAGCAAAATATCCAGTACTCCAATCTGATGGGTTTAAAGTTAAGCCAGGTTCAGAAGCCAAGTTAAGCCAAGACCCTATCTTCATGTGAGGTGCCCCTAAGCCACACGAGTTTTTAACATTAAGAGCCACTTCATATCAGGATCCCAACCTAGGGAAATTAACTGGGCTTAAGTCCTGTTGATTTTAATGCAATACATATTAGCTGTGATGAAGGTGCAATTCTAAATGCACTTCCAAGGCAGTGTGCCTCATTGAACATAGTGGACCTTGTTGTTGTGGTGTGCCTTCAAGTCATTTCTGATTACTTTGCATGGCACACCTCATTTATTTCACAGAGCTGGATCAAGACTTAGTCATACTTAACAGCTACTTGAACATAGGGACATAAGAAGAGCCATACAGGATCAGAGCAAAGGGCTATCTAGCAATGCTACTTACCTCTTCTTGCTGCTTAATGCAAGCCTCTCTCTCTTCCAGCCTTAAAGTCAATTCTTGAAGTCTCATCTGAAGATCAAGGTCAGTCCCTTGCTTTCTTGAAAAATCCCTCTGGAAATCGCTTAACTGGGACTAGGGAGAAAAAAACCTGATCAAACTCAAGCCAAACTAAGTGCTACTGTTAACTGATATGCATTTTGTATTGTCTATCACATTGTACTGTACTGTATTAAATATAAGAAAGAGAGTCTGTCATAGATTTCCCAATGTTATGTCCAGTTTGGCCCTGATGGATAAATGCACTGGAGACATTTCCTATGGACTCTTCCTTCCCCACCAAGTATATCTGAAAGAACATGTAACAAAAACATACCCTCAGATTGCGTATCTCTCTGTCTTTATCCTCTCTGAGTTGGTTGATCATCTCCACATAGCGGCTGGAGAGTTCATCAGTGGTGGTCTGACCCAAAGGGTTAGAAGAAGCCTGTGCCGGTGGAAAATGGTTGGGGTTTTTCAGTTTCGATTTTTGAAATAGAAATACCACTAATGATCCATAAACCAGTATCATATTCACCAACATGGGAACCACCTATTCCTAGAACCACTGCGAGTTGCCTTACATTAATCACATCAGACCAGTATGCCTTTCAGTAAATTATTTCTGTAAAGCATGAACAAAATAGTGCTGCCATTATTAGGAGCCGAATCATGTCTGCTTCCACCATGCGACCACCTGTATGTCGGAACTGCTTTGAAAGGAATTTATCACACATGCATCGAAGGGAAATATGGCACTGTTGTTGTTGTGTGCCTCCATTTTTGGTTTATGGAAACCCTAAGGCAAACATGTCATAGAGTTTTCTTGGCAAGTTTCTTTAGAGGGGGTTTGCCAAGGTTGGGAATATGTGACTTGCCATGGTCACCCAGTGGTTTTTTTTTAAAATGGTTGAGCAGTGAATCAAACCCTGATCTCCAGAGTCATAATCCAGCACTCAAACCACTACAACATGCTGGCTCTCTAAGCAGTGATATTTGGGGGGAGCATTGGCAGGTTTTGACTTTCCATGAGAAGGAGCACTCCAGCAACAGATGGATTACAGATTAGCTAGTGGATAGGTAGAGTGCCATGTGATAAGGTAGGAGACCAGGCACTATCCTGCTCTTATATCTGTTTTTGCACAAACCTCCTTCCATCCTAACTGTGCAGCCCAGCTTTCAGAATTTCAAACCCAACACTAATAAGGACAACAGCCAGCCTGACTTTACCTGGAGTTTCAGATTCTGGATTTCTTGTTCCAAAGTCCGTTTGTTGTACTCAAGGTCCTTCAGCCGGAACTCCCGCTCTCCATCGTTGTGCCGGAGAGACAGAAGCTGCTCTTCTAGGGAACGGCATTTCAAAGTATATTCTCTGAGGGCTTGCTGGGAACACAATGAAAAAGCAAGCCAGTTTAGACAGCTAAGCATACCATTTAATTTTGCTGACTTATGGATCATTGCTGGGTCTCTAGGCTGTAATAATGAATTGGAATCCAAATATTATGTGCATGAATAATGGTTCTGTCTTGAGGACCAGGGTAACCTGTTTCTATCAAGACCTACATGCCCTTTGGAGCAATCTAGTGTGGGTTGGTTAATTGTCATAGGAGGGTAACTTCATTTTCTCTGTCCTTCTTCCTCTTGACACCCTCCCCAAGTGGCTCCTAGAGGTGCTCTTGCCAGATCTGAACTGATCACTAGTGGACAATGTTTTAAATTTTAGCCCCAAGGCTACAGATAACCCATCCAAACAGACAACCGTCACAAAAACAATACAACCTGGGGAAAGTTTTACTCCTTGGGTTTGCCAAATGTACAAACTCAATCTTCAGAGCTCTGTAGCAACTGTCATATTGTAAAGGCAACCTTGGCATTTTTCCCCACAGGTATGGCAAACAGCATCTGCCCACCCCATAAAGTTCCCTAATTCAAAGATTCCTCAAATGTTTAGTAGTAATATACAAAATTTCTTTTTAGTCTGCGTGCAGCAGAATTATTCTTAGCTGAGAATATTTAATTGATGAGTTGCTGTTTCATTCAACGAGCTTTACCTGTTGTTGGCGATTATTCTCTCGCACAGATGCCAAAAGCGTTTCATATTCCTTTACTTGAGATTCTTTAAAAGCCAGGTCTTTCTCAAGCAATGACTTGTCCATTTCTAGTCTCTGTAAAGCCAAAAGATTGAGATTAACAATATTTTATATTCATATGTACATATGTTGCAATGATAGACACAGGGAATGCAAAATGCAGAGGGGAAAGAGTGTATTTTGGGTGGCCAAAAGTCAATAGATGACTTGAAGGCACAAACACACAGAGAGAGTAATTAATGGGCTGAGGATCTTACATTTGCCAGACCTTGTCCACAATGTTTGTGAAGAAATAAATCTTACCTCTGCAGAATTTGGAGTCTTATCAGCTTGTGAGTCTGTCTTATATTAATTGCAACAGCAGACATTAGAAAACCTATTTCAGAAATGTGTGTTTCCCAGAGAATTGAGCACACAGTAAACGTCTCAGCTACCAAACGGACAGTGGAGCCAAACTTTCCAAAACAAAACCCAGTAAGAGTACATGAGATTAGAAGAAATGGAGCATGACCCAGTGTTTCATCAATATGTGGTTTGATCGTCACTGGATCAAGCCACATATTGATCCAAGCAGATCATGTACAGGACTAGGAAAATCTGACACTCTTCTTGTACTATAGTAGTATGGACTATTTCTGATTCTCTTACTGTTCTTTCTCAAGGAACTTTCCCTCTTCAACAGAAGGGGTATTGTAGAATCACAAAGCTAGGTAAGACTGTATATCTTGTCCAACTCTCTGCCCTACACAGCTGCTGCTGTTGTGTCCCTTCAAATCTTTTCTGACTTATGGTGACCCTAAGGCGAACCTATCAGAGGGATCTTGACAGGTGTCTTCAGAGGAGGTTTGCCATTGCCATCCTCTGGGGCTGAGAAAGTGTGACTTGCCCAGAGTTTGCTGAGTGGGCAAAAATAAGAGCCTCGGAACATTAAATACTATGTATTTAGGCACTCCTAAAACATGACTATCCTGTCTTCAAAGGAGATACCCACTACATCTGAAGCAGTCTGTTCTACTGACAAATAGTTCTTACTGTCAGGTTTTTGCATCAGCCAAAGAAGAGGATGAAAGATTTCTACACTGTACTTCAGAAAAACCAAAAATCTATCTAAGTAAAACATTGCTGTTGTGCGCGTTCAAGTTTCTAACTTATGATGACTCTAAAGCAAAATCTATCATGGGGTTTTCTTGGCAAGATTTGTTCAGAGATGGTTTGCCATTGCCTTCCCCCTGAGGCTGAGAGCATGAGACTTGCGCAAGCTCTCCAAGTGGGTCTCATGGCCCAGTGAGGGATTAAACCCTAGTCTCCAGAGTCATAGCCTAACACTCAAATCTCTATGCCACACAGGTTCTCTAAGTAATACAGCGTGCCCGTTCCATACGTGGGAGCACCATATGCAGCTTCCTGTTTACACGGAAGCCATGTCACCATTCAATGAATGGTGCATGCACCCACGTACCTGCGCCATGCCACCGCGCGCATAAACCCCATTATATCCAATGGGGCTCGAGTTTACACTGTATTTGCCTTACGCAGGGGGGTCCAGAATGGATCCCTGCATAACGCGCGGGCACACTATATAAATTAATGTAAATTATAAATACAATTTAAATGCTCAGGCCATTTGTCCATTTATATGAAGGGTTCTGTTCCTCATGTACATGCCTCAGAAATGATATTTTGGAATCAAAGAGAGTTTTAAATACCAGTATCACTATGGCTTTGCCATTCAAGGCGAGAAAACGTGAAGAACTGGAGTACCTGAACTAGCTTTAAGCATTCAACTCATGGGAGAACAAAGGATGGACACAGTTTCCTACCCCTAAATCATCCTGAAGATGGACCAGTTCCTCCCGAAGGTTGTTGAATGTAGCAAGCACAAGCCTCATAGACTTATCAGCTGTTACTCTCATCTAGGAAAGAAAATGGAAAGTACATTTATTTCATAATCATTTGGGTGGTGGTGGTTGTGTGCCTTTGAGTCATTTCCGACTTACGGCAACCCTAAGGCAAACCTATTATGCACTTTTCGTGGCAGTATTTGTTCAGAGGGGCTTGCCCTTGCCTTAATCTGAGGCTGAGAGTGTGTGACTTGTCCAAGTGGGCTTCCATGGCCAAGCAGAGATTCAAACCCTGATTTTCCAGTGTTCTTGTCCAACACTCAAACTGCTACACCATGCTGTCTCTCTGATCATTTTGGACCAAGCATATATTCATTCAAAAACAAAACAGTAACTGAGATAGAAACTATAGCTAATCTTTGATCCATTTAAAGGCTCTGTAAAAACATCAGAAACAATGAGCTAAATCCAATTTTAGTCCTAACTACAGGAGATTTGTTGAAATCAGTGTAGTGACTGATAAGTGGTGAGCCATTACTTTCATTAGGTCGATTTTTAATATATCTGTTTCTATCGAGGCTGCAATGGTTTTACCCTCACTGAAATTAATGGAAATTATTTATGGAAAAGAAGATAATTTTTTCAGTTGTGAAAAAAAAAAATTGAATTATCTGTTGCAATTTGGGTCCACTTTATCAAATTTGAAGGTGCCTATGATCCAATGCACACGACCTCCCTAGATACACATTCCTTATTATCTCTGTCACATGCAAAACCATATGAATGAATATTTTCGACCACTCATTTTGAATCTATGTATTTTAGATTTGTATGAAACTCACTTTCATCCCTCTCTGGTCATACTCACATTTGATTGTTGTATGCATAACAAATTGAAATAAAGGTGAAAAAATAAAACTAGAAAAGATGTATTTTCAGCAACATTTGTTAAATGTAACCGAATATCTACAACAGACATAATTTCTAACAATGGGAAATGTGCATATTTATAATGAGAAGTATGTCCATAGAGGAAGTGATACATGTGCACACATGGATCTATCCGTCTCTCATTTGATAAACAGAAATATTCACAGAAATATTACCTACTAAAGAAGTACTCTCATAATCACCACAGAAAACCAAGCACCCCAGTTCCTTCCATTTTTGTGAATTTGTCACCAAGAGACATACCTCAAGCAGGTAACGGATTTGCTGCTTGGTTGATTCTGAAACCCCTTTGGGGATCAAACTCTCAATATCTTCTGCCTGGTTTTTTAAAAGAAAAGAAAATAAGTATCAGTTCTTATTCTGTACATTTACGAGCGTTCTTACCAGTTAATAAAATTTCTGGCTATTAGGGAACTGACACATAATAGTATACGTAGCTCTCATCCTTTAGATAGTGATATTAAGCACGGCCCTGTTTTATCAGTGTAGTTTACCACCATCCTTGCCTTTCTTCTGCCTTTCCAACCCGAAGGGAAGGAGACACTTGGAGGCTACTCTACGGTGCAGGAGGGCACTCTATCAATTTACCTACAACATAGACAGCCACTAAAGCATTGGCTGAGTTTTAATAGAAATTGGTAATTCTCTTTAAGAATATCAACCACAACAATGTAATGAGCAAATCCAATATAACTATGCTACCTTTACTCTAAAGCACAAGGCCTATTTTATGACACTAATAAGTGTTTAAGAAACTTGGTGCTGCTAATAATTGTATGTAATATTTTGGATTGATTCTCACTGATCTTGGTCAAAAAGCTTCTACCGTTGTTGTGTGCCTTCAAGTCATTGCTGACTTATGGCTACCCTAAGGTGAACCTACCATAGGGGTTTTCTTGTTCAGAAAGGGTTTTCTTCTGAAGCTGAGAGAGTGTGACTTACTCAAAGCCACTCAGTGGGTTTGCATGGCCAAGTGAGGATTCAAACTCTGGTTGGAGTCGGAATTCAACACTCAAACCACTACACCACTCTGCCTCAAAAGGATGGAAAACAACATGGGGAGATGATACTGGGATAACTATATATAGGGATCAAATTATGGATAACTCAAGGAAAAGTATAAGCCTTAGGAGAAATTATTTTAAATCACTACAAGGTGGTATATTACACTGATGTGTCTATCAAGAACAAACAATAACAATTTGAATAAAATGATGGAGAGAGTGATCACCAAGGTTTCTGCCTTCATACATTGTGGTCACGTCCTGCTGTGACACAATTTTGCAAAAATGTGCTTTCTGAAATGGCCATCAACACATAGCCACGCTGGCATTAGCAATAATGTGGTAGGAACGAAACAAAACAAAAATTAAAGTGGCATCTTAGGGATGGCAACTTTCTGAAAAATGTCAGAATTTTTAATATTAATTTTTTAGGATACAGAATAAGCTGATTCATCAAATTAATTAACATCCTTCCTGTAGAAGGTCTTTTAGCTTAAGCATGGAAACATGGTTGTTTCTCTGTTATATTTGATATTTTAATCACAAAGCTGACCACAGGCCAGGATATTCGGACCCCGGATCAAAGACAACAGAAATATTTGGAGGACTTACTTGACTGAGCGAGTCAATTTCATATCTCCTGTAAAAGAAACACATAGAGTAACATTAATAATAGTTTATTTATAACCTGTTTCTCTGTATAACACTCGGAGCAGGGTTAGCATTAACACAGAATATTTTCAAACCCAATGAATAATCATTCATCAGATCTATACTGTTAGCATTTCTTTGATTCCATCTTGGATCATGTAGCTGTATGTAAGATGTTCCTTCTAAGAATGAAGATTTTTGTTTTTATAATCACAACTAGACTGGGGTGGGGGACCTATTGTGGCCTACAACTCTTATGGGTGTTTTGGCTTGCAATGCCCATCAGCCCAGTATGGCCAATGACACAAGGACTGTAGGAGTTGTTACTCAAAAAATCTGGGAAAGCTGAGGATTCCACACTCCTGGATCAGGCAAAATACATGTAATTACAAGTACACATTATCTGGTAAATATACCAAGAGCGCTCAAACCATTCGCTAGCTGTGTTTATTGGGCAGAGCTTGGAGGTAACTGGTTGCTTCAAATCAACCTCTTTTCCCAAAGTGCATCTACTCTACATTACAAGTATAACTTACTAAGGGAAACATTCACCATTTTTGTGGTGGAGAAGTAATTTTCAAAGTTGTTTTTCACAACCGCACAGATACAGCCACACTAAATGAGAGAGGACAAATACTGTAAGAATAATTTATCAGATCTGTTATTTTGTAAGGGCCTCATTACAGTTACATTTATACAGTCTAGGGGAAATATTCATCATATGTTACAAATACAGAATGACTTGTAACAGCCTTATTGGAAAGCATCGTTGAAGAATGCATTCTGAAGTTATATCAATAAAGCACAATTTAATGCACACAGACACCCCCACCCCCCAAAAAAGCTGTCAAAGAGATAACTATTGCAAGTGGAACCAGCTGCAGAATTTGGCTTGCCCAACCAGCTCTACTCTCAGAAAACTTTGCAAGACATTCTCAAGATGACATTCAGGTGTACCTTCCGCCTAGTTTTTCAACATGCTGGAGTAAACAGTTGTGCAGTTCATTGCTCTTGTGGTGCAGCTCTGCAAGAAGCTCGCCAAAGTATCGGGAATCCAAATGGTCGTTTTGCTCCTGAACACATGTCACCTAATTCAAATAATAAAGGACAACACTTTAAAGGACAGTGATGCGCCATAAACAGCTCTGAATGGTCAGCATGTGAACTGCTGATGTGAGACATTGCTATTGTTCTTTTTCATCATAATGTGTTCATTGCTTGTTTCCTACAGGCTAATACCTTGACGAATTTGCTTTTACGTTTCTACAGACAGAGCCATTTCTATACAGTATTTGACATTTCTATATTTGACATTCTGCAGCAGTAAACTAACTTGTTTCCATGCTATGATTAATTTATTCATTTCACTTCATAGACTGCACCCCACCCCACCATTACCAGAGTTCTTTGGATGGTGTGCAATATATTTAAAATATAAAGTACAAAGAATAAAACAATGACTAGAGACAGCATATAATCAAACCCAAAATAAAACCAGTAGTAAAGAGCCAAGAGACTACAGTGCTAAACCCAAACAAAGCCAGCAAGTACAGAAAAAGAGTTCTAAGACTTAAAAGCACAAATCTCCATCACACACATGGACAAATTTGGATTCTGGAATATTTCCGATTTCAGAATTCCGGATAAGGGGAAATCAACCTGTATTTGGTGCGTTTGTATATACATCGTAGCCTTTTGTTGCTCAGTTGCTGTAACTCTATACAAAGTTGGTTTAAATGCTTGTTCAGGATGGAACCCTTGGCTTCCAAGCTAGGGTCCCCCCAGTGCCATGTCATTCAAATAAACAGCTGAGTTCAATTTACTATTAGACTCCATTCAAGAACCCTAAAGCATTAAAAGTATTCCTCTTCAGTGAAAAATGAACACGCTGGGGAGAAAAACCTCTAGCCTAGCAAACTCTTTGCTGTGATGGTTTTCTACCTGCAGTGATTTGGGCTTAGACAGCAGAGCTTTTTAAAGGTCATTCCCTCCACAGGTGCCCTGAAGTGCTACAGTCCTATTTCTAACCTGGGAGGAAGACTACACAAATGAACAAAATTATGAAATGAACTTTGATGGGAGTGAGAGAAATCACAAACTCTTCAAAATTATTACTACTTCTTTTCTGTTTGAGGATAAGAAGCATCAGAAGAGATAACAAAGTACGTGCAACAATAAAGGTTCACAACTGCAATGCTCAAGGGCTCCAAAAATTAGCCCGGTCAGCTGCAAAGTCTTCATTTCTGAAAAAAGCCAAGAGCAGAAAGGGGAAAAACCCTTAATTATGAATAATAAAGAATAATAAACTCCCTTTCTTCTCTCCTATCCCTCCACCTTGCTAAAAAAGAAAGAAACGCAAGGGCTTGGCAAAGCCACCCATTTCAATTCTGGCTTTTCCCACGGTGCGCATTTGGCCTCTTGGAAGCTTGAGGCATCAGACTCTGAAGTCCTATATGTCATTCATATAATTAGAATCTAGATTTCTTCTGCTCCCAAGTGCTCCACCTTAGTAGCTGTAATTTCATAATTTGTGGCTATTGGGGCATTTTTCTTGCTAAGCTGTTTGCAAAATTACCTTTATGTTGCCAGACTCAAACAAGCTCATATTCTCTTAAGGGCATTTAGGCAGAAAGGAAGGTTTTTGGGGGGATGCAATCCTCCAGGGTCCAGCCTCCAACAGTTACCCAACTTGGTGCAAAGAAATCCATGTTAGTAATTTATGCTGAAGCTGCACATTCCAATACAGCTGTTCCAAAGACACGGTAAGTGTCACTGGGAAGGGATCCACCATACCAATAGGATAGTAAAACGATTAAATCCTGTTCTTACATGAGACTCCCAGTGATGTCCCATTCAAGTAACAGGGCTTGGCATCACCAGGGAGCTGCTAAATCTTGACTAAATCAAACTGTTAGTCCCTACTAGAGGATGTTCCATGCCTATCCTACTTCAAGTTGACCTATGTTCCTCTGCTCACTTCAGCCTGGTGCTCCTCTCAGTTGGCCCTCTGTATCCATGATTCTTTATGCATGGATTCAAGCACCCATGGCTTGAAAATATTCCCCCAAAAATATAAATTCCAAAAAGCAAACCTTGATTTTGCCCTTTTATACAGAAACACCATTTTACTGTGCCATTATATTTAATGAGACCAGAGTATCCATGGATTCTATTATTCACAGGGGATCCTGGAATCAAACCTCAGTGGATACCAAGGGCTCACTGTACAACTCACTGGGGTTACTATCAACCATGTTATTTCCCCTGCAATGCAATCCTGGACGACTTAAAAACACTGCCAGCATCCACATTTACCAGATGGACTAGCTTCTTTGCTGCTGTTACTATCACTAAGACAAGACAAAGGAGGAGAAGAAGAGGAACCTAACCTCAGGATCCAGCCAGACTCAGCTCAGCCCCGCAGAGCTCCTGGCTTACCTTTAGCCAGGCTGCAGCCTCAGATGCTTCCAGATCATTTACTGGGTAGGTGCAACAATTGTACATTCACAACGAGAAACAGCAAGAGAATAAACAAACTTTGTGCAAACATAAAACTAGAGTCATGCTTACTGGTTCACAAGGCTGGATGGTGACTTTCTTTACAATTCCTCTTCCAACGTCATTGACGCTAACTGGACCTATGTCGTAGCAATTGTTTGTCTGGGGTGGCTGGCATTGCTGGACCACTTGGACATGTTCCACCGGTTGACTGATTTGGGACTGGTCAGACTGTGTGTGCTGGAGAGCATATTGGTATTGCTTCTCCTACAAGAAAATGGAATTCGTTTACTCTTTCATTCAAGGGAATTGAGTCATTCAGTGGAATCCATGCACAAACCATGTGTCATGCTTAAATCCCTCCCAACACATTAATTATACTATTGTATGGGACTGAACAGCTATCTCAATGTATATTTTATTTTAAAAAAAATATATGCCTAACTTGCCTTTCCAGATTTGCATTCAATCAAGACCTTACTTTATAAGCATAATAATAAATAAATAATAATAATTAAAGACCTCCAAAGAAGGAGACTCCACTGCTCTCTAAGAGTGTGTATTCCACTGTCAAACAGGTCTTACTATCAGGAAGTTCCTCCTAGTGTTTAAATGGAATCTCTTTTCCTGTAGCTTGCATCCATTGTTCCGGGTTGCATTCTCTGGAGCAGCAGAAAACAAGCTTGCTCCCTTCTCAATATGACAGCCCTTCAAATACTTTAACAGGGCAATTATATCACCTCTTAACTGTCCCTTCTCCAGGCTAAACATCCCCAGCTCCCTAAGTCTCTCCTCATAAGTCATGGTTTCCAGACCCTTCACCATTTTGGTCGCCTTCCTCCAGACACAACCCAGCAGAACATCCCTCCAGAAGCATCACTGAAGACTCAAAACAGTGCCAGCATCAACACTTATTAAAATACATTAAGATACAAAACGACAGCACAATCAACAGAGAAGTTGCCACAGGGTAATGGTCAATGAGAAATGAACAAATAAATAGCTCAAGCAATTAAAGTAAAATGAAGCATAAAGTCAAAATCAAACTGTTACTCTCTACTAGAGGAGACAACACTGAATCAAGTGTTGACTACTAAGCCAACACTTAGAAAAATCTTATTGGTTCCAACTGATCTACTCTAATCAGGTCAAGATGCAGTGCTCTCACCAAGAAGGCTCTGTCAGTAGCCAATCATGTGTCCAGAAATGAAAGCACATTGCAGGGAGAAGCATTTAAGGATTCAGGGAACCTAAACTTAGCTCTGTTTTTATAAGGTTCTCAAAATTCAACTCAAGATCTAAGAAAATTCTCATCAAATTTACTTTTTTTCCTTTAAAAATAATAAAAGAAACAGGAAATAAAGCCTTTTACCTGATCTGGATTTAGCAGCTCATATTTTCTTATTGTCTTTTCATATATCACATTATTTCCTCCTCTCAGAAGTGGAGACAGTGGTTCCTGCAAGTTTAAAAGCAAGTTACCTTTTTCAAACAGGCATTTGTGTGATTCAAAGCAGAAGCTAAGATTGGTATTAGCCACATTAATACAGAAGAGGAAACCAGAATGCTGGTTAATCTTGGCATTTCTTGGCTTCTCCCACTAATGCAAGCCATTAAAGAAATCAGAAATGGTTTAGTGTGTTGGCTGAATCTTGGTTTGTTGGTTCCTTTACAAGTCTTGGTTTGCTGGTCCCTTGAGAAACTAGGATTGTAAGGCAAGGTCTGTTATCAGTTTAGGTTAAGGTTACAATACTCCATACGTTGCAACATTAAGGCTGCAGTACTATACACTGTAAACTTAGGGATTATCTTCTACTGCAAACAAGCAGACTTCTTTCTGTCCATAAGACTGCATTATAAATTTGTATCACTGAATTTTTAAAAACTCATGCGTTTCAAATTAAGCTACTTTGGCTACTGAAAAATGTTGATATATTTATACAGCAGGTAAAATCCTGATTTATTTTTTAAAACATTTCTGCTTACCTATTACTTATACCAAATTAGATCTAAGATCAGTTCAAATCCAACAACTTTATCTACCCTGTAGAGGACATGAATTGTTGCAGGTTATTGCAACACAAACACAGTTTTCCTACCTGTTCAGGATTCTCCAATATAATCCTCCGGACAGTGCCCTGGGAATAAGGTGCCAATTTCAAGGATGGAGATGCAACTTCCTGGAAGGAAAAATGCAAATGAAAAGTAATTATGATAGTGAAATGAAATGGAACAATTCCAGGGTGGTGGCACTCTGGACTTATATCTGTTTCCTGGAAATCCAGTCCCATCAATTTAACAATTACTTGACATGAAAGTGGCTGGTAATTCAGGGATAGGCAGAAGAATATATACTCTTATTATTTACGAAATATGGAGGACTGGAACCAGTACACCTCACTACTGGGCAAGAGTGTCAAATGCCTTAGCTTTTAAAATCCATAAAAACACAGTATGCTATGGGGGGAAAAAACCAACATGGTTACTTAACCTTGCAAGAAAAACATGAGGCATACTTTGCAAAAGCAGGTGGTATATTATCTTCCCTTGGATTAACCTGATCTAAACATTTAGACGACTATGTTGTTTTTTCCTCCTATGTGCATAGGCTTTGGCAATAGCCATGAAGTGGGAATAAAAATGAAGAATTAGACTGTCAAAATTGTTGGACAAATCAGATTTTTACATGGTGAAAGTAGGACCATTCCCCAACGTTTTATTCCTTTACCACTGAAGCTTTCTCTCTGTCCCTCCAGTGCCATTCCAAAACAATTAACTCAAAACCGATGTGCTAAGTTGAATAATCAAACAATGGATGTTTAAACAGTTTCTATCTCATATTTGGAAATGTGCTTTCAAAAAATTGTAAAAATCCATCAGGTACCATAAAAAAAGAAGTAGAATTCTGATATTCCTTAAAGAAACCAAAATGGAGCTGAAGAAGGTAAACCAGTTTTGTGTAACCTAATGCCCACCAGATGCCTATGATTTGCAGATTCCTAATTGTTAGCCATGCTGTGTAGAAGTGATACTAGCAGGGAGATTTTGCAGTCTAAAAAACAAAATTAAAAACCAGTTGTAAACTATGTAAGTATTCACAGCTCAATGGAAGACGACCAGCTTCATAGCTACGTACTTTCAGGTTCAATCTCCAGCATCTCGAGTTGAAGTTGCAGGGGATAAAAAAGACCTCTACCTAAGACCCTGAAGTGCCACCGTCAGTTAGAGCAGGTAATATTCAGTTAGATAGACAAGGGCTCTTATATTATTATAAAACCTATCCAGGGGTTGCTGTGTTGGCCATGAAGCAATATACAACAAAATCCACAGATCAGCAGTATCTTTATTGGCCACCAAATGCACAAGCTTTCAAAGCTTCACTGGCTTTTTTATCGGGCAAAGATGTTAAAAAATCATCCAGGGGAAGAAAAATGGTGATGTTAGAGTCATAGGCCTACTTTTTGTCTCAAATCTTACTTCTGTTGTCAGTTAAGATGGTCTGGAGAGATCTCAATCCAGGCAAAGGTATGATTTTTAACATTTTCTCCTATCGAAGAAGCTAGTGAAGCTGCAAAAGGTTGTATGATGCATTTTAATTGGCCAATAAGGGTATCACTATTTTGTAGATTTTGGATTACGATATAAAACCATCAACTAGTGTCATTTTGCAAACAGTTCATCCTTCATCAATTACTGTAATTAATTAACTAACAAAAAAACCCCAACAACTTACACTACATTTCTTGCACTCTTTTATTGCCCACCTGGAGAAAGTGATAAAAATCTGTTGATTGACGCACCAGAATGTAGGAACAGCATTCCCAATGCAAATTCAGGGATCTGCTGAGACAGGGCGCTGATCGTATAATTTTGGGTGGAGTCAATTTCAACACTTAAGACAAATGTTTTACTGCGGGGATTGCTAGCTGGACAGTGAAAAGAGCCAACAGAAAGAAAAGAAACTCATTTGAGATGCAGTACCGGAGAAGAGTGCTGAGGATATGTGCACAGCCAAAAAGTCAAACAAATGGGTCCTTGAGCAGATTAAACTGGAACTCTCCCTGGAAGCGAAGATGACAAAACTGAGGCGGACATACTTTCATCACATTATGAGAAAACCTGACTCACTAGAAAAGACAATAATGGACTTTTTAACATAGAGACCTATGTGTTTCCATTCCGAAAATGGTTAAAGTGTTGACATCCTGGAAAAGGAAGCCAATTTGCTAATGGTTATCACACACAGAGCACAACAAGGGGTTAAAAGCACAGTATTTAGGCAGGAAAGTGGGTCAAATGCAAATTTGGGTTTCAGAAGGATGAAGACAAATCCCGCTGCTAGCTTGGAAATACCTTTTTTGTGCATGCTCCAGAAAGGGAAGGGAAACTGGGGAGGAAAATCCTCTTCACACCAAAAGCAGTTTCAGAGAAGGAAGGGTGAGGTTTCCCTTTTCAAACTCCCATAAAAGTACACAGGGAAGAAAGAAGGCAGTAGAAAGAGAGAAAGACTGCCAGATAGATTCAACCAGGGAGGCCACAGGCCTGAATCCACAAGACCTAAGCAGAGCAGCAAAGGGCAAAGGTTCTTGGATATGTGTCACCCACCGTCTTGCCATGTTTTGGGGCTGACCCAAGGGCAGTTAACAACAATAACAATTGCTAGAAAATAAGGCCAACACAACTGGATTACATATATAGTGAGTTCCAAGGCTGTGATTGTCAAGGAACATTTTTCTGGGCTACTAACAATGATCACCAATAACAAATTCTGTGTTCAATTCCTTTATCTGCCACAATTCCAAGAAGATTCCACCATGAGCCATTCCATAACCAGAATGCACACTACGTTGAAGCAACAACGGGAACGAGTGCCAACTGACAAGTTAGCGAGGTATTTATTGAACTATTAAGAGTGGTAGGAAGGAACCAATCCTTAGTACATCTTAGTAGCAGTTCTGAGCAGTAAGAGGCATGATGTAGCCAAAGATGATGTTGCTGTAACTGTCCTCAAGTTCACCTCAACTCATAGTGACCTGTGGATGAGACATCGCCAAGTCTCCCTGTCCTCCACTGCTCTGCTCAGGTCCTATAAATTCATAGCCATTACCTTGTACCCATCTAGTGAAGGGTCTACCTCTCTTTCTATTGCCCTCCACCTTTCCTAGCATTATTTTATTTTCCAATGAGTCATACTTTCTCATGATGTGGTCAAAGTATGACAGTCTTAGTTTGAACACCTTGGCTTCCAGGAGCCAAAGATGAGCAGTCTTTAAACCACACTGATTTCAATGGAAACTGGAAGAGTTTAAACTTGGCTGGATCACTCCCCAAATTATGTCTGCTTATCCATCACGCTACACCTCTTTTCGCCCTTCAAAATATCATTTGAAAACAAACAAGATTTTGTTTGTTATGGATCTATTTCAGCAGAATAAACACTCTTTTTTTTTTATTAAATAACTGCCATTTCAAAGTAGGTCAACGGATCTCATACAGAAAATTAGAGTGTCTCTTCCTCAGTGTGAGAAAAGCCTGGAGCAATTCTGCAAGCTGCCTCCTATAACAGATGAGTCAGAACAAAACCTCATGCAGAAAATAATCTAACTTAATAAAATGCTAATTATTATAAACTAGAAAGCCTCAAAGTTATGAGTGTTGTTGACACAGATATGCACAGATGCTTCTTCCTTTACTCTCTTCACTTATCTGAGTTGTAATGAAAAAAAAATATTTGCATTAATATGAACGATCTAAAAGAAGTAGGGTATGTGTGTATGCGATACAGGATGAGAGCAGTGAACCTGTTTCAAGAAGGCATGGCAGAACAAATATTTCCATGCTGAAAATCCTTATTCAGTCCTTGGTCTCTCCAGTTAGCATAATTTGGCAGAAGGTATTGGGAAGGCCTTCATTGTGCCTGAGTCCAATTATGTCTTGTAGGTTAATGCCTGCTTTATGAAAAGGTGGAGGACGCATGCATGCACAGCTTGGATGTCCAGGTTTGGCATGGGTTCCTCCTCCTCTCTGAGTGAATGAACCTTACTGCTACTCCATGGACACCATTTGCTCCTAACCACTGCTACCATCTTGGTCTTCCATTCTTTTCCATTGTAGAGCAGCGGTGCAATGAAGCCAGGGAACTCAAGAATGATGTCCTGAGACATTCTGATGTGCTGGGAGGATGACCGGGGGGGGGGGGGGGCAAAAACATGAAGTTTATGAATCACATGCAGCCCTTGGGACCCCCCAAAGTCCCCAGGCCCCCATTTTTAATTTATGGGGGCAATTTTGGAGTGGCTTTTTTGCCAGAAAACTGCCAAAAGCTGCCCAAACCACCAGAAAATGTGGTGGCTTGCTTCCACTAACCCCTCAAATCCCCCCTCCTCAAAATTTTTCAAGAAATCCAAACCAAATTGGCATTGAAAATTGGTCAGAATGGCAGCCAAAAGTAGTGGAGTGTCACTTACGGCACCCTAAAACATATTGTTATGCCGACTGGGCAGGAACAGGAGAAAATGATCTCTGCCTCTGCACAGTTGCTCGCCGCTGGACTATGATGTCTTTTGCCATCGCCTCAATTCGGACTCCTCTGTTCCCTCTAAGTTCAGCAGCAACTCCCAGAGTAGCTGGACCGGAAACACATTTTCCTAGCACCAATACATTGCTATGAGCTAGCTCTGCTCCAGTCCAAAATATTTTTGGTCGCTTAGATTTCAGACACCATGATTCATTAGCTTTGCAAAAGACCTGTTTCTGGTAGATGTGAAAACTGCTAGGAAATTATTTTGATTAATACAGCTACTGAAATTTTTGGATTCTCTGTGGGGTTGTTGCTATAGAGATTGTCTTGGTAAGGACCTAGACTTCAAAATTTACTACTACACCAATGGGAACAAGTGACTGGAGGAAAGAGGATCCGGAGCAGACACCAATAGCTGCTTACTCTTTGGCCAACAACAGTTTGTTTGTTCAGAGGGGTGGTCTATAAATAAATATTATTATTATTATTAATATTATTATTATTATTATTATTATTAATGAAGACAACTAGAAGTAGCAAATAGAAACAACAGTAGCAGTAGAGTTGGAGCCATGAAGATAGAAAAGGGGCTGTGAGAGTGGTCTTGCTCCAAAGGTCCCCTAAAATCTGAGGCTGGCTTTCAACGGCAGCCAAACAAAGTTGGGGAAACCAGAGCCAGACCTACTATTAGGCAGAGGGGTCAGCCACCTCAAACAGCAAATCTATAGTATCACAGGAAAGCATTATTGTATTTTTTACTGCCAGAGATGAGGTAGGGGATTAATGGTTTTCTCTAACTCCTGTGCCAAAGTAATATGGATGCTATGTAACTTTGGGTACTACACATTTTGTCTTGAATGAATGGGGAGGTTGTCATTTGTTCCTCTGCCTCAGGCAGCAAAATGTCTTGGGACGAGCCTGGTGTCCAGCAATTCTACAGAACTATATAAATAAAATTAATAATAATAATAATAATAATAATAATAATAGATCATATTCTTTGGCCTGTGTCACTCTGCTTTAGATTGTCCCATGGGCCAAACTAGTTGCCTACAGCCATTTTAAACCTAGATGGTATCAGTCCAAGGGGAAAGCATGCATTCTTCTTTGTTTCTTTTCTCTTTTAAGAGTATCACTTCTATTTTCAAGGTGAACAATCACTAACAGATCTTTATAAACTTGCCCAAACAGCACCCCATAGCCTTAGGGGCCTGGGAAATGCATAACTCAGGCTTCTAAGCTCCCCAGCTTAGGTGGAGTAAGCCACAAAAAAATATTAAACGGGTCTATTACCTGCCCACAAGCTCATATCGGTTGTGGAGAATGAAAGAAGATATTTAAGTGGAATCAAAGTTTAATCTTCAAAGATTTAGAAAGATGACTTTCCAAATCCTATCACGAATAAGGTACTTGAAAGCCCTGCGGAAGTTTCTCTTAACTAGGTTGATCGTTCGTTTTTAGAAGGAGAAGGGCTTAAACATTGTCAAACATGAATCCAGCTGGCTAAGAGTAACATCTCAGGAAGGGCCAAGCCCCACATTCAATTTTACTGGCACGTGTCTAACGGCTGGCAGACATTTGTAAACCAAGCATATGTGAGCCTGTGTCCTACCCTTAAGTGTCCCAGTTAGAATAGATCCACTGGATCAATGGAATTTACCTACCTCTTGACATCATTCAACAATTCATCTACAGTGGTCCCTCCACATTCATTAGGGTTAGGGGTTAAGGATTCATGTGAATGTGGAAAACCCACAAATAAAAAAAATACTATTCTTTTTATCTAAGAGAACACCTTTCTAGGAATTTCCAGGTCTGCCAGTGCAACTCTATAGTCAACACCTGCCAGACGTTGATCACAGAATCATGCTGGAGGACCTGCAAATGCCTAGAGGAGTATTTTCTCTAGGAACATCTAGGTGCTCCAGCACAGCTCTATGGTCAACTTCTGGCAGAATTGCACTGGAAGACCTAGAGATTTCTAGAGAGAACATATTTATCAAAACCGCAGATAATTATATCAAGAAGTCAATACTGGAAGCCAGGTGGAGAGCATCTGGATAAAAATTAAAGGAGAGGGAAATAACAGGGATGTTACTGTGGGAGTCTACTACAGACCCCCGACTCAGGCAAAGGAATTGGATGATGCCTTTCTAGAACAGATAATCACATACTCAGAAAAGAGAGATGTAGTAGTGATGGGTGACTTCAACTATCCTGATATTTGCTGGAAGTCAAACTCAGCCAAATCCTCAAAGTCTAGCAAATTCCTCACTTGCCTGGAAGACAATTTCATTGTCCAAAAGGTGGAAGAGGCAACAAGGGGATCAGCCATTTTAGATCTGATCTTAACCAACAGGGAAGACCTAGTTGATGGGGCGCAAGTGGTTGGATCCTTAGGTGGAAGTGACCATGTTCTCCTGGAGTTTGTAATACAGTGGAAGGGAGAAGCTAGGCATAGTCAGACACGCACTCTAGACTTTAGGAGAGCTAATTTCAATAAACTTAGAGAAATACTGGGAGTGATCCCATGGTCAGGAATACTAAAAGAAAAGGGAGTTCAAGACGGATGGGAGTTTCTCAAAAGGGAGATATTGAAGGCACAATTTCAAACAGTTCCAATGAGGAAGAAAAATGGAAGATGTCTCAAGAAGCCAGGATGGATGACTAAGGAACTTTCAACTGAGCTAAGTTTTAAACAGAACATGTATAAGAAATGGAAAAATGGAGAAATCACGAAAGAGGAATTCAAACAAATAGCCAGCACATGTAGGGGTAAAGTCAGAAAAGCTAAAGCGCAGAATGAACTCAGGCTTGCTAGAGAGGTTAAGAACAATAAAAAGGGCTTTTTTGGATATGTCCGCAGCAAAAGGAAGAAGAAGGAAACGGTTGGGCCACTGCGTGCAGAAGATGGCAAAATGCTAACAGGGGACAGAGAAAAGGCAGAATTACTCAACACCTTCTTTGCTTCAGTCTTCTCAGAAAAGGCAAAGGGTGCTCAACCTAAGGATAATGGAACAGGAGACAGAATAGAGGAAATTCAGCACAGAATAAGTAAAGAGGTAGTACAGGAATACCTGGTTAACCTAAATGAATATAAATCTCCAGGACCAGATGAACTACATCCTAGAGTATTAAAAGAACTGGCAAATGTAATATCAGAGCCATTGGCAATAATCTTTGAGAACTCCTGGAGAACAGGAGAAGTCCCAGCAGACTGGAGGAGGGCAAACGTTGTCCCCATCTTCAAAAAGGGAAAAAAAGAGGATCCCAACAATTATCGTCCAGTTAGTCTGACATCAATTCCAGGAAAGGTTCTAGAGCAGATCATTAAGCAGAGAGTCTGTGAACACTTAGAGGCCAATGCCATAATCACAAAAAGCCAACATGGGTTTCAGAGAAACTAGTCATGCCAAACGAACCTGATCTCTTTTTTTGATAAAATTACCAGCTTGGTAGATGAAGGGAATGCTGTGGATATAGTATACCTCGATTTCAGTAAGGCCTTTGACAAGGTTCCCCATGACATTCTTGCAAAGAAGCTCGCAAAATGTGGGATAGACAAGTTAACAGTTACATGGATTTGTAATTGGTTGACTGGCCGAACTCAAAGGGTGCTCAACAATGGCTCCTTTTCCTCCTGGAGAGAAGTGACCAGTGGGGTCCCACAGGGCTCTGTACTGGGCCCAGTGCTGTTCAACATCTTTATTAACTATTTGGATGACAGAATTGGGGGCATACTTATCAAATTTGCAGATGACACTAAACTGGGAGGAGTAGCTAATACCCCAGAGGATAGGATCAAAATTCAAAATGACCTGAATAGACTAGAAAGCTGGGCCAGTGCTAACAAAATGAAATTCAATGCGGAGAAATGTAAGGTTCTGCACTTAGGGCGGAAAAATGAAATGCACAGATATAGGATGGGGAACACCTGGCTGAATGAGACCACATGTGAAAGGGATCTAGGAGTCCAAGTAGACCACAAGCTGAACATGAGTCAACAGTGTGATGCGGCAGCTAAAAAAGCCAATGCAATTTTAGGCTGCATCAATAGAAGTATAGTTTCTAGATCAAGAGAAGTTATAGTGCCACTCTATTCTGCTTTGGTCAGGCCCCACCTGGAATACTGTGTCCAGTTCTGGGCACCACAATTCAAAAAAGATGTGGAGAAACTGGAGCATGTCCAAAGGAGGGCAACTAAGATGGTGAAGGGTCTGGAAACCTTGCCCTATGAAGAACGCCTTAGGGAGCTGGGGATGTTTAGCCTGGAGAAGAGAAGGTTAAGAGGTGATATGATAGCCCTGTTTAAATATTTGAAGGGATGTCATATTGAGGAGGGAGCAAGCTTGTTTTCTGCTGCTGCAGAGACTAGAACGCGAAACAATGGATGCAAACTGCAGGAAAAGAGATTCCACCTCAACATTAGGAGGAACTTCCTGACAGTAAGGGCTGTTCGACAGTGGAACACACTCCCTCGGAGTGTAGTGGAGTCTCCTTCCTTAGGGGTCTTTAAGCAGAGGCTGGATGGCCATCTGTCAGGGATGCTTTGACTTGGAGTTCCTGCATGGCAGGGGGTTGGACTGGATGGCCCTTGTGGTCTCTTCCAACTCTATGATTCTATGATTCTATGATTCTATATCTGAAAAAAATCAAAGCTGCAAATGTAGAAGACCAACTGTACTCTAGTTAGGGACTAACCGACAGCATTCAGACCCATTATGTGCCAGTTATATCTCCTTACTCAAGTCTGCTCCCTCCACATTTGAATAAGAGGAGGGAATCTTTATTTGTTTATTTTAGTTATTTTTTAGTTTCATTTATATTCACCATTCATCCACTGAGCTCAGGTTGGTATATGTGGCTTTCCTAATCCCCCATTTTATCCTCCCAACAAACCTTAGGCTGTGAAAGAAAGAGAAGGACAGAGACGGCATCCACACTGCATAAATAATCCAGTTTGACACAGCTGAAAAAAGTAGGGTTTGTCTATATGATTAAAATACTCCACATTATTTTGTTGTTGTTGTTCAAATTCAAAATAAAAAAAAAACACATTTTAACATACAATACTCCTTTTTTCCCATTTGAATACAATGCAATCTGGCAATGCGCAATTCTCGTAGGGATGCAGGCTTTTTGTGCCTCCCCCCCCCCAAAAAAAATCCTTAAATTCTGCAAAAAAGCCTTCACAGCTTCTATCTGAGCATCCATGGAAATCTGCAGAAATGCACATTATCACAGGAAAGTAAAGACAATTAACTGTTGATGTAAATATGTGAAAATTTGTAGCCGTTTGGATAATATACTTATGTATAGACTAGCTCTTAGTGTATCATGGAAAAAGGATTCTAACCTATCCTTTCCATTCATTATATACTAGCTTTCTCATGATCATGGTATCTCCTGTGCCAGGTAAGTATGGTTTTAAATTATACGCAACCTTTCTATTTTATATGGTTTAAAGTTATACAGTAGCATGTCTCACTGGATCTACTGACTGTAAATAAAGATTGAACTGAATACTAGCTTTCTGTGTGCAGAAAAGTTTGTTTTTTTACTTAGGGGACTACCTGAAAATTAGACCCCTATTCTTACATTTCAATGTAATGCTCTCCAAAGTGAGTCAGACAGTAAGAAAACTAGTTTGAAAATATGTTTATGAGATTTTCCAGTCCTTCTAGTTAGACAACATCTCAGACTGTTGAGATGCATGTTCCCAATCCTTTTCATTTCGGTTCTGCCCTGTTGTGACCTGGCTGAATACAGTCGCCAAAGTAATAAGAGGAGTTATGCATTACTCCCAGTGTCAGGCCACCTTCAGACAACAATGCATACTTTACAGAAATTTCAAGAGCTAGTTAATCCTTACCAAGAGAAACCAGGGAGAAACAGCATCAGGTAGCGCTGGGAGAAGCTGAAATAACTATTTGTGGGAGCAGCTCTTTTATACTGCATTTTATACTTTATACTGCATGCAATAAATGAATATTTTTAAAGTGATACCAGGTTTTCACGGTGGGGCTGATAACAAAATAGTGTTTTTTAAAAATCTGGTCAACCCACTGCTATCCTGGGGAATGGCATCTGTTTGCACAACAGCCTACAAGATCAAGAATGCAGGGATATTCAAAACGTCAAAAAGGAGCTACAATCCTGCAATCTGATCAGGGCATTTTAGCTTTTGACACTGACAGATCACAAGTCTGCATCGTTTCTTAGCTCCCAAATACCAAAGTGCCGGCGAGGTTTTGAAATACAATATGCTGTCTGCTAACAGGTTTTTGGATTTTTTAAAAAATGAAAAATTAGTCCATCGTTTTGATTGGTTTCCCTCTCCCCATTTTTCAGTTTTGTTCATTTTTACTCGTCCCCTAAAAATAAAGTCATCCCCTTGCGCACACAATTTTTCTTGTTGTTTAAGAGATGGCATTTCTGAGCTGCTTTGAGGTTACTGCAAGAGGTCAAGACAGCCAATTATCTGCTGGATTCACTCATTAACAGATGTTGCTTTTAAAGCTAGAGATCTGGTCTTTGTCCAAGCAAACAGAGGGAGATTTGGGGGAATTATCTGCCTTTAGGCACTGGATCCTGAGAAATTCATTCCACTTTTAGATGTCTGAGTTCTATGAAAAAGAATCGGTTGCAAAGGTTAAGCAGGGTCAGATCTGGTTAGTACTTAGATGGAAGATCACCAATAAATACCAAGTGCTATAGGTTATATTACAGAGGAAGGAACTAGCAAAATCACCTCTGAGTATTCCTTACCAAAGAAAATTTATGGGGTCACCATATCTCGACAGGCAATGTGAAGGCACATAACAGCACCATATCTTTCTATTGGACTTTGGCTTAGTTTTCTAGGCCACAATCTGACACCTAATCAATAAAAGCAATCTGCATTGAATTACCATCTAATTTTTATTAATTAAGACATTTACTTACATGTCTAAAACTACATCTGCACTGAAGAAATAATCCAGTTTGGCACAACTTTAACGGCCATCTAAACCAGAATTTCTCAATCAGGATTCCTGGAGAGGTCACTAGGGGTTCTGCAAAAGATCATGATTACAGATGCAAGAATTTTTATGGAAATGTTCCCTGAGACTTGAAAATTATCTCAAAGGTTCTTTCAGGTTAAAAAAAGTTAAGAAATGCTGATCTAAACCATTCAGATTGTCTCCCCAGCAACTCTCACAGCCTCTTATTATTGGGTGCGTCATTATGCTGATGGAAAGGAAAATCTTAAACATCTGGAAAACCAAAGCTGTCCCATCCTGATGTAGACTAGAACAGAGATTTTTCAATACTGGGTCCCTCCAGATGTTTTGTACTTCATCTCCCAGAATTCCTAACCAGCAGCCAAGCTGGCTGGTATTTCTGGGAATCAGAGGTACAACACTTGGTGAACCAAAGTTTGAGAAACACTAAACTAAAACACAGAAACAGATGTGCACCCAGTAATATAAGGCAGCATTATTTTTACCTCTCTTGCCATTTTTATACTTCTTTAAGAGCAGAAGGGAAAATTACTGATTTCTCCCCTAAAAACAATCAAATAAACCCAAAGTAGTCATCCCTGGTAGGGATGTTGGTAGGAGAACAGACCAAGCCTGCATGTAAGATGGCAGAAATCAGCATTCAACTTGCCAAAGAGTTTGAAAAGTCGAGCTTGCAAGCTTTCCCACGGCCTTCCTCTCTGTTCCACCTTTTTATTTACCATCCCATTTCCTCATCTGGAGTCATGAATGTAATTTTAATCACTACAACCCCTAACCTGATAAAATTTAATTTTAAGCAAACAAAAGTTGTCTACAATAACTGTTTGCCCAGAGCTGCAGATAATGGAACTCTGTTCTGCTGAAGAAAATCAAAAACTGACAGATACAAGGGTTATTCATCCAGTGAGTCTGGCATCATCTATCCAGACGGTGGTGGTCAAAAGAGGACCATCAGCTGAACACTTCTATCCACCCACAGCTTTGCAGAACATCGTGGCTTCCAGGAGCAGCGGGGTTTGATTTAGGAAAAGGGAAGGGAATTTTGGTAGTTCTTCTTCCCAGAGGATGGGCACCTAGAAGGGGAATATCTGCCAAAGTCCCCGACTCCTGGTCTACATGGATTGGAAGTGGGAAGATGTATACTCTTGGTCTACATGGATTGGAAGTGGGAAGATGTATACTCTTGGTCTACATGGATTGGAAGTGGGAAGATGTGCACTCCTTTTCTACATGGACTGGAAGTTGGAAAATGTATACTCCTGGTCTACATGGATTGGAAGTGGGGAGAGGTCTTGGGCACTCTAGGCATGGTAGAGTGAATCTGAAATCCTGAATCCACCCAGCTGGCACTAATACCCATTGAACTCAGTGGGATTTACTTCTGAAGTAGAGTATCTGGAGGGTAAAGGCAGAGAAGCCCTTTCCCTGATCCTTCTACCTGCAGATGCTGATGACTGAATCCAGGATCTTCTCCATTCAGATCAGATGCTGTCCTACTGAGCTACAGCCTTTCCCTTCAGAAACAGGAACTTTATTTATACCCGCTCAGAACACCAGTCTATCTAGTAGCTCTCCAAGATCTCAGGGAGAATCTTATCCATCACCGGCTACCTAATCCTTTAAACTGGAGATGTTAGGGATAGCATCTGGGAGGCCTGCAAGCAAAGCATGTGCTCTACAAAGGAACTACAGTCCTTCCCTTAAGGGTACTATATCTCCAGGTTTGTCTTCTGCCTCACCCATCCAGAAAGCCACCTTGCATCTGAAGTCCAAAGTCTAATTTATTCGGACCTATTTTCATGCACCTGGCAGCAATACTTGTACCAGCAATCCATTTCATATTTTTATGTGTTCAGTTCTTGGCAGTATATTTATAGGATATCAGAACATATAGATTTATATGTATGGTTTCTATACCTTACTTGCCACCGTGAGTCCCATATTGGGAGAAAGGCAGCATATATGAAAATAATAATAATAAAAATCATCATCATCATCATCATCATCTTGGGGGCTCTAGACACAGTAGAGTAAATATGAAATCCTGTACACACACAGCTGGGATGAAGATCCATTGGACTCAATGGGATTTATCTCTGAGTATCTACTCAGTATCGTACTCTGTATGAACACTGTTGCTTCTTAACACAAAATACCTATAGCATACCCCCTATACTCTGGGATTACAAGATCATCTCATGAGAAAAGTGGGTTCGACGATAAGAAATATGTTGGTGATCAGTTTGTTGATACCGCCCTGCAATTTCAGGCATGTGCAAACTAATACTAACAAAATGAAATTCAACTCTAAGCCACAAATGTTTATGCCATGAAAAAAAAAATCAATTAACATTTCAGGTGCTGCAAGACTCTTCAGCCACATTCGGATGGCTATATGGTTTAATAAACCACCTTGAGCCCCTCTTTTGGAAAAAAAATGCAGAAAACAAATCTAATAAATAATAACTAATAACTAATAAGCTGAGATGAGTCTTTTTTACCCATACAATCCCTTTCTTAACTTACCACACTAGCTAGTTAATAAAATAGGAAAGCAATTTTATTTTGCCTAGCCCTGAGGAACTGTAGTTCATGGCTCTGGAACAAGCCAGGATATGACATCACAGCTTGAAGCTGGCTTGCCATCTTGGTTTACTCCACAGCTATTAACCATATTTTCCGAGTTGGACAATATAAGACAGCATAACTGGAATCCTGATGGTTAGTTCCAGCTAGAGCAGACTGAATCAACCGACAAATGGTTAGTCAACATTGTACCTGGGGCTAACAGTAGGATTTAAAAATACTACTGTTCAAAAACATTTGTCCATTTGCTTGCACACAGAGAAGAGCAAAGGAGCTAGGTGTATGGCAAAAAGTCTTGTTCACATCTTATCTAAGAAAGCCTAATATGGGTAGATTCCTCATTACTACTACTAGAACAACAACAAGAAGAATAATGTTAAGAATTGCCAGAATACTTTCTGGGGAGTAAGCCCTGACTAATTGTGGAACTTCTGGATAAACATATAGAGGATTGCATTGGGAATTCCTTACAGTAAAATACAAAATGCCAAATAGGTTGCAAGCCAAATAGTTCTACGAAAAGCTTTAATATGCAGCCTATATATAAAGCATCGGCAAGACTGCATCCTTAAGATAAGCAGCAAATTAAATTCAGAATGGCCTTCACGATTTCTACAATGAGATAAACATCCATCTTTCCTTTTCAAAATGCCAGAATACACTTTGGCATTTTAAAACTCCAGTGACAAAAGCCAACGAGATATTGGTTTCTGATTAATTTATCTCTCATGGATAGGATTTATTGATGGATGGATGGATGGATGGATGGGAGAAGAGATCAGAATGCTAGAATAGGTTGGTGAAAATTAATATTTCCAATTCACAGGCAGCACTACTGAATTCGTAACCAAACACATGGGTTTTTTATGGGCCTTAAAAACGGGGTGTGTTCAGGAGGTATAAACGCAGAAGACTTCAAGGCAGTACCTCATTATAAGTATGCACGATGACCAATATGATATTTTGATTCTGCCCGATTATAGAAGCACACCTGCTTCATTCTGCTTCACACTTCGCTCCATATTTGACTTCTGGAGAAACTGGTTTGGCCTGTTTTGCAGCAGTGCGCTGTGCTTAGCCCTGACTGGCAGGTGCCTATAACATCCAAATCTATTCCTCCTGCCTAGAACAAACTTGCCAGTTAAAAAAGGGATGTGGTTGTTGTTTTAGAGAGAACACCCGGTTGCACAGAAGTACAAGCAGAGTCTGAAACAATACCAGAAGCATGCATTCGGAGGAACAAAAGTTAAACCCAAATCAGTATTAGAATCACTATATTCATATGTTATGAGGGTGAGGGTTGATGTCAGTTCAGATGTGCAGGAAGAAACATGTGCAAACTTCTGTTTTTCCATGTATTTTTGCAAAGTACATAAGTAAATCAAACTGTCCAAGGCTGCTTCCATTTCAGTCACCCCGAGGCAAAGACTGTATCTGCCTCGCTTTCACCTGAACATGATTAATATCATGAGGAATGCTATCTTTATACATCCTGTATGTTAAATATGGGAAACCAAGTTATCAGTGCCGGTACTGCACACACACAAAAACCTGTTTTGACACAATAGACTTCCACATACTGTACATAGTATCCAGCCTACCATGTTATGGCTTGAAATAGATTCTAAATAACAGTTTACCCACAAACTTCAGCTATTTTGCAGCAAACAGAAGCTGATTTCCCAGTGCATCTAGTGTGCTATACAACCCTCCCCTCTGTTTGCCAACTGCAAAGAATTCTTTGTTCAGAAGAGTTACATTTTCAAAGAGGAAGAAGCAAATGGCATCTTCTTTTAACTGCAATTTTTAGAAAAATGATATACAGTCTTTCAGGTGATTCGGAAATCAAATAGCATCAGTGATCCTGTATTAAAAGAAAAAAATTCAAATTATTTTGCCAAAGCTTTTATATGTAAAATGGGCCCTTTTTATCTGCTGGGGTTTGGATCCACGACCATAGATAACAAAATCCATGGATGCTCAAGTCCCATTAAATATAATGGCATAGTGATATGGTTTCCCTTATATAAAATGGAAAAATCAAGCTTTGCTATTTGGAATTTATACCTTTTTTTGGAATATTCTCAAGCCGTGGATGCTTGAATCCATGGATAAAAGATCTGTGGATAAGGAGGGCTGATTGTATTTAGCGGATTAGAAATGCGGCCCACCTTTTGACCTGTCATATTTTCCATAGCCCAGAGTTAAGAACTGGTTAACCCTCCAAATGTTGCTGGATGGTAACTCCTTTTAGCCTTTTAGTGTTGAGAAAGGCTTTAGCTATTGGAGCTGCAGCTCAACATCTGGAGGGCCACATCAGTCCCACCCCTGCCCTACTCTTTTGCATTGGTTAAATACTATCGCACGGCATGTAGCTGCAAGTTCAATCTACAGATGTAATCTGCACCAACTCTGCATCTAGATATAAACAGAGCTTTTTGCTTTTGCTTTTTCAGAAACTCGGGGACAATGAAACTCTGGGAATACAACTGGAAAGTACTATTCACAGTGTAAGAATGAATGGAGGCAAAGTCCCACATGTTGTGTGATGGTCGAAAACTTTTATTTCTTAAAATGCCCAACACTGTAGATGCTTTATGTGTTGTCTCAATATCACATACATAGTAGATGCATATGCAAAGGGATCTTGCAGCAGCTTTCGGACTAACTGAAAAAGAGAAATTGGTAGCATGAGCTTCTGTAGGCTTGAGCCTACTTCCTTAGATGCATTTGGACATGTGTTTTTGTCTATTCTATAACAGTTCCTGAAGAAGGCCAATTGGTGATAAAGCCTAAATATGCTGGGCTTTTTAAGAAATAAAAACTGTTTGACCATTGCACAGCGCATGGGACATTGGTCTAAAACACATTGCAGAAATAATCCAGTTTGAGAGCGCTTTAACTGCCCTGGCTGAGTGCTAGGGAATTCTGGAAATTGTAGTTTTGAGAGACATGTAGCCTTCACTGCCAGAGAGCTCTGGTGCCACAATAAACTACAATCCCCAAGATTCCTGAGCACTGAGCCAGGGCAGTTAAAGCAGTCTTGATCTGGATTATTTCTGCAGTGTGTTTTGGACCTGTATCTCCTTTCATTCTAAAACAAAGTCAAACCTTTGGCTCATCCTGTTTTGTGCTGTCTAGACTAGGAAAAGGCAAATTGGTTCTCCGCATGCTTTCAACCACAACTCCCATAATCCCTTACCACTGGTTAGGGCTTCTAGTAGGAATAGAACATCTAGAAGACAACTACCAGTGTCTCTCTACAATTTCAAAGTTTTTAAACATCTTTTCTGGAGACACCATGAATTAAACCTGGGACCCGCTGTGTGCAAAGCACAGGTCCTAATCCTAGGCTGTAGCTCTTTCCTGGCCTGGTTCATCTTCTAATCCTCCACATTCTTATCCCGTGTTGAAACCTTATTGTCACCAAACAGGGATCACTTCAAGCATCTCAAGTCAAAGTAGATGCATTCTGGATTCTAGGAGGAACACAGTGATCCATTTCAGCCTCTTCCGAGGGGTTATAATGCTACTTTGGGCAGCCAGATGGGATGTTGAATAACTTTGGGGACATTTGGTAGTGGTAGGGTTATTATTTTGGGAGTCAAAACAACCTCACTTAAGCCAAAAATGAAGCAGGTCACTGGTAGGCCCAAGGGTCCGGTGGGGACCCTCTAAGGCAGTGATTCCCAAACTCTGGCTTCCCAGATTTTTTGGACTTCAGCTCCCAGAATCCCAAACCCTTGACCAAGATGGCTGAGACTCCCGGGAGCTGAAATCCAAAAACTTGGAGGACCAGAGTTTGGGAATCGCTGCTCGAAGGCACCCTCCATGCTGTACAACTCCCATCCTTGCTTTAAGGATATTCTTTGTCTGCTAACTCTTTAAAACTGCACTTTTGGGACCTAGTGTTCATTGAAATCCTGCAGAACATACTATTCCTCCTCCGCTCTCCCATTCTGTTATCCTTGCCTCCCTTTTCCTTCTAAGTAAAATGCTTCTTTGCTTTCATTTTATTCCAAGAATCCTAAACTGTTTGCCAAGAATACAAAACACACAGCGCTTCCATTCCTGGCAAAAACACCTTTTGACTCGTTCTAAAAGAAACAACAACTGCTTCTATACCAAACAGTACACTCCCTAAAATTCTGGCTTTGGTATCTCTCCAAAGCTGTGTTCATACACAAAAGGCCATGGAGTATCAGAGATCGCATACGATTTTCATACTCTAGGTTAAAAATGCCAATGCAAGTGCAAAACACATTAGGATGGGCCTCCTCTTTCTAGGCCTAGCGTACCTCACAAGGTTGTTGTAAGTGTCAAGGGTGACACTGGTCCAAACTATGTTACTTTGAGCTTCTTGGAAAAAACACAAAAGCAAAGGTAACCATGGTGGCCATGAATCCAAAGTTCATTTTAGTGTAATACTTTAATTTGTCCCAACCGTTTTGAATCAGAAAATCAACCTGACAGCATCTCCCCAAACTCATGATAGTCTGTTCGTTGGGGAATAAAATGGATTGATTTTTTCCATGCGAGTAGCAAGCAAGAGAGATTAAACAAGTCATGTAGGACATACTTCTATGAAAACAACTGGACTCAAACACCAAAGTGCATATTGCCTCAATCCTCCTCCTAACTTTTGTAAGACCAATGTTCAGAAATTAAACTAGGGGAACACTTTCTCTGAAGAAGCCAGCCATAGATGCTGACAAAACGTCAGAAAGGAACTCTTCTAGAACATGGCCATATAGCCTGAAAGCTCCACAAAAAACTATGGATGCCGGCCATGAAAGCCTTCGACTCCACCTTAAACTAGGGGCCCTACACACGAATACTGTGAGAGCCAGTGTGGCATAATAGTCTAGGATTCTGGAGACCAGGGTTCGAATCCCTGCTTGGCCATGGAAGCCCACCTTGGGCAATAAGTCACACTCTCTCAGCCTCAGGGGAAGGCCAGGGCAAACCTCCTCTGAACAAACATTGCCAAGAAACCCCCAAGACAGGGTCACTTTAGGATTGCCACAAGCTGGAAATGATTTGAAGGCACACTACACACCATACACACACTACACACTACACACTACAGTGTGCCCTTGTTATCTGTTGGACTTTGGTGCCAGGACCCTCATGGGTACCAAAACCCATGGATGCTGAAATCCCATTAAATACAGGGGCATAATAAAATAGTGTCCCTTATATAAAATGGCAAAATCAAGGTTTGCTCTTTGAAATTTATACTTTCCAAAAAATGTATTTTCAAGCCACGGATAAAGAATCTGTGGACACGGAGGACCAACGGTATAGCAGTATATTCAGTTTTAACTGCCACGGCTGCGTCTTATGGCATCCTAGGATTTGTAGTTTGCTGAGACGCTAGAGCTCTCCGTCTGAGGAGTCTAAATATCATCTCAACTGGTCAAAGACCATAAAATAAAATTGATTGATTGACTGGCTGATCATCTCAATGGGCGATCCCAGGATTCGATAAGATGCTGCCGGGACAGGAATCAAAGGGCTATATTCACGCACTGTGACAAAGTCCCTTCTCCAAGAAAATATTTGTAAGATCAGTTCACTAGCTGTTGTTTTCAAATGAAAACTGGCCGAAGACGATTATAGCTGCTCTTGTAAACATTAACTTGTTATCAGACAGCGGCTAAAAGTGAATTCCCACATTCCTTTACTTTACAGTTCTCTCTGTAATATTTACTTAGAGGTAATCCCATTAAATTTAAGGGGACTTTCCAGCGAACATGCTCTAAGGTCAATGGGGCTTTAACATTTCCAAAAGGACATACTTCCAAACCTATTCAAAGAGACAGTTACCACTTAGGCTGCGTTCACACTGGAGAAATAAACCGGTTTAAGTGCCATGGCTCAATGCTGTGAAATTCTGGGAATTGTAGTTTGTTGTGGGGCCCAGAGCGGAGCTCCGCTCCGCTCTGGACCCCACAACAAACTACAATTCCCAGAATTTCACAGCATTGAGCCATGGCACTTAAACCGGTTTATTTCTCCAGTGTGAACGCAGCCTTAGTATCATGACAGAAAAATAGTTTCTTAGGTGTAAATGTTATATTTGGAGCTTTTCTTGGAAGTTATTCTCCTTTTCATACTTGCGCATGTCAAAAACGACAATCCGATTTTCCCCTTCTTTTGCATTTAAGAAAAAGTAACGGGGGTGTTGGAAACGGTTAAGCACTTTTTGTAAGCCGCTCTGAGAGCATTTCTGAAAACTGGGGTATAAATACAATAAATAGATTTAAATATATATATATATCCGTCACCACTTTTGTGACTCATTGGCAAAAGGCATTAACGTGGAGAAGTAAAGTTGAAGGCATTGGGGAAGGGGAAAACCACATTACAGAAAGAAAGACTCAATCCAAGAAACCGCAGCTATGGATTAGCAAGACCTGGATTAATAACACTGAATTAATAACCTGAATTAATAACTTGAATTAATAAATCTCTTGTTCATAGGATCACCACAAATGATGCCAACTTGGCAGCAAACAACAACAATAGTGTAGTTTCTCCGTACCACAAATAACTGTGTGCACCTCTATCCGTTCTCCTGTTACTTGTCTTTGTCTAAGGAGTTTATCAGACGTCGGAAATTGGAAGTATAATCCAAGGGCAATCTGAACGCAATCATGGGGTTTCACGTTATTGCGAATTAAAGCATCTCACGCAATTTCGGGCAAAAGGGAAGTCATTCCGAACGCAATCATGGGTTTTACGTTTTTGCGAATTAAAGCATCTCATGCAATTTTGGGCAATGAAGGCTCATTTTCGGCTAATACGAAGTCATTCTAAATGAGCAAATTCACGTGAATTTGAATTGGCTCCGTTTGAAAGTAGAGAGAAATTCCTCCCGTGCGACAAACTCCTATGTCAAATCTGATCGCGTTCGGAATGCGTCCAGAATGACCCCCCATTGCCCGAAATTGCGTGAGATACTTTAATCCGCAATAACGTGAAACCCCACGACTGCGTTCGGATTGCCATCGGATCGTACCCCCAAATTCCTTTGTCTGATAAACTCAGAAAAGGGATGAAAGGAAATAGGAAGAGAAGAGGAGGAAAGAAAGAAGAAAAAGAACTCCAACACCCAGCACTGAAAGCGGTGCCAAACCGGTTTAGCCCCGCGATGTGGACGGCCCCGATGCTCTTCTGGTCCTCACCTGCCTCGGGGTGGGGGGCTCTGTGCTCCAGAGGAGTCCCTGGTGGTGGCCCGGAGCGGCCTCGAAGGCGAAGGGCGAGGGGGCCCTGGGGGTCCGGGGACCGTCGGGGCCCATCCAGGGCTGCTGCTGGTGGGCCTTCCCTCCGGGGGAGCTGTAGGTGCGGACCCTCTCGTAGACCACCGCCCCGTCCTGGCTCTGCAGCGGAGGCAGAGGAGGCAAAGGAGGCAGGGGCTCCATGGTCTGGGGCTGGCCCTGGAAGGGCGGCAGGGGCTCCGGGCGGCTCTGTCGGCTGCGGGGCAGAGGGGCCGGGGCCGCTCCGGGGTAGGAGTGCTGCTGGGGCCGGGCGGTGGCCACCGGGGGCTGCGGAGGAGGGAGAGGCCGGGGCACCGTCGGGGCTCCGCAGGGCTGGAAGGAGGAGGAGGACGGAGGAAGGGGGGAGTAGCTCTGGGGCAGGGGCCTCAGGCAGCCCTGCTGGGAGTGGGGCGGCAGCGTCGTCGGCTGCACCTGCTGCTGGACCCCGTACATGGCTCAGGAAAGGAGGAGAGACCGAGGAGCCTCCTCCCCGACGGCGCTGGACACTCTCCCCCGGGCTCTTCCGACGGTCCTCCTCTTCAAGGAAGGAAGGAAGGAAGGAAGGATTGGGAGGAAGAAGAGGCCCCTGGCCCGGCCTTCTTGTGGCCTCCGCCCCTCCGCCCGCCTCCCTGGCCCGGTTCTCTGAGCCACTTCCAACCTCCAGGAGAAGAAGAGGAGGAGAGTTTATCACACGAAGGGTATTGGAAGTAGAATCCAATGGCAATCGGAATGCAATGAATGCATGACTGCGTGAGAAACTATCACACGCAATTTCAGGCACCAGGAGGCAATTTCGGGCACTTCCGAACGCAATGCGGCCTCAATACGCAATCATGTAAATTAGCTGAACTTAGCAAATTTACTCAATTCTGAACTGGCCCCACTTTCATTTCTTTCGAAATTGAGGGAAATTCCTCCCATGTGAGGAAAAGAAGGAGGAGAGAATGAGAAGGAGAAGAGGAGGAGGAGGAGGAGAAGAGAAGGAGAAAAGAAGGAGAAGGAAAAGAAGAAGAGAAGGAAAAGAAGAAGAAGAAGAAGAAGAAGAGAAGGAAAAGAGAAGGAGAAGAAGAAGAGAAAGAAAAGAAGGAGAAGAAGAAGAGAAGGAGAAGGAAAAGAGTAGAAGAAGAAGAGAAGGAGAAGAGAGGGAGAAGGAAAAGAAGAAGGGAAGGAAAAGAAGAAGAGAAGGAGAAAAGAAGGAAAAGAAAGAGAAGAGAAGGAGAAGAGAAAGAGAAGGAAAAGAAAAAGGGAAGGAGAAGAAGAAAAGGAGCAACACTATCACACTAGAGGGCAAACAGGATTTAAACAGGAATTAAACAGGAAATGCCCTATGTTAAACATAAGGCAACAGGAAATGCCCTGTGTTAAACATAAGGCATTTCCTGTTTAATTCCTGTTTGCCCTCTAGTGTGATAAACCTGGAGGAGAAGGAGAAAAGAGAAGGAGAAGCTGCCCTGATCTCCTTGGAGAGGCAGGGTATTAATAATAGTAGTAATAATACTAATGAGCAGGATGTCTGTTTAGCCTGCCCTTTCATCCTCATTTTGAATACACTCAGGGCTGCAGATCTAACCCCCCGAGTTGGCATTTCCCCTACTTTCTTCCTACCCAGAGGATCCTCTAAATCCAGATTTATTCTCAAGAGTCCACATTTCCGTGCCTGGCACATTAAGGCTGCGTTCACACTGGAGAAATAAACCGGTTTAAGTGCCATGGCTCAATGCTGTGAAATTCTGGGAATTGTAGTTTGTTGTGGGCCCAGAGCGGAGCTCCGCTCCGCTCTGGGCCCCACAACAAACTACAATTCCCAGAATTTCACAGCATTGAGCCATGGCAATTAAACCGGTTTATTTCTCCAGTGTGAACACAGCCACAGTTTCCCAGACGCTGCTGTGCAAAATCCATCCTGATATAAAGAAAAGATTTCCTCTCCTATGATATATATACGAATAGCCACAACATTACAGTCTGCAATATGTCGAGGAATTACCTTTTCTCATGTGGCAGGGAGTTCCTTCTTCCCTGCCTCCTCCTCTGCGTCTTTTATTGCTCCCCAAATGGACCACTCAGCCAGTTTCCGGGTAAGAAACATACCAAGACATTGTTGTGTGTCTTCAAGTCATTTCCAGTTTATGGAGATCCTCTTGGCAAGATTCCTCAGAAGGGAGTTTGCTGCTGCCATCCTCTGAGGCTGAGAGAGTGTGACATGCCCATACTGGGTTTCGTGGCTGAACCGAGAATCGAACCCTGGTCTCCAGAGTTGTAGTCCAACGCTCAAACCACTACACCACACTGGCTCCTTACCAACGCATTCCCTGACCTGGCCACTGGGAATGGTTTGCTCCCATCCTCCTTTTAGGAGGACATTGTACCTACAAGACACTGTAGGTAGCCAAAATCCTTTCCTCTAGAATGAGGATGGGAACAAGCCATCCTCAGTGGCCACTTCGGGGAGAGAGGGCTGAAAGTGGGAGACATGGGCTCAAGAATTTCTGCTATTACTTTTAATATTTTGGGAGAGCCATGCTGGTTGCCGGATGCTGAGAGCTGCGGTTCAAAACAGTAACCGTTTCCAAGCTCTGGTCTAGCACCTTGTTTTTGGAACAATGTACATCCCAGTGTATACATCCCAGTGTACACCTTCCACACTATACAATTGTAGTGCTATATTCCATTTTATCTGCCTTGATATCATTCTATTGGGATTTGGGTTGTTGGGTGAGGCCCTAAAGTTCTCTGCCCGAAAATTCTAAATATCCCTCCCCAAACGGCAATTCCTGGGTTTCCATAGAACCATTGCTGTTAAAGTGGATTGTGGTGTTATAATTGTGTAGTGTGACACGGCTCAAAGTTAGCCCCTCTGGGGACTCTTTCACACGGGAGGAATTTCTCCCAACTTCGAATGCAGCCAACGCGAATTCATTTCAATGCTGAAGAAAGTTTCACCGGCCACTCCAGTCAATGTTTGTACCTGGACTGGAAAGCAGTACCATCTTCTTCCTTCCATCAAGCGGCAGCATGTTTTGGGTTGTTCCTGGGCCCAATAAATTTAACTGTTTGGAGTACTCTCCAACTCATCCCTTCAACCCATGGGAGCTCATATCTTAGCAAGTCTTGCTCCATCATTCAGCCACCAATTCCTGTCTCCTTATGTTCCTCCAACCCCACCTATGATGCCACCTGAAACACATTGTTTCACCTTACTGCGTGGCAAGGCTAGCCCAGAACCAACAGAAACCAAACCCTAAGAGCATTCACTGAGCCTCCCATTTAAATGCACATTACTTTTTCCTTGCCTAGTAGACACGGGACACTTTTTTTCTCCCAAACTGGATAGATCATAGTCAGCCAACACCCTTCAACTGCCAAAATGCCTCAAGCTGCTTTTAAGAGCAAGCATTGAAGAGATTTCTCACACCAGAGAATGATTTTATAGTCCTACCACAGTCTTTAAGGTGTCTGGCTCCAGAACTCTGACCCTTTCTTCCTATTTCAGTCTTGCTCGGGACCAAATCTCTAAAGATAAGAAATGCTACTGGTGAGACTTTTTCTAGTACTGAGATACAGTGACAGGGCAGCTTCACCTCCAGAATTTCTGCCTCGTTTCCAATGCTTCAAAAGCACAAGTGGCAAGCTCAAAGTCAAGCAAGTAGCATCTTGGAAAGGAGCTGATGAAAAGTATACTCTCCATAGGCAGACAAACCACTTATTATACCCAGCTATAATCATGGTCTGCCGAAGCCACAAGAGGAAATGGCGTATGTGATTAAAAACAAACAAACAAAAAAAGCCCATCAACACACTAGTCACCAGCAATAAATAATAATTGTACTGGACAGTCTGAGTCAATTATAAATTTGTCTAATTGGTACTTACACGTCGCCAGAGTTTACCTAGCCTTCAAGTTACCACTTTTAAGTTTTGGAAGGCAGGTCGAAGCCATGAAACATGTTCCATCTTTCGTCACTCCTCCTTCAGTACATAAGAGTTGGATTTCCTCAACAATTCTTTGGACTCTTTCAGACGTGGGAAATTGGAAGTATAATCCAAGGGCAATCCAAACGCAATCCTGGGGTTTCACGTTATTGCGAATTAATTCTTCTCACGCAAATTTGGGCAAAAGGGAAGTCACTCCGAATGCAATCATGGGTTTAACGTTATTGCGAATTTAAGCTTCTCACGCAATTTTGGGCAAGGGGGATTATTTTCGGGTAATGGGAAGTAATTCCGAATGCCTTCCGAATGGAGCAGGGGTTCAGGTAAATTCGCTAAACAAGTGAATTTACATGAATCCGCATTGGCTCCATTCGGAACTGGGAGAAATTCCTCCCGTTTGAAAGAGTCCTCTGACAGGGTTTCTCTGGTCTTTATCACTACCTGAAAGAAATGTAGCAGGTGAAACTGCCTCTGTACAAAAGGTACAGTGGTCCCTCCACATTTGCTGGGGTTAGGAGTGAAGGACCCCCGTGAAGGTGGAAAAACCGCAAATAAAAAAAACTACTATTCTTTTTACCTAAGAAAACACCTCTTTAGGAATCTCCAGGTCCCCAACACAACTCTATAATCAGCATCTGCAGATGTTGATCATAGAATCATGCTGGAGGACCTAAAAATGCCCAGAGAAGTGTTTTCTCTAAGAAGTCCTAAGTTCTCCAGCACAACTCTATGGGCAACTTCTGGCAGAGTTATGCTGGAGGACCTAGAGATTCCTAGAGAGAACATATTAATCAAAATTGCAAATAATCAAATCTGCAAATGTTAAAGCTGCAAATGTGGAACGCCAACTGTACAATGGAAAATGTTTTGCATTTCAAATCTGCAGTCTTTATGCAGGCACTTATCATGTTTATATCCTGGCCCTCTTCCCCCAAGGAAAGCAACATACACAATTCTTGACAACTTTCTTTTATTCTCACAACAGCCCTATGAGGCAGGTTGGGAGGGACAGTGACCTCAAGGAAGCATCTTGCAAATCTTGATCCGACATCCTATGTTGGCTCCTGATAGCTCACACGCTCAATAGGCTGGCATTTGCACATAACTCCGAAAGAGGACACACATTTAAGGCCATGTGCAGAAAATTAACCTGACAGCAAAAGCGTAAGATGAATCATTGGTTTTGTTTCATTTACCTGGAACAATTATATTTCTTCATTCATTCTCTTTCCCTCCCTCTCCTTAGCAGATACATTTGGAAGGTTTATAATGACACTACCGGGGATATTAAATAGTACGCAGTGTACACACCAGTCCAAAAAAAGCTCACAGGTGACAAAATGCACTGATGTTTCCGGGTCCATGTTTCCAAATGATTATGAGCTGAAGGACATTTATGGGCATGGTGCCCAGAAGTGCTAAATGGCACCTATGCTTTCAAAGAGGGTGTGTATTCAAACCACAAGAAAACAGAGGCCAGCCCTGCCAACCAGCTTCCCACCTCTCCAGCCGGCCAGAAGAAGTTTGAGAAAATTCAAATACAAGATATACAAATGGTGGTACTTCTGACTGGGAGGGCAAGGTAGGATGGGCTATACTCCACATATATACACACTAAAGAAAGGAACAAGGGTGATTCTTAAGTATACACATATTGTTCAGGTTGCGTTATAAGTTCATTTATCAGATCAAGGATCACCTACTACACGAACCTCTACAGTTGGACCTCTGTATCCACAGGTTTCTTGTTTGTGCATTCAGCCCTCCACAGCTTGAAAATATTCAAAAGCTATATAAATTCCAAAAATCAAATCTTGATTTTTGCCATCTTATATAAGGGACATCGTTTTACTACACTAATGCATATAATGGGACTTGAGCATCTACAGATTTTGATATCCACAGGTGTGGTCCTGGAACCAAACCCGAGCAGATACCAAGTGTCCAAGGCATTGCTGTTTGCATGCCCTTTCACTCTTCAAACGTATAGCACTACGATTATAGTTTAACTGCCATGGTTCCATCCAATGGCATTTTGGAGTTTGCTAAAGACTATTTAAAATTCAACTAACAATAAGCCATCTCCAATTTTCACTATGTCAACCCTAACTTTTTCCCTCAGGCGCCCCATAGACAGGTTTGAAGCAAAAGTCAATAGCTTTTAAAATATGAAATGGAGAGAGGCACCATCTTGTCCTTTACCCCAGGCAGCACATGGAGTGGGCCAACCCTGTTGATACCAGAACATCTTGTTCATTGTTGTCGTTGCCTTTTTACAAGAAGAAGAAAGCCGAAGAGAGAGAACGTGAGGAGGAGAAAAAGAACGGGCAGAACGCCTCATTATGTCTAATTGCATGATTTTTTTTAAAAAAGGTTGTTTTCTTTTGTTTGAAATGCAGCTGATAAAGGTGTAATTTGATGTAAACTGTCAGAATGGAGGAAGATACAAGGATAAAGAACCTAGAACCTGGAAGGGCAGCTATGAAGGAATTAGGCACGATGTTGAAATGTAACAATTTATCATTGATTTTTGTGGGGTTTGGGGGCTGTATGGCCATGTTCTAGAAGAGATGATTCCTGACGTTTCGCCAGCATCTGTGGCAGGCATCTTCATCGGATACCAAAGTCAAGATTGTCCATGCCACCGTATTTCCAATTTCTATGCATGGCTGTGAAAAGTGGATAGTGAAGAAAGCTGATACGAAAGAAATCATCTCATTTGAGATGGGGTGCTGGAGAAGAGTCCTATAGATACTGAGGACTGCTGAAAAGACAAACAAATGGGATCTAGAGCAGATCAAGCCTAAACTCTCCCTGGAAACCAAGAGGATTATATACTTTGGATGTATTATGAGAAGACACAGCTCACACTGGAAAGGACAATAATGCATGGCAAAGTAAAGCAGTAAGAAAACAGGAAGATCACATTTGAGATGGATTGACTCAATCAAGGATGCCATGGCTCTGAGTCTGAAAGACCTGAGAAGGTGACTTTAGAGGTCTCTTATTCATATGATCATCCTAAGTTGAAGTTGATTTTAGGGCAGTTAGTGACAACAAACACGACAATAGCTAGTCAAAAAAATTGTATTGCAAATGGTTCAGCATACCTTCCAACTGTACCAATTTGGCCAGGACAGTCTTCTCACTTCTTTTAAAGCTTCTTTAAAAATGTCCCATTTTCAGTGTGTGCCTTAAATTGTTTTAAAAGTCGGGGACAGAGTTTTGGGCCAAAATGATGGGTTTTTATATGACCCATGGATATGTCAAGAGTAAGATTTAGGGTCATGTAACAAGGGATCTAAAGGATGAAGCAAAGGAAAGCAATGCCAAAAGAAGTTACAGAATTGCAGGACGTATAACTGTTTGTGTTCACACTGAATGAAAGAGCAGAGTTGGACCAAGTGCTTCCAGGACTTGCGTTTCACCAGGGGATGGTTTTTATTTTTATGAGAGTTAAAGTACAGTATTTGCATTGACCCGTGGATAAGTCAATTCAGATTTTTGGGTCCATTGAGTACATACAGTAATTCTGTGTTTTTGGATGCTTTTAACTATGTTATATATAGTTAAATATTCCAGTGGAAGAGCTACAATTTCAACTGGCGAATAATTCTTTTGGAAATTGGCTGGGTCGTGGTGCAAACCAAAGAAGAAACCGAGGTTCTGCTTTTCTGCCTACTCAGCTATTTCTCTGGGTTTCCCATTTGTGCGCTGCTTGGGATGTAGCAGAAGGCACAACCTTGTAAGGCCAATTACAGACTTTTATTACAGTGGTATGGCAAATTATGTTTGCATTGCAGTGCTGCATAAGCATCACTTCATGGATTTAGGGTAATTTATTTTCTGAGATATGAATCAACAAGCATGCATTATGTAAGAGGTGTAGGTCCTTTTATATCTCCTCTCTCTCTCTTTGGATGATGATTGCAGTCTTATTATTCTTTGATCCTTAGTGGGTGGAGTTTCTGTGAAACTAGCTTGACTCCTGATTATACAATTATTTTCTTCCAGTCATGCCGCTGTGACACTCTTCTCGGCCTCCTCCTGGGTGTAACGCACACAAACTCCAGGGCAACCGCATACCTTCCAACGTTTCACAGATGAAAACTGGGACACCTGAGGCCAAGCAACCCCAGAGTGTGGTCAAGATGACAGAAGTTATGAATAAGAGAAAATGGACATGCTAGGAGAAAGTGTAGCAGTTTGCTTTTGCTTGAGTTTACTGGGAAGGGCAAGATCTTGCCCTGATTCATCTCTCCCCGCAGTTTGAATGTAGTTGGCAGCAGTTGAACTGAGGACTAAGGGGGAAAGTGTGACATTTTAAAAGCAGCTGAAAAAGTAGGACAATGGAGGATTAATTGGGACTGTACCTGCAAAATCAGGACACTCGGAGGGTGTGTTAGCAACTTGTGCCTACAATTATGCCAACCTTTTCTCCTTCATGTGTTGCTTCCCAACAAGGGTATAATCTTCCACTTGTCACCCTCCCATATTTTCCTACCCATCTTTCTCCTTTCCATAGAAAATCCCATTGGAAAGGGAAAGATAGTATAGCCGTCTTTGCTGCTGCTGCTGCTGCTTCTGCTGCTGTGTGCCTTCAAATCATTTGCAATTTATGGCAACCCTATCGTGGGCTTTTCTTGGCATGATTTCTTCAGAGGAGGTTTGCCATTGCTTTCCCCTGAGCTGAGAGCATGTGACTTGCCCAAGGTCACCCAGTGGGTTTCCATGGGCAAACTGGGAATCGAATCCTGGGAGTTTATCACATGCAGAAATGGTATTTAAATCCCAGAAAAATCCCGCAAAAGCAGGATCATTTCCAGAGACAATTGGAGGCATTGAGTATTAATCCAATATTAACCCACACAGAAAGTGGACAAAATCGGCCACTTTTTACTTTCAGGAAAATCCCGAAAGTAAAAAGCGGCCAATTCTGTCCACTTTCTGTGCAGGTTAATGTCAGATTAATGCTCAGTGATCCTGAAGTTGTCTGAAAATGATCTCACTTTTGCGGGATTTGTCCACTTTCTGTGGGGGATTCCCCCCTCCATGTCATCTGAAATAGATCCCGCTTTTGCAGGATTTTCCCTATTTAAATCTCATTTCTGCACAGGATAAACTCCGTGTGATAAACTCCCTGGTCTCCAAAGTCATAGTCCAACACTCAAACGACTAAGTCACATTGGCTCTTGCCATTGACCGTCTACACCATTGTATTTAATGGGACTTGAGCATCCACAGATTTTGGTATCCACAGGAGGTCCTGAAACCAAACCCCACCAGATACCAAGGGCCCATTCTAACTTTTGAGCAGAAGAACTAGGATCCTTCCAGCTAGAAGCATCTGAGTTTCGCAGCAACCTTAGGTAGCACATTCCTGGAAAAGACTACACACTTGTTGTTCTGATGGAGGAAATGTGCCTCAAGTCATTTGCCATGGGCAGAACCTGGATGTTCTGCATGCCACTTCATCCTGCAGGGAAGGCTTTAGCAATTCCCAATTTCTTCTCGTGGATAATGTCCTATAGACATGTGCAAAGAGTCATTACGAGCACAATGGATCGGACCCAATCCTTTGGGGATTATTGTGAGGCCAGAAGACAACAATGTTGTCTGGCATGCTGGTGCATATTGTCCAGCATTTCATAGGTGGAAAAAAAATGACCATGGATATATTTATAATAGAAGCAAGTGGGACATGCAATGTTTTGCAGCATGGGATGTGGCTGTTCAGGTTTCCAGACACTCCCTTTCTTCCTTTCTCCATCCCTTCTAGCCTTTTCAGTTCCCAGCCATGCCCTTTTTCAGAATGCTCCATTCCAGCTTCCCTTCTCTATTCCTTTCCTCAACAGTCAGCCAGCATTTTTGGCCACTGGACACACATAGTGCTGCTTTTGGTATCTCCTTCAAAGTTTTTTCATATATGTTTTGTGTATTTCTGGAAACCTAGGAGTTCCTCTCAAGCTTTCCCAGGATTCTATAAGATAAGAGTCGTGACAATTAAAGTGGTGTCAAACTGCTTTAATTCTGCCGTGTGATACCCCATTGCAATAGTGTGAAGGAATGTGGACCTTGGCACTGCCAGGTCCCCTGTGATACTGATCCTACCACATGGATTTGGTCCCAGAATAAATTATAGGATTGTACAGCTGGGTGAGCCAGCGTGGCATAGTGGTTTGAGCATTGGACTATGACTCTGGAGTCCAGGGTTCAATTCCCAGCTCAACCATGAAACCCACTGGGTGACCTTGGGCAAGTCACATGCTCTCAGCCTCAGGGGAAGGCAATGGCAAACGTCCTATGAACAAAGCTTACCAAGAAAACCCCATGATAGGGTCACATTAGGGTCGCCATAAATTGGAAATGACTTGAAGGCATACAACAACAACAACAACAACAAACAGTTGGACGGAATTGCTTGTAGGTCCAACTCCCTTATAGTACAGAAAATCTATAGTACAGAAAATCTAGGTCAGGAACAACCCCCGTAGGTTAGTAGGGCTGGAATAACCCTAGATAGTGAGGGAAACTTCACAATCTCTGTTTGCATTTGGATCCACTGTCAATCTGTCCTCTTTTAGCTAAAGCCCTCTAACTTAAAAGATGTAGGGACCCTTTCACAATAGACAATTATAACAGCACAACATCACAACATCATCATATGGAGCACTGGGATGTGCAGTTTACTGAGGGGCACTTAGAATTCTCAGCCAGAGAAGTCTAGTGCATCATCAGACTAAAAATCTAAGGATTCCATAGGACAAAACCATGGCAGTTAAAGTGAAATAATAGTGCTATAACAGTGTAGTATGAAAAAGCCCTGTTGTCTAGAGAGCAAATCTTTTCAATGTGGCTAAGTCCTCTTCAATGTGACTAAAGAGTTGATCACATGGGAGGCTAAGTGTCCAGACCCCATACCGAAACGGGATTTAAATCCTGGAAAAATCCCACAAAAGCAGGATCGTTTTCAGATACATCGGAGGCACTGAGCATTAATCAGATATGAACCCCCACAGAGAGTGGACAAAATCAGCTGCTTTTTGCTTTTGGGAAAATCCACTTTTTGTGCATATTAATGTTGGATTAATGCTCAATGCCCCTGATGTCAACTGAAAACAACCCCGCTTTTGCTGGATTTATCCAATTTCTGTACAGGACACCCCCTGATGTCATCTGAAAAAGGTCCTGCTTTTGTGGGATTTTCCTGATTTAAATCCCATTTCTGCATGGGATAAGTTCCATATGATAAACTACCATTTGATTACGATCATGTTCCTTTCCTGTCTTCTCTATGCTTTATTTCTTCATAGCTGGTTTTCAGTAACAATGACCAACTCCAGTTTCCATTGCTTTTCTCTGAACTATTTTAATTTGTCTACATCCTGCAAAAGTTCAGCTACATCCTGTTTGGTCTCATCGCTAAAAGAAAGAAGAAGAAAGAACCCTTTTACTTATTGAAACTATTACTCATGCAGTAATTCATAGTAATTAGATATAAAATCTCGTAACCACAACATAGTATGGTTCTGTTTATTCTCTTAGTATTATTAGATTTTTTTAAAAAAAGTATAAAATATTGTGGATTTCAACATACTTTTCTTTATACCTCCATTGAGCACTTTACAAATTGCATCTCATGAACTATCTTCCAGGGACTTATTTCGCTCAATGAGATCCATTTTCCATTATGGTCTTGCAAAATTATCTTGCTTTAGTGTTTTTCATCTAATGGACAGCATTGGAGACAATAATAATAATAATGCCACTTCCCACCCACCAGCAAAACACTTACATTTCAATCAAAACTGCAGTTATCACTGTCTGCTCTTTTTTTAACTGAAAATAATTGAAGACAAAATTTACACTATGCAGAGAAAGTAAATGATCCAAAAAATATACATAAGCAAGTGATATAAAAGTCTCATAGCATAAAACCTGCAAAAATAAAAATATGACTTAGCTTGCTGAAAATAATATGAAATCGGATAATTTCGCTGGGATATTTAAATTTAATTTTGCACTTGAAATCTTTTAGCACATAATGGCATTGCAAGAAGCAAAGCCCAGCCAAATTATTATGTTTTTCCTCCCCGATGGCTCTAGTTCTTCAGGGTGAAAAACTTTTCAATATGTGCACTGTTCTCAGTCATACCAGCATGGTGTAGTGGTTTGAACATTGGACTGTGACTCTGGAGACCAGGGTTCAAATCCCGGCTTGGCCATGTGAACCCACGGGGTGACCTTGGCCAAGTCACACTCTCTCAGCCTCAGAAGATGGCAATGGCCCTCTGAAGAAATTTGCCAAGAAAACCTAATGACTGAGTCCAAAACAACTTGAAGACACACAACAGCAGCAGCAATCTCAGTCCTACAGTATTCTCGGCTAGCATCAGTTACATATTCTCCAATGTTTCACAGATGAAAACCAGGACATCTGTGTCCAAGCAACATCATAGTGTGGTCAAGATCGCAGAAGTAGTAAATGAAGAAGAACACAAATCTAGGAGAAGCTCCAGCAGTTTGCTTTTGCCTGAGCCTCCTGGGAAGGGCAAGATTCAGCCCTATCTTCTACTCCGCCAACTGTGTTGAGTTGTTGAGTAGAACCTCCTTTTGCATTTTAAATTTAGTTCTCAGCCCAGAATGAAGTGGGAATGTGAGAGAAGGAGAAAGAAACTGGGACATTTTAAAAGCAGCTGAAAAAGGAGACCAGAAGAGGATTAATGGAGACTGTCTCTGCCATATCAAGACAGTTGGAGGGTATGCCATTACAGGAACAATCCTAAAACAATTTAAGGTGGAGCTATACTTTACATTGAAATATTTCTTGCTTGTCTTAAAAACATAGAATTACACATCTTCTTTTGTAATGTCATGGAAACCCTGCATTTTCCTGTTGCTGCCTTTGTTGATCAAATATGCAAAGATATATTGTAATCCTTGTTGATCAATATGCAAAGGAATCTTGTAACACCTTTGAGGCTAACTGAAAGAGAGAAGTTGGTAGCATAGGCTTTTGTAGACTTGAGACTACTTCCATGCATCTGAGGAAGTAAAGTCTATGAAAGCTCATGCTACCAACTTTAGTCTTTCAGTTAGTCTCAAAGGTACTGCAAGATCCCTTTGCATACTGATTTTTCAGACTAGTACAGCCATGCCTTTGAATTGTTGATCAAGGTTGGGGAAGAAGCTCTGTGTAGTGATACTTTTATCATAATTTTGAGCAAGTGATCCTACAAGTAAACTGTTGTAGTGGATCAAGGACTTGCAGGGTTGAAAAACGGAGACTTTCTAACAATTGGGGACAGGGGTGTCATACATTACCCTCCTTGGGTTCCCCTGTTCACTCAGAGTTTAGCTGCAATTCTTACAGTAAACTAGCAAAACTTTTGTTTTTCAGAGAAATAGTCCCCCCCCCCGAGGTTTGTTATAATTTGGAGTCATCTCCAAATTATGGGTATTTCCTTGGTGAGGCTTATTCAGAGGAGGTTTGCCATTGCCTTCCTCTGAGGCTAAGATAATGTGACTTGCCCAGGGTCACCCAATGGGTTTCCATGGCTGAGCAGGGATTCCAAACCTGTTGGTGACTGACATAGTCTATTCTTATCCCGTTGATATAAAGGTTTGTTTTGCTTAACCAAAGTCAATTCCTAATAGTTGGGCAAGTTCAAAGATCAACAACCTCTTAATTAAAAGTCAGCTGCCAGGATGTTTCCAGAGGATAAGTGTGTTTGCACAAGGATGCCAAAGAATTCCTGAGGGTTTGGAAAGCCTAGCAGTGGCCACGTGTTTTGCTACTCCGTGGGGCCTTTTCTCCTATCTTGGCTGGAGTGGAGATCTCTGCCCGATTTCCATGTGGAAATACCACTCTTCCCTGTCCCCCTGTGGAGCCCTCAAAGAATCCCATGCAGGGGTTCCCAGAAACCTGAACATTACTTCATTGGTTCCTCCAAGGTGAGACATTTGAGGAAGTCTGATCTAGTGGCCAGGCTGGTCCATCTGGATTGATCCATCCAGAGTCTAGCTTATATTCTCAATGCTGACTAGGAGGGATTTCAAAAAGGAGTTTTCCCAGCCCTACCTGGAAATGTCAAGGAGTAAAACCTTGGACCTTCTGCATGAGCTCTACCTCGAAACTAATCTCTTTGGGATTAAAAAGGAATGGAACCAGTTGGAGATAGCTAGGCTGGTGCACCAACCGCAGCTACTGAAATTTTGCTAACTTTCCCTATCAGCCTGTCTGTCTCAGTAGCTAACTCACACACATTTCTCCTACTTTCTTACATGGATAATTAGCAGCGTGTGATACTCTTTCCAAGGGAAGGAGGACAATGTTGGGTACTTTTTTTTTTCTCACACTTCACTGGTGCCTTTTACTTTGTTCCATGTTGTTCTTGGAACCCTGCCTATAGAAACTCAATGGCAACATGTTTGTGTGAGATATAATTAAGGGCAGGCTAGAACGTGTCCATAGCTGCTGGTGTTGGAGAACATCTTGCACTGTCAAAAAAACCAGAAATTAGAGCTGCGCTTAGTCATCCAATCCCAATTTTACCTCCAGTTCTTTGGGAATGGCCACGGAAAACAGGTTAGAAAGGAGAGGAACGGCATCTGGCAGACCAGCTAGGGAGAGATCTTGCATATGGTACAATCTAGCTGTTCCTGTCTTTTACTGCCTCCTCTCGTCCTCCAAAATGTTGCCTAAAATGGACTCTTTTGACTTAACAAGCAAAATAATGGAACAAGTTCTAGCGTGTGTGAGAAAAATGAAAACTAGACCTTCCAAAGGTAGCTTTGTTCACTTTTGTTTTACGGTGGATGGGAAAGCTGTGGAATCTCAAAGCATCTTTGCAATCTTTACCACATTTACGTACCTACAAGGCACTGGATATGCTGCACTGTCTTCAGAAATCCATAGTCCAGGTTTGAGTCTGAAACAATTGCTTCTTGAACTACCACTCCCAGAATCCCCAACCAGCATGATCAATGGCTCTCTAGATGTTGGATTGCAAATCTCAGCTTCCCTGACTACTTGGTAGGCTTAACAGGATCTATCAATGCCAGAAGGACCACATTTTCCCCATGTTTGCTGTAAAGAGATAGACCATGTATTACCTCCCAGCTTATTCCCAACTTGTTCCTTCTCCCTCTCTTCCAAACTGGAGGCTATTACATTCTTGCAGAACCCATAACAATATATTCCATTGCATACCCTACTTTCCATTTTTTTGGGGAGGGGGGGAAGAGAAAATAACCGTTAATGCCTGTATACGACAAACAAGTGTGCCCACCAAATCTGTCATGTAAGTCTACACAATCCACAACTTCAGGACTTCTTCTGTGCAAATATTGCACAGGGTGTTTATACACAGCAAACAGCATTTTCTGTGCAGACAGTAATTATGTCTGCAGAAAAAACAACAACAATCCTGCATGGAAGTATTACTACCTGAAGAGAAATGTTGCATGTGCAAATTTTATGCAGAAGAAGTCCCAAACTATGAATAGTTTTTTTTAAAATGGTGCAATTTTCCAAGACTTACAGTGAGAAGAAAAGGGTTAAAATTACTCATTGCATCCTTTAAGAATAAAATTAGTGAAGGAGCACATTTCTAGAAAAAAGCACACTCCTTTATTAGAGTAGTAGACATGTTTTGTGCTCAGAAGATTTCTGATCAGTACCTGCTATCTTCATTTTCAAAAGGCTCACAGGTAGCAGGTGGAGAAAAAAAAGGACCATCTTTGGCACAACAGCCAGGAAAGCTCCTGTCAACCAAAGTACTGGTCTAGGTGGACATATAGTATGACCAAATACAGGTTGGGTACCTCTTATCTGGAATACTGACATCTGAAATACTTCAAAATTTGAAATTGTCCAAATGGGTGGCTGAGATAGTGACACCTTTGCTTTCTGACAGTTGAATGCACACAAATGTTGTTTCATGCACAAAGTTATTAAAAATAGTGTGTATAAAATTACCTTCAGTTTATGTGTATAATGTGTACATGAAACAAATACATTTCATGTTTAGACCTGGGTCTCATCTCCAAGATATCTCATTATGCATAGGCAAATATTCCGAAATTCAAAAAAACCCCAAAATACCTCTGGTCTCAAGGATTTGAGATAAGGGAGACTCAACCCATATAAGGAAATTATTTATGTTAATGTGTCCTATGAATTAAAATATGCCTCTATAAACTCCCAAGAACCAACTTAAGATATCTGATGCAGCTCTACTGTTTACAGTGAGCAAGTCTGGCCTTGTAAATTTTGTGGATGGGAGGCACCCAGCGCACCATGTGCAAGCCATGCCTACATCTTCACAGGCAGAGTGGATTATAAAACCTGCTCCTGCGGAATTTAATTATTCTAGTAATTAAAATGGGTAGGTATGCCTGATTAGATTTAGAAATGGCTTTTTATTCCCAAAGGAAGTCCAAAACCGCTCATGGAGTAGGTATAAAATTATAGCACAAAAGCACAATGTGGTTTGGAAATGCTTGATGCAGCCACCATGTTGATGTTAAGCAAGTTCTGGATCTAATCGGTATTGGGATGGAGAAATCTGGGGTAGAAAGGACAAAGATCATGATCCACAAGTGATCATTTTCTGGTGGGCCACCTGTTGACCAAGGGTGGCCAAAAGGTAGACCAGGATCTACTGATCTATAGGATCTACTGATAAATTCAAGGCTGGATGAAGATGGTTGGGTCCCTGAAGAAGTTCCAAATCCAGGAGCCCTTTTCTGCTAAGAGTAGTGGTGTAAGAAAATAAATGGATTGATGAATAATAAACAAAATACAAGGCAAAACAGACAGTAGTATAGAAATCTTATGTGATTCATTTTCAGCTCTGCAGTTTTGTAAGACTAACAACCTGATTTTTGTTCAACTACTCAAGTAATGTACAATATGTTTGTGACTGAAACTTCGTGGGAGTCAGGAATGCAGTTTCTAGGCTGCATCTACAGAAGAACAGTGTCCAGATTAAGAAAATTCTCCCTTCTCTCCAAATGGGAAGACCCTTGATGAGCTACTTTTAATAAATCGTTGATGTACTTTAGGGTCTTAAATCTTGAGTTAAATCTTGGTGGTCCACAGCAACAAAAGACACTTAAAAAGGATCCATGGTAAAGAAAATATTAAGAACCACGGTTGTAGAGTATACAGAAACTACTGACTCCTATAGAGAAAGTAGCACTGATAAATAAGATAACCAAGGAGCAAAGCACAGTTGGTGTTCAACTTGTTCTTCTTGCTAGTGCTAGTAGTAATCAGAGAACCTCTCTCTCTCTCTCTCTCTCTCTCTCTGGTTTTTTAAAACTTGAATAACACTACTGAATGAAAAAAGAAAACTGTCCAATTGAGATCACGTTTCTGGCACCATCTCCTTTCGGCTGCATCTGTATGTGTGGTTGTGGGAATGCTGGGGGAAGAGAAAGAGTTTCCGCCAGGAGTCGGCAAGAAAAAGAGCCAAGTAGGATGGGCCAAGGGAAGCCTGGGCTCATAGGTGTTCCAAGACCCAGGGTGGGGCTGGGGAATGTTGATATTGAACCCGGGGCACCAAAATTCTTGGCCAAAGGAAAGCTGGGAGGTGGTTTGTAGGATGCCATTCCCTCCATGTAAACGCATGACTCATAGCATTCAGTTTGCTTCCTCCAATAGCATAAATCAACAGGTGAAGTTTAGGGACATTCCCAGGCAAGTTTCTGCTTATTACATCCTTTGATCTGTTCAGTGTTGTGTCTATATGAATATGGATGGATGGATGCTGTATCTGTATATCTGCTCACTGTGGCACTTAACAATCTCCGGAGAATCCCATTCACAGTTGTCTTTTGCCCTTTGCCCCAAAGAATGTTCTCGCCAATCAGCATAATCACTGGAGTCATATATTTTCAAACCTCTGGAATGACAAGTTTGCCATGTTGCTTTTTTATCCTCGAAGAGGACATAATAATGGTTTGGAAAGGGAGTGAAAGAGCATTTATTGCTCATCAACATAACCGCTTTCCCCAGCCAACGTTCAATCCTTGTGACAACTACTCCTGCGCTGTTGTCGTTATCATGGCTATTTTGTACCTCATTATTTAATGTTCTTTCTTATCTTTTCCCTGCCCAAACCCTCTCCTGACTTCCAAAAAAGAAAACTGCTGTAGAAAGGCAGTACCTTTCCGTTCATTTATGGGCATCTTGGTTGTAATGTCAGATGTGGCTGGACTTAACCCCTTCAAATCCTGTGGGTGGTGTTTCCAAATTGTTGCTGTCCTCACAGGGTCTTCCTCTATTTCTGCCCCACTGCCTCCTTAATTTCCTTTGTATTTTATTAAATTTACTGTAGAGGTATTGGGATACGGTGGCTAACTCCAAGGGTGCTATTGCTGTGTTTCTTTCCCCAGAAAAAGATTGTGCATCTCCTCATTCCTTCAGTAAACAGTCTAGTCCAATGCCTCAGAGCCTTCTCACAGTAAAGCAGAATAGCACCAGGATAGTAATGCCTTCGGCTTGCATCTCCTGCATGACATCATTGCTATTCTATCATTATAGAATGGGAAATAGTTGTAAAAACTTTTTTTTTTTCCACTTACAAAAGTAATCCATCAATGATCTCCATTAACACTTCTGTTGTGCTATGAATGCCTGTGCAGATGTTCAGTAGCACTTTTCTGCTGATTTTGGTTGGGGTGGTCAGTGGGCATGCTTTTGGTGGGGAAACATGTAGTGTTCAATGGCTGCAATGCTGCTATGGCAGGGTGTTTCAATGTCTTATCTCCCGCCTCCCGCTTATGGAGTTCTGATATAAAGCTTATGCCATACCCACACATATCCCCCTCTTGCTTGCTTACTTTGTCAAATGCAAAGTCCTTGGTGGAATGCTAAGAATGATGTCACGCAGGAGATGCAAACCAAAAGCACCATTATCCTGGCACTATTCTGCTTCACTGTGATAAGCCTCTGAGACATTGGACTAGACTGATTACTGAAGGAATGAGGGGATGCATAATCTTATTCTCACTGGCTTTAGTCCCTATATTGGGAGAAAGATGAGATATAATAAAATAAAATAAAATAATAATAAAAGCCCCTGCCTCACACTCTCACATATATATATACACAGGACCAGATCTTTCCCCTTCTGTATGTTGGGGGGGGGGGAGGTGGACACTTTTTCAAAAGTCACACCTCCCAAGTACAATGTGCACACCAAAGCATGAATAGGAACAAGGTGGTGAGCAGTTGGTTTGTGTGTAGGGACACATTAGCACCAATGGGTGCAATGGTTCTGGACGTGCTAGAGGTATGAAGGCAAACCTGGTTTTGCAGAAAACACAACAATAGCAGGACAGGAGCCCTGTGCGATAAGGCCTTCCGTTCAATATAGCATCCTCTCCATGCACTCTAAATACCTGCTTTCAGAGATACATTATGCCATCATTACATAGCTGCCCTGCTGAACAGTGACAGTGTGGAGCACATGTCTGTGAATGGACGCTGTTGCACAGTGTGAAATATACCCTTTGTATGCAATCCAACATCCCCTCAGTTTAGCATAAACATCTATATTTCGAGATATGGCATGTCAGTTCTACACAACCCCCATTCAGAACAGCAACATTGCATAACACTTGCCAGTGCCTGGGTGCTGCTGTGCAATGTGGAAAGCACAACTGCCATGCTCAGTGCACAGTGTATAGCCACAATGTGTAGTATCTATGCATAACTTCACTTCCACCACAGTCAGCAGAATAGGTCTATTGCACTATGGGGAATAATTCACGCTTTATACACAGCAGGCCTTATGTGTAAATACGTCACTAACTTACTGCCAGCTTTTGTGTCTTGTGCAACTCCACTTATTTCACTGTCAGCAAAATACATCCATTGTGCAATGGTGTTTTATGGGCCTCACATGCACAGAGCAACTTGCACTTGCATATGTCACTGATAGGATGCCAGCCAGGGTGAGGTGTGTCTGATGTTGCTCCAAGGATGCAGACTTTAGATATAGCACCGTGACAGTTTGCCACTTTTATCACTAGACCTCTTGAGAACTTTGGAAAAACATCTCTAGTGCCTTAGCACAAAAGCACTAGGTCATTGCAAGATTTTCATCCTTCTCCTAAGCAGATTTGTTGTTTTTATGTAGAAATGTTTTTTGTGCATGTTAAAATGCAAAACAGCCTCTCCTGCCCAGAAATGTTTGCCCAGAACACTTTAAATTTGTCACATAATCAGCTTAATAATATTTAGAAAACAAATGTGGCTGCAACATTCTATCTGGTGCCCGGATAATTCCAACTGTAAAACAATTAAATTAGTCTAGGGAATTCACACCAATCTGTGCCCCTATTTATTTCTCTGAAAGTTTTTATGCCGCTAGAGCAGTTTATATGAATGAATGAAATAATTATAATGGAAGGAAACTAAATCAAGGACCACAAAACATAAAAAGCAGCAATGAGATTGAAACTGTATTTAAAAAGCTGGTGTGAGTGAAGTATTTGTTTGGCACAAAACAACAACAACAACAAAAAACCTAGAACATGGTAACTTTGTGTTTGGGCTACAAGTCCCAGTATTCTCTGCCAAGTCTTTTGTGGATTATGGGAATTATAGTCCAAAATAACTTTTCCTAAGAGGCCATGAGCAAATCTGTAATGCCATTAACAGAATAGCATAGGAAGCATTCATACACTGAAAGCACATCCAAACCCACAAAACACCTCAGGAATTGGCAAACATTGTACCTATTCTGATTAGGTTTTTTATCTTTACCAATGTAGCTCTTGTGCCGGTTTATGATCCATAAATTTCTTTCAAAAGCCTTGACTTCAAATCCAAGTGTGATCAAGGTGGGGAAAGTTATTCATTAGGAAGAATATAGAAGCTAGGAGTGGTTGCAACAGTTTGCTGAGCCTCCTGGGGAGGCCAAAATTCTGCCTCCTCCTCCTCCTCAATCTCCTCCTTGCTGAATTAATGGGGTGCAAATTATTTTTGCTCTCTGAATTCAGTTTGCAGCAACTGAAGTAAGCTGAGGACAAAAAAGGGAAAGCGGTAGGAGAGAAATGCGATCATTTCAAAAGCAACTGAAAAAGTGGACAGAGGATTAATCGGGACCATTCCTTCAGTTTTTGAGCAGTATAGTATCCTGTCTCCCTTCTCAGAAGGCTAGTTTTGGTTTGCAAATACCAAGCTTATATTTCAGATATTTATGATGCAAACTGTTTCATAGTCAGTAGCTGAGTGTGGTTTTTACATTTTTTGTTACTGGTATGGATTGCATTCTTTTGTTGGTATAGATTGTATTCATTTGTTTTTTGAATTATTAAAAAAAGGTTTTTTAAAGAGAATATCCAGCTTTGTGGGGAATGCCTTCTCCTTAAATCCTTAATTAAAGACAGGCCTGTCTGGTCAGCATATGTGGATTTGATTCATTTCAGCTTTACAGCATGGAACAATTTTTCTCTTGGTCAACAGCCTCTTTTTTCAGCAGCAGTCCCCAGCTTAAACTGAGTCAGGAGACTGCGAGATTGCCCACTAAGAATCCCTTCCATATCTTTATACACATCATGATAATAATAAATCCTGAAAAGCTGAGACAGAACTCGAGCTGTGCTGGTATTAGTTAACAATCTTGGTCAGAGCCCCTTCTTGGCCAGAGCTAGAGGTATTAATGCAAAAGAACGAGCACAACTACTATTTTAAGCAGAAATACTCCAGAATTTAAGTACCGTGTTTAGGAAGGACAAAACCCTGCCCCTGTCCTGGTTCACCAAACACATGCACAAGTCGGATAATACAAGCAGAGACAGTGAACTACAAGCAGCTAGAAAGCATCCTTGCCTGTGAAAGTCCATCAAGAGAAAGGCATGGGTCAAGCAGTCTGAGTCAAGGGAGGCAACATGAATCAAGGTCAACACAGTCCAAGGGTCGAAGAAACCAGGAGGTCTGAAGTAGGAAATGCAGGAGTCTGGAAACAGGAATCCTGGCCAGGAAACAGACAAGTTGCTTCCAGCAACTGAAGCAAACTTAAATAGTCTAACACCACCTGGTTCTAATCAGAGCTGGATTGTTGCTGCTTGGCCTGCAGCCTGGCTGGCTGACCATCTTTATTGTATTCTTTGTTTTATTCTCTTGTCCCTCCTCCTTGGTTGAGTGTGGTCTTCTGCAACAGGTCTTGCCCTTCTCCTGCTGGCTGAGGCTGCACTTTTATAGGATGAGCGGGCTGAGGCTCTTCAACAGGGAGAGCTAGCTGCTCATGCAATAGGGACAGCTGCAGGCTGTTCCCTGTTTGGAAGATTTGCCTGGTTGCCTTCCTCAGCCTCCTCATCAGACTTTTCCTCCAGGTCCCAGTCCTGCAGCTCCTGGTCCATTACAGTTTCCTCCTCTTATCTCCCTCCTATCAAGTTAAATGAAGCTTCTTTCTGGACTTTGGACTCAGTTGGCAGCAACCAAAATAGGCTGATGACAAAGAGGGAGAGAGAATCTGAGGCATTTTAAAAATTATCTGAGAAAATGGGGTGACAGCGAATTAAGCAGGGTTGTCCCTATCAAACTGGGACAGTTGGAGGGTATGGATTTCTTGTATAGTGATTTTTTTCTGACAAAACTGTAGACCACATGAGCAGCGTAAGTTGTTTAGCAGATTTTCAGCATACTGTATTGTGATTTCCAGTCTTGCCACAAGGCATAAGAAACAGGTTAAAGTTTTGCACAGTGAGTCTTTCTTGACTGCTGTGCATCCAGAAGGTTTTGAGATAATAGTTCAACCTTGCAACTATGTGGGTCTCATGGCAGCATATTTATTAAATTGATTTATTAAAATATTTATACCCTAACTATTGAAGATTTTGGGGGCAGATTATAAACATCTATAAAACAAGTTGCCTCAGGAAAAGGGAAGGAAAGAAGGAGTGCTGGCGACCATTGTTTGTCAACTTCTATTGAACCCCAAAGCAGGCTTTACAGTCAGCCTTCCATATCCATGGAGTTTTTATCCATAGATTCAAGCATCCACAGCTTGAAAATATTTTTAATATCTATATATTCCAAAAAGCCAACCTTGCTGTTGCCATTCTAAATAAGGGACACCATTTTACTATGCCATTGTATTTAATGGGACTTGAGCATCCATGGGTTTTGGTACCCTGGAATCAAACCTCAGTGGATACCAAGGAACAACAGTATAAGACTCTTGATGGGAGCAAGAGACGAGTGTAGGTGAGGTTGAGAAGTAGGCAGCTGTCTTTCCATCTTAACTGATCAAAAGGCCTGCCATGTTGGCATGTCTGTGTCTGCAAGAGAAAAGGTAGGGAAGGGAGGCAACCCAAAGTGACAAGATCCTTCAGATGAAGATGATTCATGGTCTTCCCCACCCAGCGCTCAAGGGGAGCTGGGGCTCTTGGCCTCCTTCCTACCTCTCCTTTTCTGATCAGGAGATGATGATAAACTGCACGGTGCCTGGCTCAGATCAGTTCGTGTTTGTCATTCCCAATTTCTTGACGTTATAAAAATTGTTCCTCAAACATACTGTAATGTAATTAGGTTTTGACTCCTATTTGAAGAACGCTGAAACATAGCTCAAGGTGTGCCACTAGCCAGATTGTTTGAGGCATTTTCACAGATCAGGTCTGACATTGCTGCCACCAGGAGCACTCCGCTGCAGGGGCAAATAGTTATGGAGGGCACAACGAGGGCATTGGAACCTCAGTAAGAATTCTGCACATAAAACCAAGGTATGCTATGCCAGGTATCAGTTCCAGAACACAGAAGATAGAATATGCCAATTGGTGGGGCAGTGGAAATGAGGACATTGCCCTTCAAAATAAGAATTCTGCCTCTCCCCAATTAAATTTTATTTCAGTCTCCAAATTCCTAGCATTGCAGTAACTTAAAACTTTAGCCTTGCATTTAGAAATATAGTTGAAGCATCGAGATAAAGTTAACAAGGGAAAGCAAACATAAAAGTTCTACAGGTGAACCATTTTCAGTAACTGAGGTCCAAAACACAATGCAGAAATAATCAGTTTGAGACTGCTTTGGCTCTGGTGCCACAGCAAACTACAGTTCGCAGGTTTGACTAGCACTGAGCCATGACAATTAAAGCAGTGTCAAACCGATGATTCCTGCGGTGTGTTTTGGCCTTCAGTCTCTGGTATGCTAGGAAAATTTCTTTTGGTATGCTAGGGTAAGATTCTTATTTAGGAGTCAATACCCTCGTTTTGCAACCCCTGCCTGCAAGAGAGGCAGGATGATCTAGTGGCTTGAGTGTTGGACTTCAATTTCAGAAGGCCAGGGTTAAAATCTTCGCTTACCGATGGAAACTCACCTTGCGCAAGTCACCAGCTTCAGTGGAAAGCAATGGCAAGCCTCCTCTGAAGAAACCACCCAAGAAAACCTCATGATAGATTCCCAGTCAAAAACAACTTGAAGACACACAACATGGGGAAAATTTATTTCTCCAATGCAAGACACACCTATAAATTATTGTTCAAGCTGTGAGAAACACCCTCAGATTAGTTCCCAGTTCTGTCTCAAGCTATTTTCTGAAATTATTGCACTAAACTCAGGAGTAGTGTTTGCTCAACGCTCAAGACACAGTTACATTATGGGGGATGTAATGAAATCCACAAAGGTTTGTCCCCAACATTAGCCAAATCATGAACCTCTGTACCTTTCTTTTCTTTAAAAAAAAAGGTTACCTAAAATCCTGGCAAGCTAATGGTTAGCTACGGTAAGGTAATTTTTACCATAAGGATGTGAGCCCTAGTTCTGGCACAGCATGACTGACTCTTTGTTGTTGTTGTGTGCCTTCAAGTTGTTTCTGACATATGACAATCCTAAGGCAAACCTATCATGGGGTTTTCTTTGGCAAATTTCTTCAGAGGAGAGTTGCCATTGCCATTGTCTGAGGCTGAGAGAGTGTGACTTATCAAGGTCACCCAATGGGTTTCATGGTGAAGCCGGGATTGGAACCCTGGTCTCCAGAGTCATAGTCTAATGCTCAAATCACTGCACCACACTGGCTCTATGGCTGAACCTATCATCCGACAAAGTGAAGCATAGGTTGCAGAATTGGATACCATGAAGTTTTTAAAAATGTTTTTAATGTGTTTTTACTGCCAGTGTTTATTGTATTTTTACTGCCAGTAAGGAATGCCTGAGAATTTTCTGTCTCCGGTGCCTTTCCCCCTAAAATTAGCCTTGAATACTGTGATTTGTGGGAAGAGGGTAATATTCGCTGCTTTGACCCAGGCGGCAAAATATCTCAGGCCAGCCGTGCACCACAGCATCAGTTCTCTCTCTCTATTCACCAGCTGAACCTATTACTTAAATATCTGATAAAACAGGTTGAGTTTGTTAACAAGCATCATTACATCCTCCTGTCATGTAAATGTATAGCTTCTAATTGAATCTTCACCCATTCCTGTGACAGTTCTACACAATGTAATACTTTTCATATCCTGAGGGTAGCCGCTTCTCCTGTCCTTCCATGAAAGAACAGATCAGTAAAAGTATTCTGTTATGCAAGACATTAATTATTATATTTCATTTTTCAGCTCTGGATGCCAATAATAGCCCTTGAGTTTGAATTTTCATACCAACCCAGCTCAAAACACCAAGAAACTTATTTAGGCTTGATCTTCCTAACAGCTCCTGTGAGGATGCAGCCATGCTCAGAAAAAACAAGAAAGCCAAAATGGGTAGAAGTTGGCATCATCATCATCATCATCATCATCATCATCATCATCATCATCCTGGATAATGAAAAAGTGCTCGCACGCTAACTCTGCAAACCCTAGCCCCACTGCAGCTTGTATGTGGATACTTCAGAAACAAATCAGAGTTTCATGAATGGGTTTATATATGTACATCTCCAATGAGTCTCAATGATGTACTGCATATGTTTTTTTCTGAATAGATGTAAATCCACTGAATTCCTCAGCACTTATTTGCAAGTAAACTTCACTAAGGAGCAGCAAGAACTGCATCTTAAATTCTGAGCCATAAAGGACACTCACCCACGATTCAGTCTGGTAGAATTTGCATACAGTTTAGTACCTTACATTTCTCCTTGCTGAAATTTACTCTGTTAGTTTTGGCCTAACTTTCTAATCTATTAAGGTCATTTTGAATTTTGAGCCTGCCCTCTGAGGTATTAGATACTCCTCTGTTATCTCCAAATTTGGTAAGCAAATTTGTTGGTCTGCTTTTGTTTCCCACCTCAATCCATGGGGAGAAATAGGCCATTAATATTGATGATGATGATGATGATGATGATAGGAGCAGATTCAGAACAAAAATCTATGCAGGCTGGATTGGATAACCTTGGAGGCCAGATTAAATGAGTAGGCCAGAGGTTCCCCATCTCTAATGTATAATTATATTCCTTCTCCTCCACTTCAATCTTTATGACATCCTGGGAGACTGTGACTAGCCCAGGATTGCCCAACAAGCTTCATGGCTGAGTAGGAATTTGAACTGGTGTCTCCAGCAGTACCATGACTGTACCATGCTTTGGACCACAACTTTGTTTTCTTTCCTTACTGAACATCATGAAATTCCATGTCAAAGTGAGAAGCTTTTGGGAGTGCCGTGCTGGCTCCTCATTTGTGTTGTGAAATTGGGTGTGGATGACTAGGAGTGGTTCCGCAAGGAATCCATTCACTTATTATTTTGCATTTGCGTATTTATTTATTTTAGGTGGGCAGAAGAAGAGGGGAGGAGGCTGCCAAAGTTGAGAAATGAATGAAAGATGTTTTTAATATATAGTATGTCTTATTGAATTATACTGGACTTTAATACAGTTAACCTCTTAGATAAAATAAGCTAAAATTCAACCACATTGGTGAAGCCTACTGAAACATATTTGAACACATCTGTGGCTGCATCCACATTGCAGAAATAATTTTAACTGCCGTTTGCTATGGAATTCTGGAAACTAGTTTTGGGAAACATTTAGCTTTCTCTGTCTGATATCTCTGGTGCCAGAACAAACTACAGTTCCTGGAATTCCATAGTATTGGTCCATGGCAGTTAAAGTGGTGTCAACCTGGATTATTTCTTTAATACAAATGCAGCCTGTGATCCACAGTATAGAATAGTTACTAATAGTAGATGAAGGGAATGTTGTAGATGTAGCATATCTTGATTTCAGTAAGGCCTTTGACAAGGTCTCCCATGATATTCTTGCCAACAAGCTAGTAAAAGGTGGATTTTTAATGAGTTGACCAACCAAACCCAAAGGGTACGTAACAATGACTCCTCTTCATCCAGGAGAAAAGTGACTAGAAGGGTGCCACAGGGTTCGATCCTGGGTTGGGCCCTATTCAACATCTTTATCAATGGCTTGAATGATGGAATCTGTTGGGAGTGTTTTGACTATGTCTTTCTGCATGGCAGGAGGTTGGACTGGGTGACCCTTGTGGTCTCTTCCAACTCTATGATTCCACGATTCTACTTTTTTGAAGAACATCTCTCACAGTTAGAGGATTCTACAGAGCCAGTAATTCTGGCATGCAGAATTTGAAAGGTGCAATCCATAAAAGGTAAGTGCCAGAACGTTGTATCCTGTATGACTATTACTTATTTCACAGCACTGTAACAATGGCACTATGTAGTAGAATCTGGTCATACCCGCCCAAATCACACTTACTGGTAATCAGGGACTGGGATCAATGAGGGTCCATTCCTCTGTTATTTGAGAAGCAACTGCTTGATGTTCCCACTCATTCCCACAAACGATCTCTGGTAGGACAGGCAGAAAAGGACCCCTGTTGCAAATTCCCCTTGTGATGGAGATTGCTCAGACGAGGGGTAGGAGCATCAAGCAACTAGAGATCATGAATACACAGTCCTTATAAATCTGAACTGCTGGTTACATATTTATGTAACTCTAAGTTGCATATTCATGACTGTTCAACAGGATTCCTGCCAGTGTTTCCGAGCTCTGATTTAGATAATCAGAAACAAACTATTCTGGAGTTCAACGATATAGCCATGTTAGTCTGTAAAAGTCTGATATTAAGCAGGGATGCTGCTGGCCTTCATACTGACCCCTTAACACAGGCTGGCCACTGCAACCCCCAGTTTCAGGAAGTTTTGTTGAGACACTGTCACTTCCATCATTCCCAGATTGGAGCTCCACTTCTGGACTGGCTTCTACTGCCTTTGCTCACCAACGACCATCATTAAAACTGGACTTGCCAGTTCATTTCCATACAAGGCCGGTCTTGAATTTGAATTGACATTCTCACTCCAGCGGCATATATAGGTCTGTCTCTGGCTTTACATTCCACCAAATGTATCTGAGGAAGTAGACTGACATCTATGAAAGCTCATGCCATTAACTTCTTTCTTTCACTTAGTCTCAGAGGTGCTACAAAATCTCTCTGTATTCTGGAGATCCTAATTCTGCACCCAAAACATGGACCGATGACTATGAAATTAATACATTTGCACTGAAAAACAGAGTTGACCTCATATTGATTCTGAATTATCTGTCCTTAGATTTGCCATAGTGAAAAGTTAGTCTTCATACATTTAATACATGGCTAGTTGGTGGTCCAGTGATTAGGTAATGTGTTCTGTTCTGTGCCAAGATTTAGGACTTTTGCCAAGTCGGCTTGAAGTAAAGGGCCACAGGGTGTGTATAATGGAAATGAGGGCCAGCCTGGGAGAACATTGTGATAAACATCTGTACGCAACAGCAGCAGGATCAAAAGAAAAGATAGAAGCTGAAAAAAGGAAGCCTAAGCTCACAAGTGGAACATCAGCTTGAACAAGCTCCAAACATTAGTTCCCACAAAGTATGGACCGCAAGATTGCACTAGTGGGAAGCTCAACCACACAATGATCACACAGTAGCTTGAAAACTATCGGCTGGTCCCAACTAGAATAGACCCATTGAATCAATTGTTGAATGATGAGTCCTCATGTAGGCAAATCCCACTGATTCAATGGGTCTGCTCTAGTTGGAGAGGAATCTTTAGGCCAATGACTGTCTGTGGCATACATCTGAACATGCTGGCATATACCTTTCTGCCCCATGGCCTGACAATGTCAAATCAACAGACGAAGGACTAGTGACAAATTCTGAAGCAGCGAGGTGTGAAAGAGGTGTGTCAATTTTTATATCAGTACTAATTTTGTGAGATTATCCTTATCCTTTTGAACTTCTTTTCAGCTCTGTTTTTCAAAGGTTAGGTTTTAGGCATGTTTGTGTCGCTTCATGTTTGTCCTCCTTTTTAAAAACTTGCACAAATATTCAGATTTCTGAATGTCAGTTTGGATCTGGATGCAAGTCAGATTGGAATGGGGCTGGATTAATCTGAATTGAATGAGAGACAAATCTGAATCGCCAGATCAGTGCATTAATTGAATTAGGAGATCCTTAGATAGTCCCACTGGGTACTTAACAACAACAAAACCTGAGGAGTAATGTAGATTTTGCGATTAATAGTTTAGATAGAATAACAACAATATTATGGGAAAGACATTTTGAGTAAGAGCAAGTGTATACATTCCAATCATTGCAGAAAATATTGATGCTTTGCAACTGTTCTCCGTTAACACTGTGGACATTTCAAAAGTATGTCCAAGCCTCCTCCCATCTTCCCATTGGCCATGGTGCTTTAGGATGATAGGAATTATAGTCCAACACATCTAGGAACGACCCTGTTGGAAAAGGCTGGATTAGATTGATGTTTCCCATAGTAATGTAATGCATACTTTCTGCCCTTGGAGAAAAAGATTGGTTGATACTTGCATGCTGATGGTGTGAATGGATTTTGGCAATCAAATCATTGGGCTACGCTTGCCTGAAGCTGCCTCTTTGCAGAATTGTATACACAGTTGTTGCAATCTATACACTATTGGCCAATTTCATAGCAGGCTCAGCGACCTGGGATGGGAAAATATGTCAAGTATGTTTCTACAGGTTTCCACCTTTTCCCACCTTCATTTCCATGCTATGATTTTTTTTTAATCCATATTTATTTTTGGACATTTATTCAAACAGATGCACACCCTCATTGGCCTAAGTAGGAAATTTCCTTCAGTCTGAGAGTCAATTTTAGTTTTGGAGAAATTCTCCCTAGCTGCATTCTAATAATGGGCAGAGCCAAAGGCAAATGGGTGAGATTGAAAATACTGGTACGTTTTAACTTGAAGGGCTTGCTGCCAGTACCAATGTCTTAGGAGACGCATTTTAACTTTTAGAATTCATAAGAATTCATATAATCACCTATATAAACATATAAACTGTGTCCCTCATACAAAATGACAAAATCAGGGCTTGCTTTTTGGAATTTGTGTATTTTAAAAATATTTTCAAGCTGTGGATGGTTGAATCCAGGGATAAGGTATCCTTGGATATGGCGGGCTGAGTGTATTATATTCAGGCAGATCAAACTTCACAGCTGCATAATATTTCAAGGGAAGAAAGCAAGTTTATACTGGATCTTGCAAGCATAGCACCATATAAACCCATGAAGTCCGAGGGAAGGAGGAAGAAAATTACACACTTCTAATAGTTATGGTCTTATAATTTAAAGTAATGCTTTAGATACAGCAGTAGTCACATTCTGAAGAATCTTCCACCAGGTCAGTATAACCCACGTTTGATACAGTCAGAAACACCTTTGGCTATGTACAAGAAAATGCTTTGTAAAGTAAAAAATCTAAGAAGATAGCTCCCTCTACTGGAATACAATTTTAATCTGTTCTTTTTGGGAACCTTTTTGCATTATAGATTTTTTCATACAATAAAAGATGCATTTGTTTTTTGTTCATTTATTTATCTGTTGCATACATGTGCACCTCAGATCCCCTCCACTGCACTTCTCATATGCTCCAGCTGCAACTGTCTACCTGTTTTTGTAGCTTGTCTTGCAGAAATTTATCCTATCTTGCAGAAATCTGTCATGGGACCATCTTTTTTCTACAGCCCTACCAGTCATAATCCTCTACAGATAGCAGGTGTTGCAAAATATTCTGTAACTGTGCTCTGACACATTCGGTCAGATATATGGTGAACTATTTCTGAATCCTTTGGTTGGTATATGAGCAACTGGTGAAGACAAAGGAGAGAGTCTTCTTGGTGGCTCCTTCAAGACTGTGCAAGGGGTTTTCTTTGGCCCCCTTTCTACACCAGGCAAATATGTTTTTATTTTTATTTAGACAGGACATTGATTTTTTAACTGGTGGTGCAGAAACGCCGCACAAATTTTAATTGTTACAACATACAGTGTAGGCTTGCAGTTTAGGTTACAACAAAATACAATTAAAACAATATACAATGCAAACTTTAAAAGACCCAAATAAACAACCTATTTAAAGTTTGCATTGTATATTGTTTTAATGGTATTTTATTTTAACCTACACTGTATGCCAATGTAGGGTAGTGGTTTGAGTGTTGGAGGAGTACTTAGGAGACCGGGGTTTGAATCCTTGCACTGCCATAGAAACCCACTGGGTGATCTGGAGCAAGTCATACTCTTTCCACCTTTGAGTAAGGCAATGGCAGGCCTCCTCTGAATAAATCCCATGACTGAGTCTCCTCGAACTGTTTTTAAGATTTAAGAGGTCAGCATTGACTGGGAAGTTTTTATTGTTGCAGGTGCTTGCCTGGGGAGAAAAAATTACTGTTACAGTAATCCCCAGATTCCTTATCTATTGATTCAATCATGCAGGGTTTTAAAATATTTTAATGTATATATGTAAATTCCAAAAAGCCAACCTTGATTCTGCCATTTTATATTAGAGATACCATTTTACTATGCCATTGCATTTAATGGGATTTGAGCATCCAACACTGAACTCGAGGACCAGGTGATCCAATTGTCGCCTCTTAAGCAATCAAAAGGAGCCAGCTGGGGTGCAGCTGTCTGAAAGTTGGACTATGGAGACCAGGATTCAATTCCCAGCTTGGCCATGAAACTCGCTGGGTGACCTTGGGCAAGTCACACTCTCTCAGCCTCAGGGGAAAGCAATGACAAACCTGAACAAATCATGCCAAGAAAACCCTATGATAGGGTCACCTTAGGGTCGCCATAAGTCAGAAATGACTTGAAGCCATACAACACACATAAGCAATGAATGGCAAAAGCACGGGATGGGTACAATTGTGATCGCTTTTCATCCTCTGTATGGAAATTTGTGGGCTTACTTTATCTGGAGGTAGACCTTGCTCTCCAGATACTCCTAGATTGCCCCAAATCTTGCATGTCTGAGGGCTGAATGAGGTAGGGATACTGGTCACCACAAAAATGAGGGCTTTCTCTCCCTCCCTGGATATGCCACATCTGGGATTTTCTGGAAAAGATGGAGATCCAGGAGGTGGCTGCTAATATATACCAAAAAATAAAATGGTTATAGGAAGAATGAAAAAAATCAGAAAAAAAAGAGTAATGGAAGACTGATTGCTGAAGAGAAATGGGCTTTGCAGAATGTGCTGAATTTTGTATTTGCTGTTTCATTTTTAATGCTTTGTGTGTTTAACAGGTTTCCAATTTTTTATAGTTTCATTATATTTTTAACTTGTTAATTTTAGCTGCCTATAACTGCTGTAAGCTGCCTTTAGTCCTGAATTGGGATAAAGGTGAAATCTAAAAAAATATAATAAATGTAACGGTAACAAAAAGAGCAGTAGCAAATGTGAAAGCAAGCCATCAAGAGCTAAAGAAATGGAGTTTAGTTCAGTCTTGAAGTAGTCAGCATATATCAGCTCAAGATGGCTTAACCTGAGCCGCATTGTTACAGTTTAAAGTAAATCATGAGCCACAGGTGACGAAGTCGATGAAAAGGGAAGGAAAATGATAATATTTTGTGTTTCCCAGCAGGGGTCAGTAAAAGCGAATTTGAACAGAAACTGAAAACGTAATAGGACAGATCAAATATCAGCTCTAAAAAGCAAAGCCGTAATTGTGTTCAGGAGTGGACACTAGTTGAGCGCTTAGAAATACTGTTTCATCATCCAAAGAAAAGGGGCAGGCAAAATGACCAATTTTTTTTTTTTAGCTATTATTATTTTATGGGATTCATATCCCATCTTTCTCCCAAGGCAACCAAGGTTACATGAACTCAGCCAATGGAAGAGTTTTTGGTGTGAGCTATTTTAAATGTCTCATTCTTTGCAATGCTAGAAATTTGTGGGCTGGAAGAACATTTCATTTAGGGGCAGATTTTTTCTTTCCAGACCAAACATTCTTCTTTGGGGCATAATGCCATAACTTTGTCCCCTGCAGTTACACCCCAGATGGGACTGAAAACAGTAGAAAGTCAAAAAATCTGGAGGGCCCTTCCTCAGATATAAGACGGTGTGATGCTCCCTCTTCCGAGATGGATGCAAGCCCTGAAGACAGACAACAACCTTATTCGAGATTAACCAAGGCAACTCCTAGCAAATGCCCCATGCCACTGTGCCAAGCCTACAAACATCTTTTGTTGATCAGTTACAGCTAGTAATTCCTTCCAGTCCATCCCCAGTCATTCCTTTCCAGTAGGCTAGTCATTTGTTTTTGTAGTTATGTGCCTTCAAGTCAACTCTAATATATGGTGACCCCACCATGGGGTTTTCTTGGCCAGTGTGACACTTCTGAGATCCCCTCCTCCTACTTCTTCTGAGCAGATGGGACCTCCAAAGGCCACTGCCCATTGATTTGAATTCCTTTTGTACAGCAACATGATGGGATGTTGCTGGCATTCTCCTGCACTATGCCTTCATTAACACTTTGCTACCTGGAAATCAGATATCAGAGTAAGGTACATTCAGAAGAGGTTTGCCACTGTCTCCTTCTGAGGCTGAGAGAGTGTGATCTGGTGGGTGGTTCAGCACGGAATTTGCACCTTGGACTTCAGGAGTCCTGGCCCGACACTTATGTTAGCTCTCATCTATGCATCCCTGCAAAAGAGGAAACAATTGTGCACAGCATTTGCTTATGCTGATTTCAATAATAATAATAATAATAATAATAATAATAATAATTTATTTCTAGCCCGCCCCTCTGAGTGAGCAATCAGGGCAGGGTACGAGATAAAATTAAAAACAAGACAATTAAAATATCCAATCCCATTCCCACCTCCCCCCTTAAAAAAAGAATGTAGATTTGCCAGTTATTGAAAGAGAGCTATAATATATTAAGTGAATACATATGTAATATAGAAAGAATTGTTGCATTTGTTGTAGAATTGTTCGACAACACAGCTCCCTATAGCACTGACTTTAAAGCAGACACAGACATATGTTTTTTAGTACGCACAAACTGAATGGTAGCGAAATTCAGCGGTGACTTGTGATCCACATATTAACCCAGCCGCCATAAATCAAGGAAGTGAGAGCAGAAATATGTAAAGATCAGATACGTCAAGAATCCTTTGGCAAGTGGATGCTTCCCGATGTTGCCTAACATTTTATCAACAATCCTTCAAAGTCAAATTTCAAAAGCTTCAAATATTTGAAGTTCCAATTTGAAGTGTTGCCACCAAGTGGTTTAAAATGTTATCTCAGCTGCAGAAGGAGCTTTCATTCACATTATTAATGTTTGGGTTCCCTGCCTTAAGCACTGTGGGAATGACAGCCTCATGTCAGTGAGAAAAATGAGCAAGGTCCAGCCAACATTAAGAACCCTGACATGGCAATCCTACTTTTCAAGTTCCATCTGCCCACTTTTTCTCTCTCCTGACATTGACATTGAAGCTTTAATGCTGAGGATGCAAACAATGGAGAAAAACAATGGAAAAACTGAAACTTTATTCCAAAGGCGATAGGGAGAATTTGAGATCAGAGTTCTTTTTCCCACTCTAAGGGGAAACTATTGTTGTTGTGTGCCTTCAAGTTGTTTCCAGCTTATGGCGACCCTTTCATGGGGTTTTCTTGGCAAGTTTCTTCACAGGTGGTGTGCCATTGCCATCCTCTGAGGCTGAGACAGCGTGACTTGCTGAAGGTTCTCCAATGCATTTCATGTCAAAACCGGGATTTGAACCCTGGTCTCCAGAGTCACAGTCCCATGCTCAAACCATTACATTGACCCCTACCATCAGGCAAACCCTTCACAATTTTGGTGGCCCTCCTCTGGAAACACTTCAGCTTCTCAATATCCTTTATGAATTGTGGTGCCCAGAACTGGACATAGGATTCCAGGCACAGGCAGCAGAGAAGTATCCAGCTATAATGTGATTCTAGGCTGCATCAGTAGAAGTATAGTGTCTAAATCATGGGCAGTAAGTGTCAATCTATTCTGCTTTGGTCAGGCGTCACTTGGAATACTTTGTCCAGTTCTGGGAACCACAGTTCGAAAAGGATGTTGAGAAGCCGGAGCATGTCCAAAGGAGGGCCACCAAAATGGTGAAGGATCTGGAAACCATGCCCTATGAAGAACTGGGTATATTTCATCTGGAAAAGAGAAGGTTAAGAGGTGATATGATAACCTTGTTTAAATATTTGAAAGGATGTCATATTGAGGATGGAGCAAGCTTGTTCTTTGCTGCTCCAGAGAACAGGACCTGGAACAGTGGATGCAAGCTCCAGGAAAAGAGATTCCAGCTCAACATTAGGACGAATGTCATGACAGCAAGGGCTGTTTGATAGAAGAATGCACTCCCTCAGAGAATGCTGGAGTCTCCTTCTTTGGAGATCTTTAAACAGAGGCTGGATGGCGATCTGTCAGGGGTGCTTTCATTGTGAGTTCCTGCATGCTGAATGGGGTTGGAATGGATGGCCCTTGGGGTGTCTTCCAGCTCTACGATTCTGTGATCCTACAACCTTATAACTGAATGCACAGCAATGGCCTTATCCTCCTGGACTTCACAATTCCAATCTATACCAACCATGTCTGTGTTTTCTATGAAAGAGTCACGTAGGTTGCAAGAGGCCAGTTCTTAAATGGTAGGATTTGCTAGAATTCTGTGCAGATGGCCTCTTACATTTCTCCCCCTGATTTGTGAGGAGAGAAATTAGGAGGACCAGGAACATTTATCCAGCTTTCTCTAAGTGGAAGAGACATTATCCAGTGGTTTTTCAGTGGTCAGCATTATCAACATACAACAACAGCAACCCAACTTACTTGCTCTTTCTTTCTTTCTTTCTTTCTTTCTTTCTTTTCTTTTCCCACAACATGTGTACAAACGTGTTTTGCTGCTGCAGCTGCAAAAAGGAATAGCACAGCAACCAGGCCACCGTTTGGCATTTCCAGCAAGGCCCTGGACCCAGTGCCTTTCCACAGTATCATCTGAGCAAGAAGGAATTGCATCTGCCACTTGAAAATATTCAGAGACTCTTCTGTAAAGAGGCCTTTGCTTTCTAGGGATGTTAGAAAAAGAAACATTTCAGCAATATTGTCTTCTGAGAAATGTTGACATGTTTCTGACTTGTTTCCATCTGTATATTTTAGATGAGGCTTAATTGCATGATAACTTTCCATTTCAATTTAGAGGGTTGGCTTTTATTTTGTCTCAGAGCTAGCTTGGCTGCCTGTCAGTACTGAGGATGGATGATGCTCAGTGAATGAAGAAGCTGTTCAATAGTTCTTTTCATCTTCATCATTCACCAAGCGGTCTCCACATCTTATCATCCAATCCCTGGGCTGGCTATAGAACCCTTCATTTCCTTGCTGCTGTTTGAATGATGCTCATCGTCACCATGGTGCCTGAATTAATGAGTTTATCTTCATAGTTTCCCCCTGCTTGGAAACAATGATTTTCTTCCCCCCAACCATAGCTTACAGATGGGGAAATTGAGAACTCAAAAGCGACCATAAATGAATCCAAAAATCCAGGGCATGGGGATATTTTGGCTGGTGCCCATTCTCAAGGCAGTCTTCAATAAATGTGTCCTCTTTCAGTTATAGTTATCTGGGTTCTAGAAGACAGGATTGGCATCTATCTATCTATCTATCCATCCATCTGTCATCTATGTATCCATCTGTCTGTCATTTGTCTATCCATCTATCTAATAGCCTGTCTTTCTCTCTTGATGAAATTCAAGGCATGGCAACCAGGTTTTACAGGAACCAGAATCATACATTCCTGTAGCATAAAAGCTACAGGAAACCAGATTTGTCTAACATTTAGTTGAAATTTCTGAATGGTAATAGCCATTACCCTATTAAGGGGATTTGTAATGTATATTTTAATGTGGTAAGTGGCCCCAATTGCCCCGATAATAATAATAATAATAATAATAATAATAATAAGAAGAAGAAGAAGAAGAAGTTACCCAGAGAGCCTGGTGTGCTTCCATGGCTAAGCAGGGATTTGAACCTTGGTCTCCAAAGTTTAGTCCAATGCTGGTTTCAGTGTTGGACTAAACTTTGGAGGCCAAGGTTCAAACCCCTACTCAGCTATGGAAGCACACCAAGTCACATTCTCTCAGCCTCAGAGGAAGGCAAAAACAAATACCTTCTAAACATCTTCTCTTGAGAAAACCCTATTATAGGTTTGCCTTAGGGTCACCATAAGGTGGAAATGACTTGAAGAGATACCAAATACCTGAATAAGGTGACTAGCAGTTGCATCCTGCACTGTGCAGGGGCTTAGTTAGATTGCATCCAATACCTCTCCCAACTCTTTGATTCTATTATTTGCTTATATATGCTCTACTCTATCCCAGTAAGACACACACACAGTTTATTACTGTACATGCGGTGATTAAAAAGGACATGGTTTTGAGTACTGCTATTCAAAGTCATCAGTCTTGGATCAGTGCTAGTTTTCATGCCTCTACCCTCAATGGGTAAATTTTTCCATAAGTATTACGATATTAATCACAAGAGTCCTTGTAATTACCAGGGAATATGTCCTACTGGACTCACAAGAATATACTCTCTTATACTATGGATGGATGGCATTCTATCCAAGGGTTATGAACATCGAAGTCTTTAACTTTTTATTACATTTTTCAAAATCTTTGCATTACCTACCCAAGGAGTCAAAAAGTGATGACATCTCAAAGGCAAGCATCCAAAGAAACAAGGAAAGAAAGGATCAGAATCAATTTGTTTGGCAATCAGGAGTCATAACAACTGATTAAGTAAAGGATCTCCTTTCCATTAATGGATTTTTATTGCAGCCGCTCCCAAGCATTTAAGTGAATTAGATCGCCTGGTGGTTCACTCTTGGGTATTAATCCAGGCTAAATATTTGTCATAATTATGTAATGGAGATGTTGCAACAGTCATTACATGGCTTTGGGAATTAAATAAACACAATGAGCCAAGAGTCAGGTCTATAAAGTGATGTTAACACATCCTAACTAGCACTCTACCCAACTTCTCAGTTGTTTATTTCTCATTTATCTCCTTGATGCGTTAGCTTTCTACATATGGCTACCATGCAGAGAGCTATGTGCTATCTACCAGAGTTATTTTAGTATAGACTAAATGCCATTTTTAGAGCGCTGAAGTTGCCATGGACAGATAAAAAGACAAACAAATGGGTCCAATGAGTCTTAGAACAGAGCAAGCCTGAAATCCCCCTGGAAGCCAAGATGACTATATTAAGGCTGTCATACTTTGGTCATGTCATGCGAAAGAATGACTCATTGGAAAAGACAATAGTGCTAGGAATGATGGAGGGAAGTAGAAAGAAAAGAAGACTGCTTGCTAGATGTTTGGACTCTCTGAAGGAGGTTATGGGTATGAATTTACAGGACCTAGTAGAGCAATGGAAAATAGGGATTCTTGGAGATGTCTCATCCACAGGGCCGCCATGAGTCAAGATCAACTCAAAGGTGGTTAACAACAAACAACCACAAATGTTATATGAGATCTAACGCTTGCCTATTTGAGAGTTGAGATTTAGCTTTGCATATTTGGCTCTGAGCCGGAGATGGCTGAGATATCAGGTAATAATGATAATGATAAAGATGATGATGCTGATTGATGATGATGATGATGATGATGATTTGTAGGCTGCCTCTCCCCGAAGGATGTGTGCATCAAAATCTTACAGTATAATAGAGTATCACAATGATGTTTTATTTTAATGTGCATTTAGAAATATATAGCAAATAAAATTTTGAATTGTGCCTGGAAACCAGTGGAACTGTTCCATCAAACATACTGTCATTATTCCTCTGCTTCTTTTGTGGACTAGTTGAAAGGGTTTGAGATTTGTCCCCACTGCCAGGTCACCTCCTCCCCACCACACAATAGTAATGGACCCAAAGGGTTTGGCAATTCCTTGGAATAGTGTTGGGTTTGGACAAAAGGGTCACAGATGTTCATAAAGCAATCCTGGCCTTGATTCTTCTCTAGCCTTCTCTATAGAATAAGATTGTCATCTAGGAGGAATAGGAACTTTCCAGAGCTATGGAATGGAATTCCTGCAAATTCCTTTCATGTTCTTCCCTGATCTCTGCTTAGAAGATGTCCTGTGCAAGAGGAGGAAAAGACAGCTGGAATCAAGTAAGAGACTTACAGTGGGCCCTTGTTATCTGCTGAGGTTTGGTTCCAGGACCCTCCGTGTATAACAAAATCCATGTATACTCAAGTCCCATTAAATATAATGGCACAACAAAATGGTGTCCCATATATACAATGGAAAATCAAGGTTTGCTTTTTGGAAGGTTGTTGTTTTTGCTGTGTGCCTTCAAGTCATTTCCAAGTTAGGGCAACCCAAAGGGGAATGAATCATGGGGTTTTCTTGGCAATATTTGTGCCAAGTAGGTTTGCCATTGCCTTCCTCTGAAGCTGAGAGCATGTGACTTGTTCAAGGTCACCCAGTGGGTTTCTATGGGTGAGTGGAAATTCAAATCCTGGCCTTCAGAGTTGTGGCCCCAGTATTCAAACCACTACACCACACTGGCTGTCCAAATTGGCTGCAAAATGTAATTATAATTTTATCAGGGCTAGTAAATGCAAATCTTTGTAAACAGTAAAAACAAAAACAAAACCCTTCCCAATATATAATTTTTAGAGAAATGTTGAACAAACACCCCACACACCTGCTCTGGTTGTGGTTTCAAACTTCCTTACCTAACAAAGAGCCTGAGCAAGAAACTATACAGCCATACGTCTAGTTAAATCCTGCACCTCACCAATGGTGCAGTTTCAATATTCTGTTGGTATGCACAGGACCTGAGAAGGAAGTGTTGGTTTTTGTAACTTGCATCTATCACCGCAGCTCCTCTCTTTGCAGGACAGAGAAAAATGGTGCCACGGCAATTGAACATCCTCATTTCTATGCTGTGAGAGCTCATCTTCATTTCTAGGAATGTTCCCAGCTTTGGCGAGGTAGTTTTTCTTAGCAGAGACCATAAGCGAAGCCACAGATGACCTGGTGAGGACACTTCATCAAGGAAATCATGGCTCGCGCTCCGGGCTTCGTATAAGTGATGCCCAACTGTCTTCATATCCTATTAGAATGCTCTGGGAAAATGTGTCGAGGAACTCTTAATACCTTCAGCTTTGGATTTTCACTCCTCTCCTGTCACCCGTTGCGCCTTCTGATGGACGAGCATTTTATGGGCCCAATCCACTCATAGTTCCATCTCTTGAGCTGTAGGCAGAGGACACAGACTTCGAAATGTAGCTCTGCGGGGCTCAAAGAGGTGAGAGTACTATGCAAAAGGATGAACAAGGTTGTTTAATTAAGTGTATCACTTGCTTCACTGAAATTGAGCAGACAGCCACTGTGCCTTATTCCCCATCATGGAACGACAACAAGGAGATGCACAGCTAATTTCTCCATGTTGCTATTCATCAGAAAGGGTAATGTTGTGCAATACCATGAAACTATGGCTGCATCTGGACTGCAGAAATAATCTAGTTTGACACCACTTTAACTATCCAGGCTCAATGCTGTGAATTCTGGGAACTGTAGTTTGTTGTGGTGATAACCAGGTCATAACCTTTGAATTGTGCCTGAACTTGTAGCCACTTTCCACTAGACCTATGATTCTCAAGCTCTGGCCCTCCAGGTGTTTTGGACTTCAGCTCCAGGAAGCTTCGGTCATTTTGGCCAACGGTCTAGGATTCTAGGAGCTGAAGTCCAAAACATCTGGGAAGCCAGATTTTGGGAATCCCTGGACTAAGGATGGGGCGCTCATCCAGTGAAGGAGATCTCCAAACAGGAAAACTGTCCTCTGTAAAACCAATGCACCAACAGGAAGCAACACCTAGACGGCAGCAGCATTAGGTGTCACACAAGTCACAATATCAGCCTTCCTCCATTATTTCTCAATATTTCACAGGTGAAAATGAGAACACATGTGGCTAAGCAATTTCAGAGTGTGATCAAAGTGGTCAAAGGTTGTTATTGCGGAAGAACACATAAGGCAAAGAGGGCTCAGTAGTTTGCTTTCGCTTAAGGCTTCTGGAAAGAGCAAGGTTTTGCTCCTTCCTCTCCTCTCCTCACTGCTGAGATAGCTTAGTGTAAACTACATGTATTTATGTAGTTATATAGTTATTTTACTTTTGTACTGAGAACACAATTTGGAGCCTTTGAAATAAGCTGAGGACAACAAGGGAAAGTAAGAGGAGGAGAAAAAAACTGGGACATTTGAAAAGCTGCTGGAAAAGTGGGATGGCAAAGGATTAATTGGGACTGTCCCTGCCAAATCAAGATAGTTGGAGGGTATGTGTGACACATGGCCACCCCAGGCCCATGGCTTGTCCTGCCCCCCTTTCTTACAGGAACAAAGGTCTTTTGTTCTTCTATCTAGCAAAACAATGATGAAAAACAGTTAAGCCAAACCTCATCGGCAGGTTGGACATATTTCTCATCCCTGGGACGAAGAAGGGAACGAGCGACACAACCATCTGGAGGGGGAGAAGGAAGGGAGAAGGCAACTCTGTAAAAATGAGAAATACGCGTCTAAATAAAACATTGATGAATGAAGGCCCTGGAAGCTGAGATGAAAGTGAAGCAGTACAGACAGGTAAATCATTTTGATACTTATGTTAGCAGTGAAATTATGTTCCTCTACTTTTGGGGATGTTTCGTTTGGAAACCCCCTCCCTGTTCTGCTGACAGCAAAGCAGGTGACAGAAAATCCTTCCAGTTTTGCTGCTGACACACTGAGGGAGGATAACTTTTCCCATCACCCTTCTGAGTTTTGATACTGAGAAAGCAGACTCCAAAGCAAAACAAGAAAAGAGGAGAGACATAAAAAAAACTATTGGTCTGTTTGTCGTCACTTTCCCAATGCTCTAATCCTGTGCACCATGTCACTTACCTGAATTCAATAGGCCTTCCTACTGAGTAGAAATTTTCAGAAGTTACTTTGGGGTCATTTCCAAACATACGGTTCTTCACACTAGCAATCAGAAGGCCCTGTTAACATTCTGACTTTTTCTCCTTGATGCATTTTTCTGGTTGACAGGGGGGAAAAGATGCAAGGATTCGTAGAAAAACAAGGGAGGATTACAACAAGAGATTGATATCAAATGAAGCCCCCATAAAATTCAGCTCATAAAGTAATGCAATGATATCGCAAAATCCTCATCTACAACTTCTTTGTCCTATTAGAACAATGATATAGCACATACAGGTAAGAGATCTGCACAATCTTTTGCAGTGAAATTGAGGATATACCTCTGGGTTTTAGTGAAGGAAATAGGGTAGGGTTGCCATTTCAAGACTGGCCCAGGCTTGGGGCCAAACCTGCGGATCTAGGGAAAGTCCCAGTGATACCATTATGCATTAAGTGTCAATCATAGTTGCTCACGCCTTGTCATTCAAACACATACACTGAGGACAGATTTTCTCCTGTATGGAAATTGCAAGACTAAGGGGCCTCAAGATGAAATGAGGGGATTGTTAGGGAATTAATGAGACAGGATAAGGAACATTTAATCTATTTTATTTTCTTGTATCTAAAGGGTGGATGCAGAGCAGAGCAGAGGGTGAGACCTGGTGCCACAACAACTGGAAGGGAGGGAGGAAATAAAAATATAGACCCACTCCTTACCTGGAAGGTCTTTGAAAATTGCTGGGGAAAAAATTAAGTCTTGCAAATTGTAGCAAGTTGTGTTGGAGACTTCTACACTCCTCTTTCTTCTTGCCTGGAGCTAAGCCCCGAACAATTTAAGAATTTGCATCCTTGGCTCCTACTTGGAGATGAAACATGAAAGGAGACAACTCAGAGCCAGATCCTGAACCAGGATATTGTAAGAAGAAGACCATCTAGTTCAGTATCCTCAGTGCTCTCTAGGTTTCGGTCTGGAGTGCTTCACAGAGCTTCTTGTAGATATGATATCTTTAAACTTAGATTATAGATATTCAATACCAGGTATAAGTTCTTTTCAACTTATGGCAACCTGACAGTGAATCTATCATGGAGTTTTCTGTGGCTGAGAGTGTGTGGCTCACCCAAGGTCGCCCAGTGGGTTTCCATGGTTGAGCAATGTGACTTTGTTGATCTCCAGAGCCATAGGCCAGTGCTCTAACTATAGCACCATGCTGGGTCTCTTATTTGTATAGAATACAGCATCTTCTGTGCCAAAACAATTGTTTCTGGCATGAAAAATGCCATGTTGAAGAAGCAGCAGCAGCAGCAGCAGCATAGCATGCCAGACATGTTTTCTAAGATGTTCACACAGTGAGAAGAAAATGGCTAAAAGTACTTCTTGTTTTCCTCAAAAATATAAATAGTGAAGAATTACATCCATATAAAGGTTCAATTGTTACTTTTTTTGGAATACAGCTCCCAGAAATCCTTACCCATTATTGCTCAGGCCATGTTGGCTGATGGATTCGGGCAGCTGTGATCCAAAAAATTACGTTATGTCCAAATTCTGTTTTCCCTAACCTTACCATCTCGCCTTTACCATCTCGCTTTGCTCAGGCAGCTAGAACCTCTTGAATGAGGTAGAGGTTGACTGCCAGCCAAAAGATGTCTCCAATGCAAACATTTTGAAAGGTTCTTTGGTGAGTCAACAGAACAGTCATGTACAGAATGATACACTTTATTTCTGAATGGTTTGACAGTGCACAGCAATGCACCAGACCTGTCATGTTCTATCAAGGCACTTGAATCATCCAGCAGAGAGCTGTGGATGACATCTCACAGAAGGGGGTTACCATTGAATGAATGAAGAGCCAAACCAGGAAGCCATCCATTTATCCTTCCATCCCTTTATTTATATCCTATCTTCCGCCCAGAGCAGAACAGAAAATTACAACAAAAACACATATATTTAAAAGTTGATACTAAAACAGTAGTTTTGCATGTGCAGTTTTGCATATGCAGAAAACAATATACCGTACATTCAGGAAACTTGTTTTATGTATGTTGTTTTCGGCACACGCAATTTTGCACAGAATATGTCCCACACTGTGAATGGTCTGAAAAGTGCACAGTTTTTGACAACTCATAGCAAGGGGGGAAAATGGTAAAAGCATTCATTCTTGCTTACAAGGAAGACATTTTATTAATGTTTCCATCCCAAAAAGGGAAGCAGGTTCAATCGGCTAGCTTGGCTCAGATACAGACAACTTGTTGCTCCTTTCCCTTTGAGCTGCTTCTGTTCTAGCTTGATCATTAAAAGGATTTTTGACCTAAGACATGAACTCACTTACTTTTCCCTCCCAATCCCTTTCCCCAATTGTGTCTGGTCTTTTAGATTTGTATGGTTGAGGCTGGAGACTGTCTTATTAATGATCTGTATCAGCTGTTTGTTTGAAAGTGTTGCCTTGCTGCACTGTTCAACTTAAAAAAAGACTCCATGAGAAAGAGACCCTTGCTTTCTGAGGCTATTTTACCAGCGGTGGTGGGTGGATCCAAGGCACTGGGGGCATAAATCCTCTCCAGACCTCACTCTGAACATTAGAGGAGCCATCTAAGTTGCTGAACCTATTGAAGGACAATAGGATAGACTATGGGCCCGTACAGACAGGCCAAAATAAAGCTGCTTTGGGTCACTGTGGAGGTATGCTGTTTAAATGATGCATGCATCCTAAGAGTCTGGAAGCCATTCCAAAGCTTTGGTGCTGCTTCCTTAGGACTGGATCGTGACCCGAAGCAGCTTTATTTTGGCCTGTCTGTTCGGGGCCTATATATACCCAGGATGGATCTACCACCCCATTGACTCTGATCCCTCCCCAGCTACCATAAAGGTCTCTTTCAGACCACACAATTGTAGCACATTGATTCCACCTTCCTTCAACAGTTGCATTTACGAACTGGTACTATTCCCTCCAACGAAGGAAATGAGGAATTTTGTACAGGAGGTTCATAAAGCAAAGGAAGCCTGAATGGACTTTGAATTGCATTGTCAGTACCTTAACAATCATGCATTTCCCCTTATCTCTGTTTACGTAAAATACAGTATAAATGGCAAAACATTTCATTGGTTATTGCAAGGTGTTCAGAGCCCTCTACATAATATCACAACCAACTATAATTTGGCACAATCTATCACATTATACATGTCTGATGGCTTGGATATATTGCTCTCAAAATAAGATTGGAGTTGTAAAGAAAGCAGTAGGAAAAATGGTTTTTCATACTGTAGAGCTTGGTAAATTTCTATAATCACTTAAAAACTAAGGAAGCTTGGCCTTTAGTTGCATTTTTTTTGTCTCCCTTCTTCCTTTATGGTTATTATTGCCTCATTATACAGTCATTTGTACAATGTTTTGGCAGACATTCACTGTTGCATAAATTAAAGTCACCGCATCTAGTTTTTGCCTACAGGTCTTTGATGAAAATACCAGGAACATTTTTATTTGAATGTCAAAGTTTGTCAACCATTAAACTGATTGATTTTTCATTATACAATTCAATAGGAGAGGCAATCTCCAGTCTGTATGCAACATTACACTGAGAGATATACTCATCTCTGAGGAAGAAAAAAAAATTATCCTTCCTGCTTATGCTTTTAAAAAAATGATATTCTTGGCAGGGAAGAGCCACATGTTCCTAAACTATCTCTATACATGAATTGTTTTGTTAATATGCCCAAGACAGGTATGCTGCCGTAATTCAATTTTCATGAAAATAAATGAAAAGACATAACGTAGCTGTAAAGTTTCACTTTAACAACTTTTCAATTGGCTTCATAGATAAGAGGATAAACAAGGGTTTCCTGAAATGGTTGAAGAAGGCAAAAGATGTGTGTGAATGTGTATGAGAGAAAGAGACTCCTTCTATCCAGCTTCTGTATCAGAATTCCTAAATGGTAGATTATCAATATCTGGCAATTTTAAGGCCCAAATAAACATTAGTTCAATATGTGGCACGAAATGATATACAGTGGGTCTTCCACTTTTGCGGTTTTGACATTTGCAGATTTGATTATTTGCAGTTTCGATTAATATGTTCTCTCTAGGAATCTCTAGGTCCTCCAGTGCAATTCTGCTGGAAATTGACCATAGAGTTGTGCTGGAGAACCTTCATGTTCCTAGAGAAAACACTTCTCTTAGGAATTTGTAGGTCCTCCACCATGATTCTATGATTAACTTTCAGAAGATGTTGACCATAGAGTTACACTGGAGGACCTGGAGATTCCTAGAGAACTGTCCTAGAGAACTGCCAACTATTTTTGCACTTTGTTCTCAATTTGCAGCAATTGCAATAAGCTGAAGGAGAAGATGGGAGGAAGGAGGAAAAGCTGGGACATTTTTAAAATACCTGAAAAGTAGGATGGCAGTGGATTAATCGGGCTTGTTTCTGCCCATTTGGGACAGTCAGAAGGGTCTGCATCTGTGACAAAATGGTTTCTAACAGTGAGACGGTCAAGCAGTAGTCCCCCGTACCAGCTTTTGAGACTTACCCCTAGAAATTCAGCAGGACTTCTTCAGCATGCTTTGCCATGTTAGTTAACTTTGCAGAAAGCTGAATGTTGTTGTTGATGATAATGTCAGGGCATGATTCCCTGCTCAGCCATGAAGATCTTGGGTAACCCTGACCTTGGGTGAGTCACACCCTCTCAGCCTCAGAAAATCCTATCATAGGTCTGCCTTTGGATAGCCATAAATCGGAAATGACTTGAAGGCACACAACCAAAACAAAGTGCCTTGGTATCGTATTAGTGATAATAATATTTGCTTGTTTATTAGATTTATATCTCATCTTTCCCACAAAAGGGGGACCCAGGATGGCTTACCTGATCAGTCACCAAAAATCATAAAATTAATTTACAATTAAATAAATTATAATATTTAAACCTAGCTGGATTAAATGTAATTAAAAGAAGCAGAAACACCAGGGCACAGCAACAAACTACAGTTCCCAGATTTCCATAGCATAGAGCCATGGCAATTACAATGGTGTCAAACTGGATTATTTCAGCAGTGCGGATGCAGCCCTTGACAACAAGCCCAAGAAACACACAACCTAATTATTCACAGAGCAAAAATACACACCACAACAACTATTACTACTAATGCTTGGCTGGTACAGATGGTAACAATTTGCTTGAACATGCTCAACCCTTTACAAAGCTGAGAAAGAATATCGGGTTCCGTTTAATTAAAAAATCACTTTTAATTAAATTGCACAGTCAGAAGTCCTTTGCTACAAAAAATTATGACTCCCATCATTATTTGCCCATAAATAGCCAACTCTGCAGATTAACACACAAAATGTTAATGACACGAACATTAAGTTCTAATTAAACAATGAAGTAATACATACATTATGATTTGTTGGTAGAACATATGCCCAAGTGAGACGCATTTCAATAAAACGTTGCTTTATGCTAAAGTGTCCGTTGCTCGCTTCCTCCATCCCTCCTAAAAAAATGCTCACAAAAAAAAAAATAGATATGTGCATCTACACTTTCAAACACAAAATGAAAATATATTGAGTAGGTGTTTGAAGGCGAGGCAGAACTGCCTTGCTAAACATCTGTCATGGTATAACATTAATGTGATATTTGGTTATCCCCACTGGCAGTTGTTTGCATCTCTCCTCTGTTTATCTTGCTGTATGTATTTGCAGCATGGTATTGTGGTTTGAATATTGGACTATGACTCTGGAGACAGGGTTCGAATCCCACCAGGTGACCTTTCACAAGTCACACTCTCTCAGCCTCAGAGGATGACAATGGCAGACCCCCTTTGCACAACTTGCCAAGGTTTGCTTGACGGTTGTCATAAGACAAAAACGACTTGAAGGCATACAACTTTGCAGGATACTATTAACTCTTCCTGGTTGCTTTAACCACTTCACACCACTTACCTGTCACTGCTACACATGCCAGAAGTTGTACATTTCTCCATTTACCACCTGTTTCAGTAGTACACATATCCTAGACGTCATTGAAGAACAACATCTTGGCTCTCCTCTGTGTACTGCAGGTGTGCCGTGACAAAAACAAAAACTAGGCCCAAACAGAGGTGCCAACATTCAGCACTGTCTGAGGTGCTTGACCTCAACAGCAGCTCACACACAGCAGAGTGCAGAAGCACAACCCAGTGTGCGGAATTTGGCAACAAGGCACTGACCAACCTGAAATGAGGCACAGACACAGTCGACGTCTTCCAAAGTCCTTGGAGGCTTTTATCTTCCAGTTGCAATATGTACAAAATATATACAACAAAACCTCTGACTTCCATCAACACAGACTGTAAATTATATTACAATCCACACTCACCAAACTCTCCAAACTAACACACCAATTTTTCTCTTTTTCAGAGTCCCTATATACATTACAAATCACAGGGGGTTAACAAACTGGTGTTCCTCGCCATTTACAGCCATATCATTATTTTATAACATCTTAAAGAGACATTTTACCCAACACAACATAGCGATAGGCCCATCAGCAATGGACCCATCTGACCAGCTAGATTTCAAAATGATGTGGAGAGGTGATATTGTGGACTTCTCAGTACATGCAAACATTAATGTTTCCTCGTCTGTTTTCTCATGAGCCCCACAGAAACCTGAGATGGAAGAACATTTCCGAGTTCACCTTGAATCTACAGTATTTGGAAATCATCTGGGATCTCGTGGAAGTTGTCAGACTATCTCAGCATGTTACATGGAGATAACTGTTGAAACTGTGTAAAACTCAAGGACCAATACTGCAAGAAGTTGCGTTACATATTAGACCAACCCAGAAGGGCCCGATAATAAATAAAATGATTAGCTTAAAATATGACTGCTCCACGTAGGAGTATGTTGTATTAAAAACACACTGGCAGAGTTTATACACACAGAGGTTTATCACACTAGAGGGCAAACAGGATTTAAACAGGAATTAAACAGGAAATGCCCTATGTTAAACATAAGGCATGTTAAATGCCCTATGTTAAACATAAGGCATGTTAAATGCCCTATGTTAAACACTCGCACATCTCTTTTCGGCAACAAAAAGCCTCCAAAGCCACAAAGAAAATCAAAACATCAGGAGAACAATTGCATTTATATGTGTAATCTCAGAGCCAGCGTAGTGTAGGGGTCTGAGTCTTGGACTAGGACCTGGGTTCAAATCCCTGCTTGGCCATGGAAATTCATTGCGTGCCCTTGGGCAAGTCCTACTCTTTTAACATCAGAGGAAGGCAAGCACAATTTTCCTGAAAACAAAACTGTGATAGGATTGCCTTAGAATTCCCATAAGTCAGAAATGATATGAAGGCACACAGTAACAATAAATCTATATTGCCGTCCATGCATAAGTATACACAATATTAATTTTATAATTTCCTTGAGTGAGGAACAATATTTTCTATTGACTTTATTTATTCTTCTCATTCATCTGAATCTGTTAATTGCTGCTCATCTGGTTTACAGTAAAAGGAAATATGGGTGCTTGAAATATAGATGTCAAGACTCTATTCCTTCAAGTCAGCAAAGAATTCACAGATTTTTTATAACACACATATTAAAACAGAGTACTTAATTCATGATGGTTCCTTTCAAAAGACTTTTTTTTCCACTAAAGAAAAGGAGAGACATTAATGAACAATTTCTTATTTTTATTAACCTGCCCCCCTTTATTTCATATATATATATTGATATTTCAAGGCTGCACCTGTCCCGGTTTTCATCTATGAAATGTTGGGGAGGTATGCAAGAATTGTGAGAGTTTTAGTTCACCACTAACATTGGGGATAGGACAGGTTCCTCATGCCTGTGCTTCATACTTTCAGATCTGTCTTTGCAGCCTGAAGGTTGGAAACTGCTTTTTCTCTTAAAGAGGGAAGAAAGGTTCCTAAGAGGCTTAACCCAAATCCCTGATTCCATGTTAAAACAGCAAACTAACACATCGCTGAAAATGAAGACAAAGCTCAATCTGGGTTTCTCAGAGTTTTGAAGGCCATAAATGAGAGACAGAGAGAGACGGACAGACAGAGGGATCAAATCTATCCTGAGAAGCGTCTTTCGACTAAGTGCTTCCAGGCAAAGTCTTTGGAACTTGCTGGAGTATACACAGCTGGGTTTAATATTCATTCCGCATATTTCCCATCTTTTTCTTGCCAATATATGCAATGGGCATAGAATTTATTGTCTGCTCTGGTAATGACAACGAGAAGCATGGCTTTTTTATTATTATTATTAAAGTCTCCTTTGATCAGACCTCCCATGCAGTCAACAACAAACAGCATCTCCTTGACACTTCACTGTCAACTTTCTAAATCTCAAGTGCCACGGAGATTTACAGCATTCCCGTGTGGCTTCCCATCCTCATTCGGAAGAATCAAGCCTCCGTTTTCAGCCGCCGCCACCGGCCTGTAAATAAAGATAATAGTGGAGCTGCTGCTCTCCCATCCAGCAGAACTTTATTGATAGATCTGCTTTTAGACGCTCATAATTCCAGAAGGCTGACAATAGTTTTTGAGGGACACCCTGGAATAAGTCTGAAAAACGGTCACAGTGAAATGAAATGTTCTCAGACGTTCAACTGAACATGAGCTTATTTTTTAAAAAATAAAATAAAATAAACAACAACCATGGCCAAGGCAATAATGAAGGCCTAACTGGGATGCTTACCTAGGCCAAAGATGCTGTTTGTGGCCAAGCAACATCAGAATGTGGTCAGAATGACAAATGTATTAATGAGGAACAACACACAAGATGGTGCAGCAGTTTGCTTTTGCCTCAGTCTACTGGGAAGTTCAACATACCATCCCTTCTTTTCTTTCCTCTCACTGAGTTGAGTGGAAACTACTTTTGCATTTTTAATTCAGTTTACAGCAAAGGAAGTAAGCTGCTAACAAAGGTGGAGGGGAGAGAAAGTGGGACATTTTAAAAGCAGCTGAAAAAGTGGGGAAAACTGAGGATTATTGTTTCTGCCAAATCAGAAAAGTTGGAAAGTATGATTTCAGCATGTATGTTTGTGCATATTAATCCATTTAAAGTGGATAAATAGCCACAAAAGCTCATGCTGAAATAAATCCATTAGTCTCATGGGTTGATATTAAATCCCTTATTCCCTCCCTTTTCCATTTTAAGCGGTGACAAATCAATGCAACGATTTCTTTAGAAACTACTGGAAAGTCCTCACTGTTTTGAGCCACTGTAAAATAAAACATAGTAACTGGATTGGGAAGGGGGGAGAATTGGAAATGGTCATTTTCAGTGGAAGAAATTCCACAGTCGCTCTCCAGCCACTTTGAAATCCACTCATCCAGAGCGTGGCAGATTTCTTTTAGGGGTCAATTCTGCCATTGACACAAGGAGAATTTACACATGCAAGTCCCATTACCATTAATGGAAGTTACCTACATAAATCCCCCCTTGCAATAATAGGAGGGAAAGGTCCAGTTAGTCTGCAGGCATCCTAGTTCTAATGATTACCTGTCAAATGGCCCAAAGCACAACCGTTGTCAAAGGGGGATGGGGAGGGGAGAAAAAGCTAATGTAGCAGTTTTCTGTCTACGATGGTTTGCAAGAGATAGATGAACTATTACAGGCTGACAGAAGGCATGCCATGCTTGGAAAGTAAGACAGAATCCCAATGCATATTTTGAAGTGTGAATAAGGTTGTGCTATTCAACAGTCGTCAGCATTTTAGCAGACAGAAACAACCTTCATCGGTAATACAGCATTCATTCTTTATTCATTTACAAATATGTATAAACATCTTATGAGCTGAAGATTTTGAAGGAGTATCCAACAGCAAAGCATGCGATATAACAATACACGGAATTAGAATACAGTATTTACCCCATTCATGAACACAGCAAAGGTGCAAAAATAGGCATGCTTTCAACATGCACCTAAGAATAAAAACCATTGGAGCATGTCAGTATCAGAATGAAGAATATTCCACATAGTGGAATACCTTTGGGCTACAATAGGACAGATGTCTTGAATTGAGACATCTAGAATCGAACTGGTGAAGTTGGACTCCATAATCCGTAGGGTTGCAACATTTCCTTTGACTAATTTGTTCCTTAAAAGATTAAAAAAATAGATCAAATTCTCTAAGAAAATTACATGTGTTTAATTTGAAGGCGCATGCTGTTCCTAAATACGTTTTAGATCTGAGATTTACATTCAGAAGTATCATCCCCTCGTATTGAAATATATTGTATAACTGAATCAGATTAAAATAAATGCTTGAGGTTCATCTCTTACCTCTCTGAATAATTAATTTCAATATAGTACTTCAAATCTATAGATGCCAAGTGCCTTTTAGAGAAAGAATCTCTAGTAATACAGAAGGAAATAACTCTGAGATGCATCAGTCAGAACTATTGCTTAAACAAGCTTTTGTGAGTTGAATCGACAAAAGTTCAGAAAATTGATGTACTAAAGCTACAGTCCTATACACACTTACCTGGGATGAAATAGACATGCATTTCTGAATGGCATTAACCTTTGAAAAGCAGCTAAAGGATGCTGCACTTCATAATTTCTTTAACTGAATGAGAATCCTAATAAATCCATGTACCCACTACCTTCTTCTACCTAAATATAAGTTTTAAAAATGGACTAGAGCCAATGGGGTGAAACACCTATGTATAACTCACCTAAAACACTGAATCCTCAGCTGAAGACTAACAGTTTAATAAACAGAAGTTTATTTTAGAGTTTTTTTTTAAAAAATTCAAATCTATCAAATCACTTCCAAGCAGGATAAAAAGGGTGTGAATATTGAATGAGCCCCAAGGTGCTTGAAGGATAACACTGCCGCTCATTTAAAAATTCAATTAACCTTATCTTTCTCAAACTTGATTAATAATCCTATAGATAAATTACTAGTTTTTTTTCAAAAAGCCAGAACATCTTTTGAATATATCCTCTGCAACATGCCTTATTTCTTCCATCCTCTCCAGGCAACTCTTGCTCTTCTTTCAGGATGGTTGAATTATGGAATTCAGAGATGAAGAAGAAAAAAGAAACTATACTATTTTGACACATTGATTCTAGGGCCAGGAAAGACCATATGATTCTAATCTGGAATTAGTGGCACAGTGAATGGGTGCTCAACTATCACCATGTGTGAGATTTTCATATGGTAAATGAGCAAGGAATGGAAGTCGAAGGTGCTTTGTAGACATCCAGCACAGTGTAAAATCAACAGTATGCCTCCTTTGTCCACTCGGGAAAATTGAGAACTGAATATTAGACTGTTTTAAATTTTACACTGGTACGGACACCACACAATATCTGTGCTGCAGGCATTTCATAATATGGATGCCATTTGTAGCTAGCCCATCCTGGTGTTGGACTATTTTGCATCTTTCTTGACCCAGGCCAGCATGTGTCTGGAGGGTACCAGGTTGAGGAATGTGAAGCTAGACGAAGACAAACCTTGATGTAAATAAGAGCAGAGGTAGGGCAGATGCAACCCTGGAATGGGGTGGAGAGATCAAGTTCTTCCAAGATACACAGTAGATAGTGTGGATTTTTTACCTTTCCTTTCTCCTGTAAACTTCAGTCCCTTCTGCACACACATGGAAACATACCTCTTTCCTTGCTTGGAAGGAGTGAACCATACTATTCTCTCCATCCCCTCCTTGAGGAGCATGTGACTGGCATGAGGATTTCAAGGGAAGGGAACTCTTCGCATGATCTTGTGATCTTGACACAGGTTGTTAAGTACTATAGGATCAGAGTTGGAAGATGCCACAAGGTCCATCTACTCCAACCCCCTGTAATGCAGCAAGACACAACTCAAGCACTCCTGAAAGATGCCCATCCGGCCCGTTTCAAGACCTCCAAAGAAGAGATGTCCACCACCCTCAACTTTTCTCATTCATGTATAGCTTTGGTTGTAAAAACAGGAAAAAAATCATTTGGATTTTAAAAAACAACCATCACCAGCCATTCACTTTATATAAACCAGAGAAAGCACTGATGAATGCCAAACGCTAATAAAGGTAACTCAGAATGGAGTTGATTTCTGTTGACCTAGGTGCACTGTTTTACCTCCATGCTACAAATATTTGAAATGACTGAACAAAGTACAGCAACAAGCACATACACGCACCAAGACATCATCCTGCTTCAACCTTCACAGCTATAACAAATCACTGAAATTCTCTTGCAGGCAAACTTTTAATTTTCATACAGCAGCAGTCATTTTCAAATTAAAAAAATAAATAAATAGAAAGAAATGTCCAGGTAGAATTCTTGTTGCTAAAAGGTCTTGAGAACATTTTGACTCCTGTATTGATTTTGTAAACATTCAGATATAATGGAGCTACATTCATGCTTTCTGATTTATGCATAGGAACAGCAAAAGCAAATGAAAAGAGGCTGCTCCTCCGTTATCAACCATAAACAACAGCTTAATTGCAAGCATCACAGGAAAGCGTGACATAAAAGCCAAAATGAATTTCAGACACAATGTTTGCATGGATACATTGTTTACCAGTGATACAGGCACACTTGTTTTATTATGCTGCGCAAATTTGTCGTGTTTATATAGAACAAATTGCCTTTTGAGGCTCAAAGTCATCACTGAGGGAGACACAAACTGAACAGCTCAACTGTGGGAGCCAAGAGTTAGCCATCGCAAATGGTAGATTGATCATTAATTGTATTATGCTTCATACTGAGCAGATGTATTTTACAACTTTGGCACAACAAGCTGGATTGTAGCTGGATTGTTGTCTAGGTTTTGCACAACAAAAATTTAGCCCGGCAAACTGAATTTGCCCACTAGACTCTATTTCCAAAATGTTTCATAGCATTGCATCTACACTACAGTTACTACAAGCTGTGTAGTATTGATAAACTCTCTGTTGACTCTCTAGCATGGAAACATTTCTTATTTAATTTCTCTTACATGCTTCCCTTTCATTTTTCAAAATGGTTCATCATTGATAATTATAAAGGCCAATTGCCAGCAGGTTTGTGACACTCTAGTGTAGGGATGGAATAACAGAGCTCTCCAGAGGTTTTTTTTGACTGCATTTACTAGCGGCCTTCAATAGCATAATCAATGGTAAAGGCAGATTATACTTTTTTTAAGGGGCAGTCTTGCTGTAAAGATAAAAGCTTATCTTCCAGCCCAGGGTCAGCATCCTACAAAGTTATAGGGTTGGAAGAGACCAAAAGAGCCCTTCCCCTGCCATGCAGAAAGACACAGTCAAAGCACTCCCAACATCCATCCAGTTTCTGATTAAAAACTGCCAAAGGAGGAGATCCACCACACTCTGAGGAAGGCGTTTCACTGTTGAACAGCTGTTACCATCAAAGAAGCTCTTCTCAATATTGAGATTGGTTCTCTTTTTCTGTAGTTTGAATTCACTGCCCTGTGTCCTAGCCTCTTAACCTTCCCTTCTCCAGGATAAATATACCCAGCTCCCTAAATCGCTCCTCATAGGGCATGGTTTCCAGACCTTTTGCCATGTTGGTTGCCCTCCTCTGGACATACTCCAGCTTGTCAATATCCTTCTTGAAGGGCTTCAGAATCCCAAGGAGATGGAGTGAATAACCTCAGGGAGCTGTACTGCTTTTGTTGTGAGGATCATACTTTCCCCCTGCTGTTGCAGTTTTCAGGTTATTGAGAGAAATACATTACCAAGAAGGCAGTTGGAAGTTGACCTCAGAGCACCCAGACAAAGTATTAAATTAAATTAAAAAAAGGATTTCAGGACACTTGTGAAGAATGGGAGGGGGCAAACTTTCTTTTCGGTCCCTTCCACTTGGAAGCAAACTCTGCTCCAGCCCCAAAACTGAAAACCTAGTTGTCACAGATTTCATGGGGCAATGTGTATCTTAGCACACAGTCCCCTGAAAGGAGCACTTCCACAACCCAATCCCATCACCATGGCCAATATTTGGCTAATTCCATTCCCCACTAATGAATGGTCTTTGCATATTTTTTCCACATCATGTCCTTCTGCTTACAAATCCATATTTAAGAGCTGTAGTTACAAGGTTGGTTTTTTTTTAACAAACAGTTCTTATTAAAAACGCATTTCAAATTATCCTCCATTTTAGATGTATTTGCCAAGAATAAGAGCAGAGTGAACCCTTTTCAGCTTAGTTCCTTCACTTATTTTTTAAAAAGTCACTCAAATGCTGATTCATTTGGAAAACTGTTATCTTAATCTTAAAATATATATTTCTGAAAATTCACTCTATCCCTGAGGCCCTTTACAACTCTTATGATTCTATGATCCTGTATTCCATAGGAGTGCAGTAACAGTGGCTGGAGGAATACCCACAAGACTCGATAGAACAGCTTTCTTCTTTATGCTCTTGGCACATGTGCACAAAGTACATCACGGTCATCTGAGAAATAAGACGACTACATTCAGGCCAGGATCACAGTCACATCAGGACCACATCCTATTTCTCCATCTGTATTCACACTTCGATCTGCCTAGTATGCAATTTGACCAATCAGAAGGGTGACTGATGATAAAGTCACATACGAGATTTTCTAGAGTGTTCACTTGTGCAGATGCATAGAGCAGGCGACAAAGAGATGGGGAAGAACTGGGCTCTTCAGTTTTGGGGAGATCCTGCCACAAAGGCTGTAGCAGTACAAGCTGTTAGTAACTCAAAACTTCAAGAAATAACCAGGTAAAGTGTTTCTTAAACCATAAATATCAGTAATAAATATAGCCAAATTCTTCAATAAGATTAAATGAGCGAGTTTACGTTCTAAAGAGCTACCAGACAAACATTTCCAAGAAGGCAAGAATATCTATTTTATTGTATATTTCTAGCAAGCATATGACAGCAGAGCTTCAAAGCCACTTCTGTGACATTCTGCACAGCAAGCCAAAGAAAATGGCATAATACCTGAATCCTTTCCTTCTCATGAAGATCTTCTGTGAGATCAACTAAAACCAGAATGCTGTTAGCCACTGTCTGCCCTCGAATCCATCCAAAAAGTTGTTTTCTGAGAATGCAATTGGGGGGTTTCTATCACTTTTAAAGAAAATCTGTCCAAACAAACAAACAAACAAGCAAACCATTGTGCTGCTGTTGACTTCAGTAAACGGCATGGAATGGGCGAACCTATTTACAAAACAGTAACATATATTTCCATGAGAAATAAGCCAAACATGTATTACATCTCAGCAGGTGATGGTAGACAAGATCCTGTCCCATTTCAACTCATCTTTGTAATGTCCCAAGTGAATCACATGACAAACTGTGGTTATTCTTCTGAAATGACTGAACCTTAGTCAGAGTCTATCGTGACTTGGATTTAGTTATGGCTTTGTCATCACTTCATTCCTCAGGGGGTCCTTCCTTCTCTTCGATGTTCTTCTCAGGTATATTCTCTGGCTTGTCCTCTGATGGATTACCAAATCCAGGATCCTCTGGCTGAGAACCATCTCCATCATAGATTATATCTTCTGGATTTGGAGGTGGTGGGCAAAATTCTTCCTTGGGGAACATCTCTTGAAAAATAGCTTCAGCCTATTTGGAAGGTGGAGATGGGTGGGAAAGGAAGGAAGGAAGGAAGGAAGGAATGAAGGAAGGAAGGAAAACTGTTTAGTGGTTGAAGCCACAAACTAATTCACATCTATAAAGGAACCTCCACAAGGAACAGAAGTATAGGTCATGGTTATGTATATGCGTCTAGCAGCCAGAGGACTTTTCACGAGTAAATATATCTTCTTGCAGGGTGCATATGCATATAAATGTTATTCTTTGCATTCAAATAAATGTGGTATTTCCTGTCTTATTCCTGTTACTGATGTCACACTCTACCAGGGTTATAGACAGCTGTTTTGGAGCTCCAATGATTCAGATCCAAGAATCTAGATAATGTTCCAAGACACATTATTTCTTGCCTTAGTCCTACTGTTAAAGCCTTAATACTATTATTAGTCCTGGCTAGAAGACAGCCATTGAATCAATTTGCATTGATGTATGCTGCATCTCAGCATTCAACAACTGATTCAGTAGATCTACCCTGTTTTAGACTAACCTACAGGATTTCAGCCATGATGATGATTTTTCTTTACACTCTGTCTTTTCTCCCAAACATATTAAAACAAGTACAACCCAGTGAAAAAAAATCTGAAAAGATCATCTTTAAAATAATATGAAACCAACTTGGACAAGTCACACGCTCTCAGCTTCAGGGGAAGGCAATGAAATCCTTATCTGAACAAATCTTGCAAGAAAAACCCATGATAGCTTCACCTTAGGGTCACCGTAAGTTGACTTGAAGGCACACAACAACAACAAACTTGAATTGTGTGTGGAAACATACCAGTATATTAATATTCTTGTTTCTGAGACAAGTTAGATGTTATGCATTCATCGTATGCATCCTACCTGTCTTCATACATGGAATTCAAGGGTTCCCAAAATGTCTCCTTTCCAGGCACCAATCTGATGCACACCTGCTTAGCTTCAGCAAGGTAGCTGTATCATATGCCTTTAGATCACATCCTGGGAAGCAGGAATTTTCTTTCCTTTCCAAGCAACTGCACAACAATATTACTAGCCTTTGCACTTCATACACGCTTGTTATAAAACACCAAGGAAAACAGAGTCATTTTGTATATTTTTGTCAATCTAAAGGATTAGAAACTAGAGAAAAGCACCATAGACACAATGTCACCAAAGCTGAGCATTTTTAAGCTGCCAGGAATTGAAAGGAAGAGATAGACAAAGGCTGTGCAGCATTCACAAGCAATGTAACATGGATAGTTTCACTTTGACAGCTGGCTACAAGTGTATAAAAGCATTTTAAGCCATGTCCCTCAGTCTGGGCATGCAAGGATAACTTTTGCAACGGCTGAAGCTCAGAAAGCTACAGTAACCATTAATTTTTAAATGACTCAGGCTACAGAGAATATAAGCAAGAATTTTAAGCAGCTGCAGTGTTTTTTTTTAAATAGACATTATCAATGGGCTTTTTAAGAAGAACAGCTGAGACAGCCCAAACTCTCACATCTGATCTGGATTTTCAAAGGCTAATAGTAGTCTTAATTTTGTTTTACAAGGCAATAATTTGCCAGTTAAGAGGATAAAAGAAGATCAAAGACTTCTAGGAAGCATAAGGCTTCTATGATATTAATAAATGATTTACAAAAAGAAGTACAATAGCTTGAGGCAGCTGAAGTGGAAGAGAGATTCATTTATTTCTAAAGAGGGGTTGGTTCTCAGAAACCTTCCTTGGATTAGCTTGGAGCATTTCCTGGGGTGCAGGGCTTTTTTTTCCTCCCTGGAAAAGCATTTTTCTTGGGCATGGGGAAGGTAATTTCTCTGGAAGCTTGGAAAAACTATCTTTCCATGCCCATCTCCTTGCAGCATTCTGCCCATAAAATTTAACTGAGTGAGACTGGGGTACAGCAGCTCACCTCTTCTCTAGGACTCTTGAAGGCTAGTCTTCTGTCCTCTCTTCTTGGGCTTCTACCTGTGCCCTTTCTTCATTTGGGTTTCAGTCAGTGCCATGGCTTTAGTTACAATAAATGGGGCCAGAATAAAGAATTGAGGCAGGAACTGAGTGCAGAGGATGGGAGTGCAAGGGTTAGGCTTGCAGTTTCAGAACTTTTGAAAGATCCAAACCTAACCCTGTCTGTGCTGGAGGTATCTGCATGCACAAAATTCCTTTTCCCAACTTTGTTTGGTGAGCTAGCAGTATTACAACAGTTCTAAAAGATTCAGACCTGCTGTCAATTGTATATGGAGAAAAATCCAAGATGTTTGTGTTGACTATATACTTTCCCACTTGGCTCAGGAACATGACACCTTGATGGAGCACATTTTCCTTATGTCCCTGGCTGGATTTCTAAAAGAGATAAATTGTTTTTATAGATTCTGGGACTTGTAAAGCTGACTGTTACTTAGAGGAAGAATTTAACAACAGTTGTCAATGTGAATCAGAAATACTTTGCTAGCATCATTCCCCCTGTTACCAATGTTCAGCCAAGAGCTGAAAAATCTGGAATTCCCTTACCTGTTTGACTGCACAGTCATTTCCCAAAGCACTATCTGGCCCAGAACAAACATAGATATTGGAGGGTAAGTTGTCATATGAAGCTCTGTCTATATCAGATGAGTCTCTCATGTTGAAATAGACTGACCAGAGAATCTGAGGCTTTTGTCCTTCTCCTGCTCCTTTATTTCCTGAAATGAGGAGAAAACCATTTGACTTATTAATGCTCAGATGCAAATGAGTCTTGTACAATCCAGTGAAAGAGATTAAAAAACAAACTATCTAATGTCCTGCCTAAGGATCTTCACAGTGCTGATGCCCAGAGTACAGAATTGCCTCTCTAGAGATATTTGCTTGGTATCTATTTTTGATCGTTTCAGTGTCAAATTAAAACTGCCACAAGGAGCTTAGAGGTCCCTCCTGCTAATCTTTATGTTTGTTTGTACTGCTGGTCTGTTAAATCTATTTTTAATGCATGCTAGGTGCTGTTTTGTTCCTTATGATCATTTATATGTCACTTGTCATTGTTTACAAATGTGCTATATGTATCGAAATCAAATAAACAAACAAAAATTTGGTTCAAAATAGATGTTCTGAAATGCTTGGTCCCCTTTCTTCCAGAAGGAGGAGGAGGAGGAGGAGGAAGAGGAAGAGGAATAGATTAAGACTTAAGTCATATTTCGTAGATTCTGATTTAGTTGGATCCAGACTTAGACACACAAGTGGACTTGTGGACACAACCATGCCAGGGTTGGTGTTCATTAACAAATTACTAAGAAATAAATCACTTGGTCCTGATGATTTACAGCCAGGAATTCTTGAAGTACTCTGCAAAGGCAAGTCCTGTAACTAATCTTTTATAGTTCTTTCAATAAACATAAAAATAAGAGGGAACTGGTAGAGATGGTCTCCTTAAGTGAGGGGCATTGTGCAGCCCTAAGGCCTCATAGCTGTTTTTGTGACCCTTGACCCTTTCCTAGATTAGCTCTTTTTTGGCCAAAAAAAGGTGAGTTGTAGTTCAAGAAAAGGGAACTGAAAATAAAACTGCATTACAATGCAATACAATGCAATGCAAAGCATCTGAGGAAGCAGATGGAAGTCTACGAAAGCTCATACTACCAACTTCTTTCTTTCAATGAGTCTCAAAGGTGCTACAAGATCTCACTACATACTGATTCTACAGATTAACATAGTTATATCTTTGAATTCTAAATATGCCCATGTCATACTTACTGGTATACCTTTTTTATAAATTCTTGGTGCAGCCACATCTCGATTGACTGGGTATAGTTTGGGTTACTGAGCTAAAAAGGATATTGAAGAGGTGGAAAAGGGCATAAGAGGGCACCCATCATGCCCGAGGGAGTGGAGAAATGTATCTATAAGAAAGAGCTTCAATTTTGGGAGCTGTTTAGCCTGGAAAAACGGTAAGGAGAGGCATGATAGAGGTGTATAGAATTATACACAATGCAGTGAAAGTAGATAAGGGAAAGCTTTTCTCCCTTTCTGACAATATTAGAATCTGGGGTCATCCGCTGAAACTAAATAGGAGATTCAGGACAGATAAAAGGAAGCACTTCTTCACACAGCACACAGTTAAATGGTAGAATTCACTGTTAGAAAGCGGCTGCAAACTGGATTTTAAAATGGACTGAACAAATTCATGGCGAATGAGGCCATCCTCCTAAACTGGGTGGCTATATACCAGTATCACTTCCAGTATCGGAGGCAGCGTATCTCTGGGACTGCAAGAAGGTGGGTGCAGTTGCCCTCAGTCTTGCTGGTGAGCTTATTATTTATTTAGAGTATTTACACCCCGCTCTTCAGCCACAAAGGCTCTCAGAGCAGCTTACAGATTGCTAATTTGACAGTTCCCTGCCCTCACACTTACAATCTAAAAACAAAAAAGTTTTCATTGGGCAAATAATTGACCACAATGCAAACAATAATAAAATTATAGAGCCAGAAGCGATCACAAGGGTCATCCAGTCCAACCTTCTGCCATGCAGTAACTCTCAATCAAAGCATCCCCGACAGATGGCCATCCAGCCTCTGTTTAAAGACCTCCAAAGAAGGAGATTCATCACACTCCAACAGAGTGTGTTTCACTGTCAAACAGCTCCTACTATCAGGAAGTTCCTCCTAATGTTGAGGTGGAATCTTTGTTACTGGAGCTTGCATCCATTGTTCCATGTTCTAGTCTCTGGAGCAGGAGAAAACAAGCTTGCTCCATCCTCAATATGACATCCTTCAAATACTTAAAGAAAACCTGCAAAGAAGGAGACTCCACCACACTCCAAGAGAATGTGGACTAAATATGCCTGTGGTCTGATCCAACATGACTCTTCCAGTGGGCCCTTGATATCCACTGGGGTTTGGTTCCAGAATCCCCATGGATATAAAAATCTGGGGATGCTCAAGTCCCATTCAATACAATTGCATACTGAAATGGTGCCCCTTATATAAAACAGCAAAATTGGAGCCATGAATGGCTGATTCTGTGGATAAAGAATCCATAGATAATGTGGGTTGAGTGTAATTAAGTAAGATAAGGTGTTGGCATTGACCATGAAGGCCTTGCCTAGACAGTTTAGCAGTAGTCTATCTGAGGGAGTCCCTTCTTTGAAATGCTTTTGTGCAACTGTGAAGATTGTCCTTCAAAGGATTTTCTCTGGGTACCAACAACCATCCACAGATGGTCATTTAATATGGTCACTGACTGCAATAAAGTGATTGATTGGTTGATCCCCAAACAATGATACCAGAGGTAGCTGCCAAGAACTAGCTACCCTACCCACATGACTGCCTTCTGTAGGGAGGTCCATCCAGCATCCCCATTACATTTGTTTAGATGTCAGGCTCACACCTTCATCTTCCAGCAGGTGTTTAATCTTTAATTTGTTGCTTTTATTATTAGTCTCATTGTTGGCTTTTAAAAATAGTTTAATTGGCTGCCTTATTGTTCTGGTTGTTTTAATACAGTATCCTCAGTGTTGTTTTTAAATGATTCTGAAACAGCCCAAGGGCATTTGCCATTTGTGTGGTATGTAAATCTACTATGTAAGTAAATAAATATGATCAAACTGGGTTTCAGCCCTCTCTCTGTGTTCTGTAAACTTTTTCTTTGTTAATCTTTTCCTCCATATTGTTTTGTTTCATGCTGGTGGAAGAAAGACGTGGTGCTTGACTTTATGGAAGGAGTTCTTTTTAAAATGTTATTAAAAGTTCCTACTGCTCATATTAAAAAAAAGTTACCTCTTCTTCATTTAGTCAGGAAAATGAATAGAGTCCTCTTCCTTCAGGTGACTTTGCTTCTCTGACCTGCCATGGCCCAGTGCTCACTTTATCTGGTGATTCATTTTCAATAACTCCAACAGTATTTGTTCTGACATTTTAATTAAAATACGACCACTACCTCATCTTGATGATAAAAAGGCCTATGTGTCAGTGAAAACTAGCTTCTCAGTGCCTCAATGCACCTGAGGACCCTTCTGATCACAGAGTTCCTCCAAAAGAATTTCAGGCAGCTTCCAAACAATACATCACTTCAAAACCAGATCACTTTAAGCATTAAGATTAATGTTAAGAAAGGGGGGAAAAAGGGAGAGAGGACAAGGGAACACTAAGCGGCACTCTAACCACTTTTTCATATTTTCAGATCTTTACAACACCACTTTTTTAAAAAGGTAAATTACCGGAGATATATTTGGAGCAACAGCAAATGGATTTTCAGCATTTATACCGGAGATTATAGTTTAACCTATTGTTATTTTGTATGATGGGGACTCAATGAAATTCCTAAACAATGCCTCTTCATATGAAACTGAGCAGGTATAATTCTCACTAGAGGCCTGGAGAACATCCAAAATACACAGAAACCAAGTTCTTATCTGATGCAATCAGATGTATCACATGCATTTCCAACTTTGGATTTCCTGTCCTTGGGGACCAAACATTACAGCTGGTGAATATTGATAATTTTAATTCTTAATATTAACAACGGTGGGCTTATTATTAATTTTAATGACTGGATGTTGTATTTTTGTCACTGTTCCTTTTAACTGCTTTTTAATCCAATTGTGTTTTAATATTACAATTTGTTCAATTGTACATTAAAAATGTACATCATATGCAGGGAGGAAGATGAGTTACTGTAGGGTAGGACTATGGAAAACAGGATGAAATAGACTAATGACTGTTATGAGGTCCCTTATGATTTTGCTAACTTGTTGCTAAAATGAGAGTAAACAGTCACGTCTAACTGCAGTCATGCCACAGTAAATAGAGAGTGACAAACAGATAATCAGGTGGAGGCTTTTAACCCAGCTTCTGACACTGACTGGGTATCAATCACCTTGAAAAGAAGAAAAGAGGAGATGAAAGGGAAGACTGTGAAGTGGTTTGACACATTTTATTTATTTAAAAAAATGCTTTACCTGTTTCTGTGGCTTCACTGAATAACTGCTCCACAGCAGGCTCTAAGTCTTCTTTAGCAGTTTTAACAGAAGAACAAGTTAAATGAACTAAATCTGTCAAAACAATAGAACAGAAAAGCAGTTAGGATCACTGACAACTTAGTGTCCAGTATATTTAGCATTTTTAAAGTGGACTGTAATGAATAGGAATAATGGACTGTAATGGATAGGAAAAAGCAGAGGGAGAAATCCCAGTTAATATGCATCTATTCCTTAAAATATCTAGAATTTTAAAATAAAACCTAATCAGGTATAAATCTTGGACACGATCACAGCAATATACAGCAATAGCATGTACATTTCTATACCGCTTATCAGTGAACTCAGTACTCTCTAAGTGGTTTACAATGAATAAGACAATTGCCCCCAACAAGCTGGATATTCATTTTAGCAACCTACAGAACGATGCAAGGCTGAGTTAACCTCGGAGCTCTCTGGCGTCCAACTCACAACCTTGTGGTTCCAGTACCAGAATTTAACCACTGTGCCACCAGAGCTCTTTCTTTTTTCATACAAATTAAATTATATCCTGTCCAAATCTGTGTCACCAAGAACACTTAAGACTAGAAGCTAGTTCTGTTCCATGAGAAAATAAGGTTTAGTTTAGCCTGGACATATAGATGTAAGTGTGACTTAATGCCATTTTTCTTCTTGAAAGATACTTTTAACAATAGCAATAACATTTCTGTACTGCTTATCAGTGCACTTAAGCACTCTCTAAGTGGTTTATGATCTGTAAGCCAATTGCCCCCAACAAGCTGGGTACTCATTTTAGCAATGTTAGAAGGATACAAGGATGAGTCGACCTGACTTTTAACTTGTGTATAATCAGGCTGGCTCAAGATATTTTGATTCCTGAAGTGAAGCAGAAGATGGCACTCTCATCCATGCCAAATATAGGATCTGAGTGGACTAGCAGCTGAATCTTAACTATGGTGGACAGGGAAGTTTCCTCCAACACAATTTGGGGGGGGGGGGCAGGCCACCTTAGGCTGAACAGCATAAACTACTTTAGGAATGGGGGAGAGCTGCCACCTTGACTTCAATGCCAATATCCTAATAATAAATATGATAATAATAAATCTTTCCCCCTGTCCTCAAGATTTGAGGTGGGACACAAGATATTAAAATACTGTACAAAACCCAATTAAATACACATAAACCCACAGTTAAAATACAATGCTATTACAATACATTCATAGAGTACATATACAATTAAAAAGTCATGATTTAAAAGTAATGGAGTAGGCCTGCTGGAAGAGATATATCTTTAATGCTGTTTTAAAAGCAGTCAACATTTTCACTTGTCATGTTTCTTCTGGCAGGTCATTCCACAGTCTTGGGGCAGCGGATGAAAAAGACCTCTAGGAAACCATTGCCAGTATAGTCTTGGCTGTTTAGAGAAAACATTTCGCCGAAGAACATAGCTCTCTCTATAAGCACTGTTTCATGTCCTCCTGTTCTGACAGCTATTAAACTAGGAGTTGCTGCTACTTACTGGTGTAGAGAGGCAGGTAATACAGATGTTAAAGGAGCAGTTCGTCTCAGCTCAGAGGGGGAAGAAAAACCAAGGGTGAGATCACAGCTAGAAAGCACCCTCCTTTTCCTTCCCTAGGGAGCCCACAGCCCAGAGCAGCTTCATTTTCTGTCTCCTTTCCTCCCCATAAGCAGCAGTAGTGGCTTATCAGTTGTGTGTGTGGGGTTCAGGTGGAACATTAAGTAGTAATACAAAATAGCCCCTTGTGTCTCGTCCAGAAAGAGAGGTAAGTGTGCGTAATTCACATTTACATCTCGTATATGTGTCACTAACAGAACTTCTATAACAGCACAATTATTTGCTACTTAACGGTAGGGCCAATCTGACATTTAGTGAGTTAAGGATTTTGGTGTAACAGGAGGTCTACAGGGAAAATATGTTTATGGGAAGTCAGTAACTTCCCTTTCTTATTTATTAGACTACAGCAAGACAAAATCTGCTTTTTGACAGCCATCAAAATCCTGGCTATCACAACTCCACAACACTTGCCATTAAGATTCATTCTCCATCACATGGCATTCCTGTGACATTATTCTTTTGGGATGGAAATGAGCCAAAGTTTCTTGGGATAACAGTGCTCAAGAACAATAACAGTGTGTGAAAAACCTACTCATTACATTAAAAAAAAACAACAACCCATGGTCATGTGAATCCACCCTGAACTACATTTAAAATTGCACAGAGCGTTGTAATTTAAATGCATTTCCATCCCAGGTGACAACAATTAAAACAACCCCCAGCAACAACTGAAATCAACTCAAGAGTAAAATTTCTTAACCACTATTTCAGCCATTAATATGCAAAATTAATCTTTCCCTTAAAAAAAAAAGACCTTCCATGAATAAAGTGAAAAAGGAAGTATTTCACTTATTTCCAACAAGAAAGTCTAAGCCAGAGCAAAATGTTTTGAAAATTATGCCAAGCTAAAGGTGCCACAGTGAAATCTAGAGACAGCTTCTATACCTTTAGTAAGTGTACAGAAAAGAGAATTTCAGGAGGAGTTGCTTGTTACCTGCTTGCATGACAATTAACACCTGCTAAATTTCTCTCTTCTGCAAAATTGCAGCTGGCCTGCCATAGCCATGGATTCTTTATCTACAGATTCAACCATCCACAACTTAAAAATATTATAAAAAAATAGAAATTCCAAAATGATTTTGTCATTTTATATAAGGGTCGCCATTTTATTATGGCACTGTATATAATGAGACTTGAACATCCATGGATTTTGGTATTCATGAAGGGTCCTGGAACCAAATCCCAGCGGATACCAAGGGCCAGCTGTACTGAAGGTATAGAAACCATCTTCATTTTTCAGCCTGGCTATCCCAAGTCTGGCCATTGCCACCCAATGCTGTATCAATGTCCAGGTTGAACTACTATTATGTGTTGCACATGGGACAGACTTTGAAGACTATTCAGAAGCTAGAATTAGTTTAGTGTAAATGCTATTGTGGAACATTTTGATGGGAGATTTATTAGTCAGGACATAGGTCATCACTTTTAACATGACTTCCTTGGCATCCTGCCTCTGTCTGGGTATGGTACTAACTGTGAGTTATCATCCTTGAAATCTAACATGGCTCTCAATCTAAGTATTTTTCTTAAAAAATCCTCTCTCTCTTCTACAAGTGAACTTGCTGCTCACCAGATAGGATCATTATCAAAGATCCTTTTCCAGGTGCCTGTACTATCAGAGGTAAGGCAGATAGCAACTGAAAAAAAGATTTGTCTGTGATCATGCCCCAAAGATGGCAATGCCTCCCCCTAAGGCAATTTGTATTTGTCTAGAGTTGATTTTAATGGGCTTCAGTGACAGGCCACAATTACCGGTCCTTTTTTAAAATTATACTGGTTTAATTGTATTCTTCTTTTAAAATGTGAGCTACTCAGAGTCCCAGTTTTTTGGGGTAAGCAAGATATTATTATTATTATTATTATTATTATTATTATTATCATTACCTTCCCCTGCCCTTTTACATGACAAGCAAATAAATAAATAAATAAATAAATAATCCCAGACAAAAAAATTAAGTACACTTTGACCACAACCCAAAATTAGCCCAAACTCTTGACTTTAGGTGACATTTCTTTCTTTTTAACTGTTATAACAATTTCATTGATTTTTTGTTTGTTTGTGTGTTTAGATAATGTATTTTAAAGTTTAAGTCTTATCGTTGTTTATTATAAACTATTCCTCCAATGTGTCCCTGAGAATTTTAAGTTATAAAAAGATGAGGAAGAAAAGTTTCAAACATATAAATAAGCAAATAAATCAGTGGGAAGGGAGAAGTAGATGGAGACGAAAGTGATAGATTTTGTTTCCATGCAATGTATTTTCTATTTAAACAGCTGTCATTAAATCCCACTTTCCAGTTACCTGATTACCTCTGAATCGACTGTTATGAGTCGAAGTCTGACTGGTGCATATTTTAAAAATTATATTTAATTTACTTGGCTCTAGCTGCATCAGTTACCAGTGGTTGCCAAGTTCTGCCTATGAGTCGTTCTTCCAGCATGGCAAGGACAGCAAATATGCTTTAACAATTCCATCATTGTACAAGGTAAAGAGAAGGAGTTTGGTTACCCACAGCTGATTATGTGGCTGGTATCTATGTTGTGTGATCCAAGATAAGATGTAACCAAGGTCAGGTGGGAATGAGACCCAAGAATAGATATATCTGTTTACTCAGAATTACAGAAAACGTAAGATCAGTCAACACCCTTTTCCTTGACAGGCAAAAACAACAACAACAACAACAACACAAAAAAAATTGAATACACTTTGCCCAAAATCCAGATATAATTATAGGGCTAATGGTTCTATGTAGATTAGTGGGGAAAACTGACTATATGGTTATCAGAACTGCCCAACCAGTTTGGCAAGTGGCCATGCCGAAATGAACCATCTCAGAATAACCACATAAATGTCTGGGTGGGAAGAAAACGTCTCTGATCAGGGATGGACAAGGAGGCTTCTGCTTCCTTCCAAAATAAATTTGGAGCCCTTCAATTATCCTACAGAACAATGAAATCCTTCCCTTTCTATGTCGGATGCAGCCATTCAGGGTGAAACCATTCCCCTCTCAATTCGCAAAGGGAGATAAAGAAGGAAAGCTAAATTTGCACAGTGGAATGTACTTATAGTGCATCCAGCAGTACCTCCTTTACTCTTGCTCACCCTTCTTTCTAAACTGGAGGGGACACAACCAGCATCACCAGCTAGGCAATGTCTAAGGCCACAGGGTTGAGTTACCTCTCTCATGTTCCTCTATGCACAAGTGACACTGGCTGAGATCGTGAGCATCCTAGTTCCGCCTCCATGATCTCAAATGGCAAGAGATGCCACAAGGGTAGGGATGTTGTTAGAACAGCTTTGCAAATAATCTCAACCTAATTACTAGCCGGCAAAAATGTTTGCTAGTCTGCCAATGGAGGAGAGAGATGGAGAAATCTGTCCCCTTTGCAGCAGCTGCCTGAATTTTAATCCTGGATACAGAGGAAGGACTCCATCCTTTCTCTGATAGCCTGCTCATTCACTTGCACAGAGTTTCTTATGACAAGATCATCTTTAAATTTCAAGGCTATGTTAGCATCTACTGCAATATATGGGGAATAGAACACAAGGTAGTGGCTAAATGGAATTCTCCTATCTTCCAAGGAACTGGCGGTGGTACTGGAACAGGTCCCCTGTCCTGTCCTTCCAAAGCAAGAACTGGAAGAGTGAATGAGAAAAATGGAGGCACCATGCTGCTCACCCGGTCAAAGAAAATGGAGTGGGAGCATTTGTCATGACAAGTATATTTATTTGACTTCTCTCAATACCCTGCCTATAAGATATATCAGAAAGAACAACCCAAGTGTATGAACTCCAAGGCCTGATGGATATTTGAATACAGGAATCACTCAGAGTTTGGGGAAGTTATATTTGGTGACAACAAGTCTCAGAACCCTCCAGCTATGTGCTTGAGAAATTCTGGTACTGGCAATCCAAACAAAGAACTTTCCCAAACTCCAAATCTCTTCTATCCAAACTGAATGCTATGTTCAGGACAGCACAACTACAGCCACATGTGTTAAGTCAAAGCAACTTGCCCGTAAAATGGAAGGATATATTAAAATGTGGGGGGGAATATTTTGAAAGTAGTCGTAACCAGATGGGGCAAACAGGGCACAAAGGAATGTGATGGGGTTTACCCTCCATTTGGCAATGCAGCTGCTTACTTATTCACTAGAATAAAAGCAGAGCATTAAAATCTCACAGATTGGGGCTTCCTGTGGTGCCTTATAATAGAGTTTTTAAAGATTCAGATAACCATCTGTCATTTTAATGAATGAGCATTTGCCGTCCAATTGACCTGAAGTGTAAATACATAATTATAACCTTTTTACAAAAGCTTATTAAAGTTATTTTTAATAATGATGCACAGAAAACAACAACAGCCCTACAAATGTGCAAAGCAACAATGGCAGCGACTTCTCAAACTAAAGGAAAACTTTCCAGATTGCAATGTTTGTGCCGGGCCTCATTTTAAAATAAATGGTTCCATTCATGGGTTTTCTGAGTCAGGACAGCATGGGAAATTCACACTGTGTCTCTCAGCTCCTGATACCAAGTCAGAGTCCCGCTGTTTCCTGACACTAAGGACCACTGATACAAGTCTGCAACCAGAGATGGCTTAACAAAGGCCTGGAGCCAAGCCCGAGGGGAGGACCGTCAGCCTCTGCAAACATGTACAGGACAGCACATCTGCTGAAAGATATGAAACTTGAAGCTCATTTTCCATATCGATGTTTGCCACAAGGAACAAGGAACACGCACAGTGGAATCGGGACTCTCTTTGCCTCACTCAGGTCCAGTTGCAGCCAAAAACGTGGTCCAGACCTTTGCTTGGGTCTTGTGAAGCAGGTTCTTAGCGTACACTGGAGAATTCAGAAGGAAACTGGGCAGACATTTCTGGAGGAAGGAGCAGCATCCAGCAGAAGTACACTGCAAAATAAATCAACCTCACATACAACCAAATGAGGGTTGTAAATTTTCACTATTTTGTCCTCCTATGCTAGGATTGACAATTATAGTAGTTTTTCCCCACTATGGAAGAGAATGAATATGCCTCTGACATACTGTCCCCATATTTGAATATCTCAAAGTGTGATGGAGGAATTGTTCAGCATAGAGAAACATGTGAGGTTTTGCACACAAAAACCCCAACTATTTTTTACACGAAAAAAAAAATCTTGCATAGGAAAGGGTCTTTGAACAAAATAGTGGGTTTTTCTCCTACATAGGTTTCTTCTGTATAGGAAACTGTTTTCTGCACAGAATTGCACACATAATATGTATGATAATAATAATCATCATCACATGTGTTGTGTTTTTCTAAATAGAATAATTCCTTCCCAACATTCCAGAATGTCAGGATGTTACTGTTTCTGACTTACTGCGACCATATCATGGGATTTTCTTGGCAACATTTGTTCAGAGAGAGGTTGCCTTTGCCCTTCTTTGAGGCTGAGATAGTATGACTTGCCCATGGCTGAGCAAGGAGTCGAACCCGGGTCTCCAGAATCACAGTACAACACTCAAGCCACACTACACTACACCATACCAATAAGAAAATTGTACAAGATTCTTGCCCATCTATTATTCATCCTGGTGAGGTTTCACAACCATTGGGAACCTGTTTTTGACCTGGGAACAAGTAACAATGAATATTTGTTCCATTCTTAGACCAAACACTATGAATCAAATTTGTACTTTAAAATTTACCAAAATTGCTGCTTCAGGTGCTTTAAAAAAATGGCTGCCTCAGGTGCTTTCAGCCTCAGGTGTTTTGAACAAAATGGCTGCCTCAGGTGCTTTCAGCCTCAGGTGCTTTCAACAAAATTGCTGCTTCAGGTGATTTCAACAAAATGGTTGCCTCAGGTGCTTTCAACAAAATGGCTGCCTCAGGTGCTTTCAGCCTCAGGTGCTTTCAGCCTCAGGTGCTTTCAACAAAATGGCTGCTTCAGGCACTTTCAGCCTCAGGTGCTTTCAACAAAATGGCTGCCTCAGGTATTTTCAGCCTCAAGTGCTTTGAACAAAATGGCTGCCTCATGTGCTTTCAGCCTCAGGTGCTTTCAACAAAATGGCTGCTTCAGGCACTTTCAGCCTCAGGTGCTTTCAACAAAATGGCTGCCTCAGGTGATTTCAACAAAATGGCTGCCTCAGGTGCTTTCAACAAAAGCGCAATCTCAGGTGCTTTCAGCCTCAGGTGCTTTCAACAAAATGGCTGCCTCAGGTGCTTTCAGCCTGAGCTGTTTTCAACAAAATGGCTGTCTCATGTGTTTTTAGCCTCAGGTGCTTTCAACAAAATGGCTGCCTCAGGTGCTTTCAACAAAATGGCTGCCTCAGGTGCTTTCAACAAAATGGCTGCCTCAGGTGCTTTCAGCCTGAGGTGCTTTCAACAAAATGGCTGTCTCATGTGTTTTTAGCCTCAGGTGCTTTCAACAAAATGGCTGCCTCAGGTGTTTTCAATAAAATGGTTGCCTCAGGTTCTTTCAACAAACTGGCTATCTCAGATGCTTTCAACAAAATGGCTGCCTCGGGTGCTTTCAAGCCTCAGGTGCTTTGAACAAAATGGTTGCCTCAGGTGCTTTCAGCCTCAGGTGTTTTCAACAAAATGGCTGCTTCATGCGCTTTCAGCCTCAGGTGTTTTCAACAAAATGGCTGCCTCGGGTGTTTTCAGCCTCAGGTGATTTTTTTTTAATTTTTAAAAACTTTATTGTATAAAACATATAAAAAACATGTAACAGCATACCAAACCATACACAAATCAACATTTATACTAACTAACACATTGTAGAACCCCACCACCATCTTACATACGACTAAACCTACATACAACTTGTAACTTCCTTATTAAGTGAATACTACTGAAGAGTCTTATATTATATATTTTACCTCTTAACACGTGTTCAAATTAATATTGTTCTACATAATCATCAAATTATACCCACTGTACTTTGGTATTTATCATTCCCCATTGACTATCTTCCCAGTTTTGTTTTTCTTTGTTTTTCAAATACTGAACTAAAGGATGCCAATCTTTTTTGAACTTTTCCATTGTTTTTTTTCTGTAATATCTGAGTCAGTTTATCTATTTCCATATAATCTATAATTTTTTAACCAGTCCTTTATTTCTGGTATTTTCCTTTCTTTCTATTTAGCTGCATACACCAGTCTTGCCGCTGTCGTCATATAAAATAGCAATCTTCCAAAATTCTTTTCTACTTCTTGCTCCTGGTTTATGCTTAGCAAATACCTTTTAGGATCTTTGCATAATTTTATTTGTAATATTTCTTAACAGATGGAGGGCTATGGAGAGTGGTGCAAAGAAGAGACTCTACACTGGTGGACAATGATTACAACTCCCATAGTCACTTACCACTAGACACACTTCCTAGAGCTGTAAAACAAAAGCGCCTAGAGAGAGACAACTGCACACCTGCAGACACAAAGGAATTGATGCCAGCAGGTTATACTGGCCACTCATCCTTGAAAGTGTGTGTAATGTGTGCCTTGATTTTAGCATCTTCTTTCCACACCAGTTTAAGCTACCAAATATGCCTGGTTGCAGTTTTATGTTTCTATGGGCTAGTGATGTAGGGTACTCTTCTTTCCTATTGAGAGTAGAAAATTATTTATGATGAATAGTTCCAGCAATATCAGATCAGTTCAAATGAGAAAGGACAGTTAAAAGATACTTTAGCCACTACCTTTCTTGCTTTACAAAGACCAGAAGAACAAAGTCAAAGCAACAAATACTCACATGTATTTTTCATGCATGTCATGGCTGAAGAACAGAGTTCTATGAGGCAAATGGGTGGCTGACCTACTTTCATAGGTGGGATGGTCAAAATGGAAATCTAGAATGGAGAAAGAATGGATTACCTGAGGAGCTCATTTAGTACATTTGGACATGCAAAGATACAAGGTCTTTTGGGTCTCTCTAGCATGTTTTTCAAATTTTAAACTAGTGTATACCAAAACACTACTCAGAACATGCATCTTTTTTATTTATTTAACCCAGCAGGATTTGTCCCTGATGCATAATGGGACACAATGGCATTACCATTATGCATACTGGAAAAACTCATCATTTCCTTTTCATTTTAATCCATTTTAAAGGAGGAAAAAAGCATGACCAACTTAATCTGGGTCCAATCCATGAATTGTACTTATTCTCAAGAGTTAAATTCATTTGTCAAGTGATTACCTTTGGTGGTCATTTGTTTGAATCCTGAGTATTTCAATACTAAAGTCTTCCTGTTGCAAATAGCAGCTGTTCAAGGGGAATTACAAATCAGTATTGAATAGAGGGTCTCACCTGTTGATCTGAGCCTGATTTCAGTATCGATCCATCAGTAATGAGAATTGCTCGGGAGATTTGCCTGTAAGTAAATAAATGAGCCACAATGAAACAAAAAAAGAGGGAAGCCATATCGATTCAGACTTTTTCAACAAGGAACACTATTTATTATAATGAGAAGCTAATATTTCACTCTTACTAGCCTTGTGAGGGATCTCTGGGTTCCTCTCATGCTTTTGCCTAAGCCGGAGGGACCCCTTGAGAAAAAAGATTCCACTTCAACAACAGGATGAACCTCCTGACAGTAAGAGCTGTTTGAAAGTGGAACACGCTCCCTTGAAGGGTGGTGCATTTTCCTTCCTTGAAAGTTTTTAAACAGAGGCTTGGTAGCCATCTGTCAGGGGTGCTTTGATTGTGTATTCCTGCATAGCAGGTGATTGGTCTGGATGGTCCTTGAGGTCTCTTCCAACTCTATGATTTTATGATTTAAAGAACTTGCAACCACCATTCATTGATATGAATCCTTCCTCTTTAGCAACACAAAGGGACACTGCTAGGATTCCACTAGCACTTCCCATCTTTGATGTTGCAGAATCGCTTCTGCTGCTGAGGGTCAAGCCAATGGTTTATTTGGCCCCGTCTCACCTCCCTCTTTATCTCAATGGCCAATACTAGATGCTCCATTTCCCAAGGCTGAGCCAAGGCATATGAAAAAGAGCATGAAAGAGTTGAAGTATATAGTCTCTAACATCTGACAGATACAAATCAGGATATGTATACCCAAGAAACACCAGGGTGTGATCAAAATGGCAAAAGGTATTGTCAAGGAATGACATATGAACAAGAAGAGGCTGCAGTGCTTCTCTCCTCCTTCTGCTGAATTAATAGAATGCAAACTATTTTTGCAGTTTGGAATGAGTTTGCAGCAACTGAAATAAACTGATGACAAAGAAATAAGTAGGAGACGAAGAGAGAAACTGGGACATTATTAAATCAGATGAAAAAGTGGAACAACAGAGGGTTAATTGGGACTATTCCTGCCAAATCAAAGAGGTGAAGAGTATGCTGAATGAGAGATCTCTCAAGAGCAATTAAAGAAGCTAGTTGTTAATAACAAAATCCAACACTGTTAAAATATAATCCAAGCAGTAGCAATGTTAGATTTGAGGAGCGCTGGATAAAGCCATCCAAGATACAGAATGTTATCCTACCAGCACTCATTTAGAGATGGTGTCATCATATCACTATGTTCATTTTTCTTAAAAGTAATTTTCAAAGCTCTGTCATATTTTCTTGTTACCCACCATGCACGGAAAGAAGCAGCTAGAGTATCAATTCCTTTTTCATCTCATCAAAATAACGTGTGAAGCTGCCCAAAGTTCAAGTGAAAACTTAACTTTCTGTGAACTGACACACTGAACTGCAAGTAAAAAGAAGGGGGACGGATCACCCTTATAATTACCTTGCTTTTGGTTATATTGCCTTGTGAAGCATCTAGTATTGGCTATTGAGAGAAAGAAGGAGAGGAGACTGGGCCAAACAGACCATTGGTTTGACCCTCTGCAGCACTATGGCAGCCTTTTAATGTTCTCAAACCACTATTAACAGGCTAATAATTGCCTCAGCAAAGGTTAATGGTCTAAATGAAGCAAAGTCAGGGAGCAGGGCTGAGGTGGGAGTGTGGGTGTAAAATACAGGATGATCCATGCATCAAGACACATCCGAGATATTCTCCTGGGCTACTTGTCCTGCATCGGAACAAGGACACAAAAGCCACATAGAACACTGATGTGATATAAAAAGACAATGATACACAAGGGAGGGAGGTGACAGATATAGGATCTTGATTGGAAAAACAACAGATGACTATTCCCTGGTTACATTCCTCACAAAATACTGGTATTTGTTTCCTCTCCAGGTAAGAGAAAATTGGGTTTTGAACATAGAGGACCAAACCAGATGATATGTGGGAGATTGGATTTCCTGATGTCTTTTTCAAAGTTGAAAATCAGCTGCCAAAAAGGGTGGAGGAGAGAGTATTTAACCTTTCTACCACTCCGTTTCACTGGCTGAAATTGCAGGAATGCACACACCAATAGCCTCACTGAGAGGGGAAAAAATGCCTCACTGAGAGGGGAAAAAACAGCTATGCTATGAATATTTACCTCATCACCTTAAATCACATCCCTGCGAAAAGCAGTCCAGAGCAAGCTATGTGTATGTAAGTTTATCTGGGAAAATGGCATGTGGGAAAGGCAGGGTTCAACTGCCTTCCATTTTCCTGTGTGGCTCCCCACTTTGCTTATGCTTTGAGAAAGGCATCAGGACACCAATCACCTATGTTATGTCTTGGCTCGGCTACAACCTTTGTGTGAACACTCAAATACAAGCTGAGTCTCATGTGATGTGGCCTTATCCACATGCAGTTCCCTTACAGCAGTGCTACTGCAAGCGGCGATCTGTGGACCAGCACCAGTCCCTAAGCCACTGGCTGCTGGTACAAGGCAAAGTTCCAGGAAAGAAAGAAATAACTGCACCCAATGGGCACAATTTAGCATCAGTCCCTTGTACACTGGAAAAGAATAACTGTAGCCCCCCGTATCATATAGCCTGAGAAGCACTGCCTTAGAAGATGAATGAGAATTTAATATTGTAATGAGCTTTGTTTTAAGAAGAGCTTAGCAAATTACTTTTTGGGCTACAACTCCCAGAATCCCCCCAGCATGGCAACAGTACCAGAAGTGGGAATTTTGAGAGCCATAGTCTAAAAAGTGGAACATTGCCAAGCCAGGGATTCAAGGCAGACACCAGGTGGTTCTTACAATACAATTGTGCCTGACTTTTAAAGGTGAGCACACAGCACATAACACAGAAGGAAGTGCCACATCTCACATGAATACCAGTGGAAGGAATGGAATAGTCAGTGCTTACACTGCACTAATTTTACCACAATCCAAATGGCTGAATGTGAGAACTGCTGAGGCAGGATGGGCAGTTGAAGTCTTTATGGGTGACAAGATCAACTCTGTTGATCTCAACAAATTACACTGACTTCTGGTTAATGATGATGATGCTTCCATGTGGACATCGACAAGAGATGCTGTTAGTTATTTTCCCCTCCTTCATTGAAACCTACCTGTAAGACACATGTGCACATATTTCCTCTGAAAGGTAACTGTCTTCCACAACAAAGTAGTTGGCACTTATTCTCTGACCAAAATGATCTATAACAGCTTTACACCTTTTAAAAAAGAAGACAAAAAGACATGGCACAATTAGTAAAACATCATTTTACTATTAGTCATATTTATGAAGAGCCCAAGTCTTTCTCTCAAAGCTTCTCCTCTTGCTTTAGGCAGTGGGAAGACAAGTAGGCTTTATGGACAGCAGCACAGATTGCACAAAGCATCTGGTGTTACTCTTCACAGAGCCAGGAAAGCCCAAATACCTGGCTCCGGTGCTGAAGATCTTTCCTCATAGCCAGACATTGGGGGAAAGGTGTACTGGGAGATCAACTTGTCACAACAAACACAGACACCTGCCCAGGGCACCCCATGCACAAGGCCTTCCTCCAAGGATCCCTTAAAGCAAAGCATTTGGAGCAGGACCAACTCTAAAAACCTGAATGCCAGTTGTTACTCTATTGCAAGTCTACATGTGAGTTATCATCAGTAAAAGGTCCTTTCTGGATTCTTCCATCATTTGAGATAAGGTGAAGAGCAAATGGTGAGCCTCCCTTCTAGTGAGCCAACATCTGTGGTGGCTCTGGAATTAATGTGCTATCTTTTAGTTACCAGGTAACAATAATTTTGATCATCTAGGCCTTTCAAATTTTAAAAACATGTGTCATTTTAAATTTACACTTTTTATTGGGTTTTGTGTGATACTGTACCCTTGTAACCTCCACTGTCCGGTAGAAGGCTGGAACATGAACACAGAAATATAGAAGAGACCTATAACAAAATACTGCAGGGGAGAACATTTGCAAGCAGGGCCCTCCTCTTCCCTTAAAATTTGCCTCCCACTCAGTTTTCTGTTTTTCTTCTCTAGTCAATCAGTATTCACGGTTATTGAACAATTTCTGTCCTCGACAGAGTGTTTTCTGTTTCTTCCCTAAGCTTTATTCTCATGATTTCTTGTACTGCTGCAAACTTGAAATGGTGCTGAGATCTCCCTCTTGTGTCTGGATTGTGCTGTTTTTGCTACACAAGCAAATATGATCATTAAAATAAATTATATTAGTTAAAGGCAATGATCAAGAAACTGAATTGAATAGAAAACTGGAGACATGCAGGGCATCTATGCCACTTGCAATGCAAAGTATTCTTCTTATTTACCCATGCCAATCTGGATTCATTCTAAAGTTGCTCCCATTCAAACGCTGCTAACAAAACAAGCTGATCCAGCTGGCACGGAGCGTATCTAATTATAACCTTTTCTATTGTTTGTGAAACAATTTCTCCCATCTCTCTGAACATTCTGGTGGGAGGGGGGAAAAGGTTGATTAAATGTCACATTGAGCATTCCAAAGGAAGCTCTCTCTCACTCACACACAAAGCAGACAACTCTCTTTTTATTATTATTTTCCTGACTTGTTATGGCTAACAATTCAGCCATTTGTGACAATTTTACCCCAAAACCAGAGGCAGAGAGAGAATGCACACATGCCTTTTAATATCAGTTTCTACTTTTCCGTCAAAAAAAGGATGATCAGCAGAAGAATTCTTTCAAGTGCCACGTTCAAATAAGGAAAACACTTATGCAATGACATTATCAGGTCTCTGTCATCTGATATGTGTTAGGACAATGAATCACACAGAACCCTCCATTGACCTTCTTCAATGTGTCTAGATAAAAGGATGAAAATTAGAATCCATCTCCTTGCCAAGTGCCACCAGTTATAAATGTACTTTATAGGGCTCATTATCCAAACTAATGGACTAAGGGCGACATCCTTGAAATGGACTTACCAGCACTGACAAAGCCAGTATGCAATATTTCAGGAAAGATATGTAAATTACAGTGTTTGCTATATCTTTTTTTATTATGGAAATATAAATTTACATTTGTCACATCTTTTCAGTTGGGGGCCGGGACTGTTTCACTGAAAACACACTTAAAACTGTACTCCAAGTAAAACACGAGCAATTATTTTTAATGTAAGTCCTGCTCAAAATATACAGATGTAAATTAAAATACCTTAAATCTTATCAAGTGAAGCTGCATAAGCAAGATTTACATGGCATAAAGGAACAGTGAAGCAAAATTAAAAAAGGAAAGTAAGCTAATAGGGAGGGAAATTCAATTTTCATCCCCCTAAAGGCAAAAGTCATGAAGGGATTCTCATTTGTGAAGAAAGCTGAGAACAAATTTGATGGGCATCCAAAAGCATTAGGAAAAAAACTCCTTATTTTAACTAAAAGAGGTATCTGTAAATTTTGCTTTTCTTTTGCTTTTCCCCCTCAGCATTCTTTTTTCAGGATATAAAAGTAGAAACACACACTTGGTGGAGGACATAAACATCATCTATAACAATTCAGAGCTCTATGACTTGGAGAGATAAATATGAGACGGAGACACTTCAGCCTATAAACTGTCCTCCAGCAACTATGTGCCTGACTCAACAGTTTCTTATGACCATGGAAATTCCAACAGAGAAAGCTGCCTTACCCTGAGTCAAATCACTGGCCCAGCAAATTCAGCACTGTCTGCACCAGTATCCCCCAACTTAATGCTCTCCACATGTGTTAAACTACAGCTTCCTTGAATCCCAACTAGCTAGTTGGGGATCATGAAAGTTGTAGCCTAGTGCCTCTTGGGGATTATGGGAGAATAGAACAGAGTGGCACTGTTACTTTCCCCAACCTAGATAGTACATCCTTATTGATGCAGCTTAGGATCATATTGGCTTTTTTAGCTGTTGCCATTTTATTGCTGACTTGTGTTGAGCCAGTAGTCCACTAAGACTCCTAGATCCCTTCCATATGTACTGTTATCAAGCCAGGTGTCATCCATCCCATACCTGGGCCTTCTCTTTTTTTTGTCTCAGTGTAGTATCTTACATTTTCCCCCTCTTGAAATTCATTTTGTTAGTTTGGGCCTGACTCTTTAATTTGTTAAAATCATTATGAATTCTGATCCTATGTTCTGGGGTATTAGCCACCCCTGCTAATTTGGTGTCATCTGCAAAGTTGATAACCATAAGAATAGTTGGATTACAATGACTGGCAGAGGATCTTCAGAGTTTTGGGGAAGGAGCTTCTTTTATCCCTACCTGGAGATGTTCGAGATTGCACCTGGAATATTTTGCATGCATATCAGATACTCTCTAATGCTTCCCAGTGTGCCCAGTAAAGGCTTTCACCCTCATGTCAATAGAAGAAGCATTTGCATGTGTACATTGTGTTCCTGTCCGCAGGTTTATTGTTTATTACTGTAGATTAATATACCAATATGGTCAGTTGTAATTTGGATGTAGGTTCCCATCAAAGGTACGTAAATATGGTAAAAGAGAATCGTGTATACAGTTCTTCACTCTTTAGTTTTACACTGCTCTCAGTAAAGGAAAGAAATTGAGATTTTAAAACATGTGAATGTAGGAGAAAGTGAAACTGATAGAACTCTCCTTCTCTTGTACTTATCTCACTTGCTTCTGCACCTTTCCTTCGCACCCTCTGTCTCATTTAGTAAAACAGAAAAACCTGCTGTCTCACAATAGGAAATATTAGAAGCAGAGGAAATGTATCACACGGAACTGTTATCATGCAGGCTAATCTGTATGATTTCTTTAGCAGGATAGCAGGGATGGGAGAGATGAAGGGACAGAGAGAGAGAACTCTTTGGAGCTCCAAAACTGGCTGTGTGGGTCAGAAGAAGAAAGAAGTGGTGGGGGGAATGGATTCTTAGAATAAAATAGGAATGAGTGGGGGGAAAGATTTGTTTGTTTAGGGACTAAGCATGTCAGGCAACTAGGGTGTTTCAAAAAGTCGGGATTTTTTAGGCCTGGAAGGTAGATGTTCCTCTCATTGGACCTGTATGTAAAGAAAGTGTTTGGGGTCTTTCTGGTGGGTGGAGTACACTGTAACTATCTTCAGCAACTTCTCCTTCAGAGTCATATTCAAAGACATAGCTGTGTCAGTCAGTATCAGCATACAATGGGATCTTGTAGCACCTGACAGAAACAGCACAAACTTTTGTAGATTTAATTTCCTTTTCTCTTTGGTTCCTCTTTTCCCCCATCCATCCTTTCCCCCCACAAACTTTTAATTATCCACCTAAGGTAAGATAGGCGAATAAAACAATTGGTTTGTTAGATTATCTAACTGAAGATGCCACAGAATGAATTTGGGAACACTGGGTCTTTCATGCAAGTCATGTGCTCTGCCATGGATATTTGCAGATCACAGTTCTTGATTGGCAGTGAGAAAGCAGAAAGGATGCAATGAATGATTCAGCTGTGCAGAAAATTTGTCTCAGAGACTCAAAAATTTCAGTTAAGGATTTTCCACTCCTGATTTGCTGACTAATCTTTGTAGCTATCCACTTATTCCTTTATTTCGGATGGATCTGTGCTATGAAGCTGAAATTAAACAAACAAACAAACAAATACTCCTTATTAGCTTTAAAAATGAGATACTGGAAGAATGATTGTAGTATACGTATTGGAAAGGGATGGAGAAATAAAAGAGATTATGACACCTTGTGATTTGTGAGAGTCTTTCCCAACCTGACAGTTCCATGAACAGTTGGAACCTCACTTTTCCCAGGCAATAATCCTGTAATAGGCTTTTTTACCTGGAAAAAAGTATGGGTTGGAGTAAGGCAATTTTAAAAGGATTAAAAAAATATCGATGGAGAAAACAACAAAATAGCTTCCCTAAGGTCAGCACTGACAACCTGTCTGCCATCTTCTATAGGTCTCATAGTTTGGCCAACAGTGACTGAGACATTAATGAATTAACTAACAATAACTTATTCAATTAATTATTTAAATAACAGTGTTTGCAGTAATGAATTAATTTTACAATTTGCAACATTTAACATTATTGAATCAATTTGATACCTGCTATTCCAAGGTCTAGGATGTTTTTAAACATGTTTTTTTAGAAATGCCACTATTTAGTTGATTTAGTTACTAGCAGGGGGTGTTTTGAGTTAATACAGGTATATGCCAGTATTTTTGGCCTACACTTTTGCCTGGGATTTAGCCTTGTGAACTTATCTGAAACTGAATTTTAGACCTACAATATGCAATAAATGATTATTACTGAGAGACTGTGAAGCAAAACATAGTTCATGGGGTGGTCTTGCTTATTAAGAGAACAATACAATATGAGTGTCTTGTAGCATATCAAAAACTCTTAAAAGAGCATTTTACCCTATGTTCAGTCCATGCAGGAAACGTACCAAAACTTTTTTGTTTCACCTGTAATACTAACAAATGTTATTTGGCATTAAGTTTTCATATACTACAGCCCGAAGTTAGATTTCACTAAATAAAATGTGTTAGCATTTAAAGTGCCACAAGATTCTTTGCCCATTCAGATGTGTGGATTCAGTAGCAACAAAACTATGGCCGATTTAGTTCTAACTTTATAAAGTTGCCCAGAGGCTTGATACTGTTGTAAAAAGAATTCATCCTAGGGTAAGAGGGCAGCATAGTTTATGACAACAATCTACCTAAAAACTCATTAAAGTCCTTTCTCTTAGAGTGACATGCATTATCAGCAAAGATTAATCTGATGAGTCTTTAGGTGAGCTTCATTTTTAAAAATGCAATAACAGAGGGCTTTGTTGTCATCTGATGAAAATCAATTAGAGTAGGTAAGGCCACAAGGAAAACTAACATCACTCATCACCAGACCCCCGGCAACTGAAATGATTTGTCTTCCAAGCTTGGGTGATCAGGAGACTGCAGTAATATCACAGGGAAATTAATTTAGTTTCTATATTCTAAACCCACTTTCCTTGTTCTGGAGGACCTATACACAAATTACTTTTAATCAAGGTTGATGTGTTATTAATACCAAGGAAGATCTTTGAAGAACCATTTTTAAAAAATTGACTCCGGCATTTTTCATCTTGTGGTTTCATGTATTTAAAGAGGAGAAAAGGTTACTTCTTGCAGTCCTTACCTTCTCGTTTCTTTGTCCACAACAAGGCACTGGACAGAGTGGCGGAGACAATAGATACCACCAAATACAGCACACATCCTAAAGAACACCCAAAGTTAAAAAAAAGAGGAATTATATTTAAAGGATTTCAATCCTATTTTCCATTTTTCTGTTAAACAAGGCAGATGAAAATCATTTATTTAAAACTATAAAGCAATAAAGCAGGAAAGGTATCTAAAAAAAGCAGTCAATTAAGGCTCTCCCCAGATGAACTCCACAATGAACACCATCAGTATTTTTGGGTATCACTTTAAACCAGGAATTCTGTTTTAATAAATCTTGATGGTAATAAACAGAGCCATTGGCATGTGCTTCTAAGTAAATATGCATAAAAATTGCATCACAAGAGTCAATTTACATCTCATCTGACTTCTTTTTTAAAAAAGAAATTCAATGTGACAATACAGGTCAATTAACCATAAAAACTTATTAGATCAGAAACAATTTTTGTCACACCACCTCACTTAAAAAGCAATTTTATTAAACAAAAAGAGAACTTTCACCGGGAGAGTGCTGCTGTTAAAAAGTGATGCTGGCTCCCTCTTAACCATATTTAACAAAAGTGGGTACCAATCCTGCCTACCATGTTCATTTTTCTGCAGCCCTCCCCTTCTTTAGGAGCTTTCCTCTTTCTACCTTAATTGTGGTTAAAAGTTTGTCGTCACATTTGTCAAGGCTAACCAGGGCACAATGTTTCACCCACAATCAGAAACATACTTCAAACGGCAGTATGAGAAGGCAATAAAAATAAATACTAATATTATGTATTACCATGGTATGAAATTTAATGGTATCCTGCTCTTTCCCCAAGACTGGGACTCAAGGAGGCTTATATATTAACAAAGATTACAATTAAATACATACAAAAAGCATAAAAACTGAATTAAACTAAGAATCAAATTAAAAACAAACACAAAAGGGTAGGAGCAGCCACTGAAAAGGCCTTCTCTCATGTTCCCATCAACCGTACCTGTGAAGGTGGCAGGACTAAGATAAGGGCCTCTCCTATGGACGTTGGAGTCTGGGCAGATGTATATTTGGAGATATGGCCTGTCAGATAGCCTGGACCTGAGCCATGTAGGGCTTTATAATAGGCAATAACCACTACTTTAATAATAATAATAATAATAATAATAATAAATTTTATTTCTATACTGCCCTTCCTACGATCAGGGCGGTGAACAATATAAACAACATACATAGTTAAAACATTCCAATTAAAAAAACTAAAACTTAAAAAAACTAAAACTTTGAATTGTGCCTGGCAATAAAGTGACAGGCAGTGGAGCTATTTTAACAGGGCATTGTATGATCTCTATAACCAGTCCCAATTAACACTCTTTGTACCAAATGAAGTTTTCAGACACTCTTCAAAGGCAGCTCCCACATAGATCATACTAGTTTTCCAAATGGCATGTAAACAAGGCATGTGTCACTGTGGCCAGTCAGGATGTCTCCAGGAATGGGTGCAGTTGGCACACAGGTTTTAAATGTGCAAAGACACTCCTGACCACCTGCAGAAACCTGGGTCTCCACATTCATGGTTGAGTCCATGAGTACACCCAAACTGTGAACCTTAACTTTGAACCACTATCTTCTGGCTTCTCCTCTCTAGGAGGGAATGGAGCCTCCAAATTTCATTCCCAGAAAGGCAGCTCAAATGGATACCATGATCAATGGTACTGAAAATCACAGAACCAGGTCCATCAGAACCAATAGGAACACACTCCCTACCTAGTTCCCTGTGTAAGTCATCCACCAAGGCAACCAATGCTGTCTCCATCACATAATCAAGCCTAAAACCAGACTGAAATAGATCAAGGCAATCTGTTCCATCCAGAAATCCTTGGAGCTGGGCAGCAACCACACATTCTACAGTATTACCTTGCCCAAAAACTATCACTGCACAGCGATCCATGGGAAGTTGGTTTCAACCAAGGTCTCACAACTCCTTCTTTTAGGCATGCTGGAACCCTGCCTTGTTGTTAGAAGGTTGACAACTCCCTTCACTCACTCAGCTAGTCTCTCTCTGACCTTTTTAATAAATCAGAAGGACAAGGATCTAAGACACGCAGTGAGTCTCACCTCTCCCAGGATCCTGTCCCCATCCTCAGACTGTACAAATGGGAAAAAAATCATTATTATTGGATAACCAGGGGCCAAAGTTAAATCCTCTTGGACTGTATCTACTATGGCATCCACATCAGAAAAGACCTGAGCAATATTATCTGCAAAGCTCATTGCAAGTTTTTAATGACAGGTCTACATTTTCCTCTTAGGGGCCAGAATGTTACAGGCTTTGGACCACTAGTGTATATTTAAATACTGGTCTAAAGTAATTCTTGCTCTCCCCTTTAGCACCAAAATCCAGCTGCCTCTACCTTTTCCCAGCTTGATAACGGTCTGCTTATGCAACTCCTTCCCCATCCATATGTCTATAGCTTGACAACAAAATTCAGATCCATTCACAAGCTATAAAAGACAATGGCAGATGCCGGAGTGTTGCTTTTGTGTGTGTGTTTTTAATAAAAGGTTCTCTCTCAATTTAAAGAAAGGTCATCAAATGCAAAAACACAGTGAGTTAAAAGCTATGAAGAAATACACAAGGGAGAACACCAGAGAAATCGAGAAGCGCTGAAACCAAGAGGAAGTCCAAATGTTTTTCTTAACGAAAATAAAATAAAAAGAGTAAATATTTTCAAAGGCAGATCAATTAGAGTTGTTTGTTCGCATAACTGCAGACAGGGTGCTTTGCAATTCAACATATTAAGCTAAACAGACATATTTATTAGATAAATGTTTGTCAGGAAGGATAAAACACCAAGTGATGATCTAACAACAACAGTAGAAACAGCACATGGCCACTTTTTCAATTAAATTAGTCTGAAAGGATTTTTTTTTCCTGCTGCATGCAGCTGAATCAATAAATGGAACTTGCATTTTTTCATTTAATTTTTTTAACAATAGGGCTTTTAAAAAAGCAGATCAAGTTGCTGAAGCTGAGAATGGAAATTAAGAAAGCAGATGCTACTGCTTCTGTAACCAGACCAACCTCAGCTCTGGCCACTTACCATGAGGATTCTGGGAGCTACAGTCCAAAAAAGTAACTTTCCCAAGCTCTAACCAAACTCTTATTACTTCTATCAAGCCTGGAGAAGCTAAATATTTCAAATCATGCGACAGTCACGGTGCCGGTCCTTCCTTTTGTTCTTACTTGCAATTCTGTGAATTATCAATATAGCAGTCAACTTAACAAAAAAAAAAAAACCTTAAAAAGTGCTGCCATAAATAATGATTCTCAATTATTATGAAGCAACACACACAGCAACATTGAATGAGGGGATTTCTGTCTCCAGTCACTGTCAGACACTCTAATGTAAGGGTCAGGCAACTTGGGGCTCTACAGACACTGTTGTATTACAACTCCCATCAGGTCTAGATGGCATAGCTGCTGGTGAAGTAGCATGGGACTTGCAGTCCAAGAAATAAAAATCCCCCTTTACTGCTGTAGCCATTACTTTACAGTGGATCTCCATCTGTAATAAAGAGCATCATGTTGGTTGGGTTGTATGGCGCACAGATTTGGCTGCATGGTGGGTGGTTTGAAAGCAAAGTATCCTCCACTGGGACCAATCATCACCACCTCTGCCAGAACTACCTCCATGGATATCCTTTTTAAATGTCTACATTAAATGAGATAGAAAGATGGGAAAAATTGGCCTGTATGGGAAAACTGCCAAAAGACTCCTCTCCTTCTAGAACTGTCTATTCTTGGTGGCAATTCTGCTTGGTCATCATAGCTGTGATGTTTTTTTTCCAAAGCTCTGTGTCTGTCTGAAGACATGCTATTACACTAAACAGTAGACCACCCTGAGTGCCTTGTCAGTACAACAAGTCTGTAAAACAGATAGAAGATGCCCTTTTGGTTGTGTTCTTTATGGGATGAGAAAGAAACTGAAATCTATACGAAAAGCCATTGTGCCAATAAGATTATTATTTTTTCCTTGATCTGTTACATTATTTGTGTGCATCTGAGATGATTTGGCTGGAAACCAAGGTACAAGGTAACTCTGATACTATTAACCCTAAACGACAGACGTTTAAACTGATACTCCTCTAATTAACTAGCTACTGTCTCTGCCAATAATTCAGGTTTCGCTGAAAGATCGCGCCTGCTCTGCACTCCGTTTCAACTTTGCCCTGCTGACATCAAACTGCATTACAGCTAAATTAACAGTTGTGAAAATTTTCGGCCTATTAGTCCCACCCTTCCCCCCCCCCCCCCATCATCTCTAGCCTTTAAATGCCATTTCAATTCCTATCAAAGCAAAGAATCGGCAGCTGCAATTTCAAATACAGCTGCAAAACAATGGAGCCCATTAATAGCTGAACTTTTGACAGCACATTCACAATGATTTATGAGTTTGTATATAATTTGATTATTCTATTAATTCTACTGATTACTGCTGGAGCTAATACAGTGAAGGTCACTCCCTAAAATAAATCTTCATTACATTTCACAGAAAAGTAACTTCCTCCAACTGGTTGTTTTCTTTAATTAAAACAATAATGTTACATGGAAGGAAAGAAGCGTCGGGGCTGCTGCATCTGTTGCTACAAGAGGACTACCGAACTGTGATGGGATAGTCTTGGATCCAAATATGAGCATTAAAATATAGGAACATTCAACATGTTAAATATCCAAACCCATGAATTAGCTCAGAGCAAGACAGGTGAAATCTTCATCAATATTTGTATGGCACTTTGTGCAGCACTGGCCATATATTACCTAGGCACAATCCTCACAACTACCAGATAAGTAGTTTTTTCCATCAGCATTTGTATGGCATTTTGCACAGCACTGGCCATGCACTATTTAGCCATAATCCTCACAACAACCAAGTACAGTAGTCTTCTCCATTAGCATTTGTATGGCACTTTGTACAACACTGGCCATGCACTATTTAGCCATAATCCTCACAACTACCAAGTACAGTGGTCTTCTCCATTAGCATTTGTATGGCACTTTGTACAGCACTGGCCATGCATTATCTAGCCAGAATTCTTGTAACAGCCATGTAAGGCTGTCTTCTCCATTATAGTAAAATTATGTAAAATTATGACTTCCAGCCAGCATAGCCACTGGCATCTACTGTAAGGTATTATCATTCCTCTCACTGTAGATACTCTGTATTATAGATATTCCACAAAGTCCTACTCAGCCACCTCATCATGTATAAAGGTTACTCTGTGTTCATGAAAGCTCTTCCAGAAGAGCTCAAGATCTGGCAGTTTTTAACCAAGCTGGCAAGACTTTGAGCATAGTCTTTGTGGCAGATTGCATGTCTGTTGTCCAAGTATAGGGATGCAGTGGCTTAGTGGTTAAGATGCCAATTCTGACGACTGGAAGATCGAAAGCTTGGCAGTTTGAGGCCCGAGTGCTGCATGATGGAGTGAGCTCCCGTCACTAGTCCCAGCTTCCGCCAGCCTAGCAGTCTGAATACATGCAAATGCAAGTAGATAAATAGGTGCCACTTCAGTGAGAAGGTAACAGCGTTTGGTGCAGTCATGCTGGCTACATGACCACCAAAGTACCCCTCGGACAATGCTGGCTCTTTAGCTTACTAATAAGCACCATCCCCTACAATCGGTTATGACTAGACATTCATGTCATGGGACTACCTTTATTTTTACCTTTTTGTCCAAGTATGAGGCTACCTAAGTAGAGATAGCTGTGTCTGCAGCAGTAGCAGGGATAGCTACCATGTCAATGAAATTATGGATTTTCAAGCAGTATCACAGCCAAGGGAACAGAGCCTGAAAGCAAGTGGCTTTTCTAGGAATATCTAGGAAATTCATGGCAGAAACCAGGTTTGAACTGCAGGCTTCTTGACTCACATTTTAGGACCAAACAAAAATAAAACAGCCCTGTAACCCTTTCTGCAGCCCTGCACTCATTTCATGAATAGACCTATAACCAATACAATCATCTTCTGGATCAGGCCCAGGGCATTCATTGAATATATTTAATACAAACATGCAGTATGTGCATCCCTCCCCAACTCAGTGGCTACTTTATAACAAAACAAAACACTGAAGCATCTAAAAATATATGTTTTGCGAGAAATTATTTAGTTGCTAAATAAGAGATTGGGAAATGCCACGCTCAGAAAGGACTTTGTATGCTTAGGTGGAATGCTTCAACACAAAGGTTATTTTCAAATTAAAAGTCTTGTCCTGTCAAAACTTGAGAAATAATATGGGCAAGGACACAAAAGCATTCCATAGCTTTATTAACGACAGCGCTCACTGATCTGTGAATAACCTGAGAAAAAAAAATGAAGATTATTGAGTTACTTTACCAATCTATCCATCCATCACTGGAGAACAGGCCTCAGAAGTGATGGATTATCTCACCCCACTGATGTTTGTCCCAAAGTAAAGGTTCTCTCCTCAAGAGAAAGAAAGCTGGGGGGGGGGGGGAGGGCGGAGAGGACAAAAGCAACCAACCACAAACCCAGTGACACCATCCACTCCTTCATTTCCCTTCCAATACGAATATAAAAAAAACACACACACAACCAGTAAATGCTTAAATTAAATCATTTCTTTCAGTGTTGTACTGAAAGACTTGCTGGTACAAAAATAAAAGGCTACACAAAAGTTATAACACTGCAAACATAAGAAGCTACCTTATGCCAGGCCAGATTATACTCTGAAAAGCAGTGGGTCTCCAGGCACATGCAGAAGTTTCTCTCTGCAAATTTTAAGTGGAGATGCCAGGGACTGCAAATTGTCCATGCAAACAATGTGCTTTGCATGGTCTCTCTACCTTTGTGAACTATGGATAAGCATCCCTGACACTTATAGTGAAGTCATACAAGACTGAAGTTCTTATCCCAGTTTACAGAATACAATGAATATTCATTTTAAGTCTATTTATTTATTTCATTTGTATGGTACATTTCTCTCAGACTGGTACATTTCCCCTTCCTTAGGATCAAGCAAAAATGAGAAAGACAAAACTGGGTATGATCAGCATACAGAAGCCATCTTGATCCAGACTTTTGGACAACAGCAAATATTGAACAATATTGGATGATAACTAACTCAGCAGCTTCAAGTAGATTTTAAATCTGTAAGGCCTGGCTTACATATGAATAGCAAGCATCCAATTGTCCCAATTCGGAAGAGACAGTCCCAATTAATCCTGTCATCTCACTTTTTCAGCTGCTTTTAAAAAGTCCCTGTTTCTCTCTCTTTCTTCCACTTTTCCCCTTCATCTTACTTCCATTGCTGCAAACTGAGTACAAAGTACAAAAGTAGTTTGCACACAACTCAGCAGAGGACAGAAGAAGAGGAGAGGAGGATATTCCTTTTCCCAGGAGGCTTAGGCAATGCAAACTCCCACAGCCTCTCCTAGCTGCTAGCCTCATTAATAGTTTTTGCCACCTTGACCATACTCTAATGTTGTTTGGCCACATGTGTTCCAGCTCTCATAACTCAAAAGCTGGAGGGTATGCACATGTTATTGGAAAGGCTGGGTGAAAAGTACTTGAAGGATGGCAGAAGGGAAAAAAAAACTTTCTGGAAGTCTGTTGTGTCACTACTGAAAAAACCCTACCCATGGCAGTTTCCTTGGTATTCAGTCAAGCCTGGCTGCCTTACCTGGTCAGGATGCGTAAGGAGTGAGTGTGCACATGGTCAGTATTACTACCCCAGGAAATCTATTTACTTATCTCCAGGGCATAGTCTAAACAGCTGTAGTCCCAACAGCTGGATGTGAGTAGTTTGGTTGTGAATGATTTGGTTCACAAGAGGCTTTGTAAACAAGTCCCAGTCTGAGATACTGTTCCCTGGGGAAAGGCGGGGTATAAAAGTCCTGGACCATGTGGAAAAGCTGCACTTGTAGTTTATATGTAGGAAAGATTAATTCTGTGTCATGAAGTGCTTTCAATTCAAGTTTGGTTGGATTCCCAATTAATTTTCCACTGCCACTTTAGCCACTGTCTTTTTTCAAGTCATTGTGCTAAGCTCTGTGGCAAGCCATAGAGCCAAAGGAACTCGCATAAGTGGGAAAAGGGCACTTGGGAGTGATCATGTAGCCACCGAGGTCATCCCCTAATTCCAGTCATTTTGTATGTAATAATCAGTTTTTCCAATCATGTTCAAATGGCTTTATTTAGCATTCATTGACAATTTCACACAAGCATTCCCTTTAATGGGACAAATCAAACACAGCTTGCCACAGTGATTAGACTTCCAATAAACAATAAAAGCAAAGCCCTGAAATTGAGATTTACATTGATCAGGGTTCTTTTCCATTAAAATAAAAGAGGAGGGAGTAAACTAGTTTATTTAAACTCACATATGAGGAAGGTTTGGTTAAGGAGGAGATTTACAATTCTCAGCTTGACTCCTTGGGCCAACTCTACGTTATCCTGATCTCCTACACATAAGGAAACATGGCTTACTAACACCTTACCCCAACCTACTCAAGAAGAGCTACCCCAATGTGGACAATTTTGGAAAAGTAGGAGATCTATGTTCTCAATGTGTAATATAAATACCATAAAATAATATGAACCTTCCTTAATATTAGCTCCAACATTCCATGTGTATGGTATGCAAACTAGTTTTTGGTCGCTGTTTATCAGGATTTTCATGATGTTTAAATGGGGCCATCCAGTATTAAGTTGTTCATTAACATCTGCACGTTGTAAATTCAAAAATGTATGAAAATAGGACTCTTGTTTTTAATAGATGACAGCATGAAAAACATTCACACTGCTGGTTAAAGGGTTTCTACTTATATGTATCACATTTTAAAATTGTAAAAAAAGCATCCTTCAAATGACCTTATTTGACAATAACTTTTGTTATTTTTTAATCTGTTATTTGACAATAGCAAATAAATATTGTTTTAAAATATGTAAAAAGTGTTTAAAAAGTATTTGTGTCACTGATGTTAACAGTGATTTTAAGTAACATTATTGGCTATCATCTGTTTTATATATATAAAAAGTACTTTCTTATAAAAAGTAATGAGTAATGAAATTACTTTTAATGAGTTAATTCTATTCACTAGATCTTGCAAAACTCCCATTCCATATAGAAATATGTGCAGTTAAAATACATACACAGTTACGTACATCTATATCTTTATTTTAAAGGTTCAACTATGGTTAAAAGGCAAAACACTAAAAGACACACAAATTAACTACTTTGGGGTAAATCCAGAGCTTGGAATGTTATTCCAAATACTTTCCAAAATATATACAATACTGTACCTTTACAACATTTATTATTAGTACCATGTTAGTAATACATAGGTAACAAATTATTTTAAATTATCAGTCCATACAGTATTGTATGTGAAAAATGCCTCAAATGGGTAACCTCCTCTTAAAAGGAAACAGTTGAAAGTAATACATACATGTTATTCATTATATCCCCAATACTGAAGACGTTATTTCCCAAATATAACATTACTTCCAAGCTCCAGCTAGTAATTCTTCCTAGACTAGATCCACTGAAATCTATGGGACTTTAGGTGTAATTTACAAATCCCATTTGTTTTAGTGGGTTTGTCCTGGTCAGAATTAATCTTGGATTTAGCCCATTGCTTTGTTGTTGCACAAATCTCTTTCTGGTTACATCCACACACACACACAAAAATGTGAACATTCATGTGTGGAAGTTATATAGCAGGAAGAAAAACAAAAGCCAATTTGCTCACGGCTAGTTAGAAATAAAGGCTGGTCTCATTCACTCAAGGGACTGCCATAGTTCTAGAGAACAGTGCAGAGTTTATGCAGAATTCATTCAGAATGCAAGGATATGACTTACAAATGTCTTTGAATCATTCACATAAATATGCATGCATGCCATTTATAACAGTAGCCTTGATGAGAACACACGGGGTAACTGACTGCAAGGAACGCTTAAGAGGGTTACATTAAAACAGAATATGAAGAGGTGGTTAGAAATCACAGGACAAGTGACACCTTATTCTGATAACCTGGCGATAAAAATTGTAGGGTATGATATATAGGTAGGGATGTTACCACTTTGTAGACTGACTGAACAATATTCCCAGAAGTCTTAAAACACTTCTCAGCAAAAACAATACACAAAGGGGCAAATATACTCAGGATATAAGATGAGTAAAAGTTGGAATCTTTAAAAGAAGGACACAGCTATCTCCTAACTTTACTGGGAGCATAGTAAGAGAGTGTTAGCAGCAGTGTTAGGTTTAACATAAAGCCATTAATTTTAACTAGATTTAATTTGTAATGGTTTTCTTCTTTGTACATCTGTTGTCAGTTGCTGGAATACTTGAGCTGCTGGAAAGGGTCTACTTTAGCCAACCCTGAGCCCCATTTCTGGTGCTCCAATGAGCACCGGGAAGTCTCCACTGTAACTGCCCAAAATGTCCCTCCACGATGTATTTCTCTAACGTGGAGCAGCTAGAGTAGTAGCTCCATCATGCCTTGGTCTCAACAGGTGCTAAGATCCTCCTTCCATTCCCACTGACACTGCTATGGCCTCTGAGCAGCCAGTCACAGCTCCAACATGCCCTGGCCCCAGAGGCTGGTGACAGATGCTCTGCCTATTCCAATCGCCATTGCCTCTCAGGGAAAGAAGAGCAAGTCAGGCACAGATTCATCATGCCTTGACATCAGTGGCTGTTGAGAGAACCCCTCTCCATTCCAGTTGCCACCATTGTGGCCTCTGAAGGAAAGAAGAGAAGATAGCTTCTGCTGGCCTCAGTCCCATCATCTCCCAGTGCCATCCCCCTTTTCTTAGTGTCCTGTCATTTCAGATTGTACAATTAAGGGCAGGGAACTATGAAATAAATAATTTGTAAGCTGCTGTGGGAAGCTTTTTGGCCAAATAGCAAGGTATAAATGCTAAAAAATAATAAAATAATATAACTAGTTGCAACCTGGTTGGAACTCTGCTATTGCCACCATCACAAGTCTCCTCTTTCCCCTGCAACTATCTAGGGCCTGTTCAAGGCATTTGGATTCCTGGGATGAAGGACAAAAGGATAATCTGCTCCCTAGCCTGAATTTTACTTCAACATGGGTGGATGACATTGTGTCCTTTATACCTGAGGCAGCAGACTTATTTAAGGTGTCCAGATTACTCAGTATTCCCAGTTGATTGCTATCAATGTCAATAGCTGCAACAACAATAACAACAACAACAAAAGTGATAGTCTCTGCTTACTACAACCACCACCACCACCACTATAATGATAGCAATAGTCGCTGCTTACCGGCAAAAGCACTGTGGAATCTCCCCTTGGCCATACAAAGGAAATAAGAAGGGTGTGTTACCATAACGGCCAAGGCACTGCAGGAACTTCTGGGTTGCCTTCAGCCCATCTATGGTGTAGCAGTTGTCCTCTGAGACCATTGCGATAGAATGCAAGATGAAGTGTTGCAAGTAGGAAGTCAGTTTCTGGGTTTTTAAATAGTCTGAAAATTTACACTCCTTCTGAGCTGTTTTTCAGGAAAGAAAAATCGTGACTTAGTAATTACAGATAAATATCCATTTAAAAAACAACACCGACCAACCAATTAATATAGAAACCCAAAATGTGAAAACCAGAAAGACATAGTCATGCAAGAACATGTCAAGGATGGTGTTAATCAGATTTTTAGGCTTCAGGCATCTCTCTCAACTCTATCAGACAGCACAGGTGATACAGATCCTCATCTGTGCCCACTCCAAGGTAAGGATGTACAATTATTCCCATTCAGATTTTTGACCTACAACTCCCAGTAGTCCAAAGTAGCAGAACCAATGTGGGAGATAATAGGAGCTGCTCTCCAAAAATATATGTGGCCCATTCTTGCTCTAAGGGTTAGAATCTAAGATGGGATGGTATACATACCTACAGAACTCCCCAATGTCTAAAGGCTTCACCTATCAGTCTGAATGGCCAGAACAGCTCCACACGTGATACTGTCTAAAATGAATGGGAAATCTCTACAGATGGAACTTGTGCAAATCTGAAATAATGTGGAGATCTAAAACTGGACTCAGTATGGAACTTTGTTTTTATTGTGGTTCTCCTACTGGAGTTTGAACAACATTCTTGCTAAACTGTCTTTGGAGGTGGCTTCTCCGAGCAAAGATAACTGTACTAAGCCAACCCATTCTCTAAGTCTCTAAGGGTTTTCAGCCAAGAAGTTCTAAAGAACATCTTAAAAATTTCTCCAGCGGCATCAAAATTTAACAATGAGATCACTGTTATCAAAGGAAAGGACACACAAAATATGAGATTCAGCTATTTAATAAGAGACACAAACCTTGATATTCATCAGGATGCTGTTCAAAATCTAGGCAAAATGTCAGAAATCTCATCAGCATTCGCTTTTCCACCATTGTCAATTGTTTGCTATTGAAGACATCAGCTCTGGAACATGGTACCTGCAACAAAGTTTGGATGTCCTCATAATTCAATCCAAATTCACAGAGGGATAGTCATTTGTCTGTCTCACAGAATGTGGGTGTGTGTCTGTTACTTTCTAAAAGATACTTCATTTCAATCAATTTAAAATGGGATTTTTCAAACTGTTCTAGACAATATCAGGAGCAGACCATGGGATTGTACAACTATACTCAAGCCTCCCACTTTACTGGTACCAGTGCCATCAACTCTCCCTCACAAGGGTTTGCTCCTGGCTAAAAACACCAGTTATCATTAAACCATGGCCAAGGGATTTGGATCCAAAGATTGCACTTCTCCAACAAAGGAAATGATTGGATCCAACCCACAATGAACTTTTAACTGCAGCTACAAAAGATGGTTGGAAACTTGCACCAGAAAGGAAAGGTGCTTGGGGAGAGAATGGTAAATCTAGATTCTCAGACATGGTGAAAACGTGGGAACATTACATTTATACCAGCCTTACCAGTCAGCAGTTTACTATATTCATGTTAGCTAATTCAGTCTTCTCAAGATATCAGAATAGACGTTAAAAAATCCACAGTATACTCTGTACACCTGAATAACACATGCACTCCCTTACTGGATGAACTAAGTGAGAGTGAATTCAGCATCTTCAAGAGATAATTAGACTACACACTTTTTGAGTAATTGGCTGGAGTCTCCACTCTTCAAGGCTTTCACTTCCAAATAACATCTTTCAGACCTTTTGTTGGCCCTGCGAACTTCCCAAGTTTAAAATCAATACAAAATTTCCCATTTCTCTGCCCTGAGGCATCATTAAAATAGTCACATTTGTCTCCTTTTGGCCTTTCCCCCTCCCACATAATAAGCTATTCTTATTGACAATTGCTTGATCTTGGATGCTATAGTGGAGCTTCAGTTTTAATTGGTCTTGCTCAAGGCTAGACAACTGTCCTTCAAGACATCAACTCTTGTCCACTATTTTACTTCACTTTTTCTTATCTCTCCATTTTCACATCACACATGTAAAACCTCTGCTGACTATATACTTCGGCTAGAATCCTGTTGACATTACATTATCAGATGCACCTTCTCCTCATTTCATGCCATGATGGCTAGGACATGCAGTCAAAATCTGCCACCTCAGAGCAGGTTGTTCTGAACTGCTTTACTTATTTCAAGGTCCAACTACCTTGGTTCTGAAAGAATAAATTATAATATGCTCTTGCCCTTAAAACCAGAATTTGAACCCATTTCAAACTGTGGTTGAAAGGGAAGAAACAAATCTGGAATCAGATGTATGCAAAACAGTTGCCTGAGCAAGAGAGTGAAAAATAGAACTGGGTGCCCAAGGGAGAGAGAAATTGAGCCTAAGCTTTGGACCTTTGCCTTTCATCAGGGGTCTACAATGTTGGGCACCTGTCACAGTTCATGTTATGACAGGCTACCCACTGCCATCTTCTAGAACGTCTGGCCACTTCTGGCTATTGCTATCTGTTACTTGCCCTTTCCATGTAAGCAAGCAATAGCAAAAATGAGGATATAGGACAGTATCCTCAGTTTAAAGTTCGCTCTCCCCCAGGGCAGTTGTTTTGAGGGGAAAGTGAGTGGCCAAGAAAGGGGTTCATTTGAAAAAGACATCCTACTAATAGCATCTTGCTCAAAAGCATCACAAAATCTCATTTTGTGTTGCATTTGAAAAGGAAGAGAAACCACAGTCTGCTCATTACATCCAATCAAGCCTATTAGCTACAAGATAATATAAATAGTGCCACAATTTATAAATGTTGAAGAGCTATCTAATGCTATCACTGCACTCAGGAATTAAAGAAGGCATTGCAAATGATACAGATGGAAAGAAAGGAGAAGACCAACATTTGCACAAAATGTTTGCTCTTTCAAATGGGTCACAAGCTCAACTTGTGCAGTTCAGTCCATTGAGTACCTGTTCCACTCTCCCTTCTCGAAATGTAAGTATCCTGGTGACATTTTTGAACTCAGCGTATCGACTAACATTTGACTTAATCAGGAGGTCGATCAACAATCCTCGAGAATAAAGTAACTGTACAAAAAGAAAAACACATATCTATATTTTATCTCATTTTAATTAACATTTTTTCTTCCTTGATAGCTTTTTTGGCAAGCAACACACCTTCAAGACAGCAAAGTGCTTTGCACATGTGTCATTTAACTGATAATAGCAATGCTATTCCTACCTCTTGCTCCTACTAATAATGAAATATGGTGGGAAGTGCAAAACAGAACCATCAAAAACAAGAGAACAATGTTCACATACTTGGAAGAAGTCTGAGGTTTATTAAAATCTTTACTGAAAAATCTTTAGTAAGTTAATACCCTGGTAAACAGCCCATGGCAGCAAAGTCACTATCTGTAGAATGTAGGTGTACAGTTAGAAACAAAAAATAGAATACTAGTAGCTGGAAGGTGCTTAGTGCCTTAGTTGCTGGGTAGGTTAGGCTAGCCCCCTTCCTGTTGTCTTTCCACCAACAGGCAAACACCTTTCAATTTGGGTAGGCCTTCAGTAACTAACTGGGTTTAAATGGAGGTGCTGGATTTTTAGCAGCTTTGAAAAATTCTGTTTTTATGACATTTTAAATTAACAGGTAACTTGGCATTTATAACTTGCTTTGTTTTATTGAGATATTTTAACACGCTGTAAACCAACTTATGTCCCAACCTTGCGAAAAAGTTGTGATATAAGTAAATATTAGAAAACCCTTACTTTTAGACACCCTTTCTCATTATTTCTGGCTAATGATCAAAGCAAACATAAGCGAAGAGAATGATGATGCTAGAAAGAAGAACATGGAAGGTCGTGCATATTGGGCTCCAATAAAAACTCAGGCAGGAAATTTAAAAAACCAAAACACTAGGACAAATTGCCAGATATGCACATTTTTACAGGCTTGCACTTATTGTGATAATAGATAGTAGGCATGCAGTCAGTGAAGATACACAGCCATTGACTTCATATCCAGCCCCTCCATACCAAAAAGGATGCTCCAAACCTCCCTTCCACAGATGCATAAACATTAAGTTGTTCCTTCAGGTAACTTTAGAAAGTGCCGCTCTAGAAAACCACTTCATTATCAGGAAGGGATGTACTGGAAGGAGCATATGTAGGTGGGCCATGTACCAAAGAGAAATCAAGCAAGACAGTAAAACATGCCAGTCCAGTCCAGCTGCAAGTAAGGATCATGGAAACCTTAAAATATAGGTAAGAAATCTCTGGCCCTCTAAGTATTTTGGATTATGCAAGCAATTCACATATTTGACCAGCCACAGATCACTGTGCCCCATATTATTTAACAGCAGCATATGCACAGTTGGCTTGAGGCAGGAACATCACTGCACAATAAGTAATATAGGGCACGGCTGTCTGCATTTTTTGCCACCCACGAGTGGGCCCAGAACCAAACCCACATGGATGAGAAGAGTTCACTATAACTCCTACAGTCCCTTATCACTGGCCATGCTGGTAAGGGCTTCTAGGAGATGAAGTCCTATGGTCCTTCATCACAGCGAAAGAGCACACTAGGCTTAATACATTTTCAAAATGAATTGCACAGAGGCAAAGAAGAAACACTCTGAAGAGAGCTAAAGTATATCTTGGAACCAAATTTGATAAAGAGGTTTACGAAAATTCTTGCAGGAGCTCTATAAACCTATCCAATGAAAGAGGAATGGATACTTCCAACCTCCTTGCAGCAGTACATATATGCAATGCTTTCCAGAGATTTCAAACTTGGATGTACTATTTTGAAAATATCCTTTATACATGTCCAACAAGTGCTCTATTTTTTTAGTCCCCAGACTTAACTACTGCCCTTATTTTTTCAATATCCCAGAAAGCAGAGTGCTCACAGTGGTTACAAGTTGAAACCATAAAATTTAATCTTCTAACACCTTTCCTCACTTTGTATAAGCTACAAATTTATTACACATTCTTAGAAGGACATGAATGTAAAACCCACAAGACAAGATGGATGACCTAACTTTAAAAAGCAATGCTCCACTGGAGAAAGTTACTTATGCGATGCCATCATTCTCAAAATCTTTGTAGTCAACAGAAGATAACTTTGCAAGGATTAGGAAGAGACAGGTGTGTTTGTCTATCAGAGGACAGCTGTGTCCTATCCTGTTCTAGAATGGGAATAATAATAATAAATAATAAAATTTTATTTATATTTCCAGCCTCTCCCTTCGAATCGAAGCTCACAGGGTATGATAGATCAAAACTAGCTAGAGCTGCAGAACCATGGAGAGCTCCATTTACTTTGACAAAGTTTAGGACTTTTCTCCTGCTAGGAGCATGTCACCCCCCTCTACCTCCTCTCCAAAATCTGCTTATTGAGAAGGCCTCAAAGAAACTACTCTCTTGTCTTAAAATTTCATCTCACATAGTTAGCTCATAGTTCATTACCTGCAATCCTATGCACTGGCAATTAAACTCCACTGACAAAAAAGAGCCTCCAGTGTAAGTAAATATTTATTTATTTCATATGCCACCTTTCTCCCAGAAAGGGACCCAAGGTGGCTCACAAATAAAATAATTCTAAATGCAATAAACTTTATTTATATTTAAAAATTTAAACCAATAAAAATCAATCATGCTAAACTCATACAAAATCACAGAAACCCTGTAAAAAGATTATATATTAAAAGCCTGTTTGAATAAAAATGTCTTTGCCTGCTGAGGAAAGTTAAGCAGGGAAGGGGGCAGCCTAGCCTTCTTTGGAAGGGAATTGCAGAAGGTGGAAGCAGCGGCTGAGAAGGGTCTTCCTTATGTCCTCACCAAGAGAGCCTGTGATGGTAGCAGGACTGAGAGAAAGCCTTCCCCTTGAGATTTTAGGATGCTTTCCGGTTGGTATGGGAAGATATGGTTTTTCAGATAGTCTGGACCAAAGTCATATAGCGCTTTATACATTATGGTCATCATTTCAAAATATGCATGCACCAAATGTACTAGCCCCCCCAAAATGTGGCATACTCCCAAGTTATTATTAATATAATTATTCTGTGAGCCCATACCACAAAATGATTTTTTTAAGTCAGTTGTTGCTCTGTTGGAATAAAGGTAAAGGTTTCTCCCTTTGACATGATTGTCAAGTTGTATCTAACTGTAGGTGGCAGTGCTTATCTCCACTACTTAGCTGAGGGAGCCAGCATTGTCGAAGAAGACTCTGTAATCATGTGGCCAGCATGACTGCACTGAACGTTGCTACCTTCCCATTGAAGTGGTACCTATTTATCTACTTGTGTTTTCGAACTGCTGGGTTCTCAGAAGCTGGAGCTAGTGAAGGGAGCTCACTCCACCATGTGGTGCTTGGGTCTCGAACTGCTGACCTGCCAACCTTGCGATCATCAGAGTTGGCATCTTAACTTCTGAGCCACCGAGTTCCCTCTACGGGAAACTCAAACTCAAAGCCTCTCTGCTCAGACAGAACTCTGGATCTTAACAGGACTCTGGATCTTAGCTATCGCTTACTGCTGCTACCATATATGCTGTACTAGCTATGTATTTGTAAATCTATCCAGATTCATAATGAAAACATGCCATCATAATATTTTCTATCCTACATACCATGTTCTACTGGTTTTCCCAATTATAACCCCTTTGACTGTCACCTTTCCAGTTCTTTAGAAAACTGTCATACTCTAAAACGAACAACTGTAGCACAGTATGGTTAAAAGATGTTTATTTTATTGAAACACATTTTTGTAAAAACATACACAAAGTCAGACATGCATCTAACCCTCCCCCACAATCCTTAAACCATGATTAGGAAAGTCATCATTACCAAAGGGAAGGCTCGAGAACCATCTTGTTTAAGACTTAAGATTGGTGTTGTATATGTAGGGCCAAAGAACAAAATGTTCTGCAATTTTTGCCTTCTTTCATTGTTTTTTAAAATGGGCACATCCTCAAAGAATTGCAAAATATTCTTTTGTAAACTCACCAATGCCCTTTACAGAACAATACACAGAGTCCTACTATAATCATAATTATCTTGTTTAGACTTTGAAGTTTCCAAAGAAATGTTTAAATGGAACAAACAGATTCTTTCAAAAAAGTAAATGAACTTCCTACCTTGGAAACTAAGTCAATATTAAATCGTCTCCCTTCTTTAACAATCTGGGAATAAGTAATTTTCCTTGGTTCAACTGATGCTTCAGTCATAGACGCAGATTCACTGTTTTCTGTTTCCGACACCAACTGATCTGGTGTTGCACTGTCACAGCATTTCTCTCCTGGTGAGGTTTCTTCTACACTATCTTTGTCAGCTGTACAGTCTGGATCATGCTGTGCAACACTTTCGGAGCATGTCTCTTCACCTTTAGCCCCCAATGACTGATCCTCAGAAGGAAGAGTCTCCTTGTCAGCCTCCATTGTAGTAGAGACTTCCTCCACAACCTCACTAGAAGCAGAAGTAACCAAGGTACACATTTTGGGCAACGCACCAGCTTCTTCCACATCTTCAGGTGAATCCTGGCTGATTTTTAGAAGAGAAGGAGGGAGAAAATTAGTGCCCAAAAACTACATTCCAACTTATTAGATGCAAAGAGACATTACAAAATATTGTAGATGCTATGCTGACATTGCCTTATCAATATAAACACAGTGTATATTTATGTAATAATGAAAACTGGCTATTCACATGTAAGGCCCACTTCCAAGTCACTAATCAGATGAACTATTGCAATTGGAATATTCACAAACAATTCAGGTGAGAAGGGGTGTCAGCAACAAAATGTTAAGACACAACACAGCTTCAGTGAAAGAACTACTTGTTCATACAACAGAAGAATACTGCCTTGTACGAACTATGGACAGGATTTGTGAAATGAGCAAAAAGGCAAGATATGAAAATATAATTAGAAAGAGTTTTTTTAATAATCAGAGAAAAAAGCACAAAATATTTTCATCTTTACTGGCCCTGTTCGTGGCCTTCAAATGAAACTTAATGAAGGCATGCTTTAAATCTTGCTGTTGTGCCCATTAATCCTCTGACTACCTGTCATGATAAAGGTAAAGCAGGTTGAAAGAGCGAGGTCAGCACATGTAACAAGTCCTGGGCATCTTCCTTTTTCCTTAATGGCAAAATCCTTAACATTCTCTCTCTAAGGCTGCACTCCACCTTTAAGCTCATCTTTCTTTTTCATCTTCAACTTCAATGAAACCTACCTCTACAACTAATACTTTGAACTTGGGTTTTCAGTTTATGCTACCAACAGAGATGAATCAAATCAGTGTCATTATTAATGGGGGCGGGGAAGAGGAGTTCAGGCAACAATTTTGCATTATCTTTTTATCTCTTAACTACATAGCCATTAATCCTCCAAGCAAATGTTTTAAGCTTAGCTGACAACTAATGAACTGTGATTTCAAAGGTGATCTGAAATGAAACAGCAGTAAAAGTTCAGTAGCTATCATTATAAAAGGCAGAATTCCCCTCACTGCCAGCAGTAAAAACGACTTCATTTTCAAGTCCTCTTATGTCCATGTCTGATGTAATTAGCGGCCCAACTGTATTTACCAGAGAGACCCCTGCATGGGCTAGGGCAGAATAAAGGTTGTATCATTACTGGGCTCTGGTCAAATCCATATTTTTTCAACCAAAGGTACTACAGTGGGGTATTACAACTTTTAATGAATTTATAAATAGATTTCGGGGGGGGGGGGGGAACCTGATCAAAGGTAGCAGGGGGATGCACTGTTGATTTCAATATCTACCCAATTGGTCAGACTATTTCTGCTAATCATCAGTGGGCCCTAGCAATTCATGAGCTTCCCATCCCAGAAGTCAACCGCTGCCTATGGACAGTCGTGCCCTGTATTACTCAATGGTTGCAATGTGAATGTTCATGCTTCAGTGGAGGCGCATTCACATCACCATCACTGAAAAAGATGGAGTCCAACTGTATGTGGGGGTTTTTTGGGCATCCATGGAGGGGGGCTAGAATTGAACCTCCACCAATATGGAGGACCCACTGTGCTAACAAAATATTGGTGCTAGCAGCTTTGTATTATCAAGTCAACACTGTGATTAGGTGATCATTTTTAAATGCATTGTAAGGGTGAAGGTGTGAAGGACTGGATTACACCGTTGTGAGTTCAAGACCCACCACACATGCATATTATGCACAGGTGAAGCAGTAGGAGAAGCCATTGCTAGACTCTTTTGAAGCCTTCCAATATAAAAAAGAAGGAATTTCTCCCACCCTTTCCAAAACACATGTGTGCATGAGAAAAATTAGAATGTTATTCTCCTTAAAATGGGTCAATAGTGCTCTAATATCACTACTATGGTATGGCAGAAGTGGGACTCATGCAGCCCTCCACAGGTTGAATTGCAACTCCCAGGATCCCTCATCACTGGCTATGCTAGTGCTAAGGCTGTTGGGAGTAGTGGTACAACCACCTCTGGAAGGCCACAAGACTCCTACCCATAATATATATGTGTCACTTTGTGCATACATCCTTGGTACTCAACAAAATAATGAACAATAATTTTATGAGGCAGGTTGGGTGAAGGGAGAGCTGCAGTGGGCTTTATGGTAAACGGGATTGAACCCAAGCCCCTAAAGCCTAAATCTAACACTCCAATCCAGGGCTAGAGGACCTCCAGATGTTACCCCACAGCCCTAAGCAGGCTTGCCATTGGTGAGGGATGTTTGGATTAGTATTTCAACATCCTCTGCAAAGTTAACATGAAGCTAGATACCATCACACTGGTTCACTGGAAGCACTGAAACATCATTAAGATGGAATGCTAAGCGTACTTCCATTAACAACTTCTACTGAAATCAATAGGACTTATTTCTCTTGTATCAAGACCTTTCTCCACAGGATCACAATAATATGAGAAATTAACTGTGTATCTTTACAGCTAATATTTTAAAATACCAATTTCAATGGACCAAAGGAAAAAAAAATCCAGCTAATCCTTCTCAATTTAGACTATTAAACTGAGATATTCCAAGATACTTTTAACAGCCTCCAGAATATATCTTGCACAAAACATCAATTTTAAATAGAACAACTGTGACTATAAAAACTAGAGGGGGGGGAGGAATCACTCAAGTTTAAATCTTTGTGCAGGGAGGGATATTTCTTTCCTGCGTCCCTTTTGGTAATACTAATTCGCAAAAAGAATACATCTGCAGCACAAATTGTGGTGTAAATTCTGAACATTATCTAGCGTCATTCATTAATTAATGGTACTAACAAAAGAATCTCTCAAAGCCAATGCGTCTTATTAATGCCTCGTAACAACCACCCCTTCCGATAGGTCAAAAGAAAAATTGCCAAGCAGCTGGTTAATTTATGCAGCACAGGTGTTCACTATTTATTTTTCAGCCATTTGCCTTTTTTTCAATACCGCTTGTTGCGGAGATGGTATTCTTCCCCTTTGATAGATGCACTTTGTTCTGTGGCCATTCATTTCAGCTTTGCACACTATATTACCACTGCTACCCAGCTGTTTTTATTCTCTCAAAATAAATGTTTCATGGCAACTTCATAGAAGTTCAGGGAAGTCAAGCAACAATGGCAAAAAATGAACTGAAAGCATAGACCGTAGAAAGGCCTGGGATCAGCTCTCTCTTGAATATTTAGTTGCTTAAAAGAACTACTCTTAAATTTTATTTAGAGTATTTGTACCCACACGTCCACCACAAAGGCTCTCAGAGCATCTTACAGATTGTTAATTTGACAGTTCCCTGCCCTCAGGATAGAATCTAAAGACATGACACACAAGGTGAAGGAATGGCAGTGAGGAAGGGGATTGTGTATTCCTGCAATTCAAAGGGTTGGACTGGATGGCCCTTGTGGCCTCTACCAACTCTACATTCTCTGAAGTCATGATATGCTAAAAACATAATTCAAATAATCATTCAAGGCAAAGTGCTGGTTGAGATGAAACAGCCAAGTCAAGGTTTGAAGGGTGCTGATGTGGAAGGTGCAAAAAAAAAAGAAAGAAAGTGGGCAACCAAAATGACCAAGGGATTGGGAAAAAATTCCTTAAGAAGAAAAGATTAGAATGTTCAAAGCTGTTTGTTTTAAAGCAGGGTAAGAAAGAAACATGACAGAAGAATATAAAAGAGCAGTCCAGATCCTACATCTGTGTATAGCTCCCCATGTGAAGCTCCACATCCTCCGATCTCCTGGCAGCTGTCAAGAGGTTGAAGGGCTCCTGGTGCTGTTGCTTGCTGGTGACAAGGAGGAGGAAAGAGGCAGACCATAGAGAAGCAGCTGGTATCAGTTCAATCAGCAGGAAGGGGAGAAATGAGGATGCATCTCCTTTTCTTTCCCCCAGGAGCCCAGACCAGCCAGATCTTAATGGAAATTGAATTTGACAGCTGCTGGCTGGTGTAAGGTTTCTGGATAGGGTGTAAAAGCAAGTTCACAGCCCTGTGTGTCCAGTCGTAAAAAGGGACTTATGCATGTATGAATCACTCAGAGTATGCTAGCCTACATGTGCGGGAGAAAGTGGATACAGACAGTTTTTCCTCCACTTATAATATTATAGATATCATCATCCAATGAAGATGAGGGAGCTTCATAACTGACAAATGGAAATAAGATGTCCATACAACACAGGAATAAGTCACCACAAGATGTAGTGATGGGCTAACAACTTAGATCAATTAACAGACCTTAGAAGTAATGAATTGTAAGTAACACAGCTGCCTGCAACAAGTTACATTTCTGCTAATTATGGGGTAAAAAAGCACATTTGAAAACTAACATTACAAGCAGGAACAAAATTACTTTGTTGGTGTAGTGACTATTCTACAATCCCCACTGTAAGAAATGTTTAAAACCTAACCTAGAGTTAGATAATAAGACAACATTGTTTGCAAAAAGCAAACAATTTGCAAAAAGCAAACAATCCGCAAAAAGCAAACAAATAAGTAGCATTTTCCAGTTACATTTTGAAGTTTCTATTAAAGGGCATTTTTTCAGGTTTTATACCAGAGCATTTCTGAAGTTGACTTTGGCTGAAGTTATGAGTTCTATGTTCTTGTCTCCAATATCCGATGGAGGAGAGGAGAGGCCTCACCACCGTCACGGTGACAACAGAAGAAACTTATGTCAGTCATTGTTATTTCAACCATCTCTCATTTCAAATATATCCCTTCTCTTCCTCCACACAAAGTTAGGTGCAGACTACTATGCAGTTACCTGGCATAGCAGAAGTCTTCAACATTTCGAATAGTTTGGTCTACTTTGTTAAGAGGAATGCCTTCTTCATTTTCAAGGATCAGCTCTTTCCAGGCAGTGTTTTCCTCACATGGCTCAGCTCTTTCCTTGAATAAACAACCAAAAAGGAAACTAGATTTTTATTTTTAAAAGTTTTTTTTTTAAAAAAATACACAAATGGTACTCTACATTTTAGTATTCTTAGTATTCTACAGTAGCCCCAGGCAATAGTGAGGGATTATGGTGGAAGGGGTAGTGTAACCCATGGGCTGCATGTGGCCAGCAGTTAAAAATATTTTCCCCAAAATATCCTGTAGAGCGCATGTGGGGAGCACTCTTGTCATGGAGTGGGCTGTGCCATTTAAGGTCCAGAAGAAGCCTTTTTCTAAAAGAAGAAGCTATCAGGAAGTGGCTGGAAGTTTTTAAAAAGCCTCTCCAGGGTCTAAAATAGTCCAGAGGGATTTTTAAAACATGAGAAACTGTACCTCACAATCCCTAGATTGTATATATCCTTTTGTATATGGATAGCACAGTTTTGGCCATACAAGGATGTAATAATAATAATAATAATAATAACAATAGTAATAATAATAATTTATATTCCGCTTTTTCACAAAGGAATCAAAGCAGATTACAACAGTATAAAATAACACAGCATAAAGTTAAAATTACAATTAAGAGAAATAATCCCAGCCCCCCAATCATAAAAATTTAGATGCAAACCATAAAATGAGATTAAACAACAAAAGATATAAAACATGCCAAGGTAAACATAATAAAATAATAAACTTTTGGGTGGATTGTACAAAAAGGTTATCCTATGGGGGGGGCAGGGATGGAGACAACAATATCAATGTCAATATCAATATTAGGAGCAGTAACAATAACATCAGCAGTAGTTGTAGGAAAGGGAAGGTCGATCAAGGAGATTCATTAGCAGACTATGGCCACAGCAGGTGTGAATATGACAATAGCGTGGAATACTTGTGATCTGGATCAGTGTGGAGACTCCTCGGACCAATGAAGTCATGGGTTTTCAAAGGGTGCAAATTAAATTATGAACAATTACAAACTCATCTTTATTGAATAACACTAGTACAGTGAAAGACAAAAACATAACAAAACAATATAAAGTAATGATAAAATACTGAGATAAAACTTACTTGGCTCTCTTTTATCCAGGACAATAATCCAGAGAAACTAAAACTTGCCCAGTTTCCTCCATAGTAATTCCTCCTGTTAGGGAGAGAAACAAGAGGGAGAGAAGAAAAAACTCAACTAACATCCATTGTTGAAAGAATTGGGTTGCAGTAATTTTAATGAAGTACACCTGGTGCAATCCAAAATTGTTGAGTGGTATTTTCAGGATAGCTTTTACCAACAATCTCCGTAAATTTGGCGGCTGATGAAAAGCTGTAATAGGAGGCTTGCTCTACCAAAAAGTTTCCAATTTGGAAACATTGGGTAAATTTCCCTGAGGGACACGTGGCAGTTTTTGTCGTTGTTATCCACCCTCAAGTTGCTTTTGAGCCATAGCAATCCTGTAGATGAGACATCTCTAAAACTCCTTATTCTATACTGCTCTGCTCAGGTCCTGCAAATTCATACCTGTGACCTGTTGAATTCACATATATGATTGCCCATTATAGAAATTATATTCAGCTTTCTATAAATAGATTAAAGGAGCTATGTTAGGTATGGTATAGAAGATCTTTCAACCTTCACATAGGTGCACACTGCAGTTGTTATTTTTTATTATCATCATCATCATCATCATCATCATCATCATCCACACTTTCAAAACGAGCCAAAGAAACCTCACTTTAGCCAAAGATTTTGATTCTCTGTGCAACATCTTGGCAGATAAGGGGAAGGGCAGGAAGAATCCCATAAGAGAAAAGAAGGTAAAGAAGAGATTCCATATTTCCAAATCTCAGAAGTTAGTATAAACCATGTCAAAGATTAAGGCAGTCCCTTCCCAAAGATACCTTCATTTGGTGGTTTCCAAAAAGTTTCTGGAATTATTTTCTCATTCTAAAAGGTAGAAATGCTTATCCTAATGTTTCACCACTTGCACTAAATTCTAAAAGGTAGAAATGCTTATCCTAATGTTTCACCATTTGCACTAAGAGCTTTCAGCTAACATCTACTGGTACATTTGGTCATATCTTTCGGTCTTTGGCCATGTCTATCAGCAGAATATAGTGTCTCTAGAAATGAAGGTGGCAACATGAGATCTCCAAACCAGTTTGATTCTGTTTATTTTTAAATCAACCATTGTTACAACCACAACTCCTTAAGCCTGAACATGATGGAGAACCGTGATTAGTTCTAAAGCAAAAGGTGAAGGTGTTGATCTCTTCATGCACATGAAAGAGGTGAGGGGATGCATCTACCAAAATCACATGCAGGCTGATCCCCTTCTATATTAACTATGGCTTAGCATTATACCTAAACCTATGCTCTGTCTTCCAAGAAGCAGAGACCTTTGTATCTTTCTGGACCAAAAAATGGGTTACTGATACAAGCATCATGGCATGCTTGCAGGGGGAAATTCTATTTCTCGTGTGAAAATCAATTAGGAAAGCTGCCTCTTTCGAAGCTGTAACAGCCCTGAAAAAATTAATCAACGCTGCTGATGTCAGGGAAGAAGTTGCTGATGCTTCATGATTTCTCCAGAGAGCTGGCTGCAAGTGTCTTTTCTCTATTTGATCTCTTGGAGCAATGGGGAACAATCTCCTGCCATCAGAACAAGTTGCCTCTCACACCTGCCATATCAACTTTAAGAAAAAGAATGTAAGATGACTTTTTCCAATCTTAAAAAAATCTACTAAACATGAAACTGAAGCATTTATTAGACTATTCTTCTTTCCCCTCAATTTAATCAAAAATGTATATGAACCAACCTATTTGTACATTTCAGGATTTTTAATATTATTTACAATTATTACTGAGGGACTGGATTTCTGCTATCTCCATTAAATTCAGCAAGACACTAGAATCAACAGTGTTGGGTCATCACATATCACATCATCCCGGGGTCAGCCTAATACAGGAAAGCTCATGTTGCATCAAACCAAGGCCAGGGCACAGCAATGTACTTCTACTGGATCCTGTGGCTTTCCTCAAAATTATTGGCCTATTACTCTTCCATGCTCTCTTCCATGCACCCTGAATCCAGCCAGTTGGAGGGCTGCAATAAGAGGGGAAGGGGAAAATCTCAATTCTGCTAGTACTGGATACAGCCATATACCACTAAATATTAGCTTAACATCTCCTCTAATCCAGCTTGCTATTTTCAAAAGTAGTCTGCTAGAAGACGAGTCTAGAAGGCCATTTAGTTATTTGATTTATATTTCACCTTTCCCCAAAGGGAAAAAAAGAATCCAAGGCTGGTCAGAGTAATATCAGATAAAGGCACACAATTAAAACACAAAACTAGATCATCTATCTATCATCTGTCTAAACAGAATGAAATTAGATGCACCATATAATGCAATTAAAACACATCACTAAGAAAAGTACAGCATCCAAATGGTGTAAAGGACCTGTCTTCTACAACCAACCAAATAGGGTAAAGCAAAAAAACAGACTTGAATACAAATATCTTTACTGAATGGCAGAAGGAGAACTGAGAGCAAGGCAGCCCATTCTCCTTTGAAAGGGAGTCTGGGAACAATCACTGAGAAGGTCCTCTATCAAATCCCCTCCAGAAGGACGGTAGAATGGATGGCCTTCCCTCCAGAGTTAGGGCACACTCGTGGGAAGAATACAGTCCTTCAGACACAGCATTCCATCTCTTTCTCTTGCTCTTCGAGCAAATGATAATCAGTAGCTAAATGGAGATTCCATTGAGATTTACTACAGCTGTTGATAAATTCATGGAGGATAAGTCTGTACTAGTGGCAGATGAATCTGCACTGAGGTAGCAGCTATTTGGGCAAAAAAACCCTGCCACGTTGGTTAAGTGGCCTTGTTCTGAGTCCCAACACTTTCACAGGCACAACTGGTAGAGATGCATCTGACTAAATTCTCCTACAAACACAAGAATGGAATCATGAAGACACCCAGAAAATCCCCACATTTGGTGCCATAGCAGTGAGACAAGTGGAGGTCCCCATGTTTGATGGTAGTGGTGGGAATGTCCTTGTACAGACATTGACTCATTCCACAATATGGCACAATATGTGGTGTGGTACCATATTGTGGAATGAGTGACTGTCCCTACATGGGACACAGAGATGGTCATTTGAGAAGGGAAAGATACAACATAGAGGTGAAATGCTCTTATGTGTAAAGCCTAGATTCTAGTCATTATTTATTTCAAATTATTTTGGTTCCATTGTGTTACTCCGATAAGGAGCAAATACAAATATGAAAAGACATTCCTTCCAACAGTAAGTGATTGTATTTTTGTTGTTTTTGTTAATTGTTCAGTCCTCTCAACTATCCTTTAGTATTTCATTAAAGCACCTTTAATGAAGTTTTCATAAACCCCAAATTTAAATCAATTAATTTAAATCAATTAAAAAGTCAATTAACAGTTCTTGAAACTGACTGAGCTCTTTTCTTTGTTTTGATTTATACACCACCTTTCATCCAAAACTAGGACAGAAGGCAGCTCACAACAAGATTTAATGAAAAGGATAGAGATAAAAAACACAAAACGTATGAAACACAATTAAATTATACATAATAGCAGAACATAATTGGATTAAAAGCAATTTAAATGCATATCAATTTTATAAAAATATAGCACCTACCTGTTAAAAGCCCCTTGTAAAGAAGCTTACTCTTTTTTACTGTGACAAAACTGAATTTTAGCCTCAGATGCAAAATAGGCAACTTGAATATAATATTTTTCTCATCTCTTTGGCTAATGCAATTAGAATTTATGGAAAACCAAATGTACATTCCACCAAAATAAGAAGAGAGGGTGGGTACAAGAGGCCAGTCACTGGGAAAAAAAGATCTTCATGCATAAACAAATTGGTTTCACAACTATATTCAATTCTCAACTTTTGCAACTTCAAGTTTAAAGTCAATGCCAAGCCAGCATTCTGAATTGCAAATGACTTTTCTAAATCACTTAGCATCCATCCTTGAAATTTCACACGTCAACAGCTCATTAATATCTACAGTAAATGTAGCTCTCTGAAAAAGAACCACAGATTTTTCTTTTAACATTTTATTGAGACAGATAGCTAGCACCCAGAAATAGAGCCCCCTTCAATTACAATTTGGCAGAAGCTAACTTTGGTTTTAAAACATGACTACAGGAATTTATGACCAAGCTGCAATGGAAGTGACTATTTTGAATAAGATTAGCTGCTCTTGATGGGGGATGCTTGGACAGTGTTTATAAATCAACAGAGGTGCTACTCAGTGGTTTATAATGGTCCACTTCAGGCCATCTACCATCATCACATAAGCGGTATATTATGATAAACGCAAAACAGTAGTGGGAGATTAAAAGTAATAAGATCCACCCAGGGTAATGAATCCAGGCAGCAGTGGCACACACAAAGTACTTCAAAAGTTTCATTTGACTCTCAGTTTCTTCCGCCCCCACCCTGTATGTTTTCTATCTAACTCCTATCAGAAAGGAAAAGATTTAAAGTTTACACAGCACTGTAAAGGAGCAGATTTACAAGTGTGTCCAATATTCAGTTTCTCCACCTTACCAACCTAAGTGTTCTGCACAGGATTTATGGATTTAAATTTTGAGGAACAAACCCAAGAGGTAGTTTTCACCTTTTATTTACTTAAATTTCAGTTTTATTTATTGCTGTAGTAGACCAATTCCTTGTTTGTAAATGCTCCTAGAAGCAACAACAGCCATGTTAAATGAAAGAGGGGAATGCTGTTTTACACATTTCATCCTTCAGAACTCAAGCATATGGCAGCTAAAATGGGGGGAAGCACACATCCAAAGTTGTACTGTACTCCAGCAGATGTGATTTTTTATATATATATAACCCAAATGACCGATAAATTAGATTATTTGTTGCTGGCTGCCTTCAAGTGATTTCCCACTTATGGTTACTCTAAGGCAAACCTATCACCTTTGTTGACTTTGAGAAACAGCATGGTGTAGTGACTATGACTCTGGAGACCAGGGTTTGAACTCCTGCTCAGCTATGGAAACCCACTGGGTCATCTCAGACAAGTCATGTTCTCTCAGCCTCAGAGGAAGGCAAAGGCATGCTCCCCCTGCACAAGAAAACGCTATGATAGGTTTGCCATAAGTCAGAAACAACTTGAAGGCACACAATAACAATAGAGAAACATTGACAAACCATTTTAAATGCATTGGACTGGATGTGAACAGTACTTCTGTATGTACCTTGGCCAAAATCCTCTGCAAGTCAACAAGGCTGTGTTTCAAGTGTTATCTGATTGCTGCCAAAGTCAAATCTCCCTAGCTTCACAGGATTATAACTGGCTAAGGAGAGACGTGGTCTAGTGTTCGGGTTGTTACACTCCATGCTCAAATCTAGTCACCCTCAGAAGAAGGAAACAATTTAACTAGGTGATTGCATATTTACTGGAAATCTATAGAACCAAGGGAACTGACAGGTTCTACAGGATGAGTCTACATGTAGCACTCCAGATATTTTTAAGCCAAAATTTCTATCAGCTTCCAGATGTCTAGTTATTAAGGGATCATAACATCTGCCAGCCCAAAATATCTAGAAGACCAAAGGTTTTCCACCTTTAACATAGAAAATATGGAGATGGGAGGGAGGGAATCCTGTCATCACAATTTGCAAAAAAACAAAGTGGCCAGCACCCAGTTAGTGACATATGTGCACATAAGGGCAGCACACATGAATCCCTTTTTGGATGCACCATGGAAAACTAGGTTCTTGACTTGCACTGTGTCCAAAAAACTCCCCTACCCAGCAATTGTGAAGCCCTGGAGGGTCTTCTCCTGATCTTTCTCATCAGAGGAATGGGAAGAAGAGGGGATGCACTCAAACCATGAAGTACAAATTACTCTGATTTCTGAGCATTCTAGCCCAAATAATGTAATCAAACAGGACAATAAACATGTTTCAGGTGGCCAAATGATGTATCTATGCTACTAAAAGAAGCCCGTTTTAGATCAGTTCAAAGAACTCTGGAAACTCTAACCTCTATGAGTGTGTGTCTGTCTGTCTGCAGGCCTCTTTACCCTGTCTCCTCTTCACTAAACTAAAACCCTTAAAATATCTATCAGAAGAAGCTGTATATAACTTGAATTTTACATTTGCTGTGTAGACTAAAGGAATGCTGCCTCATTTTATCAACAACAACAGAAACAACATTTCCCAAAGATATTTTCTCCAACAAACAACAAGTGATAGCAGAACCAGTATATGATGGGCCCTTGGTATCTGCTGGGGTTTGGTCCCTTATATAAATTGACAAAATCAAGGTTTATTTGTGAGTGTGTATACACACAGTATTTTCAGGCCATGGATGCTTAAATCTGTGGATGTTTAAAACTGTACTGTAAACTTTCAAACTTGAAAGAGTGCAATGCTAGCCATGTTTACCAAAGACAATTTAGCTCAACGGGATTTGCAAACAAATGTGTTCACGACTTTATAAAATGTATTTAATTTTCATCAAAAACATTTAAATTGTATCAAAGTATGTCCCACAACCAAAATACACGGAAGACTAAACTTACGAATCCACATGGAGAACTCTTTGGCCACTTCTTGAGCATGCTGCCGCAATGATAGATTCAGGCAAACCTGCAAGAAATTTTAAAATTATTATTAAAGAGCTTATTTTTTTTCCCTTTATTTAATTTATATCTCCACCCTTCTCTCAGTTTGGGACTCAAGGAGGTTTATAGCATAAGTCAAAATAAAAGATAGTTGAAACAATTTGTAGTTGCAAGCATTAAAAAGCAATAAAATAACAAATAAAAATAACAAAAGAACTATAGGTTTTTGTGGGCTTTTCAGGCTATGTGGCCGTCTTCTGGAAAAGTTTATTCCTGATGTTTTGCCTGCATCTGTGGCAGATGCAGGCAAAACATCAGGAACAAACTAAAATCCCACAAAAAAACTACGGATGCCAACCGTGAAAGCCTTCGACTTCTCAGGGAGTTGTTTCTTCTGAGTTCCAGATTTATAATAAATATAATAATAATAACAACCACCACCACCACCACCGTGAATAGCATCTGGAAAAGGAACAGTAACCAGTGAAGCTTTTTCAACACAGGAATCATATGTCTACTGTAACCAGTCTGGCCACAGCTGAAGTTTCCAAATAATTTCCAAAGGAGGCCTACATACAGTATGTTCAAAACAACTGGCACAATTTCCTATGCCAGATAAAATAGGATGCCAGATAAAATAGTAATATACCAAGCATTTTGAAGAGGGAGATCTTTAAAACCAATAGAACCATTCTGGTTTTATATTCCTCTGATACCTTAACTGTTAATGCAAGCACTCTATTATTCTTTCTGTTCAACCAAAAATGCTTATAGGTGAGCAATAGTAAAAACTGCATTGCCAGAGAAGACCACAGGTCTACTACTGTTGGATTCAGCTTCCCATTTCTAACAGTGGCTTATCAGATGGCAGGGAATCACCATTTTTGGCTTGGCTAGTTCTTGGAAAACCAAACCAAATGTTATGGCTTTCTGGTTCCTCATCCTCTCCTCCTGTTTGGCCAATATGTGGCAGAGACAAATAGCTGCTAGGGAAGCTACCTGCAAGGTAAGGGATTGCCTCTTTAGTCTTTTACAGTTGAGACATCCGATACATTGGCCACAGCACTGCAAAATGACAGTTCGCTTCCAAAGATTGCATGTAGCAATGAAAGGATTGCCATGCAATTGCTACAACCTCTCTGTTCTATAGCTTCAAAATTGGGAGGAAAGGGTGATTCTTCATCCCTCTCACAAGTATAGAAAAGGAGTTGGATGAGAACGTGGAAACCTGTCCACAAAGGCAATACAGAAGATAGAGTTACTGTGGCAAGGGTTGAGAGGCCAATGCAGCCCATAAATGGCTGTACCTTTAGCTGTTCCAGCTGCCCTGCATGAGCAAAGCCAGCTGGGTTGTTGGTTTAATCTTGATCCTTCCAGGATTCTGGCAGCTCAGGCCAAATCCTGCAAAGACTTTGCCAGCAGCCAGAGGTCCCATCTTGTGACGACTTACACCGGTGGGCCCTTACATCTGAAGCATCTTAGAACAGCTCCATTCTCTCATACATCAAAGAGTTGTTGAGAAAATGAAATAGGGAGGAGAAGACCCACATCCACCATTTTGAACTCAGCTACAGAAAAGACAGGATATAAGTTTGACAAATAATTCACATAAACACCTCACATTCAGGGGGGAAAACGCTATACTGTACACAGGAGCTTCGTCTTCTAAATAATACTTCCAGAAAAACTTTTATACTGATCTGCAGCAAAATCTATGCACACTTGGAGCTGGTTGGTTTTGCTTCCACACCACACACAAGGTGAAACCAAAGCTGTCTATCACATCAGATCATAAAGAAGACCCAGCCGATAGCCTTGCAGATGGGTTTTCTGCAAGATCAGCAAAATGACTCTGTAACAAGATCAGGAATTGGTATGAACTCGGGAAGCATTTTAATATATTTCATATCTTCAGGTGCCCTTAAGGTAGAAATTCAGACTTTCAGCAACTTTTTCGTCATTTTTAAGGCCTAACTGTTTGACAGATAGCGGCAGATTTAATCTCAACTGGCAAAACAGGAGCGCAAACTTATGAAGCTTCAATGCCGATCGCCAGCATCTATGGCTGCTTCATTGTGATAGAACACCATGTAACACTTGGTTTTACGTTTCAGAGAAGGGGGAGTAAAAGAAAACTATACTAGGAATAGATGAGAGTGCTCCCTCTCCCCTTTTGCTTAACAGACAATTCTGGAGGCATTGGGAGTTTCATATCATCGGCTGAGATTTTCTTTTAACAATATTTCAGACTTATACGAAGTATCCCCACTTCTATGAACCAATTATCATACTGATTTCTTTCAGAAGATGGTACTTGGCCAAAGTTTCTAGCCACTTTCGTTGATACAATGCTGGTCTCCCCGAATGGCGCATTACAACAAACAATGAATGTATTTTATGCTTGTTTGGCTAAGCAAGCCTTTCTAATGCCTTTAAATCTGTAAGTAATGCATACAAAAAAAATCAAAATCACCATCTGTAATCAAATAATCACATTACTTTCACTACCTTTCATCCACAAATCCCCAGGAATTATTTTGCAGGCTTAACACACAGGCTTTTTGCTCTCAAGATTGAAAGTAATATTAATAAAATTTTAACAGGCATTATCCTGGAAATGAATATTAAATGTAATGGGGATAAAAACCGGCCAAAGCCACTGTTCCAACGGCCTTATAAAAGATAAAGCATGTCCCAAGTGGCAATTTTAACAAAGAAAAATTTTGGCTTAAAAAACTAGGGAATGTGTGGCCCTCAAATGTTGTTGGAGTTCACTTCTCAACATCCCTCACTATTGACATTGCTTACTTAGTGATGAAAGTTACAGTCCAATACATCTGCAAGTCACATATTCCCCACTCCTGATTTATGACATTAATAAAATTATTTCTGAACATTTGGTGCCAAAAAGTGAGGTTCCACACTCTATGATGTCTCAAAAAGAGTAGATTCAACCAGGATACTGCTAGCATAGTTTAAAGAACAAACTACGGGAGAGCATGCTGCTTGCCAAAAACACAACCACTAAAGCCTCATCCTCTGATGCTTCTGGAATCAGCATTTCCCAAGGGACCAACCATCTTTACACTAACAACCTCATGCTCTCTTGGATGATGAATGCAGAAGGGAGAAATTATGAGAGACAACAAAGAGCTATTTGGCCCAGTGGGGTGTAAAATGTGATGGAAATGAGTCCTGTGGCCCCAAGAAGACATTTTGGACTATTTGGGGACAGAAAACTTTAGGAAAATTTCACAATACAGTTGGCCTTCCATGTTTGTGGCTATGACTTTTGCGGATTCGATTATTTGTGAGTTTGATTAATATGTTCTCTCTAGAAATGTCCTCCAGTGCAACTCTTCCAGAAGTTGACCTTAGAGTTGTGCTGGGAGACCTAGAAGTTCCTAGAGAAAACACTTCTCTAGGCATTTGTAGGTCCTCCAGCATGATTTCTGTTATCAGCTTCTGGCAGAAGTTGACCATAGAGTTGCACTGGAGGACCTGGAGATTCCCAAAGATGGATTCTCTAAAGTAAAAAAGAATGTTTTTTTTAATTTGCCCCCCACATTCATGGGGTCCTTCAGCCCTAACCTCAACGAATGTGGAGGGGCCACTGTATTTATTTATTTTTTATCCCTATGGGCCCTATAGATATATAAGTCACGGTAGAATTGCACACTGCTGGAGTGCATTAGGGGCATTTGACAAAAACATTTAAAAACAAAACTGAAAAAAGTTGTTGACCACTGCAGCCCTCAGGCCACAGTCTGACCAGCTCTGGTCTAAAATATTCCCCAGCCATTAAACAATGTAAGGGCCCTCTTTCTTCTTCCTCTTCCTCCTCTTTGGAGGAGGGAGTTAAAAGCAAGTTTCCCAACATTTTATTTTGTAGCTCTAATATTTGTTTAGTTTGCCACTATATATATATTTAAAAAAAACATATTAGTATCTGGAATTGATTTTTCTTAACAACATACTTACATAAGATAAACATAAAATAAAGTACTACCACCACTCCCGGCATATCAAACAATAAATAATAGATTCCCCTGACAGGACTTTGATGACTGGGCAAAGCCCAAATGCTTTCAGCCAAAATCATATGGAGCCATAAATCACTCTTTATTTTATAGAATATTTCAAAATGGATTCCTGCTTTCTACCTTGAAAGTCATTTCATGTGTTATTTATAACTAGTGAAGACCAGAAAGAGAAAAGAGGAAAAATTGCATAGAACCAGAAAATTTACAGTGACTGGGTTTTGGGTTTTTTTTTTTTTTGGTATTTTGTGTTTGTTTGTTTGTTTTTACAAAATATGAAGTATAACTTCTTTTTCTTTATGGAAAAGAACAGGGAGGAATAAAATCACTAGAACTAAAGCCAGCGAGGACATGAACATCTTCCAGAAGCGAATGGGCATTATTTTATAACTTAAACAGCAAGTAAGAAACAGAACCCTGCAGACAAGTTTCAAGGCAGATGCACAAATTGAAAACCAAAAGGGGAAATGCAAAATGAAAGCTAATGTGGCATTCATCTCAACCTACAACATGGCACTGTAGAAGGCAATACTGTACAGTGTCTGACAGAGAATCCAACCTTAGTTTCCATATTCCAATGATTCCTATCAAAATTTGCTTGAATGGTTTAGATCTAAGGATTTGCCAACTAGTGTGTGGCCTAGAAGACCCAACAGAAATGGACAGAGTAGTACAAGCATTTTTTACTCCAACTGGAGAATCAGTCTTGATAAGTTCAAAGATAGTGAGCACATCTCAGTTTATGTATCTGGCCTTCCTTCAAGAACGGAAGGCAGCATATATAGGTCTCCAAGGCAATTTTTCATTGAGGCCTAGCCTGGCTTAGCTTATTATTATATTTATTTCTGTCCCACCTTTCCCCCATACTAGGACTCATACCAGCTTACAATGTTTTTAAAAATTGCTAAAAGTCCACACGATACTAAAGTTACTAAAGATACTAAAGTTTTGATCTTTGGGATCAAAAATTAATATGAGACACTGTCTTTTCTTTGGGGAAACACGGTAGCAATATCTAGGGCATTGTGTAAGATGGACCCTTATATCATTATATCTTCAGTTGCCTTACAGAGTAGGAATGCCTTTGCTTCCCTGCAAAAAGAAAGTAAGGAGGTTTTCAGTCTAACTTCTCTGGGAAGGGAGTTCCAGACCTTGGGGACAGCAACTGAGAAGACCTATATAAGACGCCTTGCGCTCCTCCTTCACCATTTGTGTAAATATCAGTCAAAGATGAAAATTTGCCATCACTGTATGAGTGCCATCCTCAAATCCCTTATCACTGGAAGAATCCTCTATCTCTGCTCAGAATCTCCTAGAAATTATTTAAGAAACTCAAAGCAAGGTAAGCACTCCAAAGCCAAAACTGTTCCTTTCTGCATCTGCCAAGATTAGTTAGGGAAGCCAAAAGCATGCATAGGAACTAGGAAGTCAATTCACAATTTGGTCTTGGTTGTCTGTTTTGCTTTACAATCATTTAATTTGGTGATTCTTTATTTGAGGGAATATCTTCTGATTGGTTTGGGTACTCCTTTATGTGGTGAAACTGCAGCAAAGAGAAATAGGTTGTTGCAGAAACATCTCACACCTTCCCTGTTCCTTTGATTTATGCACAGCTAAAATCAGAGTGCCCAGGTTTTGATTGGCAAGCATTGATAAAATATGGCAGGGGGAATCTGGCAAATGAAATTTGCTTTTGATGAATGGACTTGTGAATAAAATAAATTTAAGAAACAACGCCGGTGTAACACCTGAAGAAGGAAGCAACAAATATATAAGACCTCTGTGTGGGTGGCTGATTCTAGACTGCAAATTAAAAACTTAAATACTAGCTCTGCATTTAGAAGACAGCCAGCAAGGGTTTTCCAAAAACAAGTCATACCAGACTGATCTAATCGCTCTTGCTCCCCCTCTTTATTTTGATAAAGCTTGATGGCTCAAGGGAATGCTGTGAATATAGCATGTATCTTGGTTTTACCCAGAGTTTTGGTAACATTTTCCACATGGCAGGTGGTAAAATGTTGACTAAACAATGCTACTGCTAGATGGATTTGTAGCTGCTTCATGGACACAGCCCAAAAGTGCTCACCTCCTTGACATCCTGGAGAGATGTGACACGTGAGATGTCACAGGATTCTGTTCTGGGCCTGACATTAACATTTTTATAAATGATGGGGATGAAAGGGTAGACTTTCGAATTTGCAGATGGCATCAAACTAGGAAAGTAGGTAATGATGATGCACTCAAAATTATTTCTTTAGATTAGAAAGCTAGACGAAAATAAAGAACCTGAATTTCAGTAGGGGAAAACAGCCCTGGTGGCGCAGTGGTTCAGTGCCTGTACTGCAGCCACTCACTCAAAACCATAAAGTTGCAAGTTCAAGACCAGTGAAAGGGCTCAAGCTCGACTCAGGCTTGCATCCTTCCGAGGTCGCTAAAATGAGGACCCAGATTGTTGGGGACAAGTAGCTTACAGTTGTAAACCGCTTAGACACTCCTTAAGGGTATGAAGCGGTATATAAATGAAGCTGTTTGTTTTGTTTGAAGTTCTACATTTGGGCAAGAAAAACCAGCTGTACAAATAAAGGATGGATGACAGCTAGCTTTATAGCAGTATCTGTGAAAACAGCACAGGGTCTTGGGATACCAAGTGTAAACATGAGACAACGGGGCAATGCAACACCAGAAAGGAAAGAAAGATGTGCGCTAATGCTTCTTTGTGACCACTTTAATGGCAGGTTTTGTGCAACGTCATGTGAAATCGCTTCGTGTAATATTTTCCAGGATATACATGGGATAAACTCCTGATCTCCTTTGTGTGATAAAGTCCGTAGAGACTTATGCACCAAGCACAAGCAATGGAAGCGTATTCGCAACATACAATGGCCCTTGGCACCTCAGAGACTACAAATTTAAGAAGGCATGAAGATCAATGGGCTAAAGATCCGACAGATATATAACTGTAGGATTAACATTTGGGAATCATAGATGTTTAGACTTCAGCTTTCAGAAACCCCAAACATCATAGTCAATGGCAAAGGATTATGGTTATTACAGATTACCATAATCTTGACTGTAGATAACCAACAACATGGTGGACTTTAACTTGGATTCAAATTAGGAGTAACAAATTTTATTTCTAAAATGACTTCCTTTTAATTTCTTGACAACCAGAAATTCTGCTGCTGATTTTTTTCCAATTACTTTCCCATCAAGACTCAGAGGGCTCCAATGTTTACTTGTTATTACGGTTATTACAATATTTATATTATTATTAATAATATTATCATTAGATGATATGAATGAGGTTACATGATAAAAGTGACCATTCACATTCACAGACCCATTAAATCAATTAACAGTTACACAAATATTATTATTATATTGTAGTTATTATTATTATTACAATATTGATATTATTATCATTAATAGACAATGGGAATGATGTTGCATGTTAAAAGTGACCATTCACAGACCCATTAAATCAATTACAGTTACATTATTATTATTATTTTGTAGTTATAATTATTGTTATTACAATATTGATACTATTATTATTATTAGACAAAGGGAATGAGGTTACATGTTAAAAGTGGCCATTCACTGACCCATTAAATCAATTAATGGTTACACCATTATTATTATTATTATTATTAAGTTTTAATTAACATTATCATTATTATTTTTATTACAATATTGATATTATTTTTATTATTATTATTATTAGACGATGGGAATGAGGTTACATGTTAAAAGGGACCATTCATGGACCCATTAGATCAATTAATAGTTACACAAATATTATTATTATATTTTAATTATCATTATCATTATTATTACAATATTGATATTATTATTATTATTATTAGACAATGGGAATGAGGTGACACGTCAAAAGTGACCATTCACACACCCATTAAATCAATTAATTGTTTAATATTATTATTATTATTATATTGTAGTTATTATATTTATTATTATTACAATATTATTATTATTATTATTATTATTATAGGGAATGATGTTACACGTTAAAAATGACCTATTAAAATCAATTAAAGGCGACCCTATTATTATTATATATATAATAACCCAAAAAAACCCATATTTTGGTTAAACTATTAAACTGAGGGGGCAATAGATGGGGAAAAGCAAGGTAAAATCAAGCTTTTTTCCCCTTTTTCCCCCTTTTTGGTTCTCATAAAACCTCAATCTGGCCTTAACTCCCTTAAAAAGGGCCTCCATCCCCGAAAAAGCCCATTCACACGTTACGAAGACGCGTGTCTTCTTCCCTCAGGACTCACCGGTTCCTATGACCACCACGTCAAACTCCGAAGGGAGGTTGTCCGCCATTTTGGAAAGGGGAAATTATCATTATCAACCAGACGTCGACGTCACGCTACGTCAACTCCTGGCGGAAGTGTGCTGTCAGCCAGCGCTCTTCTCGAGGAGCGAAGGCGAGGAGGGAGGGAGGGCGGAACTGACGTCACCCGCAATGCATTGTGGGCGTTGTAGTTCTTCACAGAGACCTGCCTGAGGGGCCTTTTTTTGTAGCAGCAATCTTTGGGACAAACTCAGATGGTTGTTTATTGTTATGGTCTGCCTTCAAGGATATTTGTAGGGACCCCATTAAGGGGTTTCAGAAAGGGTTTGCCATGGCTGTCCTCTGAGGCTGAGAGAGTGTGACTTGCTCAAGGTCACCAAGTGGGTTTCCATACTAAACAATAATAATAATAATAATTGTTATAAATGGGATTTCAGAAAGGGTTTGCCATGGCTATCCTCTGAGGCTGAGAGAGTGTGACTTTCCCAAGTTCACCCATTGGGTTTCCATGATGAATAATAATTAATAATAATAATAATAATAAATGAGATTTCACAAATAGTTTGCCATTACTATGCTCCGAGGCTGAGAGAGTGTGACTTGCTCAAGGTCACCCAGTGGGTTTCTATACCAAATTATTATTATTATTATTATTATCATTATAAATGGGTTTTCAGAAAGGGTTTGCCATTGCTATCCTCTGAGGCTGAGAGAGTGTGACTTGCCTAAGTTCACCTAGTGGGTTTCCATACTAAATAATAGTAATAATAATAATAATGATGATGATAATATCCTCCCCAGGATAACATGATGGAAAGCAAAGAAGATTATGGTGGACATCTTCTAGGATGACAAGGGAGCTATTTTGCTTGATATCCTTAAGCTGGGACAGCAATGGACAGCAATTGCTATGTGAAATCAATCCAGAGGCTTTGAGAAGCCATCCATTAATAAAAAAGACCAGAGAAACACCTAAATGCACCACAGTAATGCATTACTTTACACTTCTTTCACAACATTACAGGTTCTTGTACCTGATTCAGTGGTGCCAGTGGAAGATGCTGTCGAATACTGGACCAGGGAGAGCCCAAAAGAACTTTTCCAAAGTAGATTTAATAATAGGGTTCAAAGAGCCTTATTGCATGAGAAAACAAACTGGAGCCGAAGCCAGAGAGTAGCGGCTTTTTCCATGCCTCGCTGCATGACTTCTTAGTACTTCAGTATACTTTCCATGGGGGATAGTAATAAAATCCGCTAGTCTCCGACTCCATTTCCACTTTATTTTCTCATGCAATAAGTCTCTAAATAAAGTTCTTATTTAGGCCTGATATTCTAAAATAAATTCCAGAAGAAGCCCTGTTTAATCGTTTGACTCTGTCCTTATGTTTTGGTAAGCGTCTTACAGAAGGGAAGGTTTCCCTGGATAAAAGACAGGCCTTGCCAGGAATAGGATGTTGTGGTAAGTGCGACTTTGCAAACTTGGGCCTCCGAAATGTGTGCAAGGATATATTCAAGTCTTAACACCTGACATCAAGAGGGGGCAATAACCTGTCTGGCAGCCCATTAACGCCTTGTTATAAGCCCCTTGCTTATTCAGAAGAGGGAGGGATTTGCGGGGACCGAAAAACCACTAATGGAAACCAGAGACCATTTCGACCGTCAGGGACAGGTTAGATGCTGTGAAGTTAAATGTATAGTCTCGGTGGAATGCCGACACTAAGCCTCCAAGACAGAAAATCTGAGACGAATTTAATTTCAAAATAGGATATTGTGTAAGGGGCAGCCAAAAATGATCGGGGCTAGAGGAACTCCCCTATAAGGAAAAATTAGAACCCATGTGCCTCTTTTGCTCAGAAAACGGCAACCAGTCTCGTATGTAGATACTGGAAGCAAATCTCATTGAAGTTAACAGAGAAAAGAAATTCACTCTAAGGGAATGACATGATAAGAGGTGTATAAAATTGTGCGTGATCTGGAGAAAGGAGACATAACATTTTCTCCGTTTGCTGTAAAACTGGAACCTGAGATAATCCAATAAAGTTTCACGGTGTGAAATCAAGGACACTGAAAGGGAAATGCCTTACAGTTTCTTCACAGTGGATTGTTAAACTGCAAGGAATTCACTCCCACAAGATGTCATAGGACTATTGCTACCAAAATAACAACAAGTTGGTTGGCTTTGATAAGGAATGAGACAAATTCATGGAGGATAAAGACATTAGTAGCTGTTAGTCATGATGACTACTGTATATATCTAATATCTTTTTTTAAAATAATTTTTATTAAATTTTTTGGGGGGAAGCATATAAAACATTCACAAGTCAATCATATCAAAACATATAACACAAAACATATATTAAACACTACACTAGACAGAAATAACATCATAACAAACAATAAATACAAGAACAAACACATATTTCTCCTATTCTCCATTCAAAACTTCCAGTTTGCCAGTCTAGCTTTTCTTTCTACCTCAATCATTTTTAGATTATCTGTTAATAAAAATAGAAACTAAATACTTATTGTTCTTATACTTATTCTTACATACAATTTATTATTATTATTTATTCTCTAGAAGTCCTTATTTAAATTGTAAAGTAATTGATACAAATTCACTTTAATTAATCTAAACATCATTGGATGTTTTAACCTTTCAACATACTTCTATGTTCAAATTTATACATTCTTACAGAGTGCATGGGTCTGTCTCAATACTGTGAAGGCACCAGATCCTGTTCGACCTTGGAAGCTACACAGGGTCAGCCCTGGTTAGTACTTGGATGGGAGACTTCCAACCAGCTGCTGTTGGCTAAATCTGAGAGGAAGGCAATGACAAAACCACCTCTGAGTATTCCTTGCCTAAGAAAACCCTATGGCATTAATGAGATCACTGTAAAGCAACAGGTGACTTGAAGGTACATACGCATGCAGTGCATAGATATATTAAAATATAAAGATGACAAAGTACTTATGAAATGATTGACTTCAAATACATGGTGTCTGTGGCAACAGTGGTTGTTCAAGGGTGGTGGTGTCCAGTAGTGGGCCTCTAGGAATAGGTGTCTTGCCTGTTGTTGTTGTTGTTAGCTGCCCTCGAGTTGATTCAGACTCATGGCTTCCCTATGGATAAGACATCTCCAAGAATCCCTCTCCTCCACTGCCTTGCCCAGATCCTGCAAGCCCTTGCCCACACACACCCTGATCCATCTGGTTTGTGGTCTTCCTCTTTTTCTTCCGCCTTCTACCTTTCCTAACATTATTGTTTTTTCTAGCCTTCTTATTATGTGGCCAAAGTATCATAGTCTCAACTTGATCATCTTTGCTTCCAAGGTGAGCCCTGGTCTGATCTGTTCAAGAACCCATTTGTTTGTCTTCTTGGCTGCTCATGGTATCCTAAAAAACTCTTCTCCAGCTCCACATTTCGAATGATTTTCTATCTGTCTGCTTCCTTCACTGTCTTTACTAGTCAGGATACTCCATGCCTCTGGAGTATCCTGGACCCTCATCTGTCCTGTTCTGCCCCCATTACCTTGGTCTCCATTTCTGCATTGCCATGGCTGTCTGCACCTGGCACCTCTGGTGCCACCGCAAGTCACTCACTTCTGAAATGCCCAACAACGGTGACATGCTGGGTGCCTCGATCTAATCTCAGAATGAGTGATCCATGGCAGCAACAGATGTGCCAGGTGGGATGCCCATGCAAACAGCCACCACGGATCTTCCTGGAAGATCTGGAGCATCCGGTAAGGTTAATAAATTCGTATTAACCTTCTGGTGCAAAATTTGCCCACACTAAGCCAGCGTTTGAGCCACATGTCATCCAAATGAGACTATGCCAGACAAGTGGACGGGGCTTTTGGCCCATGCAGAGAAGGCCAGGATCTCGCACAAGAATTATGAAGACATCCGCATATTTGGTGACAAAGTAATGAGAGGAGAAGAGGTCTGCATAAGGCACTCTTGTTCAAAAGTGTGGTTCGGCTTTGCTGCAACATTGTATGGCAGGCCCCACTTGTTAGTTGTTGCAAACTAATCTAAGAGTGGGGTAGTCTCCAAAAGGCAAACATGGTTATCTTTGCAAGAAACGTCAAGTCTGAAAAGGTTGGGATTTGTTGTGTGTGCTTTTCCAAAGTTACTGTGTGATACAAAGTATACAAAGAGGAAATTATTTCACCGTCAGCATGTCCCTGTTTCCAAAGCCCCGGAATATTTATCCTGGCAGAGCCTGCGATTGGAGGACTGACTCTCCAAGCTCCTGTTAAGTTCATTCATAAGGTGGCAATCAATGCAATCTTGTTTCATGATGATAGTCATTAGTCATTGAACCAGAAACCTTTCATAGCACCAACTGAGTTGGCCAAATGTTTATCTAGGTTTCTTAACAGCAGGATTTGTTGATTTTCTATTGTGCTGAACTATTTGCTGGTAGAAACGGCACCAACTGGTGAAAATCTAATAGAGAAAGGGAGAGGGAGAGCTCCGTGTATTAATAATTTTTTATGGGAATGGCACGGCCCTTTAGAAAAATGTCTTACAGAGTTTCTCCCCCTCTTTAGCTATTTAATTGCAGTGTCATAGTAACAGAAAGGAGCATACCCAATTCTGCACAGCTGAATAAGCGCATTCAATAAAGAAGATTTAACAGAGTAAATCAAACACTGGATTAAACATTTTCTGCATAACAGACCACAAAATGGGCATTCATTTTACCAATAGATCCTCGGCATTAGAAACAAATAGAAGTGCCCACCGACATAATTAAACAGCACATTCAATGGTGTGACTGAAGAATTTTTCTTACATTTTATTGAACAAGCACCCCAGTCAATTACAATTGGCTAAATGCATTCAGGAATGAGCAAGATTAAATGCAAAAGTGTAGTCATTTGCATTCAATAAATTAATTTGTTTTCTTTTGTACTTTTTTTAATCAGCAAAAATTGGGACTCATTTGTAATCCGGGGATGGCATTTGAACAAATGAGCCATTTGGTGCAATTAATTAATATATGTGAAAGGAGAAAGAGAGAGAGAGAGAAAATAAAAAAACATGCAAATCTGGATTTAGTACTCCGTTTTTATTTTTTATTTTTCTTACTTCACACTCTGTCTATAGAAGTGATTTCTCATTATCGTGATTGCTTTGAATAAAATAAAGAAATCAGGGAAACAATCACAGGACACAATTTTGAGGTCTGTGCATGCTTTCAGTTCATACACTAATAAGTCTCTGTTTATCATCACCATTATTATACCAGGAGTAATGTTTAGCACTGCCATGCTTCATGTCTCTCTGAATTGGGTAAATATATTTGCCTCCATTTAAGTCTGGGGGAACAAAATTACACAGTGGCTCTGTAGACTATTTTGCTATTGTGCTTCTGGATAATAATCAATCAATTTCATTGTTGTGCCCAGTTTGCAACAAACATAAGATTTGACAGACCCGTCCTCAGTATATTTACTCAGAAGGAAAACCAACTAGGATGAATGGATCTTAGAAATTTAGCCCTCATTATAAATAAACATGTTTTAAAATGTTTTAAAATATAAACAGGCCATACAGGTTTATATAGCTATCAGGGCATCAAAGCGGCTATTGTTTTCTGGAAATAAAGCTGCAATCCAATGCATATAAATGGTACCTCCCATTGTTTTGCTTCACTCAGGGCAGGCTGAGTTGGTTAACGTTCTTCCTTTTCACCGATCAATTAACCAGTTAAATTTAGAACTTGCAAAATTTCATTTAAGCTCCCTTTTCAAAAACGGCCCAATAGGAAGTCATAGTTCCGGGTCATGTGCAAACATGCTGTATTTTAAAAATTAAAAATACACACACCAGTGAACCCACTCGTTGCCCAGTGAAAGGAAAGTTTTATGCTAAGATTTTCAGGAGACCTGTGAAACAGGCAAATGCTATGACCTTCTTCAGTTTGCTGATGATTTATGAGGCAACAAGTGGCGACCATGGCTCCTTTCTTGCAGTCTGCTGAAAATTTTCAGCCGTGATATAAAAGCACAACAGCTAACTAATATTGGTGCAGCCACAAGATGGACGCTTTACTCATTCACAAATCTATGAATTCAGATTAATAAGAACAGCTCCACTTTAAGGGTTCTCTACCCATTGGACCAAAGCAATAATCCATAAGTGTTACATAAATACTGTGAATGTTTATGTTTGTGTATAGATGCAGGCACTCATTCAATGTTTTTCATGCTTGGCTGAGCCAGCGACACCTTTGCTTTCATGCACAGAATTATTTAAACGATTGTATAGAATTACCTCCAGGCGATGTTTATAAGGTATATATGAGTAATAAATGAATTTTGAGTGTAGTCTTGGGTCCCTTCTCAAAGTGGGTCCCATTATGTACGTATATGCAATTACAGGCATTTCAAAATTAAAAAATAAATAAATCCAAAATCCGAAACGCATCTGGTCCCATGCATTTTGGATAAGGGAAACTCAACCTGTAAAACATCTTACCTGTGGATCACCCCTGATCTCAGCAAACCCAGAGTCCAAAGGAAATAGTGCAGTATATCTCTGTTTCTCTTGGAATAATTGACAGCTCAGCCTGGCCCTTTCGTGTCCTACCAGTCACCTTACCCACATATTACTATTCTAGACCATCTTTTCCGCAGGAAGACAGCATGTTTTTCAATGACGTCCCCTTCAGAAATGGCAAGGAGGGAAGCCACAGACAGAAAATGAAATTGTCTGAGAAGTACGACGTTCTTCAGAGGGTATGTAAAAGTTGGGCCATAAATCAAGATTCGCGAACAGGGATAATTCACACATCTTGATTTATTAGTATAAGTATTGCCGTACTATTAATAAGTATTACTCTACTATTTTATTCCATTTTCAGTGACAGATTGAAATATTTCAGAATTGTCCAAATCGACTGTAATAATACAGGCAGCGGGCTAGAGGGAAGCCAGTCCACTCTGGAGGCATCCAAGAAAGAGAAAATTACTTTGGAAGCACAATAAGAAGAAAGGAGGCACTGTTAATGGAGACCTCCTCTTCTGTCACTTCAACAAATGAAGTCCTATGAGGGTATATTAACATTATTAGAATTGTGAAACACACACACCTAGCTCTTCTACTTATTAATTAAATAGATATACTCCCCCAAAGGGGTAATAAATTTATTTATACACACACACACACACGCACACATACATGCACAGAATAGTCTTAATAATAATAATAATAATAATAGTAATATTTTATTTATATCCCGCCTCTCCGGATGGATCAAGTCAGCTTACAATATGAATAAAATACATAGTAAAGAAAAAGATAAAAGTACAGAATAAAACCCATGATCTCTCCCTCTAACACAATAACTTAAAATTCCCACTAAATAATACAACGATAAAATGATACCCAATAATAAAATGACAGCAAAACGATAGGAAGCAGGGGGTCGTTTTATTAGCGGATATCCTTTTATCATTGTATTATTTATTGGGAATTTTACGTTATTGCGTTGGAGGGTGGGATTGTGGGTTTATAGTAATAGTAACATATAGTAAAAGAAAAAGGAAGCTGGCTGATTCTACTGTTAAAATGTTAAGACATTAAGATGTTAAAAGCCAGCAATCAGAGTGTGAAAGTGAAGTTGAAATGCCTGTGACTGTCACACAACATATAATTTGGGGACTGAAGGAAAAGTTAATTCAGACTCTCTTTATTTGGGGAGGGAAAGCCTTGAGTCCCTGTACGGAGAGGAAGGCAAGATACAAACAAACAAACAAACAAACAAATCCCTCATTTCCCCCCTCCTAGATCATTCTTTCCAGAAGTAAGAACCAAATTTCTAGTTTTGCAGAGAGGAAGACACTGAAAATGGTTCACAGCTACAACTCTTTTATTTGCTGTGTTTGATTTTTAAAAATCTTACACTTACTGAGTGACCTTGAGCAAGTGACACTCTCTCAGCCTCAGAGGAAGGCAATGGAAAACCTCCTCTAAATGAATCTTGTCAGGAAAATATGTGATATTGTCACCTTAGGGTCAACATAAATTGGAAATGACTTGAACTCACAGAACAACAAATCTGTGTGGCAAAAGAAATGTTTCAAACTACATATTTTAAATTTTGAAACATCATATCCTTTAAAAGGGGAAAAAAACCTGGTGTTGCTGAAGAGATTGCGTTGTTCATGTCCATGGAAGAACATGCTATGGGGCTTAAAAATGTGTCAACAGAATGATGGTCATAAAATGTCAGGTCATAAAAATAAAAGCTGGGGTGGAGGAGAATCTATTTCACCCCCAAATTCCAAACATGAGGAAAGGAGAGAGCCCTGAATTTGTTAATCTTCAAAAAGTTCTGAAACTGCTAAAAAGCTCCTTCAGAAAATGGACCATAAATATCATCATACAATTAAAAAGGTTTAAGGTGATCCATAAAGCCAAGTGAATTGATGTCTCTCATATGCAGTATTTTAACTTGGGCTTCAAGAGAGAAACCATAAACAAAAAGCTATAAAGGCATCAGGGAAAAAATGGGTTCCTCCTAAGCTCAGATTCTTGCAAAGAAGCTTATCTTACAGCCACAACAATAGTTTTTGTACTCTGGGTTGAAAACGTATGCAATCTTGCAGGTACGGTACAGAAGCATTGCCTCTTTTCTCACAAAACGTGACACAGTTTGGAAGTAGCTACATTCCCAATAACTAAGGTGTGTGTGTTGTATGCCTTCAAGTCATTTCCAGCTTAAGGAGACCCCTGTCATGGGGTTCTCCTGGCAAGATTTGTTCAGAGGAGGTTTGCCATTGCCTTCCCCCCAAGGCTGAGAGAGTGTGACTTGCCCAAGTACCAATATGTTATATTATGGAAGTCATGTAGCAAGGGATAACTTTCCTCATTATGTGGTCTAATTATAACATTTAGTCGCAGTTATAGGTGGAGGAGGAACATCAGATGGTTCAAGGCAGTGAATCTCAAACTTTGATCCTCCAGATGTTTTGGATTTGGCTCCAAGAATTCATGACTCTTGGCCAAGTTGGCTGTGGCTTCTGGAAGCTGAAGTCCAAGAGGTGGCAAATAGCAGGTACTCATTGCCATACCAAGCCACACTATAATCTGCCAACAAGCTTCCTAAGGACAAACTATGGACTCTTTCAGACGTGGGAAATTGGAAGTATAATCCAAGGGCAATCCAAACGCAATCCTGGGGTTTCACGTTATTGCGAATTAATTCTTCTCACGCAAATTCGGGCAAAAGGGAAGTCACTCCGAATGCAATCATGGGTTTCACGTTATTGCGAATTTAAGCTTCTCATGCGATTTCTGGCAAGAGGGGGTTATTTTCGGGTAATGGGAAGTAATTCCGAATGCCTTCCGAACGGAGCAGGGGTTCAGGTAAATTCGCTAAACAAGTGAATTTACATGAATCCGCATTGGCTCCATTCGGAATTGGGAGAAATTCCTCCCGTTTGAAAGAGTCCTCTGTGATTCAGATCACTCTCCCTTTTGGGAAGTTCTAATTCTCAAAGATTTTTCTTCTAAACTGTTGGGTTTTCCATCTTCCTCCTTCCTTCCTTTTTTCCTGCTTTTTTTAAAAAAAATCTTTTTTTTTGTTTTAGAACCTTTCTACTTGTAACAAATAGAATCAAGAAAATAAATTAGGTGCTGTATATACAAACCCTTTTTACTCAAATTACACGATTATAATCTTGTGCATGCTTTTTTAGGGAACAGTCCCATTGAGCCAAGTGAGAAGTTATTTCTGACTAAAAATGCATGGGATTGGGATTGTATTTTGGCAGACCTTCTGTGACTTTCTTAATGCCTTTGTAGGAAGGCTTTCAAAAGAGAGTAAGGGAAGAGGGAAGGTGGCTTACAATGGATACAGGCCTGCTAGAAAAATGAAATCCCCGTTTGTATTTGTATGAAAGCAAATGTGGTGAATTATCTGAAGATGATTATAATTGCCATTGTCATCAACATAATCATCATCATTTAGTTTTGTAAATCTAAGTGGCTGATTCAAGATGAAATTTGTTAGTTTTTTTTTCAAAATAAAACAAATTGCATGCCATTGTGATTTTTTTGTATAGCAAGGTGCTTGGGGCTGGTACATGCCTTCTTCAGCCTCTGAACTTTTCACAATGCAGCTGTCATCTCTTAACAAGCTTTTTAAAAACCCACCTAAGAATGGATTCCATTATTATTATTATTATTTTAAAATTGCACTTCATAGCTTTGTTTCTGTACATGGGTTTAAAATGACATAATACACAGATTCCCGTAGGCAGACAATAAGGTTGCGAGGTGGTAAAACAGGGCAGCGCTCCTTTATCTTTAATAAGTCACTAGGGACTCTTTCAAACGGGAGGAATTTCTCCCAATTGTTTAGCGAATTTACCTGAACCCCTGCTCTGTTCGGAAGGCATTCGGAATCACTTCCCATTACCCGAAAATAACCCCCCCCTTGCCCGAAATCACGTGAGAAGCTTAAATTCGCAATAACGTTAAACCCATGATTGCATTCGGAGTGACTTCCCTTTTGCCTGAATTTGCATGAGAAGAATTAATTCGCAATAACATGAAACCCCAGGATTGCGTTTGGATTGCCCTTCGATTATACTTCCAATTTCCCACGTCTGAAAGAGTCCTTCGAGAGGACATGTCAGCAGGTGTTGCAAGCTTCATCTGCCCAAATTCCCTCTTCCACACACTAAAAATATAGGAACCCTACTTGTTACTTAGCAGTTCTAGGAAACCTTGATGGGGTGGTGTCCTTGATTCCAATATTAAGCCTGGGTGACAGTAGGCAAGGCACATTCTTTCAGCCTCAGAGGATGGCAAGGGCAACGCCCCTCTGAAGAAACTTGCCAACACAACCCCATGATAGCTTTACCTTAGGGTCACCCTAAGGCGCACAGGACTTGAAGGCACACAGTAACAATCTATGGACTATAAGGGTGTAGCTCTATTCAGGAGTTCAGTATGTAGTTGAAACGGATATGGGAAGAGCCCTTTGTATGTGTTCAAGCTTTCCCCGTACACTACAATGGGACCTTTCCAGGCATCTAGACTGCTTGGATGCTCTTCGTACTTAGAAGGGCTTCTCCCCTTCAGACTGCTGCCCATCATGAAAGGAGGGCAATGATGAAGAAAGTAGATCTAGCAGACTCTCTCTCTCTTTGTTTGTAGATTTTTGCTGATTCTATATGCCAGGAAAATGCTGACGTCTTTTCAGAGGTAAGTCCTATTGGTTTCAAAGGAGCTTGCTCCCAGGTTAAATGAGTATTGGTTTATAGCCTAGATCCCATGGAGCATGGTAGGGTTTTCGTCTGAGTAAACATGACAGAGGAATGCACAGTTGCTCAATTGCTCCAGTACAAATCCTGCAAAGAAAACCCCATGATAGGGTTGCCTTAGGGTTGCCGTAAGGTGGGAATGACTTGAAGACACACCACCACCACCACGAATTTAAATACTATGAAGGCACCGCATCCTGTCTGATCTTGGAAGCTGTTGTTATATATATATTTTATATCCCACCTTTCTTTTCCTTGATATAGCTGAGAAGGGAAGTGGCAGATGATATCTTCCTTGCAAATGCCAAAGTTCTGCTGCTTTAACTTTGCAAAACACAGTTGCAATGGACTGTTGGAGACCAGCAACAAAGCCTAGCCCTTTATTCGTGCTTCTCAATAAGTGTGTTCTTCTTCACTTTTCAAGCTAACTAGCCCTGCTGTCATTTGTTACAAATCTATCCCCAAAAAGGAATGTGGACCCGAGACAAGTTATGATGCAATTAAAAACACAGATTAAGAACAAATTAAAAATAGATAAAACAACCAAACCATTATCATCATTACATTAATCAAGCAATTGCATTGCCACAATTAAAGCAGCTTAAAAGGTGGGTTTTAAGCAAGGTCTCTTCACACCTTCCTGAATGCCAAGAGCATAGATCCTGTCTCCTTTTCTTGCCCCAGCTTTGGACTTTTTACTCTGCCAGTTGACAATTCGTCTTCTACAGCAATTAGTCCTCGCTGGACCATTTTAAAGGAGTTGGCTTCCATGGATGTTCCTGTTTCAATGTAGGTAAGAGGACCATGTCTTTGAACCTTCAAGGTTCTCTCAAGCATTCTCTCTGTCTCTGTGTTGCGTATCTTCAAGTTATTTCCGACATATGACGACACTAAGGTGAAACTACCATGGGTTTTTCTTGCCAAGATTTGTTCAGAAGAGGTTTGAGATTGCATTCTGCTGAGGCTGAGAGCATGTAACTTGCCCAAAGTCACCCAAGGGGTTTCATGGTTGAACCGGGAATCGAACTGGGAATCGAAAACACTTCTGGTCCCGAGCATTTCAGATAAGTGAGACTCAAGTTGTACTCCAATGGGATTGCAGAGGGCTGTTTTAGATAGGCTGTTTTAGGAACTGTTCCATCACCCTAACCCCTTTAATCCAGTGCGGCATGCACATCTCTATTCAAAAAAAGGGATGGGACTTCCATTTTTGCTTTACCCTTCCCTCCCTGCACAACTGCCACCTAAGGCACTTACCTCAAAACCATTTCATCTAATTGTCCTCATAGGGACAGTCGCAATTAATCCTCCGTTGCACCACTTTTTCAGTTGCTTTCCAAATGCTGCAGTTTCTCTCTCCCCTTCCCTCATTCCCCCCTTTGTCTTCAGCTTACTACATTTGCTGCAAATGGGATTCAAAGTGCAAATGTAGTTCGTATTCAGTTAAACTCAGCAGAGGGAAGAAGCGAGGGCAGAATCTTGCCCTTCCCAGGAGGCTTGGACAAAAACAAACGGCTGCATCCTCTTCTACCTTGTCTACTGTTTTATCATGAACAACTCTGGCCTCTAGGCCACATTCTGATGCTAGGACAAATGGGTCCTGGGGATTTGTTTGTTTGTTTGTGAAATGTTGGTGTTTACAGCATTGAGCCTAACAAGGCTAATTTCAGATGTCGGTGGCACACTGGCTGTTTCAGAAGAAATGAAGACAGAAGAAAGCTCTCTGTAACATTTAACAGTGTGTGGGAAGAGAAGCTTTCAAGCACTAGGCCTGGAAACCACAACAGGAGTCACATTAGTCTACAAAAATTTTTCTGTATTTCACATAGGATGTTGCCAGGGGCTAATGGCACAGTGGTAGCAAATAACATACATTTTTGCAGGAGAATTCGGTGGAATTCATGGATTTTTTCCATGCTCGGAAGAAGAAAGCAAGCAGTGCATCCTCATACCACTAGATGGTACTGCTTTCAGGCCAGGGCTTTCCTCAAATCCAGCAACACATCTCTAGGAAGTGGGGGATTGTATTGGAATTGGCTCTCTTGTGAAGAATGACGATGATTAAATAATAATAATAATAATAATAATAATAATAATAATAATAGCTTTATTTTTACCCCACCTCTCTGTCAAAAAGACAATCGACTTACAATTAAAAGAATCCATACAAGAACTCAGTATCCCAGTTCTTAGAGATCATTCTGTTACGTTCCAGTCAGAGAGAATTGCCTTTGGAACTGCGGGCAAGTCTTTAAAAAGCATAATCGTTGTCCAGAGTTTTATATTCATTTTAAAAGGACGTAATAGTGAACCAGTGTGGTGGTTTGAGCACTGGACCACAACTCTGGAGACCAAGGTTTAAGGCCCTGCTCAGCCATGGAAACCCACTGGGTGACCTTGGGCAAGTTACACTCTCTCAGCCTCAGAGGAAGGCAAAGGCCAAGGACTTCTGAACAACTCCTACCCACCCACCTTCCCCCCAAAAAACCCATGATATGTTCGCCTTAGGGTTGTCATAAGCCACAAATTACTTGAAGGCACACAACAAAAGTGGTAAGGAACTTTGATCATTATAATATCCAAAGCAAAGTACTAAAGGGATATCCAGGTGTGTAATGCCAGCATTACAAAGCATAATACCCAATTTATCAGGTTGGTTAGAGTACTATATTTCCTGCTCTTCAAAAAAAGCCCCAGTACTTCAGACTAGTGAGTCCTGGGCTCTCCTATATCACTGAAAAATAGCTAACACCATGTTACTCCCAGACGAATTCAAGCATAGACGATATAAAATATTTTGAATACCACTGAGATCAATGGGACTTATGTCAGTGGTCATTAATAACCCCCCATTCATTGTAGTGGGTCAAGTCTAGCAGAGACTAAAATTGGATTTATCCCATTTACTTATACCTTAGTTATTACAACGGGGGATTGGTTACAGGTAACCAGCTGTTTCTGTGTCTCATTACTTCCAAGCTCAGAAGTGCACTCTGAGATCTTCTGCAACATTATCCTTGCAAGTTGTTTTTCGTCCTGCCTTCTCTCCACCTCCTCTTGCTTAACTCTGCTGTAGCTGCCTATCACCCAAAACACCCCTATCTAGTACTTAATAAGGAATACCACATCTTTGAGCCATTAGAAACAGATGTCACTGCATTACTTCACTGCTGATGTATGTAATAGAACTGACACACTAATTAATTTAATGCAGTATAAAGGTACGGATTCTTTATCACGGCTGACAATAAAATTAAGAAAACATTCAATTACAATCAGGGCAATTCATTATTTATTGATTTTGTATTGTGAAGGTATTAATACAAGGCATTGAATTATAAATTTTAAAAAAAGTTATCATTTTTCTATTGACAGCCCAGTCTTTGATACCTGTTTGTCTGGCTCTTTCTCTCTCTGTGTGTCTTTCTGTGTGTGTATTTGAGAGAGAGAGAGTATGCTGTCACACACATGAACACATCTATACATGTGGGTCATGTTTTGGTTGGGCGTTTTAATGTAAAGTGGGCCTTCCACATTTGCTGGGGTTAGGGTTGCAGGACCACAATGAAAGTGGGGAAAAATGCAAATAAAAGTTACTTTTTTTAACCCAAGAAAACGCCTCTCTAGCAATCTCTACATCCCCCAGTGCAACTCTGTGGCCAACATCCAGCAGAGGTTGGTCACAGAATTGCACTGAAAGACCTACAAATGCCTAGAGAAGTGTTTTCTCTAGGAATCTCTAGGTCTTCCAGTGTGACTGTATGGTCCAGAGTCATGCTGGAGGACCTAGAGATTTCTAGAGAGAACACATCAATCAAATTCACAAATAATCAGATCTGCAAAAGTCAAGTGAAACCTACATCAGTTGCCTGATTTTTTAATTTGTGACCTACTAAGACCCCTAGGTCCTTTATGCATGCACTGCTGTGAACCAGGTGCCATGATACAAACCACATTTCTGCATTTCGCTTTTCCTGTAGTATCTTACATTTCTCCCTGTTGAGCTTTCGTTTTGTTAGCTTTGGCGGAACTTTCCAACCTGATAAGGGCATTTTGAATCTTGATCCTGTCTTCTGGGGTATTAGCTGCCCCTTCTAATTTGGTGTCACTTGCAAACTAGGTAATAATTGAACCATCCAAGTTGGGTATAAAGACGGCGAGCAACACCAAGCCTAGCAAGGAACCCTGAAGCACCCCACGAATAACTTCTCCAAGAGAAAGAGGAACCACTGTGAGCCCTCTTTGGGTTCAGTTGGTCAATCAGTTACAAGTACACTAACAATGATCTAGCCCACCTTTTACCTTGACTGAGTCTGAGTCTTCCTTTTTCCCCACTGCCTACAACCTTATCAAGCATTATTGTCTTTTCTTGTGAGTGATCGTTTCTAATGATATAGTCAAAGGATGTCAGTCTCAGTTTAGTAATCATGGCTTCCAGGGAGAGTTCAGAGCTGACTTGCTCTAGGACCCCTTTATTTGTCTTTTTATCAGTTCATGGTATCCATCAAACTCTTATCCAGCACCACATTTCAAATGAGGTGGTTTTCTTCCTATCAGCTTCGCTATCCATATATAGCTTCAAAGCCATATATAGAAATCAGAAAGTTAATAGCGTGGACAATCCTGACTTTGGTATTCAATGATCTCTTTCCATTAAAGGATCTTGTCTAGTTCCTTCATGGTTGACCATCCAAGTACTAATCTTCTTCTGATTTCTTGACTGCAGTCTCCATTGGCAATATCACGATCTAAAATATATCTCAAGATGGAGGACATCTAATGTTGCCAATAGGTCTTCTAGATCAGTGGTCTTCTAGATCAGTGTTACTGAGCCATTGACTACCTGTCCCTGGCAGGTTTTCAGAAAAGAAATTTAAAAAAATTGTAGCCAAAGAGCACAGATATGGTGCCAGTCCCTGACACAGGTCCAAATCACACTGCAGAAATAACCCAGTATGAGACTGCTTTAACTGCCCTGGTTCAGTGCTAAAGAATCCTGGGAATTGTAGTTTACTGTGGCACCAGAGCTCTCTGATAGAGAAGGCTAAATGTCACACAAAACTACAGTCCCCCAAACTCCCTAGCATTAAACCTGGACAGTTAAAGTGATCTAAAACAGGACTATTTCTGCATTGTTTTTTGGACACTGGGAAAAAAATAACTCCCACTCTGAACAACATTGGTCCAACATTGGACTGCAATTCCCATATGGCTGACTAGTGGCTATGCCAGCTGGGGATGATAGTATTGGAGTCTACACGTCTACGCCGCTATCTTCTTTCCTGTCCCTGTTCCCTCATTTCGGAAAAGAACAATGTCAAAAGATAACACAGTATTTTAAACACATCAGAATATTAGATAATGTGTCTTGAGAGTCTTTTGTTTCATCTTGCAAAATTGCAGGGAATAATCCCATGGAGTGAAGTAGTTAGTTCATCTCCGCTCAGGTGAGCCGGGCCATCTCTTGGTATTAATTCACAAACCTTGAGCCTTTCCTTAGCCTAAGTGTGCTTCTCTTCTCCATGGATAGGCGCCTCTCAAGGGTACCGTTTTTACTACAGCCTTTATGATTTTATATTGCTTCATGCCACTCTAACATGCACAGGAGCGCGGAGGGGGTCGGTTGATGCGCAAGGCTTCATCTGGCCTTGCAAAAACCCTCAGCCTTATTTAGAAATATATTTAGCTTATGGAAGGCATTAAAGTCAAACGGGGGGAAAAAAATCCCAGAGCGTGGAATTTTATAGTCTCATTAATCTGGAAGCAAAAATTCCTTGAAAGGAAGGGAAGCAAGGAAAACAACAACAATGCAAAACCGATAAATCAGATTTATATTTCCTGTTTGAAGACCTTTGCATGTTTCTTCTTGTTTGTAGTGGAGGAGACAAACCTTAAAAGTGGACAGAATGAAAGAACTGGGATTAAACTGCTTTAGATAACAGTTTCTCTGGGTGGTCTGAGAATATGCTTTCCATCAGCTCCAGTCCTTTTTCTGGAGTATTAAGGCATAGGTGACCTACCTCGGTGGGTTGTTGTAAAGATGAATCACTGGGATGTACTTTTATTATGAACATTTATACCCTGTTTTTCCACTCCCTGAAAGGAATCACACAAAGCATCTAGCAAAGTGTGTGTGTGTCTCTCTGTGTGTGTTGTGTGCCTTCAAATTGTTTCTGATTCATGGCAACCCTAAGGTGATACTATCCTGGGGTTGTCTCTGGCAAGATTTGTTCAGAGGAGGTTTGCCATTGCCTTCCTCTGAGGCTGAGAACATGTGACTTGCCCAAGGTCACCCATTGGGTTTCATGGCCAAGCTGGGAATCGAACCCTCGTCTCCAGAGTTGTTGTCCAACACTTAAACCACTAAGACATACAAAAATAAAATAATTTTTTTTATCCTGCCCCTCTGTGCAACACAACTGGGGCAATTTACAACATTAACATATACATTGCATATTCCCCAATCCCTCCCCCCTTGAAATTAAACAATTTGCAGTATAAAACCGAACTCAAAAGTAAACAGTATACAAACAAACAGTGACTGCAGCAGATGAAGGGTCTAACAAGTTAGGTTTTCTTCTGGCCGTCAGGCATCTGTTCAGGAAAGGCCTGATAGAAGAGATCCATCTTAACAGCCTTTTTAAAGCTGTTTAAGGTGGTCATACGGTGGATCTCATTTTAATAACTGTTTTAATATTGTAATAATTTAATTCCTTTTTCATGTACTTTTAAAAATGTTTTTAACTGTACTTTTTTTTTAATGTTGTGAAGCCGCTCTGAGTCCCAGTTCTGGGGAAAGAGTGGGATACAAATAAATATCCAGGTCGCCCTGTTTTTGCTCCTGAGGGATGCAGCCAAACCATGCACCAAAAAGAACCCGCTAAAAGAAGGTTCTTTTGGGAGCATGTGGCGGATGCCATGAGTGCAACGTTGGCACACTGTCATGCATCGATGATGCAAGCGCACTGCTGCGATGTGTGGATGCTGCGTCGATCATGATGGCACCATCCATGTGGATGGGAGGCCGCCATGATGGCGGCACTGTTAAAACTAGGGTTTGGGAACATGCAGTCGCTCCACTCTCCCGAAACCTAGACTTGGCCCCAGGGTGCCACAAAGTGCAATAATAATAATAATAATAATTATTATTATTATTTGGGGCAGCATGGGGAGAGTTCTCAAGAGAGAATCAGAGACTTGCTGGATGAGTCCAAAGGCCTATCTGCTCCCGTATCCTGTTTGCCAGAAAGGCCAACCAGATGCAGATGGTGGAACATGAGCACAACAGCATTAGCTGTGGCTCCCACATCATCATTGGCTTTAAAACATCTATCTAATGTTATGTGTTAGACCTTTTTAGGGACATGTTCAGCACCTTGGAGAACTCCCTTAGAGCCTGGAATAGATTCATCAACCTCTCAACTTGGCACCCACAAGCCACCATTGAGCAATACCCTTCCAATTGTGGTCCTCACATCCACAGACATGGTGCCCCTGATATGGCAGTGCCCATGCTGGGTCACACACTGATTTATATGTAAATGGGAGTGAGGCCCTGAACTCTCCCTAGAAGCCAAGATGATCAAACTGAGACAGTCATTGTTTGGACGCATCATGAGAAGACCTGACTCACTATGACAATAATGCTTGGTAAGGTAGAAAGCAGTAGGAAAAGAGTGCATCGGATGCATGGATAGACACGGTCAAGGAAGCCATGGCTCTGTGTCTGCAAGACCTGAGCAGAGCAGCTGATGATACAGACATGGAGATCTCTCATTCATAAGGTCACCATAAGTCAAAGTCAACACGCCAGCAGTTAACGGAAACAAACAAACTTCTGGCCATCAACACATCATATGGTAGCATCTTCCATAGCTTGATGACACACAGGAGTTTATTATACGACAAAATTTGGGGGTATAATGCAATGGCAATCCGAACGCAATCATGGGGTTTCATGTAATTGCATATTAGAGTATCTCATGCAATTTAGGGCAATGGAGGGTCATTTTCAGGAAATGGGAAGTCATTCTGAATGCATTCTGAATGCAATTAGAATTCACGTAAATTCGCTGAACTAGCAAATTTACGTGAATTTGAATTGGCTCCATTCGAAATTGAGAGAAATTCCTCCCATGTGATAAACTCCCAAAAGAGAGAGAAAGAAAGAGAGAGAGGGAGAGAGAAGGAAAGAAAGGGAGAGAGAGAAGGAAAAAAGAAGGAAATGAAGAAAGAAAAAAGAGAGATACAGAAGGAAAGAGGAAAGAGAGAAGAGAGAGAGAGAGAAAACACCCCAAAAGAGAGGTCTACCAAAAGAAAGAGAAAGAAAGAGAGAGAGTGAAGGAAAGAAAGAAAAAGGGAGGGAGAGAGAAGGAAAGAAAGAAGAAAAGAAAGGGGGAGAGAGAGAGAGAAGGAAAGGAAGAAGGAAAGAACAAAGGAAATGAAGAAAGAAAGAGAGAGAGAGACAGAAAGAAAAGACCCCAAAAGAGAGAGGTCCCCCAAAAGAAAGAGAAAGAAAGAGAGAGAGAAGGAAAGAAAAAAAATAGAGAGAGAACCCAAAAGAGAAAGAAAGAGAGAGAAGGAAAGAAATAGAGAGAGAGAAGGAAAGAAAGAGAGTGAGAGAAGGAAAGAAAGAAAGAAAGAAAGAAAGAGAGAGAGAGAGAAGAAGAAAAGAGCCCTCTCTTTTCGCCAACTCCCAGGCCCCCCAAAAGAGAAAGGAAGGAAGAAACCCTCTCTCCCCTAATTTACAGGTCCCTTAAAAGATAAAAAGTAAGAGAGAAGGAAGGAAAGAAAGAAAGAAGAAAAGAAAAAGAGACAGAAGGAAAGAGAGAGAGAGAAAGAAAGAGAAGGACAGAAAGAAAGAAAGAAAGAAAGAAAGAAAGACAGAGAGAGAGAGAAAGGAAGGAAGGAAGGAAGGAAGAAAAAGACACAGAGAGAGAAGGAAAGAAGGAAGGAAAGAAAGAAAGAGAGAGAGAGAGAGAGAGAGAGAGGAAGGAAGAAAAAGACAGAGAGAGAAGGAAGGAAGGAAAGAAAGAAAGAACAGAAGGAAGAAAAAGACAGAGAGAGAGAAGGAAGGAAAGAAAGAAAGAGAGAGAGAGAGAGAAAGGAAGGAAGAATAAGACAGAGAGAGAGAAGGAAGGAAGGAAAGAAAAAGAGAGAGAAAGGAAGGAAGAAAAAGAGAGAGAAGGAAGGAAGGAAAGAAAGAAAGAGAGAGAGAGAGAAAGGAAGGAAGGAAGGAAGAAAAAGACAGAGAGAAGGAAGGAAGAAAGGAAAGAAAGAAAGAAAGAAAGAAAGAGAAAGAGAGAAAGAAAGGAAGGAAGAAAAAGACAGAGAAAGAAAGAAAGAAAGAAAGAAAAAACAACCCCCCCTTCCCCCCATCCCTGAGACTGAAGGGGGCGTGTCCTCCCTCCCTCTGGCCCTGCCCCCTTGCCTCCTATTGGCCCTTTGTTTGGGACGCCCCTCCCCTTTCCCCTAAAAGTGGGCGTGGCCTGAGCGGGGTGGGCGTGGCGAGAGGAGTGGGAGGCATCAGAGCAGCATCAGCAGAGCGCAGTGCTAACTAGTCCAGTCGCCCTGCGTGCAGCAGTCCTCCTCTTCCTCCTCTGCTGTGCCTTTGGCTCTCTGCGCTGGGTCTGTGCCTCGGGGCAGGGACTCCACTTCGGGGCTTAAAGGTGGATCCGGCTCAGGTGGCAGGGGCTGCTGCTGCTGCTGCTGCTCTTGGAGGGGCTCCTCTTCCAGAAGGCAAAAGCAGCAGCAGCAGCAGCAGCAGCATGGCTGTCTCCAGCCCCCTTTTATTGCCCCCCACCCCTGCATCCACAAACAACAACAACAACAACACAACAACAACAACATCAACAACAAACAACACCAACAGCAACAACCCTGGAGCACCTTTATTCCGGACGGAGCCCCTTTTTGCCCCGGATTCCCCCACCTTGAGCTTGAGCACCAGTCACCCCAGTATGCAAAGCTTTACTGGGAGCACTGGGAGCACTGGTGGGGCCGCAGAGTGCAAGATGGTGGAGCTGCACGGGGTGCAGGTGGCCTCCTTCTGGGTGGAGGGCCAGGAGCTGATCTGCCTGCCGCAGGTCTTCGAGCTCTTCCTGAAGCACCTGGTCGGGGGCCTCCACACCGTCTACACCAAGCTCAAGCGCCTCGAGATCGCCCCCGTCGTCTGCACCGTCGAGCAGGTGCGCATCCTCCGCGGGCTCGGAGCCATCCAGCCCGGAGTCAACCGCTGCAAGCTCATCACCAGGAAGGACTTCGAGACCCTCTACAACGACTGCACCAACGCCAGGTACGCAGGGAAGGCCTCCACACGGGAGGGATAAGCCGCTTCCGAAGCGATTGGACTCTTTGGCTGGCTCACTGCTATGGGATTCTGGGAGTTGGAGTCTGTTGTGGGCCCAGAGCGGAGCAGAGCTCCGCTCTGGGCCCCACAACAGACTCCAACTCCCAGAATCCCATAGCAGTGAGCCAGGACTGGACCCCCCCACAACAAACTCCCAACTCCCAGAATTCCATAGCTTTCAGCTCTGGACCCCACAGCAAATTCCAACTCCCATGATTCCATAGCCTTGACCTCTGGGCCCCACAGCAAACTCCCAACTCCCAGAATTCCATAGCCTTGAGCCAGGACTGGATCCCACAACAAACTCTAACTCCCAGAATTCCATAGCCTTGACCTCTGGACCCCACAACAAACTCTAACTCCCAGAATTCCATAGCCTTGACCTCTGGACCCACAACAAACTCTAACTCCCAGAATTCCATAGCCTTGAGCCAGGACTGGATCCCACAACAAATTGTAACTCCCAGAATTCCATAGCCTTGAGCCAGATAGAGTTAAGCCTTGAGCGCTGGACCCCACAACAAACTCCAACTCCCAAAATTTCATAGCTTTCAGCTCTGGACCCCACAACAAACTCCAACTCCTAGAATCACATAGCCTTCAGCTCTGGACTCCACAACATACTCCAACTCCCAGGATTCCATAGCCATTGAGCCAGACAAAGAGTTAAAGAGGTGCCAAACCGGGTTATCCCTCCAGTGTGGATGCAGCCTCTGAGACTTATCCCCCAACTTACCTCCTTTCCCCATTGGCACCCTTGGAAGGCTCCAGAGTCAAAAACTGGGGTCAGATTACCAGTTGCTTCTGCCCCCCCAACTCCCATCCTTTTCCCATTGGCACCTTTTGAAGGGTACAAGGTTTAGGTTGGCAGCAGGTGCCTTTCAAAGTTGCTTCTGCCCCCCAACTTCCCTCCTTTCCCCATTGGCACCCTTGGAAGGGTGCAAGGTTTAGCTTGGCAGCAGGTGCCCTTCAGGGTTGCTTCTGCCCCCTAACTGCCTTCCTGAGAGGAGGAAGAAACTCTGGGGCTCACCCCCCAACTCCCTTCCTTTCCTCATTGGCATCCTTGGGTACAAGGTTTAGGTTGGCAGCAGGTGCTTCTCAAAGTTGCTTCTGCCCCCCAACTTCCCTCCTTTCCCCATTGGCACCCTTTGAAGTCTCCATGTTTCAGGTTGGCAGCAGGTGCCCTTCAGGGTTGCTTCTGCCCCCTAACTACCTCCTGGAGAGGAGAAGGAAACTGTGGGGCTCACCCCCAAACATCCAGAGGGGAGAGAGAAGTCCCACTCTCCCCACTTGGCACTACTTCTATGGCTCCAGGGATAGGAAAGAAAAGTCAGGTTGGCAGCAGGTGCCCTTCAGGGTTCCTGATAGGAGAAAGCAAGTGTGGGGCTCATCCCCCCAACTCCCCTTCTTTCCCCGTTGACACCTTTTTAAGACTCCGGGGTCAAGAAAGAGGGATAGATTGGCAGCCGGTGCCCCTCAAAGTTGCTTCTGCCCCCAACCCCCTTCCTGAGAGGAGAAAGAAAGTGTGGGACTCCTTGCCCGAGTTGTCCTTAACTGCAATTTGAAAACACTCCCCCAAAATGGATACTTCCCCCCACCTCCCCATAGGTACTGAGAAATAGGTGTCCCCATTGTTTCCTGGTAGTGCAAGGCACATATATTTGGTTTCACGGGCAAAAGTATTACAAAATGTGGTGCACACACATTTGTTTCATGCGTGTGTGTCATGTGCCTCCAAGTAGTTTTGCTTGATGCATCGAAGTATTAAAAAGTATTGTATCAAAAAGTACAGGACTTTCCGGCAATGTCCCTGTGAAACGTAATGTGAATTTTGTGTTTCGACTTGAGTCCCATCTCCCAAAATTTCTCACGAGGGATGTATGTGCAAATACAGGTCTGCAAAAATATCCAAAATATTGCTGGTCCCCAACATTTTGGATAAGGGCGACTCAACCTATCGAAAGAGAATGGAGGGAATTGGGATGCAATGTGAAGCATACTGAGCAACGAAAAGGTTCGGAGGCTTCTTTGCCTTTTGTTGTGATGGGGGAAACTTGGGAACAAACTTCCAAACAAACTTCCAGAGAGCTGCAGCTGGAGTAAAAGTTATTCTGGAGCTGGGTCTGGATTGACGTTGACTGGATCAGCCACAGTGAGAATGGTCAACCCTATAGTCTGGACTTTAAAACTGATTTTAGTCTGAAAGATGTGATGCTGAGTGTTCTTAGGTTGTCTCCATGTAAGCTCTGGTGTGTAAGTCCAATCTTCACATTACCTTAGACACTTTCTCTCTCTTCAGATACCTGTAGGAAATATCCTAGGGCATGCTAGATTTTGAATTTTTTGGAGAGGGTTGATATGGAAGGGAAATGTGCAAAAGAAATACTCTCTTCATATAGTGTTGATTTCAGTACATGTTCATGACTCTGGTATGTAAGCGCTGATTCCTTCCAGGTTGCATTGTTTGGAACCAATGGAGCTTGTTTTTCCAAACAAGTGTGTTTTAGGAGTAGGGCATCTTAGTGAGCATTATTGTAAAGTTCAAAGGAAAGCGCTTCTTGGGAAACAGGTTCAGCATTCAGGGACAGCTCACTGCCTTTAACAGCACAGTTCTGCCAGCACAAAAGTCAGTTGCATCGAGTTCAGTCGGATTTATTTTCCGGTAAGTATGTCTAAAGTTGCAGCCTAGAATGAATCTTCATGGCGGAATATTAGTTCAGGAAAAAGAACTCTGGAGAAATTTTATTTTTCCAGTATTCCTCCCATTGGATGTGGCATTACATTCTTCCTTTTTTAAAAAAACGAGTAAGACTTTGATTCCAGTTTCATTTTGATCAGATTTATCAGAAAGTTGGCATGGGGAGAAAGCAAGACAGATGGATTTGTGCATCCTTATTTTTCTTACGCTTTCCCAAAGTGTTTGACCTGTCACTCTTTGTCACGTATGAATAACATTGCACCAGATCTTTCCTCTGTATTTTGTGCATTGTGTCCAACGGAGCCGGGCAAAGTTGTTGGTCTGTCAAGTGCTCAAAGACCTGGAATCATCCTTCAGCCCAGTTTAATCTACTTCTTTTGCAGTTAGGGAAAGTGTCCAGCAAGCCTGTGAGTACTTTAGCTTTCGTTCGTAGTTGTTGATGCACCAAAAGAGTGCCAGATGCTTTTCTTGCCTTTGAGGTTGCAAATATGGCCCGACGCTGGCCGGTTTGGGAAAACCAGAGCATGTAATTTGAGGTTTGCTTGACTGAAATTTAAGGATGTGGCTTCCCTTAAGCAAAAAATCTCTGGTGGGGTTTACCAGACCAGCTCAGCCTTCCTAGACCCCCATATGGTCGCCTGGAGTCATTGACCCTAAACCTCAGAAGATGAATGGGCTTCTCTCCTCATTAGGATGCTCTTTGCCCGAAGGGGGTTGGGGCCTGAATGAGATTATGCAAAAGAGGCAAAGAAGTGTGTTGCAACTTTTCCCAAACTGAGATGGGGGAGTTCTTTGGATGCTAAAACCTTTGAGATCTTCATGTTAGGGATTATCTGGTCTGCTTCTCTGGAAAGGAAGAACAACTGTTCTTTTCACTGATGAAAAGAAAGGACAGTATTTTTTTTTTAATAGAAATAAATAAGGTTGGCAATTTTTTTGGTTAGTGCAAGTTTTGCACCCTTTTTTGTAATCATGAACCTGTATGAAAGTCTATATGAATCTGAATTTAAACACTAAGCACCTGCACCTTCTTTAATGATTTTTGGTTACACTTTTCTTATAGGTGAAAGTTCTCATTGTTTCACTTTACTGAGTTTGTATCATTGTATCAGTTCTGAGTTGGGAATTAAATTGGGGAGAGGGAAGCAGTAAATAGTGTATTGTCTCTTGCAGCAATATTACTGCTTCCTCCTCTCAAGTTTTATTCCCAATTCAGAAATGATACAATGATATGAACTAAGTAATCTAAGAAATGATACAATGAGAAGTTTCACCTAGGCTTTAGTGGGATGTAGGAAACACTGTGAGATAGGGATTCAAGAACAGAGGAGAGTTTCTAAGACTGATGGTTTTGTCTTACCTCTGGAGAAATTTCATGTTAGCTAGCTCAGATATTTAGTGCATGTTGCTCTGTCATTGCCTTTGGAAGTAGCGACTGCTAACTGTTGTCCTGGAGAGCATTAAGAGCTTCTCCAAATTTTGTTGTTGCTGTGTGTCTTCAAGTTGTTTCTGATTTATGAAAACCCTAAGGCTGACCCTATCATAGTTTTTTTTTTTGAATGTTTCTTTGGGGGTGGGTTGCTATTGCCATCCTCTGAGGCTGAGAGAGTGTGACTTGCTCAAGGTCACCCAGTAGGTTTACACGGCCGATCCGGAATATGAACCCTGGTCTCCAGAGTCATTGTCCAGCACTCAAAGCTGGTCGAATTCTCACATTTAAATGCATAGTGATGTGGGCCAAGATAAGATACTTAAATTTATATAAAGAATAGATTAATCAAAGGTATTACCAATATATGTGTTGTGTAATTTTTTTTTATTGTCTGCATTCCTTGGTTTTATATGTCAAAATAAGCAAAAAGCTCGTCCTGATGAACAAGTAAGATATGGAGAGCTAAGTCTCCAACAGTCTACAAACTGGACTTTTTGGTGACTTGGTCAGTATCCCTTACCTCCTGATCTTCATATATACAGTATAAAACAGAATCTGCATGCATTTATTTATAACGCTTTTAAACTGCCCACTCATCAGAGACCCCTCAGGTCTTAAAAATACATCAATAACACTTTGAAAAACAATGCTACTTCTGCAAGTATCAAAGTTTGTGGGTATGTTGATTATGTAGAAAACAACCTGGTTTATTGATTGGGTTGCAGCACAAATGTTTTGCAACTTTTTCCTCTGCAAGAGTTCTGCTGTTGGTTCATGTTTTTCCTGAGAACATGTTGGGTGAATGTCTTGATCTTACACACACAGAATGTGCAATGCAAAATAACCTGCATTAATCATTTTGCAGAGGAAGCCTTATCTTTCGAAAGTCAGCAGCATCATTTCTCGAACGCCGCATGTTAATTGTTGGTTTGGCAACAGGTACAATTTTAGAGGTGTTAAGAGCCTTTGGTTCTTAGGCTCATTTCCATTGTACGGTCTGTAGCTGTCTCCCTTTCTTTTTTTACCGATTCATCCTGTGCAAACGCTGTTAAGAATAATTTAGGTTTGTCTGTGACAGAACTGTTTCCCAACTCGAGGCTGTCAGTTTATACACACAATGTGAGATCCAAATAAGATGGGAACAGATTGCTTAGAAGCGTACGTCGTCTCAGATATGCATATTGATTCACTAGCTTTTATTTAGCAAGTGAAGTTTAATGTACAGCTGATTTTAAATGGAGTGATTTTAAAATTAGGCAGATATTGTGGGCACCTGCCGTGCCCCAGTTCAAATCACTTTTGAAACTGGGGTGACTTTTAAATGCAATTTGTGATGGGTTTTTTTTTCTGTTTAAAGTAAACTCACCATCTGCTTGGCGAGTCTTGAGTTTATGGATACTTCTTAAATAGTTCTTTGGGTCCAGTTCATGGCTACCGTTGTTGTTGGATGCCTTCAAGTTGTTTCTGACTTATGGCTATCTTAAAATGTAAACCTATCGCAGGATTTTTTGGCAAGATTTGTTCAGAGGTCTCTCTGAGGCTGAGAGAGTGTAACTTGCACAAGGTCACCCAGGGAGTTTCCATGGCTGAACAAGGATTTGAACCCTGGTCTCCTGAGTCATAAAATACACTGCTCAAACTACTACACCACTACTATAACTGGCCCCATAGGAGTTGCCTTGGAAATGATATTTTCCTTCTGTGTCTGAGTAAGTTTTAACATAGAGTGTAAGAGTAAAGAAATTCAACTGGGCATCTCAAAAGTAAGATATACACACAAGAAGAGAGAGTAATAGATGGATATATATATATATATATATATATATATATATACCTCACCTTTCAGACTAAGCTATAGCACAAAATTTTGAGGACTACACCTCAAAATGCATCATCAGATGCATAGGCTTTTTGGGGGTAGGAGGGAATTATACATGGTAAGTCCAGAGAATAAACTGTCAGAAAGAGCTGTTAGAGGAATGTGATGAAATAAAGATACTAAGTGGGAGAAAGCTTCTTCTTTTTTTAAGAATAGGAAGAAGCAAAAACAAAACAAAAAAACCCAACAAACCCTACATCTTAAGTTAAAAAGTTATACAGGCTTATCTATGTGTAATCCTCACCAAATTCAGTGGGATTTTTGAATGTGCCTGTATTGGATTGTGCTTCCATAATTGTATTTCTTCCACTTAGAATACAGCTAGCCGCTAATTCTCAGTGCTTTTCAGTTCTTTTATTTAATTGATCTTTTATCTGTTAAAAAAAGATCTCGTGGTGATAATTATCAGTATTTGTGAAACAAACCCCTGCACCCCCCACCATTCTTGGAAAATTAAACCAAACCACTGCGGTTTTATAATATTCCTCCCGCTGTGCAATGTTTATCATCTATTTTGTCCTGACTAGCAGATGAAACAATTCCATTTGTCAAAACACACCTATTCAGAATTTTGATTCCAAATCTGTGATGGCTGAATGCGAAGTGTCTATAGGCTTCATGCATTGGAATTCTCTGTTCATTGTGTCAACATTTCTTAATTAGTCCAATGCATGTGAGTTGAATTAAACAGTGCCCTCTTACATCGTAGCCCAACTATAGTTACACTCGAGCACCTGGAACATGAAATGCTCAAGAGACGATGATGTCTTCATGTATCTGGGATAAATTTTTGCATACGCCTTGTTCCAAAAATACAGCTTGGTAATTATACCCTGCATTGGTGAATTTCTTTTCATGGGACGGGGAAGGGAAAGTCATACAGAGATTTAAAAACTGATCTGATGCTATCATGTCGCCTTGAATGACGACTGTAATTTCTGATTCCTTTCCTTTTAATACGATGAAATAATGAAAGCAAACCTTGTTTCTGAGTCAAGTTACTGAGTCAAGGAAGGAAATGTTCTTTTCCACTTTTTTGTTGTTTGCATTTTAAAACGGAGATTCTAAAATATCTCCCCTATTCCTAAATGCATGGCATAGAAGTTCGGTCAAAATAGTTGGCGTATGCACTGTAGTAAATGTACTAGGATTTCAGGAAATGTTAGCCTGAGTATGCGCCAATATATTTCTTTTTTACATGCACGTAGGCAGCTTTGAAGGATGGCAATTATATTAATTTTTAGTATATAAAAACATTTTGACAATGGGCTACTGAATTTTGCTGATCAAGATGCCATTTAGCTTTATGATCTCTTTATGGGTAATATCAGGAGCACTTTAAGGTTGCAATCCTAATCCCGCTTACCTGCAAGTATGCCTCACTAAAGTTACATCTGAGTCGAGAAGTATATTATTGCACAGTAAAAGCCTTTACACCTCCATACTACATCTTCAATCGACTGGAAATTGGTTAAAAATATTTAAAATGTTATGGTTCAAAAGCTTGGGGTCTGAAGCACACTTATTTCCAGTAATTCAGACTTTTAAGTAAACATGTCCAAGATTGAGCTGAAAGACATTCTGGCTGATAATTACTAAAACAATTTCCAAACAATGATCCCAGCCAAATCATAACTTTTTGTTTGTTCATTGTTGGTTATATATCTCCAGGATACGAAGAATTTTACCATCTGCTCGGGTGTTGCTATGAAATGGTGATCAGATGTAAATTATTTTCACATGAGGAAAGAAAAAAACATATCCCAGAGAAGATTGTAAATTACTGAGTGAGGTTTTTGAAAGTTCCTTAGTCTCTCATTTATACTTGTTCTTCGATGATGAAGAGACATTCTATCAAAATTGAATGTGGGCAGTATACAACTTTTAAATTGTTTACGGTTCCAGTATCTCTTTAAAATGAACCCCATAAAGTCTGTAGTTGCTGTTTTATATTAGGAGAGCAATGTCAAAGTTATAATTAAGTCATTCAGCTTATATACCACGACAGTTTTCAGTGCGCATATTGATATTCAATGCACACTTACATAAACCATGCTACTTTTTTTTCTGTTTAAATTGTTAGTTTGGAGTCAGTGTTCAAGCACTTTACCTAAAACTGTTCATTGAGGACATGATAGACATTTGTGGGACTTAGGTACAGAAAGTACTAACTTGATAGTTTCTAGGTGGATATGGGGTTGGTTGTATTCCCATCTTCTAATGTAGCGGCTAAGAGTTTGAGCCGGAGAGGTTCGGATTCAAATCTTGCAGGATCGCAAATTTATTTTTGAGCTTTTGGTATCCACTGTTACCTTGGTTTTTTCCACGTAGTTGCAGAAAGAGGCCACTACTTTACAGCAGTGGTCAGATTATTGGGAAGATCATGACTTCCACAAAATTCAACCTTTAGTTTGTCTCTTATTTTCTATAACATCTCTACAGCCACCGAGAAACAATAACTGCAAATTGTTCATGGGGCTGCATTGTGACTTCCCCAGATTTCAAGCAATGCCTTGTCCTTATTTGGTAAGATTTAACATATAAAAAGTACCCCGAGCATTTAACATGTGCCATATAAATACTTAATGTTCAATTTTTTAAAAAATATAAGATGCTAGCGGTATATGTGTTTCTATGCTTACTCAGAGAAGATTCACTGAGCTTGCTGAGATTTAATGCCTAGTAAGTTTACTTAGGATTCCTGACAGAGCATCTAGGTTGGTGAGAATATTTTCCACCCTCTTAAAACAAATGTTGAATAATTTATACAGTTTCAGAGTTGTTGTTAGTCTGCGTGTATTTAGTAATAGTTTCCCACTTGTTTGCCTTTCGTTCTCTCGATGTCTTGCGGTTTATGTGCAGCAAAATCTAATCTGAAGGAATTGTGATTTTTTTTTTTAAAAAAAAATCTTGTCATTTCTGAGAGCACTAGATTTCTCCAGCTGCAGAATAAATGCTTTTCCCCTGAAAGAAGAGGAAATGTTTGTACGTTTCGGTTACACATTTTGAGTTCTCATAAAAGCAGTTTGTTCGCAAACACACGATCACCTCCCCCACCAAACCCCATTCTGAGCTCCTGGAGCCGAATCAAAAATCATTAGGCATTAAGGATATTGTTGCCACATATTCAAAAGGTCTTTGGAAGCGTTTTCTCCCCTCTGTGTCCCCCTCTCCTCCTTTTCAGCATCTCAACCTGCAGAAGAACTCTTCAGCATCACTTCAAAACCCACAGTTCTGAAAAGGCGAGGGATCAAAATGCACACACTTTTAAACTCATTGGCTCTGGCAAGGGGAAATTGAGCATTTGCACCCAATAAGCCTGATTGTGGAACCGCATGCAAATTGTGTGTTGATTTATCTCCTTTTTTTCCTCCTGCTTTTTTCCATTTGAATTGATCTTGCATTAATTTTGCCAAGCATCTCTGTGAGGCTGCAGATGTTGCCCTGCGTTTAATAAATCAACGAGACGGATCCGAATGAATCACTTCAGATGGATTCTCTGCTCGGTTTGATGTCTAGATGTTATTCTTAGCTTGTTATCGTGACAGATGCATTAATGTTCCCATACACTGCCAGCAGTGTCAAAGAGATTGAAGCTTTTAAAGTGCTGGTAACCTCTCTCTTTCTCTCTCTGTCCAGGTTTAGTAAAGGGGGGGAAAAAAAACCTGACTCCAAAACTAAAATTGCTTTCTAGAAAGAGGGAAAAGCCATCAGTGAAACCATAAACTTAACCATAAAAACATTCCTGGGTGGGGATTAATCTCCCAACAAGCCTGTAAGAAGAGAGTTAAATTTGTATAATATTGTTTTAGATAATCTTTAACAGTGGTGGAAATCAATATATAAAAACTAAAAATAGCACAAGGTCTTTTAATAGTATAACCATTTTCTCCGCATTAATATTTCATTATACAAAGAGGGGGGGGGGGGAGATTGGCAGGAGAAGTAAGATAAGACTATATTGAAAATGTTGTTACAAATAGTGCCGGACTGAGTGTGTATTGTGCATAGTGACATTTCTCATTTTGGAGGGGGTTTAATGTAGTTGGATTTGTTAGGTCTTTGGCAGCTTCCTTCCCTTGAACCCATCAGTTGCCTATTCATTTTTCGAAACCAGCCCAACGCCACTAACATGGTCGAGAATGAACAAAAAGTTGTTGACTGGCATATTCTGATAACTTTTTCTACTGAAGTGGAACTTGGGAATCACAGATCATAAAGTTGCATAAAGCCTTTTAAACAGAGCGTGTTATTTTAAATTCTGGACATGCTTGTGGAAACGGAAAATATTCCTAGTTATTACACTGCAGTGTTTCACTCGACCGTATTAAATGCAATTTATTACCAGCATTATAATAATATTTTAATGGCCTTTCTGGATTCCTCCCCCCCCCCCCACATTTCTACAGCCCTTATGCCTGTACTCCATATGGGATCTGTTTCTGTCTACATTAATTCATTTGGGACAAGATCCAAGCGTTATTAGGCACTTCTAAATACCATTTGTTTTTAATGGGAGAATTAAACTACTCAGATGTTTATGTTTCGCTGAATCTTGGTCTTGATGGCTCTTCCGTTTGACCACTTAATTCTTGCTGTATGACATGCAGTGAAATCCTCTGTGTTTACTTGAAAGTAATTCCCAGAGTTGCTTATTCCCAAATGTATGTGGATGAGTGCAGCCTAAACTGAGCATAACTAATTCAAAGGGTTTGATTTGTCACAAGTGGGAAAAAAGTAGGGGGTGGTGAACAGGAATATAATGCTAGGATTCTACTTTAACTACCATGGCAACATCCTATGGAATGCTGGGATTTGTAGTCTGTTGAGGCTCTAAAGGTCCCTCCCTGGACTGGAAACCTTGGGATGATTCCATAGGATGTTGCCTTGGCAGTTAAATTGGAATCACAGCACTATATTTGTACAGTGTGAAAGGACTTCAGCACTCCTTTTCATGGAATGATAATGCATCTGAGGAAGTAGACATAGGTCTACGAAAGCTCATGCTGCCAACATCTTTCTTTCAGTTACTTTCAAAGGTGCTACAAGATCTCTCTACATACTGATTCTACAGATTAACATGGCTATGTCTTTCAACATTATCATGGAAGACAGCCTGGTCCTCAGATGAGAACAGCAGTTGAGAATACAGGTGTTGTCATGCGCCTTCAAATTGTTTCTGGCTTAATCCTATCTCAGGGTTTTCTTGGCAAGATTTGATCAGAGGTGGTTTGCCTTTGCCTTCCCTCTGAGGCTGAGAGAATGTGACTTGCCCAAGGTCACCCACGGGTTTTCCACGGTTGAGCAGGGATTCATATTCTGGTCTCCAGAGTCATTGCCCAGTGTTCAAGCCACAATACTATGCTGGCTCTCCAAGAATACTATCCACTGCAAAAATTATCATTCAGTGCAAGAGAAGTATCAGGGTTGCAAGTATTATAGTTACAAGGCATTATCCAGAATAACTCAGGCTGTGTTCACACTGGAGAAATAAACCGGTTTAATTGCCATGGCTCAATGCTGTGAAATTCTGGGAATTGTAGTTTGTTGTGGGGCCCAGAGCGGAGCTCCGCTCTGGACCCCACAACAAACTACAATTCCCAGAATTTCACAGCATTGAGCCATGGCAATTAAACCGGTTTATTTCTCCAGTGTGAACACAGCCTCAGAATCCTGGGGTTCATAGTTTGGGGAGGCACTGGAGCTCTCTAGGTGAGAATTCTAAGTCTTCCTAAAGTGTAACTCTTAGGAGCCTATAGGCTGGAACTGTGGTAGTTCAAGTAGAATCATAGTTTTATAATTGTGTGGTGTGAACAAGCCTCAAGACACTTCATTGCCTTTCTTCTTCTGCCTAGTTTGAAGACTCCTTTCCCCTGAGCTTTTCCAAAACAGCCAGCCAAGATTCTCTATGCATTGACTTTGCTCTTTTCCCATTGTTCTGTCTTAGAGGGTTGCTGATACTTTCCTCTTGTGTATCAGTGATGCTGTTTCTTTGTAGCTACAGTGCTTTGCACAATGAACAGTGATGGTGTGTCTCTGTGTGTATATAATATACACTTTCTCTGAATAGTGAAGCCCTTGGCTATCATATTGTGGCAGCTGTTTTTTAAACAGCTATTTTTAAAAATAAATGACATGTCATAGAAGCATATAATTGTTGTTTCTCAAACAACTTTATTTATCTTTATCTGCTCAACATGTTGATTGTTTTTTGACAATGTGTTCCATGTGTCCATTTCTCAGGAAACCAAACTTTTTGTTACTCCATTCAAAGTTGCGGTGTTACATGTGTCCATTTCTCAAGGAACCAAACAGTTTGTTTCTCCTTTCAGAGCTGCACTTGAAAGCACTTCATTTCTTACAGACTTTGCAAAAAATGCTTGCATGTTGTTGCCACATAAAAGTGTGCAGATCTTGCCCACGGTTAAGGCTTTCAACTGGTATGTCACTTTAGAAAAGGACCCTCTGCAAGAGAAATCTGGAGAGGAAATTGGTGTAACGAATATTGGCTTTTTGGAGAAGGGGGAGAAAGCACTGTTACGGTATTATAAACAGGAATTTCCAGATTTTGGATACAAAATTCACTCGGATTGTTTTTTGCCTTGGGATTCTTTTTGCCGTATAGCACTGCCTTGGATTCATGATTAATAATTTTTCATTATTGAGAGGACATTTTCCTCATGATGAATGTTACCAGTCTTTTGCTAAAAAGGATTGCTTGTTTGCTATTACTCCATCCCTCACCTTGAAAAGTGTTACAGGCCAAGTTGTTACTTCTGGCATCCAAACTGTGGAATATGAGGTGGACATACTAAGGTGTATCAGGCTTGCAAGCTGTTTTTCAGTAGAACCTCAAACTCCATCAACTACAGCCAGGTGCAAAATAGAGATGCTGGCAGTTGGACATAGAGTTACAGGTCAAAGCTGGGAAATGCTTTCCTCAAAAAAAGACTCAGTGTTACGACTTTTTCTTTCGGCAGGGATAAGAGAGAGAAAATATTTGGCAGCTTCTAGGCATTTTAGATTTTTAGTTTTCAGATGTTGCACTGCTTTTGTACGTTTTCGTGTGCTCTTCATCTTATAGCCTCACATTTTATCCTTTTAGCTTTTTGTAATCTGCCTAGAGGATTTTTTTTTTTTTTGGTAATTGCATAGATTAAAAGCATAACCATTATATTGGATGCATTGAGAAAAAAGTGTTTCCGCATCTATGCTCTGCCACAGAGTTGATTTGGAGACTCAGAAGCATCAACTTTTCATACATGTTCACATGCACACACTTTTTCTTCATCTCAGTAGCTTAATTTAGAAGGAAAATTAGCCATGGCAGAGGGCAGAGTTTGCAAACACTGCTGATTAGTTGCAAATCACTTAGGATCTGCTATTAGATCCTGTTTCACTTTCTGCCAGCCCCAGTTCCACACCCTCCAACTGTCCCTATTTGGAAGGTACAGTCCTGATTAATCCCCTGTTTTCAGCTGCTTTTAAAATGTCCCAGTTTCTCTCTTCTCTTCCCACTTTTCATATTCGTGTTCAACTTATTGCAACTGCTGCAAACTGACTGTCAAATGCAAAAGTAGTTTATACTTGAGGTGAGATGACAGGAGGAGGCAGAATTTTGCCCTTCCCAGTAGGCTCCAGCAAAAGCAAATTTCTGCACCCTCTTCTAGCTTGTGTGTTCTTCCTCGATGTTAACTGTTGCCATCTTGTCCATCATCTGACATTGTTTAGCCACACATGTCTCAGTTTTCATCTGTGAAATGCTGAAGGTTGCAGACAACGGCTTTACATTATGCCTTCACGGGTAGACATAAAACCACAATTTCCTCTTCAGCATTTTGGTTTAGTTTTTTTTTGTGGACATCTCTGTTTATAACTGAAAGGTTTAAATCCCATTTCAAGTCCCAGCTAGAGTAGACCTATTGAAACAAATCTGGGACGCTAAATCAATAGGTCATTTCCTTTTACGCACTGCATACACTGTAGTTGGATTAGGACCTAAATCTCAGTTTCATCCAAAGCTTGTCCTCTAAGAAGACTAAAACAGATGGTGAATAAAGCATAGACCTGATTGCAACACCTTAAGTCTTGGGAACAAAACACTTTGAAAGACAACTTTGGTGTGGAGTTGGGTATTATTTCTGACATATGTGCAAGGACTTCTTTTAAAATGCGTCTTGATTAGATGTGAATTACTTAGTACAACAGCCAGTCTAGCATGTAATGGTTCTCAATGATTCAGATTTATTCTGCTTGATATATTAGAGGCATCCCTAGGGGCAGCACAGTTTTGATCTCTCTGGCCACCGGTTAGCGCACACTTCTGAAAGGCAACCGAGTCCGGCAAGAAACCCCCCCCACCACCACCAGTTCTATAACTGGCAAATTAGAAATATTAATAGCTACAGCTAAAGGCATTATGTCTGCTCCCCCCAAAAGGTTCCACTATATGCCTTTTATATCCATGTAATTAATGACATAGTTGTATTGCCTCCCTGTATATGTCCTTTCTGGCTTGAACTTTTCTGTCGCTTGTCTCTCCTAAGTGAGTGTAAGGCGATTATGGTTCCATCCTGTATGCTATTTTGACCTTGTAAGCCTGTTTTGCTTGTTGCAATGCATTCCCCAGACCCGCAACCTTGATTTAGCTCTGTGCATTTCAAACAATAACTCTGAAATCATGCAAAGGATTGGCGTCAACTACATACCAGCGGTTCATATTGCCACACACCAATCTTTTTGTCTTCGGTTCTTTTTTTAAACCATTCTGCTCCTTATCAGTCGTTTTAATATAGCTTTGCGAACATTTATGTTTCCCCAAAATGTTCAATTACGGTAGTGTACAGTGATCGTATCGGGTTCCTTCTGACTGATCTCTGGTAAGAGCATTTAAACTGCGTTTAGAGACGGTGTGCTATTTATGCACTGGGTTAAAAAGGAAAAGAGTAATATTGATCTGCCTGTGGATTAGAGGGTGGTGGGCTTCTTTTTTTTTGAAATCGGCAATAGCTTGAACACAAAGGGCCTTTTCTCCCACCCCACCTCAGCCCCTATATGATTTCTCAAGCCTGCCATTGATCTACTGGTTTTTATTGCATTCATTATTTATTAAAAGAATTTGCAAGCTAAACATAACGCTAAGCTAGTTTGCACAGAGGGACCGCACTTAGGAAATTGAATGGAGATTGCATTAGAGATGAACATCTGTGCAGGTTTTCCACTTGTGTATTTATTGGTTTGTATAAAAGGTGCATTGGATTAACAGTTATCACTGTTATGGCTTGATGCTTTTCTCAGAGCCGGGGCAATTTAGTTATTGTTTAGAAAGCATTTGCTTATTGTAAAACTTAAGAAAGGATGCAGTTCTAAACTTTGGACTTAATTCGTTCCTAATGTGCCCATATCTGTTTCTCTCTGAAACAAGAGATCCGATTATATGATAGATGGGAAACCATTCACTAGATGGTATGTTAAATATAGGCAACGGGGGGAGAAGGTAGGTGTTGTAGATCCAACGATGGTTTGTAAGTCTGAATTATTTAACAATAGTACCAATAAGATTGCATCCTTCCAGCTTCAATTTATACTCCAGACATGAAGAAAGCACAGGGTATAGCAGGGATAGTGTTTTATTTGGAAAAGCTGTTTGGTACTCAAAATAAATTCTTGGACCCAGAATTCTTAACATTCGAAGTGTGTGCCATTTGCACCAGACTTTTAGAGATATTTGTAAAAAATAAAGGGGAGGCTGAAAGCCTGAAATCCATCTATCCCTGAACTATGTAGGATATCATTTACACACAAATACTGCTTTGGCATTTTTGGTGAATATGAAGTGGTTTTGCAAATTGGTTCCCTCGTTGCATCAATATAAGGAAATAAATTTCAAGCTTGCCTCCTAAGCTTACTTACTAGGGATGCAAATCTTCACCTATACTGCTTTTGTTAAGTGATCCATGGAATTGTATACAGAACTATTCATGGTTTATCTCTACAAAAATCACACTTCATGTTCTCTGTGCAGAAAGTGTTTTTTGTGCGCATGCGAAGTGCACCATTTCCTGTGTAGAATCTGTGTTTTCTGCACAAAAATGTGTTCCCATCACTACATATAATTTCTGATAAAACTTTGTAAAGTTTAAATACCAGGAGAAATCTGATTGAAAGTAGACTTAATGTCTATGAAAGCTCATGCTGCCAACTTCTTTCTTTCAGTTAGTCTCAAAGGTGCTAAAGGTTCTCTTTACTTACTGATTTTACATAGTAACAGGGCTATATCTTTGAGTTTTTTTGCAAATATTATTTTCTCTCTGTTTTGAGGGGAATTATAATGTTGGGCCAGCGCTTGGGAAATATCCAGATATGCATCCCCATTAAACTAGGAAACTCACTGGCTGATCTCCTTCTCTCTCATGCTGACCTACCTCACAGGCTTGTTGTGAGGGTCAAGAGGCTCATATGTACTACCTGAAGCACATTGGAAGTAAGGTGAGAAATAAAGCAACTAATAAGTGAATGCATATGAGGCTCAGGACTTGCACTAGTTTTGGGGTGACACTGGGATTTGTCTACGGAAGGGAAGGAAGACAAACATAGGTCTTTCATATGTTTCCTGAAACAACCTGGTCATTGGCCAGGAATTGGGGGAATTCTAATCCAGATCACCTGGAAGTTGTCTGTCTCTCAAGACTTAATGTAATGTAAAGAGTCTTAATGTAAAAACATTTCCCAAGAGGGTCACGCTGACAGCTGTGAATTTCCCAAAAGTGTTGGATCCCATTTCAGTGTTTACAGTTTTCTTACAATAATTGATTAACCTGCTCTTTGTTCAGGAGCCTTCGACATTAGCTTACAACCTCAGTAACATAACAGTAAACAATAAGATCAATAGAGATGAATAAAATCAGCAGAGCTCGCGTAGAAAGGGGAGGAAACTGGAAAATCTTAAAGTGGGGATTACAGGTGTCACCAAAAAGGCATCAAGCAGTATATGAGACTAGCTTCCTTTGGTTCACCTCTGGCATCAAGGACTGTTTAACTGTTTGAAGGGATGTCATACTGAGGATGGAGCAAGCTTGTTTTCTGCTGCTCCAGAGACTACGACACAGAGCAATGGATTCATTGAGCTACAGGAAAAGAGATTCCACCTAAACATTAGGAGGAACTTCCTGACCATAAGATCTTTTGACTATGGAAGACAGTCCCTCAGAGACTGGTGGAGTCTCTTCCTTGGAAGTCTTTAAACAGAGGCTGGATGACCATCTGTTGGAGGTGCTTTGATTGTGAGTTCCTGCATGGCAGGGGGTTGGACTGGATGGCCCTTGTGGTCTCTTCCAACTCTATGATTCTTTGAAAGGAAAAAATTTGGGGGATTGCATTTCATGGTAGGGCCCACTCCCGATATCTTTGCTGTATCCCCATTCCATATATTTTTCAGCCTGGTATACTAAGCAGCATCACTCTGGGGCATTCTGGGAAATTAAAAGGACACTCTTTGGTCACCTAGAGCATCTTTGTGGCTGCCGCTGCCACCAGGTAAGCACACCAAAGCCTATCATCTGAATTACTCTCTATGATTCCTGTCCCTAAAGTTGAGACAGGGTTGGCATTTTTGTACTGTGAAACCATCTGTGCATTTATAGAAAGTGGAGTTCTTTCGGAGGGACAGGGAGCAGCCTTAGATTTCTTTTTCTCACAGGTGGATTGAGAATGCTTTGCCGGCACAGCTGTTCTCATTGGAGCGTGATACTGTTCACAGACCCCTGAGGGTCATTGACAGAATGCTTAGAAATTGCACAGGAGTAGTTGCGGTGGGCTTGCTAGAGACCCTCAATATCCAGGTAAAATCCTCAGGGACCTCTTAATCTGTAAGGAACTACGTCCTAAAGAAGGGATATAAGAAACAGGTACTTTATCACAATGGCTAATGGATTTCTAATAGGACTGCAAATTTTTCTTAAGTGAAGTTTGTTTAAAATTGGTCTTTTCTCTGTTAACCAGTGCCCAAGTTTCTTTCTCACTCTCTGTAGGCATTTGTAAGATATTTTGGCTTGTGTATTTATAATGTAGATCCGAAAAGAGAATGGTACCTTGTAATTTATTTTAAAAATTATGTTGATGTTGTGTGCCTTCAAATTGTTTGAGACTTAGTGGAATGCTAACATAGGGCTTTCTTGGCAAGATTTGTTCAGAGATGACTTTCCATTGCCTTTCTCTGAGGCTGAGAGAGTCGGATTTATCCAAGATCACCCAGTGAGTTTCCATGGTTGAGCAGAGATTTGAACCCTGGACTCCAGAGTTGTAGGCTTGTAACATTACACCACACTGGCTCCCAAGGTATAACTTTAAATTTATAGCATACAAATATATTGGTTTTGCATATAGCTCTCCATTAAAATATGTTCACGCATATTAAAATATTGAGTATCAAGTGGTTTGCATTACAGATGCAAAAATATGAATGCATTGTGGGAAGTGGGGGTGGCAGAAGAAATCACACAGTTCTTAAAATGAGTTTTTGCATTACAAGTTGTGATGCTTGAAAAGGAGTTGGTAGTATCTTGCTTTATCCTAGTAGGTGCCTTGGGAGGAGGTCAGGTTTTGATATGAAGATAGGCCCAGGATTATCTGGTGAACCCGATGAACTAAGATTTCTCTTAAAATGTTGTTGTGTACCTTCAAGTTGTTTCTGACTTATGGCAACTCTAAAGTGAACCTATCACATGGTTTTCATGGCAGTTTTCTCCAAAGGGGTTTTGCCATTGCTATGTGACTTGCCCAAAGTCACTCAGGCTGAGCCAGGATTTTGAACCCTGGTCTCCCAGTGTCCTAGTCCAGTGCTCAAGCCACTACACCATGCCGGCCCTTACCATTAAAACATAAAATTACACCAGGCTTAAATAAACTACTTTGTGTATGATTTATATCTCAGAAAAGTTACATTTTGACATACCTTATAAACACTGTCAGTATTAAGCATTGTGTGCTTCCCTGAACATGGAAGAGTTCCTTTTTTGTACTACAATTCTCAATATTCTTCAGTCACCATGGTAAAAAAGAGTTCAGATTTCCAGGTTTCCATCCTTCCTTTGCAAAGAATGTTCCATAAAACTGGATTTGTAATGGAAGAAGCAAATTTCTCCCAGCATAAGAACTGTCTTCAAGGCTCCCCTTCTCTTTGCTTGCCTTTTGACTACACGGTATATATTTCAAAGATGCATTTGGCAACCTTGGCAGTTGTGCATCTAGTAGCCAGTTTGGACCTATAACACTGTTACTCTATAAGTCTTATAAGGCAATGCATTTGCACATATGGATCAGATTGTAATCCCAAACAATTGCTAATGTTTATTTCATTGAATATAGATTGATGTTATACATTTTTTGCTAGCTTCCCCTCACCCCCCCAATAAATCCATGTTAATACAGCTTTGGTCACAGTTTTTCTAGCTTTACAATTGAAAATGAATGGTGTGTACTATTTTTGTTTCAACTACTGAGTCGATAGCCCATGACAGCTGCCCTGAAGCCTGATGTCCTCAAGTCTGGGTGTGATGAAATAATGCCTGGATGAGAGACTGCCTGGCCAACCCCATGTATATCACCATGCCATCCATGGGTAAAAACGGAAGGTAAAAAATGACACCAGAGCAATGGGGTCCACTTTGGGGATTATACATTCTACACCGTACATCCCATACGCACTTCTTAATCCAGTCCTCTTGGTGTTTTCTAGGAAATCCTTTCATTTCTAGGTTGAAATGGCAGCTGGAAGACTTATTTATTCTGGGGTCTGTTTGGGTAGAATATCCAGCCTGGTGTGTCATTTAAACTTGGTGACACATGTACCCACCCAGGGCCTAATGGCTTGTCTGCGGATGAGCTGTTATTTATTACAGTCATGTAGAATAAAATTGATTGTCTTCTGCAATTAATCTTTCATTTGCCTCTAGCTCTGTTTTTAATACGGGACACACAGTTGCCTGTTTTTCAGAAATACTGTTTAATCACATTAATATCTCGCCCTCCCTTTTTCTCCCCCACCCCACCCCTTCCGCCTCTGGGCTGGGGAAGATAATTGTACAAACGAACAGCAAAATCTATATCTTTAACTTCTCTTTATGATTAAATTATGCAAATGACTTATCTCCTGCCCTTCCAAGCACTAATCATCTAATTAGGAATGATGTGTTAAAGGGAGAGTTTTGAAATGGGAGAAGGAAGCAAAATGCTGAACGTTGTGTTAGTGAGAAGGGGACTGTTAGGCAGGTTTAGGATTTTTGGTGGTTTTATTTAAGAATCAGGCTCCATTTTGTGCCTTAATGGATGGGACAAGGACAGCTTGAGATTGGACTAGATAAAACTGGAGCGCATCCAGAGAAGGATGACCAGGGTCCCTTTCGCACTACGCAGCTATAGCACTTCGATTCCTCTTTAACTGCCATGACAGCATCTTGTGGGATCCTGGGATTTGTCATTTAGAGAGAGATACTTAGAATATTCAGCTGGAGAGCTCTAGTGCTCAAGCTACAAACCCCAGGATTCTGTAGGACGTTGCCATAGCAGTAAAGTGGAATCATAGGACTAACATTGCATAATGTAAAAGGGTTTTGTGTTAATATCATTGTTTGCAAGTTCACCCAAAACTGAGAGCCAATGTAGTGTAGTGATTTGAGTTTTGGACTCTTGAGATTCATTCTGGAGATCAGGATTCATTTCTCTGCTCAGTCATGGAAACCCACTGGGTGACCTTGGGCAGGTCACACACTCTCAGCCCCAGAAAACCCTGTGATAGCTTCACCTTAGGGTTGCCATAAGTAGAGGGTCACACATTTTTCAGCACTTGGAAATAGTCCAGTCAAATTTATGGTATTTTCAGAGCGTAGATTCATTATGTAGCTAAAACTTTACTATCTGTACTTAGGAGATGGAACTTCAAGCTTTGGAGATTCATGAGAAATGAACATGCTCAGTGGGCATGGGATGCTGACCAACTATGGGAGTAGACCTCTGTGCATGCGTGTATGTTTGTGTAATGGAGTGTGCTGGTGAAGGGTATGGTTGGCTGGCTTGTTGGCTGGCAGGCACCCCAAAAAGAAGCAAAACATCTTGTTGCAGGTCCCACTTGTGTACTCTAATGACCTGTGTCCCAAACACCAGTAGGAACATGAAGGTCTGTGTCATTCGGTTAATGGTTGTAAAATGCTTTGAAGATGAAAAGGAGAAAATAAATTTTAGCGTCCAAATAATGACATTTCCTTCCTCAAGAAAAGCTGGCTGGCTGGCACACTGTTTGCTCCTATTTATTAGCTGTGATTTATTGCGAAATTCCAGCAGGGAGCCATACAAAGGTCTCCAAGTTGCAGGCTGAGATAAATTGTGCATTTTGAAATGTATTTAGCTAATTAAAATAGAATTCACATTAAAATATATTTAGAAAGGAAGTAGGGAAATTCTTTAGTGGTTTGGAAGATATTTATTTTTAGTGTCTGGAGCTATTTACTATCAGCGCTTGGTGAGGAATATCTTTGACCTATACACCTGCATTTGCAGTTGTGAGGTGGTTGTTCTTATTCCATTCAAGACCAGCTGTTGTTGTTGTTTTTTTAATTTCCAAACATGCGATCAGGGCTACAGAACTAAATTGGATCATAACCTTCTCTTGTTATTTCTTCCCTGCAACTGATAGTTAGGATATAGCTGTGGTCCAGAGATCCAGAGCCTGTGACTCTCCAGGTCAGTGATTCCCAAACTCTGGCCTTCCAAGTGTTTTGAACTTCAGCTTCCAGAAGCCTCAGCCATCTTGGCCAATGGTTAGGGATTCTGGGAGCCAAAGTCCAAAACTCTAAAGGCCAGAATGTGGGAATCACTGCAACATCCAGTTGCTGATATGTTTGCTGATAGTGGCTGTGCTTCATGAATGGAATATTTTTCTCACCTTCTGGGTTGTCCAAATCAACCAATATCTCTGATTGCCTGATGAAGGTACCATTTGCAGATTCTGGATTCTTTGTGCTTTGCACACCATCCAGGGATAGCAACAGCTTTTGCTACCCTATGTCCTCATAATCAGCATTCAGAGACAATGTATTCATTCTGGAGTCCAGGCTTTTCGTGGCAAGATTTGTTCAGAGTGAGGTTGCCATTGCCTTCCTCTGAGGCTGGGATTTGCCCAGGGTTTCCCAGTGGGTTTTCATGTCCAAGTGGGGATTCAAACCCTAGTCTCCCAGAGCCTTAGTCCAGCATAAGGGATACTGGTTCCCTTAGAGTCCATGCATACCCCCAAAACATCACACATCTGCATCCGAGGAAGGAGACTTTAGGCCCAAATAGACAGGCCAAAATAAAGCTGCTTCAGGGCACTTTGGAGGTATGCTGTTTAAATGACACATACATCTTAAGAGACCAGAAGCTATGCCAAAGCTGCACTCCAGTCCTTTAGTCTACGAGAGCTCATGCTGCCAGCTTCTTTTTTCCAGTTTGTCTCAAAGGTGCTACAAAAATCTCTCTGCACCCCAAAATAATAGTGTACAGTATTTGAGGTATGTGGTAATATCGTGGAGGGTCTCTTCTGAAGCACATGGGGACTGATTCTTCTTTGAGATTTTATTTGGTTAGTGTTTTCTTCTCTTGTATGCTGCATTGGTGAACGTGAAAGAGAGAAGCAGCTTGCTTCCCTCTGTGTGTGTGTGTCTGTGTGTATATATATATATATATGTATGGGTTTTAGAAGGTGAATGGAAACTATATATTTAGTATATACCCACTCTCTTCCATGCCAGTATTCTCTGAAGATTCCAGCCGCAGATGATGGCGAAATGTCAGTATTAAACTCTTCTAGAACATGGCCACATAGCCTGAAAAACCCACAGAAAACTATAGATGATTAAATCACTCTGTTAGCTAAAATCAGCTACTATATAAAGCCATAGAAACTCAGATCACTGGCATCCTCTGGTGAAAATCTCTCCCTTGTAAAGAAAATGGAGAAACTCATATTGGATTGAATTGTCATAGATTCCACTCTGGGCTTGTGTGACGGGGCAACTTCACAAAGCTGCTTTATACTCAGTGACACTGTTTGTCCATCTTCTGTGCTGTGGCTGAGAGTAGCTGCCCAGGGTCTCAGGCAGAGGTCTTTCACTTAACCTTCTCTCTGATCCATTTAGCTGGAGAGGGCAGGGATTGAACCTTGGACCTTCTGCCTGCAAAACAAAAGCTACAGCCCTTCTCATCATCTCTCCGTGATCCCTAGCAGAGGCCTTTGCTGTCACCTGCTACCTGATCCTTTTCACCAGAGGTCCTTCAGTCTGAACTTAGATCCATTTCCATGCAGCACGTGTGGTATACAATTGAACATATGCTTGGTTTACTCCATGTTGTGGCCTGGCCTCTTGGTCCTTGCCATTATCCATGTGAAATGAGAGTACAGCCATGACTGGCATTCCTCTGCCCTCCACATTTGCTGTGGGAGAGGGAGAACTGTCATTACTAAGTGAGCTGTCATTCAGAAATGCTTGTTGTCTATTGCCAATCGGTCCATTGAGGAACCCCCAAGGCACCTTGCCACAACGTTTTAAAATCCACTTTCCTGTAGGATTTCTCATTTCATATGCCTGAGAGTGACATAATGCTATTTAAAAAACAACAACAACAGGAGCAACATTTAAGTTCATTTTCTTCTTCCCCTTTGTATGGCTGGAAAAGATGGACTACGTGAATAATAGAGAACACTCTTCTATGAATTTTAGGTTAATGGCTGAGATACTCCATTAAGAAGATGGAGCATAATAATACATTCATGTATGTGACAATTGCACGACACAGCCTTAATTTATTTGTTTAATGTGTAACCTGTATTTCTCCCAGTACAATATCCAAAGTGGCTTATAACAGATTAAAACGGAGCACAACTAAAAGTTGTTTGATAACAAAAGTTTTTTTTTTAAAAAAAAACATTAAATAAAAAACACTAACTTGAAACAATTCCAAAAATAATTTAAAACTCAGAAAGAAATGATGACTGCATAACACACACTATTAAAAGTCATTTCTGCCACAGTAAGTTAAGAGCCAAAATGAAAAAGCCTTTGCCTGCTAGTGGAAAGAGAATAAGTAAGGGGGCAACCAAGCTGCTCGTGGGAAGGCCTTCTAAGAAGGTCTTCTCCCATTTCCCCACCAAGTGCCTCTGCAATGGTGGTGGGTCAGAGAGAAAGCCCACAAACCAAATATCTTTAAAGTTAGACAAGCTCATACAGGGAGAGATATGGCCTTTCAGATAGTCTGGATCCAAGCTGTCTAGGCCTTTTCATTTAGTGAACTGTGATGTTGAATAACTGAATGTGCCACCAAATGTGCATGCACAATACTCAGTGCACATCTGCAGTGTACATTGTGCAGTAGAACTGTATGTGTAACTCTACTTGCACAGCCTTGACCTGAATACAGATGTTCCACATCACATGTCCAACCACTTCTCTAGGGAATATATGCATGTGTAAGTCACCAATAGGATTTCGTCCGTGATATGTTGGAGAGCATATATTGTTTCTGGTATCAGACTGTCACGTTTGTATTAGGAGTGAATGGCAACAGAGAACTTAACCAGAGCTTTTATCTTTAGCTCTGCCTGCATGTGAGGCTCTCAAAATTGTGTATGTCTTCTTCCAGCCAACTCAAAACATGTCACCAGTCTAAAAAATATTCTGGTGACTCATTAAGAAAAATTCTCCACCTGCAACCATGCGGAAATAAACTATTTTTTCCCCTCTCTCCCTTTTGCTTCAAAAGTCAAAGTGGCATGGGGAGGGGAAGTTAGATGCTCACACTTGCACCATAAAAACCTTCTTTATTGCAACCATCCGTCTTCAAAGATGCTCCCCACAATGGGATTTGGTAAAGCCATTACAAGGTGCCGTATGACTTCCATTTGCCTACAGTAAATAGAATGTCAGATGTGTCAGAGGGAAATAAATATCGGGATGGTTAAAAGGGAGCAGAGATGGCTCAAAGCATCATTGAAGGGATTGATTTATCTGGCGTGCTGTAATGACTGCAGATGTGGATCTGTTATTCTAGATGAGCAATGAATTTGATGAGCTGATAACACAGGACTGGGAAGGCCTGGTTTTAATTACTGATGAGGAATTTATTTGTGAAGTGCTGTGATTTACGAAGGGCTTGTTCTGTTATTGACAGGTGACCTTGAGACTTTGATGATGATGAGAGGGATCATCATCATAATACTAATAGTAATGTGGCAGCCCTCCTTGCCTACTCCCCGCCCCCATTGACGGGAGCTGTATTTTATCTGTATGGATAATATAAAAGGAGTCCTTTAAAGTAGTTTCCTTGCCTTGAAGTTTTATCCATATAAATATATTCCTTTGGAGTAGTTGAGGATTGGTTGAGGGTCAAGTGGCCCTTTGGATGCTGTTGAACTGACACATCCAGCATCCTTGTATTACGGCGGGATTGCTGAGAATTGGCATCCAACAGTATTTGGAGGGCCACATCATTCCTGTCCCAGTGGCTCCTCAGAGGCAGTTCTTCTGTGAAACAAAGTGGAACAGATGCATCTTTGGAAATGAATTCTACGTGTCACGAGGGGTAGGCAACAGATCAGTCTGACTGAAGGAGTCACGATGGTATTTCTACGCAGCTTTTCTTCACTGTGGTTATAGTTCTTTGCTACTGCCAATGGAGAATCAGCAACTGTGGCTGGGTGAGAGAACTGTGATGGAGGGAGAGGAAGTGGGAATTGTAATAAGCTTCTAGGGAGGGCTGTATTTCAATACAGGTATTTCAATGGCAGGTCATTCCTACTGGGTTGCTCCCAAAGGGGTGATACTGAATGGAGTCCTTGCTGGTTAAAAGCACAAAAGGCCAGGGCCCTCTACTCTTTGATGGAACTGAGTTTTCTCCAAAGCAATGATCAGTGTCTGTTGGCTTGGGTTTTTTTGGATTTTTTTGGGGTTTTTTTTGCTTGTTCCAAAGTGGTTAATTGTGGGTTTTTCATGACATCTTTTTGTGATTGTTCTGGCCTCCAAAAGAGAGGAGAGCAGCCAGACAGAGCTCCAGTCTGCCTTGGAGACAGTGGCTGGTGAGAGGTCTGCCCTCCATGTTCACTGCCATTTCTCTGACTTCAAGAAGGAGAGAACAGCCAGTATCTCCTAGACCCAATCCCCTGTTTTACTGTCCTCCCCTCTTCCTTGTGTTACCTTTTTAAATAGAGGGCCTGTAAGCCTGTGGCAAAGAACTGTCAAATTAACTATTTCTAAAACACTCTGGAAGCCTTTTTGGCTGAAAGGCAGGGTATAAATACTCTAAACAAGTAAATGATAAAACCTTATTATTGCTTTTAACATTTTGGTTGGTAAGCTACCAGGGGATGGTGGTGGTGATATGGTAGACAGATGTGGTGTGACATATTTAGTTGAAGTAAAATTCTCTTGTGCTAGCCCTATTTATCCCCATATATTGGAGAGGGGAATCATTGAATTCTAGCCTGGCCTCACTTAACCAGGTGAGCTTAGACTTGACATTTTAACTTGCCATCTGTTTTACAGTGTCTCTTTTCAAATGTATGCCACTTCTTATTTTCTTCTGTTTCTTATTTTCTCCATCTCCTTGTTTCTTCTTTTTCTCCCTCTGCTATATTTTTCAGTGTTTGGGAATATGTTACCCTCTACCCCACCCCTCACTCCCTAGTAAAAAAAGCCATCTGTAATACGGATGAGAAGCAGGCCATTTGAAAGCAAAGCATCGTCTTTTTATTTCTCTGCTCTTTTGATGCCACAGTGCTGTACAGCAGGATATACTATTGACTCAGAGAAGATTTGGATTAATCACAGTAATTTTTCACAATGCTGTTCCAGAGGTAGCCAGAGACAACACAGATATCATCCGGATTTGTAGTTAAAGCTGACTGCATAGAACATCTTTTAAAAGTCTCTTAATAGGAAATCTTCGGGAAGAGCTTCTTTTAGAGAAGAAATGTGTTTCAATTCCTGTGTCCTCTTGGGAAAAAGCAAGCTGGGTGAAGGAATTGGATACTTGAGAAGCAACTTAATTTTTCTTGTCTCGCCTGTTTAGAAGAAAATGGGGTGCTTTGGGCTGGCAGTAATGTCCCATTCTCTTTTGGGTTTATGCTTTTGGTTTTCAAAGCAACATCTTCCCTCAGTGTCTTTATTTTAATACAAGTGAAGGCTTCCAAAACTTTATTGGCTCATTCAAGTACATATCCACTCACACTAGGATAGCGTTGTGCAAAGCGTATTTAGAAACATTGCAGCTTTCACTGGGAAGAAGTGAAGCTTGTTTCAAGTCCATAATGATGCAAAAGAGGAGGTTTGAAAGCAGGGACCCCCTCTGTCCCTCCCCACACACTTTCATGGCTCCAGGTACAGGTGCAGGTATATTTTGCAAAACTTTGGTTTCCAGTAGCTTGTGCGTTTTGGTGGTCAATAGAAACATTTGTATTTTGGTGACAAGTATATTCTGTCAAATGTTAAAGATGCCTTTATTAGGGTTATAGTGTGGGACTTGGAGAAAAGTGGCCTGATTTGTTTAGAACTTTGAAAAGTTACTTTTTTGAATCCCTCGGCAATGGAATCTAGGAAATTCTGTTAGTTGCACTCAAACAAGTAATTTCCATGGAATTATAAAATTGTAGAGTTGGAAGAAACCCCCGATGTCCAGTCTTGGCCAATGCAGGAATCACTAGTTAAGCATCCCTAACAGTTGGTCATCTAACCAACAGTTGGTCAATGTTTTGACATTGTTTTGACATTTTATACCCATCAACTATAACCCCTCAATTTCAGTCATGTTTCATCTCACAAGGTTTTCAGTGATGGCATTTACCTTATGTTAAGAGTTCAAGTTCATCTTGATGATTACTGATGCTTCTTATACTACTACTATAGAGGACCTTAAAAATGAGTTATTCTCAACATTTGTTTTCTTATTGTCTCTCTCATTTGCAAGTCTCTGTACTGCCTCTCCAGTTTTCCACACATTATTAATACTGTTCCCAGAAGTGGCTGTTCATCTTTCCTCTGAAACACTTCCTCCCTGCTCTACGGTACTGAGCTTAAAGGCTTCCCAATGGATTTTGTAAGAGTGTCCTAGTAAAAAATTTCTTCCCAATCACTATGAGGTGTTGTTCATAAAATTGTAGATCAGGGTCCGAGAAGCTAAATTTTTGGTAATAACAATTGCTCATCAGCCATTCACTTTCAGTATTTTCCTCTCTTTTTCTGGGCCATGACCTATAGCAGCAAGGAGGGATGGAATAACCAGTTGCATCCCAATGTCTTCCACTTTCCAACACAGACCATTGCTTTTGCTTACATTACAATACATTGAAGGCTGTATCAGACAGTATCATTTTTCATCACATGGATGAGAAGGAAGGGGGCATGGACAGTGGCTTTAGTTAATCCTGGCAACCTCTCTGTCTTATCTTGGATATTCATTTCAGGAAGACAACATAACTGCACACCACTGCCTCTACTCATCTCATTAAGGAGTCAATTACCACAAACATATGTCTCTTCTACCTCTAGAAAGTTGCAGGAATCACTTGCATCCTCAGAAACCTCTGTGGGCATGCTCTCTGAAGCCTGGGCCTGTTTCCCTGTTCCTATAATTCAAGTGGTCCAGAATCAGCTGTGCAGAGCCAAAATGACACAACAGTGTTCTTGATAAACCTTTTTCTGTGGGTCACATTCTTCCAAGTGTTTCCCTTATGCATGTGGTAAATCTTCCTCCTCCCTAGAGACACCCCTCATTACTCTTCCAGGAGAGTCTGCTCTGCTATATCCAAATATATATCTCTGATGATCTGAGGTGTGGATGGATAAGTCTCAGTTTTTTTGCACTTTCTCTGCCTTCAGGACAGGTAGCTTGAACTTGCTGCATTTATAGCTTCCTATATCTTCTTGTGATCATAGCACAGCACAGATGCTGGGGAATCACCGTTGCAGATCCCTAACTATCCATGTCCTGCGAAGATGGTCACACAACATTCTGGGCCTTCCCATCAGACACCCTGAAATGCTTCATGCCCATGCAAAATGCCCCTGTTTTCTCTTCCTGTTCGTGCATTCATGCTCATGAGCCCTCAGGGACTGTTGATCTAGCGAAACAATGCAGCCCTTGAACCCCACTTTAGCAGCCTTGGCTTGATTTTCAGTTCCTCCCTCCAAAATGTGCAGAAAGCACCCCCAAAACATCATTAGTCCTATACAATAAGCCTCCAACACCTCTAAACATCTATTTACACCATTGTACTTCTCAAAATGGCGACAGGAAGTAAGGCAACTTCACATTGCCATTTTGGGAAGGACTCCGGAGAAGGTAGAGGTGTTTGGGAACACTGTTGGGGTAAACTCCTGATCCAGTGGCTGCTAGTACTCCTTCAATATCTGCTAGTATCAATGCAACTAACCAGGAAAGTATGTTGAGGTCACTACCTCATGTCTTGCCCACCTTTGTGACTGATTGCAAAGATAAAATGGAAGAAATACCCTCAGCTGCTGCCTTTGGGGAAGGGCAAGAGAGAAACTGGAAATAAATAAATAAATGAAATCAGGATTTAGCAAGCAAGGTCTCAAAATCAGCAGATGCTAAGCTCTTTGAGGCTTGAAAGCTGTGAGCTTTCCACCATTTTTTAAAAATTGTTGGGGTGAAGAAATCCACATCCCTTGTGCGATCACGATTAATTGCTAAGTCAAAGAAGTTCATTTGGTGGTGTTATGTGATATGTCTGCTCCTGTGGGTTTTCCCATGCAAAGAAGAGATGCTACCCTTCTGTGAATAGTGTGCACTTTATTACAAAATATGCCAAGTGTTCAGCTCGAGGGACCATGTTATAATTAAACATCTATTGGACTGTTTTAGACTATATTTGTGACTGAGCTCTTGCCTTGAAGCAAATGTAATTAAAAAGACTATTAGATAATACTCCTTCTGAGGACAAAACTTACCATAACCCTGGTGGAACGTTGTGTAAAACAAACAAACCAACCCCAAACATTTGTGATCTCACATGGAATGGATTAATGCATACTGGATTTATATTCACGTAGGCCTCCAACTAATTGCTAGTCCCAGTTAGATTTAGACCCATTGAAACAATGGGACTTAAGTGTTGATCTCCAATTCAGCAATTGATTCAACAGGTTGCAAAAGATAATAATGCCTGACAAAGTGGAAGGCAATAGGAAAAGAGGGAGACTGCACTGTAGGTGGATTGAGTCAATCCAATTCAGTCAAGGAGGCTCTCAACATCAGCCCAACAACATCTAAAGGGACACAGTTGCCAAATGCTATTTAAAGTCTGCCATTTGGCTATCAGGCTGCAATCCTATATATATTTACCTGGGAGTAAATCTTATTTAATTTATAAATGAGACATAAAAACCGGGCTGGAGTAGCTTAAAGACCCATCTAACTCAGAAGCTTTCTATGTATGATTGTGAAAGCTGGACAGTGAAGAAGGCTGAGAGGAAGAGACTTCTGTGAAAAATGGTGCTGGAGAAGTGTTCTCGATAGCATGGACCACAAAAAAGACATATCAATGGATATGATACTAGATCAAACCCACACCCTCACTAGAAGCCAAAATAACTAAATTGAGACTATTGTATTTTGGACATACAAGACTACATAGAATCAAAGAATTGGAAGAGACCTCAAGGGCCATCAAGACCAACAGGTTGCCATTTGGGAAAACACAATCAAAGCACCCCCGACAATGGCTATCCAGATACCATTTAAAAACCTCCAAAAAAGGAAACTCCACCACTCTCTGAGAGAGTGTGTTCCACTGTCAAACAGCTCTTACTGTCAGGAAGTTCTTCCTAATACTGGGATGGCAACTCTTTTCCTGTACTTTGAATCCATTGTTCTGGGTCCTATTCTCTGGCATAGCAGAAAACAAGCTTGCTCCATCCTCATTATGATACCCCTTCAAATACTTAAACAGGGCTATCATGTCTCCAGACTAAACATAAACAGGCCACTAAGTCTTTTGTCATAAGGCATGGTTTCCAGGCCCTTCACCATTTTGGTTGCCCTCCTCTGGACACACTTCAACTTCTCAACATCCTTTTTGAATTGTTTTGCCCAGAACTGGACACAGTATTCCAGGTGAGGCCTGACCAAAGCAGAATGGAGTGGCATTATTACTTCCCTTGATCTAGACATTATGCCTCTATTGATGCAGCCTAGAATTGTATTGGCTTTTTTAGCTGCTGCATCACACTATTGACACATGTTCAATTTATGGTCTACTAGGACTCCTAGATCCCTTTCACATGAACTGTTGTCAAGCCAGGTGTCCCCCATTCTATATCTGTGCATTTCATTATTTTTCTCCCTGCTGAAATTCATTTTGTATTTTAAATTTGATTTGTAAATGATTCAAGTAACCAAAGAAAACTACTAAACATTCATGGCAAACTGTAGGAAGATACTTGTCAATACATCGTTTTTCACAGAACGGCCCTTATTCTGTTATATCAGCTTGTAGCTGGATCAAACCCAGAATAGGATACATGCTTCCCTCCAGATATTGTGAGACCTCCACCCTTTATCATCCTCCACCACTGACATACTGGCTAGGGCTGATGGATGTTGCTGTCAGATAATGTCTCGAAAGTCAAATGTTCTCTATCTCTGGCTCAAATTATAGTTTGCAATTTTGATTTAGAGGGGGTTTGCAAACAATTTTATACTGCTTTTCATTTTTAAAAAAATATCAAAATGCTTTACAGCCCAAACAGATACAATAAAACCAGCAGCTGATTTTAAAAAGCACTTTGTTGCCATTGTTGTGTGCCTTCAAGTTGTTTCTGATGTATGGCAAGCCTAAGGTGAACCTATCATGAGGTTTTCCTGGCAAGATTGGCTTTGCCATTGCCCCCCCCCCCCGAGGCTGAGAATGTGTGACTTGTCCAAGGTCACCTCATGGGTTTCATGGATGAACTGGGAATGGAACCCTGATCTCCAGAGTCATAGTCCAACACTCAAACCACTATGCCATGCTAGTTCAAAATGGAAAGCAGTATAAAACTATTTACATATAAATCAAAATTGCAAATCTAGAAGAGGCCGTAGCAGTTTGCTTTTGCCTGATCCTACTGTGAAGGTCAAGTTTCTTCCCCCTTCTTCTCCTTTCTCCCATTGAATTAGCTAAGTGCAAACTATTTTTGCACTTTGAACTCAGTTTTTAGCAACTGAAGTAACTGGAGGACAAAATGGAAAAGTGGGAGGAGGAGAGAGGGACATTTAAAAAGTGGGATGACAGAGGATGAATTGTGACTGTCTCAGCCAAATTGGAGCATAGAGAAGGTATGGGAACAGGATCGTTCATATGTCTTATGTCAGAGCTAGGGAGCCCTCCATATATTTTGGACAACATATCTCTTACCACTGATGATGCTGGCCGAGGTATCTGGAAGTTGAAATTCAAAAGAGCTGGAAGTCCAGAGGTTCCCCAATCGTCCTTTATATTTCCCCCTTTGACTACTGTATTATGCCACTTGGGCCAAGGGGGATTTAAGAAGCAAATGGCTAGTGATGAGTCTGGTGAGGCCGTAAGTTCACCATGGATTCAGTCATGAGCTCACTGTTGGGTGGGGAGACACAGGATCTAAATACATTGTATGTGTGAGATTGCTATTGTTGGAACTGTGCCCCCATGGCTTGGGATTTATGACCCTTATTCAGCCATCACACCCCTCAAGAACGAAATACTTGCTGCTGAGATGCCCGTCACACACACTCGCACACTGGGCTCACTGCTGTTGGGCCTTCAAAGGAAAGCAATAAACCACTCGGCTTGCTCCCCTTCATGTTCTTTAATTCATTTCATTCCATTTTAACTACCCAGAACAATTTCGCCAGCCATTAGCCTGGAATGAAACCTTACAAAGGAGGATTGTTTTGGGGTTTTTTTTGAAGATTGGGTCTCCTTCTGCTCCCTGCCTGTGGCTCCTTTGCTCTTTTGGGGCCAACAAGGTACCTCCGAAATCCCAGTTTCTTTCTGTAAAGGGGCCCACTGGGTCACAAGAGTAGAAAATGAGTAATAATAAATAGAGAAATTCTTCTTCATCATCATCTTTTAAAAAAAGCCAAGCCACCTGGTGACAAGACTTCAAAGGGCCTCACTTATGTTTCTCAAGGGAATGGCCTCCATCCCAAATTAGTATAAAATGAAGAATTGTGCTATTAAAAGCATCTAGAAAGTGCAGTTTTCCTTTAGATGCAAAAGAATGTCTGAAACCCAAGTAGATGTTTTGTTGTGGTGTACCTTCAAGTTATTTCAGACTTATGGCAGCCGTAAAGTGACCCTTTTACAGGGTTTTCTGAGGGCTGAGAATATGTGACTTGCTCAAAGTCATTCAGTGGGTTTCATGGCCGCCTTTGAATTTCATTGTAGCCCATGGTGAGTCACAGTGGGTTGAAATTGCTTTTCGGTCACTCTGAGATTGCCCATTTTTGCCATGTTCAAAACTCCTTGCCTTCTGGGTTTTGCCTTTCCACTTGGAAGCTCAAACCATGGTTTGTGTTCTGGCACCTGTGGTTAGTGCAAACCATGGTTTAGTGTGATGCCTGAATTGAGCCATCACTCTCGCTTCAGAGATTTCAGTTGGTCTTTTCACATATTTAAGACAAATAAAATAGAAGCTAGCCTTTAACAAAAAGATAATTAAATGAGATCATAAAATGCAGAATATTGTGGCAGACAACCACATGTTGCACCAAGTCTCACAGGAGTATCACTCTTTTTTGTGGGTATTACTTCTTAAGTCTTATCACGTAGAAAAATTCCAAAAGTCAACCCCCTCTTGCTAAAAGCAAAAGAAGTTGCCCTTCCCAGGATAGGGCAGGGAAGCAACGCAGCTTAAAATGCACCTGGTTTAATGCTCACATTTTTTTGTTTTGTTTTACACAGCTGCAAAAATAAAGTGTCATATCAGGTTGGGGTCACATTTGTCTAAGAAAAACTAACAGAAGGATTTCTTTTGTCAACACAGGAGATGAGCAGGATGATAAGGGCAAATTATACTCTTCTGATCTGTCCCTCTTAGAGAGCAGACTGGAGATTAAAGCCTTGGTCTGGAATTTCAATACAGCTATGCATTTTTCATGGAAGGCAATGTTTGTAAAAAAAAAAAAAGAATTGCTGGGACAAAAGTGGCCAGAAATTTTCATGAAACAACCAGAGTGTTTTCTTTCTTGCTTCGCGGCGAGCTGACATGTGTGGCTTAGTAAGTTTTGAACAAAAATGCAAGCAAATGGAATTTTTGTCTCCTTCTTTCCCCTCTTCCTTTGGTTATTTAAATAGCCTCTTCTATTTCTTTTTCTTTCTAAGCTATTTCCATCCGCATTTCTCTGGAAGGCAACCAGGATACATCTCTTGACTTGAGAGCTGAAATAAAATGTTGCAGTGAGCAGTATTCTTCATTGCTGTTCTAGTCAGTGGGCTTTTCTGTCCTTCCATGATACTGAGTCCTGAGGCCTTTTTTACACTGCACAAATAAAGCACAGTGGTTCCACTTTAACTGCATTGTAATCCAGGGGTTTACAATTAGAGACGGCAATTTAGAATTCTCAGCCAAAACATTCTAGTGCATCGACAGACTACAAATCCCAGCTTTCCATGGGATATTGCCATGGCATTTGAAGTGAAATCCTAGCGCTACAATTGACTAGTGTGAAAGGGTTCCTTTCTCAGCAGATTTTTCATTCCTCTCCCAACAGTCACTGAGGAACTCACATAGTATGGATTTTGCCTTCTTATTTTTGAATATTTCACTCCCAAATATATATGTGTGTCCTTTTCTCAAATGTTGGGTTCAACTATCTCTTTTGGTATGCCTCTGTTGTTTGTGGGTGGTGTTTGCTCTCATGTTATAAGTTGCAGGACCCACAGCCTGAACACAGGAAACAAAACGAATAAATGTCGGCCTTCTTTCCTAGAATCTAGGACTTGCAGAATCCTTCAACCTGATGAAATAGAGACAGGTGAGGTTTCTTGTTGTTGTTGTGTGCTTTCAGGTTGTTTCCAACTTATGGCAACCCTAGGCCAAACCTATCTAGGAGTTTTCTTGGCAAGATTAGTCATTGCCTTCCCCTGAGGCTGAGAGAGTGTGACTTGCCCAGGATCACCCAGTGGGTTTCATGGCCGAGCTGGGAATCGAACCCTGGTCCCAGAGTTATACTATGCCATGTTTAATGCTTAATAAATGGTGAGGAACAAATGCACTATCCTTACCTCTCCTCTCTGTTGCCAACATGTCTGTTCATCTCTCTGTGCATAGGGCAATGTATTGTGGAAACCCTCTCCCTTTGGAAAACGTGGGAAATTTGTGGGTGTAATCTGGGATGACTGTCCCTCAATTTCGCCCCTGTGTCTTTTAAATATATATTGCCATGCAGTGCAATTAACTTTGTTGCCACTGGAGCCTAGTATACTGAGCAGTGTAGGAGACTATCTCACACCAGGGTCCCATTGACCCTACAGAATTATGGCACTATGATTCCATTTTAACTGGCGTAGTTCTATCCCATGAAATCTTGAGTCTGGCAGTTTAGGAAGACACTTTTAGACCTCTTGTCCAGTGTTTCTCCAGATTACAAACCCAGGATTCCACAGGATGGAAACAGGGCAGTTAGAATGGAGCAACAGAAATGTAATTCTGTCATGTGGATGGGCCCCAGTAACCTACCGGTTTATCTAGCTGAGAGTAACCTACACAGACTGGAGATGACTCTCCAAGATTCCAGGTCAGAAGCTGAGGATTGAACCTGGAACCTTCTAGACCTAAAGAAGGTACTCTGTCACTGACTTACAGTCCCTGAAGATAAATAATAGATGCAGAGGATCATTTTCAGCAAACATTGGAAAGGGAAGCAAGTGGCATTATCCTTGGAGCAGGCAGTTATCCTTGGTGTAAGAATAACGGTGTTAGGAGCGATTCTTCTCTGCCTTCTCCTGCAAAATGTCAGAGTGTAGAAAGTAATGTTTAAATCCCCCTTGAACAGGCAGCTAAATCAAATGCACATGTGCTGAAGCTACTAATCCACTGATGTCTTACAAATATATGATCCCAAATAGATGCTAGATCTCGCCAGCTGTCTACTTTTTCTTGCAGGACAGAACAATTTGATTAGCTCCAATTCTACCAGTATCAGAATCTGTTTTTAAAAATAAATAACAAAGGTAGCCGTACCTGTGAATAAAAATAAAAGCTACAGTTAGCCAGTTATTATATCCAGGCAGAGTGCAGCAAACCTTTTTGAGCTTTTCAAATCTCACACATTTTAGGTTTGTTTGTTTTTTGTTAAAGGAGGCTATAGCATTCACATCTGAATTCTTCTGAACTTTCTAATTGGTGTGACTGTGAAAATATTTACTGTGTTTCAGCTTCAAAAACTGCCAGTGATTGAAAACTAAGGTGGGAGTGTTGTGGGTTGTTTACTTTAATAAAACAGCTCACTGTTTTCCTTCTGATCCTATCTTGGGTTGGATAAGGGAGCAATAATTGGTAGAGAAGCACAATGAAGCAGCATCTCTTGTCTTATCTAACATTGAAACATGGCATTAATCAAAATGTAGGCAATAGTAATAGCATGCTTGCTTTGAATGCAACAAAGTGTGTGAGAGTGGTGTTAGTCGCTGAGTTCTGTCTCACTGAAAATATTTCATGTGCAAATTTCTATTCTTAAAAAACAACAAGAAAAAGGAATGTAATAGAGCCAGGTCTCATAAGACTGAAACAATGGATTTTTGTTATATGCAGGAATGGTGAGGAGATCTTCCACTCCCCTTCAGTCTTCCTCTTCCAAGCTTCACAGTTGCTTACCTTCCCTCACTCTGTATTTTCCATCAAAAACATATTGTTTATTGTTGTGACATATCCCTGTTGTAGTGCATAGTATTTTGGGGTGGCAAGATCTTGTTGTTGTGTGGCTTTTGCGTGATCAAGCCTGGAGAGTGTCAGAAACCAGGTTAGGGCTCTAGAAAGTTTCATAAGAGAAGTATTTTCTTTGTGTCCAAGAAGAAGTGCATACAAGGTTGCTAAGTGTCTCTTACTGAAATATCTGAGGGCCAGAATACTTGTTCCTTATAAGGCTAGGAGGCATTCCCTTACTATAGGAATGTCTCCTATTTTGAGGTGCAAAAGTATGTTTTTGGTATAGAGTGATACCCCAAAATTCCCATATTTCTCCTGTATGGTTTTTAACACTTTGCCTGATGAAGAAGCCAGTGGAGCTTCAAATGCTTGCAACATGTATATTGTGCATTTTGGTTGGCCATTAAAGGTATCACTGTAGTCTTTTGTGGGCTTTTCGGGCTATGTGGCCATGTTCTACAAGAGTTTATTCCTGATATTTCACCAGCATCTGTGGCTGGCATCTTCAGAGATGCCAGCCACAGATGCTGGCAAAACATCAGGAATAAACTCTTCTAGAACATGGCTACATAGCCTGAAAAACCCACAGAAAACTATGGATGCCAGCCATGAAACCCTTCGACTTTACAAAGGTATCACTGTTTGGTGAATTTTTGATGTTGTTGGATTTGTTTCAGTGTGATCTGAAAGCTGTCTTGATATCTTTTATGTGTGTAACAAGGTATAAACATTGTAACAAATCAATCAATCAATCAATCAATCCTGTGAATGGGGGCCTGGGCCCAAGCATCAACACAGAAGTGTGTTGTGTGTCTGATTTCAGTACCTTGAAGAACTGTAATTCTGCCTGCTCCTGTAATAGCCAATTCTGTTCGAAAAACAATGTATTGTGGAAGACAACTTCTTTTTTAGCTTTCCAGAAAGCATGAACTCTGCTACACAGACGATGTGGCTTGCCCTTCCTTTGCATTCACCCCAGGCCCAGTCAAGATTTAATCCCTTCTGGCCCAATTAACACCTTTATAAACACTTCATAAACACCATCCGTTCCCTCCGCCTCCCAGCAACTTTTTAAAGCAGATGGAGAACCCTTTGGATGGCAATGAGCTGCAATTCCTGTCATTCCCTGCCATTGGCCAGGCTGGTTGGGGCTGATGGGTGCTGGAGTCCAACAATATTAGGAGGTCCATAGGCTTCTCCAAGTCATGTTTTCATTATTAGCTGCAACATGTTTCAGAGAGAGAGTGGAGTTGATGTTTAGATTATTCCTATTCAAGCAGCGATGTAGAGTTGTATAAAACTTTAAAAAAGAAAATACATTGGCCCTGGATTTATTACTATTATTATTACTGGATCATAAACTCGTCTATACCTGTCGTCCTAAGATGGCATCATTTTGTCTGTGCTATTTCACCTTTTATAGACCCAGTGTGTATTTAAAGCAACCATTGTTGGCTGCTCCGTATTCAGTTCCTAATACCTTTTTAAAGTGATCCCTTCTCCCTGATTAGCTCACTGTTTATATTTATTTTTACTCATGAAAAATTCAACAGATGGTGCTGGGTTAATTTTGTTGCAAATTAATCTCACAGTTCATCCCCAGTCTTTTTTTTTTTTTTTTTTTAAAAAGAGTTTAAAAGGCCACGAAGGCAAAAAAGCTAGAACATGCTGTTAGGATATAATGTCACAGTTGAAATTCTACCATATATATATTAGTGCAGTGGATTCGTGGCAATTTCACACTGTATAAAGAGTGTACAGTATTGATCCTCCAAGATTATTACATTTACTTTTAAAGGCAAATGAAGCATTAACACCTGAAACTGTGGCATTGATCATAACATTGACACTATAAAAGCTTTCCTGCTGTTCTCTAGATTCCAAGATAATACAGTGAGCTGTCTCCTTGTATACATTTAGATATCTAGCTGCCCACTAAATTGCAGAGCAATGCAATACAACAGAAGCAACTACTTTCAAATAATTATCGAAAAGCCCCCCCACCTAAGTTATGTCGCAGTTGTAACTTTGCAATTGTAAAGCAATAAGTACACTCCTTTTGCAGTATAAATGGCACATTAAAATTATTTTTCTAATTAATTTTCTGAATTTAGGTATTTGCAGATTTGATTATTATGTTCTCTCTAGGTTATCCAGTGCGACTCGGTTGGAAATTGACCAAAAAGTCACACTGGAGGACCAGAGAGTCCTAGACAAAAAAAACACTTTTCTAGGAATTTTTTAATTCCATCCACACAATTCTTGGTCAATTTCTGCTGGATGTTGACCATAGAGTTATGCTAGAGGAACTAGAGAGGTGTTCTCTCAGGTAAAAATTAGTGGATTTTTTCACTTTCACAGGGATCCTGCACCCCTAACCCCTGCGAATATGGGGTGCTCCCTGTATTTATGCTCCAGCACGCTCCAGCTTGTCAATATCTTTTCTGAATTGTGGTGCCCAGAAGTAGACACAGAATTCTAGACGAGGCAAGATTAGCTACTGCATGGTTTGCTGTTGTTGCTGTTGTGTATTTTCAAGTCCTTTACGACTTATCATGGGGTTTTCTTGGCAGGATTTATTCAGAGGAGGTTTGCCATTGCCTTTCCCTGAGGCTGAGAGCATGTGAGTTGCCCAAGGTCAACCAATGGCTTTCATGGCCACCAGGGGATCGAACACTGGTCTCCAGCATCATAGCCCAATACTCAAACCGCTATGCCACTCTGGCTCTCACTGCATGGTTCTATCTTATTTTTACAAATTCAGTAATCAGGGCCCTCACTACCAGCCTGATTCATTCCCCATGGCCATTCATCTCTTTTGGAGGACTTAGGGATATACAGACCACCCCAAAGGGGGAGTCTGCAGCCACCCCTTTACTGGTCGGATCGGGGCTGTGGCAACCTCATGCCACAGCCCTGATCCAGCCTCTGAAGAGCACAAAAAGGAACTGCAAAAAGCAGCTCCTTTTTGTGCTCTCCAAGGCCATGGCGGTATGGCTTTATGACACCCCTTTCATGCTGCATCATGTGGATGCAGTGCTGGAGTCGTGCCATGGTGGCGCACGCCATGTAGACCGGCATGCGCCAATATTTCACCCTAGGGGCAGAGTTAGGGCATTCAGCATGAGATCTGTATAGGCCCTTCATTCTTGGCCACACATCTGGTCTTGTTAAAACTGAACTGAGCTTGCTGCTCACATATATATATTTGTTTGTGTGCAAGGGGCACTATCCATTTGCCAGCGCTGAAGAAAGGTTCAGCATCCAATCTAGGCTTTTGTCTCACCATTTCATCCTTTGCTTCAAGCAAAACAAATCAGGTCTCTTTAATAAATACTATATATATATATATATATATATATATATAAACATTTACTTTTCCATTTCTTTTACGAAGCTGATTTAATATGTATTTCTCTAAAAGCAGAATGTAATTTTAGTTAAAAAGTGAAATGAAGGAGAGGATTGAATTAGTCCAAGCTGTTCTTCTGCATGTACCTCTCATTTCTTCTAGACGTACCTGTCCCCCGCCCTTTTAAAAAAGTTATGTGGCCAAAGTAGGTTTTAGTGGTCTGTTTAAGAAAGTACGGCTGAGCTTTTGGAGATTAAAGATGAAAAATAAAGAGTGTAGGGAGGTACTGCTGTTAGCAGCTGTGATGATGGGGCTGACAGATCAGGCCAGAAATGGCACTGGGGCAGAGCAGCATCAGCCCTCGTAATGGAGAGATGTCTGGTGGAAAGATTGCTCTATCACCGTGATGGCTTCGTAGCATGTTATAAATCTAAGATTGTTCTTTCCTGCCATGAAGACAAGCGGGCTCTTTCTCCTTCCTAGAATGAAATGTCGGGTGGACACAAGGAGCTGAGATGAAAATGCCATCCCCCACCCCCAAAATAAAACCCTTGAGAAACTTATATTTTTAACATGAATCTCTTACAGAAACTCTATCAGTTCCTGTTTGAAAAAACAAAGCACAAAACTCTTCTGTGTCAATCTTCCTCCTTGCTATGGAGAGGAACTAGGACCTTATTAACCAGTCTTCTCTTCTTTTTCCTATGCATTTTTTGTCCCTTGAACCACCCTTTCTCTCTTTAGATGAGTATGGGAATGGAGCTTTTAACATTTGGGTAGTAGCAAAAACCATTACTGTCTTCAGCATCCTCTTCATTGAATATGTTAGGTGTGATTTTTTGCTTATATACTATGAATGCCTTAAAGATCTGTAACTTGGTGTAGGTAGATTCTCTGTTTGAGGAATGGAGCAATGTTTGTTTAACCCAGCTTCCTAAATAGCCTGGCCTGAATAAGAGAAGTGAAATTTCTAGGCACTTTAAAGCCATGGTGAGGGTCATTTGTTGTCCCCATTTGATTTTGATTTTGCAGTTTTATATAAGAATTACCATTTTACTATGCCATTGCATATAATGGGACTTGAACATCCACGGATTTTTATATCCATGGTGTGTGCCCATGCTCTGGAACAACACACCAGTGGATTTCAAGGGCCCACTGTATGTTTGCATAAAATGATTGTGTTTGGTATATCAAAAGAACAGTTCAGACAATAATTACAAATGGAAGTAATATTTCCAAGTTCTACCATTTCTCCACCTATTCCAGGATGCATTGCAAGTCACACCAGTGCTCCTGGAAAGGCTTGATATCTGGTCCCGCTATACCTTAACATTAGAACAAAAGTGGCACTGGGCCACAATGCTAAATGCATGTATACTTAAATCACATGCCTTGGGCAGGTGTCCGTATCCGTCCCTTTCTTTTCCAGTATGCAACAACTTTTGTCGACTTTTATAGGTTTCAGTTCTCAGCATGACTATTTGGTAAATTCTGAGTAACCCTTGCAAAAATCCCCATGTCTTGCTGCTACTTTCTTCATCTTAAAAGAGAAAGACCTGGACCCTGTGTGGTTAAGTGCCTTGTTTGCAAATGTCCCTTGTTAAAAAGAAAGAAAGAAAGAAAGAAAGAAAAAAAGAAAGCTGTGTCCAGCTGCTGAGCCCTAGTTAGGATTTGTCAAAGATACAGAGCACGTGCTGATGCCCGATGAAGACAAAGCGAGAAATTTGCAGGCCCAAGGTCACACGGAAAATGAGTGGCAGGCTAAGAAATGGAAGCCATGAATCTTTGCTATCTTTTCCTCTCTGTTTTTACTGCTGGCCAACGTGCCTTCCTCTGCCTGTATAATTTGAAAAGAGCATTTTGTATGGCTATTCTCCCCCAGAAAAAGTAACATTGCAGGTTTTGGCTTAAAGAATGAGGGATATTTTGCCGTACCTGAGACCTGCAACTTTGGCAGAGAATCCATAGTGATCTCACGCTGGTATATCTGCTTTGTTATTGCAGGTCCCTTCTTGGTTATATAATGCTGGCAGTGCGTTCTGGACCATCTTTTCTTTTTGCAGGGCAGGAAAAGTCACTCAATTCCATAGGAAAGTTAAAGAAGGATAAATCTCATCAGCAGTATTAGGTTATGTAAGGACATTTGAGGTAAAGGAAATTAATTTTAATTCAGATGCTTCTGTTAGAAGTTAGCTTGGTACTTTGGCACCATAGAGTCTTTTCTATGGTGACCCCGAAATTATTTTCCTGTGTATGTATTTGCTTATATACAACCCCATCTTAGGTCTGATGTTGACATTTAAAATAAAATTCATGATTAAAGATACAAAATAAAATACATAATTACAAACCATCATTACAAAAGGAACAGTGTTTCAAACAACAGCAGTGATGTTTGTAGCTCTCCTTCCAACCTTTTTTCTTCATAAGAATGTCTTGAAGTCTCTCTTAAAAGTAATCAAGGAAGTAGCTTGAAGAACCCTTTTTTGGAGGTCATTCTAGCAGTGATTCCCAAACTTAGGTTCTTCAGGTGTTTTGGACTTTAACTTCCAGAAGACCAAAGTTTGGGAACCACTGTTCTCAACAGGTCCACCTTCAAAATAGCCTTTCATTGCTAAAGTGAACTTGGACATGTACAGAAATAATCCATGGAGCAGAACAAATAATGCAGATTTCATTGGTGAAAGGAATATGTGAAGAGATGCTGGTTGTACTCGGATGGGAAAGTGCAACTGGAGCAGAACTGGCCTATATACCACCTCCAGGATCCAGAGTTTTGACTACCTGAATCTTCTGGGGCTTTCATATGCAGGATACCTTGTAGTAGTCTATCTGAAACTTTATAAAAGCATTGATGAGGAAGCTGCAACAGGGTCCCTCTTCTCTAATAGGCAGACCTGGCCAGATAGAAGGAGCTTGCCTTATTACTTACAGCAGGTGTGGGGAACCTCTCCCGCTTCACCCTACAAGTTACATTGGCCATCCTGGATTGGTCAAAGTTTCCTTTACCTGCCTTCCAGCTTGCTGAGTTGGCCCTACCAAATCTTCTAGTTGCTGGAGCAAGATGTTGAAGTCCAGAAGCATTCTCTGATGTCCACTTGGGTCTTCACCAGGTACTGTCTGACCATGACAGAGGTCACGATCTTAAGATCCCACCAAGTTCTCCTATGCAGTATCACTGGCTGTTAAAAATGGTGAACCCCAAGTTCATGTGGTCTGTTTGTATTTATGTTACAGCAATGATGTTCTCCTCCCATCAGAAAAGAAGCCTTTGCAAAAGACTTGCACGGCCATGCATCTGTGTTACGGAAGGCACCCCTTAGTTTGAATGACTGTCAAAGAACAGCGAGCTGGTCAAATGCGTCCTCTCTTTGAAGACTGCCAGATCCAAGACAGGCTGAAAGATAACCAAAAGAAAAGAGAGCAAAAAGGGGCCCTGAACTGGCTCATCAATAGTTAGCAATACCAGCACAGGAGACTGAGCAGAGGATACACATGAATTCTGGTGAGTTCCCATAAGCCCCAGCCAGCATGGCCAAATGGTTAGGGAATCTGAACAAGGATCCAAAATATTTGGAGAACTAAGGGAAAAGAGAATCATTTATCTAGGTTGTCCCCTCTCCGTCAGAACACGCTTTTTGTGAAGGCTTCTTTAGTACCTGGACTTATTGTGGGAAGAGCATAGTTACAGAACAGCCCTAACTTGGAAACAGTTATAGCTGATATGGTGTAACTTATTTAATGCTATGAGTGGAACCTGCAACAAAAAACATTATATTGTGGTATTCTATTGTCCTTGATGCCAGCCAGCCAGCAATGCCTTCTTGAATATAGTCCATTCCACAGTCACGATCGCTTCCAGAATCCCTCCACCTTTATAGCAAGTAGCCATGCTGACGGGGAGATTCTGGGAGTTGTAGTCCATGCAGTAACTGTGCTAAGAAATGGGAAATATCCCTTGGCAGAATCCAGTTTCCAAAGTCCCCCTATCAGCCACAGGTTTTCTTTTTTGCTCTTGGCTGTTTTCCCTGTAAAAGAGCTAATGAAGAGATCTGAGATGGACATGACGTGCAGATTTTAAATAATGGAGTGTTTAATGGAATCGTGAATAAATGGTAACAGATTTGTCTGTCAAAAATTAAATAGTGGTATTTCTTTGATTAATATCAGGATCTAATCTAAAATAGTTTTAGCCATTTCATACAGGTGACATCTGTGCTTAAATATAATTTTCCTCTCCCTGTTCTGGCATGACTGTTAATTACTTACTCAATGTAGTTCAACATTTAGTTAATAAATATGTCAGGCTTTTACTGTGGTGTTCTTTTTGCAGAGTTGTGAATTTGCAATTAGTTTTAGATTTACTACATGGTGACAGACAGTGCTGTATAAATAGAGGTTAAACACACAATTTACATATTAATTTCATGATTCATTTATTCAATGATTTATGTGGATATAGATTGTATTTAATCTCGGTGCTGTAGTTGTTTGAAGCATGACGGACAGAATCGCTATACCAACAGAGCAATAACGGTGGTTGTGTTGAGCCACAGGAAGCGTTGAAGAAGGGAGGAAACACCCGTGAAAGATTTGGAAACGTGAGAGTACATTAGCCTTAAGGTTTCTTAGAGGTAGAGAAAAATGGATTAAAGTTGACTAATGAAAGACAACTGAACATGGAATTAGGATTTTAGTATCTTCTATACGCACATATACCTAAAAAATAATAATCCAAATTATTAAATAACTTTATTTTTATTAGTATCATTATTTTATAATAATATTATAGTGGGCCCTTGGAATCCACTGAGATCCACTTAAAGATCAAGATGACATTTTTTTTTCTAATTTAAAAAAATCCCCCTCCAAGTAAGTTTAAAAAACAAACAAACCAAAAACCTGGCTTTTAAAAAATTTAAACCGGTCTTTCATTTTTTTTTTTTTTTGCACAAATGTTTTAATGAAAATTTTTGAATCCTTATTATTATATTAATACTGTGAAGCATTATCTTATGTATCAGAATGCTTGATCAACCATATTTTAATGCTTTCTAACATTAACAATCTGAAGTTATTAGGCTCTGATATGACTTACACGTTTCAATAAAGCACCATTTTTACTGCTTATTATTCCTGTTAAATCTCAATATATATATAGATTATACATAATAAAACATTGCAGTACTGGCAGAGACAGATGAAAATAATAAGTTAGGATAAGCATTAGTCCTACTTATTACTTATAGGTATATAGGATAACACCAATATAGGACTAAATCAGAAGTATTGCCATTTTATATAGAGACACTATTATATTTAATAGGACTTGAGCATCTATGGTTTTTGATATCCACGGGGGTCCTGGAACCAAACCCCAGCGGATACCAAGGCTCACTGTAGTAATAATAGCCAGACTTTTTAATACACACACACACTACCATATATACTCGACAATAAGTCAACCTTATGTAAAAGTTGAAGGCAGGTTTTAGGGCCAAAATTATGGATTTTGATATGACCCGTGGATAAGTCAGGGGTAAGATTTAGGGCATGTAACAAAGGATCTATGAATCAAAGCAAAACAATGCCAAACAACTTACAAAATTCCAAGAGAGAGTAGAAGGCAGTCAATGCTTCTAGGACACTCTTCCCTTTCACCAGGGGATGGTTATATATATATGCGGTATCCAAAAGTTTTAATGTTCACCTTTAAAAAAATTGACCGTTTGTTTTGATTTGTAGTTGTTAACTTATCTCTATGTAGTCACTATCTAGATTTGTACATTTTTCTCAGTGTATCTCGACCCTCCAAATACCTGATAGCATGGAAGTTTGCAAATTGCACCTGATGAGGATTTTACACTTTGGTCACTTCTGGCAGAGCCAGTCACAAAAATAAAGGATGCAATGAGTTGATTTTCTCAATATCATGCACTTAGGGACCAATGACGACACTGACAAAATTTCATCAATATGCCATAATAACTTCCGGGTGATAATTATTACTTTACGATACCCCCTCCTAAGGTGCAATCTGCAGACTTCTACAATATCAGGTATTCGGAGGGTCAAGATACACTGGGAAATATGTATAAATTTAGATAGTGACTATATATGAGTTAAAATACAGTACTTACGTTGACCCATGGATAAGTCGACTCTGATTTCTTGAGTCAATTTTTTGACTAAAATTTCTAAACTTACACAGTAACCTTGCTTCCAAGTATGTGAAACTGTGTCTCTTTGGAGCTCTGCTCCATCATGAGCCTTCTTCATCTAAACCAACATAGCTGCCTTTCTCAGCTGTGGCACCAGTCGGACTCTGTGGCCCTTGTTCCTTCCCTGTTGTGTTTTAGATTAGGCACAGGCAGACATCAGGACTGTGCAATCTGTTTCATTGGTGGCTTGAGGATGGTGGAGCTAGATACAAAACAGCAGCTCAGGAGGCAAAGCTAAATGTGGAATGGCAGCTCATGGTTTACAACCAGACGAATAGTGGTGGATCAGGTGTGGAGCCATTTGCCTCCTAGACCACATGGGTCTCATGCTGAGATGACTTGCATAGTCAAGTGCAAATGTTCAGTTGTGTTACAAATGTCCAGTTCAGCTAGGAAGAGTCACTTTGCTGTTGCCATTGTTCAACTACTGAGCGTCTGGAGTCCTTGACAATCTATTGCAAATCATTCAGGGTCTACCAGTAAATCCCGTTGTACCTTCTGCACATCCCTAATTTTGTTTCAGCGAGCCTTTGAGGCTATCTAAGCACTCCAGCACTGCATCTGTTTGCTTCTGTTAACTAGCATCTTGTGAGATGAATAACCTCTGACTTATTATCTATGTTCCCTCTCAATATTATTTCAATTTTAGTACATATTTTTGCACAGTTTTGTTTTGTTCTGATTTTGAGTTGTTTTGAAGGCACACAAGAAGAACAGTAGCATATGTGTGTGTGTATGTATGCATGTGTATATATATGTGTATCCATCCAGCAGTATGGTCCATTATGGTTCTGTGGCCCTGGAACATTTGTTCCACTTGCACCATTGATCATCCATCCTTACTTGTAAGGATGTTGCTTTGAAGTCATTGTCTGACTTACGGCAACCCTAAGGCAAAACTATCACTATAGATTTGTTTAGATATTTTTTTTCTTTTGCCTTTTCCTTTCTCTGAGGCTGAGAGAATGTGACATGCCCAAGGTCACCCACTGGGCTGCTGTGGCTAAGCAGGAATTTGAACCCTAGGCCAATAGTCAAACCAAGGCACTGACTCTGGAACTAGAATTGATCCCCCCACTTAAAAAAAAACAACAGTGTAGAGTTCAGATCTGGCTTTTAAACCTCTTAAAACGGGGAAATTGCTAAAGGTAGGGAGCAGGTGCTAAACAGTATTCAGATGACAAGTCTTCATGAAACTGTTATTGAACCTCTGCGTTGTTTTCGTGAAAGAATAATCTACTTAAAGAAAATCATTGTAAACTGCCCCTGCCATTTCTTCTTCAGAAATTATTCACATTTCATTTTCTCGCATTAGAGATTTTGTTGTTGTTGAAATAATCAGACCGGCTGATGTTGAGCTGGAATGGAGAGCAGGGGTGAGGAGTGAGTGCATGAGAGAGAGAGGGGGAAAGAAAGAAATGATAATTGAGTATTTTATCAAACGCTCCCAATGAAATGGATTTTGCGAGTCGTAAATGAAGATTAAAGTCATTGTTGGCAGGGATGAACAAATGGAATGATTTATTATCCAAAGCATCAATAAAAATTGTTGCTCGGTGGAAAAGAATGCTTTAATCCTTGGTCCTTTACCTTTGAGTAGGTCCTGTTTCAACTCAGTGTGGTTCAACTACTGTCTAGCAAATGCATAGGATTTTGATGTAAATGAAACATCTTTTCTTGTTCCTGCTCCAAAAAAATAGACATACTTTCTGCCTTAACTAGATGAAAGAGCATGAATAAATGTGCTAAAGAGTTAAGAAAGTGCTTGGGGATGGGTTGGAGAGACCAAAAGAAAGAAGAGCATACGTAACAGGGGCAGCAAAAGGAAGACATTATGAGGGCTCTAAGACTTCGTGAGAGCAAAAGGCACAGTAATAAAAGTACTGTGTCAATGCAGGCAATGTATGTATGATTAGGACGCTCAGAAAGAAAAATTAAATATAGGTATGCATCAGTTAACAAAGCCTTTCCCACTGAAATTCCTCTTTAGAGACAATTTTTGTACCTGCACAAACTGTCACTTTGTCTTCTCTGCCTCTATCTATTTGGAGGTTTTTAAGGGGCATCTCATCGGGAGGTTGGTGAAGAAGAGCTGGAGAAAGACAGACTTTTAGTGTTGGGTTGCAAAAGTGTATCGGAAGGAAACAATGCAATAAATAGAGCTTGGGCTGTTCTACTCTGTCATCCTACAGCTGTGTGTCCCTGCCTAAAACAGGCAAGGTAAAAACCAGAGACCTCTAGAATCCCTTACTGAGCATGCCTAAACAGCAAAACAGAGAGGAAAATAGTGAACAGAAAAGCCTACCTCAACAGCAACCCCTAGCATGTTAAAAATTCGATCCATAAATCTGACCATCAAAATGCAAATTGTAAGAAAAGCAGAGGTGGGTGAAAAAACAAAACATTGCTGTCTTTTTGTCTCTTAAATAGCTGAATAGGTTTTTCTTTAGTCATTTTAGTATTTATACTGTTCAGTTTTGTCAAGCTGGTTTTATTGTATGTTGCCCCGAGACCACTGGATATCTGGATTGCCATTACCCAGATATTGCCAGTTGAAGTGACTGCCCCACAAAGACTAATGACATCTTGAGCCAGCCAGTGATGCAAAATAGAAATAATTTGAATTTAGTTTCCACCCTCTTGTTTATAGTACAGTTGGCCCTCCACATTGTCCTTCATTTAAAATTACTATGGAAAGAGGCTAGCTTTAAAGCTTTGGTAGTGATTCTGCTCTTGTCAGAATGTTTAGGTAAAGGAGAAATTCTTTCAATCCTTGACATGCGCTGATCAATGCTAGACCACATCTGACTCTGTTCAGCATGACTTTTCATAACTACCAGCTGTGAGCCTCTTGCAGCTCTGAAAACCTCTGACATTGTATAAAGCAGTCTAGAGTTCTTACATAGTTTGCAGTAAAGGTGATCCTTGGAAACTGTTTGTTGAACAACCCCACGGTATACTGTACATCATTTTTATTCTTTGTAATAAAGATGGAGAGGCTGCATACCATCTGTACAAAGTTGGCTGGATGCTTGTATAAAACATTATGTTCCGCCGCCACGTATATCTCAGCAGTTACTGTATAGTTACCTCCTTTCCATTTTCATTCTGGTGGATGCTCTTCTGGTGCAAGCTTTAGGTGAAAGCTTGAATTTGCTGATTGGCAAACTTAAAGCTGAACAGTTGGCTCTGTTTAAAATTGAACTGAACTGAAAGTTATGGGATTGTGGGAGTTATAATCCACAATATCTGGCCGGCTCAATCATATCCACTCTGAGATGTAGGAATAACTAGGGCCTTCCTTGTAGCTATCCCTAGGCTTTGGAACCACCTCCGTTTGGAGGCCAGAATGGCTTCCCCTTGCTGTCCTTGCTTTGGCAACAAATGCTTTTTTTTAATTCCAAAAGGCTTTTGGAGACTGAGGGTTTTAAAGACAGGGCTCTTAAGAGTGTGCTATGTTGTTTTAAATTGTACTTTAAAAAACAACAACCCTGCTTTTCATCCTATTGAAGTGTATGTTTTAAATTGTTTTAATATTGTTAAAAGTTCTATTTTAATTCAACACATGTGTTTTTCAACTGTATTGTACTCATTTTAATGTAAGCCTCATTTAATGTAAACCTCCTTGAATTCTAGTCTTGGGGAAAAGGCAAGGTATAACATTATATAATATAATACATATATACACACACATTATACATGCAGGTGATGAAAAATTAGTTTTACAATTTCAATGTTATAGAGCATTCAAATTTTTACACCCTCTGTGTGTGTGTGCATAAGTGTGTCTGTCTGTCTAAAACAATATGCATCAGTTAACAATGGGGTTGTCTGCATAGGCAAAAAACCCATCCTCACCCCGAGGCTGGTACTACTTCAGAGACGTCCTGTGGAATACAGTGGGATTTTCATATTAACCCAACTTTGCCCTGGAGTTGGCAAGGTTGGGGTAAACCCAGTGTTTCCCTAAAACCCTTGGGTGAATGCAGGAATGTGAAAGCTGCATCTGGCCTGAATCACTGAGCAGTGTAGGGGAAGGGGATGGTCTGTCCCTGGATCCATTTCCATACCTACAGGAGCTCCGTGGAAGAGGCCACCTGGCATGCTGCAGCTTTACCTGAAGATGGACTCACCTGTGCAACCAATCAGAAGAGAAAATAGAGGGAACCCTTGATCATATGGCCAGACAAGCCAACTGTACTGATGTAGCGTCAATGATGCATAAGGACACTGGATGCGGCCCAGTACATGCAGCTGCTGTCATAGCCAACCTGGGGTCATTTCTAGAGCATAAGGCTCCGGACAGGTCCCTGGACTACAGACAGCACAGGCAGGACCAAAGCTTCTGACACTCCTTTATAGAAACTCTTTATAGACCCATGTAGCTTGCCTTTTTCTCCTAATCCTCTATTTAGCAGGAAGGCTTTTTTCTTTTTTCTTTTTAGCAGTCCTAGCATTGGGAATATAGTGATGGAGGACTGAAGAAACCTAGGATTTTAGTGCTGGGCTACACCTGCATGTGTAATAATAAGGGATGGAAAGAACATTTGAAATTTTTTAAAAAAATGGTTGAAAATGTGTTGTTGATGTGTCAGCAAACAATCGCAAGGCTCTTTTTTAAAAAAAATAAAATTTGTACTAGGATTATTTCTCCTGATTCAAACATGCTGTTTTTACCCCAGTGTTTTCTACCATCTGTTCCTTCACTTCATTACATGTTTATGGTTTGCATTCCTTCGGTGTCCTATAGTGCTTTCTCTCTTTTCTTTCCCTTTATCTTTTCTTTCCGTCTCCCACAAACCCTTTTTTTCATCCACAGTGTTGTTTCTTACCTCCTCCATGGTCCTTTCTCTTCTCTTTACCACCTTCTTCACTCTTGCTAGGTAACAGGTATTGGCCTCTCTCTCCCCTACTAACAAAAGGGTCCATTCCCCATGTTTATCCGCTACAGGAGTGATATAAAGTACAATTACAAAAACTGTGATCCTGTGCATGTTCAATCAAACCTTGGTTGCGGTGGTGCTTAGTATCCAACAGAGTTTAGGACTGCAGCCTAATGTAGTCTCAGTTGAATAACTAAGAGATGAGAAATACAATATTGATGGTTGTAATGGTGTGTTATAACCATTTTTTTAGAACTTACACATAGTATTGAGTACAACAACTCAGTATTAGTTTCTGTAATTTAAACAGTATTTGTTGTGATGATTACAGCAGCTGTTTAATTATGATTTATGCAATGGTTCTTGTGATAATTTGGGAAATAAAGTAGCAATTGTGCCATTCCAAAATTCTTGATTATTATACTGAAAGGGGGAAAAAATCACACTGGAATTATGAATTAGGCCTTGTCCCAGGATGTAGGATGTTATTGTAGGATGTTGCCACGACAGTCGATTTAGCTACTTGGATCTGAACTGTCCACAATGATGCTGGCAAAATGTCAGAAACAAACTCTTCCTGAACATGGCCACATGGGCCAAAAAAACCACCAAAAACATATGGATGCCAGCCATGAAAGCCTTTGACTTTACATTGTCCACTTGCTGCTATTCTTCAGGGTTTAAGTCAGGGATCATTCTTAGTAGCTTATCTCATGCCTTAATAATCCATTTTACCTCTATCCAGTTTAAATCTTAATTCGGGCTGCATCCTGATCTTATCTGAAGGTTTTTGCCACTGAAACTGCTGCCCGAATACATCCCGGGTGCATCCACACTTCCAGGAGTGCTCCTTGTGGCTCTTTTCAGATCCAGGAGTTTTCCGGCTTAAGAAATAATTTTCAATGAGCATCCTGATTTGAGGAAATAGTTTTTAGTTCCCAACTTTTAGTCTTGTGTCTTTTTTTGTATGAGACATGAAAATGAGCCTATCATATAAAGAGTCTCAACCAGAAAACCTTGCCATGTTTTATGAGAGCTCTTCTAATTATGGCCTTTTCATTAGTGCAAGTCATTAGTTCTGATTAGTTTACAGAAGAATAAGAAAAGGAGCAGGTTATTGCTCTTTAATAAGTCTTCTTGATTTGAATTCTTAAACATTCTGTCTGGTTGTTGGGCTTGAGGTGGATCATAACATATAGGAAATTCCTCCCTTTCGTTCTTGAGGGATGCTTCACAAAATCTTTGTAAGGCTCACATGTCTCAGAAAAACACACTTGGGTAGGGTTGCCAGAGTGAAAATTGGAGATGGCTCCTAGGCTTTTAATGGTTACATAAAAGAGGGAATTTCAGCAGGTGTTGTTTGCGAATTGGGTGAGTGTCAAGCAACACCTGTTGAAATTCCCTCATATACACAACTATCAAAGGAACAGGAGCCATCTCCAATTTTTTATCTGCCAGTACAGCCAGGATGACCATTGTTTCGCAAGGAAAGGCGGGTTGTTAAATACAAGGCTGGTATAAATGCTGGGGGGAAAAAGAGTAATCAGTAGGATTTAGTTCTACTTCTTGGCAATCTGAGATAGATTTGCTGTTCTACCTGTGAAGGAGCACCTTAAGGCCACTTCATAGACTGCAGGTCTATATCCATGTCCAGTTGAAAGTGCTGGTCATTCATGGCTTGGAACCAGGGATGATGATGATTTCTTTCAATCTGTACAGTGACGTGTGTAGTGGAAGCTCTTCTTCGGCTACCCTGCCATCTGAGATGTGGCCTTCTTGGTGATGGCACCATCGTGCCTCCTCTGATGTCATTTTGGTCAGATGAAGAGTTCTTAAATTTAATATCCTCCCAATCTAATGAATGCATCGAGAACCATCCTAATAAACATTGTCAAGGGATTTGCTTTACTAATTTAATGTAGTATACTTATATCCCTCCTTTTCTGCCCATATTGGAGTCAAGGCAGGATACTTTGTGTTCCCAGGTGGTTTCCCTTTTTGGTAGTAACTGAAATTAGTCCTGCTTAGCTTCAACCATGGTGCCTTCAGAGCCTAGAATCAGTCTTCGCTTGCTGGTATTTTTCTGTTCCATGTGGCACAACCACATTTACTGATGCGACATACACTGATTGTTGTGTTTCTAGGTGTTACAGGACTCTTGCTCAGAAATTCTCATTGCATTTACCACTGTTTTGGAGCTTGTGATGCAAACGGCAATGCTAACTCTGTCTCAAGAACAAGCATTAGTCTGTACTTCAGGTAGTACTACATATTTGGGAATGCTCTTTTTTTGTTTTTTGTTTTGTTTTGTGCATCTTGAATGTAGACATCCTATTGCGATATATTTCTACTTTTCCTTCAGGGGATCGTTTTTCTATTGCATCCACCGCAGGAAGTTTCAAGGTCAGCATTACTTGAACAGTTGTAATAGTCCCAACAGAAAGATAAATATATATTGACTGTAGCTGAAGCTACGAATCTTGCAGTTGCTGAAGGTCAACGACCCCTCTGAGGTGCTCTTCAACCTTCAAATGTCTATAGGTTAAATCGCTGATGAATTGCCAGGCTTTTATAAAGGGAGGAAATGCACAGGCTGCAACCCTGAGCATACCAAGTCATGCATAAGTCCCACTGAATTTAATGGGACTTACCCATGCATAACTGATAGGAAGGTGGGGGGGGGAGAGGAAGAGGTAGAATAGAGAGAAAATGAATGGCTTTCGCAAGGCGTTGTGAAAAGAAGTACAGTTCAGTGCCCAAGAGCAGCTTGTTGTAGTGAAGCAGGGAAGAAGTGTCATGAGACAGAGTATTTGGGAAGGGGGCATCACTCAGTTGGGAGATGACATGTGTTGCATTAAGATGATCTCAGGTGTGATCCATTGCATCTTACAGTACAACTGGGAAGGACACCCAGAGAGTTACTTCCAGGAGGAATTTCCAGAAACTGGCTTCTCAGCAAAGCTTATGGTGATTTTGCTGCCTCCTGTCTCTTCTGTATAGGGTAGCCAGAGTGAAAACCGGAGAGGGTGCCTGTACCTTGGATGGTGGTGCAAAAGAGAGAATTTATGCAGGTGTTGCTTGTTACCTGATTGCGTGAGTAGCAACACCAGCTCAAATTCCCTTTTCCACACCACCATCGAAGGCACAGGAGCCATCTCCAGTTTTCAGCTCAGCAACCCCACTTTCCAACATTGTGTTGAGCTTGACAAATGGTTGGCCACTCAGCAATTAATCTGAAACAAAAAAAGGGAAACATTACTCAGCACCGTGTTAGTGACATGTTTGCAGAAAAGTGTGGCTTATGCACACCTACATCCCTCCTTGGATGGGGAATAGGGCACTATTTTGTTGCCCATGCTCTCATTACAAAGCCTCCCTCCAGCAGCTGTCAAACTACAGGAAGGACTGCTGCTTACTGGTGGAAAGGGAGGGAAGCAAAAGGCAGGACCATTCATTCATTCATTCATTCATTCATTCATTCAGAGTATTTATACTGTGATCTTCTGCCAGAGTGGCTTACAAATTGTTAACTAGACAGTTCCCTGCCCTCAGGCTTGCAATGTAAAAAAGACATGGCACAAAAGGAGAAGGGAATGGCAGTGGGGAACATGATCAAGTCCAGCATATACTGCTGGTTCCGCTCTTCCTCTGAGGGCAATGGTGGTTGGAATGGAGGGAGGGCCCTTCTTCTATCTCTGGGCCCTTCTTTCCCTCTGAGATACTCTAGGTTTGGGCTCCTGAATTGAGGGGAAAGGATGGTGCTTTCGACCAATGAACATACTCTCATTTCTCTCCTCTCGCCGCAGCTAATATGAATCACCTCCCCTTTCATTCCTCAGCCGTAAAGAGAGGGAGGACATGAAACTATGTGGACAGGGTCACATTTCAATATAGGATCTCTCCCACTGAAATTTCATCTTCAACTACTAAAGATCCAGGAGCCCACTTCAGTTTTCACCCTGGAAAGCCTGTTTCTATAGCTTGGTGGAATGTCTGAATGCATTCAGATTTGACAGAATTGTGTGATGATTACTTTTAAAATGTTCTATGCATTAGGTGGATGGAGGGAAAAGCTATGCGATGTCTCCTGAGTGTATTAGTCATACAGTGACTAAGTGACATCTCATTCAGTGGGTGTATAAATGCAGTAATCCAATGCTGGGACCCCAAAATATTGATGGTTCCCCTTTTAGAAATCAGATTCCGCTTTAAATTTAAAGCACATATGTGATTTTTTTTTCTTAATTCTTTCTCTTTCCTGCTGATGATAGACATATTTATGTGTGTATATATTTTTAAAAGTTTAAAAATTAATCCTTGACATTCATTAATAATGCAATATTGACCCATTTTTAACAGCTTACCAAAATACGGCCTACTGCACCTCAACTATCTGATGCATTTTTAATTGCAGCCCCATGGAGAGTAGATACTCAGGTTTACCTATGGAAACATTGTGTTTCTGTAGCCTCAACAAGAGCAAAGTGGGCTGCAGGGTTTTTATCCCTTGTTGGCAGTATGTTGTAGGTCAACATTTATTTCACTTCTGCATACTCAGAACCTCAAATAGTTTGGTAAATTTAACTGCCTTATTATTATTATTATTTAAAGTCCTTCCTCCCCGAATTGAAAACCCACGGCCTGTTGTGTTCAAGTATCATTGGTACACTATTTTATCCATGTGTCTGTTGGCTTCTTCTTTGTCCTGTTTTACTTGGTACTGGTTACCTAATACATCACGGTAATCAATTTGTGTCCAATAGTGGAGCCCACGGAGGTGTGACTCCTATTGGTCTGTCTTCCTATAGTTTAGATATATTGCTCATCTTTTCAGTGTAAGTGTGGGCTTTGCCATGCCAACAGACTCATTGATCGCTTTGAGATATAGCAAAACCCAGGATGGCTCTACACAAGGCCAACATGCCTCAAAGCATTTTGTCAGACATGCACAACACAATAATGTGGAAGTGGTGACAACTTTGAGTTTTGATGCTTCATGTTAATTGAATTGGATCCAAAGATTCCTTTTTCTTTTTTCCAACGGAAAAGTTTCTGGCAGACATTTTTCTATTGGGAGAAGGGTTCCCAACCCAAAGTCATTTCTGGTAACCTTTTACAGTTTTGTGGACCGGTTATCTCCTACTGTATGCTGGACCTGAACTTTTTAAACACTTTCTCCTTCTAAGATCTGGATTTCCCTCCAATACTCCACCTATTGATGTATAATATATTTTATGCATTGACCATGAACTATGACACTGACATTAAACAACTTTTATAATACCGGTAGTACAAAATCTATTGTGTTTATGCACTAATGATGTCAAGCATGGTAGTGGGACTAAAAAGCAAAGTTTACCTCTGCTGGCAGTAATATGAAACATCTCAAAGTCTCCAGTCAAGCTGAATCTAACTTGTGCTCTTCAACCTGGAAGAGAATATCTACACTTTCATCTTTTCCTCATGTTCAAAAGAATGGCCCTGAGGAAGAGCTCCCCTGGATCAGACCAAAGGCCTACAGTTTATCTTTTTTCCTACATTCACCTACCACATGTCTCTGGCAAGACCAAACAAGTGCATGAAGGCAATAGCACTTTATTATTGCCCCCCAAAACTTGTATAGTACCATTAGACCTCAAGCTCATAGTCATAAGTGTTGCTATTAAAAACAGCCTTATCTCCCATGAATGTACAGTATCCAGTCTCTTTGTAAAGCCATCTAACTAACTTGATGTATGTTAGATTTTCTGATAGCAAAGATCATAGTTTAACATTGCACTGTGTAAAATTATACTTACTTTGGTCTCTACTGGATTTTCCATCATTCATGGACTCACACAGTTGGAAGCCATTACAAGGGCCATCCAGTCCAATCCCCTGCCATGAAGGAAGACACTATCAAAGTACTTGGAGACCAGGGTTTAACTCCTCATTCAGCCATGAAAACCCACTGGGTCACTTTGGGCAAGTTAGACTCTCTTAGCCTTGGAGATTGCAATGGCAAACCACCTCTGAATAAATCCTGCCAAGAAAACCCCGTGAGAGGGTCACGTCAGATTTGCCATAAGTCAGAAGCTATTTGAAGGCACACAACAACAATAACAACAGCAGAAGCAGCAACAATTGCTTTCATTCTTCATTTTAAAATAATGGCTGGTGTCTTGTTAGCAAAGTTGCAATGATATAAATTGGATTATTAGGGATTGCAACTAAGTAAAGCAGAGGGATGTGTGTGTTGGAGCAGGGATTGGACAGGAAATGTATTGTAGCTACATATTGTATTTAAGTCTCCCGATGCAGGAAATTCAACCCATATTTTAAACAGCTTTAATTTTATTGGCAGTTTAACTTCATTTTAATCACAACTTGTATGCTTTTGAACATATGTGTTTTTATCTGTAATTTATTTGCAAGCCACATTGAGTCCTAGTTTGGAAAAAAAGGAGGAGCACAAATAAAGGGCGGATGGTGTCTGATGGCCCTGGTATGGGTGAAGTGGTAAATCAATCCCAGTTTTTAATCTGTACCTGATCTGAATTTGAAAGGAGCTATCCAGGCTGCTGAACCTAATGTTCAAAGGAAGTTCAGCACTTCATTAGCTTCTTTACAGTTCGGACTAAAATCCAGAGTGAATTCAACTTCCCAGTGATGTTGGCTCCACCAGCTGTCGCTAGTTTCTTTAACATTTGATTTTGTAGCTTTCCTATGCAGGTGTCATGGAGCTGAGGCTTGCGATTGTGTGTGTGTGTGTGTTTTTAAATTGCATTGGCAGACAACAATTGACACCCAAAAAGTAGGAAAGGAAAACAATGTACTTCTTGAACTTTGACAAAGAAATCCAGGACTCTTTGAATCCATCAAAGTTGTCATGTTAACACAATAGCCTGAGTGGCCAGAAAATAACATTTATCAGAATTTCCATTGTCTTACACGTAGTGACTAAGTATAGATTTCCATTTTCTCTTCCATGGCTAGATAGATGTAGTTCCAAGGATTTAAATTTTTAAATTTTCATCTTTCTCTTTCAGGGTTTGAGAGGGGAAAGGATTCTTGAAATATAAAGGAACTGCCCTATGGTCAAAGAGAGCCTTAACTACCTGTCAATCAAAAGGAAAAATTTGTTGAGACACTTAATTACAAGATAATGTAGTCATCAAAATGTCGTTGTGGTAACTGACAGCTCATTTTGGACTGAAAGCATCGAGCACCCTCCCCTGAGGTCAGGGATGTTCTGAGGTTAACTCCGTAATGACAAGTCCTTTATTATCACATTATGACATTGAAAAAAAAATTGCAATTATACTAATAAATTAATAACAGTAATAAAATGACAGTCATAATTGCATAATATACATGTTGTCAACTACATTTTAGTGACATGGCTTGAATTTTTTATTTGTAGCAGCATTTCAGTAATTCCAAGTTAGCAGAAGCATCCTTTGTTTTTGAAGCCCTGGGCACTAGCTCTTGGACATATGGAACTGGAACAAGCGAGTTGAAAAATCTGAGTCCCTCTCTCCATTGTTTCACATTTGGTAAATAATGATCTTATAACTGTCTGAGGCCTTTTCCAGTTTCTTACTTCCACCCACTTGAACATGCCCTTTATGTGTTTCTGTTTTATACCCAGAACTCCATCTCATGTTTGTCATACCTTGTTAGCTGGACTTCATAGGAGCCAAGGCTCAGTATGGCTTACTATATTTCTTTCTGCTCCAGGTTAGTTCCATCAGATGTGAAATAATGACTTCCTAAAGCATGTGTTGACTTCTCATGGTATAACTGTAGCCAGCCTCAACACAGCTACAATAACGGAAAGGACACCCAATTTAGAGGATGTGGCTTCTGGTTATATGGGCAATCCCTATAACTACAATTTAATGAAAACTGGATTACATTCATATGAATTGGATATGGATTATATCAGCTATGGGGATGGAAGGGTAGTGCTCTTCAAAGCAACAAATCCCAATGAACATAATTCTGGTCCACGATAATTTGTCTCCATGAATTTGTCTGATCTCCATTTAACACTGTCTACACTGATGGCCATCTTGTGGCAGTGAATGCATTGTGTATCTATATTGTTTACTTGTGTGAACAAGTAAGTTTTGAGTCTTGCACCGTTTACTTTGTTGGGATCACCCCACTAGACTCGAGCATAATGAAAGGAGGAGGATGATTCTGCTTTTTCTCTCTGTCTGAATGTTGGTTTTGTATAGTCCTTCAGGAATTGCTGAATAGGTGCAGTTGACTATTTCAGGAAGTACTCCCAAATAATGTTGCGTTGTATCAAAAGGGATAAAGCCACAAAGCCCTTGTAATCGTGTCCCTTTCCAATTTAATATTGGGTATTACATTTGCAATGTTGCCAGTATATAAACTGCTTATAGGAGATAGTTTGGCACATCGAGAACTCTCTAGGTCTAGGATGGATATAATTCTTTCAATTCTTTTATTTTATTTTTAGTTTTTGCTGACTTGGGGAGGAAATGCAAGCGAAATTCTTGTTGACAAGATCATCTCTTTTGCTCACCTTGAAGTTGGTGTGTCAAAGCTCCTATTGATTTCAGTAGGTGACACTGTTCTGTATTGCTTTGGTTCATATTTTAGTTAAATCAAAATAAATTCGTAGAGGCAAGTAAGCATAACACACATTTGACTAGTCATGAAAATATTTTGAAAAGAAATGTGTTTGTGGGGAGTGATTTTTAAATTTTTTATTGAACTAGGTTTAAAATACAGTGACATTTTAATCATGTACAATACAATGTACTTACTGTACAAACTTATTATTTATTATGCCTCAAGCATGAATCAAGCAGATTTCTTCTCCAAACTCTCTCCATGCCTATTTTACTTTGCAAAAGGTACAATAATTTTGGCACAAACTTTATCTTGGACCAGAAGCTTCAAAGAACCTCCTTAGCAAACAGACCTCCCAAGAAAGGCCTGAACAAGCCCTTTCCAAACATCACACAGTTGTCTCTAATTTGAGACTAACAGATGCATGTAGATTTAAGCAACCTAAAACTAAGTACTCTTTCTACTACTCTTTGTAGCATGGCTCTTACTTGTATATCGATCACTTCCTGGTATCCACTGATGAGATTATATAGGACCATAATGTCCATATGGAGCAAATAAGACCTTCTGATCATGCATTCTTTCTGTTAACATGGGGTAACTCCAAGTTATCAGAAAGCATGAAAATGACTCACTTTTAACACAAGAAATACCTGAAACATGCTATTAATAATTACCTTAAAAAAAGCAACACCCTCAAACTTATGGGATGCTTTCAAAGTTCTTTTATGGAATGCAGTTACCAAGGAGGGTGCCCAGTATAAGAAAGCTAAGGAAAAAGCACATCTGGACCTAATAGCTGAGAGCACTGTGCTTGCAGGCTGTCACCAAATAAACCCAATTAGACAGAAAGGGAGCAGAATTAAAGCATTAGAAATTATATGCAAAAATGTTTATAGGATAAAATGTTAAAGAATCAAAATGTGGTACATGTGACGTAGGTCCTGAGTGCATTTTTTGTTTATATTAACACTGCTTCTGATTTTCTCCAAATGAGTTTGAGGGGGGATGTGTCACAGAACTTTAGATTTGTGGAGGGGCTGGAGTATAAATAAAGCCTTAGACTGAGCCATCACTGAGCAATTTTTGGTTTCAGACTTGGATTTGCCCCATAATACCTCAGAAGACATTTTGAAGGATGGCAGTAAAGACTTAGCTAATGCTTGTCCCCTCAACAAATCAGCTGCTTTGAGCCTCTCCTTTTTTATTTGATAATGATGGATGGATGGATGGATGGATGGAGAGTTAGTGGAGTGTTTCCCAGCCTATGATCCTCCAGGTTTTTTAGACTTCATCTACCAGAAGCCCCAACCAGCTTGGCCAAAAGTCAGGAATTCTGGGAACTGAAGTCTAAAACATTTGGAGGTTGGGAACCACTGGTTTAGTGTGCTGTATGAACTAAGCTGTTGGTGGTTCTCCTAAATTTAGAAGCTCTCTTGATATTGCAGAATATCATCCATGTTGTTGTTGTGTGCCTTCAAGTCATTTCTGATTTATGGCGGTCCTAAGGATGGCAATCTATCATGAGGCTTTCTTGGCAGGTTTCTTCAGAGGGGGGTTGCCATTGCCATCCTCTGAGGCTGAGAGAGTGTGACTTGCCCAAGGTCACTCAGTGGGTTTACATGGCAGAGTGGGTCTTCAAACCCTGGTCTGCAAAGTCATGGTCAAACCACTAAACCACACTGGCTCATGCCATCCATACCTGAACATAATATGACTTTGTGATAAGGACGATCCAATCTAATGTCAGGATTTGAAAAGCAGTCTGCTAAACTTTTTTTTTTTAAAAAAAGTTTTCCCATTTTTTTATCTGGGTATGTTGGACCAAATTCTCTTTCTGGTGGCATCTGCCCGGTTAGCTCTCCTTTTCTGACTTACATTATATGTCCTCTCCAGAGTGCACTTAAGAAAGGTCACCATCTGTGTGCTAGAGGAGGAAGGGATAGGGAGAGGTGCAAGCTTCGGAGCAATGAATAGACAATTTTCTGAGACCGAGCACAAATGCAAAAATGGCCGCACCCAGGGATTAATGAACAGCAGATAGTGCTTTAATTTATTTGGAAGCAGTTTGTAAATGGTGTGTAGTGCTACACAAATTTCCCCCTTGGTGTATTTTATTCAGGAGAAAGGGACCTGAGCCGCTGGGGAGATGAAATATATGATACATGACAATTGGCTGATGGAAGATTCCCCTGTTTTGAAGTGTGGGTCATGGTGGGGGGGGGGGGAAGATTGGTAGACAAGAAAACCTTAGTCTATAGCTAGTGATGGGAGAGGCCTGGTTTTAGGCTTGCACTTTTAAGCAAAGCAGCAGAAATTGTGGTTCCAAGTCTAATATGCGGATTGGAACACAGTTGAACTTGGGATGCTATAGTTGTTCAGACATTATAATACCCTTCTAGGCATGACAGTTATGTATAAAAAATTGTAGAGTAGGAAAAGTTGCTTAGAAAATGCATCTACAAAGGAAAGATGCATACAGAATACCCATGGCATGAAGAAATCAATGTGGTTGTTTTTTTCCCCCCAAAATGCAGATTGATGCTGAACTTGGATTGATGGATTTGTGATTTTAAAAAATGAGAAACTCACTTAATGTAGACTCTTTCTTACATCTCTCTCCATAGCTTCCATTTGTTCTTCTTGTTGATGATAAAAGTTTGTATTCAACTGCAAAGTGCCCTTGCTTTTTTAGCACATCATGATAGAAACCCGCTTGTTTGATTGTTTCTTAAAGGTATGATGCATTTTACAAATGCTTGTATCTACAGATTGTGTTTGAAGCACGTGTAAAAGATTACATCTTAAATAACAAAGTACCTTCTCAGCACCCTCAGTAAATTGTAGTTTCCAGGATTCTTTGAGGCAGAGGTTAACCCAGCCAAAAACCAACAAAACTCAATATATGAATGTATTTTAACTGCTGGACTTTACCGTGAGTAAAGGTAGGACTCAAGATGCTATAGGAGAATAAGAAGCTGCCTTATACCAGGTAAGAGTATCGATCCTTCTTGACTGGCATTGTCTTCAGCTCACTAGCGTCTTAGCGGAGGTCTTTTCTGGCAACTGCCAACTGAATCTTTTCACTTGCAATGTCAGGAATTGATCTTGGAACACTTCTGCACACAGCGCATGTGGTCTACTGCTGAGTAATGGACCTTCTCAAACAGAACAACTGGGAACATCCAGCATGAATTGTTTATTGAACTAATTCTCTAGAAAACAGGATAACCGCTGTAGATTTCATTTCTGCGCTGGGTGAAGCATTCAGTCAAATGCATACAAGGATGCACAGAAGAACACCTGACAAAGGCTTTAGTCTTTCCTCACAAATAAGGTCCTCTGAAAATCTTGATATTACTTGAATCCCTTATTGACACCTTTTCACTAGATCTGTTTTTAATTTTCTTTTTCTTTTAAACAGCTACTGAGAGTACTTAAAACGTGACACCTTGGTTAGCATTTGCAACTCTTCATTCTGTGCAGTAGCCAAAGAGACAGAATGCAGTCTAGGCAAAAGTGTGGGATGTCCATATGGATAAAGGAGATGTTCTCTGCTGATAAGCAAACTAGCCTGAATATATTCATTCCAGTATCCTGTAGGGAGGAGAGGAAGGTTAAGGGCTCACCTTAAGTTTCAAAGGGGACTTTGTTTTTCTAGACCTCATCTTCCTGCCACTTTTCAGCCTTCCCTTTGGTTTCTAATTGTCTTTCCTTCTGGAGTCATTTCGAGTTAGGAGACAGGAGCATTATGCTTACACCTGGCTTTCATGTTGCTCACCTTTAATTTCCAAACTGCAATTAGATCCAGGTGTCCCCCTCTCCCCTGCACACTCTTTTCTTTTTGCTTTTCAGGCTAGCAATTAGAAAGGGTTGGGTGAATAAGGTTACCATTTGCTCCATCTCTATTACTCTGACGGATGGAGCTATTAAATAAAGGCAAACTGTAATTCCTCATTACCTGCCTGCCTCATTTTTGCTCTTTGCCCTGGAGAAGACTGCATAAAAGATCAGAGTGTTATTGAGAACTCCTAGACAAATATTGAGTATTTGCCTTAAAAAGGAGCAGCTAGGGTTGAGCAAAATGGTAGAGGGAGAATTTTTTTTTCCAGCAGGTGGGGCAAAAATGGATGAACAGAAATGATACATGGTTCATCTCACCTTATCTAAATCCTTATATCTCAGCCTGTATATTGATTTGCTCATTTTGGGGGGCGGGGGTCTTTGGGGCATACTTTAATAACATGTGCAATGTGAGTTGCCAGAACAGTTGTTCTTCATGATTCAGCTCCCTCCTCCAAGTCTCTAGAAGTTAAATTTCAGAATAGGAAATGGTTATTTTTGGTACACATATGTATCCATGCATGCACATTACCACTAAAGAACAGTGTATTTTTGAAGACAAGCACCCTTCTAGCTTTTAAATTAGTAATAGGATATGGAGTAGGATGAGAATTTTGGTTTTACATACATGTCCCTTTTTAAAATGTAAAGTCAAATTTCATGGCCGGCATCCATAGTTTTTTGTGGGTTTTTCAAGCTATGTGGCCATGTTCTAGAAGAATATATTCCTGACGTTTCACCAGCATCTAGAAGAATATATTCCTGATATTTCATCAGATGTCTGGCTGGCATCTTCATTCTATGAAGATGCCCGCCACAGATGCTGACAAAACATCAGGAATAAACTCTTCTAGAACATGGCCACATAGCCTGAAAATCCACAAAAAACTATAGATGATTAAATCACTCTGTTAGCTAAAAACAGCTACTAAATAAAGACATAGAAACTCAGATCACTGGCATGCTCTGATGAAAATCTCTCCCTTGTAAAGAAAATGGAGAAACTCATATTGGAGAGAATTGCCATAGATTCCACTCTGGGCTTGTGTGACGGGGGAACTTCACAAAGCTGCTTTATACTCAGTGACACTGTTTGTCCATCTTCTGTGCTGTGGCTGAGAGTAGCTGTCCAGGGTCTCAGGCAGAGGTCTTTCACTTAACCTTCTCTCTGATCCATTTAGCTGGAGATGGCAGGGATTGAACCTTGGACCTTCTGAGCAATATGGAATTGACAGGCTAAATCTGTGGTTGGGTCTAGCTGAAGTTGACCCACTGATATCTGAGGGGCATCTGTTGTGACCAGGGATGATGATCATGTTTAGCAAAGTCAAATGGTGTAGGAAAAAAAGGAAAACAGCATTACAAATGGATTGAGGCAACCAAGGAAACCATGGCCCTGAGTTTACAAGACTGAGCAAGGCAGTTGATGATCCTTTGGAGGTCTCTCAATCATAGGGCCATCAGGTGCTAAAGCTGGTTTAGTGGCAAACAGCAGCAGCAAAACTCTAGAGTGGCCATATTAATTTAAATGTATCTAGCTAGGATTAACATTAGATTTAGCCCTGCATTTTTAATTGCGTGGAACCGTATAGAATTGAAAGAAGCATTTTTCTGCCCACAAAATGCAATGATTCCAGATAATGAATATTGTACTATGCTGGCTGCAGGATCAGAAGAGACAGGAAATGCACACCAATAAATCTCAAGTTGCATCTGTTCATAGTTGTTCTCCCTATTTGTTGTTGCTGCTGCTATTACATTAATGCATTACATTTTGGGTCTCAAAGGGTCTCGAGGAAGGTCCCACCAGTGGGAGCAATACAAAGTGTGAAGACATTGGAAAGGGTCTTCTCAGCTCTGGCAGCCTGGTTATGAAAAACCCTCTCCTTGAAGTCCTGACCAGCACCAACATTGCCTTCTTTCCGGCACTAAACTAACCCATGGCTTTTTATTAAAGCCTTCGGGAACTAATATACATATAGATCTACATGGATTTAAATTGTTGCAGTTTTCAAAGTAGTTTTAATTGCTGCTTTAAAAGTGCTGTTAACTTGCAATGCTTAATGTATATTTTATCTTATTTTAATTATTTATGTTTTGATCTGAAAATGTTTTAAATTGTTGGTTTTCTACACTCCGCTGAGATCCTGTTTACCTTTCCTGTTATAGGGATTTACAAATAAATAATAATAATAATAATAGCCCGCCCCTCTGAGCAAACAATTGGGGTGGGTTACTGTAAGCAATCTGCAATAGGATTGCTTACAGTAGATAGCTCAAGCCTTATTGCACTGTTTACTGCAAACATGCTGTTACAATCCAGTACCTCAAGTCTGTGTTTTTCCAGCCCTCCCTTACCAACTCAGTGCTGATGCTACTAGAAAAAAAAACACCTTCCAGCTAGATAGAAGATGAGGAGGAAAGCAGGCTTGGGGCATACAAAAACCTTGTGCAAAGGAGTTTCTTTGATGGAGGCTTTGTTAACAGAAGTATGCCTATATTTAGATACTTCTTTTAAAGTAAATTCTGTGCAGTTTTTTAAGTGGAAATAGGATGGAATAGGCTTGTACGTGAATACATGCAAAAGTAGCACAGACTGGAAATGATCTGATTCAGCCGTCTGTATGATGTACCCATGTTCCCCTGTGGGTGAATACAGTGGGACTTTGTTATTGGCTGAGGTTTGATTCCAGGTCCCCCCCATACATAACAAAATCCATGGATGCTCAAGTCCCATTCAATCCAATGGCATAACAAAATGGTGTACCTTATATAAAATGAAAAATCAAAGTTTGCTATTTGGAGTTTATGCTTTTTCTGAATATTTTCGAACCGTGAATGCTTGAATCTGTGGATTAAAAAATCCATGGATAAAGAGGGCCAACTGTAGTTGTACATTTGTGGGCCGAGGGTTGTGTTGCCTACAGTTCAGTCTGCACCAGCCGTGTCGGCGTCTAGCAAATAGGTAGATAACGGTTATAATTAGTGAGATCATTAGCATGGGGCATGTTCATTTGCGCATACACAGAGGAGCCTTTAAGCCAAGCGGTGAGCTTTCTCCATGCAAGGTGAGAAACAAATGTGGATTGCATCCCGCTGAATAAGCTCTTTTGGTTCTCCAGGGAGGTGACTTCTTTGTTGATGGCTGGTGGAGGGGCTGAGGAGTGAAATAATTACTTAACAGTGTGTAAACAGTGTGAGATGTGAAGTGTGCGTCTCCTCCCCTTGCTTCCCCCACCCCTTCCTTCTTTCCCTCTTTTCTTCATTGAGAGACTTTCTCGTTGCGATGGCTCCGCTGGGACATGCAGCAGAGAAATTTGATTAAATGGATGCCTGGGGTCGTGACCCTGTCTAAACATGCTGCAGCTCTCAGCATTAATCAAAGAACAGTAAAAAAAATACCCATAAAACCAAGCACCTGACCTTGATGCACGTGAGTATTTGGCGAGGTTTGTATACAGTTGCAAAAGAGGGAAGGATGCATGTCCCTGTCTTGCCGGGTGCGTGCCGGCTGTTTACAAACACAAGCCAGGGAAACAGCCAGTGTGTGGGGCACTCTTCCAGTATCTGGGTAATGATAAATAAATAATTATCATTTAATACTAAATGCTGATTATTTTTATTGCTTAACTATTTAATACTGAAGTACTAATTCTAACTTGGTGGTCCCTCCAGGTTTGCTGGGTTTGAGGTGAAGGACCCTCCTGAATGTGTAAAATCCACAAATACTACTACTACTAATAATAATCCCCATTATTCTTTTTATCTGAGAGAACTCCTCTCCAGAAATTGGCCAGAAATTGATCATCGAATCATGTCGGAGGACCTACAGATGCCTACAGAAGTGTTTTCTCTAGGAACCTCTAGGTTCTCCAGCACAACCCTATGGTCGATGTCTGACAGAGTTGTGCTGGAGGACTTACAGATTCCTAGAGATAACATATTAACCAAAACCGCCAATAATCAAACCCACCAAAATCAAAGCTGCAAATGTGGAGGGCCAACTGTACAGTGGACTCTTCCCATCTGCAATGGTTCAGTTCCACCCCCTGCCCTTCTGTGGATGGAAAAATGCAGATGGTCATGCTCCGTATAATTCAATGGGTGGTGGTTTGTGTATGTCCTCATCAGTACATCCCCATCACCATGTCTGATGCGGAAATGAGGTGCCTGGTTGCATCTACATGGTCAGGTGCCTCACTTCCACATCAGATGTAGTGACGGGGGGCTTCTCAGTACCATTGACAGTATGTAACGTATGGAGTGCAGGAGGCCATGTAAAGCACCAGGGTTTGCCATGGGGCTTCTAGGAAACTCCATGGCAAAACAAGGGTCAAATTGACTTGGAGTAAAGACTGTATACCCCAGGATTGGGGAGGATCTACTGGATCCATGTCTGGTCTACTTGGCTTGGGCCTGAGGTTTTGACCTGCTTTGTATGAACTGGACGCAAGGCTGGGGAGAATACAGGCCTTTTGGCCTGTGAGCATAGCCCCTAAGAAAGCTAACAATGCTGGATATTATTAACCGCTGATAATGAGCAAGTAATAATATGGAATTATTTCAAGAATTTCAGCATCTGTATAACGAGGACTCTATATACATATGTTTTGTTGCAGCACTTGGCACAGTGCAAGTTAGGAAGGGGAATCACAAATGGAGGCTCCAAGGTCCAGAACAATAAAGGCTGACCGGGTTAACAATAGCTAAGTTAGATCAATGTTAGATCAGTGCTATTGCTTGGAAAAGCTACCTTTTAACTGCTGACCAGCCAGCTGGAGAAGTCTGGGGTTTGAAGTCCAAGAAAGTAACGTTTGCAAGCTCCGTGGCTGGAATCCAGATGTTTATCCCAACTGGAGTAGACCAATTGTATTATTGGGAATTATTACAAGTTTGATTTATATACCAAGTTCCCATTGATTCAGTGGGTTTAGTCTGATAGGGACTAGCAGCTGGATTTAGGTTTACATTTGAACACTGGAGATCAAAACCAGTGGCTGTATGTTGTTTGATAAAGGTAGGACCAGCCCTACCTTAGCAGCTCCTAGGCAGGGCAAAGAGATGCTAAGGGTAGCAAGATGATGGAGGACACTGTTGTATGTGCCATGCAGTCTGGCTTTGTTCTAAACTAACTTGTTGCCCCAGATACAGTGGAGAGCATGGTGCTGTTGCAAGTGTTAAATATTCAGCGACCAGCCAGCCTGTTCATTTTTATTTGTTAATTAAAATATATAGACTCTGCCCATATCATAGAATCTCAGGTGCCATCTGGTCTTTCATCTCAAACAGCAAAGTGTCTTGGGCTAGCTTTGGCTTCAGGCCACCTACTGAATTCAGGCAAAGGCAAGCTTCAAACTTTCTCAGTAGCCCAATATATTGGCTGCTGTACAAAACTACTTTTATGCTGTAGAACCATTTCAAGCTCAAGATTTTACTTGTGACTGCAGCCCAAGATATGAACCCGATGCTTAATAAAAAGATGTTTTTTAAAAACTCTTTATGCCAGGCTCTTTGTTTCACTTTTCTTGTACTGTGGGGGCCACATTCTTTCAGAGGAGGAGGGATAGTTGCATTATATTTGCAAAGGAGCATGAGAACTGATAATGATATTGTTTAAATATAAGAAATAGTTCTACATTGGGGGGGGGGGGGTTAGATTAAATGTTTATGCTAAAATTAACAAGAGGTTCTCTTGTCTTGAATTTGTTTGCGGGGGGAAAAATCAGAATGAAATTAGCTGTTGCTAATTAAACCGAAATATCTTTGGGAGAGATATAGAGCAAAGGCTCTTAAATGGCACACCTAATAGCTTTAATTGGGCATAATTTGTTTTAGTTTGGTAATTTTGAGTGCTTGAGCTATGCTTATTTTGACACATTTATATTATTCTACCTTTTATCAACGATTTCAAGGTAATTTATGTGACAGTAGAGAGAGAAAGCAGATTCTTGCAATGGGGCTTGAATTTCGCTACCCTCGGTGTGTGTTTTTAGAGACTGTGTGACTGGTAAGTGTTGACATATTTATGCCACGAGCCGTTGGTCAACAAATTGGCAGCTAACAATTCTAGCCAGGACAGTGGTTTTGTGCCATTTGGTTTGTTCAACAGACCTCCTTCTGCTGCTTTTAATGTTCTAGCAGCCCATACTATGAATAATTAGGGATGCTTCTTTGTGCCTGGTTCAGCTAGTAAGTCATCAGCTAGTCCATGACATTTTTACTCATAATGATACATTTGAATTTGGTGATAGAATAACACCTTCCATTGTACTTCAGGGTGGCAGTTCAATTTGGGGGAATAGGATAGGTGGACCTCCATCTTCTTCTTGGTCCTGATTGTTTTTAACATGTTGTATCCCACCCCGATTGCTCGCTCAGAGGGGCAGGTAAGAAATAATAATAATAATAATTATCATCATCATCATCATCATCATCATCATCATTGAATCAAAATTGTTGACTCCCTATTCAGCAATGAATTCATTTGGTCCAACCAACAGTGGTACACACATAGCACTTATTCCCACAGAGGAATGATTGGGAGGGGGACTCAAGAATAAGTCAAGAAATGGTCATTGCTGCCCCCCATGACCTGCTGCCTGAGGTGGCTGCCTTGTTGCTTAGCCTGAAATTCATTCTTGGCTCTTTCTGCTTGGCGGGAAGGTTTATAAAGACAACAAGCATGTTGTAGTGGTTTAAGCATTTGAGTAGGATTTTGGAGACCAGGGTTTGAAATCCTGCTCATCCATGGGAACCCCCTGGATGGCCTTGGGCAAGTTAGACTCTCAGCCTCAGCAAAGGCAACCTTCCTCTGAACAAACTTTGCCAGGAAAATCCCATGGTAGGTTTGCCTTAGAGTCTCCATAAGTTGGAAATGACTTGAAGACACCCGACAACAACAACGTTTTATAATAAAAAGTACACTTCTTTCTTCCCTTCCTATCTCATCATGGTTTCATGTTGGTTGCCATATCAAAAATACTCAACCGAGGCTAAATTTACATGGTTTGGTTTTGACTTGGAAAAGATACCACGAGATGGTTCCTCTCCTCCCCACCATTTTATCTGTCTTTTCTCTATTCAGTTTGGTGGTAATACATACAAAAGATCAGACCTGGCATGAGGCCTACTCTGCCAGGCAGTGCTTAATATAAGAGGAAAGGTGAGAATTGGACCTGGTGGGAGTTAGGGCTGATCCGAGGGGTCAGAAGAGCCCATCGTGGGTTGCCCATCATGCTGTCTTTGCGGGTTGTGCCATCAGTGCCAAGGTGTCTCAGTATTTTTGTTGATTGCTGCCATCACCTCAACCACTTGTTCCCTTCACACCCGTGTGAGCCTTGTTTTATCAAGTGACAGGAGTGTTTTGATGGGAGCCAGTCTTACGAAGATACTTTTAAAAAGCAACGAGAAATGAAAATGCTGTTATGAATTTATCAAAAAGGTGCTGATGAAAAAATTTGATTGCACATTGAGGGCAGCAGTTACAATAGCTTGAGACGTTAGAGCTGCTTGTGTTCGAAATGGTGTGTTTAATAGTTCAGACGTCTCTGCCTTATCGCTCATTGATCAAATGACAATGCCTGTCTGCCAGCCAGACTGACACAGGCTGGATGGATGAATGAATGTGACATCAAGTACATAGAGGAAATGGTATGAAAATCAAAACCTGAGCTTGGAATAATTATTTTTGGGGAAGTACCAGTAACTCCAAGAATCCTGCAACGAACATGGTAGCTGATGCTGCTGGTTGCAGGATTCTGGAAACTGTATTCCAAAAAACTAATTTTTCCAAGCTTTGATTTAAACATTGAGCATTCACAAACCATTAAACTGGTAAGTCATCTCGCAATAGAACCAGGGATTTGAGTGTCCCTAGGGTGGCCACCTGCTCCAAAGCAAACTTAGTTAATCGTTAATATTCTCACTTCCAAGTGTTACCACCTTTGGAGACAACATAAGGCAGCTACTAGAAACATGGCCTTCAAATGGATGGTTTCTTATTTGTTTTTAGAGAGTATTTGAAGCTGCTTTTTATGGCTGTGGCCTTTACCAAAGTGATGTGCATAGAAAATAATGCTACAAGAAAGAATAGATGTAAAATAGATTGCTTCAGATAGACATAAAGTTAACATCAGAAGGCTTCTCTATAACTTCAAGGGTATTTATCATCAGAAGGCTCTGTTTAAAAATCTCCAAAGGAGGAGACTGCACCAGTCTCCAAGGCAGCATGTTCCATTGTCGAACTTCTCTTGCTATCTGGAAATTCTTCCTAATGTTTAGGTGGATTCTCTTCTTGGAGCTTGAATCCATTACTCTATGTTTTACTCTCTGGAGCAGCAGCAAACTAGCTTGTTCCAACCTCAGTATGGCATCGCTTTTGCTCCAGTAAGTCTTGGCTTTGCTCCATTCACCTTGAGCTTGTCTTGGGTTATTTTTCTATCCTGTCATGTACGCTACTTTCCTGCTATCCCTTATTTAAATCTAAGGTCGTATTTGACACATCCATCCAATCTTAAATCGTGTCAAATATTTGGGGATGGATGTTCTCCTGAACATACTTGGGGATACTTGGGGATAGGATGTTCTCCTGAAGTGTGGGGCAGTAAGAGAACAAGGAACAACTACATCCAGTTGAGAATCTGCAGAATGGACCATTCTCTCTCCCTCCTACCCCCATTTTCCAACCCCCCCCCCCATAGGAACTAATGTTGGGGTTTAGGAAGATGTGGCTAGGCTTGCTCACACCAAGGAAGAAACTTCCAGCCTCTCCAAAGACTCTCTCTCATCACCAAACCTTCTCTGCTTTGGCACACTTCTCCCTCATTTAAGGTTTTAAATGCAAGTCTCTTGGAAAGAGGCCAATGTTGTGGGTTGAAAGAGTTAATTTTCTCTCACCCTCTTGGTAAAACAATTCTACAGTAAATATTTTAATTAAGTTTTCTTGGAGAACAGAAAGGTTCATCTAGACGCAGGTCACATTGACAGCGCTAAACGGCGTGGGGCGATTTACGAGCTCTCCCCCTGTTTACTCAGGAATGTAAAAATTTCCCTTTCTAAATGGGACAGCCTTATCTTTATTATTCCAGGGCCTTTTCAGTTTACAGTTGCGCTATAAGCAATGTTTCTGAAGCTTATTTCGGGATTCCTAACTAAATGAACAGACAAAATTAATGCTCAGTGCCAGCAATCTTAACATTTTTATACATTTTGTGATTGAGAGTTAAGTCTCGCCGTGGAGAGGCAGTGTGGTGGGAGGGAAGAGAAAAATTGACGGTTGTACCTTATTTATACAGAATTTATGTGATAACAGAAGGTAAATTGAGCTTCTGGAAATAAACCTTGTTTACAAACCTTTTTTTTTTTAATGGGAGGAAAGCTATGATGATGTGAATTTCAAGGCTTCGTAACATCAAAGAAAGCATCTTTCCGTTTTAATCTAATATCTGTCAAAATGGATGTCTTGATGGATTTTATTTATTTTACTCTCAGTAACAGGAAACTGCTAACCAACTTTGACTCAGGCTATGTTATTATGAACTGTTTTTCTCCTTTAAGTGAGCAGGCTGAAAGCCAACCTTTTATCGGCTGCAGGAAGTATTCTCCTTCCCCAAAGAAATGAAACCATCAAATGTGAACGGTATTGTCCCAGCCTTGCTGTCCACAGGAAACGTTGACTTCCACACCTTTGTACAAACTTGACATCTTTTGTGTTTGTGGAGAACTTTCCAATACGTCTTGTCAATAATAATTGGGAAAACAGCTAATCTTGAGGTTCAGGAGAGAGAATTATTTGCTTCCTTAGATACAGAATAGAACAGCTGAGCTCTCATTGGAAAGCTGTTTTCCAAAGCCAATTTCTAAGATCAGATAAACTAACAAGGAAGGTCCTGTTTGGAACAAAGTGTACAATTTGTATGCTAAAAACGCTGGATGAAAGACCCAAACCACCTGTGTTTTGTTTCCCATAATTTCATTACCCATCCAAGATTTTGATCCTTTGCAATAGTTAGGGACAGAGTTTTATAAGGATCAGTCCCAGAATTAATGAAAGTATAAATAAATTAAGACTAGGAATTTCTGGCAAGTTTGATCTTAGCAAATTCTGATACTAACTGATCCTGCTCTGCACCTTCAGAACAAATTGTGCAGACTGAAACTTCACAGGCTTTTACCCTTTCTTTTCCATTCTAAATTTTTTATCTTCATAGCTACTTTTGGGATTGGTTTGGGAATATTTGGAAAAGAGACTTTTTAAGATTTTCTCAAAAATTGCTCCTGTGTTGCAAAGACTGCTTTTTGTATGCTTTTGAGGATGCTGCCATCTTCATCATCATTATTATTCCCCCAACACACACCCACACCCTGGATTGGAGCAGTGCCTTTTTCATGAAATGGGCAGAGTCAGTCCCTCCCATTGACAAAGCTTTTAAAATACAGATATATTCCTCAGCACCTGTCCTCTATTGCAGAACTCTAGAGTGTTCTCTGCCTCCTTTTTGCAATGGCTTGCAACTGGTTGTTGTTATCTTTGACATGTTGGGCTACACCTAAATCCAATTGCAAGTCCCAGCTAGGGTAGGAACAGCGAATCAATGAGTGCTTGATACTTATGTAAATCCCATCAATTCAATAAGTCTACTCTGCTTAGGGCAGGCAATTGGATTTAGGCTTTCGTGCGTTATGTGAGTAATGTTGTAAAAATGCATGGGATCAGGCTGTTAGCCTCCCCGAAGTAGTAAAGTTGAAAATGGATTTTCGTAACGAGGATTGTTGCTGTGTTGTCTATTTCGCAGGGTTTCCCACCCTATGAGTTTAATATATATATGCCTGCACTCCTAGAATAGCTCACATTTGCTCACAAAGGGGCCCCATGGTTTTGGAAAGGTTTCGGAAGGGCTCCCCAACCACCTTAATCCGCCCTTGCCCTGGCCTTTGAACCTTGCTGTGAATCTTGACACCTTCACTTCTTCCTTGTCCTCTGACAATCTCTTTGCTCCCTTCCCCTGAAATAGTGCCCTTGTTTGTCATGCCCCCGCAGCTCCATCTCTTTCCATCTTTTTTTTTTTTAATTTTAAAATTGGATCCGTGCGATCCATTCTGTCGATTTGTGAAGAGCCCTCTTTTCTTGTGAGCTCACTGTCTATGGCCAGACAATGAAAACAAAGATACAGTAGGATTCATTTTCTCATTATTGATTTCACCCACCAGCTGCCAGCTGTTTTAGCTTGTTCGTTTATATAACCCTCTGGGCAACTTTTCTCTCTCTCTCTTTTTTTAAAAAAAAATACTTTTCTTTGACCATCTGCTAAATGCAAGTGGTTTAATAATTAAAGACTCGCCATCCTTTCCTCCAACAAACACAATTGCTGCCATATTTGCAGCAGAGAAACCAACATTTCTGCTGTGTGTGTTTGTTTTAATGTTGAAGCAAAACATTGATTAAAGAAATTCACAATAGTTTGAGAACCCTCAAGCCATGTGTGTCATGTCAATTACCCATTTCAGGGAATATATTGTTGTTTCTGACACCTCTCTCTCTCTGTCTCTCTCTTTTTGGTGGGATTTTCCCTTGGCTTAGAATTTCCTTATATGTCGAGTTAATTTTTTAGATTTCCAGCTGGTGCTGCCACATAGTGACATCTTCTGCAAGAAACAGCCCCCCCCCCACCGCAACACACACATTGTATTAAATAGTGCATGAAGACATCCTAAGAAATTTGGAGGAAGAGAAGTCTTTGACGTCTTGACAGCAATGGCTATTCAGTGATATTCAGATGTCTGCGGCTGCAAACAGACTGACGAAAAAAGAGCAGAAAGTCCCAGTTTTTCCCCCTGCTCTTTCCAGTTTTGTTCTGGAGACCTATACACACTTTGTTTATCCCAGAATATTTCCAGTCCGATACCAATATGATCAAATATGTTTGTACCAGGCCCCCCATCCCTCCCAAAATTATAAAATTGGAAGAAAAATCAGGAACAAACTTTGGGACTGTTCAATCTCACTTTTTTATTTTGCTCCAGGTAAAACAGATAGGTCAGGAAGTCTCCCAGTATTGTTTTAAAAATCCAGTGGAATGGGAACCTAGATCTCCCAAGGAGAGCTCAGAGCTTGTAAGACTGTTACTCATTTCTCCTTAATGAGTAGAAAAGTACAGATCACCCCTTGAGACCCTAGCAATCTTTTCCTTTTCTTTTAAGTTTCTCTAGATTGGTAGCTTAAACACTTTTCATGCATAAGCTATAAAAATAGTTTTTAAATAGGGATTTTGTGAGCTGTGACCTGGGACCTATTCACATTGCACAATTATAGCGTTGTTATTACACTGCTAAGGCTGCACCCAAGAGCCAGTGTGTGTTAGTTTGAGCGTTGGACTACAACTCTGGAGATCAGGGTTCAACTCCCCGGTCAAGCATAAAGACCCTTTGGGTGACCTTGGGCAAATCACACTCTCTCAGCCTCAGGGGATGACAACAGCAAGCCCTCTCTGTAGAAACTTTCCAAGAAAATGCCATGATAAGTTATAACTTAAGATTGCCATAAGTCAAAAATGACTTGGGGGAACAACAACAACTACATGCTGCACCCTGTTGAATCCTTGGGTTTGCAATCTGGCGAGACACTAGAGGAGCTCTCTGGCTGAGAATTCAAAGTTGCTAAACTGCAAATCCCAGGATTCCATAGGATGGAACCATGACAATTGAAGTAGAATCATTGTCCTATAAATGTATAGTGTGAATGGACGCTAGATCTCATAAGCTATTTTGGACTGCATGCCTCATGTATTAAAATCAGTGACTACTACTCTCATGCCTTAAGACCAGTGCTTGTAAAGTTATTAAAACAAAGCTAGGAAAAACTTATGGGCTCTCCCCCCCCCCCTCGGTTGAAAGCAGGCTTGGAAAATTTAATGTGGCTAGATTACAATTCCAGTGTGGTATTAAAGCAGTTCTTGTAAAGGTATTTTTAAAAGAGCTGGGGAAAATCCCCCCAACATATTTTTCTGTTCAGTGCATTGCTTGGGAAACTTAATTTCCAACTTCAGGAATAAATTTCTTATTTGTTAGAATCTGTGAGCCATGTGCTTTAAGCAACTGTGGCTGATGTTTGATGTATAATGCTTAATGATATCACCATGGGATGCTCTGTAGGATGACACCCGGACTTGCCCCTGTTGCATTACTAGGGAACAACCATAGATCTCAGATTCTGACCCTGAAATCTCAGAGTTGGGGATGCTCCTAACTTGGCAACACTACTCTTATTGGAGACATTGGGTCTCAGGAGCACACACACATACACATATACAGAGGTAGTCCTTGCAGTATACTAGGTCTTCCAGTGGAAGAATAGTAAATAATGAGGAATGATGGAGGGAACCCCCCCCCTCCTCCACGCCTCATATGAAATATTTTAACATTTGGATGGAGTTCGTGCTTTTAAATAAAAGATTCTGCTTACTCAAATGGTGTAGCATGAAGACTATATATATATATAAACAGCATTGAAGAATGACTGTTCTCGAGTAAACAATAGACCTGTAAATGTTCCAAGATCCAAAATACATTTCTGTACCTAGAGGTTGCTTCATAAAAAGAAGCTCACAGGGCCTTCATTTTTTGGTGGGTTTCTGCTTGCCTCCTTCTGGTGACCTTTGATCTCGTCTGGAGATACTAGAAGCAAATATCCGGTGTTTGTTATTCCTTTTGCAACGTTATATACAGTTGCCTAGGAGTAGTCATGTATAGGAGTGTACTCTTAAATGCTTCTACTTTTGAAGCTTGGATTCAAAAGTACGCATTTCCTTGGGAGTAAACAAAAATAGTGCAGGTCCTATATCAGAGTATTTATGCATGCATGTTATGTAAATGGAATAAATATGCCCAATAGTATAATTTATATACTAAACTCTGATGCATTTTATGTAGTTGTGCAGCTCAAATGACCTAAATAACCTAAAGGCACCAGATCCTTCCTGATCTTGGAAGCTAAGCAGGGTCAACCCTGGTTAGTACTTGGATAGGAGACTGCCAATGAATACCAGATGCTGTTGGCTATATTTCAGAGGAGCAAACTGGCAAAACCATATGTGATTATTTCTAAGAAAACCCAACAAAATTCATGGGGTTGCCATAAATTGACAGGAGACTTGAAGGCACATGTATGTGTTAGCTTCCAAGATCGGATGGGATCTGGTGTCCTTAGGTTACTTAGACCTTTAGGATTGTCCTAGGCTCTGAGTTTTCTAGGCAAGTACTTGGATGGGAGAACGCCAAGGAATCCCAGGTACTCTAAGCTATATTTCAGAGGATGGAAATGGAAAAACTGCCTCTGAGGATTTCTTGCCTTAGAAAACCCTATGAAATTCATGGGGTCGCCATAAAGTGACAGGCAATTTGAAGGCACATACACACAACAAGAAGAGAGCCAGTATGGTGCAGCGGTTTGAATGTTGGACTAGATCTTTAGGAGACCAGGGTTCAAATTCCTGCTTGACCATAGAAACCCACAGAGTAACCTTGGGCAAGTCACACTCTCTCAGCCTCTGAGGAAAGCAGCGGCAGACCTCTGCTGCAAAGATCTTGTGAAGAAAACCCTCAGATAGTGTTGCCAGTGCCACAGGGCAACTAATGACAATGAACTGTAACATGATAGTTTCGCTTTTGAGTTTTTTGTACTCGAGCAAGGTTGCCTTTTGTGCTTGTTTGGAATTGTATTTAAGGACACAGAGTAAGGTTTAACAGCTGTTAACAAAAAGATATGGATACATTTTTATTTTCTGTTTGGTGAATAGTTGCTCTTTCCCTATTTTGTTCAGAAAGCTTACCATCTCTTTCAGATGCATCTCAGACCTGACCTGCAATATTGCTCTCTCGAGAGGTGAAAAGGGGTAATCCTTTTTTCACAAAATGTGCTTTTAATCTTTGGATCCTTTTGAGAACTGTTTTTGCTGTAATTTTGTTACAGGACCATTTGTACAACCTCCCATTCCCTGCCACACAATTTATGTTTGCAAGACAGTTCAGATATTTATGTCTGCGATGGTGATCTTAACGTTTGTGAGATGGAGGCCCTGCGTTTTTCCTTTGATATGACTAAATGAGCCTCCAGAATAAAAAATAATTGTGTGTTTTCTTAATAAGATGAAAGGTATCTGTATTTTCCTTTGAGATTTTTAAAATATATTTGTTTGTCTAAAAGATCTTCTCATCTTTTTATACTTCCCCACTTTTTAAAAAACTCTATATAGGCACAACTTGTTCTTGGCAGCTGTTATATTCAAGGGCCTCTATTAATCCTAAGCTTGATCAGGGCAAAGACAATTTTTCAGTATAGCTACCTCCTGAGATGATGATGATGATGATGATGATGATGATGATAAATGCCCTTGCCACCATTGATGTGGGTCTTTGGGTACATAGGTCTACTTCACACACACACTACCGCTCAGAGCTGGAAGACTTTATTTATTTGCAAATGTATTTATTTATTTACTTTAGATTTATCTATTCCAGTAATGATATTCTAGTTGAGACCTCAGCCAGTCAAATCAAGTAAAATCCATTTTAAAAACGTAAAACGATTTAAAATTTAACTGCTTAAAAATAGTGCAAATAAGCAAAAAATGCGGTAAACAATTTAGCAAGGTGAAAATGATGACAAAGTTAAAACAGTTAAAACCATACAGATACGTATTTTTTTGGGTGGAGGGAACCAATGAGTTCCCAAATAATTGAATAAAACATGTTTTTAACATGGTGCTAGAATGAAACTACCGGTGGCACCAATTAGATTCCCCAAAGGGGAAAGTATACCAAAAAGTTACTGTTTTGGAAGACAACTTCCAGAATCCACCAGCCAGCATAGCAAAAAAGTAACTTTCCCAAGCTCTTCCATCACTGAATATGAAACTGCCAGTGGATATGATCAACTGATTTTGCTAGGTGTCTTAGCTTAGTTCGCATGACATTGCTTTATTGTTGATGCCTGCCTTCAAGTTGTTTCCAGCTTAGGGTATTATCCCTATGCATTTTCACCAAATGTGTTTGGTTTTGTTTACACAAAACAAGTGAATCTTATATAGTTGATTTCCTTCTTGGACCACTTGGCACCCAGCTTCTGAAGTTTACTGCTGGAAGCATCATGGTGCATTAGCTTCTGGAGACGGACTGGCGTTCGTAACTGTGGTGTGTCAATTCAGATGTCACATCAAATTGGAAGTTAGCATAGTTTCCAAGTCCTTTTCAAGTCATTATATCCATAACCTCGGGCCATCCCGATTTTCCAGGGACAGTCCCAATTAATCCTTTGTCATCCCAATTTTCTGATGGTTTTAAAAAAATATCCCAGTTTCTCTCTCCTCCTCCACTTTTCCTGCTTTGACCCCATCTTACTTCAATTGCTGCAAATTGGAAAATGCAAAAGGGGTTTGCACTCAGTTAGCTCATGGGAGGAAAGCTGCAGCTTCTTCTTCCTTGTGTGTTATAACCTTTGCCATCATGATCAGCGAATGTGGAGGGCTCAATGTATATTATTTGGCACTAGTTTACTATTTCAGGGGTACTGGCATGTATTCCGACTTGTTAGATTATTACCATGCTTATGATTTAGACATCAAGACAAACCATAATGACATTTATTTCATTTATTGTATTTTATTTGTTCAATTCATAGCTGACCTTTCTTCCACGGACCCAGGGCAGCTTAACAGTTTCTTCAACCACTGTCTCTGGCATGACTTCTAAACCAACAGCAAAACTCAGATTTCAGGAGGGACTATTTAAGTTTAAACCTAGTTTTGGTGTGCTGGAAATGAGGACAGACGATTTGGCCTGATCTTGTGAGGCTGTTTTTGATTTGCGAGAAATTGCGATGAATTTTTTATGCTGTCTCGGTGTCCCATCTTGATGCCCATATGGTGATGATACAAGATTGCCCTTAGTTTCTCTGTGAGCCTGTGAAGCAAAGCAGCCTTTCTTAGATATGTTGGATCTAATGTGGCTTTCTGCACACGACAAAGTTTTGGGTTCATGGTTCAAATACTCCCCTCGGTAGTGTGCTCTGAAGATTCATTTAAATGCAAAACATAAATGAAAGGGAGAAAAAATCTGACTATAACTCCAAGTAACTTTTCAGAAATGAAAGAACAGCTTGTCAGTCCTTGTATCCATCTGGCTGGCTGCCAGATTTTGAAAGAAAAACAAAATTAAAAAAACAGATCATTCAAACTACCTGCCTGCAACAAAAAAAAATATTTTATTTGTTTTCAAACCTACAGAACAAAATTATGCATAATAAGCTTCATCTTTACAAATGCAGTGATCCTAGTGATGGGATAGTTTTATTCATGCCAAGTGGGAAAGGTCACTAAGGCTGCATCTGAACTGCAGAAATAATCCAGTTTGATACCACTGCCATGGCTCAGTGTTATGGAATTGTGGGGACTGCAGTTTTGTGAGACATTTAGCCTTTTCCATCAGAGAGCTCTGGTGCCACATTAAACAATATTTCCCAGAATTCCATAGCATTGAACCATGGCAGTTAAAGTAGTGTCAAACCGGATTATTTCTGCAGTGCAGATACAGCCTTAGTAGTTGTCCACAGCTGCTTTGTTGGATCTTTAATACAATTTGAGCTAAGCCTATGGGATAGTCTTAAAATATATATTCTTCCAACAGAAGAGTGAAAGAGAAGTGCTCACCTTGGTTAACAAATAAATCAGGGGCCTTTTCAATAATAGGCTATGGGAACCCATTGAGACCAAATGAAGAATTGGAAGCCAGAAGTCACAATTGAACTACGCTTTCATTTGGCTGCTTACAGATAATGAACTGCTTGTAATTCCATCATGCAATAACTAAGTTACAATGTGAACTTTTTTACACCAAGCACAGCCCTTATCAATTACCCTTATCAGTTACTTATCAGTTTACTTTTACCTTCACATTTTGTAGACCCCCATGTTTAAAATGAGTAAGCAATCTTTGAATTTTGGTGAATTTTGGTGAATTTTTCAAAAACAAACTGGAAATTTCAGTTGTGAAGTGTACCTGTGCCCAATATACTGGGCCTTCCAATGTGGGGGAAATTGTGGCTGGCACTCTGTTAGTGACATATGCATATATCAGCCACTTTTACACATACAGGGTAAACTAGTCACCATAGTACAACAGATATATTCTGCTGACATTGGTGGAAGCAGAATTGCATATACAGCAACATTGTGCATTGTGGTTGTGCACTGTGCATTTCACATTGCAGTTATGCACTGCAGTTGTGCATTTTAGTTATGCCTTTCATATGCATTTGTTACAGCAACCAGTCATTGACATGTGTTGTGTAATGTTGCTATTCAGCGTGGGGGTTGCATAGTGCTGGCGCGGCATATCTCTGCATGCAGATATTTACACTACACTGAGGGGGATGTTGACTTGCAGCCTATATTGGTTACATTGATCGACATATTTACTTATTAAATTTATTGCCTCCTGAACAGGTCGAAGCCAGAGACTTTCCCCCATTTTTATCCTCAACCATCAGGTTGAGCTAAGAGTGACTTGGGCAAGGTTGCCTATTGAGATTCGGCGTCATGTGGGCATTTGAATTTGACCCTCCCCAGTGCTGCTTCCACACTTGAATCATTACATAACACACAGCACACTTTTTCTCTTGTGCACACGTTTGCTCTTTCCCCTTATTGGATCAAAAGGCCACAGTGATGAGACATAATGTAGACATTTAGCACCCAAAATGTGTCAGGGAATTCTGCTGATACCATTGGAAATTACATCTGAGCGAGATGCTTAAAGATTGTCTTATCAGTCAAGCAATAACAAATCTTCCTCTTTTGGGGGGGGGGGGGAATGAAGTTAAGAGATCACTTTGACAAACTCCCATGTCACATTCAGTTGGTCCTATAGTATGCAAATATGTGCCCACATCTTAGACTTGCCTCCTTAAGGAGAATGGTTGATAGGGATTTAACTGGAAGAAATACAAACTCACAGGGGCAGGGTGGGAGCTAATTCAAATGGGCATCTCAGAGATTTCTCTTTTCAGATCCACCCTGCTTTGTCACGCAAAAGAGCAACAGATTCGATTGACGTCCAGCTTGATGGGAAAAGCAAGAAGAATGTGGAATAATTAAAACAATTAGTGCAGACTGAGCTGAAAAGAGGAAACAAGTGTGAATGTTACTCAGCAAAGCAGTGGAAAATAATCTAATCTTGCAGGGGGCAGGCAATCCACACTTTTATGTAGCCTGGGGCCTTTTTGTAAGATTCGTAGGACTCTCGGCTTTCAGAAATGAAAAGGGCAACATTATAGCCATTATGCATCAGAGAGTTTCCAAATGTGCTAATGTTCTTTTGGGGAGAAAGGAAAACAAATCCCTCCTGCAATGTCTGCAATGTCAGGCATGAAAAGCATAGAGCCGATCATCAAGCTATACCTACTCCCCACTATAAAAGAGGAATAAGTATAGTTTTGAGATAGTGCGCTGTGAGTGTTAAGTGTACACTTTTGAGTAAGACAGAACATTCTGATGAGAAGTTTTCAAACTTCAGCCAGTCTGAGATCAAGGTTATACCATCACCGTTGGCCTCCGGTGTACTATCCATTCTAAAGGAGAGGGGGAAAATCGCCAATGTTGCGATTTTTTTTCTCCAGGTCTTTTTTCCAGTTTCCCTTTTGGGAAAAGGAAGATTGAAGAACAGACAAAGACAGGACTTGCTAGGGGTATTTTGTAGAAACCTATGCAATTACACCCAGAAGATGACACTTATATGTTTTTCCCTTTCTTCTTTTGAGCAGTTTGTCAAGATGCCTCTCTTTCTCTCTTGCTTCATCATTGTTGCCGATCACATACTTGTGATAAAACTTTTACAGAGAAGAGATAATTTTACTGTGGGGGCTACAGTGGTGTGTGTGTATATATATGTATACACACATTCACATAAGTGATCCATTTAAAGCAATGTGGATAAAATGTAGCCTTCCAGATGTTGGACTGCACATCCCAGCTCTCTTCGCCATTGAACATGATTACTAAGTCTGATGGAAGTTGCAGTCTAATAACACATCTGGAAGGCCACAGTTTTGTCACCCTGATTTGAAGAGCACAGGATGGCTTTTCTTTTGGCAAAGGTAGCAGTCAAATGTTTCAATTATATCTTGAAATAAAAAGGAATGGGTCATTGTGATAAACAGAACTTTATTATTCATTTCCAGCCTGTCGTCAAATATCAAGGGAAGATTATTATGATTTGATTATCTGTTATTTATTTTTAGCTGTCTTTTGTTTGTTGCTGTCATATGAACTGAGACAAAGAAATATCCTTCAAATAAACAGGAAGTTCTGTTCTGTGTGACCTCCAAGTGATTACTCTTTAAGGCCATGTCAGTAAATGGAACATTGAGTTTGTTGGGCAACTAGCACATAAATAAATAAAATGTCCATTTGGGGTGAACAAAATCATAGATTAATAGAGTCGGAAGAAACTCTAAGGGCCATATAGTCCAGGCCATCCCACAGAGATGGCCATCCAGTCGCTTCTTTAGGGTCACATTTTGGTGCTTTGTCGACAGCAGTGGACAGTGAAATGAATTGAATCAACTCAGGAGAGCCTCTGAATGTTCCATGGAGATGGACCGAAGCTGCTCCCATGTTTTCTTCCAAATGTTCAAGGCTTGTGTGAGGTCCTGGAGCAATGTGCTGCTGTCCGGTTAAACTTGTGTTACTTTCCTTGTTGAGAGATGCTTTGTTCAGTGATGGTTTTCATGCCCAATGCTTATCTGTTGCCAGTTCTTATGAGGAGTGTCGGGTCCAGTCATGGTGATCTTTGTTTTGAGGCAGTGGTGCCAGCCACACAGCTTTTTGAGACCCCTTCTTTTTGGTGGGTAATGTGAGGCTGTTGGAACCAAGTACTGGGCACAGAAACCATGTGAGCCATGGATGGAATAGGGAAAGAAGCTAGCAAACACTACACCCATAACAGATATGCTGGAGATGGTCCTAGGTCTGTGGTTCTCAAACTGTGGGGCAGGATCTCCAGGGGAACACTAGAGTTTATGAATGGGGGGCCATGAGTCTTGGAGGTCCTGATCACCCTTTCACTTCATCCTCCACTTCCTGAACCTTTTCTGTCCTGAAAGGGAAGAGAAAGACAAGGAAGGTGCTTGGAGCCTCTGCCTAGGGGAGGAAGGAGGAGCAGAAAAGTGATTCCCTTATGAAATGTTAAAATATGAATATACATGAATGTATGAATAAAAATATGCAAACTAAATAAACAAAATATTTTTATTAATGTGCTATGTTGAGTGGGGGAGCACACGAAGTCTTACTGTAGATGTAAAAGGTGTTACAAGAAGAGTAAAAAGTTTTGATAACCACTGTCCTACTTACTGAACTCACGTCCTGTGACTCAAATAGTACCCAGTTGGTTAAAAGAGACCATCTCTCCAGCAGTGGAGTAGAATTAACAGGTCTTCTCCCCATACATACTGTGCTTTTGGTGGAATTAATCTGCCCATCTCAACCTTGGTGGCTTAAAGCCTGCCTTGTGCCGTTCATAGGAGTTTATCACATGGAAGGAATTTCTCTCAGTTTCGAAAGAAATTAAAGTGAGCCAGTTCAGAAATGACTGAATTCGCTAGTTCAATGATTTTACGTGATTGCGTATTGATGCTGTATTGCATTCGGAAGGACTTCTCATTGCCTGAAATTACCTGAAACTGCATGTGATAGTTTCTCACGCAATAACGTGAAACCCCACCATTTCGTTCGGAAGGACTTCCCATTACCCAAAAATGCATGTGGTAGTTTCTCACGCAATAACGTGAAACCCCATAATTGTATTTGGACTGCTGTTGGATTATGCTTCCAATTTCTGTCGTCTCATAAACTCCATGCAAACACAGCTTGCCTAGAGTTAACCTCTCTGCTTATAGTCCTAAGCCCAGGTCTTCCCTGTGGCCCCTGGCTGATCTTGAGCCAGTCACTACTTACTATAACCATCCTCACAGGGTTATTGGGAGGATTAAATGGGGACGTAGAGGAAACCATGTTGAGCTCTGTGGAGTAAAAGAGGGATATAGATGGAAGAAATAACTAAAACTGGAGCATGTGCATGGCTACATTGGCCCTTTGTTTCTCTCATAGGAGTTGAAAGGGGCAGATGTCGGATTGCTCCTGAACATTGCTAACAGTTGCTGCTGCTTCTTTTGAGTTCATTTTTAAAAAAATCCCTTCTTGGTAAGCAAGAACACTGAGTATTTCCATGACATATACAACGTCTTCCTCTTAATCACTTTGCCCTTTCCCTTGCATTCCAGATGTGTTGGGATGAGAGCCTGACAATGTTATTAGAAGCATTTTATAATAAGATAATAACTAAAAAGTTAGCATAACAGAAGTCGAGTTGAACTGCTGATTTGAATTCTGAGATGAATAAAACAAAAGCTTGTCCTCTGAGATTTATTTTTTAAGGGATTTTTTTTCCACCAGAAATCGGAGCCCTCCATTTGTTTTCCTGTCCTGCCCTGGACCTTGACACATAATCCCACTGTACCGTTGTCTTTCTTACATCCTATTGGCCTTTCCTTCAGCATCAATCCAATGGGTGTTTGTCTAGAAAGGAAACAATTAAATTCCAATCTCTCCTGAAAAATCCCAGCTTTTGAAAGAAAACATACTTAGGCAGTCATAGGGTGGCATGTGAGGAAACCGACTGAATCAAGAACATAATTCGGTAGGTTAGAATGACAGTGTTTGGCCTTGACTCCTACAGTTCTGATAATTTTTATAACTACTTTCTTCAGTAGCAAAATTGGATAAGTGTTTCAGATTTTCTTTTTTCTCATCATAATTTCCAGCCCTTTTCTGTTTTGCTGCATTGAACCAAGCAGGTGGTAGAAATGTGGAGGCAATAGCTAACTAAGAATTTCAAAACAGCATCTAGAGTTTTGTATTAGTAAATACAATGAATTAATATTATAGATTTTTAAAAAGATAGAAAGAGCTACCTTCTAAAGGATGCTGTAGTTGCATTGTGTATTGTTGATTCTGATGTGAAGAAGTAGTTTGAGTAGATGACATCCAAGGTGTCTTCTAACTCTAGTCTGGTCTCGTAATGTTCTGTTGTGTGCCTTCAAGTCATTTCCAACTTATGGCAACCCTAAGGTAACCCTATCGTGGAGTTTTCTTGGCAAGATTTGTTCAGAGAATCTCTACCATGCCCTTCCTCTGAGGCTGAGAAACTATGACTTGCTCATGCTTACCTGGAGAGGGATTTGAACCCTTGTCTCCAGAGTTGTCATCCAGTGATCAAGCCACCATGCCATACTGGTTCTTGTAAGGAAGCATGTGATATTCCTATGTGATACATACCATAATCTTGAATTTTCAGTGGTGGTATCGATTAAATAATGTGTATTGACCTGTGTCTGATTGCCTTGACTTTATGTCGCCTTAACATTTTGATTGTAGAACTTTATATACTTTGAAAATCTGCTGCCTATTCCTTTCATTTTTTTCTTTCCATGTAGTTCACCCAACTTTCACTATATATTCTGACTTTTTTCCTAAAAACTCTGCATATATGAGATCAGCATTGTGATCAAAATGTTATCTGTTTGCCATCAAGATTTTCTTCTTCTTTTTGTCCTATATGCAAATCAGATTTTTCTTCATTCTCTGTGTGAGGCTATGAAGGAAATAGAGATAGAGAGCCTTGTTGTTGTTATATGCTTTCGGGTCGACTCTTTATATGTTATATGCTTTCAGATTTTAAATTTTTTATCCTTAAACACAGAGACATCAGCATGCCAGTAAGCAAGATCCAACACATTATTTTGGGAATATAGGCCTTAAATAGTCAGTCATAAAGAGAACAGTATCAATTTTGAGCAGTATCAATTGCAAGGTCCCCACAGTTGCATCATTTCAATTCATCAAGGTTTTCTTTTCTTATTTAAACATTACTTACAGACTGTTTAAAACCTTGATCTGTAGTACAAAACAGTGAGTCCCACAGGGTTAACTATAGAAGCAACTGAAAAACAGTTACTCCACAAAAGGAGTGAACTTATGCATCAGCCGCAGTGCAATTTTGCTATCTCTTGTTTTAAACATGAATTAATTGCAAGTTGTTTGTTATTGTAAACAGCAAGCCTTATTTATGTAGAAAGTATCCTCTAGATCCAGGCTTTTCCCTGTGACTGTATTATTCTGGGTGTCCTTTCTTGCCTTTTGCTGTGAGATGCCAGTTTGCTGTTTGCACTAGAATGGCCCTCATCTGATACCTTTCAGAGCCTTGCAATGTAAGGGAAAGGATGAATTATTTAGACCCAGTTTTTCTCTTTTCGTAATAAGAAAATTAATTGATATCTTTATGTCACCGGAGCAGAAGTGGTGTGTCTTTCTCTTGGCACATGTTTTGACAGGTGAACCTATCCTTAGAAAGGTTTTCAGTGTTCTGACCACAGATCCCTTAAAGGAATGGATTCCTTTGTTCTATCCTGATCTCTTAAGAATATTAAGCAAATGTGCTTTTGATCTTTCCTGGAATGTAATACTGGAATATTGTTGTGGTACATAAGCCATTTACTGCTCTTAAGAGCCCAGCTTGAACCTCCTGAGCTAGTCATTTACATGATGTTTTCTTGGGATTACCTATCTTCTTGTCCACTCTGACCTTGTAATTTTGTCGCAGTTGGAAACGTAATGCAGAGTGACTAAGATAATGTTGTTTACACAGCCTTTAAGTGGAGTGACATTATAGTCAAGCAAGTGTCACATCACCCAAAGTGAAGGAAGACTTAATTACCATAATCCTGTGAATACTAAAATTCCTTAGCCATGTGTAGCATAATAATGTAATGTTCTGCATGTTTGGTTTAATAACCTGAAGAGAGAACATACTAGCTCCTGTTTCACCATCCTTCCATTTTTGTTGCTATTTTAAAGTGAAAAGAGTGAGCTTTTAGGGACTGAGTAAAACAAATTTGTCATTTAAAAAAAAAGTATTTCTGTTTCCTCCTGTGACTTAGGGTCATCTGTGTTAAAATTAAGAAGTAACAAGATACAAAGAATGTTGGAAAGTGATTAATCAATTCAGTCCTTCAAGAAAAGCCCGGAAAGATATCATCTCTGAAATGGTATTAGGAGATCTAGTGTCTGGAATCTTGAAATCTTCTTGTGTGCATACTAAGGAGTCGGCCAGGTTTGATCCAGTGAGTTGGCTTTCCATATTTACAGCCAGATTTGAATCTGAGAATGATTGCAAACAGACTTTGCGTTGGTGGAACTGATGTGACATGCACATGCTCTGTTGCTTGGTTTGTGTTTGTGTTGGTCGCTAAAGCAGGGACACCTACATAAGGTCATTTTTCCTTTCTTCCTGAGGAGCTGGGGTTAAATTTGGTGTTTCATCATTGTTCACTCTGCAAAGGCCTTTGGTATTTTCCTATATTATGTAGATTGGGGTTTAGGATTGCACGTTGACTATGGGTCGGGGCTCCTATAGCATTGATTGTTAACAGATTTGGGATCAAGAAAAGGTACTGTAAAGATCCATCATGCAGAACCCTCAACATGTCCCTTCTCTCAGCCCCTAACTTATATTTTAGGTGCAGCAGACCTCCCCTCAATGTGTCTGTTTCCCATCAAGCATGCAGCCCTCCTGGACCCTGAAAGCAGCCCTGTCCCCCCCCCCCCCAAAAAGCCTTTGGGGTCCAGTGCGGCTGCATCTGCATAAGACTCTGAAGGCATTGCCCCCCAGCAGCTGCCATTACTGAGGAGGTGGCACTGTGGCCTCCGGAGGGTCTGTTTATGGTACGGTGCAGCTACTGGGTGTCACTTGGTGCAGTCTGCACCTGTGCATCCCTCTTGTGATGCCACTGATGTGCAGAGCTTGGAAAAGTTACTTTATGGACTACAGCTCCCAGAACCTCCAGCCAGCATTCAGGGAGTTGCAGTTTAAAAAGTAACTTTTCCAAGGCTTGTGTTCTGAAAAATTACAAACTTACAGTGACCCTAAGAAAGAGAGATCTCCAAGTCACTCTGTTATCAGCAGCCCTGCCGTGTCTTGCAGAATCAGAGATGTGACTTCCTTGATTGAGCCTATTCACTTGTAATGTGGTCCTCTTTTCCTACTTCCATCTACTTACCAAGCATCATTATATTTTCTAATGAGTCATGTCTTCTCATGATCTGTCCAAAATATGACAGCTTCAGTTGAGTAATCTTGGTTTCTAGAGAATATGCTTATTCTTGATTTAACAAAGTTGGAAATTCTATATCTATATTTATATCTGTATCTATCTTTCTATCTGTCTATCTGTCTATTTAAGGTGGAGAACAACTTCTTGGATCCGAGTGTTGCCAGAGGCTGCGCCTGCACTTTAACTGCCATGGCTCAATGCTATGGCATTCTGGAAACTGTAATTGGTTGTGGCTGAATAAAGGGGTGAAAACCCCAAATTGCATCTGGGTGTTGTGTAAACAGCCTGGACCTGATTCAAGGTTTGCCGGTGTAAACACCATACAGCCAGCCTAAGGAGAATTCGGCATATAGCTCAAATGTAATATAGACAGTCCTGGAGATACTGCTGTATCTGCTAAAGGCGATAACAACATTTTCTTCATCAGTCTCTACTGGAGAGCTTAATTTCAGGCAGGGTGACCAGACGTTTATCACTGCAAAGGAGGACATGGCACCACAGAATGTAGGACATTCATGAAACTTGTAGGACATGACCAAATACAAGCTCAAAGCACTCATGCTTCTGAGTCATGCTCATAAAAAGGAGGACACTTTGAAATTCCTCCTGGACAGAAGGTTGAAACGGAGGGCATGTCCAGGAAAAAGAGGATGTTGGGTCACCCGGTATTTCAGGGGAACACAGTTTGGAAATTACAATGTATGCATTACCTCCAAGAAAACAGATAAAGGTTATGTGTGAGAGATTAACTTGTGCATTTTTCAAATCTGATGCTCTCATTCACAAAGGGTGGCCATGGCAAACATGCTTTGAACAAATCTTGCCAAGAAAAGCCCATGATAAGTTCACCTTAGGGTTGACATAAGTTGGAAACAACTTGGAGGTACACAACAACAACGACAACAACAAACTCTCACATATTTACAGGAAAAGGGGTTCCACCTCAACATTAGGAAGAATCTCCTGACAGTAAGAGCTGTTTGACAGTGAAACACACTCCCTCCGAGTGTGGTCGAATCTCCTTCTTTGGGAGTTTTAAACAGAGGCTGGATGGCCATTTGTCACAGGGAGTGCTTTGATTATGTCTTCCTGCATGGCAGGGAGTTGAACTGGATGACCCTTGAGGGTCCCATCCAGATTTATGATTCCAAGTTTTGAAATGTACATCATGGTGAAGAATCTCAGGCCATCAATTTAAACACTGTATGGCAAAGGTTGGCCCTTAAGGTCTCTTCCAGCTCTGTGATTCTGTGATTCCAAGTTTTGAAATGTACGACATCGTGTAGAATCTCAGGCCATCAATTTAAACACTGTATGGCAAAGTTTGTCCTTGAGGTCTCTTCCGACTCAATGATTCTATGTTTCAAAATGTACATCACTGTGTAGAATCTCAGGCCATCCGTTTAAACACTGTATGGCAAAGGGTGGCCCTTGTGGTATCATCCAACTCTATGATCCTATGTCTCTTTGAAAAATCCTCTCTTAAACACCCCCTATCTTCCTTTTGCTGTCTCTCCCCCTGCTTCTTCCCCCCAATACAAAAGCTTTGGTTCAACCGTTGCTGTGCTGGTGATGTTGTGCATGCGTGCATGTGCAGATCCTTTCCTCCCCAGTAGGCATTCCCAATCAACGGCTGGCTGTGCTCAGATTAGTTTTCATTGCTTCATGCTGACCAAATTTCCCTTTGAAATAAGGGCACTGGAGCTTTAACCTTGACTCGATGGTAATGCGGAAATCCTGCTGTAAAGTCACTGAGCTGGTGCTTGAAAAAGCGCGGAGCACCTGTGCGCACAGACTGTTGGACTGAATTCCCGGCCCCAAGAGTGTTGAGGCTGCAGCTGCCGGGCTGCGGAGCAGTTGGAAGTGCTTCGCAGGCTCCCTCTTGTCGGCTCCCCGGAGACCCACTAAAGGGTTTTAACTTTCTTTGGATGTATAATTTTTGTTGATTAACAGGAGTTCTGGGAAGAAGGCCCTTTTGTAAAACTGATGACAGGGAGGAGCTGCCTCGGGCAGAAGCTGTTGAGCAGCCGTTGCCTTTGTGGCAGGCACCGAGTGTGAACGCTGCCACCGTGAACCAATGTTTGCTTTCTCTCCGTTTCCCACAGTTCCTCGGGGCAGCGGCCTTTGAAAAATAAGCGAGCGCAACCGAGATCCCCAGGAGAGTGAATCTCAAGTTCCATCTAATATTTTGTCCTTTTTTCTAATTGCATTATATACAATCGTGGCATCAGCACATTATAGAGAGAGTGCTACCAAATTGTTCCTCCCTCTCTCTTCTTCTTTTCCCTTAGTAAGGAACAGAGCTGAACTGTAGGCTTTGTTGATCTTTTATTTAAAAAGAAAAGTCTTCTGAGAAAAAAAAAGGAAAAACACTTCCTGCAAAAAGGAAAGAAGGAAGGAAGGAAAAAGCAAGAAAGAAGGAAAAGAAGGTGGGAAGGAAGCAAGGAAGGAAAAAGGAAGGAATGAAGGGAAGAAAAAGAAAGAAAGAAAGAAAGAAAGAGGTGGGAGGGAAGGAAAAAGAGGCACATGGATTTTTATGGCCCTCCTGTTACATTTGTTTTAGAACAGCATCCTTAAGAAAAGCTTAAATTTGAGCATTTTGACCTCTGTTTCTTTTGCCCCTAACATGAAACAAAGCCCTGTTTAATGAATTTTAAATACTTCTTAAGTTTTGAATTTTTCACAAGTTTGTAAACATTTTTCCTCAAAAAGTTTGAAGTGAACAGATTGTCTGCTAAAAGCATAGGTCACCCCCTGACCTTTTAGGTTCTGCCTCTGATGAGGCAAATTATTATTATTCTGTTATGGATATTATTATTATTATTATTATTATTATTTTATTGAAGCCAGCTTGGTGTAGTGGTTTAAATGTTGGATGATGCCTCTGGAGACCAGAGTTTGAATCTCAGCTCAGCCATGTAAACCTTGGGCAAGTCACACTCTCTCAGCCTCAGAGGATGGGAACGGCAAACCTCTGGGGAAACTTGCCAAGAAGCTTCACCTTAGGGTGACCATAAGTCAGAAAGACATGAAAGCACACAACATCAACATCAACAACAAATTATTATATTTATCTGCATCCTGCTTTATGCTCAAATTTGGGATTTTAAGCAGCTAAAGTGTGCATTTGTTTGTTACCAAGATGCAAACACAGTTCTTGCAGCACAAGCTACAAATCGGCATATGAAAATCCCTAATAATGGTTAATAACATTTATTTATAATGAGTCATTATTTATATCCTGCTTTTTTGCCCAAAATTGGGACTCAAAGTGGCTAAAAGTGTGCATTCACTTTATACCAAGGTGAGAAGACAGTTCCTTCAACGAGAGCTACAAATCTGTATATGGAAATTCCTAATAATGCTCAATAGCGTTTATTTATAATGAGTCATTATATTTTTGTATCCCGACTTTTGCCTCAAATTGGGACTCAAAGAGGCTAAAAGTGTGGATTTGCTTGCTACCAAGGTGAAAAGACAGTTCCTTCAACGCGAGTTACGAATCTTTACATGAAAGCCCCGAATAACGTTGAATAACGTTTATTTATAATGCCCTTTCCACCAAACGTTGAATAACGTTTATTTATAACGCCCTTTCCATCAAACGTTGAATAACATTTTTATAACGCCCTTTCCACCAAACGTTGTATAACGTTTTTTATAACGCCCTTTCCACCAAACGTTGACTAACATTTTTTTATAATGCCCTTTCCTCCAAACGTTGAATAACGTTTATTTACAAGGCCTTTCCACCGCACGTTTTTGTAACGTTCGTTTGTATTTGTCTTCCATCCCCGACTGAAAAGTCCTCCCCATTCCTTTTGCCGGAGCCGTCGAAAATCCCTGCCCCTGCAAACCTAATTAGTGAAATTAAGTTGAAAACGCTGTAAACAAGTAAAGTTATTATTTATTCTCCTCTGCTGCTACAAATGTGGGAGGACATGTTCAATGATAAATTAGGCATGAACCACTTTAATCTGTAAACCGAACATGTGAGGAAAATGGACTGCATTTGTAATTAGTGTTTACGGCCACAGGAGAGTGGGCCTTTTTAAAACTGTGACAGGAAATTGATCAGTTTAGGTTGTCATAGCAACCGGAAAGTTCTCTCCGTTTCTTCTGGCTAGCTTACCCCCATTATTATTATTGTTGTTGTTGTTATTATTATTTCCCCTTCCCGTGTTTTGAAATATATTTATGAACTGTAAAAGATAATCTACTCAATAATGCAAAGTGGCCCGGAATGGTTAAATGCCAAAACCGACCGGGTCCGAGTGAACGCCTGAGCGGCCGATAACAAGCTTAAGTGTCCTACGGTTGTCATGACGCTGCTTTTACAAAGCAAATGATGTCTGGAGGGGGAAGAGAAGGGGGGAAAAAATCCCCTCAAAATTAGCCGAAAATGCAAATCTCTTTATGAGGCTGTCACCTTCATAATAACAGACAATAATTGATGATTTATGAGATGCCACCATAGCAACCAACTCCTTGGCACCCTTCTGTTTTAGTGTTATTCAAAAGAGGTTCAGAGCACTTCGGTGGAAAATGAAAATAAAGTTTTTAGGGGCGAGCAACAATTCGGTCTTGGAGGCATCAACTGTGGCGACGCCAAACGCTCCTTCAGAAACAATAAAATTGAAGCACAATGTTATAATTGTTATTACAGCGGCTACTGTTACAGTCATCCCTTCATATCCACAGATTCGCTATCCATGGATTCAAGAATCCATGGCTTGAAAATATTTAAAAAATATAAAAAGCCTTGAGTGCCTATATTGGGAGAAAGGTGGGAGATAAGAAAATCATCATCGTCGTCGTCATCATCATCATCCAGAAAGCAAAGTTTGATTTTGCCATTTTATATAAGGAACACCATTTCACTATGCCATTGTATTTAATGGGACTCGAGCATTCATTGATTTTGGTATCCATAGGGAGTCCTGGAACCAAACTCCAGTGGATACTAAGGGCCCATTGTATTGCTATTATCATTACTACTACTACTACTACTACTACTGCAGTCAGCCCGTCATATCCACAGATTCTCTATCCGTGGATTTAAGCATCCAAGGCTTGGAAATATTTTTAAAATATATAAAGTCCAAAAAGCAAAGCTCGATTTTGCCATTCTATGTCAGAGACACCATTTCACTATGCCATTGTATTTAATGCGACTTGAACATCCATAGATTTTGGTATCCACAGGGGGTCCTGTAACCAAACCCAGTGGATACCAAGGGCCAAATGTATTAGTACTATTACTATTACTATTATTGTAAGCCAGCCCTTTGTATTCATAGATTTTCTCTCCATGGATTCAAGCGTCCAATGCTTGAAGATATTTTTTTAAACAGATACATTACAAAAAACAAACCATGATTTTGCCATTCAGTATAAGGGGGCACAATTTAACTATGCATCCATGGATTTTGGTATCCATGGGGGGGGGGGTGGACTTGGAACTAACCCCCATTGGATACCAAGGTCCCACTGTATTATTATCATTATCATTTCTATTATTATTACAGTAAGCCCTTCTGTCTATGGATTAAGGCATCATGACATGTTAAAAACATATAAATTCCAAAAAGGAAGTCTTGGTTTTGCCATTTTATATAAGGGACATCATTTTACTACACCATTCTATTTAATGGGACTTGAGCATCCACGGATTTTCATGTCAATTGGGTCCTGTAACTAAACCTCAGCAGATACCAAAGGCCTACTGTATACCACTACTACTACTACTACTAATAATAATATTAATAATAATTTCTAAAACTTAAAAACTGTAGGACATTCCTAATAAATTTCATCAAACTTTTTTGAAGCTGTATGTCCATCTATCTAGTTTTATTAGGAAACTTGTGGCAAAGAGGTGGAAAACCCACACCGACCAGAATTTTCCCCTCTCAGAGCATTGCAAAAAAAAAAAGGTCTGTCTTCCTTGTTCCCTTTAGGGAATGCATTTCACAGAACATTTCAGTTCAAAAATAAGCCTTTAAAAATTAATTGCCCAGGCTAATCTTTCTTCTTCTTCTTTTTTTCTGGTCAGCAAAACTAGCTTTTTTATTATTATTAACACAAACATTGACTCGGATTAGGAGCTGTTCTTCCATGATTAATCTGAATTTTTTATTAATGGCGATGATGCCTCTTGATAGAAGGGAATCTGCTCCAGTGAGCTGGCTTTATAAAAATAAAAGAGTCAATTGTTTCATTTTTAATCTTGAAAATTTTTGATACTGAAATAATGTCATAAATGGTAACCCCCCCCCCCCCAAAAAAAAGTACAAGAAAGACATAGGGCCTATTTATGTGAGTTTTTAGAAAATGCAGAGCATCTGCTGTCTCGAGTTTATACTATTAGATACAAAGTCTGCCTACATTTTGACCCATTGAGTGACAATTCTGTATAATTAGACCCTTTGGGGATGGTAATGGAGGTTAAGCGTAATAGTGGATGACATTGGGAATATTATCTTTACTTAAAATTACATTACAAAATTCGCTATTATCCTGCTTTACGGTATTGTTTACACCTTTGCCATTATACTTTGTGATGGAGTTTTGTGACCGGGGTGCAATAAAACCCACAGTAAAACCCCTGTTTCCTTTAACTTTTCCTTTCACTTCCATCCTGCTACTTTTACTTTTTCTGTCGATGTGAATTCCAAAGTAAACACGAAGTCTTTTCAAGGGTTAACTCTCACTTTGCATTCCCTCCTGGTCTAGAAGGAAATCAATTCCCAATGCAATAAAACAAATTTGATGCAAACTTTTGTGTGTTTATGAGCATTTTTGTGAGGACCGGTTCTGTAGCTTTCATCAGATTCTCAAACATGGGTCCAAGGCAAATCATAGGACAGAATGATTCTTCTTGGTTTCTTCTTTATCTTGGGGCATATCAGGACCAAGAGCCAGTGTGGTGTAATGGTTTGAACATTGGGCTATGACTCTGGAGAGGAAGATTTGATTCCCCATTTTTCCATGGAAACCCACTAGGTAATCTTAGGCAAGTCACACACTCTCAGCCCTAGAAGGCCCCACAATAGACTTAGCCTTAGGGTCGCCATAAGTCAGAAGCAGCTTGAAGGTATACAACAACAAATAGAAATGCAACTATAGAGTCATGAAGGACTAGAACCGAGGGCCCAAGTAGCCAGAAAAATAATGGGGCCAAAATTAAATTGTCACTTTTTTTAAACATAACGGGTTGGATGTAGAAATCAATGGGTTTTTAAGGTGAGCAATCCATTCTTATTATAATCAGTGTTGACAAACATAGAAAGCAATGTTCTGGATTGTGATGGAGCTTTTTTGTGGTGTGGAATTTTGTTTTCTTTCTCAGCAGTCACACCTTTCTTATTTAACTTCTTCTTCAAGAGAAATGTGCTAAACCTGTTCTAGGAGAGTTTGAGGGAAATGGTTAAAGACTCTTGGCTTTATGGAGTTTTTTAAAATAGGGAACGGGCTTACATTCTCACTAATTAGACTTGAGTTTCTCCTTGTTTTCCAGTGGGATCATAATTGTCATTTTCTTATATATACATCTTCGTAGGCTGCTAGTCTGGTATAATGGTTTGGGTGTTGGATTTGAGAGTAGTTGCGCTGTGGAATTAAAATAATTAGACACTCCTTTAACTGCCATGACTCTATGCTAGATAACCCTGGCATTTGTAGTTTGGCATAAGACCATAAGAGGCATAAGAGCTCTGACATATCAGGCTGAATACATTACCAAATTCTGTATAATACAGTCATGGCAGTTAAAGTGGTGTCGAACTGCTTTAATTCTACAATGTGGTTATATTCTAGGATTTCGGGAGGCCAGAGTTCAAAGCCCTACTACAGTACAGTAGCTGTGTAACATATATTTTGATCTTTATCTGTACGTACATATGCCAGGTTGGTTTTCTTCTTCTTCTATATTTTCATTGCTTCTTTTGATATCAAAAGATGCTTTTCCCACTGTCTAGAGGAAACGTTTGGAGAAATGTCAATGCATCCTGTTTCGTTCCTCCCCAATCTTCTACTGAAATCCAAATCCTTTACACTTGGTTACATCTCTTCAAGCACAGTTCCAAATACAGGACAGAGTTGTTTGCATATCAACAGTGGACAATAAACTGTTTTGTCACATTCAATTACGGATGTCAAAGAAATGGTGACAGCTTCTCTTATATATATTTATAAAAGCAGCAGAAAACACATCAATACTTGGCTAGAGTGTAGTTTGAGATGCTTGAACGAAACATTGTTGTCTAATAAATTAATATTTTGGTCTTGCGATTTTTTAATTGGAAAATAACAGCTGTGCTTAGCTGGAGAGATTTCTTTCTTTCTTGTTTGTTTCCTCCCCAAGTGGTTTACAAGAGAATTGTACTGAAGGTTTTACAAGCTTTCTCATGGGTTGAGGGTTGGGAAGAGAAGAAAGAATTATGGCCCGCATTACCTAACAGTCCCTAAAAGTTTGAAAAGGAGCTATCAGGGCAAGGGATGACTCCGGGTAGACACATTTGAACACTGGAAGGGGAAGATGAACATTCACTCACATCTAGAAGGAATAGCTATGAGAAACACAGCCTTGCCTATGAGGACCCAAAATTAAATTGGATGCATGCTGAGTGTATATCTGAATAATTATTTCAATTATTTTAATCAAGATCTTCAATGTCTTCAAGATTTCCACTGTCTTCAATGATGGCTTGTTCCTTAGTAAGTGTTTCAGATAGTACTTATAACACGGAAATGAAAGCATTCTGGATCAGACCAAAGAACTATCAAGTCTAGCTTTATGTCCACATAGTGACCACCAGACAGAAATGACAAGCCTACTACCATAATGTAAATACAACTACACCCTCCATCTCATTGCCCAGAAAGTTCTATATAAAGTGACCACTCTTATGGATGATGATATATATACCATTTCTGACTAGTAACTGCTCCTGACCCTTACTTCCATCAGTTTATCTAACCTCCCTTTAAAGCTGTTCAAGTGAGCAACAATCAATGCATCTTGTGGCAGTTCCACAGTTTGACTATACACTCCATGAAGAAGTATACTTGGCCCTCCACATTTGCGGCTCTGACTTTTGTGGATTTGATTATTCACAGATTTGATGAACTCATGTTTTCTCTAGGAATCTCTAGGTCCTCCAGCACGACTCTGTTGCTAAGTTCTTCCCAAACCCACTGGTTGCTCTTGAGCAAGTCACATTCTCTCAGCCTCACAACATCCTGGAATAGATTTGCCTTAGGGTTCCCGTTATTTGGAAATGACTTGAAGACACACGACAGCAACAATTCAGTTGGCAATGTTTGCAATAGAGTGAAGAATCTGAATGCTTAGTGAGTCCTTGTTTGAAGCAAAGAATATGGTCTGTTCCACTTGGTTTTTTATGGACAGGTATGTCTGTGATGAACCATCAGGTAACATGTGAATATACCTCATCAGAGCAGTCTGCAAAAAGCAGTAGGGCTTTTTGGAACAGACTTCAGAAGACAGGAAACACACTGTTTCCCTCCTCCATTTTTTGTTTGTTTGTAGGTACATTTTTCAAAAGGAATCTAGCAAATGTTTATGTCTTCCCATGACTTTTGGCTCCAATAACATTTTAAAAGATCATGAAGTGTATTAAAAATATGGTTTAGAGTTTCTGCATTTTTATACTATATTGGTTTAGAGTTTCTGCATTTTTATACTATGCAATAGTAATTCTATTTGACAAAAGGGGGTTGCTGTAATGAACCAGTTCCATCCAGGAGAAGAGCTTCAGACAATTTCTGATGATGTCAGGGCACATAGGAAATGTACAGTTGAGAGGGTGCCTAAACTCCTTGACCACAAGAGTATACCAAATGCCCAAAGCATCAACTGGATATACTCCAGTGTGTGGTACAAATGCTTTGGGCATCTGTGATGTTCCTAGTTCATCTTGAAACACTGTCTCAAAAGTGATATTTAACAGAGATCAACGTAATCAGTAGCTAGATTGTACTAATAGTCCTTAACATCTTTGTTTCTTTGGCTCCTTTGTTGGCGGCCTTTTACATTCAAAATCCACGAGAGGTTATATTTTCTTCCTGGCAATGATATTGTTGTGAAATACCTCTGCACCCCCTTTGGATGCATTTCTTGATAGGCAAGAAAGCAAAATTCCTAGGAGTTGTGGCCGAGGGCACTAAGCCAAGAGGTGGAGACAAGTAGGAGGGCATTTCATATATATTACCAAGGGTGCATCTGTACTTCAGAAATAAAACAGTTTGGCACCACTTTAACTGCCATAGATCCTGGGAATCCTGGGATGTGTAGTTGGTGAAGCACCAGCCCTTTTTGGCAGAGAAGGCTAAAGACCTTGTAAAACTACATACCCCAGGATTCCATAGGATGGACCTACCGCACTTAAAGTGGTGTCAAAATGCATTATTTCTACATGTAGATGCACCCAAACTCAACCAGTGTGCTCCTGGGACTTTAGCTTGCTTCCCTTTCCTTCCTCTGTTAAGGTAGCAATTTTGTTGCCTGATTTTGCCACTGATTTTTCCTGATTTTTCAACAAATGGTTCCAAGACATTTAATCAGAACCAGCAAACTTTCCCTGGAAACAGCTAAGCGTGTTTTATCTCAAACGATTTGTTTCATTTTGATTTTTATTCTTGGGTTCTAGAAACTCTTTATCTCTGTAGAATGGTCCCATTCCATATTAATACTTCCTGGCGAGGAAAGGCACTCTTTAGCACAAAGAGGGTAAGGAGAAGAGCGGTGCAATTCCTTTTTCTTTTGACTCCTTTTGTAGGGAAAAATCTGATTCTTTTTTACGAGGACTGATGGCAAAGAAGTTGCTTAGCTTCCCCCCTTCGTCTTTAAGCCCATCCAGTGCCACCGATAACAAAATGTGAGGCCTTTAATCAGACCAGATTAAGACTCTCTTAGCAATGTGAAAGGGTAACACTCAATCTGGAAATTAAAGGTAACATCAGAGGTGATGGAATGTGATTAATGAAGGAGATAATGGACTGAAGGAAGCTAACAAGAGAGGGCATTTGGCTTCGATGAGGTGAGCCCTGTGGATACTAGCTAAAGCATGCACTTTTATCCATTATCTCTACTGAAACAGATGTTTAGAGATAGCAGCAGAAGACTGTATGAGACCACACATATTATTATGAAAAAACATGATTGTGTTCTGAGTAACGAGTATTCTTTTGAAACCCCGGTGTGAGGTTCAAATCATCCCATCACTGCAATAATTGCGATACAACATTTTAAAGAAAGAAGGAAGACAGTACTAAGTGCTCAGATCTAGCCCTTTTTGGCTTCTATTTCAGGTTAAACAAATCCTTGGCTTGGACCAGGTCCATACTCTCCAACGGCCCTGATTTGTCAGAGACGGCCCCTATTAATTTTCTGTCACCCCACTTTCTCAGCTTCTTTTAAAATGTTCCAGTTTCTCTCTCCTCCACCCACTTTCCACTCTTATACTCAGCCGACTTCAGCTGCTGCAAACAGAGTGAAAAGTACAAAAGTACTTTGCACTCACTTAACTAAGCTAGGAAGAAAGGAAGGGAGGAGGTGAAATCTTGCCCTACTCAGGAATTGCAAACTGTTGCAACAGCTCCTAGCTTGTTTGTTCTTCTTTATTAATAATTTTTGCCATCTTGACAACGGTCTGATGTTGCTTGGAGGGTATGGAAACTGATTTGATCAACTCAGTCTAGTCCCACATTTGAGATCAAATTTGAAACTGCTATCTAATGAGAAGTTGCAAGGGTAGTTGAAATCTTTTCACTGTAGGCTTGGGAGATATTTTACTTATTCAGTACGTGTGTATTCTAATGACTGGATTACTGAAGTTACTACACTAGTAACTACTTTAGAAGTGAGGTTGCTGTTAGAGTCAAAAAGCTGATTCTCTGCAGAACAATAAGATATTTAGAAAATTTCCATATGTGTACATATGATGTACAATTTTCTTTACATTTTTCATATGATCTGGGTTACAACAGCACATGAAGAGAGGGAGAAGCAAAGCAAAAGAGTATTGACAAACCATGGAGTGCATTTGCACATGTGTACATTTTCATCAGTTTTTTTCCCCCAGTAAAGAACTTAATAGTATTTTAGAGTTGATATTGCACCATTGGAGAGAGGGAGTAATGCACATCTAAAAGCTCAACTACATCTTCTTTCCTTTTATCAAATTCTCTATAAATCTTTCATGACAGTTTATTTAACAGAGTGTCATTGCAACTGTATGGGTGATTGATGTGACCTGCGTAAGATCAACATGAAATGTTTGTAAATGTCAGCAAAATGTGACCATCAAGGAGTGAGTGAGGATGGCAAAGTAGTAAAATGGGAAATATAAGGAGCCCCCCCCTCAAAAAGGCCAGCCCAGAATGAGGGGTGAACAAAACTCCTGTATTTATCATGTTTTTCCCTCCGTGATATATTTTGTAAAAATAAGTACATTATATTGCTTGAAATTCATGCCACCAAAGAACATGGCCGCCAACCCAGTCTTATTCATAGTTTGGTATTTTACCTGCCCCTTTCTCTGTTCTCCTTTCTAGACTGCAATATTCTCTTTATGAAATAAAACCATACATTTGGGTACCCACAGTATAATATAGTGGCCAAGTGTGTTTGGCTAAGTGTGGTTAAGTTATGTGGCCAATTTTCACATTGACTCACGATTGGTAGGCACATAGAAAAGTACCCTTGAACAAGTGCTGCCATAATGCAAATCTTTCTGAGTTGTCTTTGATGTGAATGTATGGGCACTAGAGTATCATTGTCCCCTTCTTTTCCATTACAAACACCTTCCTGTTGCCTTCCATTGTGTTGGCTATCACAGAATCATAGAGTTGGAAGAGATCATAAGGATCATTGCCATCAGCCAGTCCATTAAGCAGAGATTAACTGCTAAAGCATTTATGATAGATAGCCATCCAGCCTTTGGTGATACACCTGAGAATGGGATTTGCACTTTCCCCCCGGCAACATCATACTGTTGACTCATGTCTAGTCTGTGGTCTACTAAGAGCCCTACATTTTTTGTATATATGGTATACATTCAAGTTGACTGACATACCAGATAGTTGGTTATAGTCTGAAGAGATACACAATATCTGAACTATCTTGGCCAGATATGGCGACATCATATGTAAAGACGTTTTAAAAGCACTTTTGGCCATTTATTTTGGCTTTCTATTTGCAAATCAGTCAACCTCACGGAGAAGGTGAGGACATGTTTTGGGGCCAATTGATACGACCTGTAAATATCAGGTAAGACTTAGCGGCATCTAAAGGATAAAGGAAAAGAAAACAATGCCAAAGAACCTACAAAATTCCAGTAGTCACAATTGTTTGTGTTCATGCTAATGGCTGGATGCATAAGAGAGTAGAGGAGGAATCACTGCTTTCAGGATAGATTACACTCTTTCCTTTATAAGAGGTAAAATACAGTACTTACATTGACCTGTGGATAGGTTTACTCAGATTTTGGGGGTTGATCTTTTGACCAAAGTGTCTATACTTATACATGAATATATAAGGTATGTATTTTAAAAGAGGCTTAATTTTCCTGTAGTGGATATAGTCTGTACACAAAATATTACCAGCACCCCGTAACTTGTTCTTTGGTGAGATGTCTTGGAGTAAAAATTCATAGCAATCAAATATCCATTGAATTATAGACTGCTCCTTCAAATTAAACATCATGTAAAGCAGTGGGAAAAACAGAATGCAATGTACCACAGCTGAAATGCTGATTTTGCCCAAAAGTACTTAACTTTTTCAACAGACAACACACACATATTGTGATAAAAATTACTGTTAACCTGCATGGATAAAGGCAAAGGTTACTAGCTTGGTCAGTTTCTGCAAACAACAAGATAGGCTTGGTATGCTTAATCTTACATGCCGTTATGCTGTGTTACAGTTAAAACAGTTAATCTGGATAATTGACAAGGAATAGGTATGCTCCCAATTACCCAAAATAGAGAAGGGTAAGCTGGACATGAGGAAGGGGTTTATTGGATGGCTTTAAAAATTGCTCAGAATTTGTCCCTTCTGCTTGTCTTCCTCTTATACTTTTCCTTGGCCATCCACTGTTTTGAGATACAGATGGTTGGTTATAATTTGTGAGATGGAAAGACTATGGGTCTCCTGTATTTACACAATATGTTTACTGGCTCCCTTCTGAAAACCGAAGGCCAGCTCCGTGCCCAGTTTGGGAATGTTCCAGTCTTTTGGTACCAAATTCTACAGGAATTATAGGTATTTTACCTTACATCCTTAGGTGAAAGACCAAGCAATTTGCCTGCTGAGGAATTAATCATGTCGATGGAGGGAGACATAATAGGCTTAGCCTCAAATATTTATAATATATTAATATCGGTTTCTAATATAAATGCTTTAAGCCCAAAGGCAGTATGGGAGAAGGATTTGGGCATTATAATAGATTATGATAGATGGAAGCAGGTGCAGAAGAAATCCTAATGTATTCGGTGCTATCAGAGTTGAGGGAACTTGATCTGAAAGTCATAAACCACTGGTATCTCACTCCTGTTAAACTCTATAAATAAAAATATTCCAGATAAATTTTGAAGGTAATGCTCCAGAAGGGGGACAGATGTCCACATTTGGTCATCTTACCCTGGCTGAGCTACATGGTAATACCAAGGATGCCAAGGGCCCATTCCATTTTTCTGCATAATTTTGTTTTATATTGTGGTTGATCTGGGCATTATGGTACAAAGAAAATAAAAGGGGCAGGGAGAACGTGACACTCATATGCTTTATCTGGTCCAGAGCTAGGGCTTTCTGGATGTTTTGGATGTCAACTCCCATAAATGCTTACCATTGCCTATCATGACTATGGCTTTGGGAGCTTAAGTTCAAAACATCTGGGAGACCACAGATTCTGCATGCCTGCACGTCAGAAGCTACATTGTTGAGGAATGAGAGTTTGGCTGAAAGCACCAACCTGAGGATATTTCTCTGAAAACAAAGCAAGTGAATACCAAAAGAAACAATTGTGAAAATTATTGGGAGTAAGGATAAAATCTATGCTAAAAAAAATAAAATACTACAAGCAGGTCCTCCCAGAGCTGTAAGAGGGCAGCCATAAACTGGGTATGTTGGTTTAGCAGCTCCCAAATGATACCAATTAAATATATCACTTATTTTGAGTCTTAATACAATGGGGCTCACCCTTTATGGGAGAATTATGTAAATCTGAATTTGCTGTCAGCTTCTGACCTATCTTGAGAGGTCTCAAAATAACTTCCTGTGACAATATTAAATGACTTGGCTGGCCTTGGAAGCATATAAAAGTCACCCACATTCTATAAAATGGCTGGGATCTGGTTGATATGGATCTTCTGCCTTTGGCACTAAAATAGGTGGTTGTAGACTTGCCTTGGCCTGAAAAGTTATAACCTTTCCTATAGCTTGAAACAGATATTTGATCTCTTTAGTGTTTTACCCATTTAATGTTCCTGAGTATACAGAGAGGCAGCAAGTCAGTCTGTGCCAAAAAGATCAAGAGTGAAGGTCCTTTGGTCTTCCAAATGGTTGGGAACCATACCTGCCCCAATAGATTATGCTGGCTAGAGTTGCTGGGAGTTGTAGGACAAAATATTTCGAGGGCAAAAGGTACCCTTCCCTTGACATAAATAAATGTACTAAATAGTTCACTCACAAGTGAATCCTACTGCCTTGCATTCTAACTGGTGAAGGTGGCCAAGATTAGAACCAGTTCATATGAAGCTGTGGTGCCCAAATACTTCTTCTCCTAGGAAAGGTGGAAATTACTTAGGACCACTATCAGTATAGTTCAATTTTGTGCCAGTGTTGTGCCTTTGCTTGTGGGCTGGATCTAGCACAGCTGATCCCCTTCATCCCCTACTCCTTCTCAGCCCTAGCCCTTCTCTTAGCTAGCAAAGCAATTTTTCTATCACTTTGGTCTCTTGAAAGATCCCTGAAAGAGGCTTGGCGAAGTGCATTTCTGCACCACTTTGAATGAGGATTGTAAGTATTATAGTGGTCGAGACACTACAGTCTTCATCAATTTGTGTCCCTTTGTCTCATGAATACATAAAATGCATCCATAGTAGTAAGCACAGTGGAAGTGAGGGCTTTTTTCCCCATGACCAAACCCCCAAACACTACAAATCACAAACTCCAGCACTAAATAAATAAATGGAAATTCAGAGTTCAGAAAATTATTCATAGCACTCCTTTCTCTTCCAGCCCCCTCCTCCAGTTCTTGGCAGAAAAGAAAACAGCGAATGGATTGAACTGGCTGCAGGCCAATTCAAATTCTCAGTGGCAGTCAGCAGCTATGTTTGAGTTTATTTAATTGAAAATTGAGCCTTAAAATGCAGTTTGTTTTGAATACTTGAGTAAATTGGTGTATGCACAACCGTAGCTTTGCTAGAGACAGCTTCCCAACAGAAGTTGCCGAACTTCCTTCCACTTACCACTTTCTTTAAGTAAGTGTGAAGAGCATAAAAGAGAGTTGCCATATCACCACTGCACGTAATTTGAACATTTTTTGTTTGATGACTGCTTTGGTCAGCTATTCAGGGGCTGGCCTGTTATTGATTTTTGTTCCCCAACTGAGAAATACTGCAGAAAGGGGAAGACAACAATAAAGATGTTGATAGCTATGAGAAAACTACAGGCAGCAGTATTAGAGAAGTGGCAAGATTTGCTTAGGTTATGAATAGTGATGTCCGTTTCAACAAGTATTGCACAGGCTTGTTTGGGGTGGCAACTTTTGCAAAATATTGTAGGTTGTGATGTTCATAATAAGGATGCAATAAAGTCTTTGTTGGATATACAAAAGGACCGCCTTGTCCAGCTTCTTGCTCCAATCTCTGGCTGGCTACATCAGTGATTTTGATCCTTTGGTCCTCTTGAATTTTGGACTTTGACTCCCAGAATCCCCAGCCAGCTTGGGCAATGGTCAAGGATTCTGGGATGCTAAAGTCCAGCAAAACAGGAAGGCCAAGGTCAAATACTACTCAACTAGATGGCCCTGGAAAGCCCAAGAGAAGGATACGAGGGCAATAGCCATCTCCTACTGTTCATGAACAATTACTAGTTGGTAGCTTACTATTTATGAACAGGGGTGAGGGTAATCCCATGGATTCTTATTCCAGCTAGCAATGGGTTCAGTATAATACTATTCATATATGTGATACTTTCCAAGCTAAGTTTGTACCTTCAACAGAACAGGCCAAGTTATTTATAATTATTTATACAGAGCCATTAATGTGCATTGTGAAACTTACAGTCTAATGATCACAGTTGGGGAGGAAAGAGAGGGACACCAGGATAACAGGAGATCATTTTTGGAGGAACTAAGGCCAAGACCTAGCATTCTGGTTGCCCCCCTTTCAAACTTGTGAGTGGCAGGTAGCATCTATTGGGTGCATAGTATTGCACCTTAATTACTCATTGGTTTGGTACTTACCAGACTTTGGAAGCAACATGTTATAAATAACTAGTTCCTTGTAATCAATTTCTTGTAATCATTTCTTTTTGCAACAATGCAGGAATACTTAACTTTAAGGGGTAGCTTCTTTTGCACTTAACTGCAAAGCCTCTTTTCCCCCCAATTTTGAGGAAAAGGGGGGGAATATAAGCAAAGATGACGATAGCAGCAGCAACAGCAACAACTGCAACCTTGTCACCTTATCACCATATCCACAGACTTTGCATTTTTATTACTATTCACAGACACATCCACAGGAATAAGTGTCTGTCCACAGGCACTTCATGCATCTGATGAAGTAGCCTCAGTCTATGAAAGCTTATGCTATAAACTTCTTTCAAGTTAGTCCCAAAGGTGCTACAGTATCCTTTTGCATACTGATCCGGACTACCACAGCTATGTTTTTGAATTCTGCAAACTTGCAGTTAATTTTATAGTGACAGGAGTGTAGCCCTACATGATAGCTGAAGAATATTGCATGGTTCATATCCTCAAATTGTCTAACAAAGACAGGGAGTTGTAGGGAGAGGTAAGATTGTACCCTAACTCCAGGGGTGTAGCTACAAGGGACAAAATGAGAATGTTATTCCTCCAAATAAGAATCCTTCATTCCCCCCCTCCATGAAATTTTCCTTTAGTCTCCAAATTTCTAGCATTGCTGAGACTGGGATACTGAAATTCATTCACACCTGAAACACGTCCCTCTGCTGAGTTCATATTCCCTGAAACTGTATTTCTCAATGCTCTGCTGAAGCTTTAAGGCGCTGTAGTGCTATATATTTGGGGACTGTGGGGACATTTCATGGAAAGGATAACATTTCTCTTGTGGGGACATTGCCCACATTTTGCTCTCCTCCATCTCATAGTGACAACGCTGCGTCATTTGTGAGTGAGGAAAGAAATAGTGAGAAAAGCATGTTTTCTTCTTCAAACATGCTTCATTGAGGCTTCCTGGGTTCCTTTTCAGCCAAAGACAAGGAGAGCTTGTTAAGTAGCAAGTGTAACTATGGGTGCATTTAATCTTTAGAAAGAATCAGTTTGCCGCCACTTTAATTATCGTTCAACCAAATTCTACCAAATCCTGGGATTTGTAGCTGTGTGAAGCACTGACACTCTTTGATAGTGAAGGGTAAAGACCTTGTAAAACTACAAATCCAAGGATTCCATAGGATGGAGCTACAGTAACAGTGGTGCCAAAATGCATTATTTCTACAGTGTAGATGCACCCTATGAAAGGCTTGATTCTTCTGGGCTTCTTTATTTTGAGCTTTCAAACTGATGTGGAAATGAGACAAAACAAATTCAAGCTTGAAAAAATTGGAAACTTTTAGGAAAACAGAAATTACAGGTATCTGTCTCTAAGAAAATCTTCTCCTACAGCATTCCTTGTAGGTTGGTCGTCTATGTGAAGACATGCCGTCTTAAGCTGCTTTCTGTTACTGAAACGCTACAAGATGTGATGAAATCAGGTTTGTCACTTTAGTCTGAAGCAAATGGGTGAAATTATAATAATTCCTATTTGTAAGGATTACATCTAATTGTAGTCCCAGTTAGACAGATTCATGGAAATTGTGGGACTTATGTAATTCGTGACTCATGAATCCCATTAATTTCTGGTACTAAAATTGGATTTAGCCTTCAATTTCATTCCAGCTTTATGTATCTGTTTTCTTCTGAGAGGGCAGTTTCTATTCCAAACCATTTCTTTCTTCAAATATCCTGGGACCTCTGATTTTTGTTCTTTTTTTTTTCCAGGCCGTAATCTGCTGCTTTTATCCAGAGGAAGTTTTATCATCTGATTATCGGCACAGTGTAGGATTATGATAGAGATCATAAATAAATGCCATGCGTAAAATGAAAGCTGCTTTGGATGTGTATTAGGAGACATTGCATTGTTCAGTCTGAGTGACTACACCATTTCTTGTTGTGACAAGGCATCACATTAACAAGCCATGATAAATGCCCCCCCATCATGAAAGAATATCATTAGGTATTCTGTTTGTTAAGCACTTTTAATAATGTGGGGGGGGGATTCTGCCAGTCAAAATACTAAGGACATGATGTTGTGAAGTGAATGCCTCCTGGCTTCAAATATGGCATTGCCTTTTAACTATACAGACACATAGTCAGGAAGATTAGGCATTGGCGTTAGCAAGTTCGATGGCCAGGGCAAGTTTCTAGCTCTTATTGTATGTAGAAAGCAAAGAGAGGTTTTATTATAAAGTTTTTTATGTGTGCTTTATCTAAAGTTAAAGGGGATGAGGGCATGCATTTAATGTTGCTAGGTTTTCAAAACAGAAATAAAGGACTTTCAAAATTGGTGAGAATCGGGAACTACACGTTGAGTCTCCCTTATTATAAATGCATGGGATCGGAGGTGTTTTGTATGTCAGAATTTTTATTTTATTTTATTATTTATTTATTTTTGCATTTTGGAATCCCTGTATTTGCATATACATATGTAAAAAGATATCTTGGAGTTGTAATTGTTTTCTGGATAAATTGTACTTTGACTATAACTTATTTCCCCATGGGCAATGCAAGAGTTGCTTTAGAAGGGCACGAGACTTGGAGGCCCAGATCCTTCTTCCTCCTTGTCTTTCCAAAGTTTTTATGTCTGAATTTTACACATACATTGAGTTAAATAACTGAAGTTACTTAAATGGAACTACTAAATTCGAATGATGTTATTTCCTTATGAAATGTCAAAATATGAATATACATGAAGTGCTAATGAAAATATGCACACTAAATAAACAAAATGTTTTTATTTATATACTATGTCAAGTGTGTGTGTGTGTGTGGGGGGGGGGTGATGTCTGTATGTAGCTATAATAGGCGGTCCCAAGGGTAAAACATTTGGGTACCACTGTCCTAAGGTAACTGTGGTCTAATCGCAGAAATAATGCCGTTTGACAACACTTTAACTGCCATGGCTGTGGAATCCTAGGGTTTGTAGTTTGTTGTGGCACCCGACCTTTCTGAAAGAGAAAGCAAAATATCTCACAAAACTACAAATCCTAGAATTCCATAATGTTGAGCTATAGCAGTTAATGTGGTGTCAAGCTGCATTATTTCTGCAGTGTAGAAGTAGACCAAAATGCCTTCAGTGTGTTCCCCCCACCCAGAAAAATAAATTGGGGAAAACTGTTAACTCTTTCATAGCATGGGGTAAATTGTATGGTGAAACAGATGGCGAGTCTTGGTGGGATTCCTGGGGACTGTGCATGGCTTAAATGTTGCCCACCCCTTGCCTAGGATCAAGGGATAGCTTGCAATCCAGTGAGGGTCTCTTCACTCTATCAATTGCAGAGTGGTACCTTCCTGCTGAGCTTCCTATGTATGATCCCGTCATGCTTGTGCTGTCTGAGCACTAAAGGTTCCTTGAGTTTTTTAGGCTCTCGTTTTGGAAAAAAGTACCACTTAGAAAGAACTGAAAGCATTAACTGAAGTGAAATCCAGTAGCTTTACAAATCTGTAGTTATGTTTCAGAAATGCAGTGAAACTATGATAGTAAATTGCGAAGATCCACATCCGGGCACTGGCAAGAATGTTCTGATGTGCATTGAGTGCTTCCTCTGTGTATTGGGCAGGCCTGATGCACATCAGGCACATGTGATCCATACTGGACACTTCTGGGGCACGGGGCACTTCTGATGCACATTGGGCACCCCTGTTGCTCTCTAGCTCTTCCTTGCCCTGAAGCATAGCGATACTAATCCCACATCAGAGATGTGGCTCACCAGTCACTCAACTGGCTACAATTGCACTTCTGATGCCTATATTGTAAAGTTATGGCAGTCCCTACTGAATTTGATTTCCCATACGCACAAGTCCACTTATCAAGACACAAGTCCCACGCCGAACTCCAGCCATGATTTATAAATAAAGATTAAATAATCACAATAAAAATAAAACCACTATTTGAGAACCGCCAGCCAAATTCGGCCCAACTGTGTGCAATTTTCTTTTCATTGGCCAAATGCTAAGCCTGGCAGCAGTTTGGTGTATAAAATGCAAGGAGTATTATACCCGTGAAATCGGCGCCCTCGTAAAGCACAAGGTTTTCAGACCATCTGGCTGCCCTAAGCTGAACCTGAAATGGTTCATCTTCAGCTGACAAGTTTTGAGTTGAAAAGAAAGCATCAAGTTAAAAGTCTGATTGCAGCAAGTGTGCTTGGGGCTGTGCGGCAGTGGAAAGGAAGAACAGACATATGGAAGTAGCTTTCTCCAAGGTACCAGTGGGTACAGTTTGTGTGTCTCAGTGCGCCTGTTGGCATGGTTGGCAGCTCCGCTCCCCAAGAAAGGCATTGCTTTCAAACATGAGTAATTGATGAATTGTATGTAATATGCAAATGTGAATGCATAAATCTCCTGAATGACAGCTTAATTTATGTGAGCCTTTAAGAATGTGGGATTAGATTTTAATTAAATATCTTCAAAGACATCCTGACTTACTCAGTAGTGGTTTGTGCCCCCTCCTGTTCAGTGCCATAGTCTGGAGAGGGGGGTGGAGCAGGTTGGTAGACCTTATATTCACATGCACAGTGTACATCCCTTCCCCCCATTCAAACATTTTTAGCAATATTTTCAATGCGTGCTAAATGCTACATGCTTCTTTAGAAGGAAGCCTCACTAAATCCATCAAGTATACAAAGAATAGTGGCCCATGTTGAAGAAAGAGAGGATGTAAGTATGTAAGCGTCTAAGTATTTTGTATATCTCTTTTAATAAAGATATATACTGCCTTTCCTTTTCAAAGAAAAAAAATTAATAAATCAGGTTAGTTTATTTCTCTGTTATTTAGTTCCACTTAAAACAGATAATGGAATATGGATCCGTTCTGTGCTTGATGGGGTTACCCTCTTTAGAAAACTCAGGATCACAGCTTTGGTATTAGAAATGTAAATCTTTGCTAATTTTCATCTCAAAGGAAGCAACAAGTAATTTTAGCAGTTCTTGCTGCAAGACAATTTCTGAAAACTGTGATGATTATTTGCACTTCAGGATTTACTCCGCACAAAAGATTACTTGCATTTTAGGACTTATTCTGCCCAAAATTTTCACATGGTGTTTTTGCACAGAAAAATTATCTGTGCAGAAAATAATATTTAACATATTTGGGGAGGGGTAATACTTAGAGAACTGTGTTAGTATCACAGAAGAAAGATGGCACCTTTGTGTTAGTCTTAAAGACTAACAGGTTTATTTCAGCATATTTTTTTCCTGTTTTTAGCTGTACTTGTTTTTAACTTGTTAACCACCCTGAATCCTTGGTGAACCATCTTTGTTTTGGGAAAAAGTGGGATACAAATAAAATAAAGTCTTGTTGTACCCTGCTCCGAGTATTTCATTAGAGGAGTGGGTTATAAATAAACATCATCATCATCATCATTATTATTATTATTAGAATATAACACTAATCTTTCTTTCCATGAATACTCCCTTCAGAGTAGGAAAACGGAACAAACAAACAAATTCACGTTGTGGATGAGCCCAAGTGATCCAATAGAGCCAAGCTTAGGGAATCATTGCTCTCTGCTGAAAGCAGCCCAGAACAGCCACATTTTCACCCGCTGGTGAAACACTAACAGTGACTGGGGCAGAAGAGCTAACATTGCCCTATCATTATTAATGCTTAACCAGGTGGTGAAAATGTGGCTGTATTGGGATTGTATACCTATGCATATATCTTTGAGAATGGCATAAATATGAGCATTCAGTGGCTCCTCCGCTTATTCCCCTACCCTTTATGCACTTGCCTCGAAAGCTTTCTGGTTTGCTAAACTGGTTTCTTGTGATATCCAAATCAGGAAACTACAGTTGTTGGACTGGTAATGAAATAGGCTTATGAAATAGGCTACTGTCAGTTTGCTAAACAATGTATCTGTGAGGATAAGGGAGGAACCATATATATTTGTTTGGGCCATTGGGAACAAGAATTAAATAACCATGTGACGAATGAATGAATGCTAGTTTATAACTCTTTCCCATTTTTTGCTATTTATTTCTCATACACACTTCCAACCAGGCATCTTATAATGGTTAGACTGACATAACATAAGATGATGATCATGGCCTTCAGAGACTTTTCTGAATGAATGTGATGAGATTTTAGTCTAGTTTGAGCACTGAACTAGTGATCAGAGTTTGATTCCCTGCATGGCCATGGAAACCCATTGGGTGACCTTAGGTGAGTCATATACTTTCAGCCCCAGAAAATCGTGTAATAGGGTTGACTTTGGGTTGCCATAAGTTGGAGATGACTTGTAGGCACACAGTAACATCAACATGAAATCATAGCTGCATGTCTCATACAGAATCTCCACTGATCCTTTCTTTCAGATATGAAAGCTAACAAGTCCCATTGGTTTCAGTAGAATGCTTCCATCTATGACCTTAAGTCCAAACCTCACCCATAGAATGGATTTTCCCCCATTTAGAACTGATTCTCAGTTTAAGAACTTTAATTTTTTTAAGCAGTTCTTGAGTGGACAAATAATAAAATTAATCAACTATGAGTCATTTATATTTCTAGCCAATTATTTATCCTTATTCAAATAGATAAACTTTAACAAAAATAGTACAGATTTTTCCCTTTAAGATCTTAGAAGGTCTGGCCTTGTTCTTTTCCAAAGTGTTTACCTCGAAACTGGGGGGGAAAAAGGATAACTATTAATGCAGCAGAGATATACTTACAATTATGCTCTTCATATGAAGAAGCATTCTCCTTGCATGACTGTCTTCAAACACAGTGACTATCTGGCCATCACAAAAAAAACAGTTACCATACAAACATGTTTATTAACATGAAACTTTAAAAGTCAGATTATTTAGTAATAAGCTGAAAATAGGTTTCGTATAAGGAGGCATTAAACTTGCCTTGTTTATGAAAGAACTTCTTTCATAAACTGTTTAGAATAGAGAGCATGAAGGCTTAGAACAAGCCTACTGTATTTAAGGCCCAGCTCGAAAATAACCTCTTCAGATAATGAGAGAATGCATGCTGTCATTAGTGTTTACTTAAGGAAGAGCAGTGCCCTCAAAATCCAGGAAACCGCAATGTGTATTAATGGAAAAGGAATCTAAAAATATATGGCCAGCCCCCTCTGCATCACCCACATCAACCTCTTTAATAGAATTGCAGGTTGTATGTTAACTGCTTTATATACTTCCAAAAGAGGCCTGTGGTAACCATAAGGCATCCATAATTCATCAGCCAAATGAACATATGTCATTTTGCTTTGTTTGTCCATGACTTTTTCCTACCTCAGCCACATTTTCAGACAGGGCTCAGTTGGTATACAAGATCTTCCATCCCGATTCCAGTGCCTCCAATTTTCTGCTGTCTGACTCCCAACTTCCTTGTAAACGGCATTTCTTAGTCATAACAAATTTGCTGTAATAAAATGGTCGCACAAGGCATTTCATCACCATGATGTGACTCATCAGGCTAGTTAGATTGATCGAACATATTTTTAAAAATTTTAGTAAAATTTCTAAAGAAGAGAACTTTCCTAAACTGCTAAAATATGCATTACATCAGGCATTTAATATTATAAAGTTCAAAGTCCTATGGAGATTGGGGTAACTCAAGACATATGGCATGCCCTTTCCATTCCACATATCAGACTTTGTTTGGACTGGCATTATAATCTGACCTCAACACTGACCATAGGACAGGGTCCTCTGGCATCCCAGATAGCAGCAGGAAAGTATGATCATCCAAGGAAGGGGAAAAATTCAGTAGGGATAGCTGAGGGCTGACACTACTCTCCAGAGGTGATTACTTTGCTTCAACTTATAGTAGGCTGGACTTGATGAACATTTACTTGAAGGCTATCTGTTTCTTCCATAGAAGACTGCAGGAGTTAGCTGTTGACAGTTTCTAAATGCTTTTGTGAAAAAAAAATCATTTTTTCCTTCCTTCCTCCGAAGAACCCAGCTTACATGGAAACCTCCTGACTTCAACTTACAGTTGGTCCTTCACATTTGCAGCTTTGACTTTTGCAGATTTTATTAATATGTTCTCTCTAGGAATCTCTAGGTCCTCCAGCGCAACTCTTCCAGAAGTTGGCCATAGAGTTGTGCTGGAAAACCCAGAAGGTCCTAGAAAAAAACACTTCTCCAGCATGATTTTACGACCAACTTCTGGCAGATGTTCGACCACAGAGTTGCACTGGACAACCTGTAGATTCCAGAGAGGTGTTCTCTCAAATAAATAGAATAGCATAGTTTTATTTGGGATTTACTCCTAACCTTTACCCGTAACCCCAGCAAATGTGGTGGGATCACTGTATTCTGAAAAGGTTTACGTGCTGATTTCAGCGTATCAACAATTCTGCAACAACCATCTCCAATTTGTCAAAGGGAAACACCTGTATTTGTCAAAGAAGAGACTGATAGCTTAGACTGGACAACCTCAAGTGACAATGAAAAACATTCAAAATGGAGTGTGCTTCTTAATTTCTCATGGAGCAGTGCCTGCTGCTCTTGAGCCAGGGAAGTTATTTGTTATGAACATCAGTAAGTAATTATTGTAGGATCTTGTGCTGCTTATATAAAAGATTGCTTACACGTCTAAGAAATAGACATATCTGTGATTCCATCTGCCGTATACATAACAAGAGTGGGAGATGTGAGCCGCAGAATTTGTTAGCACTCACTTAGATGAAAGTAATGACAAACCATTTTTTTCCCTTGCCTAAGAAAACCTTGTCTTGCCTCAGAAAACCCTGTAAAATTCATGATGTTGCCGTTAGTTGACAGACCAGTTGAAGGCACGTACACCCACATTCAATAAAGTTTTCAACAAGATTTTAAAATTTGTTATTTTGTGAGATACAAACCATTTTATTTTTGAGTAACAGTCAATGTTCCCTATAGTAATTTATAGGCCATTTTAGTGATTGTAATTGATTTTTTTTTATAAAATATAAAAAATAGACAAATTAGCAGCTGATTTTGATAAATCAATGTTTTATTGTCCATACAACACATTTCTTTAATTTAACATCTAACAAGAACTTTTCTAAACACAGGAACGAATTTACCAGGCAGCATGCTACTTGCTTTCAGTTAAATTTCAATAACAAATTGAATATTGGCTGTGGTAAGGAATAGGGAGATAGTGTGTTGGTTTGGATACAATATTTACAGTCCTCTAAGTCAGATGCAACATCTACTGTGTTTTCAAACACTCTATTGCCTGTTCCTCTGATACATGTAGTTATTATTCCAATGCTATATATATCTGAACCAACACATCATGTTTTGCTATTCTTCTGCAAACCACTATTTGGTTTAGAGACCAAGTACAAAACATAGTTTGCTGATTTTGGCATAATGACAAACTATGGTCTGTGCTAAAGAAGGACTAATTAACTGTTTTGATTGAGATGCAGTAGGAAACTATAATGTTCTACTACAAGAATCATTCTTGATCTACCCTCTTTTTTGTGCCCATGAGAGGAGAAATCTGGAATGACACTTAGTTCAAATTATGATTATGGTTAGTGAGAACAGGGAAGGATTAGAAACAAGGCTGTTTCTGTTGCATAACTAAACTGGGATTTATTCAGATAGGCCTAGTCCAAGAAAGCCTGGCCTTGTGTTGCCACCATTTTGCCTTAAGATCATACTTTTAAAAAAAGATCATACTTTTAAAAAGGGAGATTAGAAACACCCTTAGAATTATCTAAAGTGCTGGGGTCCAGTGATGGTTTCTTCCACAATGGTTTTAGGATTATTGGTTTTTAGAGAGATTGGAATATAGCCCTCTTTCAAAGAACCATTTGCAGTATGCACCACCCAAGTGGCTAACCCTCCTCTGGCAACTTTAATCATATGGACGTTAATATCAACATGTTGTCCTCATTTTTCCAAGCAACTTGTCCACATCATCATGTAGGATAAGGAATCTTTTGTTCTCCTCCTTCAGAAGCACAAGCGGGGAGGAAAAATTCATGAACTTAGGCCTCATCCCAGCTTGCTGTCATGATGACAAACCATGTTATATCATTATATCTAAAAACTGAGCCTTTGAACTTGAAGATAAGCATGTGAGAAGAGAGGAGAGAAGATGCGAGGACAGGTGACCTGTGTGAAGATCACTGGTTAATGCTCAATTGTGTTTCATGCTGTGTCACATAGCATTTACATTTCTATACCACTTTATAGTGAAGTCAGCACTGTCTAAGTGGTTTACAATGTGTACGCCAATTGCCTCCAACAAGCTGGGTACTCATTTTACTGACCTACGCAAGGATGGAAGGCTGAGTCAACCTTGGAGCCCTGGAATCGAACTCACAACATTGTGGCTGTAGTACCAGCATTTCACCACTGTGCCACCAGTGCTACTTGAACAATAAATATTTTTGAGATGTTCTCTAGTCCATTTTACATCAACATTCTCCTGCTCTGGCATTCTTTAGAGATATTGGACAATGTGTGCCATCATCCTCTATCAGCATGACCCATTGACCAATACATTTGGAAGGTACCAAGTGAGGAAGGCAATTTTGGGATATAGCTCATCATGACTAGTGTTTTAAAACAGATTTTTAATTCTGAATGCTTCCCCAAATTTCTTTATTTTTTTTCTTTGCTGTTAGTTGCACATTACGATTATCGTTTTACCAAAAGGGAGAAAATTTGGAGAGGTGGGGGGAAGGTTATTCTTGGCAAGAGGCCTAAGGTGGAAAACCTGCTGAGTTTAATGTGTAAATTATAACCTGTGCAGTTATGAAGAGTAATTTTTGTGAAATGCTCACATAACCGTGAGATTCCTGAGGAAGCTGTCAGAGAGTTTGCAGTCTTCAAGGGCTAAGATTAATTGAAAAGCAGCTTGTAATACATTGCATATCTGAAGGCAAAATGAATAGTTTAAACTTGAATAACAGCCACTAATCGTATGGAAGAAGAGGATTAGAATAGAAAACAAATGGACTTTCGTGCAGAGGTTGACAAAAAGAGGGTTCTTAAGCTCTTTACTTTGGAAGACTCCAAACTTGATTCATTTCCCTGTAAGTTAATGTAAATGAGTCATAATACCAAAGCTGTCATCAGGTGTGACTCTTTACCCTGATTTTTAAAGTGAAATTGTCTGGCTGACTTTCAGATCTCTCAGACAAGCAGTATGTTCAACCTATGAATAGGAGATGGATGTATATACACATGCGTGCATATATGCACATGCACATATACATACATACACGGTGAAAACATTTGCGGAGTAAGGGGCATATTTTGTAAATGTTTTCAGTTTTTTTCCTTTTAGAATATAGACATCAGTATTTTGGTTCCCTTTCAAGATTGTTCTGGTCATGAAAGGATATGAAATTGTTAGTTATTTCCATTGTTGCAACACTACTAGTAATTGTTGTATTTTTAGTGCCCAGGAGTGAGAGGATTTTGTGGAATACTTGTGGAATTTTCTCAAAAGATGAATTTTTCAGAAGAAGATAATTTTCTCAATACTTGTGGAATTTACTCAGAAGATAAAACAGTGTAGTCACCCTACACACACACACACACACAGAGAGATTCATGTGCTGGCACTGGTATTGGATAATATAAAATCAATGTCATGATGAGTAAGACCTTTAGGGTCATTCACACTTACTTTTCTGAGCAAAAAATTTTCTATCTCCACACTGATCCAGAACTGATTGGGAATTGTTTTGGTGTTCCCACTATGTTTAACATGATCAAATATCTCTGTGCCATTTTAACCCTGTTGCCATTCACATTTGATTTTAAATGGAGGCACCTCCATTTTCGGGAATGACGCAGTGTGATCCAAATAGATTCAGTAGCGTACTCATATTACCAAAGATGCCGATTGTTGCAGCTCTTTTTTAAAAAAGCAGCTAAGGGGTCCTGTGCCAAACGCACCAGTTTAAGTGGCCATTTCAGCCACACACTCACACTGCAAACAGCATCGATTGCTGTCAGGGTGAGTGTTAACACCATGGTTCTAAACCACTTTATTTCCATAGTGTGAATGACCCTTCAAATGGCTTCCTTATTATTGTTGTTGTTGTCGTGTCTTCAAGTTGTTTCTGACTTATGGCGAACCTAAGGTAAACCTGTCGTGGGATTTTCTTGGCAGTTTTATTCAGAGCGGGAGGATTGCCTATGCTATCCTTTGAGGATGAGAGAGTTTGACCTGCCCAATGCCCAAGGTTACCCACTGGATTTACATGACCAACCTGGGATTCAAACCGTGGTCTCCAGAGTCATCCATCATCCAATGCTCAGAACCTTTCAGAATATGATTTGGACTGATGAACTCTTTGAATAGTGGACACTTTCAAATTGAGGAGTGTCCTCTCATCGGCTAAGGCCCAGCTTGATGTAGTGGTTTGAGTGCTGGACTAGTCTATGGAAGCTCATGCTGCCAACTTATTTCTTTCAGTTAGTCTCAAAGGTGCTACAAGATCTCTCTATGTGCTAATTCTACACACTAACACGATTTTCTTTTAGTAAACCCATCTTTCATGAATTGGTCTCATCCACTTTTAAGGCAATCTAAGCCAGCAGATATTTTTAGCAGGGAATTCAATGCATCATCTTAGAAAGAAAAAGTATTTCTTTGTCTGACCATAAGCATGTCTTCATTCATAAGTCTTGAAAAATGGGTCAGATCCCTGTGGATTTTTGTGCTGTTCTCTTATGCTGATCTGAGTGTAGTCTACAAGATGTTGTACTAGTGGGTATTTGAATTACGTAGCATATAAACTAGGCTGCTAGGAAGAGATGTTGTTTCCAAACATTGGTGTAAACACTGCTCACTCAGATGTTTGCACTAACTGGATATGGGAGGCTTTGGAAGCATCAAGTCAAAATGTGTTTTGAATCCAAAGATATGCAAATAGGTGGTTACACATGAAGAACAGTCAGTGTTAATGGTGATAGGGAGATTTTTGCTTGCTTTGTTCACCTGAATGTTCTTTTGCTAGGAGTATGTTCTAATGTCCAGCTGGTCAAAATCCATGAAGCTATTAGGGACAGGAAGACCTGTTGATTTTGCTTTCTCCCACATTTGGATTTCTTAAACCTCAAATTCTTTCCATCCCACTATATTTCCTGGGACTGATGCAATTTCTCATCCAGTGGCCATCTCCTTGCTAAGCCTCAGGGTGCATTTACACTATAAAAATAATGTTGTTGGACCCCACTTTAAGTGCTATAGTTCCATCCTATGTAATCCCGAGGTTTTTAGTTTTACGTGGTCTCTACCTTCTCTGCCAAAGAATGCTGGTTGTCTCACCAAACTACAGCTCCCAGGATTCTGTAGGATGGAGCCACGACAGTTAAAGTGGTGTTAAACTGTTTCATTTCTGCAGTGTAGATGCACTCTCAGTTGGCTTGTGCTGCTGCTGTTGATTCATCCCAATGAGACAGACTATAGATCTCTGTACACAGTCAAGATCCTGATGAATAACCCAGCAACACTCTTTCCAGCCAGTAATAACACCAGACCAAGTTGATGCCCCAATGGCTGGAAATGGTTTTGTTGCACATTTACAGCAGCAACTGTGCAAACCTTTAAAACATATTTGCTGCAATCCACTTAGGCAAGCCCTATGAGTGTTCTGGAGGGATTAATCTTCTCTCTCACCCATCCTTAGTTGTTGCTTATGCAAATCTTCCCCACTATGTGCATTGGTAGTTGGCACTCCAGTCTTGGCTTCCCTGTTCCCATATAATAATAATGCATTTGCCTCATGAATATGGGGATGCACACATTTCATTATGAAATACAAGGAACATAAATAGTGGACTGGCAGCCGACATGAGCATCTGCCACCTGTTACTGGGAGAAAGTAACAAGGGAGAGAAAGTTACAAAATTGGGCTGGCCCACTTTACTGTCTGGACCGAATCGAGTTCAAATAAATTGATAGTACTGGTGACAGTGAGGGCCGATTCACACTAGAGAGTTACCCATCGTCTCAGTCAATTATTCCCCCCCCCCCCCCCAGACCATCTTGAAATAGTTTCTGAAGCTATGTTACTGTTTGCGGAACTGGAGCCTTTGCTGCAAATTATTATTTATCAAGATGATTTATGGGCTTCTTAGGTTTCCTTACATTTCTTTAACAGTCCTCTATTTTCGTCTTGAAGCCGCATATGTTAAAAGCAGCAGTTGCCCTCATGCAGAAAGGTCACGTCTTCTGCTTGAAAGCAAGCATTCTTAGTTGGATAATGAAACCGCTGGAAGATCTCCTGAACACTGGAAGACAACAAGATACGTCCTTTTAATTTTTGTGCTTAATAACAGACGTGCATCGCTTGCATTTGCCTTGGATAAAAGTGAATAAAATTTATATTAGGTTTCCTCCTCCGCCAAAGATGGTTAGTTTTAACAGTCTTTATTTTAATGACTGGCCTGCTGAGCAGAGAAACAAAGCCCTTTCAAGGGGCAGGAAAATCAATAGCCACAAAGAAACCTTAAAGAAAATGAAGGCATCAAATGCAAATAACTGACAGAGAAATTACTGTTTGGGGGTGCAAGAAAGTGCATAATAGGCAGCAGATTCAAGAATAATGGAAGCATAAATATAGAGAGATATAAAACACACTCACATAGACATGTACTTCCTATTTCTAAATCAAAGCTTCTACTATTCTCTTTTTACATTTAAAATAGTATTTAGAGATGGTTTTCATAATTTTCTTTCCCCCAAAACCAAGGTAAATATTTGAGATTGTAAAATTTAACCCGCTGACGGTAAGGGGCAATGTGTATTTTATGTGTCTTGGATGATATACCTCCCTGTACTCTCTTTTGCTCAGCTATTTAGTGATGATGACAATGATGATTATTTAAAACATTTAACATTTACCAATCGCTCCACACTGAGTAACAACAAACAAGCAATTATAACTCTGACAATAGTTTTACTATCTAAAAAAAAGCCAACAGAAAAAGAAAAGGATCTGAAAGAATAATGAAAGAAAGAAATCCAACAAAATTCAGGCACTGGCTCTTAGAATATATAGTCTTTTTATTTGCTTGTTTATTTATTTATTGTCTCTCCCTCTTTAGCTGAAATGAAAAATCTGTTACTTTTTTTTTTAAAAAAAGACAATTTCTTGGAGGCATAAGCATACCACTCAACATTACATAGATGAAACCTGGGATACATATAGCCAAGTAAGATCAGTTAATCGCCCTTGAGTTTACCCTGACTCATGGGGACCCTGTGAATGAGACATCTCCAAATCCTCTTGGGCTCCACCGGTCTGTTCAGGTCATGCAAGGCTATGACTTCCCTGATTCAGTCTATTCATTTAGCATTATAAATGGTTACAAATAATGGTGATGATGATGATTTATTTCTATATAGCACCTTCACTGTACATGGTGGCTTAGAAATGACAGAACAGCAAACGGGTCCCTAACCTGAGGTTTGTAATCTCATTAATAGCAATAGCAAGTACATTTCTATACCACTTATCCTAAGTGGTTTACAGCGTGTAAGCCGGTTGCCCCCAATAAGCTGGGTACTCATTTTGCTGACCTACAGAAGGATGGAAGGCTGAGTGGACCTTGGAGCCTTCTTCTAGGATCGAACGTACATTGTTGTGGGTGCAATTTAACCACTGCACCACCACGGCTCCTTCCTGTAAGATCTTCTTGTAAGAAGATGCTTGGTTCACTGATTTGGGAGCAAATTGTTTTGAATCCAAGTGGAAGTGTATCTCTTGAAGCTCTACTTTTGTTTTGTTTTTTTGCCAGAGTTGTAAGATAAAGTTCTTTTTTAGATGGAACTGGTTATTTTAATGCATGTTAAGAGTCTTATCTACAAGTTCTGGTGCTGAACATGCCATACATGGTCTGGATTGTTTGCACCAGAACTGCGGGTTGGGCTGTGTGTCATCTGAATGGGGTTTGGGTGGAGGACTGGCCTTTTAGCCCATGCAGACAAAGCCTTAGGCTGTTGTAAACAGCAGCAATAGAGAACTAAAGAGCCCAGAAATGCATTTTTTGTTTCTGGAAATGAATTAAGTTCATGATTCTTCCACACTAATGTGCATCCTGGTTCTTCCAGGTTCCCCCTCCACTTCAGCAGTACCATTTAGTACTGGTAAAGAGTAGAACTGCTGCTAAAGAGTAGAACAATATTTACTGAATGTACAAATCGTCTCCAGTGTACACATTGTACATGGTACATATACAAATTGTACATGGTACATATACAAATTGTACCGAATGTGCAAATTGGCTCCAAGTTTTTTTTTTAAATTAAGACCTTGAAAACATTATCTACAAGAGAATAACTGGGTTAGATGTTACTTTTATCCCTTGTATACCATGATATAATTACTGAGAAAATTTTCACAAGGGGGCACTAGTAATGTTGGTAACGTTTAAGCCTTACAGACAAGGGGCATATAACTACTTTGCAAACCAGCTACACTGACTGCCGTTCAGTCTGTTTCCTGGAAGAAATTGAAGTGCTGCTTATGACCTTTAAACTCCTACAGGGCTTAGGTCCAGACTTTCTGAAAGACTAAGGTTGCATCGACATGGTAGATAAAAATAATGCAGTGTGACACCGCTTTAAGTGCTATGACTCCAGCCTATGGAATCCTGGGATTTGTAGTTTTACAAGTTCTTTACCTTTCTTTCGCTGCCAAAGAGAGCTGATGCTTTTCCAAACTACAAATCCAAGGATTCTGTAGGATGGAACCATGGCAGTTAAAGTGGTGTCAAATTGTATTATTTCTACAATATAAATGCACACTACAGATCCCTGGTGTGAGCCTGTCTCAGGTTTAAGATCCAAGAGGAAGGGCTTTCCCTTTGTCCCATCACCATCACAAGCACATTTGGTGAGAGCACAGGAGAGAAATGTCTCCATTGCTATTTCCAAGTTGTGGAACTCTCTCCCTTGAGAGGTCCAGTTGGCCTCCTCACTGCTGTCTTCTGCAAGCAGTTAAAGACATTTCTATTTAGGGCGGCATTGGAGACATAGGAGAATATCACACCAGCAAATCGGCTGGCCTGAACCCGGGCTGAAAGATTTGAAAAATTTGATAAGATCAGGTGTTATTGCACCCCTCCATTCTCAGTTTGGAGGCATCACATCCTGACCTTAGCCATCCTGAGCTCGATCCATCCTTCTCTTGTCCTTTGCAATGAACAGTTAACTCCTGTTCTTTCTGAAGAACGGATCAGGTTCAGGATGGCTAAGTTCAGGATGTGATGCCTCCAAACTGAGCATGGAGATGTATGATAACTCCCGATCTTAGCAAATTTTTCAAAAATTTCAGTCCACACTCAACAGAGGCTCAGGCCGGCAGATTTGCCAGTACAATAATCTCCATATATGTATGTATGTTGTACAAGATGGAGCATTTAATGGGAGGTGTTGTGTTTCTATTTTATTTTATTTTAAATGTTTTTTTGAAATTGCATTTAACTTGCATTAGCTTGTATTCCAATGGACTGGGTGCAGATTTAAACAGCAGGATAATTGAATGGAGACTTCTATGATGCAGAATCAGAAAATTTTGAATTATTCCCTATGTAAGCAAAAGTCCTGCCCTACATTTAAAGTGAGGCTAATTGTATATTTTCTTGGAAGGTAAAGGTAAATTTATTCCTAAATCAGCCTTTAGGGCATATCAGCCCATGTGTCCCATCTGTTCTTTAGATATGCTTTCAATGTTTGACCTTTCCTTTCTATTCCCCTCCACCTTTTGGCAGCAGTCGTGGGCAATTTGTGCATGTAAATTTCTTTTAAGTTTTGGAATGTTTTGCTTAAATTAGGCATGTGGGCAATCTCTGTATTGGAAATGCACTGAAGAATGTTAGTTAACCAGACATTTGGTTTTCCAGAATTCCCCCGCTGTCTCTAACATGCTAATAATACAGCTTCACTCACCTGTATAAATAGAAATCCTAAAAGTAAGAACAATTTTGCTGGTGAGCATTGCAGGAACAGGTCATTATTTGCAAATATAATGAGGTTGTACCAAATACTACCAAAGATAGCATCAGATACAAGAAGAGTGGTTGACAGAACTTGAAAGCTGTTAACTCTCTGGATAGCAAACATTTTAGATGGTTTTTTCAACCTATCCAGAGTATTCTACTATTCTGTGTTTTAGCACAGATGGCCCTTGCTTTTGTTTTTGTTAATTTGTTGTATGCTTCAAAAGCAATTTTTGAAAATACATGTTTTAAAAATAAGTAAATAACACGCATGATCCCATCAACATACGTAAGCAACTGTTTGCCAAAGCACCTCAATATACTTTAACAATATCTTTCTTCCAACTGTAGCAGGACATTTGTTGTTTGTCTTATGGCAATAATGTAATAGTCCGGATCTGTCCTCCAAATTTCTCAATCTGAGCAGAGAAAGTAGAAGAGATTTTGAAATGCTGAAGAAAGTATTTGGACCCCAGGGGAAGTCACAGAAAAGTGAAGTTGGTTTTGTGCGCTTTTGTAACTTCCGCAGCTCATCTTTTCTCCTGTAAAATTTGAGACCTGTTTCTTTGGCTGCACCTACACTGCAAAAATAATCCAGTTTGACACCATTTTAACTGCCATGGCTCAGCGCTATGGAATTGTGGGATTTGTCGGTTGGTGGGGCTCCTTTCTCCTTTCCCACTTGGTTCAAACCAAAAAGATCCAAACTGAAATTCATGCTTCCTTTGTGCACATTTTCTTACGTTTATTTTTGTGCACGTTTTCCAAATGGATGCATTTTTCAAAGTGCCCTTGCTGTAATGTTGTTTCTTGTACACGTTTCTTAAAACTATGCTTTTTTTTTTTTTTGCAAACCTTTACCTAATATGCATATTTTTTTACATTTTCTCCAACAACTTGCAACATGTGGATTTGAGGATGAAACTGCCTTGGCTTGCTTGTAGCTGCTAGAGACTACAAACTGTTTAACCTTGTAAAATAAGTACCTTGGCAGAAGAAATTTCCCACCTAACCTCAAGTGTAAATCTTCCCATGGACATTACATAATAGATGAAAGTAAAACATTGGACTGTTTTAGCTAACTCTAGTTGGAGGCAAGCAGTCAAGTGCGTCTAAGACATAAATAGCCTTTATGCCTTTCCTTTATAAATAATTGACTTAAAGGTTAGCACTTACAATAAAGTATGCATCTGTCTCCAAGAGAAGTTTGGTGGTTAAACATCAGATGGGGGGGGAGGAGAATGTGTTTGAATACAAACTCTGCTTATTAGTTGGATGGGAGATTGCCAATGAACACCAGGTTGTATTGGCTATATTTTATAGGAAGAGAACTGGTAAAACCATCTCTGAGTATTCCAGGCCTAAGAATACCCTATGAAATTCATTGGGTTGCTATAGGTTGGCAGCTAACTTGAAGGGACATACACATTAGACATAACCTGCCACATATTTTTCTTTCTTTTTAAACCTTACAACCAGATTGTATAACCAGTTAGAATTCTTAATGGAATTCAATGGGACGACTCCATATGGTAAATCAAAAGAATTGTGAGTCATCATCTTGTTGGTCTTGTGATGTCTAAATGAAGAAATCTGGTAGCTTAAATCAATGAACCTAAACCAATATACTTATTTGTCCTGGAAAATAGTTGAGATTAACCATTTTGCATTTTTAAATTGTACATACACGAAAATTATTAATAGAGGTTATTGGAAATTCATATGCACGTGTGTGTGTGTGTGTATTTAAAAAAGGTCAGAATCAGGTAAAGTTACAGTATTTGTGACTGAGTGCGATGAAAAGAAATGGAAAGTAGCAATTGAATCCAATGCTCTCTCTGCATGGGCCAAATAAAACATGAACTCCTGTCTTCTCTGTGGGGAGTCCAATCCTCAATTTTGGTGGGAACCATCTGGACAATGTCCAGCCCATTAAAAACAGAACATGGGGTATACCCTTTCTTATAACATAGCAAAATAACTCAACTTTTGCTCCAGTTCTTCTTGGAAGATCCAGAGCTCTCTGTTACTATACTGGCCAGCTATTTGAAAGTGTGGCTCATGGTGTTGCTGCAGGCGAATTGCACAGCAGTGCCAGGTGGCACAGTGGGGCAAGTTTGCAGACAGCTGCCCCATGTCGCAGCAGAGAACCCCCCGGTAACAAGGCAGCTTCAAGGCCAAAATTCTCCAGACAGCTCCCAGAGTATTCTGGCCTGTACAGACAGAGCCTTAGGATGGCAGGATCTGGCCACTCCTCAAGATTGGAGGTCTAGGAGAGGGTCTGGGAGAGGGATCCGGCTCTTCTGAGAGGACACCAGGTCTAGCTAGGGCTACACCATGAAACTTGGATGCTACAATGCAAACCTTAACAGATTACAGTCACCCCTCCTTTCTCGCAGACTTGAGGTCTGCTGTCTTGGATATTCACGGAGGGGCAACCTCCATTTTCTTCAATGGGGTCTCCCACCATGGTGTGCACCCTGCCCGCGCTCATGGGCGCACACCCCATTCAAGCCTATGGGGCTTATATATAGGCATGTCTCCATTTTTGAGAGGAGGGGAGGTCCGGAACAGATCCCCTGCGAAAATGCAGGGCTGCCTGTCTTCACCTCTCTGCATTTCCCATTAGCTTCTCTGCTACCCAAATTCCATATTCTTCCATTGCGGGCTCATTCACTACTCATTAAGGCTCCCCTTTTCTTTAGTGGTCTGAGTAATTTATTCCCAGATTAAAAACATGTACGTTTTATGCCTCTTCCGTATAAGAAAATAAACAAATAGCCAGTGCAAATCTTGACTGTATTCTATTTAAATAGTCAAGTAGGTCAGGCGAACGAAGTATAAAATAGCTTCACAACCATAGTTTCTGTCAGTTGAGTAGTCAACCCTTAAATTGCTTGTTCCGTCAGCTTTCTATCTATGACAATGCAAATAGAGAGGTTAAATCTTTATCACAAGTATTTTATCATCATAATGGATACAATACTTTCCAGTTAACTACTGTACTGTAGCATAGTTTTTGGGGGATCAGCTGTGTTGTGCAAATGTAAGAGGTTTAAGGTTCAAGCTCTCCCTAACTTCTCTTGGTCCTTTCTCCCTTGACTGCTCTCAGGAGAGAGGGCTAAGTGTTTCTGTTAAACTAAGTATGTGAATAAATTGTCCCCGTCTGATCTTATAGGCCAATGGAGATATACCAGGCCTTATTAACCAGAGCTGGGAAGTGTTCCCTTGGGAGGCAATATATTAATATTAGTAAATTCTATTGTACATTATATGAGCTATGTTGTGGATGTAGGACATGGTTATCTTATTTTCTAGTAAGGTAGCACTTCTGCTGTTTTGAATGAGAGAAGGATTGTTGCCTCTTATAAACCAGAGGATGTATCTCCCTATCTTTTAAGTGTCAAACAAAGGTCCTTAGAGTTGCTTTGTGTGTTGTTTCATAAACCGATGTGATTGTCCTCCCATTATCCCCCAGAAGTGTTTTGTTGTATGTAGTAGTGGTTACTATAACAAATTACTTCTTAGCTCTGTTATTAATGTCTCTGCTGTTGTTGTGTGCCTCCAAGTTGACGGATGTGTGACAACCCTACAGTAGGGTTTACTTGCAAGGTTTACCATGGCTTATGCCGAGAGAATGTGACTTATCCAAGCTGCAAGTGGGTTTCCATGGCTGAATGGGCATTTGAATCTTGGTCTCCAAGACTCATAGGGTCACTTGCAAGCATATATACTCCTAGTCCAGCACTCAGACCACTACACCACACTGTTTCTTGTATAATCTCCTCATATCCAAATCAGTACACGTTGAGTCTCCCTTATTCAAAATGCTAGAAATATTTTGGAGTTTTCCCCTGAATTTTGGAATATTTGCATATACATAATGATATATCTTGGAGATGGGACTCAGATCTAAACACGGAATTCATTTATGTTTTGTTTACACCTTATACATATAGGCTGAAGGTAATTTTATACTTAATATTTTAAATAATTTCAGCGTGAAACAAAGTTTCTGCAAATAAACAATCAGAACGCAAAGATGTCACTATCTCAGTGACCCATGAACACAGCTTTGGATTTTAGAGTATTTCGGATTTTGGAATTCTGGATAAGGAAGACTCGGCCTGTATGTCAGTCTGAGCAACTTAACTGAGTAGCCAAACAGACTTCTGTGCCCTGCTGTTTCTGGAATTTGACCACCATTTGCCATCCTTCAACCCTGTCAAATAATTGCAGATCCTAGTTCGCTTGTGACAGAATGGTGCTTCCTCCATTCCTGATAATCTCTCTCTCTCTCACACACACACACACACACACAACCTTTCCTAGAATCTGGTCAAGGGAAGAGAGAAGCATGGTCCAAGTGTGTGCTTTGTATGTGTATGCACTCACCTTTGCCATCTAAAGGAGATTAACAGACAGATACGGATACGAACTAACTTTACAAACTATGTCACGGCTTTTATGCATTTCATGCATTGTACCATTGATCCCCTCCCGCTAGTAATTCACTCTGGTCTGTTAATGTCAGGAGAGCACAATGGCGTGGAGTTCCCACAAAATGCAGTAAGGAGAGAGTCCATGCATTCGCTTTGAGGCCTGTTTTATGAGGGTTGCTATAGTGACCAGGTTCTAGTTATCCGCTTAAACAGCTTCATGTATGATTAATGTTAATTGCCCATTTTGCATGGTTGGCTTTTCTTCCCCCTGCTGCTGAGTTGGCCTGTTGTTGCCTTTGATCTGGTTAGTAATACACTGTTGTTCAATAGTTAGACAAGTGATCAGTTTGCCAACACAGAGAGGAGACAGAATCAAGTTGCAGAGAGGTCAAAAGATTCTTTCTCTTCCTAAACACTCAAGGTCATGGAGAGTTTAACTACATCTGGCACCTTGGAAATGTACATAATAAGGCCCAAGTGAACAGAGTATTGTTCTGAAATGTCAGTGCAACGGAAGACTTTGAGCGATGGTAAATACATTATTCCTTTTTTGAATTAGTGGGATACTGCCATTGACAGGTTGCAATTGCTAAAGACTATTTCAGACTCTTGTCCTGTTGCATTCTCTGTAATGCATCTAACTTAGAGAGCCTGGCTGATTATGGCCCATTTAACTATATATTAACTGTATCTGCATCTCTATTTACTTGTTTAATTTGTAACAACTAAAATGTGCTCAAAGTGGCTAACATTAATAAAACACAGATGATAAACAAAGTATTGATTAAAGACATGGGCATATTAAAAGTGAAATTAAAATGTTGCCAATCTCCAAACATTAAACGCACTCCGGCAGTATATCAGCTTACATGTCAAAGGTCTGCCTGAATGAAAAGGTCTTTTACTTACTGACAGAAGGACAACAGTAAGGGAAAGGGAGGACTTAGCAGGGAATTCTAGAATCTGGGAAAACATTATTAAAGTTGAGGGTTTTTGGAGCCTGAGTTTGTACTCTAGCTCTTTCCTCCACCTACATATTCTTCCCTTCCATGAGTGCAACTATCTTAATTTCAAGTGGTTTAGTTTAACTTAATGGATTGGGCTATATTAGACATTCAAGAATTTGCTAAATCAAATATTTAGCCCTTGGGGAAAAAAATCTTGCAATCAATAAGTATTTATCGATCAGGTCACCTAACGCAGAGCATAGGGAATTCACCCAGATTAGTAGAAACTACCAACTAGTAGGTGTCAAAAGGGGCCTATCACAAATTCCTTTTTTCCCCAAAAAAACTAACCACAAATATATTGACTCCCTCATTTATCACCACTTACGTGAAACGTATTTTGGAACATGTCATATCTCATTTGCGCCCAAAGATGCAGTATTTTCCCTTCTCATCCAGATAACTGCCAAGACTGCAAAGTTTATAGGGAGGCTGCTAACTTAATGTTGTTGGGTGGTAATCCACTTCAGTTTCAGAAACATGAAGTATTGCCGAAATATATTTCCAGTCGGTTTATTCTCAGCACTCAAGGGGATAGGATACTATTTCAGTTCCACTAATGAAGGCCAGAAAATGAAAAGTAGAGCATCAGGATAAATTATGCCTAAACGGTGGGCTAGACCCCCAGAGGAAATCAAGCTTCTGCGGGACAGTATTCCTCCATTAATCCTCTAAAATGTTACATCTAGCGTTAATTCTGTAAAGCTGAACTGTCAAAAGATGGGTAGATCCTAACCCCTCCTTTTAACAGCATTTCGGCACTATGATCTCATGCTTTTAGAGAGCTATTGCCCTGCCAATACTTGTTTGCACACAATCTAAAAGTAGGCATCATACACAAAGCATGTTATCTTATAGCACTTACTGGCCAGATAGGAGATAGAAGTTGATGCGTTTCATCTTTACTCTTGATGGCTGTTTCCTTTTGTGGACCCTGGGCAAAGAGATCCCATTGGGATGGAATCTAACATAACTTGCTGACATGTCACCAAAAAGAGAGAAAATGCACCATCAAATAAGAGTGTGGTTTGTGTAAGAAGTGTGGTACCTTGCATGTTTTGATGCAAATATGTGGAAGAATGAAAGGACACAAAATCCCCCCCCCCCCAAAGAAAACCCTTTATTTCTTAAAAAGCAGAATGTGTTTTGACCTTATCACTAATTGGCCTTCTCCAGAGAGTATTACAAAATACACAAAAACACATTTACTATGTGTTATTGAGGCAATAAAAAAACACATTAAAAAAACTTATTTCTTAAAAATTGAATAGTTTCTGTCATAATATAAAACTATACATACCAGTTCCCATAAATTTCTGAAGCTGCAGTTTGCACTGTCTGTCAAAGTGGACCTTATGTTAGGAGGATTGCAGATAACATCATATGTCTTCCCATTGGTTCTCTTGGATGAACCCAACTAAAAAAATAATAATTCATAAATATGAACCCACTGGGAGATCTATTTTCTTCCTTCAAACACTCAAGAATGTCCACTTTGATACAGAGTACAGACTGAGACTTCAGAAATTTCTGAGAATTTATATGTATGGCCAGCCTTCCATATCCATGGATTCAAGCATCCATGGCTTGAAAATATTCCAAAAATATATAAATTCCGAATAGCAAACCTTGATTTTGCTATTTTATATAAGGGGCACAATTTTCCTAACCCTATTTTTCTATTTAATGGGACTTGAGAATCCATGGATTTTGATATTCATAATGGATCCTGAAACCAAAGCCCAGCAGATAACAAGGGCCTACTGTATAATACAAACTATTCAATTTTTAAGAAATTAAAATTTTATAGGTATTTTAAGTGCTGTCTCAGTATCACATTCATTGTAAATGTGTTTTTGTGTATTTTATCATAGCGCCTGATGAAGGCCAATTTGTGATAATGCTGAAATGAATTAGGCTTTTTAAGAAATTAAAAATGTGGGACTTTGTGTCCTTTCATTCTTCCACTCTGTAGATGTGCTTTCCAGTTTTTTGTTCTATTGATGCAAATCTGAACATCATTTCTGAAATTTACATCAAGGGTGGGGAACATATGCCCCTTGGCCACTTTGTGGCTCCCAGGACCCCTAGCATCCCTCCCAAACATTTTATTTGTCTCCAAATAAATTGAGAGCCAGTGTGACGTAGTGGTTTGAGTGTAGGACTAGGACTCTGGAGACCAGGAGGTTCAAATCCTGGCTTGGCCATGTAAACCCACTGGATGACCAAGTCACACTCTCTTGGCCTCAGGGGAAGGCACCTCCTCTGAACAAATCTTGGCAAGAAACCCCTATGATAGGTCTGCCTTAGGGTCACCATAAGTCAGAAACATCTTGAAGGCACACAACAGCAGCAAAACATTTTAAAAATGGAAATGCAGCAGTGGTAGCTTGGCACTCCAATGTCCACTTGGGCCCAAACCACTGGCAGCTGTCTACTATGCCTTAAATAGAAATGCAGTACATTGAATAACAGAATACAAACATCAGCTTTTCCCTCAAAAATAGAAAGAAAGAAATAATTTAAACAATAAAATAAAGCGGCATATATCTTTGGCGAAGTTGCCAGGGGGCTAACTGACCCCATTTGCTGTAATACGACAGATTTTACCAAGATTAACAGATATTTGTTTATCTGTTTCTCATCCAGTGAAAACTCGAGAAAGATGCTTTCCAAATTACACTGTTTTGGGAGGTCCAAAATGCCCATTCTGGCTTCCTGCCCAGTCTTCCTACTGCCCTTTTGGAACATTTCCTCCATTGCAATTGCCCAGCCAGCTGTGGCACTCCACAGAAGGATTTCCTTGGAACAGTTGACTCTGCCACTTTCTCCTTTTCTTGTTTTATTGTGGCTGACTCTGCCCAGGAGGAGAATTCACACTTGCACGTTTAAAGTTTCTCTGCCTTTTACCCTGACAAGTAATCTTTTAAAGCTTTTGGTTTCTAAAATGGAAGGGTAAATGGCAAATTATTGGCAAATCATAATGGATTTTCCATAACGCTGTTTCACAATGCCAAACGTGTTCACATGAAATCAAACATTTCGATCATTTCCGTTTCCTGCACATTAGCCCAACAGGACTTTTGTGCGTACACCAAACAGACAGATCAAAAAAAGCTACAAAAATGATTTAAAAGGAAATGAGATAAATCAGTTGCTACAACAGTTAATTGTTAAATTAAGTAATTATTAATTAAAATGGCTCCAAGACCATATATTGCCACCAGAAGGAATTAAAGCCTTTCCTCCTCTTTAAAGCTAGTTTAACATACTTAGCAGTCCAGTGTGATGCACAAAAATCCGTTCTTGCTAACATTTTTTTTTAAAAAAAGAGTATTACAGTATCTCTAGTATGAACAGTGTGGGGTCAAGATATCAAATTCCTAAGTCCAAATTCAATGGACATTTTAAGAGAAGTTCTTTTTTGGTTTAATTTATAGGTAGTCCTCTGCTTTCTGACAACCAGCAAGACAGTATCTAATATTGTCATATTGCCTAATGACGTTTGTTTCAAGGAGGTGTTAGCACTCCTTTCTTGCATACAACCCAATTTGTATGTCTTAAAAATACATTGCTGATTTTTCCAGTTCAAGCTGAAATGGGGCACATCTCTGCTCCATAATAATATATATTATATGTATTCTGAGAGAAGCCCTGAGGATGGACCATTCTTGATATGAGCCATTCCTCCTATAAAGCATATTGTTTCAATACCACAGTAGTCCTTCGAAGCAAATTCCCTGCATGTGGTGCATCATATGATGGTTTTCTTAACCATTCCTCTTATTGCAGAAGTAATATGGGAAGGGGGCATGCATTTCTTCTTCCATCAAATGGTGCCAATGTATGTTATGTCTTTGGTTAGCAGACTTTCTGTCAATTCGAAACTGGTGATAAAATGTCCCATGATATTTTGTTCAGTTTGGAAATATGGTTCAACCATATGTGTCAGCAAAGTGTAACTACATTGGGTTTCCATGGTGTACCATGCTGTCAGGCGGAGTAAAGGACTTCCTTCAGAGGATAGGATGTCTTGGTACTACAGTTTTACCACACTTGTATGCCATATATTTCTGATTTAGTTGGTATACATTGCTGGGCCCACAACTTATTCTCAGTTAAATAATCCATAGTTTGTTGAACTGGGATAATTACTTCTGGACTTGATGAATGGTAGAAGAGGACATGTGCGCTCACACTGCCATCACATCCAACATTGGGATGCACAGCTGTCCCATTGTTATTCATCCTAATACATTCCTTCATGAAAATATTATTTTATATTGCTGAGCATAAATAATCTAGTAATTAAACTAAAAAAAAAAACCCTTAATAATTGCTAGCAGCCAATCACCATTCAATTAAAGAGTAATTACATGGTTATTTGTGCCCTGCAAAATAAGGCATTACCAAAATCAGTAACACAATCAATATTTTCACTGCAGCAGGATGCTGTAGTGATGGACCTTTCAACCTATGCTGATTAAATTGTTATCAGACTGTTTCCTAGTTAAATCACCACATGTTTATGTGCCTTGATTAATATGTAAATTTACATCTGATTCTAGTAAATCTGAAAATACAGCCATAGAATCCATCAGCAAGACTACTTCCTTCAGCTATCACCATGTGAATGGGGTTCTAAAAGTTAAAAGTGGTGAAAACTCAAGCTTTATAGTATCATAGGATAGTTCACTCCATCTTACTGAATAGTGGGCTTCCAGCATTCACATACATGTCCCTTGGTTGTTTATTACATATCAAATCATAGTTTGAGCAACCATAGTTTGAAACCTACATCTTTGTTTGAGGTTCCAGAGAATCATGCAAGCCATGGCTTAGGTCTCCTTGACCATTTTCAGGTTTTGTCTGCTTTGTGATTAAGAGTTGCCTATCTATTTTCATCCTCTTTCTTCCTGGTTCTCCCTTTTCTGTGGTCCATTCAGAGATGGTGCTATAGTAACCATTATTTGCAAGTTTAGTAATTACAATTGGTGTAAATGAGGATTTGCTGTATATCATCCTGGTTCCAAATATGGCTGGTTGCTGGCTGATTGGAAACCATGTGTAATGGATGTGCTGTTCTCCCACCAGGCAGATGAGTTTAAAAATTCTTGTCAGTATCATGCCCCAATATTAACCACCATCCAGCGGCATAAGAAGGACTTCTTTGTGTTCAAAAGGCCCTGTGGATAGCTCATGCTTTAGAAATTCAAGAATACTGAGATGATTTGAAACAGATCTGGGCAGAAAACCTTTCTATAAACATCATTACTGTATTGTTTTCATTATCTTTTAGGGTAGAAGATGAGTCACCGCTGGTCAGTTGTTTCATCTGTTTGATTCTGCCCTATACAACCTGGGTATTCATTTAAGTATTGAATTTATATCCCACCTTTCTCCCAAATGTGTTATTCAGGGCTTCTTTCTACCACTTGCTACTAAAGGACAGTGGAAGCAGGGAAGTAGAGTTAAGGAGCAGTGCAGAAGTGCGTGACAGCAGAAATGGCTCCAGTCACACCATTTGTCCCAATCTGGGCAACCAATCAAAGGCCAATTGCTATACAGCTGATAGCCAGCAGCTAATGAGGAAGCCCAGTCACAGAGTAGCTTACAGTTCAGCACTTACCTTACCTTAGGAAATACAAGATTTTAAAGTCCTAAACATTGTTCAGCAATGTCCAAGTCAGGTGAAGAGCATCCAGAGTCAGCAAACAAAGTCCAGGTCAGGTACACATCATCCAGAGTCAAGAAACACAGGCCAGATCAAGCACAGAGTTCAGGAACACAATGAGGAGCCAGGTAGGTCAGATAATCCCTGGCAACTCCTGGAGGGCAGGCTGGGAATTTATTGATCAGCCGCTCAACGCAGCTGCTGTTGCTTCCTATACATTCTCTGAGACCTCCTCAAGCCCTCCCTTTGTTGTCTCTGCTCAGCAAAGGTAGGTATGGGAAAGTTGTCTTCTGAATCTGAATGAGCAGGACTCTCAGCCAGACTTGGTACTGCACTCTGGTCGCCTTTGAGACATGTTCAGGTCCAGCAGCAGGTTCCAGCACTGCTTCACTCACTTGAGTTTATCACACAGGTCCTGGAACAGGCTTGTTGCATTCTGAAAGGGAGCGATAATGGGGATGGGAGGTGGCATAGGTCTTACCACACAGCAGAACGCCACCGCCTGTGCCACCAGAAGTTCCCATCATGTTCTACATCAGTCCCAGAAGTTTTCCTGAAAATCGGACCCTCTGGGATGCATCCGGAATGGAATAGGAACTTCTGGTGGTGGTGGCAGCAGCAGCAGCATTATGGTGTGTTGTAAGATCCATTCTATGCCGCCTCTTGTACCCATCATGCTCCCTTTCAGAATGCAACAGGCCCATTCCAGGTCCTGTATGATAAAGTCTTCTGAGTCAGAGTCCATGTCCGTGTTCTGGAAGCAGGACATGACACTATTGCGGGAAGATGTGATAACGATGTCTCTGAAACCAGTATGTTTCCATTTTTATTAACTGATCTGATTGGGGTGAGAATAGGGCTTAGGCCCTTAGACTAAAAAAGAGTTTTACAGGAATGGGCTAGTAGAGCCTTCCAGCTCTTTGGTGTACAGTGGTACAACTGACAACTGACCTTTTGGTGTCCAAGTCCAAAATTTCACATTTAAACAGAGCTGTTGTGCTGTTGTGAGGCATTTGGCACAAGAGCAGGCCTCCAGAGACCAGCTTCTATCGTTCCATGAAATCTCTTTATCTGTACAGCACACATTTTTACATTATGTCATACTCTATTGTGTAGTAGAGGACTCCCAAGAGAAAAAGTATGTGTATGTGTGGGAGAATTGCAGAATTTGACAATTTAATCTAGAGAAGAAGGAAAAGGTGTGCAGGTATAAAATAGTAAACTCGAGAATTATTTCATGGGTGTATGTGTGTGTGACCACTAGACAAATGTACAATAAAACAAATAATATGCGCACATTTTGTCAAAGCATGAATGCAGTAATGGCACCTCTGTGCAATGATACTAGAAGTTTCTGTCATTTGAACATTGAGTTTGTCTCCGTTTGATAAAGAGCTTTGCTACTCCAAAGTTGATGAAGTGAAGTTTAAGTTCTGCTTCTTTGTGAGAAAGGGAAAAATCATTTTGTGGAGAGGGAATCATTCTTGCTATGAACCTCCCATTTGTTGGTGCTGCTTCGTTGTATAACAAAATGTTTGTCGTGAGCATTTTTATTATTCTGGTTAAAAGAGCTTTCTATTGGGGAAGAAAGAAGGCCAACAATGTTCAGCTGATGTTCTGTTTAGTTAATATTAGATGTGCCTAATGCTTTTTTACTTTTGTGCTTCACTCATTGTTTTACTTCATGACTTTTGTAGTTCTACAGTATTTTTTTATTTTATTTTGGAATATTTGTATATACATAATGAGGTATCTTGGAGATGGGACCTAAGACAAATCATGAAATTCATTTGTTTCATATACACTGTTCTGCAGCAGTAAACCGAATTACCGTTGCCAAATTCAATTCAAATTTGGGATACATAGACAGAAGGTAATTTTAAACCCACAAATTTTTTAATAGTTGCGTACATGAAACTAAGTTTGTGTTCACTGAAAACAAATGTTGCACTATCTCAACCACTATGTGGACAATTATGGATTTTTGAGTATTTTGGATTTTGGAATTCTGGAGCAGTGTAATAACATTGGCAAAACTCTGCATACTTACAAAATTATATTACGTGGAGACAACAAATCCAGAGTTATTCAACCATTTCATAGTTCAGTTATTTACAACCAATTAGCTAATTAACTAATTAAGAGGATTTGTTTGTAAATAAGGATTGAAGAAAACTACGAAATGGTTGAATAACTCCAGATTTTGCATTTCTGTGTATTCTCTGAACTTCATAGACTTCCTTCTATACATCCCATGTCAACTGCATATATGAAGGAATTTCTGACGAATTTTGAACAACAATTGGTTATATTGTATTGCCACATGGTATTAACAAATAGTAGACTTTTGTAATGTATATCCAAGCTTCTAATATAATTTTGTAACTATACAAAGAGTTTAGTCAGTACTCTGTTATATGGTTGATGATGCTACAACCCATATGGTTCCATAGGATGTTGCCTTGACAGTTAAAGTGGAATAATAGTGCTATAACTATGTAGTGTGAAAGGGCCCTTGACTCTCTGGATAATCAGATGATTTCTGAGAAGCGAAAGAGTTAAGCTTCTACAAGCAACTTTGAATCCAGCCAAGGCGTACACTGTTCAGGCCTTAAAAATCAATGCAAAGTGCATTACTATGCAAATCCCTTTGACAAAAGAGCACTTAAAGTTTATTTTCACTTTTGTTTCAACAGTTCACGACCAGGGAGACCTCCCAAGCGCTCTCTGGGGGTTGCAATACAAGAGAACACACGCCTCCTGCCCCACGGAGTGCCAGGCCTCTTATCACCAGGACTTATCTCCCCAACAGGTAATAAAATCTGTCGGATGATCAGCTCCGGCTCTTCCTTCTGCGCAGCAGTTGAAATAAACTAATATTGATCTAACTGCCTTGTCCTTCAGGGCTTTTCATGCTTTACCAGAGGTTACGTTATTGGATTTTTTAGCATTCATGAAAAAAACCCATGTGGTGTTGCTGTGCTGACTAAAACCTAATGGATTTGTGATTTAGTTCTTCATTAATCGTAATTTCCTTAAAGGGAAAGTGCCATTAGATACTTGGTTAGATGATATGGGGGAAGCATTTATCTCAAAGGGCTTCTAGACTGCATAGGTACTTTCTCTTAAGTGTTGTGAACAAGGAGAAATGATCTCCCCACCCACCCTCCCCACCCTCCCATCGCTCTTGCATTATCAAAATACAGAGGCTATCTACGGAAGTCAAAGATGAGGAGGTTTAGAGTTTAGATCTAGTTTAGCTTGACAGCAGTGCAAGACGTCAGGGAAGTTTGCACCATCAGTATGAGCTCACTGGAGAAAAGATGGGACATGAGTGTCACTGGAGGAAAGATGAACATGAGTGTTCATAACAATGTGGTCCTGATTCTGGGTTCAACATCCATAATCTCTTACCATTGGTCATATTGAATGGGGCTAGTGGAAGTTTTATTTACTTCTTTCATTTATGTGCAATTTTTCTCCCTGAGTGGGAGCTCACAATGGTGGCTCACAAAAAGTATCAGTCCATACACAACAATAACATTTTAAACCTCTTCAAACAATTCTGTTAAAACTCTCTGGCTCTTCCCATCTAGATGCCAGAGTTAGAAATACTACCCAACCTGTCCTTTGCCCTCTAAGCTAACCTATTATTTCAGATGTGGTGGGGGGACACAAGGTTGGGATAAGATTAAACTATTGCTCAAATCAGCTTTTGCATGTGGATTCGAAGCTATGGTACCTCACCAAACCGCAGATCCTAGGTTTCTATTAGGATGTACGTTAATCAAAGTGTAGAGCCAATGTGGCATAGTGGGTAGAGGGTTCGTCTATGATTCTGGGGCCAGGGTTCAATTCCTGGCTTTGCCATGTAAACCCACCGGGTGGCTTTGGGCAAGCTGCATGCTCTCAGCCTCAGAGGAAGGCAATGCCAAACCTCTTCTGAACAAAATCTTGTTCAGAAAACCCCATGATAGATTCATCTTAGGGTTGCCATAAGTTGGCAACAACTTGAAGGCACACAACAATGAACAATAATAATCATATATTGAGGAATGGCTCTAGATGACAAGCACTCTTTCATTCCCTCCGCAAGCGAACTGCAACTCAGCTGACAGTGGGTCTGTGCTTCTTCATCTCCTCCATGCTTCAGTCAGGAAAGAGCCTCCATCTTGACATCTCCCTCTAGTTCCTCAGGCCTAATTGCCAAACTACAAGATCACAAACGTGCCTGTTAAAATGAGAAGCAAACTGTGCTTTCATGGAATGACTGCTTTGCTATCTGCGTAGAGATTATGAGCAGTTATAAAGTGTTCTCAGTGACAATTCTGCAGTGGATTACTGTGATGTATATGGGTAATAAATTAATATGATTAAGTTAATGAGCAGCGCAAGTGTTGCCAAATCCCACCAAGTCCACCTTTTTTGATTTCCTCCTCCTGTTTTTGCTGCCCTGGCTTTCCCCTGTGGTGAGAGGATCGTTGTTACCAACGCACTGTCAGTGTGATAAATGGCAGATCCCAGAGTACCCTGGAGTTCCATCTGGTGTGCCCTCAAACAAAACCCAAATGTGAAGAGCATTTGTGTGTGAAAGTACACACACACACACATTACATGTTTGTGAGTAGTGCCTTGCATAGGATGCAGAATGACACATATGTTGGTTTTTGGTTTGTTTAAATCATCCTCCAGTGAGGAAAAAAGTATAAGAATACTAGTTGCATTTGCAAACAATTATATATATATAGCTGGATTGGAAAGGTCAAAATTTGTTTTTTGGGACTGCAGGTTGAAGGTGCACACACTCTACTTTAAGGTAGTTTTATCAGTTTGCCAGGTTATGGTACATGAAAATATTTCCCCTGTCCTAAGCTTTTAAACTCTTATCTCTTGCTGTCTTAGGAGTTTAGTGCACAGCTTTATAACATGACTTACCACTCCCGAGTTGAAGCCTAATTTGGGCTGCATCCTGGTCCTCTTGCATGGTTTTAGCTCCTGACTTTGAAAAATGGCTGCCGAAGTGCATTAAAGGACACAGGCTACAGTCAGGCTGTACTTGGATGGCAGATTGGGTTAAACCCACCCTGGGCAAATCACACTCTCTCAGAGTCAGAGGATGGCAATAGCAAACCCCTTCTGAACAAAACATACCAAGAAAACTCCATGATAGGTTTTCCTTAGGGTCACTTGAAGGCACACAACATCATCAACAACAATCCATCACCTATGTTAGTCTAGTCAGGTATTGTATATGGAAAGAGCCATGTCTTTTTCCTCAGGCAGCAAAATGTCTTTGACAGCCACTTCTGGCTGGGATGGGATAATGTTGGAGCTGGGACCAGAAAACATTGGTTAGTGGAAAGCATGGCCATTATAGAAGCATTTCATATTATGGAGGGACATAAGGAAATTATGGGTTACTCAATTTTTAATGCATCATGATTTCAAGGCGGTTGTAATCCTGTTGTTCTGCTGTATGTTACTGCACTGGAGTTTGGGTTCTTCTTAAAGGATTGCCTTGGTCTCTCCACTGGAACATAAAAGAGAGTCATGTATTATAATAAAAATCTTAAGTGGTAACGGCAGCTCTTAGAATTGCTTGACTGATAGTGATGCCCCCTTTCGTCTGTACAACCAAGAGAAATAATGCCGGCAGTTATTTGCTTTTGACACAAGAAAAGCAAGCCATCATGCTCTTTAAGATGTACAGAATCCCAAATTAGATAAATATTTGCTTTACGGTGCAGCATTTAATGTTATGTTGCTATAATTTGCTGCCGTTTTGACAGGCCGCAAATGAGAAGTCGGTCTAGCGCTTCATAAAGATGCAATAAATTAGATTAGAACTACTTCCTCAGAAAATAATTATTCTATGAATTTATGAATTCTGAAGGGACTTGTAGTTTGTATAACAGGCGTTTATTTCTTCAGTCAGACTTAAGTAACAAGAAGGTGATTGGGTGGAGGGTAGGGAGACATAGTTTGTATCACCCATAGTGTTTTGTATTTCATAAATGGACTCTGAAATTTTCTTCAAGGGACAGGATTTTAGGAAAGAAAAGAACTCTGATCTGTTCAGTTTTTAAGTTTTAAACTAAGTTTAATTTTCTTTTCCAAAAAAGAAAAGAAAAAAGAATTCATAAAAACATACTATCAATGGAACGAAAACAAGACTAACAATTATGTTAAATAATTATGATGAACAGCGGTTTACATTGTTGTTGTTATTGTTTTAGTAATGGCACATAGTAAAATAAAACCCTGCAGTTTATAATTTGACCCAGCTCAAAGTAGAAATAATAAAAAGAGAACAGCTTTCACACATCCATAACATTGTGTGTGTGTGTGTGTGTGTGTGTGTGTGTGTACTCAGCTAATCATCTTAAATAATCGGTGCCACAAAGCATAGAGTGTCAGGTTTTGTCAGTATTCAGCGGCAATGCCTTTTCACTCAGTGGGCACTGCCAGCCAAAAGATCTTACTACTTTTTACCACAAGCTACATCTGAAATGACCAAAGGATCTGGAGCAAGACCAGACCTCACATTCTGACTGAACAAAGGTTATGGGTTGCCTTTATGAAGCATGTGGGGATATTTTATAGCTGACGGCAGCTGTCATTACCATATATATTCATGTATAAATCAAGGGCAAGTTTAGGGGCCAATATTATGGATTTTGGTGTGACCCATAGGACAAAGCAAAGGAAAACGATGCCAACAAACTTACAACATTTTAGCAGCCATCACTGTTTGTGTTCACGTTAAAGGCTGGAAAGATCAGAAAGGAACTGTCACTGTGCAGTGTGTTGTGGAGTGACCATGTGTGGTCAGGATAAGAGAATGTGCACATGTCAAAAAGGATGTAAAGGCAAAGCAAAACAAATGGTGACTGCAGAGCTGTTTGAACAGGCTAAAAAGCTCATGTGCCCCTTGGCCTTACGTTGTCCCATTTGGATGACACAGGCCAAAATCCTGGGGCTGAGATCAGGCCAGATTCTGGTAGCCCAGATGCAGATGTGGTGGATCCAGCCTGATCCCAGGGCAAAAAGGCCTTGGTGTGGGTCAAGTTGACTTGCCATTTTGCCACAGAGTTTCCAAGAAACTCTGCCACAAATGGCAGGTCAACTTGACCCACACTAAGGCCTTTTTACCTTAGGATTGGGTTCCAAGAAACTCTGTGGCAAAATCTGGCTAATCAGATGGCCCTGCGTGCCCCTTACCACTATCTGTCATTGTTGCTAAATGACCCCCATTGCAACATTCAATGCAGAAACAGGGAGTCTGACCACATGATGAAGGTAAAGGACTTGAGGTGGTACTAGGTGCATGGTATGGGTGGACATGTAAACACCCGTCCATCCCTGTGCTAGCCTGGGATTTTTTAGAATCAATATGGAGAAAAAGTCTTCTGTTAAATACTTTTTTTGTGAGCATTTATGAGAAAAAGTTTAGTCTTCATTTTCATCATCTTCATTGGCCTTTACTTGCCATCAGTGCTATAGCCAAAGAGGGTACTGGTTCGCCACACTTCAGTCTCTGTCACAGAAATACACATCCTGAATATTCAGGACTACAGTGGGCCTTTGTTATCCACTGGGGTTTGGTTCCAGGACCCTCCATGGATAACAAAATCTGTGTATGCTCAAGTCCCATTAAATATAATGGCACAACAAAATGCTGTTCCATATATAAAATAGAAAATCAAGGTTTGCTATTTGGAATTTATACTTCTTGGGAATATTTTCAAGCCGTGTATGCTCAAATTAAAAAAAAGTCGTAGATAAGGAGGACCAACTGTATATGCCACTTCCCAACCCCTCTTGGGTCTCTTTGGAATGGGATGGCAGTGTGTGTTATGGAACACATGGTCTTGCCTTTCTCCTAGCACCAGCATACAAGGGCACCAGCATATTACATTATAAATTTTAATGTTTTATTGCTCAAATTCATGGGAACAACAGAAACAGGTTGGGGAGATTGATTTTATCTCAGCAAGAAATAGTCCTTGTTGACTTGAAGAATATGATATTTGTTAAGGGGTGGTGGTTAAAGACTAAAATGTAGGTTGTAATATATGCTTTCCAATGTCAGTGACAGAAAGAGTGCTATTATTTTTTAAAAAACCTATAATACATAAAGGTGTGTGTGTGTGTTTCTATAAAATAAGCTGACTTAAAATAATGGAAATACTGATCTGAGAAATGGACTTGAAAAGAGAGAGCAGCCTCCCCCAAAATAAAATTGTGATAACCTTTCTGGAGTTCTTTAACATGTTGAAAGAGTATTTCTACACAGACATATTAAATTAGACAAGGTCACCTTTTCATTTTATGAACAGATTAGCCAGATCATGGACTTTGATTCTACAAAACAGGGCTGAACCATACAGGAACATACCAAGTTGAAAGTAGTTTGAAACTATGTTAAGTCACTTGGAGGTGGCTTTAACTCTGTTTTGGGGGGAAAATGTTTTTTGATTAGTTATAAGGTAATTTGGTTAGATGTGGGCTTCAGATAATAATATAATTTTGAGTTGAGCCAGCATGGTTTGAGTTTTGGACTAGGACACTGAGAGACCAGTTTTCCAATCCCTGCTCAGCAATGGAAAACCATTGGTGATTTTAGACAAGTCGCACTCTCTCAGCCCCAGAGGAAGTCAAGGGCAAACCCCTCTGAACAAATTTTGCCAAGAAAATCCTGTGATAGGTTCATCTTAGGGACTCCATAAATCAGAAACGACTTGAAGGCACTCAAAAACAACAGCAACACTTTTGAGCAAGTATATGAAAAATACGTGGAGTCGAAGGCTTTCATGGCCGGCATCCATAGCTTTTTGTGGAGCTTTCGGGCTGTGTGGCCATGTTCTAGAAGAGTTCCTTTCTGATGTTTCGCCAGCATCTGTGGTTGGCATCTTCAGAGAATGATAGCCTGGAAAAGGATTGGAGATATATAGCCTGTGTGACCCTGGGAAGGAAGGAGTAATTTGCAAATTATTGTACTGTTGCTTATGGCAGTCCTCAGGGTGGGAGGATATGCAAACAAGGATTAATGTCTGCTAATTGGTGCTCATTGTCTGCTGGGAAGTCGCACCCCCTGCACCAGGTGACACCAAGTACTCCACTGATGAACCACACTATCTTTCATAATCTCATGAAATAATTTTTGGTGTGCTTAGCATTGTGAGGGCAAGGGCTAGATGAGATGGTTGTTAGCGCCCCCTTCCAGCCCAGTATTTCTAGACTGTGTCTGTCTGCAGAAGGCTTCAGAGAGCAAAGGCAACAAATGACTTCTACACAGAGAGTACATATCATAGTAAAGAGGATGTAGCTGATATTCTGATGAGAGCTGTGTTATTAACATCTCAGCAGTTCAGCACACATATGAAACAAAGGTCTCTCTTGCAATGTGTCACACACTCTCTGTGCTCGGCCAAATGCAATTGACTTGGCCTCAGCAATTATGGAGCAGGTGACTAGATTATGCTGAAATCAGGCAGAAAATGTCCTTTTCTGGCTGCTCAAGTGAATCAGTCAAATGATCAAGTGGCAAAACCAATCTGAGGCGGTGGGCCATCAGAGCTGCCGAGTCCAATAAGTCAAGCCTTCGGTTAGTGTGAAATTGTTTCTCTTTAATTGTACATAAGAATATTCCCTTTCATTTATTATGCTTATTTCAGCTAATCTGGTCAGCAAATGTGAATCAGTCAGCACCCTGGACTTGCCTTAGATGTACACCCTTCCTCGGGCAGCTGTGCTGTAATTTCAAAGGGCCTGTCGCTGCCAATTTATTAAACGTCCAGCCCAGTGAATGACCTACATACCAAGAAGAGTCTTAATGGAGAATTAGGTTTCTTCTTTTTTTTGCAAAGGATTGGGAAAAGGGGAAAGGATGAGCAGATATTAATATGGGAATATCTCAGAGAGAATAAGCTATGGAGGAGAGTGCTGTGAACAGGCTGATAAAATGACGAATGATCTTATTTAAAAACAAGCCTGAACACTCACTAGAAGAGAAGTTGTCTAAACTGAAGTTGTACTATGGACATGTCTTGAGATAATGTGACTATTTGGAAAATACAGTAATGCTTGGTAAAGTGGAAAACAGTTGGAAAAGAGGGAGACCACACTACAGGTGGATTGATTCAATCAAGGAAGCCATGGCTTCCAGCATGGCAGTTTATGAATGGGATTCTTGGTGTTCTCTCATTTGTAGAGTGATCAAAATAAGAACATGATGGAAGCAATACACAGAACAGCTATATGAAAAAGATGAAAGGATAAATGACAGATGGACAGATGGATCATACAAAGATGAACCCCCAATTTTGGAAAGTAATGGAGGGGTACTTGCTGTCTCACCTCTCCGTTTGACAACTGGGGTGGGGGAGAGGAATTCAGAACTGTTGTTGGCATAGAAAAATATGAGACATCCTTTGTTGCACTAGGTGAGCACTTTCAGGACTGAAGCTTGTAGCTTGTCTTGAATGAGAAGTCTGAGTCCTTCCTGCCCAATTTATTGAGTGAGATTATCACACTAGGGTCAATTCCAGAACCACCCCACAATCATCCCATTACCATCCCACAATCATCCCATTGCCAAGAATGGGATATTCATTGCCAATAATTTGGATGATTGTGGGATTGTTCTGGAATTGACCCTAGTGTGATAATCTCACATTGAGATTATGGTCTCCTCCCAACAGTTTCTTTTAAAGCCTCCTTTGGCCTTCATCAGGAATGTGGAACAAGAAGCCCTCTAGATGATGTGTGACTGCAACGTTCATCATCTTTCACCATTTGCAGTGCTAGTTAGAGCTGATGGGAATTTCAGTTCAGGGACATTTATAGGGCCGCTCACTCTTCTCCCATGCCCCCATACTTTCAAGAAGCTGGTTCAGCCCTTCTCAGCTGGTTTCAGATTGGTTTGTCTTCACATCATGTTCATTTTCACACAGTATCAAAGGCAAAAGTATCTGCTGAAATGATCAGGCATGCACATTTGATGCAGAAGCAGAATATATCCTTTTTGATAATCTCTTTAAAGGAGTGCATGTGCTAGGAATTGGGAAGGAGGGCAGGCAGGTTTTGAACAGCTACTCAGCAGAACCCAGTGGAAGAGAGGTTTGTTCCTCATTAAACAACTTGTTGGTGTAGCCTGGAAGGTTGTTAGCTAAACACTCATGAATCCCAAGGCTCTGACCAGCAATGTTTAACTGCTAGCAAAGTGGGCCAGCCACTGCTCTCAAAAGAAGCCGGTGCACCTGAATCAGTAATCACAGCTTTCCAGTCTATTATTAAATTAACTGCACAGGGATTGCTTCCCCCCGTCTCTTTCCTCCTGTGAGTTGATGCATAAATGACATGATTTACCCTCCAATAACTCTAACGTCAGCTCAGGCTGTGGCACAGTATTCACGTACCCTTCAATCCCATGACAGATTATTTTTGATTGCCGCCAGAGTTTACAACAGCTTGAAACCATTCAGATTTAAAGGCATCATTGAATTTTTACAGTATACCTGTCTTGTGCAACAGGCACATATTGGTTAGCTCGGAGTTATTATTTTTCCAAAGCAGTGTGGGCTGAATTTAGGAAGGGTCAGTTAGGAGAAGGGGTTCAGGATCCATTAATTTAAACCATTCACCATGCAAAAAAAAAGAATGCCACGTTTTGCAACTGGAATACAATAAAGTCTTCTTGAGGTGCTCAGGGCCAGGTAGCAACACACCGGTTGAGGATGCAAAAATCTGTTTTGAGATCATCTCTTTTTAGATTTTTTAAAACTTCATTTATATTCCTTATGTCCTGAATATGAAAAATACTACACCAGTTCCTGCTGGAGAGAAGGAGAAGGAGAGCAGTTCCTGGGTGGCCATTGTTAAGTGGGTGAGAGTTGAATTTTTGAAAACTCTTGGGAGAGTGTGTGAGCTTCTGTGAGTCACACCTGTGAGTCACTAGGGGGTGGAGCTAGCAGTCTCAGAGCCTTTCTGGACCTTTCTAGAAAGTTCCAGCAGGGCTGGAGCTTCTGTGAGTCGCTAGGGGGTGGAGCTAGCGGTCCAGCTCTAGATAACCCCTCCCAGAGCCATGTGCCATTTTTATCACTAGCAGTGATTGGGAAAAAGCCAGCTCCAGAAATTCCTGGGATAGGGTCGCCATAAGTTGGAAGTTACTTGAAGGCATGCAACAACAAACAAGAAGTTTATCTTCCTCTGTCTATGTTCTGTAATTATGGAGGAGAGCTATGCCAAGTAGTATTTCTGAGCATCATTTGACTGAGGGGTTCTAGCATGAACCTTAGGCAAAGAAAGGCTCTATAGCCAGCTCTGAATGGACAAATGTTCCATCCCTTTCGAGAGTTCCAAATCTGAAATGGCCACCTCTTCATGTTCTGTCTATATGTATATTTAACACTAACATTTAACACCAAATATAAAAAAATAGCGTATTCCCATTCCATACTATGCAAATGCTTTTAACAGTGTTTTTCTTTCCAGATATAAGAACTTTGTTTTTCCCCGATGAAAACCACAAAAAGTTTGCAGAGCTCAAGACTCTTCAAATACAAGGTGTTTACTCCTATTTATATCTTCTGTGACTTAAATAGTTTTCTCTGCAACATTGATTTTGCTTTGTTTGAGATGTTTCTCTTATTGCTGCACAGAATGGCTGTCTTTTACACTTGTTTTATTTTAGCTTAGTCATCTCCGAAATTAAAGCTGGGGTGGCTGAAATTCACTTGGAGATGAATAAAAGAAAATATTTATTTAGACAGTGCATATAGAAAGGCATCGGTACACTTGAAAAATATTGACTGTTCAGGGTAAGATCTTAGGACAAAAAAAATCTTACCATTTGGACTGTGTGCCAACCTCCTGCTTATAAAAGGGATTTTTTTCATTCATGGCAATGGTGGGGCCTGTGTATGTGCCCCCAAGCAATGAATTGAATGGAAACTCCACTTGGTGTTGTAGGGCCATCTGTGCAGTGGAGCAGCCAAAGATGCCATTTCTGGTTGGTTCATGACTGAGACTCAAGCCACTTTTTCGGGTGTCTGTGTGTGTGTGAAAAAGTTTGCAGCCTTTGGAATCACGTACCTTTGGGTAGGTTGTGACAATACACATGGCATTATTATGTCTAAGCTCAACAAGTGAGGTTTTCTTCTGAGATTTAGACTACAAAGCAACCAAAAACAACTCTATTCTTTAGATTCCAGATGTAGCCTCATAGCATCTGGGTGAAGTCATCTTTGCACCTGTAACCTAAAATGTTCCTCATGTTACGGCATAAATGTTTTAAATATGACCACAGCCTCTTTCTTAAGAACTTCAAAGCAAGCAAAGCACGCTCAGATTGGAAACATGGCTTGTTTATAATTGTTCAGCATTGTGTATATAGCCAGGTGATGTTCACCTTCGGTAAAATGTTTTGGGTAGCCATAGGTAAGAAAAGTTCTTCAAGAACTTTAGAGGAATCTGAATGTGTGTTCAGTGTTATTCATAAAACAATCATGAGGGGAACAAATAAAGATATATGCTTTCCCTGATTTTTACTATTTTTGGCATCTCATAATTTCCTTCTCCATGGGTGAGAAAAGAGCATTTTGATAAAGGGGAGGAGTTGTTAATTAAAACCATGCAATTAAAGTGTAAATTGAGAGAAAATACTATTAGTTTGGGCCATTTGTTTATTTTTAGAAAACTATTTTCAGCCTATTATTTTTGAAATTACTTTTGTATTGTAAAAGCTGTAAAGCTGTGTTGGGTGTCAGCACATTATTCTGTACATATTTTGATTATCTTTTGGGGGGTGGTGGATGTCACTGCATGAATAAAATGGAAGCAAAAATTAATTGAAATAATACAGTTTAAAAAAATTGTTTGTATTTTAATAAATTTTTATCATAAGTGTCTTTCAGCCTACAGTTAAAGAATGTGTGGGTAGCTGGGTAGATATTAGGTTTTCTCTGAGAAAACAGCATTACTAGTGAAGAGAAAGGAATGTATAATTTTATGAAACAGGTTCTGATGGTTTATGCTTGCTTCATGATCATTGATGGTTGTACTAACAGAGATAAAGTGGGTAAAGAAATAAACTTAGATAGGATCTCGCTTTGTCCTCAGCTAACTTGAATTGCTGCAAACTGAGGTCAAAGTGCAAAAATAGTTTGTACTCATTAACTTAGCAAGGGAGAAAGGAGAGGGGAGGGCAGAACCCTGTCCTTCCCAGTAGGCTCTGGCAAAAGCAAACTGCTGCTGTGGCCTCGCTTAGCTTTTCTGTTCTTCATCATTAATAACTTTTGCCATCTTGACCACACTCTGACATTGCAAGGCCACAGATCTCCCAATCTTCATTTGTCAAACGTTGAAGGGTATGCTTGACATACATATTGTGTTTGCAGACCATTGCAAATTCACAGATTACCTGAGTGTTTGTATTTTCCAAAAAGCCAAAATGTAATCTCAGGTATAGTACTCAGAATTGCACTAATGAAAACTGTGTGCATATACATATATATGTATATATATTTCTCTCTCTCTCTCTCTCTCACACACACACACACAAAACAACTTCCTAAATATTATCACAAACTGTTTACCCTCCCACCAACAGGAAAAGGAGAAGGATAAAACAATTTATGCTTGCTAATACAATTTCCCATTAAAGCTGCTGCCAGGTAAATTAAAAAAAAAACCCTCTCGAAATAGTAAGTAAGTGGGAAATTAATTCAACAGTTTAATCTAGAGCTAATAACAGTTGCAAGCTCTGAAAGAGATTGCTACAGCAGGGAGTTAATTAACAGCTTATTCCCTATTTGATAAAAGTAATCCACTCTAATTCCAGTGTAATTTACCTCGATGTAATATAAAACCACAAGCTGCTTCTGGTGTCGGCACTAATTAGCCTTGTCCTATGGCCATATTGATGATGGAAGTCAGCAATATCATCATGATCACCATCATCACCATCATCATGGCAGCAATATACCTCAGTTTGAAGGTGGACTCTGAGATCTTCTAATCTAAATGCATCACCTCCACTGTCCATGTATGTGTATGGTGTGGTCTTTTGTCCCTCTCTTTTCTTTCTCTGTTTGAGAGTTGGACACCAAGCATAATGACTTATAAGTGAGAGCAAAGTAAGGCTATGATAGGCATGCACTAATTGTATATCCTCTGAAATTTTCCCCGATGGAAACGGGGATATGTGTCCAAGTAACAACAGAGGGAGGTCAAGATGGCAAAAGTTATGAATGAGGAAGAACACATAAGCCAGGGGAGGCTACCGCAGTTTGCTTTTGCATGAGCCTACTGGGAAGGGCCAGATAATTCCCCCTCTGCCCCGAATGAGCAAACTGAGCACAAATTACTTTTGCACTTTGAACCCAGTTTGCAGATCAAGGAGGCTGAGGATAAACTGACATTTCTCAGCTAACCTGTTAAGCAGGCAGAAAAAAAGGAGCGGAGAAGGGAGGTATGAAAAAGAGGGGGAAAAACATTGCACTCACTTTTGGCTTTGACTCTACGCACCACTTGCATGAAGTCCAAGATGGATTAACTAGTGGGAAAGTGGACCTCGCAGTAATGACGGTTTCACACCCCTGCTTTGAAACGGACTCGCTCAAAGAGAATGTCCTGCGTGAAGCTTGAATAGCACATCTCAGGCTTGTAACATGCTAAGCGAGGAGATGATCACAAGCCTGATTTGTGGGTTTCCCTTCATTGTGATAGATATGATTGCTCCTCTTGCTGAGCCTTTGCGATAAGGCTGGGACAAATGTCCCAAACAGAGATCTGTAGTCTGTGGTTACAAATGTTTTTAATCCTCCAAACACTGGTAGTGATACAATTCAGTAATTGCAGCTAGGGTTTTGCTTTTGTTCCAGCTTGCTTTTGTCCAGTTGTATAGTGTCTGTCTGCCTTTAATGTCTCCAAAGGCTTTCCATTGCTTCTTATCACGCACTTCTATCAATTAGACTCAGCTAAGCCGTATTCTCTTACCACTTGCCTCTTCCTCACCCTGTGGCCAGCGACCATCACAGAAATTATAGTATTTATTGAAGATAAGCGGACGCAGCGCAGACATGGTCACTGTCAAAGGCCTTAATCATATTTTAAAAGGATACTTTGAACATTGTATCATTTTGACATGAATGGCAGAAACAAATGCTGTAAGGCATTACCCTACCCAGTTAGTTGTTAGTAACAGTTAAGTGGTATCATTGTTAGTAGTGGTAATTGTTCCTTGCTTTTGTTTTAAATGTTCATTTTGACATGAATCTTCTGTTGGCATTCCATTTTGATTCCATGGTGGTTTACTAAAGTAAGATAAAACAAACAAAACCTGACAACGTGTTAAAAAAGGTTCAGCAAAAGTGTGATCACCCTCACTGATCAGTGTGTCCAATTGAAATCAATGACGTTTACATCTCAGTAGACAGTATTTAATTTTATTTACTCCTACTCGTCGAGAAATTGGATCAAGTTGTAAAGGTTAAACACCAATATGTGGTATGTTCTTGGTCCTTATTTACTGATTGAGTTTTCTTTTATATTAACAGTTACTTTGTATTTCTTATAGATTAATGGCTGTTTTATCTCTCTCTTTAAATTTTCTGATATCTTGAATGTATAGTAATGAACTGCTGTAACTGCAACTGAATTGGGGTAGTTGCTGTAACTTGTTTATTTGGTGACAAGGAAAATGCAGTTATGTAAAACAGATACAATTAATTTAACCATTATCTGTTTTTCAATAACTTTTTTATTGTCACTGTAAATAAAAACTGGATTCCTATGTTGTGAGCAAGCTTGTCCACCCCAATATAAATACTTTTAAAAACTTCTGAAAGTTTTTAATAATTGCCTTGGGAACCTGTAAGGAATCTCTCCCCCATTCAGTTAAATAATTGACATTCCAACTTTTACAAATTATTTAGTTTAAAAGGGACTGCTAATTGATTTCAAATGGCCAAAATATCTTCTTATGACTTAAACAATACCTTTGATTGAAACACAGTTTGACAAGGCCTTAATCCCATTTGATGTTGAATCACATTTTAACATTTTGAAGAAAAGATGCTGGAGGGGAATTAGTAAAAATAGAAGTGTGCAGTCTGGTCAAGTTTAAAGATCTTTTTATGTCCTGTTGAATTTAGGTGTAGTCAGGGGGAGTTGCAATACTATTCATTTACCTTTTGAAAAACGGGTAAACCCAAAATATTATTCATGCAATATTATTTGTTTCCCTTTTGAAAAAAATGGGTAAACTGAGAAAACCCAGTCAGAAGAATGACATTGCATCCCTTCCAAATTGCTCTGATTTGGCAGGGACAGTCCCAGTTAAACCTTTACCATCCCACTTTTTCAATTGCTTTTAAAATGTCCCACTTTCTCTCTCCTTCTCCCACTTTTTCCCCTTTGTCCTCGGCTTACTTGTACTGTACTACTGCAAACTGACTTACTTTGCACTCAACTCAGCAGAAAGAAAGGACAGCAGGTGGCAGAATCTTCCCTGTAGACTCGGGCAAAAGAAAACTGTTGTTGTGTCTTCTACTTTGTGTTTTCTTTCTCGTTAATAACTTTGTCATCTTGACCACACTTGTGATATTCTTGGCTACATGTGTCCAGGTTTTCATCTGCGAAATGCCCGAGGATATAACACAGAAGGGAGAATTTTATACAGCTCTCAGCAGCTAGTCACATATCATGAAGTACATTGGGGTAGTTGTTGTGTGCAGAAATACACATGCGGAGTAATTTTATGCAAAAGGGATTTTTGTATGAGTGAAAACCCCATGTTTTCTGCACACACACACACACACACACACACAACTTTTCAGAAACATACTTTGGTGTGTGCAAAAACGATGTTTTCTGTGCAAAATTCACAACAACCCCAAAGAATAATCCTAGCTAAGCATTATTGGGTGCTCATCTCTAATAGGATGACTACCTGATGATGAATTCATCACCTATGAACGTAATGAGGATATGGAAGAGATGCAAATAGTCCAGACTTAGGAACCAAATGCGGTTATGTGGAGGTCTGCATGATGCTCATGCTTAGACCAGATGATCATGCTAGGCTGAAACAAACCAGTAGTGCTGTCTCTGACCAGAATGACCAGAAAGCGGGAATAAAACACTTGAATCCTAGTTCCATACTTTTCACTTTGATGCATACATCCACTTCCATCACATTTTAGTTAATGCCTTATTATTAGTGCCAGAGTTGTGTTCAAGAAGAATCAGCATGGTGTAGTGGTTTGAGCGTTGGACTATGGCTCTGGAGACTAGAGTTTGAATCCCCGCTCAGCCATGGAAACCCACTGGGTCACACACTCTCAGCCATCAGAAAAAACTGATAGGTTCACCTTAGGGTTGGTAAAATTCAGAAATGAGTTGAAGGCCTGCAGCGACAAAGTGTTCAGGACTGTCTGGCCTAAATACCCTAATCATGGAAGCTAAGGAGGGTCAGCCCTGGGAGACTGCCAAAGAAAACCAGGTCTACAAAAGTTTGTAGATATCCAGCCTCTGTTTAAAAACCTCCAAAGAAAGGTGGAGTCTCTTTCTCTGGCTTTTTAAACAGAGGCTTCCTATATGCCAGGGGTGCTTTGATTCTGCGTTCCTCCATGGCATGGATTGGAGTGAATGTCCCTTGAGATCTCTGTGATTCGATTCTATGAGAAAAGACTGGAGGTGATTTTCCTGGCATTTGCTCCCTCCTCCATATAAGGCTGGCTTTGAATGCAGTATGCCCTAAAGTCCCAATAATGTTCCTATTTATTCCATTTATACGATTGCTCTTCCCTTCCAAAGGCTTCCAAAGTGTTTAACTGGGCCTTCGAAACAATCTCATATTCCCAGTCAACTGCGAAGTCCGTTTCTTTGTGCAGGCAGCAGGGTGTTTTTTTTTTAAAAAGGGACCTTGAAGGACAAGGTAGTTTATTCTTTAAAATTAACACACGCAGGTGCAAAGCAGATGTGAAGGGAAGCTTTAAAGTGTGTTTACACAGCAAATAATTGCACTTTATTCTCTCCAGCCTTATATTATGTACAGTTACTTTAAACTAATGAATACTTTAAAATAATGACATAAAATAATGAATAAAATATGCTCTTTTTTTCTGACCTGTTTATATTCCCCATGCATTCATCTTGTATATGCCTTAGACAGCTCAACGGCCTGAACAGATGAGTAACCCTCCCAGCATCTCCTTTACAGAGTCTTTGTTTGTTCTTATATTTCTACCCTGAAGCAGCTATGTAAAAAGTGAATGTACTAAAAAGAGAGAGAGAGGGGGAAAAGTAGTAATTTAAAATGCAATACTGCAAAAAGTACGTGCAGAGGAAGGCAAAAAGGACAAAGCACAGAAAGTACTGCATATATACAGTATATTTATCATATAAAATATACCTAAAATCTTCAGGAGCTATAGAAATGTTGAAGGACAGTCCCTGGTCAGGCTCACAGTTTAAAGTGTGTGACGCTGAAAGTAAAGAGAATGGAGCGGGAAGAGAAAATGTGTTTTCATTAGTGGAAGACAACTTGTTCTCTTCCTTGGTATGATGTTCTTCCAAGAAGATGGGACTGTGTCCTCCTAGTGGACCTTGGACCCATGGCCAGGGTGGATACCAGAATGTGCTTAATACTGTTTTAATCTCAACCTGTATGGTTTAATTAAATGCATGTTTATTCAAAGACTGTGTTAGTCCGGGGAATCAATGTGCAAAGGGATCTTGTAGACCTCTGAGACTAATAGAAAGAAAGAAGCTGGTAGCATGAGCTTTCCATAGACTTGAGCTTACTTCCTCAGATGTCTACAAAAGCTCCTGCTACCAGCTCCTTTCTTTCAATTAGTCTCAAAGCTGCTACAAGATCCCTTTGCATTTTGTATTGTAATTCTGCATTGCGAGCCACTTTGAGTACTAGTCTGGGATTCTATGATTCTATGATGGATGCCGCTGGCCTACAACCATCATGACACTAATGGCTTAAACAACTTGGCTCACTTATTTGTGCTGGATTCCTTCATTGTACAAGTGATAACAGAAGGGACAAAATGCACATTTGATCTCTTGGTTACATAGTGGGCAACTGGTAGATTCACTCCTTGTTCTTACTCTGTAAATGTATATCTAACAGTGTAGCAGACCTTGAGGTAGGTCAGTAACAGCAATGGATGAAGGCCATAATATTTCATTCTAGCTAACTTCACAGGATCATCAAGAGGATAACATGGAGTGAGGAAAATAATATGCACCACCTTGGGATCTTTAGAGGAAAGATAGGATAGATACATGACAATTCTGTACATTATTTTTCCAGATGTAAGTGCTAATCTTGCCAAGAAACCCCCATATTTTCTTGCTGTTCACTTTGGCTAGAAAAGGACACACACACACACAAATATGAACAGAAAATGACAATCAGTCATCTGTGAGTGGACTGCAATTGGAAGTTTTGACTAAAGCCAGCTGAGATCCAGATGCACAAACCTCCCTTCTCATCTTTTTAAGCTATGACTATATAAAATTAGAACAGACAGCAAGTTGTCCTGCTTCCAGCATTCCTGGTGGGAGTTCTGCATAATAGATTACTTGTTTCTGCTTAGATTTACATTGTTTGTGTTTTTAATATATTTTTAAAATCTCATTATTGTTGATGATTTTGTTCATTTGTATTGGGAATTTTCTTCCAGGGAGCAAAAAAGCTAATTTCCTTCAAACAGATCTCTCTCTCTCTCTCTCTCTCTCTCTCTCTCTCTCTCTCTCTTTCCCCAGGCTTCAGACCATGTGTTCTTGCAAAGGCAACCGAATGTTCCAGACAAAATATAAACTATTGCTAGCTTGCTTCTATAATACAGTTCACTATCTTAGAACAAGAATATTGTAGGGAGAACAAAATGTTGTTCTGTTCACTATTTTATTGTACAAAAGAGTGTAGGAGAGGATCTTCATATTTGTCCAAGATGTGATGCTTCTCTACTGTGTGTCTTTTAGCTATTGTATAGCAACTAGCAATTTATTAATGCATTTCTAAAACATATCAATCGTCTTTCTCATTCAGAACAAGTAATATAAACTTGGATAGATTTATAGGTTTTTTGTGGAGCTTTCGGGCTATGTGGCCATGTTCTATAGCCTGAAAGCTCCACAAAAACTATGGATGCTGGCCATGAAAACCTTCGACTCCACATAGGATAGATTTTATTGCAAAAACAAGCCCAAACAAAACAGGTGCATGAAAAGGGACAGGCGGATAGTTTGAAATATATGAAAAGAATTGACAGATGAGCTTTAGCTGACATCCAAACATACTTATATCTGATTTCTATGTTTCTTTAGATGTACACATGAATTTCTTGTACAGTATAGCAAGGTCAGGAACATTCCAGATTTTGAGATTTCAGCGCTGAAAGCTGAGCCCTTGGAATGGTCTTTTGTGATGAAGGAGAGGATATTTAGCAAGGAGCAGGAGAAGGAAACAGGGTGAGGGGCCATTTAGTCATAAATTTCTTAAGGGACAAGGAAAAGTATGGAATAAGAGGACAGAAAGAAGGGTTAGAGAGCTGAGATGAGTGTCAGAAGGAGTTGAGGGCAGGAGAAGAAAACTGATATGTGAGAGGAGGAAAGGAGGAGATGTTTATTCAGGAATTGGAGTGGGAAAGAAAATGGTGAGAAACAAAGGGAAGGAGACAAAGGTACAGTATCTGCTGGGGTTTGGTTCGAGGACTCTCTGTGGATACCAAAACCCATGGATGTTCAAGTCCCATTATGTACAAGGGTGTAGTGAAATAGTGTTCCTTATATAAAATAGCAAAATTGTGGTTTGCTTTTTTGGAATTTACATATTTTTAACATATTCCCAAGCCATGGATGCTTGAATTTGAGGACCAAAAAAACCAAACAAACAAAAAAAACCAACCAAACAAACAAAAAAAAAAACAACAAAAAAAAAACCCATGGAATTGTGGAGCTGACTGTAAAATCAAAAATTAAAAGCGAAAGGAATCAAGTGCCTGAGCAAAGTCAAAAAGATATGTGTACCTTTTTGCTAACAATGGAACAAACTATATCTTGTGCCTAAGAGGATAAATGGACATTGTACCTTGGCTTCAGTGATTTGGGGACACAGACTGTGAACACAAAAAACATTCTTCTGTGGCTCTGTTGACTTGGCTCTTTTTCTTGAGCCAGTTGCTATTGTTCATAGTCTAAGTTTTGTAGAGCCATTTACCTGTACTTTTGCTATGATTGACTAATGCTTCTTCTGTGCTAGATGCAGTTGTGCAAAATTATGGGCCAGTAGCCAGTTGGCTGAAGACCCTTTCTTGTAATTTTCTCAAAATTAACCAAAAATCTTAAGTGTAGTGATGATAGCTGCCTCTTGGTTGGCCTACCACTTTCTTCTTAATGTGAAGAAAGACCCTTTTAAACATAGCGGACTGCAGAGAAACTTCCAAGAATCCACATTTTCCTGAAAGTCATGGAAGATTTTCTCACCCTTTGTTTTAAAGGTGTGGGAGATTTGAGGATGAGGCTTGGAGTTTTGCTTTGTTTGTCTTTGTTTCTGCTCTGGAAAAGTTGCACAGAAGGACAAGCCAACAAACAGTGTGATTGCTTTGCTATCTGGTTGTTAGTGTTTATTTAGGCAAAGGTGCTTATATTGATGCCTCCATGCCAGATGGTCTTATCCCATGATACCCCATATAAAATATAATATATAAGCGTATGTATCAATAATTCAGCCTCCATGGCATAAATCAGTCATACGGTCTGTCCCAGCAGATGGGGAATGCCCTTCGATTTTCATACTAATAACCTAATTCATAAAACATTATTTTGCTTATTTCCATATCATCGTCATGTACATTAGAAGAGAAAATGCTGAGCTCACACCTTTTCCTGCATAATTACGCTGCCGCATGTATGCAGGCATTAAAGATGGAGAAATAAAATGAGATTCCTACAGTCACAGTTATTGTCGCCATGTACAGCAGATTCCCCCAAACTGGGTCCCCCACCAATGTATTGAATGCCTAATCCCATCATTCTCAGTCAGCATTGGGATAATGGGAGTTGTAGTCAAGGCTAGCCAAAGGCTTTTACTGCCCAAGAGAGAGCTCCTTCCCCAGGACATAGTACCCAAAAGTAGAAAAGTCATTTTGGCACATGATGCATAAAATTACAGAAACACCTCTCCCCATTCCTGGAAGTGAAATAACAAATGAAGTTACATTCAGTTGTCCCTTTAAAATACCCCAAATCTGCTGTGCCAGGCAGCCACTCCACTCTCCTGCCCTTCCGTTGGAAAAGGCTGATTCAGAAGAAACTCTTGGGGATCTACAAGTGCCTAGAGCTAAATGGTAAATGTGCTTCAGTGTTTGAGGCAGAGAAAGCATTACAAACTGTATTTCTAAATGGTCAACTAGCAACTAGATTGGGTTGGATTGGGTGGGGTTGGGGGAGAAATTTTATTTGGGAGGGAAAAATGCCCACATTCCCCTTCCATCACAATATCCCTATCTACTGACTGCCCTTACAGGATGTCCATCTATTTAACTTCAGCTTATTCCAGAGATAACTCACTATACCTTCCCTTTCCTATGAATTTTGAAATAACGAATTGCAAACCATCTCCCGCCATCCTGAAATGTGTTTGGATTAATGCACTCAAGAGCAACATGCTTTACACTCCGTATGTTTCCCTCAAGTTGCTTGCTTTATTGATCCCATCAATAACAATTATTAAAAGTGTAGGAAACAGTTGCTTAATTAAGTTCAATTGTAGTGACAAGATTGCTTTATCTTTCTTGCCTAGCTAGCAGTCCTGTTTTTAAATTGTTGAAACTACACGCAAGTCCTTTTGGAAGTCACATTCAACACAACAGCATACAGTGGAATATGCTGCTGTAGAATATGGTGGAATCTTCTTCTTTGGAGGTTTTTTTAAAGAGAGGCTGGATGGCCATCTGTCAGGAGCACTTTGATTGTGTATTCCTGCATGGCAACAGGTTGTACTAGATGGCCTTTGTGGTCTCTCCCAACTCTGATTCTATGTTTTTATGGGCTAGAAGAAGATATACTACAATGACTGGAAGCCTGCTGGTAACACACACATGCAGAAGTCTTGTGAAACATCCAAAAACCTAGCCCATTCCTTGTGAAACATCCAAAAATCTAGCCCATGAAGAAGCTAAGTTCTTAGTCCTAAATTCACTGATGCAGCTTTTTGCTGAATGAGGGGAAAGAAGGCAACCAGACAGCACCCATTCCAGGTAAAGTTTCAGCTGGAGAAGGGAAAAGAGGCTGTTCTCTCATATCACCCTGTGATCAACCTTATTTCTCTTCCTCTGACCAGCACTTTCTGGTCACCTCTCCCTTCTTCTTGGTGAGTGAATGGCCACAGCAGTGCCCCCCAAGACATGACACCTGATGTGGAAGGGAGCTACATGGAGTTATGCTCTTGTGGAGCATTGCACCCCAATGTATGGGTCTTGACTTGTTTGAGATTCCTTTCCAATCTCAATCTGCTCTGGCCCCAGAGGAAGCGGAACAGTAGCCAGGCCCACCTCCAATGTGCCAGGATTTACCTCCTTTTCAACTTAGTTTCCCCATCCCTTTTTTCTGGTGTGTTGTGACATATTGAGATTGCAAGCCCAAAGGCAGACACTGTTGGATTAACTATTTTTAGGCCATTCCGGGGGCCTTTTTGGCTAAATGATGGAATGTAAATGAGTCTAATGCATTATTTAATAAATTAATTATCAGGCATATTGGATTGAGGACAACTGCTTTAGATGCTTAGAGGGGTGACTGTATTTTATTCCTTAAGTTCTGTTTCAGAGAAAATAATACAGAAGAACCACTGTTTTTTTTAAAAAAAAGAGAGAGAAGGCAACCAAGGCTCTTGTGGCACCTTAAAAGACACAAGTATAATCTGCACTGCAGAAATAATTCAGTTTGACACCATGGTTCAATGCTATGGAATTCCATTTAGCCTTCTCTGTTAGAGAGCTCTGGTACCACAACAAACTACAGATCCCAGAAATCCTTTGCATTGACCCATGGCAATTAAGGTGGTGTCAAACTGTATTAATTCTGTAGTGTAGATGCAGCCTAACTCTATCAGTCTACAAAGCTTTCCGTTTCCTAAACTTTTCCGTGGTACATGTTAAAGTTTTACCAAAGCTATTAAAACAAAAACTAAAAACCCTAAAAACCCAAACTTCAAATAGAAGGTAGTTCATTTCAGCCATGATATCACTCTAGAATTGAAGCATTATAGAAAAACTAAACAATGCCAAATGGATTTGGCCGAGATCAAAAGCCAAATCTATTTGTTCGCTTTCATCTTCAGTGCTCCATTTCCTAGGAGTCTGACCTTAGTCAAACATCTATTAAACTTAGCTTTTTGATCTCGATCTCTCTTTCCCCAACCCCTCCCTTTAAAAAAAAAAAAAGAAGGGAAGGGGTCAATCTTGGGAAAAAATTCTTTCAAAGACAATCAGGCTATTGTGTTTTTAATGTTCTACCAGCATCTAAGTAAATAGGATTCTCTGCTATATGTGATAGAACACTGGTCAAATGGGACAATCATTTTTGTGTATGAGACAAGAATCAAAAGGCAGCATTCTTCAGAGGCTGTTAACTGGAACAAAAAATTCCCCCATAGGTCACTAGAATCCTGTTAGCTGGTCAATCTTATTGCCTGTTTGGTCCTTTGATAAAAAGGGGCAAAAAAAGAAAATGCTTTGTAATTTGATAACAGGTAACTGCGTTTATTATGTTTTCTTCATCGCGAGTCAAAGATGACTGGGGTTTAATTAGGAAAATGGTTCATTGACTACAAAATTGTCAGACTCTGTAGTCAGGTTTCAGTATCTTCAGAGAGATGGTCACTATTAACTTCTTGTTCCTCTTCAGCAAAAATTATGAGTGAGGTTTATTTGTATTACTGTTCTGACAAAACAACATCTATGCTTTTAGTTATATTTGTTTAGCATTATCTCTCCTTCTTATAATGTGGTTTGAAGGCACAATACATACGGAACTGTGCACACAGTACATTCAGTACACTCCGTTCTCGAGATTTAAATGCTGGATATTTGCTTTTAAAAAATAGCATCAAAGTCTTTGGCTCCAGGTTGGAAACAAAAATGAATATTTTATCATGCAGGCATGAAATCAAAGAAAGGAAAGATGAAACTATATTGTATAACCTAAAAATGTTGGAATGCAATCTCCATCATCCTCAGCCATTGGCCATGAGGATGGGACCTGATGGGAGTGCCACCTCTCCATATCTTCTCTTTCCACCCATTCTATTAAGGCTTTTAGTGTTGGGAGCATCTAACTATCAGATATTTCAGACTAGAGCTCCCACAGTCTCTTACCATTAACTGTGCTTGCATTTTCTAAAAGTCAAAAATATCTGGTAGATCCAACATTTCCTACCCCATGCTTGGCTTAACACCTTTATTAACGTGGGCAGCATTCGATCATTGCTGCGTACCCCATGTTGGCAGGGCCATGGCAAGAAGGTGCACAGGCATCACTAGTAGGGCTGGGCGCATATGGACACCCAGCCCTACTGGCCCCAGGACAGCACTTTTGCCCATCTGTATCAGTCCATGGCTAACATATGTAGTGAGCTAAGAAGCCTTTGTCCCTATTCAAGGCACAGGAATAGTGCTAAATCTGTTGATTTATCATTTAAATGTGAAGTTCCTCTGCTCAGGGATAGCAGTCAAGGATAGACTATCTCAGGAGGCTCAAGTGTTTCCCTCCACTAGCTTTTGACTAGTGCCATTTCTTTTCTCAGATTTCTGTTTGTTTATTTTTCAGCACAGGGATTGACCTCTTTGTGTAGCGTAAGGTTCCATAGGGCATCACTAAAATATGGCTGTGTTTAGCACAAGGGAGGATGAACAGTTATGTGAACTCCAGACATTGTGGTTCATGTCATTAAGCCCAGAGCCAAACATGGAACTAGAGGTAGCAACTGGATTTGCCACATGGTCTGGTTCCTGTGTCTGTGTCGTGACAACCAGTAATGTTCTGCTTTGTTCAGTTCTTGGTTTGGCCTGTATAGGATTGTTCCTCAGAGCCCCTGTCCAGTAAGCAGACTCAGATAAATTGTAAGGTTTGTCTGTAGACAATAGATTGTGGAATATGTTCCAGGTGGTAGCTGATATGTGTTAATACAATACTGTATCTTTGGGGGATACATTCCTGGACTTACTATAGAAACACAGATAATAGCTCTATTATTATCTCTATTGAAATGAATGACTTTCAGTGGAAGTTGACCATAGAGTTATGCTGGGGGACATAAAGATTCCTGGAGAGAGCACTTCTCTGGGCATTTCTAGGTCCCTCCCACTTGACTCTACGGTCAACGTCTGCTGGAAGCATACCATAGAATTGCACTGGCGGATGATACATACCTAGAGAGAACATCTTTTTTTGGACATGCGTAAGTGAAACCCTGGATACTGGTCCCACGGATACAGGGTTGCATACTGTAGCTACCTGTCATTTTGCAATATAGAGTAAAGCATATTTGTTCATTATGTAGGTGTACAGTAGTCTCAGTTTAAGGATTTAAATCAGGGTCATTTCAGACTATAATCACCACCAAATGAAGGGAATATAAAAACAGATCATCAGAGTAAAACAGGTACTCAAGAACAGTCTTTTACTGTGGAAACTATAGGCTGAAATCTCTTGACTATAAAAAGGTGAAGGAAATTGTCATGGCTTATCTCCCATTTAAAGGATACCAAGCTAATTTAGAATGTTTACAACCCTTCAGTGTAGGGTATTACCAGAAATAAGCCCTAATAGAATTTACTGTTGCTGTGTTCCGTTTTGAAAGAGAGGGATGATTGCTTTATGTTCGTGCAGCAAAATTAAACCCCATCCCCAAAACACCCCATCTACTCTGTGAAAATGTTTTTTATTCCCCCTGTCCTTGGATTAAATGCAAAATTCATCAGCAGTTCCATATTCTGGTTTGAAGTTTGTGACTTTGAAATATGGAGTAGGGCTGCCATTGCACAATAGACTATGCCGTGATGTCATCTGAGAGATTGTTCTGCGACTGGTTCAGTATAAGTAGGGAGCTAAATCCAATCTGTAAAATAAGAGGGTGATTTACTCTTATTTGGCACAGGGGAAATCCTGGTCACAACTTTGTGACTTTATTTATTGTAAGAGCTCAAATCAGTTTCTGATATGCATGTAACATGAAGGTACCGGCTGATCTATGTGTTGGTGGGGTCAGCCAAAGCTTATATAAATCAAATTTTCTTTTAAGTCTTCTGTAACAGTAGTAGAAAATGCTGCTGGGTTTTAAAATTGGAGCTTCAGACAGGAGAATTTATACAGGAATGCAGTGGTACCATCCCATGTGGAATTTGGAGCAACAGGCAAGGAGCTTGTTCAGAAGAATAACCAAGAAGGGCCCTCAACTCAGAGAGGTTTTATCCAGGGACAGCCTTACCATACACAAGAGAGAGGCAATAGATACTGAGAGATTAAGAAGTAGTAGCAAGATGACAGAAGATAGTGCTGCGTCAATGTGAGTGTATGGTCCAGATCAAAGTAAATAACAGTCCCACTGTATTCTGCTTTGGTTAAACCTCACCTGGAATTCTGGGCACCATAGTTCAAGAAAGATATCAACAAGCTGGAACAACAACCCAGAGGAAGACAACCAAGATAGCATAGCAATAGCATTTCCATTTCTATACTGCTTCATAGCAAACTCAGCATTCTCTAAGTAGTTCACAATCTGTAAGTCAATGCCCCCAACAAGCTGGGTATTCATTTTACCGACCTACGAAAGGATGGAAGGCTGAGCCAACCTGAAGCCCTCTGGGAGTGAGCTCACAACATTGTGACTACAGTACTGGCATTTAACCACTTCACCATCGGGGCTCCCCAAGATGATCAAAAGCTGAGAAACCAAGCCCTATGAAGAACAATTTAGGGAGCCAAGTACGTTTATCTTGGAGAAGACTGAGAGGTGACATGATAGCCATCTCTAAATATCTGATGGCATGTCATGCAGAACATTGTAACCCAAGGTGTTGTGTGTGCTTATAGCACTTATTTGGTTTGATTTTTCTGGACAGTCTGCCTCCATCCCTTTTTTCCCTTTTGTTCTGACTTACTTGTCTTCCCTGCCTCTCTACATTTCTCTTTGTGATCCTGAGGTCAAGCTGTCAACTGTGTACAGAATAAGATAAAAGTTGCTGGAATGAAGCTCACTAAAAGTATTAAGTATTACAAATCTGACAAGTCATTCCCATAACCTAGACTCCAAAAAGAACAGAAAATGTCATGAAATCAGTCAGCCATCATAAGCCAGGCCTCTGTGAAGAAAAGAAGGGAAAAATACAATCTAAGCCAGACCCTAATCTAAGAAAAGACTTTTTTGAACTATGGTTTCCTTGCAGTCATTCAACTTAGAAGCAGTTTTCGGGTTATGAGACCAGGACATTATGTTTATGCTTTATTCATAATGTTAAGTATTTTATTATTTTGCCAATCTAATTTAATATGTCTCAAAACACACACACAGACACACACACTTACTTCTTCAGGTACAAAGTTCATTTCAAATTGCAAAGTTGTTCTTGTCCAAAAAGATGGGGCCAAAATCTCATAATTCTGGGAGCAGGATACATCTTTTGTGGCCATAGCCTAACACTTACTAATGCCATCTATGTGCATTTTCTTCAAAAGATATAAAGATCAGCTTCATTCCACCATAAAAGCCGACAATAGCTGCATTTACACTTCAGAAACAATCCGGTTTGATACTACTTTAACCGCCGTGGCTCAATGCTATGGAATTCCGGGAACTGTAGTTTTTTGTGGCACCAGAGTAAAGTTGGTAAGTCCAGAATTTTCGAAGCTTGGGTGGGAGTTGATTTGGTTTATTGCAGCTTTTCTAAGTTTCCCCAAATAACTACTGTGTGTTTTTGCCCATAATGCTGTGTTTTAGAGAGCATTTTGGGGAAGAACTGGACTAAGATCTGCTAGCTCAAATGAAGGTCCAGCGAAGAGAATGGAGTGGCTTCTTTCTCCACTGCCAGCTTCTCTTCTTGGACTATTTTCTGCATCATCATTATAGGAGACTTCTGGTGGTACAACAGGAATGAGAAATCCGTGGCCCTCCAGATGTGGCTGAACTCCAGTCCCCATGAATCTTAGTCAGCTTGATCAGTAATGAGACATGATGGAAAGAATAGTCTGTCTGCAGAAGAGCAAAGATTCTCCTCCCCTGGGATAAGACCTTCAGGAAATGCCACATCGGTGTGTCCCAGTTGGATTGAGGCTGACAGATCCTTTGGCAACATGTCCAGATGGAAGAGGATATATTTGCCTTTTCCATCAGGAAAGGCCGTCGACAAGGGCTTTGAGAGACTCCAGGCAGCTTGAACAGGCAGTGCCCCATTTCTGACAGAAAGAGAAAGTGTTTGGGTACCATCACTTGAAGATGCTCCAGTTGCCTTGTGACTTAGCCCAATGTTTCAGATGCTGTGGCCTAGCATTCTGCATCAGAGCCATAGGTCATCGATTCTGCTCATTGGCCATAGCTGACCACTCCATTTGTTGTTGTAGTGTGCTTTCAAGTCATGGCAACCCTAAGGCGAACCTCTTGCAGGGGTTTCCTGGCAAGAATTGCTCAAGGGAGGTTTGCCATTGTCTTGGATTTTGGATTTCTGGATAAGCGATACTCAAGTGTACTATTGTCTTCTTGTTATATGTGTTTGTAATATTTGGGCCACTATATGAATTTGTGACTGAAATAAACATGTAAACTTCCTTGTTCAAGTGCAGTTTAGAAAAAAAAATAGTTTCTCAATTCATCTTTGTTTAGCAAGAATTAGTTAGGATGCTGCAGAAATATTTGCCTTTGCAGGCTGAGGGTGTTGAACACATTTTCCAAAAAAGATTCACAAACAAGCCTTAGCTGAAATTAAGCTAAGCAACAGTCTCAAATGCACACCATCAAAATCTTCCAAAACAGAGGGTGTTTGGGAGCTGACTTTTCCCTTTCCGATTTTCAATATGGTATCGTGCATTAACATTTCATAGCGCCAGATGTTTCATTGTTGCCTTTAAAAGAACATCACACTTGACCCACAGCAGCTTTGTATGCCAACATTGCGCACAGCTGATACGTACCCAGGAATCGACATGTTTAGATGTGAAACAATGACAGAGGCAAGCTGGTTATTTTTGCATGTTTTCTTTCCCGTTTGAATATTGTTCATTGCAGTTTGTTGTCTGTTAACTTAATTAAATGCTTTGTTTTAATATGAGAGCCTGTACTGCAGCACTGTGTCTTGCCATTCAAGTGTAATTAATGGCATACCTCCAGATTTGATTACTTATAGCTCCTCTTTGGTTAATTTACTTGTTTGCAATTTTGACTGAAAAGCTGTCCAACTAATGCAGAGGGATTGGTTTGGGTACTACCAAAACAAATTACTGAACCATGGCAAAGTGGGGGAGTTAGTTAAAGAAAACTACTCTGTTCAGACCTGGGATTTTTTTTAAAAAGTAATGAATTAGTAGTTACTCATTAATTTTTCAGTGTGCTATGTTAGCTGTTACTTATTGCTTTGAGAGAAAAATGTTTGTCTTATTGTTAACACCTTGCTTTTTAAGTACATCATCATCTCCTTTACTATGACTATTATTTTTTAAAAAAATAATTAAAAATAAAATAAAAAATAAATTATTATTATTATTATTATTATTATTATTATTTAAAAATAATACTTAAAAATAGAATAATGACCATGGCAGCTCACAAGATAAAAACATTATTAAAACATCACAATAAAAATTTTAAAACAATTAAAATCATTTTTTCCTCGGGCGGGGGGGGGGAGAAGTAAGAGAAGCAGTTCCATGTATTTCAGCAAATGTTTTATTCAAAACCAAACATGTGCATGTGTACAATGAAACAGCCAGGTTGGGTAAGCTTTGCATAAACAAAAACATTTTGAACCTTCTAGAGATCATTTGAAATCTTTTTCTAAAATGCAACCTGGGCTCACTCGTGACTTCCACGTTGGTGGCCAGATTTCAAGATCTCTGCTTTTTAAAATATGCTACAGATAACAGGAGAGTGAGGCTTACCTGCTTGTCTCTTTATAAAGTATTTTGTCAGCAGCTGCTGTTTACTGTGACTTTTGTAAGTAGGCTCAAACAGCTAAAGTAGTGTTGGCTAGAATATAATTTTGCTCTTTCCCAGCTTAGAATTGCACGTTTTACTTGAGACACATCATTGCAAAGTAACAGTGACTTGACACCAAAAGTCTGTGTTTTTCCATCCTTCTACCCTTTTCTGAATGCCAATGATGCTAAGAAAAAAAAATGAGCTGGGGAGAGGATGAGGAAAGAAGAGGGATATGTCTGACCCTTTGCAAAAAGGAGCTTCTCTGTCAGACACTTTAATAACTAAACAATCCTTGTATTTGAACATTTTTTAAATTTTCCTTTTCTGTCCATTTTTGCTGCTAGGTCTAACGGCAGCTGCTATGGCCGAAGCGATGAAATTGCAGAAGATGAAGCTAATGGCCATGAACAGCCTCCATGGAAGCGGGAGTCAGAATGGGACAGAGTCGGAGAATGAAGAGCTAAATTCCAATGCAGGTAAAGATAGTCTGGCGGATTGACTGTTTGCATTTATATCCCACTCCAGGCATGATCCTCAAATGCAACTGGCCACATTTTGTGAAGCAGGAAAATAGAAAATGTGCTTTGGGAAATAGATATCTTGCTGATGATGATCTGGGATTTTTTCAGGAACAAGGTTAATTTGTAACAGGAATAGATGAAAGAGAAAGAAATGACTATGGTTACCTTTCAGTCCTTCATAAAGTTATATAGATAATATATTATTGAGACCAATGATCTCACTGCTCTATCTGATGCCTAGAAGAGATGTCTAGCTGCTTTGGAGCTACACGTTTGCTGCCTGCAATGTCTGCTGCACCCAGCAATGCTTTTGCATCCCAGTTTCAGGGCTCAATGGCACCCAGAAAATCCTACTTTTCATTTCCAAATTGTGTAATGACTTTCACCATTACGTACATTTTGGCAGCCTTGGTTTGGTCCCCAGTGCCATTGTACCCCAGGAAGAATTGGTGTCATAATGCAGGGATGGAAAGAACATTTGTAAAACATTTGAAAGAACAGCTGCAAAAATGGAGTTTTCCAACATGTGAGAAAATGCATTGGGAAGAATAATACATCAATAAGAATTTTGTGCATTTTCCTCCTCTCATATTCTGAGTTTCCAAAGCCTTGTAGAGGAGTTATCATGCAAAGAAAAACACACAGATTTTCTTGTGCAAAAACTCTGTTTTTGATGCAGAAAATGGATTTCCTGTACAGAAAACAAGTGTTTTTCTGCAGTCGACCCATGTTTTTTCTTGGAAGAATAATTCCTCTGCATTTTTGGGATGGTCAAATACAGGGAGTATACAAGAATATTTATTTTCTTCTGGGAGGGGGAATTGTCATACTTATTTGTTCTCCCATGAAAAGATGAATAAGTCAAGGATTTGCATCCCTGTCCCAGTGTATTGTCAATATGTGTTTTGGTGAGGCTGCCTCAGTCACTTTCTATGATGTATTATATAGTTATGCAAAATAACTTGTGTCTCCTTGGCCCATTGGTTTCTGGGTGTAGACCTTCCCAGAGTCCCTTTCTGGACACTGACATACTTTACTGCTCTATGTATTAATATATGTGCCTTCAATGTTGCCTGCTGACTTCTGGTGACCCCATGAATTTCATAGAATTTGCTTGGGCAGGGAATGCTCAGAGGTGGCTTTGCCAGTTCATTCCTCTGAAATATGGCCTACAGCATCTGGTTACAGTCTAAAACACAGAAAATTTACGTAACGGGAAGGATGCATTGAAACTCAGGCACAGATTCTTTATATTCTGAAGCTCCTTAGACTTGTGAAATGGTTGCTGGATGACAACGGGGCAGAAACAAAGGTCAGTGTAGCTGGCTTTATTAGAGATGCTAGTGGTGAACCTGCTTTCCTTCCTTTCCTTTCCTTCCAGTAATTAACTCAGTAATTATAACCGTCTTGACTAGGGACACCACACTCTGCCTTTTTGTGTTTTCTCATGGGAAAGAAAAAACCTTCCATTGTCACATTGCTGCTATTTTGGGTTGTATAAAGCCCAGAATAGGTCTATTACAAGAGACTCACAGATGGAAAAGTGGCCAGTTGCACAGCTGAACTCAGTAAGTTGCCTCTCCACCTTTGTCTTGATGCAATATGACTCATGTTGCATTCCAAACCACCCCAAAACATAATGTTTTGGAAGCCATCCATAACTGACAGGAAAGGTCTATACACAATGGAAGATTTCCCCCTCCTTTCCTTTTTTTGGCAACAGAGAAGTCATTGTTACGCTGACAGGTTTCTTGAGAAATGTTGATCACACCTTTTGATTTTTTGGCAAATGACAAACTTAACAGGCAGTCTTGGGGAAAAGGTCTGTGTAGAAGTCTGCATTCACAGGGTAATCATAATAATTAGCATTCGTATAGCACATTTCATGTGCTCAAAGCATGTTTTTGTTTATCATGCTGACAATCCTTATGGTACCCCTCTAAGATAGGCCAGCATTATTGTCCCACATTGCAGATCGAGCAATGAGGCTTAAGAGAATTTTAATTTCCATTTTAGGTTTTTATCTCACTTTTCTTCAATAAGACTCAAAGCAGTGTACAGTGAAGCCACACGGTGGTCTCCTATCCATCCATTGACCAGATGCAAACCATCTCAACTTTGGCAAAAGTTGCTGCTTGATGTGACTTAAAACTATGAGCCCTTGCTCCCAGGCACCCCCTGCCCCTCCATCACTTTCCCCCCTGCTTCTCTAATGTCCAGATTTCTTTGCAAAGTTTCTTTAGAATATTACATTTAAAAATTAAGCCCATCATTCTGTATCAGCTTTCTTGGCTTGATTCCCCCCCCCCCCCAAAAAAACCAAAACCTGACTGAAATGTCATTCACCCAAAATTCTCGGGCCAACTTTTCATGTGCTGTTTTTCAGCTCTTTCATCTTCTGTCTCCAACCATTTAAAGGCTTTTTTAATGGATGGTCACCATCTTTGTGAAAATTTTAAATAAAACTCGAGATCAATCTCATTTTCTCCAACTTCTATGGCTGCATTTCTCTTATCTTGATTAAATCTGTCCTTAAAGATAAAAAGTAAAACCAGTCAAGATATTTGCCTCCCATAAGATTTATTGCACTTGATGTAAACTCTGGTTATCCTGTTCAAAATGTATTTTGGAGTATTCTGGTAATCCGGCCTAATACTCTTGCTGGTTGGGGGATTCTGGGAAATAACTTTTCCAAGCTTCACTAGGGGTCTGAATCTGGGGAGGAAGCTCACAAAAGTCTCCCCATCCTAATCGAAAGAGTTCATTGAAACTGTGAACCAGCCATAATAACATTGTGTTTATGCATGATGTCTTTTTGCCAAACATCCATGAAGTTGTCTCTCTCTCTCTCCCTCTCTCTAGAGCCTTGCAGTCTAAATGAGTGCTAAAATAAATGAAAGGGTGGTGTAAAACAAAAATAAAAGGAGATTGAATTTTGAAAGTGACTTCTTTCAAAGGCAGAAAGCAACAAAAGCCGACAAACCAGGAGCCACGTTTCGTGAGGCAAACATTTTATTTTAAGGAGACAGACCTACAGTTTCTTTGATTTGAGGTTGTGTTTAATAGCTTCTGTAATGGCTGCAACATGACTCCGCATCTCGATTTCAGCATGAATAACAACCTGTTTGTGTTTCATTTAGCTCCAGATGAAAAATTCTGTCTTTTTATTGTTTTAGGAAATTAGTCTGTGTACTATTGCTCCTGGAACTTTATAATTAATCACTAAAGGTTATGGCTGTTGAGAGTTTGTGGGAAATAGACGCCTGAATGGTTATAACTGTAGCTGTCACATCAGAAATATAGGTTTACACCAGTAGAGTTTGTTATTCTTTTAGAGATACAGAGGCATACATACATAGTAAGAAAAGATCTTGGAGCAGCCTATTTAGTTATAAAAATATGTGGAGAGATCTCTTCTTTCTTCCTGCATTGCTACATGGCGACTTTCACCCAACAGCCAGAAAAGATATGGCTTTAAATCTTTTTACTCAAGATGATTGCCTTGTTGCGTGTGGGTTTTTAAATGATTAAACTGGCACAGGATAGATGTTTGGCCATCTAACTCAGATGAGTCTTTCTTTTCTAGATTTCTCTTTGTTAAAAAATAGTTCTACTCATAATAGAAAGCTTGGAGAGTTATTTTTCTGGACTACACTCCCTTTTGGGGCATTCTGAGAGTTGTATTTTTTTTAAAAGTAACTTTTCTGAGCTTTGTTGGAATTTCTTACAGGAAGGACTTTGTGAAGATAGCGCATCTTCCAGATGGGTCTTGCTTGCTGCTACTTTTAGTGCAGTCCAACATTTTGTCCACGGCGGGTTGAGGCCTGGAGCTCACACACAATCCAAGACTTGAATATGAAGCTTAGGGAAGAGAGAATATGTTTCCTGTTGGCTGCCATTCCCATTCTCTGCAATATTTATACTCCACCTACAGCAAGACTGTGTGGTAGTCCTATGGTACCACAGTAAGGGGTTGTTGTTTTGTTGGTAGCAATACGGATTTTGCTTTCAGGGACAGGAAGGGGATGAGGACATTGCTACTCCCCACTTAAATTTTTAATTCAGTCCCCAAATTTCTAGTATTGCAGAGTGAGGGGCTCTACAGATGGGCAGCTGCATGCAACCCCTTTTTGCCCCGGATGGAGGCTACGGCAACTCCATGGCAACTTCTGCAGGGAGCAAAAAGAAGCCCTGAAAAGGGGCTTCTTTTTGCACCCTGGAAGGAGTAGCATAGGCATGCTGGTGCACCATTATGATGCCCCTTCTGCACAGCGCCATTTAGGCACTGTGCATGATGTGTGTCATCACGGTGTGCACCGTGTAGATGAGCGCATGCCAAGATGGTGCCTGGGTGTCACAGTGAACACTTGGAGCATCCATACACTCAGCTCTCACTGTGTATACAGGCCAGCACAAAGTGCTGGTATGTACAGCTCCTGAGACACTGAAAATCATCCTCGCCTTGAATAGTTCCATTTGTTGTGTTCACATTCCCTTGGTCACTTTGCCCAAACTGCATTTGTTAAAGTTCTATTGTTACTGCAATTCTTGACAGGTGAGGACTGAAGGAAAATTTCTTGGGGGAAGAATTCTTTTTGGTGGGCAGTGCCCACATTGTACCCCATAACTACATCAGTGGGTGTCTTAAGGACTAACAACCCATGGTCAACAGCAGATAGTGTATTGTCACACACAACCCCACATCCCTGAGACAGGATTCACCAGATCGAGTATGCTACAGAAACTCTAGAATCCCAATTTTCTTTATGTTAAAAAGGCACATTATAAACCCCAGTCTGGAAGCCAGAAAAGCTCTGAAGGGTAGAACGATGTTCAGATGCTTGAGGACTGGTGTGTCAGATTTTCAGCACTGTTGGCGGATTCCAGATTCACTTCAGATTTTTCTCTAGACCAAGGTTTGAAGCACCTAGTTTGTGCCAGATGCTATCTTTTGAGGTGCTTCACTTCCTCTGGAGAATAATTGACAGTATCTGGCAAATGTTGGCCATGGGATGTAGTAACATCTTACTGCTTTCACTCACTTGTTTGCTTTTAACACCATTGCCTTGAAGCTCTTTGTGACAAAGAGCAATAAAAGACAGGTAATAAAATTTCAACTTCATTAGCTACAGAAAAGTATCTTCTCTTGAGGTCCAGCTGTCCCTGTGCTGCTCAAAGTGAAAGGTTCCTTTCTTAGGAGTTTATCCCACTGGGGCTGATTTTGACATTAAAGAGAGATTAAAGTACATTTAAAGCATCCTGCAAAGAAATCCAAAATGGCAAGTAACTGCACAAATGATTATCACATGCAATTGTGCAAATACAGTGGTATCAGAAATGCATTGTCACTGAAATCCCAAAAGTAAAAAGATGTGCGTTAATGCTTCTTTGTGACCACTTTAATGATGGGTTTTGTGCAATGGGATAAACTCCTGATCTCCTTCATGTGATAAACTCCTTAGGCAAAGAACACCGAATTTATCAATAAGTCTCTGTACAGTTATATCTGGGAGGGGGGGATGTTTAGGTGCTATACAGATAAAACTTCCCAAATTGTAGCCCCAAAGTGTGGTCCAGTGAAAGACTTTTACCTTCTTGGGTTGTTGCTCACAGGCAACATACTTGATGGATTGTTTGTGCTCTTTTGGAATAACCGAAGAAACCTCAACAGACCATTTTAGAGACAAACCGTGCAAGCTGTTTATGGAATAAAGCAGTTATCTTGGCTGTTATTTTCAGAGTTTGCAAGCATGGTAGAAGAGATACTCTTTCTCCACCTCCATTGCACAGACACCATTGCCAAGAAAGACTTTAAATAGCATTAAATGGTTTGAAAGCATATTTTTTTAGTAAGTCCAAATGTAGTTGCTTAATTCCAATACAAAGCAATATCCTAATACATAAGCTAAGCAGCCACGAAACCTATGCAGCTTCTGGCAATTGAAGGACCAGAGAGGAACCTCTTTTGTAGGGTAAATAAATGTGCTTTTTTAAAAAAAGAGAGAGGGAAAAAAAGGAGTTTCTGTTTTCTCTCTGTGTGTTTTCTCCCCATGTACCTGCCATGCAGGTTTTCCCCCCTTCTAAATGCAAACATCCTTCACAATCTGTTTAAAAACCACAAATACATCACTCGGAGGAATATTTAAAGGAGCATCAGGAGGGGAGAAACTCATTGGTTTAATGGAATGCTGTCAAGAAAAATCAGCATCACAAATGACACGAGGGCAGAATTGATACTTCTGCACTGACACGTTAAAAGAAAATCCTATGCATTATTTAGAAAACCTCGAAATCTGTCAGCAGTATGATTGCCGAGTTAGCAGAAGCAGGAGGGACGGGGCTCGGAGTTGAAAAGAAAAGGCGTAGGCATGGATCCATATTGTAACCTTTCATGTTCTACACCCACCACGAGTACCTAGCTATTACACGGTCAGCAATTTTTTCCCCTCTCTCTTTCTCATATATATATATATATATATATATATTCATTCCCTCTTTTAAATTCTCAAGTCAAGAGAGGTTGGTCTTTTCTCCTAAAAAGCAGTTTGTCAAATCTGTTATTTGGTTTGTAAGTGTAAAGATGACAAGATCCAAGAACAAGGAGTGTGTGGCGTGTGTCTGTGTTTGTGAGCGAGTGTGTTATGAATCTTTTAAAAATGCCCTTGATTTTTGTTTCTGAGGTAATCCCCCTCCTATTAGTAAAGTAGATGTGGCGGATGCACACCACTGTTCATGTTGCTGCTGTAAACACATTAATAGTATATAGGCAAATGAGTCTTGTTCACACAGATGCACACAGCACCACACTCTACCTGTTCACCATCAACTTAGCACAACTCTTACTAATAGGGAATTTGATATACTGTCTACAATTTATTTCATTTATACTATTTTGCTATATGTATTTCCTATATTTGATGTATTTTATGATAAAACTGATTTATCTGCTGGTCTATGACCATAATAAATTATTGAATTGAACGTAACACAATAGAATATGCACATATCTTTAGACTACCTGTTGGAACTAAGGAGTTACAAGTAACATGGCTGCCTATGGGCCAAAACACACTGCAGAAATACTCCAGTTTGACAGCACTTTAATTGCCCTAAGGGAATTCTGGGAACTGTAGTTTTGTGAGACATTTAGCCTATTCTGTTAAAGAGTTGTAGTGCCACAACAAAGTACAGTTCCCAAAATTCCCTAGCACTGAGCCAGGGTAGTTAAAGTGGTCTCAAACTGGATTATTTCTGCAATCTGTTTTGGCCCTATGTTACTTTTTTAAAAAATTTTTTGGGTATAGTGAAGTTACATTTCAAAAGAATTATAATGAATCGGGGCAAACCTGCTTTATCTGTGCAACAAGTAACTTTTTCTATTTAGTTTTAAAAGGCACTTAAAGGCATTTTTAGAGACAGGCAGAGTAGTTTTTTTTCCAGGTTCATGCCATTCCCTTAATAATCCTAAAAGGGTGTTTTGTTTTTTTCAAGTGACAAAAGTTGATGGGAAAGTATCAGGTAATGCAATGAGCTACTTTCACCATTGTAACACATAACAATAATGTATTGCAGTCCAATAGTTTAGCAAGTGACAGGAAAAGATTAATTTTAAAAGCTAACTTTCCAAGCTCTGTTTTAGCCTGATTCCAACTGGAGTTCCTAAATGGGCATTTCATGGTATTTCATTTTCATGGAGATGAACCTCTTAGCTAGTTATGGAACAGGTCTCTTTACAGGACTACCTAGTCGTAACCTCACTTCAACCCCTGGTTGTTCATCCATGTTTTATAAGTTCAGGTATCAAAGCTTTCTTTAAGCAGCTGGCAGGTTTTAGTCTGATTGGGTCCAAAATTTTTCTGTTCTTTAATATCTAAAGAAATCTTGTAGCACCTTTCAGATTAACTGGAGGAAAGAGGTTGGCAGCATGAGCTTTCGTAGACTTAAATTCGAAGAAAGTGCAATGGGCTGCCTTTTGCCCCCTCCTGTGAGATACCTTGAAGTCTAAACACAAAATTCATTTATGTTTCGTATACACCTTATACACATAGCCTGAAGTCAATTTTACACACAATATTTTAATTTTCCCCCATAAAGCAAAGTTTCTGTACATTGAACCATCAGAAAGCAAAGGGACCACTCTCTCACTGTGGTCCGTTTTAGATTGTGGAGTATTTTGGATTTCCAGATAAGGGATAGTCAACCTGCACTAGCATTTCAGAAACACCTTCAAAAGATGTTGAACGCTTTCATGGCCAGCATCCATAGGTTTTTGTGGGTTTTTTCAGGCTATGTGGCCATGTTCTAGAAGAGTTTATTCCTGACTTTTCTCCAGGATTTGTGGCTGGCATCTTCAGAGAATGATGGCATGGAAGAGATTGGGGTACATTCTCTGAAGATGTCATCCACAGATGCTGGTGAAACGTCAGGAATAAACACTTCTAGAACATGGCCACATAGCTCAGAAAACCCGCAAAAAACCTCCTAAAGAATTGTCCAATGTTTCATTACAGCAGAAAGATCCAGATTCAGGATTGGTGAAGTGCATCTGAGGAAGCAGACTTAAGTCTAGGAAAGCTCATGCTGCCAACTTCTTTGTTTCAGTTCGTCCCAAAGGTTCTGCAAAATCTCTCTACATACTGAAGTGGATTAGTGGTTTGAATGCTGGACTGGTACCTGGGAAACCTGAGACCTTGGCCTAGGCACACTCTCTCAGCCTCCTATGCCCCACAAGGTTGTTAAAGTTGGAGGGAAGGAAAAGCCATGTACATCTCCTTCAGTCCACTGGCAGCTCAACAGGGTACAAATGTAACGGACAAATTCGGCAGCATCTCTAAAAATAAAAATAGAACGCCAGAAAAACTGCAAATAATCGATGAAGATAGAACAACGCATAAATTAATTTATTTGCTATTGGGTCTCTCTGGTTTTGGGGTTTAGAAATGTTTCTGAGTCTGAAGCAAAACTGAACTGTTGCAAGGAACCTAAGATCTAATGCAGGATCAGACCGGCTCATGATGAGCTGTAAGTGATATGGCTTTAAAAAGCAACTGTTTGGAATGGGAAGACTGCTTACATCTGCCACCTTTTTCTTCCCTTAACAAATTTATAGTCTCTGAGTGCAGAGGTCTAACACTTCAAAGCTTTTGTTTTGTTTTCTTTTAAAAACATACTATATCCAGCATGTACTAATCTTCATTCCTCCCCCACCCCATCTTCTTACAGCAGCACTAATGGAAATGTATTTTGTTTAATGACTCTGAAATCCTGTTTGTAATTAGATGTGGGAATTGGTCTTACTTTGTAACAGATGATACTGGAATAATAATATGAGAGATGCTACGCTGAGACCAGTATCCCCCTAAATCTGTATTATTTTTCATACTATTGACAGGGCATGTGCTTGAAGAACAACAACATGGAGCTTGGTTTTATTTTACGTAAAGAGAAGGCAAGGATTGTATCTTGATAGAGACTTCTTCCCCATCAGATTATTTATTTTGTGTATTAGCTGCTTTCTTTCTTGTTTGTCAGCTAAACCAGAATCTCTTAAGACTCTGTGCAGTAAGAAGGTTGTTGTTGTTGTTGTCTTCAACCTGTTTCTGATCTATGGAGACCCTAAGAAAAACCTATCATTATTATTATCATCATTATTATTGGGATATCTCAGCAGGATTTCTTCAGCTTTTGCCTTGCTTTGAGGCTGAGAATGTGTGCCTTGCCTAAATGGGTTTCCATGGCTGAATTGGGATTCGAACCCTGGTCTCCAGAGTCGATGCTCAAACCACTGTGCCACACAAGAGTGTGAATTCTGCTGCTTCTCCCATTTCGAATATCATGACTATTGTTTTCACTAATCTCAAAACCCACATTTTCCTGGAAGGGCTTGGGCACACACCCTAATTTTTATTCCGTTATTCTGTGGATGATCTTGTATGCTTTCAGGTTGTTTCTGTCTTAGAGTAACTCTAAGATGATACACTCAGAGGGTTTTCTTGGCAGGATCTATTCGGAGTGGGTTTGCCTTTGCCTGCCTCTGAGGCTGAGAGAGTGTGACTTACCCAAGGAGACTCATTGAGTTTCCATGGCTGAGCAGGGATTCATACCAGTTTGCAGTCCAATGATCAAATCTTTATACTGGGCTCGCTCTCAGCTCCTCTTATGCCATACTATACCCAAAATTAAATTTTTGTATTTTCATATATTCTCTTATATGTCTGCTTACATTCTTTAAAGTGCCATGTGCGTTCACGTCAATCAATCAGTCAATAACATGAACACTGATGCCATTTAGTGTCACCCTCTGGCAATTGCCCAAAGCTTGCTGTTTTAATGTATGATGAGCCAAGCTGCGTATGCACATTTGGATGTTGTTTCCAGATCATGTTTTTTCAATGGAGAACAACTTGTTCCACTGCTTTCTCAGTCTTGTCTTTCTATGGGTGGGTACATACAATGAATTAATGAAAGGGGGTTTACCAGTTTATGCATGGAAATGTGTACCATGTTACTTTCTGGCACTTTAGAGGACATATAAGAGAATATAAGAGAATACAAGGATTTTTTTTTTATTCTTATAATTTATTTCTTTTCATTTATATCCTGTTTTCTCAAAACCAGCATTGAGAGTAACTCACGACAATATTAGAATCAGGTACAGATAAAAACATTTAAATTTACAATGTTAAAACAAAATTAAAGAAAATCCATCAAAATTAAACTAATGATAATTTTAAAATGAGACAGCATGGTGAAATGGTTTGAGCATTGGACTATGACTCTGGAGAACAGGGTTCGAATTTCCACACTGCTATGGAAACCCATTGTGTGACTTTGGGCAAGTCACACACTCTGAGCTTCAGAGGGAGCCAAAGGCAAACTGCCTTGGAACAAATTTTGCCAAGAAAACCTAAGGTAGGATAGGTTTGCCTTGCTTTTGTTGTGTGCCTTCAAGTCATTTCCGACTTACGATGATGCTAAGGTGAACCTATCATGGGGTTTTCTTGGCAAGATTTGTTCAAAAGAGGTTTGCCGTTGTGCCTTCCCTTGAGGCTGAGAGAGTGTGACTTGCCCAAGCTGGGATTCGAACCCTGGTCTCCAGAGTCTTAGACCTAAACTCCAACCACTACTCCATGCTAGCCTTAGGGTCACTGTGAGTCAGAAACACCTTGAAGGCATGCAATGATGACAACTACAGCAACAATTTTAAAATAAAATAAAATAGAATTAAAACCAGTTTTAAAGCACTTTTAAACAAAACCAAAAGACACCCCATTTTAGGATTAAATACCCTGAAGGGACCATATGCTATCCAATCTTGGAAGCTAAGCAGAGTCAGGCCTGGTTAGTACTTGTCTGGGTGGCCACCACTGAATACTGGGAAATCCAAGGGAATAAGCTGCCCTTGTTGTTGCTAAAAGCTGTTTTCAGGGTGAACAACTGTCGATTTTAGTTATCAGTTTCTTTAATTGTTGACCCATCTAATAAAATCATTGAGGTTTCTCATGCGTTGGCAATTCTTTAACTGTTAAGATGGTTCTAGCCATTTTCAGTGAATGATATTCTTACCTTTGCAATGTATTGTGTGTTTATGTGCATAGCAAAGGACAGAGTCTTCATCTTGGAGTCATTGTTTCCTGAGCGGGGGCAATGAAATCCTGAGAAAATACAGAATGAAAACACAAAACAGTTTGTTCTTCTCATTCATACACACTACAGAGATTGACACAGAGAGAGAGAACTGAGATCAGAATGAGCATCCTCTCTTTGGTTTCTCAACTCCCATGCTGAGCGAAAGACATTTCTGCCAGCTATACAGCTGCCAGCAGCAGGAGCCACAGAAATGCCAATTTTAATCAGAGCTGATTTTATCAAAACCACTCCCAACAATACAAAATGCCAATTTTTCCTTTGACAACGCAACCATTAATTGTCTCATTGATTGCCTTTTTTTAATGTATATGCATACACCCAGCTGGTTTCAGCCTCTTGGAAAGCCCTGGGCAAAGAGACTATCAGAGGACCTGGGCAAATAATGGGCAAGGTGAGAAACATCCTCCCTCTGCCACAGCTAAGAAAGATGCCCCTCAATAGGTTTTGCTTGGACAGGACTGAGACCCTTTTAGACAGAACTTTTCCAATTAAGTCTTCAAAGAGCATCTTGTGCATTATCTTGAAAAGAGATAAAAGAATGCAATAGGAGAAAAGAATCCAATGGCACCTTTTAAGTGGGAAAAAGAAATTATGAGCCTAAGCTCTACTTCATCATCTTGGTGAGGAATGCACAATTTGTGGCCTCTAGATGTTGCACTGCATTTCCCATCATACTTCAGCACTGGCAGGAATGATGTGATATGTACAAGAAAGGGGCAGTAGAATCTAGTCTTTCCCACTATATCCTTGGAAAAGCAAATTGCCGTATTGGCTTGTGTGTTCTTCCTCCTTACTAGTTTTTGCTATTTTGACCGTGCCCTGATGTTGCTTGGCCGCATGTGTTCCAATGTGCATTTGCAAAATGTTGAAGGTATGATACAAGCATGTCCCATTAGATCATGGTTACAAATATGCTACCCTCCAGATGTTGTTCAACTACAACGCTCTCACCAGCATTGGAGGTGATGAAGAATGCTGGGAGTTGCGATCGAGTAACATCTGGAGGGATGCCTCCAGTAACATCTCACCCAGCTTTAGAACTTGCTCTGGTTCTACTGACAAAGAGTGACAGATGTCCTCTCTGTGTTTGTTTGCGATATGAGAACAAAAAAGAAAATGATAACTTCCCAATTTTCCTTTTGGCAAGGTATGCTTGGATACCAAATTGCAGCGGTGGCAGGTAAGTCACCCTCCCTGCCATTTTGACACCACCGAAAGACTTGGCCCACTTTCAACACTAACATTTTTTTCAAATCTGCATTAATTGACATTGTCATAGTGCTGCCATGTTATGTCGAACTGAACACAAATATGTGTCTAGAAAGAAAGTGCTGTCTTAACATATTTTTTCTTTTTAACTTTACACCAATTGAAAATCATTTCAATTGATTTTTTTTTTAAAAAAAACTAATTTAGCATTTTGGGGTTTTGACATGGAGCTGTGAGACCTGTCATATGCAAAATTGTTTACTTTGAATAATCTATGAAGCTTTCAAAAATTTAACTTTTCTTGGCATAGAATTCAGATTCCTTGAGATTTTATTTTATTTTATTTAGAGGAGGAAAGATGTGTCTTTGATCCAAACTGATGATTATGAGTTTAAAAAAAAGACCTTCAACCTCTCAGAATTTGTTCTGTCATTTAACTTTTTCTAAAAGCTTTCTCTGCTTAGTGCTCTTTGTAGTAGATCTTTGTGATTCTGGTGTACGTTTGATGATAAAATCCTTTTTTGACATTTAATCAGTAGCAGAGTTGGTCCATTCTCATTATCTCTTCATGAACTTTGTTTCGCAGATAAGACATGAAGGTTTACCTTGCTTTCTGTTTTAAATGTGGAATATTTTTTTTAAAAAAAAAAGTTTAGACTTTAGGACTTCAGTTGATTGATTCTTTGAGTAGCACCACTGTTGTAAACTTCCTTCAAGTTGGCCTCGACTTATGGTGTCCCTATGAATAAGAAGTCTTACTCCTCATTTCAGTCAAATAAAATCTGATGCAGCCACACATGATTTGCTGGAATGTGGACTGGTTGGGGGGACTTCTAAAACTCAATAGAAAAATACTTTGCGGTTTTTACCAGAGTGTCTGTGGAAATCCTCAGAAATGTGCATCATCGCACAGGTAATTGTCCATTTGCTTGGCACGGATTTGGATGGTCGCCATGAGGCAGAGAGCATGTGACTTGCCCAAGATCACTCAGTGGGTATCATGGCCAAGCTGGCAATTGAACGCTGGTCTCCAGAGTCAAACCACTAATCCATGCTCTTGTCCTCTCCCTTTGCTAGCATTGATGTAACCCTGGAAGGCTTAACCAATCTCTGCGGCTAATCTCTTGTATAGTTCTCATAGCTGTTAGGGTAGGGATGGATCCCACTTTGCACTTTGATTTTCTTTGTTTGCTTCTGCATCTTTGGGAATCCATTTTCCATTTGCCTCAGCTATAGCGATTTAATTTGATTGCTGGACAAAGGGATACATCTAGATAGAATTTGTTTCTTGTTTTAGGAGTCATTCCTTCTCCTGATGTGGCCAAAGTACAATAGCCTCAATTTGATCATCTTGGCTTCTTGGGGTATTTCAGGCTTGATCTGTTCAAGGACCCATTTGTTTGTCTTTTTGGCTGTCCATGGTATCCTCAGCATTCTTCTCCAGCATCACATCTCAGTAACATGTGTCATTGTTTGGCACTGGAAGAACTCCTAGGGAGACCTAGAATAACACCCAGTTCCAGATCAAGAGACTCTGTTTGGGACCCAGTAGCTCACAGCTCACACGTTAGGAATATGAAACTGGAGCATCAACCCTCTGTTGAAGTATATGTTGAAAACCTTTGCTGGTTGTGTACCTGTTGGATTTACTGCAACTAGAGCAGACCGTTGCAACCATATGGCATTGATGGAGCATCCTATATACAACTGGATAGTCCAGATAGCTCTAGAATTGGATGCAATTACCTTAAAATACCACTGTCCTCAGCCAGCTTAATTGTATGCGTGTGATACCTTCTAATTCAATTAAGACTAACTATTCTGCATTAAGTGTTCTGTTAAAATCCATGCAGTGTACTATAAAAAAAGTCATTAATTTGGTAATATCAATTTAACTAGTTTTAGCTCATTAACCTTGACACAGTCGGTGCAAGAGAGAAGAACCTTTTTAGATAATTTTTTGTCCTCAGCACAATACCAAGGAGCTCTAAAGACCACTTGAAAGTCCGTGGCCATTATCTTGGACCATCAGTTACAGAAATCTGTCCTTCGGAATTATAAATAGGAGAGTACTTATTTTTAAGTCACCTTCAAGGGTCTGCTGTTTCGACAGCTTGTTTTCCATGAAATTATTTTTATGTCTTTGCTCCCTCAGACCTCTTTTGGCTTTTATTTGTATTGCTCATTCAGGCTTTAGAAGACCAAAGTTGCTTACTTTGTTTTCCTACTTGAGCATCAGCATCTTGACTATTATTTAGTTTTCAAATGAAGCTGTTTCTGTTGTTGTTGTTGCATGCCTTCAAGTAATTTCTGACTTCTGGCGATCTTATCACAGGCTTTTCTTGGAAAGATTTGTTTGGAGTTGGTGTGCTTTTGTGTTCCTGGACAGGTTACAGTACAATAATTTAAGCATCATAAAATGATGATTGAAATACTGTAACTCTTTTAAAAAAGGTAAATCTGTGAGATTAACATTCAAATAAAACACATTTTTAAAAATTTGTTGTTGTTTGCCATCAAGTCCTTTAACTTCAACTTCAACCTATAGCAACCCTATGAATGAGATACTTCCAAGATATCTTGTTATAAACCACCTAGCTCAGGTCTTGCACACTCAGGGCTATGACTTTCTTGATTGTGATTTCCTGATTTTTGGCAAACTTGTTTTTTCCACCTGGGAATGAATAGCAATTCATCCCATCAGTTTTGGGAATTTAATCCTATCTGGTCCTCACAGTCGGCCTGCATCTGTCAAACCAAGGATGGGAAATGTATGAGCCTCTATGTGTTGTAGGACTGCAGCTCCCATTATCTCTCACCATTAGCTCTGTTGGCTGGTAAGAGTTGGAGTCCAACGACATCTGGAAGCCATGCGCTTGGTGTCACTGCTTCTGACAAGGATCTCTTTCACATTTCATAATGATAGGCGAGAGGAGAAAGGGACATGATTTTGCCCTTCCCAGTAGACTCAGGCAAAGATTCTTTGTAACTTGTATGTTCTTCCTCATTAATAATGTCTGCCATCTTGACAACATTCTGATCTTTCTTGGCCACACAGGTCCCGGTTTTCTTCTGTGAAATGTTGAAGGGCATGCAGGTACTTCGTTTATCCAGTCACAGCGTTCCCCTACTACAGTGATTTATAGTAGTTCCCCTACTACTATATTTGCACAAACCTTTTTGGATGTTACTACAAATTAGAACATACTCAGCCCAGGAAGGGATATAAGAAATTAATGCATGGAGAATGAAAGGGAATGAGAGGTCTGTTTCCAATGCTTCGAACCTGCTCTGGAAGATCATCAGAAGTGGACTAAGAGCAATAGCAAAGAGAGGAAAAGTCGATAAGATAATATGCACTCCACAAAAGGCCTGGTGATGTATTGCTCTTTAAGAAAGTAGTAATTTTGAGAATGGGATGTCAAGAATGAACATCAACTTTCTTCCCAAAATGAAAAGCTTTGGGGGAAGTGAGCATTTGTCATTATGTTTAATTTGCACATACCTCACCAAAGGAAAGGCCAAGGGAGCTAGGCCGAGAACACAGCTGTACCGACGCCTCAACTAATTGCCTCTCCATCCTCAACCTCATTTATCTTCATTTCTTCCCAATTATACCACATTATCAATAGTCTCTGTTGCATCAGAGTCTTAATCCCTTTTATTCAGGCAGCATTAGATAGTGGCAGATGACTTCTTGGAGGTAGTCAGAGTAAACAGCTATGAAATGCCACCTCTGGCAGATGGTATTGCTTCGCCAGAAATGGGACAAAACATTTGGAAATGTGTTGCTGGGCACTGGTTTGAGAATGCAAGCTGTCAATATTTTTATAAATGATCATCAAGGTGCTGCTTGCTTGCAAACCCAGCCAAGATGCTTAGTAAAGTTTGGAAACTGTTTCGATGTAGATGTCAGCTACAATCCAGAAAGCCCAGGAGAAAGATTTGGGACCTGAACTATAAATCACTTGGTTTGAGTCTAATACCTCACCAAATAGCATATGCTCCAAGTATCAGGGACTGGCCCTATATTTCTGGAATCTAGAAAATGACCTTACCTAATTTTTCTCATCTTGGCATTTTTAGGGCATGTCTGCCTAGTGTGAGTTGCTGGAGTTGTTGACATTCTTTAGGCTTTAGTTTTTCTCCCGGAGAAGTGGACTCTCTGCATGGAAAATGGAAGCTTCCTTTCTCTAGCTTGCATGACTATATGCACACATGCATATGGATGCTAAATTACCATATCATACATAACCAGGTATTTTTCATTCTGGCTACATTCAGAAAGAAGAGTATAGTAGGATAATGGCAAATGTTGGCTTATTGTGAATAAGCTACAGCCTATTGTATAGTCTCCCTCTTGGTTCCTTCTACTTACATGAGCAGCTAAAACAGCCAGAGATGGTTTACTTAGTATGTATCAATACTGAGATCCTAGCTTGTTGATCCAAATGATCCAGGATTCATTAAGCCAAGAACAAACCCTAGTTCATGATGCAAAATTGAAAAGGGGCAACAAGCTAAGATCCTGGGTTCAAACAACATACAAATTTAGCATGGTATTTGTATGAGCCAAGTAGAATCTGAAGAGTTGTGTGCTCCAGCATGCAGTTCATTGACACAAAGCTAGGATTCACCAAAATCATGGTTTGTTATATCATATATTTCTATACCACCATTCATCCTCATGAATAAAGTATACAACAAACATAAAATAAATAATTATAGCAACCATGTTGTGAGATGGTCAAGTGTGTATATGTATGTATGTATGTATTTTGTTGCACCTTGGTGGCAGCCCAGTTTTCAACAAAGATCTCAACTCAACACTCCTATTCTCTACACCACACTGACTCTCCTTTGCAGCACAACAGGGTGGTATTGGGAATAAGATGTCTGAAATCATTTAATATGCCTGCAGTTCCATTTTCACTCCCTTCTTCTTGCTATGAGCTTAAAGTCAGGATTGCTTTTACTTCAAGACAGTTTTTAAAGAAAAAAGTTTGAAAACAGTCTTTTGGATGCCTTTCCTCTTCTTGCATCCTTCTCCCCATGGTTTTTTTTTATTATATAATTATCACTAGATTACCACACCTAAGTTGTGACAGACATATTTTTTAAGTATGACTGACTGATGGACAGACTGGGAATTGCTGAATTAATGGGCATATTTCAAAGCCTTGGCAGGGCTGAGCAGTAATTACATCTGCTGAACCACTTGATAACTTTTTGGAAGTAGACCAGTAAGGCCATCGCTAGAGTACTGCATTTTTAATATTTTAACATAACCAGTTTTATAGCTCACTTTGAATGCACGGTACAGAACGCCCTAAATGCAGCTGTACAAACCAGTGCATGAAATGGTGAAATGCCTTTTGTAAAGCTGTTCATTTATCGTTTTAGATTATGACAAGTCTAGTTCTTTGGGGAATTGCTTTCTCCAATGGATTTACAGTCTCCACCTTTAAAAAGCCAGAACATTCTTCTGGGCCCTTGTTATCTGCTGGGTTTTGGTTCCAGGACCCTCCATGGATAAAAAAATCCATGAATGCTCAAGTCCCATTAAATATGACACAACAAAATGGTTTCCCATATATAAAATGGAAAATCAAGGATTGCTATTTGGAATTTATACTTTTGGGGAATATTTTCAAGTTGTGTATGCTCAAATCCATGGATAAAAAAAAAAAATCTGTGGATAAGGATGGCCAACTGTACCACTATCATTCCAGATACAAGATGAAATACTCCTTCACACAGACCATAGTTAAACTAGGTTATTGAAAATGTGATGGTGGATCTAACTTGGAGGACCTTCAAAGGAGATTTGACAGATTCATGAACAATCAGGCTATCAATAATTATATGTTACCTGCAATATTATTGTAGCTCAGAGCAATCAGTTTTCTAGGGAACATAAATGGAAGGGTCTTTTATCCTCTTGTTTCTCTCAGGAGCTTCCCATATGCATTTGGTTGGCCACTGTGTGGTCAGAATACTGGACTAGATTGGTCTTAGAAAATATCATTCATTTCTATGGAACGTTGCTGTTGTTTTTCTGTGCCTTCAAGTTGACTCTGACTCATGGGCAACATCTACACTGCAGAATTAATGCAGTTTGACACGACTTTAACTGTCATGGCTATAGTTGTGTGAGATACTAAGCCTTCTTTGTCAGAGAACTTTGGTGCCATGGCAGACTGAAGCAGTGTCACATTGCATTAATTCTGCAATGTGGCAGCAGCCATGGTGACCCTAACTGGTTTTTCTTGGCAAGATGTGTTTAGAAGGGGTTTTCCATGGCTTACCTCTAAGGATAAAAAAAAAATGGCTTGCTTAAGGCCACTGACTGGCTTTTCAAGGTTGCAGAGAGATGTGAATCCTAGTCTCCCAGAGTTGTACTCCAATGTTGGTTGTTTAGAATTAACTGCACATTATCGTAATTGTATAGCTGTGGCCTTTCCAGTTCCCTCTGCATTGTCAGTTTGATGGGCTCAGTCTAAGATTGGGACCCTTGAATGGCAAAAGGGGCTCTGACCCAGCTGAGGGAGGCATGCCTGTTATTTCCATCATCCTCAAAGGCACCCATTTATTTGAATGGATTCTCTCTCCCCCTGCAGATCTCAGACACTATAGTGAGTATGTGGATTTTTTGCAAAATAGGTCTCAAGCTATGTGGAGACTTTTGCAAATGAGTCTCACAATGGAGAGAAAAATGATAAAAAAAATATTTGTTCTTGCCTATGAGAATGAAATTTACAAATACAATTGGTCCTCTGTATCTATGGGTTATTTATGCATGGATTCAAGCATCTATGGCTAGAAAATAATATATAGAGTGGGGGGGGGGGGAGGGAGGGAGAGAGATTCCAAAAAACAAACCTTGATTTTGCCATTTTATATAAGGGAACATCATTTTCTTATTCATTGTATATAATGGGACTTGAGCATCCACAGATTTTGGTATCCACTTGGGGCCACTGTATTTACATCCCTCCTGTGTAGGCAACCTGCAGCTAAGTCATGGTCTTCCCCATTGTTGTTAGATATATTACATTTCTATTGAAATGATAATATTTTTTTCTAAAGTAGCATCTACATGTATAGAGTTGCATGTAGAAGCTTTGAACATTCTTTTGGGGAGGCACGTTTCCTCTATTTTGGCTGAAGTGTGCCTGCCACACATGTTGTCCTATGTTCCAATAAGCAGTTTTGAGAAAGGGACCGAGGAGGACTGTTGGTGATTCTGACAGATTTCTCCCTCTCTTGTTCAGAGTCACGTCTTTTCTTTGAAAATGCTTGCAGTGCAAGCGGCTATAATAAAAGCAGAATTACATAACTAAGGATATCAGATCAAACACTCACACATGGAAGGCAAATGTTACCCAAACAGATGGGTGTTTCTGAGCCATAAAACCAACTCAAGACAATAATTTCAAAGCCAGTCAGTGCAAGGGATTCATAGTCCAAAAAGCCGACTAAAGAAGCAGATTTAAACCATACCTTCCAACATTTCACATGTAACAAATCAACATCAGAGTGTGGTCAAGATGGCAAAGGTTAATCATGAGGAAGACACAAGCTATCAGTGGTTTCAGCAGTTTGCTTTTGCCTAGGCCTTTTGGGAAAGGCAAGAATCCACATTCTTGTCTTCTCTCATCTCTTCTCCTCACTACTGAGTTAACTGAATGCAAACTACTTATGCACTTTGAACTCAGTTTTGCAGTAAGTTGAAGTACCTTGGGAAGAAAGGAAGGAAGTGGGAGTAGGAGAGAGTAACTGGAACACTTCAAAACAGCTGAAAAATGGGTTGACAGAGAGCACAGTTGTAGAGTATGTTTTAACCATCTAATGGAAAGTCAAAGTCAAAATAAGCCACTTGTCAGTTTTAGGTCCACTTGCTAACAATGTTTATACTTAGCTATTTTGGTGGTGTTTGTGGGTAAATCCAAAGCTCCTGACCGCCTTCTAAAGCTTCTTTAGCATTCAACTGTATTTCTCTTGGACAATCCTTTAGAAAGAAGGCACTCTCAAATAGAGGGCTCTCCTCTCTACAAGCCGACACATAGCCTGAAACTTAGTAAAATGCAAATTTGTTTTGTAGTTTTAAGTGGGTAGTGGGAGGAAAGTTTCCAAAACTAATCTAAGTTCCATCAACTGACGGCATCCTCTTCTTGGGTTTCAGATTCCTTCTATCTATTTTTAAAATTGTGTGGTCTGTCGAAATGAAATTCACACTGTCCACTACATCTATCTGCTTTTGACATTTGATTTGTTGCTATAGATTTCTGGGGGAGGGGGAATGAATTCTCTTGCTGAAAACAGCAATGCCTTTCGGTGCCAATGCCTGGTGAATTCTCCAAAGTGGCTGCTGCGCGTCTGTGTTTGTGCTTGTGTGTGCCTCTGTGTTAGGACAGTGTGTGGGTTGGAGTTTCAGTGCTTTGCAGAGCTCTTTTATCTTCCTCATGGCAAATGGAAAATAATTCCATTTAATTTTTCAGAAAGGAGCAAACAAATGCAAATAACTTAATTCATTTTATTTAATTTGCGTATTTCCAACAAGCAGCAAAACAGAGCTTTGCTTGTGAAAAAATTAAATATACTTTAGTGATGGGCAGCGCTTGGGTGTTTACATTGAAAAAGTAATCAGTGGCCATTCTAGGCATTCTCTGGCAGTTATAGTTTTTAAAAATAGCTGTTTTAGTTTCCCATTAAACCCAATCACGTAATTATAGAAGCCACATTTAAATGTTAGCATTACAGTGCAAAAGGAGTGATGTTGTCTCTCCCAGAAGTGCATTTGTAATGTGACTCAGTTGAACCTCAATTGTTTGGGAAAGAAATGAATTACAAGCTTCCTTTAATAAGTCATCCCATTGCAGTGCCACATCTTGGGGTCATCTCACAAAATTGAGTGGGTGGAGATCCAGGGTCCCTTTCATCCTACACAATTATAACATTATGATTCCACTTTAACTGCTGTGGCTCCATCCTATGGAATTCTGGGAAAACCACATGCAATCTGTGCCTCTTTTCAGATTTGGCTCCTAGTGCAGTAGACTAGAGCAGGGGTGGGATAGTGTACTCTGCAGTTTGTATGCAGCCCCTGGACTCCATTTCTGTGGTCCCCCAACCACCACCACCCCATTTAAAATACCTTTGCATCTGTATCCCAGCTTCTTACTCAAGATACATCAGAGTTCCCAAACCTAAGCCCTGTACAGATGGGCTGTTTGTGCTGATATTAGGGCTCGATAAGGTGCAGCATCCATATGTGCTGAGCCCTAATATCACTGCGCTTATGTCACAAAACTGCGGTCCCATCCACATGGGGCACAGCCTAATAACATAAGGGCACCTGAGCGCCCACATGCCTCTGGGTGAAAGAGATGTCATAGGACTGTGTCACAGCCCTTATGACGCCACAAAAAAGGAGCCGGTTCCTTTTGGACAGCACATCTGTGTTGCAGCATGTGGATGCTGCAGCACAGACACGGGACAAAAATGGGCAGCATGGAGCCAACCGTCTGTACTGCCCCTTAGAATCATGGAATCGTAGAGTTGGAATAGACCACAAGGGCCACCCAGTCCAACCCCATTCTGCCATGCAGGAAATCACAATCAAAGCATCCCTGACAGATGGCCACCCAGCCTCTGTTTAAAGACCTCCAAGGAAGGAGACTCCACTACACTCCAAGGGAGTGTGTTCTACTGTCGAACAGCCTTACTGTATATATAATTATCTGGAGCAGCAGAAAACAAGCTTGCTCCCTCCTCAATATGACATCCCTTCAAATATTTAAACAGGGCTATCATATCACCTCTTAACCTTCTCTTCTCGAGGCTAAACATCCCCAGTTCCCTAAGTCACTCCTCATAGGGTATGGCTTCCAGACCCTGTCCAGACCCTTCACCATCTTAGTTGCCCTCCTTTGTACACGCTCCAGTTTCCCAACATCCTTTTTGAATTGTGGTGCCCAGAACTGGACACTGGCTTGCATAGGAAAATCAACAACTACCTATCAATCCCTGGGTTTCATATGGTGACAATTAGTACGTCTGAAGGAAAAGGCAGAGGGTTAACAAAACCTTTTTTTTTTTAACTTTAGGACATTTTTGCTTCCCCCCCCCTTTTTTTTTCTTTCTTTCTCTCTTTTTTTTGGACTGAGCAAGCTAGAGAAAATGGAGGGCATAATGTCACTGTGTTGTGGTGACAGAGAGACTTCAGAATGGGGCTGGAAAAGGAGGTAGAGTAGGGGGCAATGAACATTTTGGATTCTCTGACAAAGCATAGTGAGGAGGGAGAGTGGTTTTTTGACAACAGGTTTGTTTTTTCTATAGCAAAAAAAAAAAAAGTTTACATATTCCTTGCTGTTACTTTGCCAATTGAAAGGAAATGAAATTGAAATGTCCGCACCTTCTCCTCCCCTGATCACTATGTTTCCCCAACCAAAGCAGGCCCACTGACCACCCCAGATCTCCACAAAGGTGCAATGGAAGTTTTTCACAGGAACGCATGGCACAACAGACAGGGGAAAGGAGGTCCTTAATGAATTTTTTGTGTTTTAAAAAAAGTGCTTTTAAAATGGAGAACAATAGAAGAAGGATGGTGTCATGTGAAAAGCCCCAATTGAAGGCACTGTTGTCTTGCTGCACTTACGATTTACCTGCCTTGTGCAATACTCAAAGAGCTCAAAGACATTGTAGACTATAGGGCAGGGAACTGTCAGATTAGTTATTTGTAGGCCCCTTTGAGAGCCTTTTCGATTGAGTCTAAATTTAGAGTATAAATACTATATATATATATATATATATATATATGAAGATTTGAAAAGATCTGATGTTTTTCCAGCAGCAAAAGAATCCTCTCAAGAGGATATTACATCTTCATCTTCTTTGAAAAATAATACCTCTGGAATGCATAATGTTGCATTTCGAAAATGTATACAAATTCTGCAAACAACTTGGCCCAACTGATTTATCAGAGAAGCTTCTGTTTCTGATTGAAGTGTTATAGGTACAGTCTTTTTTCCACCAGATTAGGTGCCCTTTCTTCTTGTTTAGCATCTATCATGCAGACATTATCTGGAATGTATCCAGACATGGATCATCATCTTAATTTACGCGCTGCATCCACTATTTAGTAAATGATGTGGACTCTCAACAGCCTTAATTATGATTGAAAATGTGTTGTGCTTTTTCAAAGGCAATGCCACCCACTTCTATCGGAGGTGGGAATGGATTCATCTTACCTTTGTCAAACAGATCCACTCTTTTGGGACAAGTTTGTCTTTTGCCATTAATTACACGCCGCACACCACCCATTTATAACACTGTTGTTTATCTCTCGGTCTCTGTTAAAGTGACTGAAGAACTTTTTGCTCAAAAGCCAAACCCAGTCAGGGATTTATTTTAAATTGCTGGGGCAGAAGATCAAGCGGCGCTTCTACCCAAAATAATTTAATAAGTGACACGTAGTCTGCCGCACAACATGGAATGTGGACCAAATTCTGGAGCTTTTTCATCTTTGCTTTGGGTACTGCCAGTGTTGTTCGCACAATCTGAAAAAGTTGGCCTCCATCCAGAGCATATTCTGAACTTATTTATTTATTTAGAAAGGGTTATGTTAATTTAAATAGACATGCTGTGGGTTTGTGAATGTGCGGTACAGCTCATGTCTACCCGCATGGAAAAGGCTGAAAATCATGGTCCAGCTGCAGGCATTTCAATTGCAGGTATACTTCAGTTTATGAAGCAGATGTGTTCCTGGGCGTTAACAGAAAATTTGGTACCAGAAGCAGAAATAATGTGGAAAGAATAGGTATTCCACAACAAAAGAAGAGCAAAACAATATGTAATAAGAAACCTTTTATTCAATGCTAACAATATACATATATATACATATATATACGTACAATGTAGTAACCAGGCCAGGTTTAAAATAAATTTTAAACACTCCAAAATACTTCCATTGGGTTGTTGTTGTTGTTTTGGTGACTTCCATTTTCAGGGACGATCATATACAGTGTGCCCGTGCCATACTTGGATGCACCATATGCAGCTTTTAGCTTACGCCGAAGCCATGCCACTGGAAAAACAATGGTGCACCACATGCACGTACCCCATTGTTTTCAATAGGGCTCGAGCACACACATTTTTTCCCTTATGTTCGGGGTTCTGGAACAGATTCCCCACATAAGGGAAGGGCCCACTGTAGGTAGGCACTTTTTAATCTGCTGAAAGTACCTGGTGAAAGTACTTATGCTCTCCTTCCCCCCCACCTCTGTTTTGCTGTTTATGCATATTCTGGGGCAACTGCTGTTTACTTGACCTGTTGCAGGCACACACAGCCACAGTAGGAAATCCCTTTCTTTCCTGGCTCATCCTTTATTACATTGTTTCCTGCAGCCACAAAAGTGTGTTTCTCTTGTCTTCCTTCGCCATCTTCCTAATGTCCATGTTGCTTTAGTTTAGACAGATGGCTGCATCAGCATTGCAGAATTAATGCCGTTTGACACCGCTTTTTAACTGGCATGGCTCAATCCTATGAAATTTTGGGATTGGTAGTTTGTTGTGGCACCAGAGCATTCTAACAGAGAAGGCTAAATATCTCACAAAACTACAAATCCCAGAATTCCATGGCATTGGACCATGACAGATGAAGTGGTGTCAAACTGCATTATTTCCGCTGTACAGACACAACCAGATGACAGGGAGGAAAAGGGGGTGGCTTGCCGGGCATAAAAATACTTTATAGAAAAAGGAGCTTCATTGTCAGAGATTTTTAAAACTCAGGTATACATATATGCAACCTCTATGAGAACATAAAAATAGGCATTTCATTATTAATTCTCATTTTGAAGGAAGCAACAAGTAGTTGCTGCATTTTTTTTCCCCATTGCAAGAAAGTCTTCGAAAACAAAGCAGTTTTCTAAGCATATTCGCAAGTTGGGAACTAGTCTGTGAAAAATTCACACATGGCACTTTTTTGTCCAGATAACAGATTTTTCTGTATAGGAAATAGCATTTACACTTTTAGACACGCTTGCTTTACACTTGCTTTTGAAATGAATTTTCAGTGGTTTCAATCCGTTCTGCATAATTTCTTTAAAAAAGAGAACAAGTTGCACTTAGTGTAAAAGTAAAAAAGTGGAGGGAACTTAAAGCACAATTAAATGAAAATAAATATACTGTTCAAAATAGAAAATGTGTCCAAAACAGGTTGTGGGCATCTCTTGGGGGTCAATGGGCTACATCAGCCCTGTGTAGACCTTGGATAGTTGCATCCTCCACTGCACCCCTAAGAAAATTGGGATTTCAATACAATTTTGTTCCTCTTTGTTTTTAGGCCCAGGAAAAGTGTTTCTTCCAACAAGGAGCGATCTGGGTTGCATCCACATTGCAGAAACAATCCAGTTCTTCAACATCACTTTAACTGCTGTGGCTCAATGCTATGGAATTCTGGGAATGGTTTGTTGTGGCACTGGAGCTTCGCTCAGTGGCTCAATGCTATATAATTTGCAGTGCAGAAATACTCTGGTTTGCTTTGATGCCAGAACAAATTACCATTCCCAGATTTCCATAGCATTGAGCAATGGCAGTTAAAGTGGTGTCGAAATGGATTATTTCTGCAGTGCAGATGCTTTTTTAGAAGTTGACTTCTGGTTCACCTCCTAATGGAAAGAAGTTCTATCCTGGACTTAAAATGGGCAGAATTGTCTCCCACATCATTTAAGGTTTATTTGGGCAAGGCAAGGCAGCTAGCTCCACTTCTGCATAAACATTTTTAGGTGTACACATAAATATTGTATGTAGAAACAACTCTAACATCTTTTATCTTTCTTCCACAAAGATAATCATAGTTTGGAGAAGTGAAGAGGATAAGAACAACAAACAATTTAGGTTTCAAATTGTTTGTTGTTCTTATCCTCTTAACTGAGCTTCCTAGGAAAAGAACTTGTAGGTTTCAGAAAGTTAAAGTGAAATTTCTTCTTATTTCAGTATATGGTGTGTTTTTGTTGGTCCTGTTACAGGTTTTCAGAAACCCTAGCATTTCAGAATAAACCAATATAGCCAGGATCTCAATTATACTCTTTTCCCATCAGTATGAATTTTGCCTCATCAGTGTACAGTGTGTTAAATTTACGATGGAAATGCTGACACAACCAACACAAATATAGCAGCACTATTGAACACTGCTGTAATTATATCACATTATATTAGAACATATGGTATAATTTAGTTTGGCATAAATGCATCTTTCTTTGTCAATACATAGCTCATCATTTTTGCAAATTACAAATCTGTACCAGTAAAGTAATTCATTGCTCGGCTGCAGTATTAAAGTGATGGAATGTTTCCCTTTTTGCTCAGTCATTGATCTTTCCCATTTTTCTATTTGATAACATTAATCACCTTTATTAGCCAAGTGCTTAAGAAGAAGGTTGAATACAGAAAGAGTGTTGTGTTAAGATACATTTTTCCCCATCCTGCAGCTATGCTTTATGTGTCAACTACTGATTCTAATTGAAAATCTAGTTAATGAATTCATGACACTCAATGGCAAACCCTCTCTGAATAAATCTTGCCAGGAAAACCCCGTGATACGGTCAGTTTAGAGTCGCTATAAGTTGGAAATATCTTGAAGGCACACAGTGGCAACAACAAAAACAATTGGGAGGGTTGGACCAGTTGAAAAAGACAGTCAGGAGGAGATACTACTCTCATTGGGTAGCAAAAGAGTGAATGACTTTGCCTGAATTTTGTTACAGAGGGCATAGACATCACTTGACATGATCAAGAGGGTCACTTTGGATTCAGGATGTTGCATTTTGCGTATATCAAACAAACGGAACCTAGAGTCCATGTTCTCTGTCAACGTTAGTCCAAATATACCACACAAAAAAGCAGCATCCTTTTTGTACAAAATGCTGTATAATGGGCACACATTTGCTTCTTTTTCTGGTGTTACATGTACTGTCAGTAACAAAGAGCCAGCATAGTTGATTGGTTTGAGCATTGCACTATGACTCAGGAGATCAGAGTTCGAATCTAAGCTTGGCTATTTAAACCCATTAGGTGACCATGGGCAAGTCATACTGTCTCAGCCTCAGAGGATAGCAATGGCAAAAGAGAAAGAAAAAAGAAAGGAAAGAAAGTGCTCCATGGTTTTAGATCAGCACAGAAAAAGAATTACTGAAAGCACTGCATCCAGAATGCTAACTGGACCTGGCCACAGGGAACACAAAACTCCCTTGTTGCATCAGCTCCACTGGTTGCTGGTCCATTTCTGGGCACAATTAAAACTGCTGGTTTTATGAAGCCCATATTCTCTCTTTTGAATATACAGATGTTTTGGGATCTGCTGGGAAGCCCCTTCTCTCTATCCCACCATCCTCACAGGTATATCTGGTGGGAACATGGAGGATGGTCTTCTCAGTGGCTGCCTCCAAGCTCTGCAACTCCCTTCTCAGAGATGTTAGGCTGCTACCCTCCCTATTCTCTTTCCATAGGCAGGTGAAGAAGGCTTTTCTATTGTGAAAGATCTGACTCACCTTGGATTTGCTATCCTTGTTGTGCTGTATTTTTATGGTTTGTGATTTTAACTGGTTTTACATTTTTGATCATAGTTTGTGAATTTTTTAAACATTTTTTAAATATGTTGCAAGCCACCTTGAGTCCTGAACTGGGGAAAAAACATTCTTTGACTTTTATATTTTGTGAATTTTAAACATTTTTTTAACATATTGTAAGCTACTTGAGTCCTGAACTGGGAAAATATAAATAATTAAGTAAATAACTAATAATAATAACAACTCAATGGAGCCTGCTCCCCTTTTCTGTTTTATAGGTGGAAGTGAATCCTCCTGGGATAAAGAGAAACTTCAGTCTCCCATCACGACGGGATCTCATCACGGAGTTAGCCATGCAACGTTGTCAGGGCAGCCCAGTTTGGGAAGTGCCCATCCTCTCAGTCCTCTGCAACAAAACCATCTCCTCACAAATAGTATGTATGCTGACTTGAAAACACCATCATCCTTGTGTTATCCTTGTGTTTTCCAGATAGCGTCTTCCATAGAGGGCTAGTAGGAGTAAAGTTGTTGTACTACAAGTAGTGAACACATCTCGGGATGCTGAAAAAGTAAATTAATTTTATTCTAAAGTCCAATGTGTCTCATCTCAGCCTTATTTTGGAGACTTCATGAAATGGCTATAAAAACAAGGAACAATACATCCATCCATCCATCCATCCATCAATTCACATCAAATTGTGCAAGCCTCCTTCAAGCACCTTCAAACCATGACCTATAATCTTACATCTTATTCCATTTCACAATTCACAATCAATGCAATATTTCATTATTTACTTCACTACAATTTGAATGGTGCCTGTGATAACAGAGAGCCTTTATTATATCAATGCTAACCCCATAGAATGAAAAACAGGGGGTTATTCATTCAAACAAATATTTTATTGGAATAGCTAAACTTTTAGAGATAATGGAATCAAAGATTCCCAGTTCTATGCTGTTCCCAATTATATGGGGTTCCACCAAGTGTTGTGGTTTAACATCATTGAAACACTTAGCCTTCTTTTTCTTTCCCAACACATAAAAGAATATATTGTCCAGACAGGAGAAAGAAAAGAATGTAGATGAGTTGCATGTTAGAATGACAAGGAGGACGAGAAAACCTTTGTGAAAGGGTGACAGCAAATGAGTGAGGAAGAAATAAGATCTGAATTGCAATGTTTTCAGTTATTCTCTAATTCAAAAGAAAGATTTTTGCAACTTATTTAGAGAATATATATATATTGTCACTTTCAAAGTTGGTTGAACGTTGCAGATTTCAATGGGCACGCTGAGCAATTCACAGTAGCTCTCACAATAATGCCTTTTCTGGTTCCCTATGTATTTGAAGGTTGCTAGACTTCTTTGTGATATTGAATTTAAAAGCCCAACATGTATATGATGTTGAATTTTATGTTCTATATTGTGTCCGCTCAATAGCCTTATGTAATCTAGTATCTTTGCAGCATCCATATATGGATTTTTTTTCCTTTCTTTATTTTTTATCGTGCTTCTTACTCTGCTATCATTATTTTTATTGCTGATCACTCAGTTGTCTTCCACTAGACTATTCAAGGGTTTATTGAGTATCAAGGATTATGTCTGATCTGCAAACATGAGATGTGTTTCCTTCACGTCCCCTTTTGAAAAATGCTTGATGTATTGTCCGTTAAAAACTGGCAATGTGCTGTTAAATTCTGTTTGTAGTTTGCATTTAGTTTGCATGTCAATTGGACTTTAAGTAGGCATGCAACTCAGTTTGGACAGATGGTGTCTGGGAGTGTTGAAACTCCACAGAGTATGAGGAAAGATTACCAGGCTGCTGCGGGGGCATTGAAGAAGGAACAAAGACTTACGTTTGTATGAGCCTGGCGAACTGGAGTGGGGCGGGGGTACCGGGACAGTTTTTGAAAAAGAGGGATGCCACAAGCACTGTTTTGTAACCCATCTTTGTTGTCATTCTATTATTTATTTAGATCCATGGCCAGCCTTGTCTCTTGAGCTGTGGGGCAGATAACAACTTAAACGGATTTAAAAGACCAAAATGCTGGAAGAAGAAAAAATCTAAAATGTGTCATATTTTACGTGTATAAATATACATATGCATATACATGTAAACTATGATAAATGTAAAATGTACTCCTAACTATTCCCTATGCTAGATTCTTGTTCAGAAGTTGTCTTTTTTTTAAAAAAATTATATTACTGCTATTACTGTGGCTGAGAGAGCATAATTCAGCCAAGGTCACCCAGTGGGTTTTCATGGCCAAGCAGGGAATCAAATCCTGATTTCCAATGCTGAAACCACTACACCACACTGGATCTCAGTTCCTAGCCTTACATCTGCTACACTCTTCCAAACAAAATTACAGCTTTTGATCTATTCTAGATCAGGTTTTAATCTATTCAGACACTGTTTGTCTGAAATGAAATTGGCCAATTCAGATAATCATCTGTGTCATGGTTTAGATATCTGATAGTGAATGGGCTTTGGGTTTATGGGTGCGTCCCCACTCACCCCCCATCTGCCTTTTGTGCACTAGAAGAGGAATGGAAAATCAAATCCCTTCTTTCATTTGAGATTGTTGAGGTTCTTTTTATTACAAGAACGGTTGGACTAAATAGAGCTGGATCAAATCTTATTTTGATATCTTTACAGATTTTCTCCATGGATATATCCATGGACTATGTATCTCTTCCAAGGTAGAGAAGGGAAGAAAGTACCCACCACTCCAGAAAAGTTCTGGCCCTAAGATTCCTTTCTTTCATATATGGAAACCAAGATATAATGCAAAATGTTAAGCCATTAGTCTGTCTTTTTTCCAGGCAGGTAATATATTATTGAAAAACAACAACAGAGTGACCCCAGAATAAGATTTGTCTGAGACCACTTGGTCCGCATGAGGTTGCCCAGGATTGATCAATTTGGTCTCAGACAAATCTTATTCTGGGGTCACTCTGTTGTTGTTTCTCCACAATAAATGGTCTAAATGGTAGACCAGTCCTCTAAACACCATATGGTCCCCTTAAAAAAAAAGTTGGTTGGAATCAACTTTCTTGTAATTTAAACCTCCTGGAGCAGCCAAAAATATTAATGAAAATAATAATGATTCCCCACAGTCCACTGAGTCCATTGAATATTTGTACTGTTGGATTACAATGCTGGGTTATGGCCAGTGGATATCACAGATTTTTAAAAACTTATTTATGGACTGTTGTGTTTTTCCCCTCAGGGATAGACTTGCCTTTTATGATGATGCCCCATCCTCTTCTTCCAGTCGGCCTACCTCCTGCTTCTGTTGCAATGGCTATGAATCAGATGAACCATCTCAACACTATCGCTAACATGGCTGCAGCAGCTCAGATGCACAGCCCTCTTTCAAGAGCAGGAGCTTCAGTTATAAAGGTAATATTGAGACCTGAGCTATGCCCAGACTCTGAAAACATTTTACATAATTTGTTGCATAACTCATGCAAGCTTTCTAAGACCATACAGCTCAATGATAATTGTGCAACAGCATCTGAGGAAGTAAACGGAAGTTTACCAAAGCACATGCTGCCAACCTCTTTCTTTCAGTTAGTCTCAAAGGTGCTGCAAGGTCTCTCTGCATACTGGTTCTGCAGAATAACACCGCTATATATTTAATAAAATTTTACTTACGTCTTACAAAACATAGGATTGCAATAAGTCTGGCATAAATATTTGGATCCAAATCCCTTTTTTAAATGTAACAGAAAAAAGGAACAATGAAACATTGCACACAGTCCTATACTGTGCAGGCAAAACATAACACTTCACCCACACAAGTGCCAACCAGAAGGCAACTTCGACGGACTGGAACTTTCACTCATTGGAAATACAGAAGGAGGATGCCAGTTCCCTTCTCTGCACAATTGCAGCTTGATGCTGCCCAGATGTTTCGTGCCCTCTCTTGACCTCTTAATAGCCAGGGAAGTGGGCTGCAGCCTTTTGAAGCTGCTTTCCTTGCAGATGGGGTGTCATGCAAGAAGGTACTAAATACCTCCTTCCACAATTTCCCCAAAAGGACATATGTTTGCATAACCCCAGGTTATATGAGCATATGTCACCAGCAATGTGTTATTTTCACATTCTGGCTATACCATCAGCAGAATTATGTAACGTAGCTCTTCTTGTATCATTGTGAAAGGTATTTCACTTTTGGATGCTCCTTTCAAACTCGGCAAACCAGAATAAGAAAGGGTGCTAACATGACAATAGTTTTCCACTATAATTTTTTGTGTTAGTGGGAATTTTTCAACAGCAATGCCTCCCTGGGCTTCATAGGGGAGGATTTCCATAGGGTATGCAGTCATTTTTTATCCACAATATCACAAAATTGAAGTTGTCTTCTAGCAAATTGTCAGAGCCAAAGCTTGGTACCAAGATCGACACAGCACTATTGTTGCCGTTTTAAAGACAGCATTGGTGATCTTCCACCCACTCCATGGTATCTAGTCTTGGTTGGACATGGTGTTAGTCTGTGTAAATATGTTTAATTGATTGACCTCTTTTTTCTGTTTTTTATTCATTTAAAAAATTAACATAAAAAATAGTACAACAGCATAAAAGCATTGACAGTACTTGCATAAAACATAGGGCATGAGTTATGTTATCATCATCTTAAAATACAAAGTGAATCTTCCTGCAATGTTTGTTCTGTTGGATTAATCCTTTCCAAGCAGAACCGTGGGTCGATGGAACATTATTTCTTTCTTCATTCATTTGATTTACATAAGAAATAAATTATTATTTTTATCTGATTGCTCTCATCATCTGATTAAATGTCACAGCCCCAGTTGCAAAGCTCTTCTATAACTGAGCAGCGCCAGTCCTCACCAACCTGGGAAAGGTCTGCTTTCTTAACACTTTGGAATGAAGTTATCACGTCCCCCCAGCCGCTCTATAGATCACATTGCCATCTAGAACAAAGCATCTCTCTCTGAAATCTCCCTCAGCTGCCCTCCCACCCCTGTTCTCCAAAATGTGCCATCTCAGCAAAGTTAACGTTTAGTACTCTGGAAAGAAATGTCATAACTATGAAATTTGATTTCATCTTGACAAGAACACTATAAATTAGGCAGAGCCACGGTAGCCAGGTTTCAAAAGTCTTTCTTGCCATCTATAATCTAACCTAATGTGATTAGCAGCTCCTACTAGCACTTCTGTAGTTAAGATTCTGTCAGAAACTCTGTGATAAATCCCTGCCTTCAGGGATTTACAACTCCTCTGAGAAAACTTTCTGTATCTGAAAGTTGGCTCACGGTGACTCATCCCCAGGATCAGAATTTTAAACACAATGTCAGTCCTCTCTGTTCAGTTGGGTGGTGTTTTTTTTTTTACCCCCAAAAGTACAGTATACACCAAGTAGGTTTAGATTCACCAAGCTAGGTTAGGACAAGGAAGGCTGGGGTCAGAGTGTAAAGATTAAAAAAAGCTCCCATTCATGTTCAAATCAGGAAGCTTGGCCAAAATGAAAATGTTTCATTGTGGCTATAAATCTTGCTGGGCTATAAATCTCATTGGGAGATCTTGGCTGCATCCGCACTGCAGAAATAATCCATATTACCATCACTTTAACTGCCATGGCTCAATGCAATGGAGTTCTAGGAATTGTAGTTGTTGTGGCACTAGAGCTCTATGGCCAAGAAGGCTGAATGTCTCACAAAACTACAATCTCCAGAATTCCATAGCATCAAGTCATGGCAGCTAAACCAGTGTGAAACTGGATTATTTATGCAGTGTGGGTGCAATCCTTGAGTTATATTGGTTTTAGAATAGGTACATCACATGTGGATATATTTTTGGCAGGCTTAAAGTTTGTGCAGTCTGAATACATGCATCCAATACTCACCTTTTATTGCTTGGAAAAGGTTACTCTTTTGAACCACAACTAAAATCTTCCAACCATGCTCATGATGGATGGGGGATGCAGGGAATTGTGCTCCAAAAAGCACCATTTCCAGTTCTGATCTTTCCCAATACTGTACAAACATTTTTGTTCTTTTTTAAAAAAAAATGAACACCAAGGAACTGGAGTCCAAAATGTCTGGAGGGTATCAGGTTGCTTTCTCCTGGAGTATTTTGGCCTGTTTTGGATTTCAGGTTTCCAGTGGAGCTATCACCCATCCTTTGCTACTGGCAAATTTTAAATGGTAGTGTTGGGAATTGAACGTGGGACTTCCTGCACTAAAAATTGGTGTTCTGTCAGTGAGGTATGATATTAAGTATTCTTATCTCACTAGTCTCCAGTAATTACAATTCAGTTTGCTACACAATTGTCATGATGGCTGGGGAGGGGGGGCATGTTTCCAACTCATCAGATGGGAGCAGAGGGGGCAGAATTCTGCCCTTCCCATTAGGTTCAGGCAAAAGCTAACTATTTCAGCTTCTCCTAGCTTGTGTGTTCTGTTTCAATGGCCCAGTACATAAGGGTGGGAAGCTGCATGCCAGCGGTAATTCTAGGGTTCGGGAGCGCGCTGCAACCACATGCTCCCAAACCCTAGTCTGTATGGATGGTGCCATCATGGCATCCTCCCATCCACATGGGGGTCACCATGATGATGCAAGCGCAGCACTGCATCCTCATGCTATGATGTCACGCTTGCATCATCGACACACACCAGTGCACCAATGACACACTGATGGCATCCACCATGTGCGCCAAAAAGAACCTGGCTGGCTGCTGCAGCGTCCCTCCAAAGGAAAAATGGGTGCCTCCAGCTCACTCTTTTTGGGCAATCTGTCTTGCCCCATTAATAATTTTTGCCGTCTTAACCACACACTGATGTTGGACCGTAAGTGTCCTGGTTTTCATCTGTGAAATGTTGAGGGGGAGGGGGAATATAAGTTCCTGGGTATATGTTTCCCAAGAAAGAGGTTTTGAATCCCATGTGTGTCAAATAGCCTTCCTTCAAAGCTGATGGCTAGTTTCTCGTATATAAGAACCAATTCACTGCCGTTGCCTTTAGTGGCAGAAGAGCTATTTCAGTATTTTAAATCCACCTGCTTTCTTGCAACACAACTAACCTGACAATATCATTACGCCCATTCCATTTTAGCCTTTAGCTATGCTCCAGGTCCTTTTAGTGTTGACTCAGCCATTAGCGTTGTCATTAATAACAAATATAAGTCCTAATGTGAGCTGAAAACAGCATTAACATCATTAGGCCTAGGAACATCACTGAATCAGTCATATGCAGCATCAAACAAAGAATGTTTTCCTAGTGGAAAGGAGACGGTGGTGAAATAGAGAAAGGCCTAATTGGTTTGAAGAAGGTGAATAGGGAGTCATTCTTAGTATGTGACAGTAGAGCCCAGTTATGCAATAGGATGATCAGGGGATGCATTTGAAATACCCAGAAGGCCATGCCTCCTCCAGGATGGGAAGACGTCTTCCTTTTCCAGTAAATGGCCTACATTTCAGCCTGGTGTCTGTATGCAGGCCCAGGATGGACATATGCTGTGTATATCTGTCCATGTCACCAACAGGATGCTGGCCTATGTTTGATTTCATATTAAGCAGTGTCAAAATTATGGCGACTTTATTATTGTTCAGGGTAGGATGCGGTTAGTTTTGTAGAGTCTACAATGGCAAGATTTCAGACTCCTAGTGTCTCTTAGATTGTTTTTATCTTATGGCAGCTGAAACATACTTAATCATGTCTGATTTCAGAAGCTAAACAGTGTAGTGCCTGGTTAATATTTGGATGGAAGCATTGTCATTTCTGACTTATGGTGACCCTAATGTGAACCTATCATGGGGTTTTCTTGGCAAGATTCGTTCAGAAGAGGTTTGCCATTGCCGTCCCCTGAGGCTGAGAGCATGTGACTTGCCCAAGCTTTGCATACCCTTCGTCTGTTGTGGTTTGCCAGGGACAGTCCTAGTTAATTCTCTGCCATCCCACTTTTTCAGCTGCTTTTAAAATGTCCCAGTTTCTCTCTGTTCTTCCCATTTTCTACCTTTCTTCTCTGCTTGTTTCAATTGCTGCAACCTGAGTTGAAAATGCAGAATTAGTGTCAACTCATTTAACTCAACGGAAGGGAGAGGAGAGGCTTAGGGCCTGAACAGACCAGCACTTTGTGCCGGCCTAGGCCTGAAGTAGGGTTGCATGAGGACTGAGCATTTAGACACTCAGAAACCCTACCATGTGCTCCAGGTGCCATCTTGGTGCGCGCCTATACAGACGGCATGCACTATGATGACATTGCTCATGCATAGCACCTAGACAGCGCTGCGTATGAGGGGTGTCATAAGGGCATGCTGTGGCTCTTATGGCTCCCCTGTAGCACCAGGAGAAGAAGCCCCTTTTGGGGGCTTCTATTTTGAGCAGGTTGGGGACATGATGTACGGTTGCCATGTCCCCAACGCAGCACTTCCAGGGGTGGCACAGAGCCAGCCCTGAACAGGCTGTCTGTTCAGCACCATAGCCTTCTTCTCTTTGCAACAGGCACATTTGGGTTGGGTTTTGGAGTTTTTTTAAAGGCTTTCTACACTCATTATATAAATCCCAAGGATTTTCTGCTTAAAACAGCAGGCTTGTGTGTTCTTCATTAATAACTTTCACCCTCTTGTTGCCTGGCCACATTCTGATATTGCAGGCTACACATGTCCCAGTTTTCATGAATAAATGTTAGAGGGTATGTGGGAGAGTACTATGAAATATGAGGTTGGTCTGGGAAGGAATTCTGCCACAAACTGTTGAGAGCCATTGCCAGTCTGAATTAGCTCAATGGACCAATAGTCCCTGAGTCAGTAAGATGCATCCCAAGTGTATGTTTGTGAATCAAGCAAACAAAGTGTGAGGGACAGCAGCCAGGGAAATATAAAAATATAAAGTTTAAGATGAGCTGTGCTGGATCAGACCCAAAGCTCATCTAATCCAGCCTGCTTCTTTTGATATTTACAAGCCAATAAGATGATATGAAGAAAGCACTGCAGTGAGTTGCAAGAGAAAAGTGAGAGGCAGAAGGAAGATCTTTCTACACTGAGTTGCCACTGGGTTTTGCTTTCTATTTTTTAAGTGCCTCCGATTTCATTAGTGAGTTATCCCACCCATTGACCTGCTGGGTAGATCACAAGAGGGAATGCATCAATTAAAGAAGAAATATTGAGGCAAAATGTATGAATAAAATTTCCAGGATTCAGACAGAGCTGCAAAACCCACTTGTCAGCAGAGAAAATGCCATTAAGTCCTTTAGGAACTCATTAATAGATTAACATTTGGATGAGTAATTATAGTTGCACTGGAAATAAAAATAAACAAGCAAACTTTAGCCATCGCGGCTTCTCTAAACACTTGGCACACAAACAGAGATCAATAGGATGAAATATCACAGTCGAAGTAGTAAGGTCAAGTTGATTATGGCAGGACTAAGTAAGCTAAGCATTCTAGATATACTGTGAATTGCTGTGAGTTTCTCTAGCTTGGTCCTTATAAACCAGTGGTGAGGGCCATGAGAAAAGCCCTGTTAAGATCTCTAGCCTCTGTGGTGATAAGGCAAGGGACAATCTAAAATGTGTGGACTAGCCCCATCCACTAGATGCTGGTGTTTGAACTGGTGACCTGCTCATGTATCTTCGGGAAGCCTCCAAGAACAGCTGTAATAGCAATAACAAGTACATTTCTATACTGCTTTTAAAAATGGTTGGACAACTTTTTTCACATGTTGGGAAACCCCGATGATAAGAATTATGAACTGAAGAGGATGTTCAGGTCAGGAATTTTTCTGTGCAAAATTCACACATGAGCGTTTTGTGCTAAAAACAGCAATTTCTGTGCTGGAAACAGCTTTTTCTGTGCAGAAAACAACATTTCTATGCCGAAATATTATTTTCTGCACAGGAAATGCTCTTTCCTGTGAAGAAAAAACTGCTTCCTGCCCAAAAAGAAACATATGTGAATTTTGCACAGAATAGGTCCCAAATTGCCAAAATTCCTTTAAAAAATGCAGTGGGGTGTGAATTGCTACAAGTACTTGTTCCTTACTTCAAGATGAAAGTTAGTGGGCAATGATATTCCTATTTTTATGTTATCATACAGGTTTCATATAGGTATACCTCTGACAAAGAAGCTCCTTTTTATAAAATATTTTTATGTCTGGCAAGCCATCCTTGTTGTCTCATTGCATCTGCACGGCAAAAATAATCCAGTTTGTCACTGCTTTAGCTGCCGTGGCTGAATGCTATGGAATTCTGAGAACTGTTGTTTGTTGTAACACTCGAACTCTCCAATAGAGAAGGCTAAATATCTCACAAAAGTACAATTCTGAGAATTTCATAGCATTGAGCCAAGGCAGTTAAAGTGGTGTCAAACTGGATTGTTTCTGCAGTGCGGATGCAGCCTTAGGCCATGACTTTGCTCCTTCAAATGGAGGGCAAGGGTCAGACCTAGCTTTCTTCTAGCCATACACATCTTCTAATGTGTCTCTGTGTGTGTTGGATGGCTGGGGAGGTGATTGCTTTCCAGAAAAAAGTCTTTATTTGGCTAGCGGAACAACATCTCTTTTCAAGAGAAGAAAACTGAAATATATGAAGAGTGACGGGGGGCTGTAAAATTCACAAATGACAAAATGAAGTCATCAGGGTGTAAAAAGATGTTAAGGCTCTGAGCTTTACAGTTTTCCTATTGAAGTGTCCTCCCTGATTTGTTGCAAATACTGTTAACCCTGTGTTTGGAAAATGGTGGGGACATTATTGCTTGCGTTCTCATTTGTAATAAAATAGATTAACTTGCTGTGAAATTTTAACTAGACGGGGACACAACAGTAGCTGCCTAATGAACCACAGCTCATTGCTGTTAAGTAGCTTAATAGATGCATACTGATTACGGGGCTGAAAAATGGATCTGTTTACGTGCAAAGATGAAACCGCTTGCATATATTATGGCAAAAGATAATCACTACTGCCTTTCATTCTGGCAAGTGTCTCAGCCTGTATTCAGGATCCCATACACTCCAACTGTCCCGATTTTACAATAGTCTCAATTAATTCAATTTGTAGCTTTTTATTTTGAACCTACTTACAGCACAATTCTATACGTTTACTATTTCAGTGGAATTCTGGGAACTGTAGTTTTGTGAGACGTTTAGCCTTCTCTATCAAAGAGCTCTAGTGCCACAACAAATTACAATTCCCAGGATCCCATAGCATTGAGCCACAGCACTTAAAGTGATGTCAAACTGGATTAGTATTTATGCAGTGCAGATGCAGCCAAAAAGAGCAGTGGGCTGTTGCTTCTTTAGACCAGAGTTGAGTAACACATAACTCATGACCATACAATATCTGTATGGTGAGAGACAGTAGTTCTTGCTGCCACAACTGCAAATGAAAGCTGAGCGCATGGAGGAAAGTGGAAGGAGCAGCTGAAAAGTGGGACGATAGAGGAATAATAGAGTTCAGTCCTATTGGATATGGGGCAGGCGTCTTGTGCAGGCCTCCCAAATGTATCTATCTCAGTTTTAATGGATGCATTTGTTGAGTAGCACCATTTTGTTGTTGTTGTTTAAAACATAGTTTGCTAATGAAAGCTTAATCGTAAGGTGATTTACAAAATATAAAAGACATTTGCAGTAAAAAAAAATTATATTTGGCAATGCTAACAGTACTGAATTAATACCAGACAAAATCATGACTAATAAATAGAAAGACCGGAAACAAATAATTGAAACAAAATGTAACTCTGTTTTATACCAAGTGTAAAAATATAAACCAGGGCCTCATAGAACATGAGCGACAATCCAACAAGAACAGTTGCATGCAACAGTATAAACTGAACAATCCCTACCTGTTTAGTGGGTTGTGTTTAGTGCTAGGACTTAACCCCATTTCAAGCTGGATCCAAATTTTAAGGGATCTGTGTTAGAAATTGTGTTAGACTTTTTAAAAAATAATGATAGGAAATCATATACAGTGGGCCTTTGGCATCTACTGGGATTTGGTTCCAGGACCCCCCATGGATACCAAAATCTATGAATACTCAAGACTCATAAAAACAATGACATAGTCAAATGGTGTCCCTTATATAAAATGACAAAATCAAGATTTGCTGATATATATATATATATACACATACGTCTTAAATGCTACCAGACATGCTCTTGAAAGTCATTCTGTGAGAACATGTTCAGAGTATGTGCATATAGATTTGGCATTGAGGAAGTTACAGTCGGCCCTCCATATCCACAGATTTTTTTATCCATGGATTCAAGCATCCACAGCTTGAAAATATTACACACAAACACAAGCACACATATACAGTATATACATGGAGGTAACACTTTATACAGAATGGCCCCCTCCTTGTTGGCATTCCAGAAGCCAGCTAAAATGTTTTTATTCAGACAGGCTTTTAAAACAGAAAGTTTTAAAAGAATGTGCTAAGGGGTACTGTAATGTTTTAACAGCCATTTGTAAGGGCTTTTATCTTTTTTAACTGCATTTTATTCTTTTATTGAGTAACATGCCCTCCAACATTTTGCAGATGGAAACACATGTGGCCAAGCAACATCAGCATGTAGTCAAGATGGCAAAAGTTATTAGGAAAGAACTCACAAGCCAGAGGAAAACTGCAGCAGTTTCTTTTTGCCTGAGGCCACTGGGAAGGCTAATATGCCACTTGCTCCTCTCCCCCCATTGAGTCAATTGAATGCAAACTATTTTTGCATATTGAACCTGTTTTCTAGTCACTGAAATAAGGTGAAAACAGAGGGGAGAAGGAGAGGAAGGATAGAGAAATGGTAACATTTTGCAAGCAGATGAAAAAGTGGGATGAAAAAGCATTAATTGGGACAGTCCCTCCCAAATCAGGACAGTTGGAGAGTACGGTAAATTTTATTTGTATTTGCATGAAATAATAAACCAGAATTTTGGAGAATGAAGGTTGTTTGCACCTACTTTCTTCTCCATGTGACTGTAACCTGTAAGCAAACTAGAAAAGAATTTTATTGTGTCACTCAGGCCAGCAAACCTGAGTTGTTGCTCCCTTTTCAAGCCAAGATCGTAACCAAATTTGTTCTCCATTTATGAATTGTATCTTGTTTGTAGCAAGAAGCCAAGATCCTGGATGGAACTGACATGAATGTTAATCAAACTCTGGTTTATTCAGTAGGTGCCCAAGAGAACAGGAACAAACTGCATATGTGGCCTAAGAGTTAAGTGGGTTAAAAAGAAAAAGCACCCTCTCTTACACAACAGATAGGAAAGGGTCAAAATTGTTTCCTCCTCACTCTAATACTTTGCATCTTAGACCAGCAATCCAGAGACCATTTTCAGCACTGAGAATGACAGCACCTATTTGGTTTTTGCCTTATTTTATCCAATACAGTTAGCATGTCTCCATACTATCCATAAAAATGACCCAATGTTTGTCTCAGACTGATTTAAATAAAAAATGCCCCCAAGATACAGAGGCATAAAAGGCCTAAAATGGATTACTATTTAAGCTTCACAAATATTTTTAATTAGTAGGCTGACAGTGCTGCAATTAAATGCTTCTGTTCTAAGTTTTATTAGTTATTGTGTGTTCATTAAATAAGAGATAATTAGTTAAAAGGCATGTCTGTTGACAATTAACCACTGTATAATAGATCCACATCTGTTCCATGATTTTGAGGTTCACTTAGTATTGAATGTCCAATAAGTCTGCTATTAAAAACACATTTGAAGCGATGTTTGGCTTACATTTATGTGGAATGTGTTTAGAATAGACAAACGCTATATATTTACAATTAAGAACCTCTGTTCTAGAGCTGCCTTTATAGCCAGCTGGAAGCAGACCCTGAAAGAGAGGCAAGGAAGCCAAGTCTCGAGAAAAACACCAAAGAGCAACCAAAGAGAATCCAACAATGAATCAATGGACCAAGCCAAGTGGTCTTAACTCTAATGATAGAGGCTAACAGGGTTTGGTAGGCCTTCAGCAATGGTGATTAAGCAATGGAATTAATGCATACCTTCCAATTGTGGCCAAGCAATATCAAGATGGCAAAATTTAATGAGGAAGAACACACCAGCTAGGAAAAAGTGCAGCAGTTTGGTTTTCCCTGAGCCTACTGAGAAGGGCAAGGCTACCTGAGTGCAAACATCATTTGTATTTGAACTAATTTTGCAGCAATTGAAATAAGCTGAGGTCCAAGAGTGAAATTGGGAGAAGGAGAGAGAACCTGGGCACATTTGACAAGGCAACTGAAAAAGTGGGAGGACAGAGGACTAATCTGGACTGTTCCTGCCATATCAGGGCATTTAGAGGGTATGCTTAATGCAGAATTGAAAGAAATGCAGTCTGTGGTCTGCCAAGGCCATTAGCCCTTCTCTACAACTTTTCCCCATTCAGAATTTACTTCTTTGCCCTCTTTGGAGAAGTGTGTGACAATTTTGCCTTCTCCCAATTTCTTAGGGGCTCGACTGATCAGCCATTAAGGCTGGCCTGGGGGTGGAGTTGGGGTGTGCCATTATTATTATTACTATTATCCACATGGCACACACCCTAATTCCCCCCACCAAGCCGGCATGATGCCGCGCGCCACTCCACATGGTGTATGGCATCACAATACTCCTCTGGCACTGCGTCTACATTATGCAGCGCCAAAGAAGCATGGAAAAGCCGTGTGCCAGCACCTATGATGCCCTTTCTAGGGCACAAAAAGGAGCTTCTTTTTGTGTTTCCTTTGTGCACCATGCAAAGGAGATTGGGGCCATGGTACGTAGTTGCCACAGCCCCAATCTGGTGGTCTGTTGAGCCCCTTAGGTTTGGAAGAGACATTTTTTAAAACCAGAAAGTTAACTCCATGAGGGGTCTAGGAACATGACATAACTGCATCCCCCAAGTTAGAAGAAAACAGAGCATTTGAAATAAGTGAAGAATACTTTTAAAAAAGTATCACAGGGTTTTCTCAGCAAGATTTGTTCAGTGGGCATTTGTCCGTCCCTTCTAATTCTGCTCTGCATCTTGATCCACCTCATCCTTGGCTGCCCTGCTGTGTTACTTCTGGCACTGATGTAGAAATAGTTGGTTGTGTGGGCAGGCTGCTGAGCATGGCATGGAGAGGAGACCCTTTCTTCTGAAGTATTTCTTTCTTTCTTTTTTCAAAGGAGAGGATTCAAGACAGTCCTTCACCTGCTCCATCTGTGGAAGAGAGCCACCGACCTGGGAGTCACGCCTCTTCACATCAGAGCAGCAGCGTTTCCAGTTCCCCATCCCAGCTTGATAACACACCAGATAGAATTGGTTGGTACTGCATGTCTTTCTTAGGACATAGCTGGCAACTATCCTCACCTACCTTCTGCTCCCAACTACCTCCAATTCCCCCAACACAGTGTCCAGAGATGCAGACATCTTTTGGGATACCTTGCATTACCTCTGGAGGTCCTGAAATCTGACATCATGGGCTTGTGCAAAAGAAGTTGGAAGCATGAGCTTTTGTAGACTTAAATCCCATGCACCAGGAGCCCTGATGACGCATGTTGTGAGTTCAGTCCCAGAGGTCCCAGGTTGACTCAAGCCTTCCATCCTTATGTAGGTCAGTAAAATAAATACCCAGCTTGTTGGGAGTGATTGGCTGGTTAGAGAGTGCTTAGTTCATTATGAAGTAGTACAGAAATGTAAAGGGCTATTACTATCTGAAGAAGTAGGCTGAAGTCTAGGAAAGCTCATGCTACCAACCTCTTTCTTTCAGTTAGTCTCAAAGCTGCTACAAGATCCTTTCGCATACTGATTTTTCAGACTAACATGACTATATCTTTGAATCATCAGCATGTGCCAGATATCAGAGGACAGTTGGTAACCATCTTGAGATGTTCCCCCCTACACTTCTCCTAGCCACTACATGGTTGTGTTGCAGGGGTAGGGGCCAGAAAAAGGTGAGAAGACATTCTTCTCCATGGGAGAATGGGTCCGAACAGACAGGCCAAAATAAAGCTGCTTTGGGGTCACTTTGGAGGTATGCTGTTTAAATGACACACACATCTTAAGCTGTCCCAAAGCTGCACTCCAGTCCTTAGGACTGGAGCATGGCTTTGGCATGGCTTCCAGCCTCTTAGAATACATGCATCATTTAAACAGCACACTTCCAAAGTTACCTGAAGCAGCTTTATTTTGGCCTGTCTGTTCAGGCCTAAAGTCTTCAGCAAAACGTTTTTGAAGATGTTCCCACAGTGGGAAGAAAATGGACTGAATTATTTATACTCCAATGCAGGGACACATCATGTAAATAACTATATAAGTCTATTTCAAGGCTCAGGTGAAAAACCAAAAAGAGGCTTCAAGAGGACTCTCCTTATTGGATTTCTTGAAAGGTGATAATCTCCTTTTCTTTTCTTTTTTTCCACCAAGTCTTTAAATACTCTTCCCATCAGTGTTAACCAGCCTCTTTTGTGGGATATGACTAGCCCTGAAAAAGTGTATTATTATTATTATTAGTAGTAGTAGTAGTAGTAGTAGTAGTAGTAGTATCTTGCTCTTTCCCCAGAACTGGGACTTACATTTAAAGAACAGTTTACTTTTAAAAATCTATAATCTGTGAAGCAGGGAAAATATAATGCCTTAATTTAAAAAAGAAGAAGAAATAATGTAATCCAAAAATCTTAAAGCTATCACATCCCTGTGATTTTGCAGGTGCTATTTTGTTTTTTTTTAAAAAAGGATTCTCTCAGTGGTGCAGATTATTGTTTTTGAATTGTCATCCATCAGCTTGGGTTGTTAACTATCTAGCCATCTATATCTCTCTGTTAAGTAAGAAGAATTGCAGATAATTACCAATTCTTTAAATCCTCTGGTCTATTAAAAGCATTTTTCATCTGAAATTATTTCAGTGAATCCATCTTGTTAATTAGTTAATGTGACCATTTCAGAGGAAATCCCTTTCAGCTCACTGGCAGTTTTCACTCGTCTTTCTGCTTTTCTTTGTATCGCACTGGCTAACGTTTTTTGTGGTTTGCTCAGGAAGGAGTTAACTTTTCCAAAATGTTAGTCATTTTAGCCTGGGGTGGCTAGCAACATCTGTATGCTCACCCAATTCTGCCCCCTGATTTCTGCAAATTTGGCAATGGTCTATAAGGGGTGCTGGCAGTATCATAGCCTTGATTTCATGGTGAAATGTATCGAGGTGAGATTGGTCCCCTTTTCAGCCCTTTGCGAAACAGGTATAGGTGATTGTAATAGATCCAGAGCAAGTTTTGTGGGCAAAGCCAGCAGGCAGTTAGATACCATTTAGCATTTATATTTCTATATCGCTTATCAGTGAACTCTGCACTCTCTAAACACTTTTCCATCTGTAAGTCAATTGCCCCCAACAAGCTGGGTACCCACAACTTTGTGGTTGCAGTACCAGCATTTTGTGATTTTGTTTTAAAGAGTTTAAAAATTTAAATTTTTTAATAATGTAATGCTTTTAATTGTTTGAACTGTTTAATTCTTTGTAAAACTTGCATTTTGCCTGTTTTATACTGTTTTGTCTAGGACTGTTTTAGATTTGTAAGCTGCCTTGAGTCCCTGTACTGGGAGAAGGCGAGACATAAAATTAACAACAACAACAACAACAACAACAACAACAATAATATAATTTAACTACTGTGCCACCAAGGCTTCTAATGTCCAAGAATTCATAGTCTGACTCCACCATCCATACCTTGCCTTTGCCATGGAGGGGGCATCTTGGTTTAATGCCTGAACTTCTAGCCCCAGGTCAGAGTCGGGGAATGGGTGCAACATTACAGCTGTCACATACTGGTCTCCATTTGTCATTTGTGGGCAGAGAGCAAAGTGTCATGCAGAAGGGAACCTTTTTCACACGAGGAAACAGTAGCAACCTCAATTCAAATAGCATAAAGGGCTAAAGTATATGACTCACCCAAGATCACCGTGTGGGTTTCCATGGCCAAACAGGGAATTGAACCCTGGTCTCAAGAGTCATAGTCCAACACTCTAGCCATAACACCAGGCTGTTTCTAGTTCAATATTACCTACATTGAATAGAATGGCCTTTTCTAGGATGGCCTTTGCCTACTTAACAGTGGATAGAAAATTCGGAACAATTGTCAGATCCAAAAAGGTATTAAATATCCTCAAGGCACCAGATACTATCTGATTTTTGGAATCTAAGCATGGTCAGGCCTGGTTAGTACTTGGAAAGGAGACCATCAAGGTATACCAAGTGCTGTAGGCTATATTTCAGAGGAAACCAATTACCACCATATCTTTTGCCTAAGAAAACTCAATGAAATTAATAGGTCACCGTAAATTGACACTTGAAGGTAGAGAGAGAGAATGTAGTATCTATTTTTTAAAAATCTGAGACCTTTTGATACATGTATGGCAAGATTCAATTCTGTTCTCTGAACCACTATTACATAGTAAAGGGCTCCCAAAAGGGCAGCCATTGATGTTTCTCATGTACATATTCATGGGATTGTTTATCGTTTGGGCAAATTTACAGCTCATTCTGTTTCTCCTTTCTCCATCTTTCTTTCAGGTGTATTATCAAATATTAGAGAAGGAGAACCTGTGCATCCAGAGGCTGGGCTCAATCCCAAAAAGCTCCCTAAGGAAAAAGGTATTTTCACCTCTTATTTTTCTCATGCCCAAAAGACTGCAGACTGGATTCCATGGCAATATTTTGGGCCTATAGAGAAATGATCACAATAATATGTCATTTATTTGTTTTGAACCATGGCGATGGTTTAATCGGCTGAAAAGTCTCTCTGGCCATAGCGATCTCTTTCAGGAGGGGAAAGTGCTGCACAATGGCTTTTTCCAGTATGGTTTGCTAATGTGGTTCAGTCAGCTGTTGAAAATATTGGTGGCTTTCTTCTTTGGAAAGATAGTATCACCTGAGCCAGGACTTCTATGGACTGAGCATCCTAGAAATAAAAACACCCCAAACAAATGGTTGGACAGACAAAGAACCAACAAGTATCAGTACTTTGTTGTGAGAAGAGCATCCACACAAATTGACAACATAATACAGTGGTTTCAAAATTAATATTCTTGCAATTCAGTTGCAAAACTCATAGACTGCTTTTAGACCAGCCATAATCTCACAGACAAAACCATCTCACAAGGAGAGCTATAGATACCATTCTAAGCCTCTCACTTTGGCTCGAAAGGAGAACATTTTCACTGGATTGTGAGAGGGTGAAATTTAGGAGGAGAATTTCTTCCACAGGCCTCTGTCTCATCATATCGGATTGTTTCTAGGGATCCTTGGGAACAAAGATAATGACATCCTTACCAAACCAAGTTCTGGTGTCTGGTGTTTACCAACCAAGTTCTGGTGTCTAGTGTCTGATGTCTAGTAGACACCAGATATCTGCCAGAGGATTCAGTTTTCCTCTTTCCTACACTGCCCCCCTCCAATTCAAGCCATGTGGACTTATCTTAGGCTGGCTCTAGTTAAAAGGTAGTATATTGCCTGCAAACATGTACTATTTGTTTTCTGCCTGTACCCTTCCATAATACTAGTCTCTTATAATTTTGCAAACGTTGCCAGCATGTCTACTACCACGATGATGATACTATTATATTAATAGTAGTTGTTGTAATAGTCTTCCCATTCCTATAAAGTCTTCAAAGTTATTATTAAGCTTGTATGTAGTTAACGCAAAAGTATCGACATTAATTAAGTATAACAAGTCAGCAGTTTGCACAAGCATGGTAAACATATGTTTTCACATCTGGTTTGAGTAATATCATCATGATTTTTGAAATGATTTATAGCTCTGCAGGCCATAAACTGCCAGCTTTGCTGTAACTTGGAGTTTTTCAGACATTGAACAAATTACTGAAAGCATGTACTGGGTAGCAAAATAGTCCAGAGGGGGAGATATTTGCCTACACCTTAATGTAACTTAAAACATTTGTAGGAATTAGTAAGGTGACATTAATACCTGTGGAAAATCCAGTTTCAGTAGTCAAGTACTGCAAGTCAGAATCCTGCCAGAAATATTAGAATCCAGAAGCCATAACATGGAGGTGGGATGCATGGCTCTCCAGATGTTGAACTGCAACTCCCATTGGCCCTTATCTCAAGTTTCAGCCAAAATCGTTCATAGAGTTTGGAACAGAGTCTTTGAAAATTCATTTGTTACCCCAAATTCATTTGGCAAAAAATAAAAAATAAAAAAATAACAACAGTGTTTAAAGTTGTTCAATTAATTGAATAACAGCTACATTAGCAATCTGTGTGATTATAAATGTTTCACGTTATTATAACTCATTATTTTTGGTAGGGCATTTTGGTGGTTGAGGGTCTCTTTTTAACATTTTTAGTAACTTTAGTAACCTTTGTAAAAAATAAATAAATCAAAGCACTGATAACCTGTCATTAATAACCGATACAACAAATTAATTTGATAATTGTGAAGTCGAAGCATTTCATGGCTTTTCCTGGCTTTGTGGCCATGTTCTAGAAGAGTTTATTCCTGACGTTTCGCCAGCATCGGTGGCTGGCATCTTCAGAGAAAGATGGCCACATAGCCTGGAAAACCCACCAAAAAAATTGGTAATTTTTACAGAAATGATTCATCTCAATGAAATGATTTTTCAGATCTGTGTTAATGAGCTAAGTCTCAATGCAACTATTGTTAAGCTCAGACTCAGTAATATAGGAAGCAAGAGATACTAAGAGTGTGATTTGGGCTGCTTTTACACTGCAGAATTAATATAGTTTGACATTGCTTTCACTGCCATGGCTCAATGGTATGGAATTCTAGGATTTGTAGTTCTGTGAGATATTTAGCCTTTTCTATCGCAGAGATCTGGTGATTTTGTTTAACCTGTATGTGCCAAGATGATTTTTATCTCTCTCTCTGATTTTCTAAGCATAATTTTCTAACATAGCCATATATGTTGAGAAAATAGTTACCTGGAAATACTTTTAAAGGACTATACCACTATCTATTGGTTAAGACTGGGTTGGATTTGGCAAACATGTTTTATTATATAATATACAAGTTTTCTGTTTGCTTCTGTAAACCAATTGATAATTTCTCTGCAATTGTTGGCATGCACAATTCTCTCTCTCTTTCTCTCTTCTCCCACCCCTCTTCATTTTGAAGTTTTGTTTTGTACGTCCTCACACTTTTTAATTCTACTTTCAAGAGCTCAGGCATCTGTTGTCACTTTCAGAAACTTTGGAAATAGTTTCTTTGGGCATGTGTGTGAGTTAATAATAGTCCATCTTTCAGATGGACTATTTTTATTTTTCAGCAAGGGGTGAAAATTAATGAGTTGGAAGATTAAAAAAAGAAGAAGAAGATCAGTGATTTGGCACAGGAACATAACCCTTTTTAAAAACTTTGCTGTTGTTGGTAGTGTGTTTTGTTTTATATGATTCCAGCACCTACTCAACAGAATGCTGTCCAAAAACAGCCACTCTCTCTACAGTCACAGTCTACAATATCAGCATATGTCTTTTGCTTCCCTTGAGGCAATCCCTGACTTTATTCTGTCCCAAAAAGAGTCACAAGAAAATATCTTCACAAATGGCTGAAATCCGGGGAGCGGCGAGGGGAGCCTACCAGATGAAAAGGCAAACTGATATCCTAGGCTGCTGTTCTCACCAGTATGTGGTAAAATCTAATAAAGAGACTGGTGGAGTTAGCCTTCAAAGAAGAAAAAGAAGAGAAGGAGGAGGAAAAGGAGATGATGATGATGATGATGATGATGATGATGATGACGACTACTATGTGATTTCTATGTGTTAGAAATCTAAGTTATGGTGGAACAGTGAATGTCTTCTCCAAAATTCCTACATTTGTGGTTGCCAAATACAGTTCTCCTTCCTCCACATTTGTCACTTTGACTTGTGGATTTGATTATTCACAGATTTAATATGTTCTCCCTAGGAATCTCTAGTTCCTCCAGCATGACTCTGTGGTCAACATCCAGTCAAACTCTATACTCAATGCCACGGTGGAAGACCTAGAGATTACCACAGAGAACAGTTCTCTAGGCATTTGTAGGTCCTTCAGTGCAATTCTATGGTCACCTTCTGGCAGATGTTGACTACAAAGTTGTGCTGAAGGACCTAGAGATTCCTAGGGAAAACATATTCAATCTATGAATAATCAAATCCACAAGTCAAAGTTTTCTCATGGTGTTTTTTGTTTGTTATTTTTCCACTTTCATAGAGGTTCTGCACCCATAACCACATTGAATATAGAGCCCACGGTTCTATTCAGATTATCTTATGGGCTGGTTTTATGGCCTGCTGTACAAGACAAAATAGAAGACCATGAACCGTAAGAGCCTAAATGGATCAGACTACATGTCATTGAGGCTGATTTCTAAATGGGCATAGGGCGGATTACAGCCTCAGGAAATGGTCATCAGAAAGATCCATGTTGACACCCATAGAAATAAGATGCCAGTAATAAGGTCCTCAACTACCTAAAGCTTGATAGGTGGCCAGTAGTGAGTGTGGCAGGTGGGGGGAAAGATAGATATCTCAGTGGCAGAACCTAACTATGGAGTGCTGTATCCAAGGAAGGTCAACTGGCCCCATCATTCAGAACTAGCAAAGACCTTTCTGGTTTATCTGTTTTATCCTGGTTATTGTTTTTTGGATTTTTTAAAATTATAGTGGGTTCTTGGTATCCACTGGAATTTGGTTCCAGGACCCTCTGTGCATGCCACAATCCATGTCTGTTCAAATCCCATTAAATGCAATGGATAGTAAAATGGGATCCCTTGGATAAAATAGCAAAATAAAAGTTTGCACTTTGGGATTTACATTTATTTAAAATATTTTCAAGTTATGGATGCTTGAATCAGTGAATAAAGAATCTGTGGATATGGAGGACCGGCTGTTATTATTTTGTGGCTTTTAGTTTTTTATTTAGTTTTTAAAGTTGTATTCCTTTTGTATTCCTCTAGAATTATGGATCAAGGATAAGATAAGATAAGATAGCATTTCATCCATTCTACTATGCATAATTGCCTGGTGCTTCAAAAGTAGTTGACAATAAACCTAATACGTCCAGCGAAGGCACTGTATAACTAACCTTTAAATGAGAAGTCGCCAGTTGTTCCTTTAGCAATTAATTTTGGCATTAAGGAATGTAATTGACCACAAGGCTAAATTATTAAAATGGTGGGGTGGGTGGGAAACTGTCACCCTAATTGAGACTTGAACTCGTACCCTTTATCTCCTGTGCTGCTCAAGATGTGATTTAGGGGTTAATTGACTGGCTGGTGTTCCCCCAGTCGCAATTATTTTCTCCTCCGACTGCACTAAAGGCATGCTGTAGCTAAGACCCGTTTTAATGGGCAGCAGTTGCCTTCAGCTTTTAGAATGGTGTCACAAAGACAGCAGTGAAAGGCTGGGTGGTGCAGGCAGCAGAGGATATATATATAAAGAGATTCAAGGTTGTCTTTCAAGTTTCTAGCAAACAAGAAAGAAAGAGAGTATTGATGTTGAGTTACAGATACAAAGAAAGAGAGGCGATATGCACGCAGCTAATCTGCACCATCCTGTAATTCATGCGCAAACTAAGGAATGTGTTAGATATCATTAGTGAAGATATATTCCTTTGGACCATGCAACTCTTTGTTAGTCAATGCAAAGCACATGGCAGAGCTCCCAACTAGCATATTCTTATATATCTTCACCCAGACCTTAGAAACTGAGGAATTTAGACTTCACTATGCTGACTTTGGCGGTGAGTCATAGAAGATTTCTGGGAAGCACAACTAAAGGATAGCAATAGCATTTACAGTTCTATACCACTTCATGGTGAACTCAGCACTCTCTAAGCGGTTTACAGTCTGTAAGCCTATTGCCCCCAACAAGCTGGTTACACATTTTAACATCTGTGTGTGACATTCCTCCAGCTGCCTTCCTCCTGTGTACATGAAGTGACAGTCTCCTCCCTAGTGACTTCCTCTGTGTGGTCCCCGTCCAAGACCGTTTGTTCCCTTCTGTCCAGGAAAACCTCTTGCTCCCTTATATGTTGAAGTGTAGCTACGCGGGCCTCCAGCTGCTGCACTTTCTCCTCCAAGAGGGCTACCAACTTGCATTTGGGGCATGTGAATTTTCCCATATTTTTAGGCAAGAAGACAAAGAACCCACAAGTGTTGCAGGTGACTGCGGCACTCGCCTCAGTGTCCATGCTGAGAAGTCTTAGTTAGTCCCTGAAATAAGATTATGGGCTTCCCCCTCAGAAAAAAAAAAAAAATATCTGATAAACAGCAAGGTTAAAGGCCCCGGGTGACCTGGGCTTTTTCTCAATCACTGCTAGTGATAAAAATTCTCTGGGAGGGGTTATATAGAGCTAGACTGCTAGCTTCACCCTCTAGTGACTCACAGAAGCTCCACCCCAGCTGGAACTTTCTAGAAAGGTCTAGAAAGGCTCTGAGACTGTTAGCTCCACCCCCAGTGACTCACAGGTGTGACTCCACCCCCCAGCAATTACACATTCTCCTAAGAGTTTTCAAAAATTCAACTCTCACCCACTTTAAAATGGCCACCCCGGAACTGCTCTCCTTCTCCTTCTCTCCAGCAGGAACTGGTCTAGAAAGCCTCATCTGAGTGTAGTGTGTACATGTCCCACCACTTTGGAGATTATGGCAGCCGGCTTGGCAGGGTCCATTTGAGGTCATGTGGAATACCACACACACCAAAATTCAGAAAAATGCACTATAGCTAACAACTGGGATTGCGTCTGCAGAATAAATGCAGTTTGACATTGCTTTAACTGCTATAAATCAATGATACGAATTCTGGAATTTATAGCTTTGTAAGATATTTAGCCTTCTCCAGCAGAGTTCTGGTCAGAGAACTACAAATTCCAGGGTTTCATAGGATGGATCAATTCTGCTTTGTGGCAACAGTCTGTCCCAGTCACTATTCTTCAGCCTAAACTATCTCGCAAGGTGGTTGTGAAGATAAAAAGGGGAGACTGCATACAGTGCCTTGAACTCCTTTGTCATGACAAAACCCTGTTTTATTTGTATTATTTATTTATTTTATTCATTTAAGTCCCACCTTTCTCCCATTAATGAGACCCAAGGCAGCTAACAGCATAATTAGAAACAATACAAATTAAAACTATACAAATCATTAATAAAAGTATAAATGCAAGAGGTACTTAAAAAGCAATTAAACAATTTATAAAATTAATTCATTAATATTTTAAAATATTAAAATTCATTTCAAGACAATATGCATATGTTAAAAACAGCATTGCTGGAGATTATAAATCCACCCTGGTCAGTTTTTAAAAGCCTGACGGCATCAAAATATTGCATCCTCTGTTTGCATGCTCCGATTATCTTTCTTATATCTTTGTTTGCAGTATTGCTGCTTTGGTGTTATGTCTGAATCAAGCAAACTGTATTCTTCACAATAATTTGCTCTCAAGTAGAACTTTTGATCAGGTTGGGAACTCTGGTCTTGTGATGATTATGATCTGCCTAACTGGGATATAAACATTTGTCGCACTTACTGTAACATTTAAAAATTCAACCTGGACTTGCAAGGCTGAGGAATTGTCTGAGCCCACAGCCCATTCACAGCAACACACAAAGAATATCACCAATTAATTAAAACCATTAATATTTGCAATTGCCCAATTGTGGGCCTTTTGTAACAATATGAATGGATGCGAAGAACAAAATGCATTTAGATGTCTCCTGTAAAAGCAGCCATAAAAATCATGTTATACTTGCAAGGCTAGGAAAGTACTCAGCACGCCCTTGCCTAGAGGCATACCTTTCTGTCACCATTACTTGGAGAAATAACTGATAGCGATCAATGTGATTATTTCCCGTTGCCGGAACATTTTTATTTTTACTGTGATATTAGCTGGACATATGTTTTGGGAAAGAAGATATAAATATGTTTAGCCTCTGAATATAAGCTCTGTAGAAATGTTATATTACCCACTTGGAAGTGAAACTGTAGGTGACATACTGTTCAGGAATGAGGGCCAGCTTTGCTTACAAATCAGCTGGATGATGAGGTTGCAAAAGTTATATTTTCCCTGCTTTCACCGGTGGAATTTATTAGCTTCTTGGAATTGATTCTGGATGCCTTTCATTTGCCATTGGGCTAAAGTCAGAAGCAAAATGATGATATACCGCATTTTTGCTCACTCATCTTTTTACTGCCGAACTATTGTTATTGAATAAAAGACATTCAATATATTTTAAGAAGGAAACATGGTGCAAGAAGGAAAGTGGGAGAGCGAGAGAAGGAAAATGAAGGATTTTCTTTCTTTTTCTTTTTTTGTTTGTTTGATGAACTGTCATCAGTTTATTTGAATTCCAGGCTAACTGGCCACAAGGTTGAGCTGAGCAATTGGGAGGAAAAGAAATGTGGTGAGCGAATGGATCCATTCATGCTAGGACAACAGTAGGTCTGAGAGGCTGCCAGAACATTGCTACTTTATTTGCTCGGGAAGAATGGACTGGAGCAAAGTTAATATCGATGCAGTATATGACTTGTTATCTCTGGGAAGATAATGTGAACTCAGCAGTATCATTGCTTTGATCTTTGGTTAAAGTCTTAACAAAACTAGATTGCTGTTTGACTGACAACCTTGTCAGGGAATGAATGAAGGCTGACACTCTAATATTGAAAATGCAGCGTTTACAGAACTTTTTTGAGTCCAGAGTTTTCTCATGACACTGCTTCTTTTGTGGAAGACTGAATTTCCCATTTTTTTAAAAGAAAAAGAAAAAGGATATACATTGCCAGCTGCAGCAAAAACTTACAATTTTGCGTCTTCGAGCTGCCAAAAGCCCCTTTCCTGACAAAGTTGTTTTTGATGTGTTCAGGCTCGCAATACGACCAAACAACCTCAGCTCGGCAAAGCTGGGATTTTTCAATTGGAACAGATACCATTCTGGCAGTTTTCGTCAAACCATATTATGAATTGTGCTACTCAAGTGACTTTGTTTTCCCCATCTTTTTGTTGTTTATCAGTATTTTATTTCTTTAGATCTCTTACCTGCTGCATCCCAGGGGCTCAAAATGGGATAGCTAAACTTCACAGGGGAAAACAAACACAGTCAGCTAAGATAGTAAAACAGTGCAACTGCTACTACATATTATTTGAAATTCTTCCTTACAGCTGCTATTGAAGGAGGAGATTGTCAATAAAGTGCAGAGCATGCAGGATAGGTTGGGTGTGAAGAACATGGCTGATAGGAGAACTTGGGCCGCTAGCTTAGAATCATAGAATCATAGAATCATAGAGTTGGAAGAGACCACAAGGGCCATCCAGTCCAACCCCCTGCCATGCAGGAACTCCAAGTCAAAGCATCCCTGACAGATGGCCATCCAGCCTCTGCTTAAAGACCCCTAAGGAAGGAGACTCCACTACACTCCGAGGGAGTGTGTTCCACTGTCGAACAGCCCTTACTGTCAGGAAGTTCCTCCTAATGTTGAGGTGGAATCTCTTTTCCTGCAGTTTGCATCCATTGTTCCGCGTTCTAGTCTCTGCAGCAGCAGAAAACAAGCTTGCTCCCTCCTCAATATGACATCCCTTCAAATATTTAAACAGGGCTATCATATCACCTCTTAACCTTCTCTTCTCCAGGCTAAACATCCCCAGCTCCCTAAGGCGTTCTTCATAGGGCAAGGTTTCCAGACCCTTCACCATCTTAGTTGCCCTCCTTTGGACATGCTCCAGTTTCTCCACATCTTTTTTGAATTGTGGTGCCCAGAACTGGACACAGTATTCCAGGTGGGGCCTGACCAAAGCAGAATAGAGTGGCACTATAACTTCCCTTGATCTAGAAACTATACTTCTATTGATGCAGCCTAAAATTGCATTGGCTTTTTTAGCTGCCGCATCACACTGTTGACTCATGTTCAGCTTATGGTCTACTTGGACTCCTAGATCCCTTTCACATGTGGTCTCATTCAGCCAGGTGTCTCCCAACCTATATCTGTGCATTTCATTTTTCCGCCCTAGGTGCAGAACCTTACATTTCTCTGTGTTAAATTTCATTTTGTTAGCGCTGGCCCAGCTTTCTAGTCTATTCAGGTCATTTTGAATTTTGATCCTGTCCTCTGGGGTATTAGCTACTCCTCCCAGTTTAGTGTCATCTGCAAATTTGATAAGTATGCCCCCAATTCTGTCATCCAAATCGTTAATAAAGATGTTGAATAGCACTGGGCCCAGTACAGAGCCCTGTGGGACCCCACTGGTCACTTCTCTCCAGGATGAAAAGGAGCCATTGTTGAGCACCCTTTGAGTTCGGCCAGTCAACCAATTACAAATCCATGTAACAGTTAACTTGTCTATCCCACATTTTGCAAGCTTGTTTGCAAGAATGTCATGGGGAACCTTGTCAAAGGCCTTACTGAAATCGAGGTATACTATATCCACAGCATTCCCTTCATCTACCAAGCTGGTAATTTTATCAAAAAAAGAGATCAGGTTCGTTTGGCATGACTTCTTTTTCTGAAACCCATGTTGGCTTTTTGTGATTATGGCATTGGCTTCTAAATGTTCACAGACTCTCTGCTTAATGATCTGCTCTAGAATCTTTCCTGGAATTGATGTCAGACTAACTGGACGATAATTGTTGGGATCCTCTTTTTTTCCCTTTTTGAAGATGGGGACAACGTTTGCCCTCCTCCAGTCTTCTGGGACTTCTCCTGTTCTCCAGGAGTTCTCAAAGATTATTGCCAATGGCTCCGATATCACCTTTGCCAGTTCTTTTAATACCCTTGGATGTAGTTCATCTGGTCCTGGAGATTTATATTCATTTAGGTTAACCAGGTATTCCTGTACTACCTCTTTACTTATTCTGTGCTGAATTTCCTCTATTCTGTCTCCTGTTCCATTATCCTTAGGTTGAGCACCCTTTGCCTTTTCTGAGAAGACTGAAGCAAAGAAGGTGTTGAGTAATTCTGCCTTTTCTCTGTCCCCTGTTAGCATTTTGCCATCTTCTGCACGCAGTGGCCCCACTGTTTCCTTCTTCTTCCTTTTGCTGCGTAACAAACAAGCTTGTAACAAACACATTTTGTGGGGAAAGGATGCTTGGTCTCTGTGCAAGAACAAAAGAGTAGCAAGTCTCTGTTTATTTTCCTATAAACCAGTGGCCTAGAAAGACCATAAACATAGGAAAGGGAGAAAGGGGAAGAAGAAGTTTCATTCCAATAAAAATGCTGTGTTTATGTTTGTTATTTGCTGTCAAGTCAGCTTCGACTCATTTGAGATGTGGTGCTGCAAAAGAGTGCTGAGGATACCATAGATGGCCAAGTAGACAAAGAAATAGTTCCTTGAACAGATGAAGCCTGAACCCTCCCTGGAAGCCAAGATGATGAAGCGGAGGATGTTGTACTTTGGCCATATCATGAGAAGGCAAGACTCACTAGAAAAGACAACAATGCTAGGGAAGGGAGAAGGCAGCAGAAAGAGAGGAAGACCTCAGGCCAGATGGATGGACTCAGTCAGGGAAGCCTGCAGGACCTGAGCAGAGTAGTGAAGCACATCTTGGAGATGTCTCATCCACAGATTGCCATGAGTCGGAGCTGATTCAAAGGCGGTTAGCAACAACAACAGCTTCAACATCTGGTGACGTTATGAATGAGAGTAATCCATAAGCCCTAGTGATCAACAGCCCTGCATAAGTCTTACAAACTTGGATGATGGCTTCCTTGATTGAATCTGTCCATCTGTAATATGGTCTTCCTCTTTTACTACTGATTTCAGTTTTACTGATCATTACTAACTTTTTCCATTGAAGCATTATCATCTTCTCCAGTGAGTCGTGTGGTCTCATGTCCAAAATACAATGACCCTAGTTTAGTCATTTTGGCTTCTAATGAGAGGTCAGGCCTGATCTACTCTCAGATCCTTTCATTCGTCTAGGTAGAGTATTCAATTCTTAGAACTGTCCTCCAACACCACAATTCAAATGAGTTGATTTTCTTCCAGTCAGCTTTTTTTTTGCTGTCGAGGTTTCACAGCCATACATAAAAATAAAAATATTTTTGCATGGATGATCTTGACTTTGATATTTAGTGGCATATCATTATATTTGAGAATCTTATCTAGTACCTTCACAACTTTGTCTCATTTCCTGACTACAGTTTCCATGTTGCTTAATGATTGAAACAGAAAAATCTGTTAACTTTTTTGATGCCCTCATCACCCTCTTTAAAAGTTATAAAAATTAGAAATAGTGAAAGTGCTAGTACTCAGTAAAGTGTTAGTTTTCCAACTGCATTGTTCAGTTCCTTGGGAATTTCTTCTGGGGCACTTCAAGTAGGACATCGCCAATGATAGACAAGAAAGCTTGCTCACAATAACCAGGTTGTTTTTGTAAGGTACAGCTACAGAGGACTGCTGGTTGCATTTTGGGGTCTACTCCTTACTCTCTTTATATGGAACTGAGGCCCATGAAGCCGGTCCGAGCACCTAATGTAAACTAAATACTCATCAAAGAACATTGGTCTTCACGTGACAAGTTTAGCAGCATGTAAATTCTAAGATAGTCCGTGGCATGGTTATTTGATGTACAAGTCATTGTGGAAAGAGGTTCCTTTTGAAATCATTGAAAGTGCATGCTGATTTGTACTATAGCATCACTTTGCTACCTTAGATTTGCACAGACCTTGAGCAGACACCCATTTATGCAGTACATAGTTTTGTCAATCTGGCCTTTAGAGTTTATTCTGCTGAAAACCTCAACTGAATTATCTCCCAGACAAATGCATTCCACTCTATTCCCTTTTATTCTGCCTTTCCAGGGGCACTTGCTGGTAGTTGGAAGTAATCACAGCAGTCTCCCTCGCTCCTCACTCTTCTGGCATTCTCCAGTCAGTTTTGTTTTTCCGCTTGGCTTTTGTATAAATATTTCATGGTCAGAAGACATGTAAATATTTCCCCTTGGGGAAATACAATACATTTCTTTATAAGTGCCACTTTCATTTCCCTCCATTTCCCCCTCTGAACATGAAATGATGCTTGTTTTATTTTGTCATTTTCATTCTTGTGGCATGATGACAGTGTCTTCATATTTATCACTAAAACAAGTGTAGAAAACATATATTAGGAAACTGTTAAGTGACTATTATCCCAGAAAGCTCATTTGTTGCATTTTTTTAAAAAGAAAAACCTAAAAGTAACATCTGCCTGTCTCACTCTCCCAGAGAAAAGGAGAGAAGGAGAGAGAGAGAGAGAGAAAGTTGAAAAAAGAAAGATTAACAACTTCATGGCCCCTTTAGCTAGCAACACTTCCTTAAACAGATAAATTACAGCACCCGCTTTAAAGCTAGAGTTTTAATTTACTGTTTCCTTTCATTTGTTGAAATAATGACTTTTTTTCCTTTTGAACCTCCTATAGTTTGCTCTGGTCATTAACATTTCAGTAAAATTAAGTCTGAAAGGTACTTTTTATGTTTGGCTTGACTGCTGTGCACATTTGGCTGTTGAAAGTGAACTTCCTTAAGACGGGACTGCTGCTTAACACTCACAGCTATTTGAAACAGTTCACTGCCCGGTTTAATGGTCCCGCCAAGGGCAATGATCACATTATTTGCTATTATATTTGGGGTAGGTGGGTGTTAACTTCAATAATAAAGGCATATTTCTCAAAACCATGTGCTCCAGGGTAGCAGCATGTGTCTACTAACAACCTACACAAGAATTTATTGCAGTTAAGAGGCAAGAGATGCTAAACCTCCATCTCTCTTCGTCTTATTTGTGTCTTGGAGATTCCAAAGTCTTGTCATTGGCATGTTTTACCCAAGGTCAGTTAGTTTTACTCTGGGTTATTTAACCTACATTATGTTCTTTGTAAACACCCTTTGATGACTAGCTCTACTGTTAGACAGCTGCCTAACAGCAATGAGCATGCTGTCTGAACTTTCCAGCAATTTCCAGCAAGCTAGCTTGTTTCCCTTGAGTGCTGTGGGAATGTTATCCCATTTTTAGTGCCAATCTAGTTAGCTTCAGTAGATGGGGCACCATTTTGAGTTTTGCTTTAAATAGTAAAATATCTTGGACTATCCCACACTCTCTCACTTGGCACCCTATTCATGTATTCCTCACCTCTAGAGCTATTCAGTGATAGCGGAAGAATGGGATTCTCTTTCTGCTCCCATGGTCGTTCCATTCTTTGACATCTATACCTTCAGCAAAATTGTCTACAACAGTGGTTGTCATACTTTTTACCCTTGAGACCCCCTTTACATCTACATGTGGATGCTGTGCCTGATATCTTTGGGTATATCAGGGTTTGAACCTAGACCCTTCTGCAGGAGACTAGTTTGCCCTGCCCTTTGGGGTCATTCTTTCAGAATACACAGTTCCTTTTTTTAAAAAAAGTGAAAATGTTTCAACCATGAATTTCAGCCTTCTAACTGTCCTGATCAGTCCTCTAGCATTCTACATTTTCAGCAGCTTCTAAAATGTCCCAGTTTCTCCCTCCTCCTCCCACTTTCTCCCTTTTGTTCCAGCTTATTTCAGTTGGTGCAAACTGAGCTCAAAATGCAAAAATAATTTCCACTCAACCAGCTCAGCAGTGGGAAAAGAAGAAGAGAGGGTAGGATCTTGTCCTTTCCAGTAAGCTCAGGCAAGAGTAAACTGCTGCAGCCTCTTCTAACCTGTGTGTCCTTCCCCATTAATAATTTTTGCCACCTTGACCACTTTTCTGAGGTTGCTTGGCCACTAGTTCATCTGTAAAATGTTGGAGGTTACCAAATTCAGCTCAGGTCATGTAACAAACCCTATCCCCATCCTGGTATTACAGTGGTACCCTTCAGAGATAACACTTTAATTTCTGTGACAGATATGCCAGCCCATGTATTTAGGATTATAGGAACATTTATACGTGGGCTTGATCGCTCCAAATGAAGATAGACACTGTCCATGACAAGCAGCCAACAAACAACTCGCTGACAACAGGTGATTATAGACAGAAAGAATATTGAGGTCAGTGATGAAAGGGGACGGGAATTCCATGTTTAGGCATAATTCCCAGGTTGCTTTTATTGATTTTCAAAACTCAGTGATGTATCTAGATTAAAAAAGAAATCTTCCCCAACTTTCTAAAGCTTTCTTTCATCGCTGGTTGTGTTCTGCTGTATCTAGCATAACATTATTACTACTAATTATATCTGCACCATTTTTCAGCATACAAATTACTTTGTAAGTCAGGTCTCATTTGTTCTCACCAAGGCAGATATCACAGGGCCAAACTAGATGATGCATGAGAGATGTCTGGTTTGGGGCTGGGAGTGAAAGGGAAAAGCGAAATGCCCATATAAAATTGCCCTCTCCAAGTCCCCCCTCCCCAAGGAAATGAAAAACCCCTATCTTTTCCCAGCAGATGGGGGGAAAGCAGCTTATGGGAGAGTGATTTCAAGGGGGGATTGGTATAAAACAAAGGATGAAGCAGATACTAATTCGGCAACTTCTTGTTCTTCCGTTCTTGTTTGCAGCAAAGAAAAGAAAAGCTGTTCAGATGTCATCCACATGAAACCTACAGCACCCCATGATCTTCTTTTCATGCAGAGCAGTGAGCTGAACCTCTGTATTTGACTACCTCTTAGATTAATATTCATTGGTAGGCAAAGGCATTCCTTGACTGCAGGGGTGAGCAAAATGCAATCTTCCAGCAGTTGTTGGACTGCAACTCCCATCATTCTAGCCAGTGTAGCCAATGGTGAGGAATTGTACCAACATCTGGAAGGCCATACTTTGCTGCTTCTGTTCTATGGGAAGCCCTGCCCTGCACATGATTACTGGCCTTAGGGAATAACTGGATTTAGGTGATTAATTTATTATTATCTTTTTCCTGTTTTACAGAAAGATATTATCTCACACAGCGGCTCACATTGTTGCTTAAAAAAAAAAAACATAGGCCATGCTCTGAGGCTTATAAACTCAAAGAAACAAGAACACAAGGGAAGGCAAGTGGAGCAGAAAAGGAGAGAAGAGAGATCAGTTTGACAGTGTCACAGAAAACTAGGATTTAGGAGCATTTAGCAGCTTAGCTTTAGGTCAGTTGTAGAAGACACTAGGCTCAGTTCCAATTACTGGCATATAATCAGCTTTCTCTGTTCTAATAGTGAAACACAGACCATAATCCACATGTTTTAGCTGCCCAAAGGCTCAGGTTCAAAGCCAACGTCTACAGGTTGAGCTGCAAAAACCTTTGTCCGAAACCTTGTAGAGCTGTTGTCAGTCAGTGTAGAAACTACACAGCTGGATGGATCAGGAGCTGTTCATGATGAGACAGGACAGGGATCTTTGTCCTTGTTTTTGGTTGTATAGAAGTCATGCAACTCTGTCAAAGAAAATGTATGTTCATCCCTTGGACTCCCCATTTTTTTGTCAATGGGTGGAGTCTGGCTAGTGCCATGATAAGATCCTCATCAGATTGAAGTAGGCAACAAGGGAGACTGGTCTAAATAGCCAGAAAGTAGACCTGAGTGAAACTTACTCAAAGCCTCCTCCAGATCCATCTCCATGCAGCATTTTTGGTTTGCTGGCTTTCCTACATTTCCTACAAGTCTGTGAAAACTGTGTGGACTTGTGGGAAGAAGGAGGAGGCACCAAATGAAGAGAAGATCATAGAATCATAGAGTTGGGAGAGACCACAACAGCCATTCAGTCCACACTCCTATCATGCAGGAATATACCATCAAAGCACTGCTGACAGATGGCCATCCCGCCTCTGTTTAAAAACCTCCAAAGAAGGAGACCCTACCGTACTCTGAGGCAGGATATTCCTCAGTCAAACATTTCTTACCATCATGAAGATCTTCCTAATGTTTAGGTGGAAGTTGGTGTCATCCTCATTCCCACTTTCCACCGTGAGCCACAAATGCCATTCCCAGTAAATCAGGAATGCTATTTTGAGAGTTATCTTCAAAAAAGTATCTTTTCTAGGTTCTGTGTTTTTTCTCTGTACTCCTAGATCTTATTTACATTTAGCTTTCTGATGCTCTTTTTGGGACCTAGAGGTTAGACTTTTTTTATGGTTTTGAACTGTTCTGTTAAAGGTAGCCTTTAAGATTTTTCATTCATTTTGATCTGCATTTTTGCTTTTTTGTCTGCCCCTTTTGAGAATATTCACAGCAAAGCAGTTGATAAATATATGAAATGACTGAGGACAATAACAAATAGTTGATCCTCTGTGCCAGATTAGTAGCATTTGCCACAAAGAAAGCAAATGGGAAAATCTGATGTCATTCTAAATTATTAATCGTTTTAGGAGAATTACAAAAGTAGAGCGTGCCAGACAAAGCAGGCAAAAACTTTGCAAAATATGGGAAATAAATTTTCTCTGCTCCAATTGACATTGTTTGAGAAAGCGCAAGTGAGAAGGAATGAACGGCTTGTTACTAATGAACTCTGACAATTGTTGCAACATTGTCTTATACAAAAGAAAAGTTTTATTTATAGTGAAGGAAGAGCACTTTCAAAAAATGAAAAACAGCTTTGGCAGGGTTCGGTTTTGAGTGAAGAAATACCAAATGGAAAGGGGTGTTTATCTCTTTCTTCACCTGCTATTTGCAGCGCACCATCTTCCCAACTATTTCTCTTTACCTGTGGGATTCCAGATATGTTTTCCTGGGAACCTGGCATAAAGGAAAATAGCTGGGGCATACTTTAATTTTTGAAAAATAGCAGAGTACTGAAATGCTAAGCAGACCTTCCTCCTTCTCTTGATCCTTTACATGTTTCAATATAACAGATAATTTGCCCTGTAGTTTCCTGGTGGGTCCCTTGATGGGGATCCATTGTGAAAGATCGTATGTCCAGGACGTGTTGGAATTGCACTGAATGGCTGAGTAAATCCCATGGTGATCTTTGTGTGAAAGTGCAGGGCAAGAACATTTGAGTTAACAGCTTGGAAGAAGGAGGCAGTTCAAATTCCCAGCTGCACTTGGGGCCTTCTGTTTGTTGTTTGTTTGTTTAGATATTTCCACTTTTTGACCTACTGGTATTCCTATTCCTGCCTTTTGATCAATTCCATAGTATTGGTTCTTGCTGCCAGTCAAGCCTGACCTGACATGCCCACTTCTGCCATGGAGAAAGACTGGCTCTGTCCCTTAGTGCCTGCTAAATAAAGGAAGTGAAGGCATTCAGACTTGCCACAAATGAGCCTGTGGAAAAGTGGCAGCTGTAGGAGCAGCAGAGATACCAAACAAGGGCATAAGGGAGAAAGAATGAAGAGGAACAGAGAATACAGCCAGCCCTCCATATCCACAGATTTTTTAATTATTATTATTCATGGAGTCAAGATTAGCTGCTCTGAGTCCCAGTCCTGGGAAAAGAGCGGGATACAAATAAATATAATAAATAAATTAATATTTTGAGCATCTGGGATTTGACAATAGTTTCGAAATATATACATTCCAAAAAGCAATGCTTAATTTTGCCATTTTATACAAGGGACCTGATCTTACTGTGCCATTGCATTTAATGGGACTTGAGTATCCACAGATTTTGGTATCCACCGGAGGTCCCCCAATGGATACCAAGTGCCCACTGTATTTCAGGAAGAGAAGAAGAGGCAAAGATTAGCAAAAACATGTGCAGAAGGCATACCTTCTAACATTTCACCCATGGAAATTGGTACATGTGTGGCCAAGCAACATTAGAGAGTTGACCAGATGGCAAAAGTTACTAGTAAGGACAAACACATAAGTTAGGAGAGGTTGTATCAGTTTGCTTTTGCCTGAGCCTCCTGAGAGTAGCATTTATTTTATTTTACTTTTTAATTTTATTTTATATATGCTATGCTATGTAGGGCAAAATAAGATTTGCTTTTAAAAATGAGGCTGATTAAAAAACTGTTAAAACAGAAATAATCATCCCATTAAAACGCCATTCATTTTTTAAAAAGTTTTTAAAAATTGTTTTAAAATCCTAACAATAAAGATAAAATATTTTTAAAAATGAAAGCAGTCCAAAATAGTAACTTTTCCCAACTTTGCTTGCTAGGAGCTGTTAACAGAGCTGCAAGTGAGTATAAGCATACACTTATAACAAAGGAACATTTTCTTTGGGTAATTTAATTGGGTAGTTTTGTATAGTTCATTACTTTATTTTTATTTTAGTTAACAGAACTTATGTGAACATAGGAGCTTCCCCTGTCTTCCTCTCTCCTACCCACCCTTTCAGGAGTAGAACAAGTAGCTTTTTCAGTCAAAAGCTATTACTGTAGGATATAAATCCAAACAGAATAGGCTGTAAAAGCTGGAACATGTTTTATTGTTTGAGAACAATTGAACTACAGAGGTTATACACTACTTCATTAATCTGAAAGACTGAATGGCCTGATTTTTCTGCCGTCTTCACAAGAAATGGTGCAGGGAGGGGAGAGAGGACACACCAAGCACAACTCTGTACAGGTGATGATCAAGATTGATAAGCTTTCCAGTTCATTCTGATTCCTTAGCTGTGTGAATGTTTATTGACACGTTTGCCTTCTTCATTTTGGCAAACATACATTGTGGTACTCTGCTAACAAGGCCATAGAGCAGTGCATGCTACACGTACATTTCTAGAAAATCCTGGGATTCCTTGATGAGTTTACATACGCAACAGAATAAGGAGACAGTGAGTTGGTAGATGTGCAACATGCCAAGCTGGGTTGTAGGTTGCAGTCCACAATTCACATGTATATATGCAGCCGTAATGGCCTACAGTGGCAAAAAGTCACTTTACTATCTCAAGATTGTACCATCGCAACCTGGGGCTTATACCTTAAACTCAATTTGGAAATGTTACAGAATCCCTCACACATCATGGCCAGCTCACCCATTGTTTCAAGTCTCCATCTGCCATACACACAGGGAAAGTGTTTGATACCCTCATTTCACTGGAAAAAATGTGCAGCACAGAAGTTTGAGCAAATAAAGTGTAAAGAGTAAAGTGACCACTTACACATTTTCAGAGAGGGGGGGATAAGGTAAAGTATCATCAGTATGAATGAGGGCAAAAGAAGATGGATGTTTACTAACTTATATATATAGAAGCAACTTTAGAAATAAATAATAATATTGAAATAGAATATAGTATATCTTGCCATAGTTGTTGCCAGCTGCCCTTGAGTTTGACTTTGACTCCTGGCGACTCCAAGATCCCATATCCTCAAATGCTCTGGTCATCTCCTGCAGGTTCAGGCCCATGACATCCCTTGAGTCTAACCATCTGCCATGCAATCTTCCTCTCTTTCTACCTTTCCTAGCATTGTTGCCTTTTCCATCTCAAGATGTGGCCAAAGTACGTATGACAGCCACAATGTAGTCACCTTGACTTCCAAGGAGAGCTCTGTTCTAAGACGCATTTGTTTGACATTTTGGCTATCCATAGTATCCTCAGCACTCTTCTCCAGCACCACATCTCAAACGAATTGATTTTCTTTCTATCAACTTTCTAATGCAGCATTTGACTGCTTTTGCTACATATCTCAATACGAATACCACCCCATTTCTTCTTGTCTTTTCACTTCCTGAGTAGAAAAGTATCTAACTCAAAATGTCTCATTCGGATCCATTTTAGCTCGCTCATCCTTAGTATTACTAGACATCACGTTTCCTTTTTTACTATGTCTAGTTTTCCTTGGCTCATGCTTCTCACATTCCATGTTCCTATAATTTTGCCATAGTAGGGAAGACTAAAATCAAGGGATCTGTCTCCTCAACCAGATGTTCAGATGTGACTAGTTGGCAACATTAAGTCCATTGTTCTCTTTCCTTAATAGTTCTTCTGTGAAGTGGACCTGGACTGGTAGCCCTTCAACCAGAGGGCTCATTTTAAAAGAAAATCCACCTCCTGCAAAGCATGACATGAAGCCACTCTCCCAGCTATTCTTGTGAGCTAAATGCGCATGCACCCTGAAAGATGGGAAGGGACTGTACAGCTCTGTGGCAGACCTCCTACTTCAGATACAGATATTTCTAGATGTAATCCCTTGTATTGCCAGTTAAATGGTCAGCCAGTGATGTCTGGTGTAAACCCAGTCCCTCCGTAGGAAGGTACATAGGAAGATTTGTTATAACAGAGACTGTTGGACCATAGAATTCAGTATTATCTACACTAGGAGTGTGAATCAAACGTCCCACTGGATGTTGCTGGACTGCAACTTCCAGCATTTTCTCACTATTGTGTATGCAAACATTAGCAGACAAGGACACTGAATTTCATTACATGCTTCTGAATTGCTCGGAATGAACCCCATGGTTCAAACCCCATCCTTATTTTATGTTCGCTGAGATGTGGGTAAGACTAGGAACTAGTGAGCACACCTGTGAGCTTCATAGCTTAGTAGGATATGAATTCAGATCTCTCTGTTCCGAGTACAACATTCCAACTAATATGCGATCCTATCTCTCAGTTTACGTCTGAAGCCCTTGCAAAAGGGCCTGCGGAGAGAGGACAGTTTACCTGTCCGTATGTTGAATGGGCAGGCAAGGTCTGGAATTACCTCCATTGGTCAAGTGTCCTTTAATTATTTCAATAAGGGTGCCAGATTATTACAAGGAGCTGGTCATGATGGCACAAGGGAAATTAATAAACAATGCTCTCCATCGCTTTTCACAGACAGAGGTGAGTGGGGACTTCTATTCTTCCTCTTAAAATTATTTAAGCAGGTGCTGCTGGAAAGCTATTGCTTTTATATGACTCTTCAAATGTTTACAGCTAAACATTTTTTCCCTGTGATTGAATTTTTCACAGTGCTAAAATACCATGGAGAAATATGCTTCCTATCAGCTTTATTGCTCCCCGGGTGCTTTCTCGACAAACCTGGTATCTGCTTGGACACAAACTTTCTATTGCAAAGAGATATCTGTGCCGTTTTTAACAAGCTGTGTTGCTTTGAAAGGATATGCACATAACGCCAGTGGGAATGCCAGTACCTTAAGAGTAATGCCGCTTTAAGAGTACTATTTTATTAAAGCAGACATGAGTAATTCGTTCCTGACTGTTATACACCCCAAGTTTATTAAGGGTATTTTACATCTGCAAAGGAGATTACTACTTCACTTATTTTCTCCATGGCTTGGCTTTAATAGATGGTGTGGGATCTAATATTTATTAAGTCTAAGCAAGAAAGGGTATAATAGCAGGATTTTCCTTTATAACCAATTTAATACAGTTGTAAAATAAACCTTAATAAAACAGGAAGTAAGAAACACCATTTCCTATCTGCTCCCAATATTTTCATTATTATTATTTTATTCTGGGATCAAAGGGTTTAACTTGTCTCGCTGCACGGCTAATATGTTAAGAATGCCAGCTTTACCATAGCATTTAAAATCTGCAAGAGGTTTAGATAACCAGCTTGACTCACTATTTGTGTGGAAAGACAGCATAGAAATAAAATTGTTTATTTTGACCACCACCATCATCACCTCTATCTCTATCTATCTATCTATCTATCTATCTATCATTTTATTGTATTTATGACCAGCATGGTGTAGTAGTTTGGGCATTGGACTATGACTCTGGAGGACATTATTCAAATCCCCACTTGGTCATGAAAATCCACTGAGTGGCATTGAGCAAGTCACACAGTCTCAGCCTCAGAGGATGGCAATGGCAAACCTCCTCTAAAGAAATGTGCCAAGAAAAGTTGCAGCCCGAAAGTTGAGTTGCAGCCCAACATTCAAACCGTTATGTCATACTGGCTCTAGTCTAAATTAAAAATGGCACACAAGGAAAAATGGAATGGCAGCAAGAGAAAGGATTAAGTTCACCAGATCTTGGCTTCTCTTCTTCTTCCTCAGAGGCCAAGGCAATGTCAGCTGGAATCTGCCACTGGAATTTGCTATTACAGTTAGAACTTGGCCTGGAATCCTGTTGGTGACCTAATGCTTATTTAACTGGCCAGTTATTCAAATGGTTGGACTTTTCCTGACCTACATAAAGAGATCTCCCTGGAAAGATGCAAAGGGACAGCTCCACCATTTCCATAGTCGTTTGGATGTCTTTCCAGTCTCGCGTAGTTGCTCTGGCACAGTGTTATGCTACAGAAGCTCTCAACAGGATCTTAGCTTGTATTTTTTACCATGGCCAAGCAGTTTTGTCCTATCATACTTGAGTGTTTTATAAAAATGCAGTACTTAGTGGTGCTCTGGATTGCATCCATGGATCACAAATTCAGGGCTTGCATGCTGCAGGGACATTTTCATTTCTCTTCTTCCCTTCTCATTTTGGAGGTATCTTATTTGGAACAATCTCAAGTGAAGTCTGCCCAAATTGATAGACTGCTATACTGTATTATCAAAAGCAGAAGGATCTAGTAGCCTTTAGTGAATAAGATGTGAAAGAGAGACAAGAGTCTCAGGATGTAAGAAAAATGGTTTTATTTCTCAATTTAGCCAAGATTACAAAAACTTTTTCATACATCCTTTGCTTTTCTCTCAGTTCAGAACATGAAGCAGCTTAGATGTCAGGCCTTCTGGACTTTGCACTGAATAAGTCTGCCCATTGTCCTAAGAGTTACTGGGCATTAAGGATGAGTTAAATGAATGGCATTTATTTCTAAATAAATTTATTTAGGAAGGGGAGGAAGGGGGCGTAATGATCTCTGTCATCCTTACAGTATGTGAGGGGGACCGGGTGGTTTTTAAAGCGATGCACTAAAACCACCTACAGTGTTGACAACAAGTAGTGGGATAATTGCTGAAAATGAAGTCTTCTCTGCCATGCATTTCCTCGAACATCTGCTGTTCCATATGGAGTCATAAATATTTGCAACAAAATAGCTGGGGAAAAAAATCATCTCAACATTAATATGGAAAGGCTGAATCTGCCAAGGAAGCTCAAGATTCTTTAGAATATTTCCCCCCCTCTCTTGGCAGGTTTCACCTACCCATATGAGACTTTTAAAAAAAATATTAGCAACAACATCAACAAAATCTTCTCTGCGCTGAAAAAATAAAAGACTTGATGGGAAGTCTTGTGTATAGGAGAGTTGATGAGGTTTTGCTAGAAAGAGGTACCCATTATTACCCAGTTAGACTGACTACTTATTCTGGGTGAATATTTACTTTCGTTTGCTTGCTTAGGGGTACAAGGGAGTATCGTAAAGTTTTAATGATCACCTTTTTAAAAGATTGGCAGAAAGTTTGTTTTGATTTGTAGTTGTTAACTTATCTCTATGTAGTCACTATCTAGATTTATACATTTTTCCCAGCAAATCTTGCCCCTCCGAATACCTGATATTGTAGAAGTCTGCAGATTGTGCCTTACAATGGGGTATCATAAAGTAATAATTATCACCCAGAAGTTATTATGGCATATTGATGAAATTTTGTCAGTGTCATCCTTGGTCCCTAAGTGCACGTTGCTGAGAAAAACAGCTCATTGCGTCCTTTGCTTTTGTGACTGGCTCTGCCAGAAGGACTAAAGTGTAAAATCCTTGTAAGGCGCAATCTGCAGACTTCTACAATATCAGGTATTCAGAGGGTCAAGAAATGCTGGGGAAAATGTGCAAATCTGGATGGTGACTACATAGAGATAAGTTAACAACTACAAATCAAAATAAACTTTCTGTCAAATTTTTTTAAAGGTGATAATTAAAACTTTATGGTACCACCTCGTATATTCCTGGATCAGACCTTTTATATCAGGAAAAATTTCTTAGAATCATAGTTGGAAGAGACCACAAGAGTCATCAAGTCCAACCCCCTGCCATGCAGGAACTCACAATCCAAGCACCCCCAACGGATGGCCATCCAGCCTCTGTTTAAAAACCTCCAAAGAAGGAGAGACTATCACTCTCCGGTGGAGTGTCTTCCTCTCTCGAACAGCTCTTACTGGCAGGAAGTTCCTAGTAATGTTTTGGTGGAATCTCTTTTCCTGTAACTTGCATTCATTGTTCCATGTCCTATAGAGCTGCAACAAACAAGCTTGCTCTATCATATTTTTTCAACCAAGTCAATAAGCAGTAACTTTAACCATAAACTTCACTGAAGATATGTACGCAGTTATAAATAGGTATAACTTTTAGCGTCACTAATGAGAGCCAAGTTGAGGTAAATGTCACAGCCGTATAAATTATCTCAGCATTGTTGGTAACAGGTGGATGGATCATGCCGCAAGTGTAAATTGTCACTTTACATTCTGCAGGTATGATTTCCCATTGTGAAATCATCTTTGTGTTTTTCCTAATATTTTATTTTTTACAATTAAAAACTAAATTGCTTTGACAAGGATGAAGTTGGTAGTGGTGTGTATGCACAGGGATGTATTTGTTGTAAATTGATTTCAAGTAAGTCCGACCCTGTCTGTGGTTTTCTTGGCAAAATTTGATCCAAGAAGATTTGTTTTGCCTTCCTCTAAGGCTGAGAGAGTGGGATTTTCTCAGGCTCACCCAGGGGTTTCCGTGGCTTTTGAACCCACATCTCATAGAATCCGAGTCCAACAGAGACTAGGACGCGGAATAATGGATATAAATTGCAGGAAAAGAGATTCCACCTCAACATTAGGAGGAACTTCCTGACAGTAAGGGCTGTTCGACAGTGGAACACACTCCCTCGGAGCGTAGTGGAGTCTCCTTCCTTGGAGGCCTTTAAACAGAGGCTGGATGGTCATCTGTCAGGGATGCTTTGATTTGGAGGTCCTGCATGGCAGGGGGTTGGACTAGATGGCCCTTGTGGTCTCTTCCAACTCTATGATTCTATGATTCTATGATTCTAACACCTGAACCACTACACTGTTCCTACACACATATACACACAAGGTTATCTGAAAATCTGAAATGCTACAAAATCCTGAACATTTTTCATGGGTGATTGAGACAGATTTGCTTTCTGATTGTTTAGTGAAGACAAACTTTGTTTTGTGCACAAAATCATGAAAAAATATTATATAAAATCACATCTCATAGTGTATATGCAAGTATTTAAATTTTTTTAAAAAGTCCCAAACACTTCTGGTCCCAAGCATATTGGAGAAAGGATACTCAACCTCATATTGGAGAAACAACACTCTTTCTGTGCTCCCTTCCAAATCTAGTAAAGATTCTACATGAGAGCAGGCAGCCTTTTAGTTCAAGGGATGTCAGAGGATAACCCTTTCTTTGAAGTCACCCTCTCTTTGAAAGCTTTGCCCAGTGGTGAAGCCCATTTACAACAAATACACGGCATTTTCATATTTACCTGAGCTCCCATTCCTCCCCTGACACTTTTTGTTGCTCTGTACGTATAGCCCTTTATATTATAACCTTTTTGGAGCCAAGATACTAAATCAGCATAATAAGTAATAGAGAGCCAGCAAATAAGATAATTCACAGGTTAGTTGCCTTTCTGGTTTGATGTCATCTGCAAAGCTTACAGGGTTGCCCTAGAAATGAATGCATAATGCTTAAGCACTTTATCATCAATTGCACCCCTGGAAAGGAGGAGGGGGAAGAAAGAAAAAGGAAATGTGCTCTGACATCAGGCAGTATAAATCACATCTTTAACATGATTCCAAAGTTTGATTTAAAACTCAACAACTGGATTAATCAGCTACTCCTCAAATTGCATGCATTTTGACCCTTTGCATTCGGAGGGTGTAATTAAGAAAAACACCCATGATTTTAAATTGGGCACTTGAATTGCAAGGTTAAAGCCATAAATTTGGGGTGGCTTGACTCCTGCCCAGTTAGGAGGAGGCATTCCTCTTTCCCCACTGATGAAAAGAACAGCTCACCTCCTGGCAATGAAGCAATGAAAGAGGGAGCAGTGGGCGAGAGGAGGATACAGTGCTAGTAAGTCATTGGAGGTGGATAACCTTGTCCTTGAAGACTTTGAAATGTATGTAAAGTTTCATGGCATCAGGGCAGTGGATCATGGGTGTGTGTAAAAGGTGGAAACACTTTACAAGGGGGTTTCTTTAATCAGAATGCATGATAGCAGGATATGATGGCTATCAAAGATTTGGGGCTAAATCCAACTTTAATCCAAACTGGAGCAGGCTCTATAGCCAGTATGGTATAGTAGTCTGAGCATTGGACTAGACACTGGGAGACCAAGAGGAGGAGGAGGAGGAGGAGGAGGAGGAGGAGGAGGAGGAGGAGGAGGAATCATCATCATCATCATCATCATCATCATCATCATCATTTACCTGCCTCTCCCTATGGGTTGAGATAGATTACAACAACAGATGAGGAATTCCATGCAGGAAAATGAGCCGTTGTTGTTGTTAACTGCCTTAGAGTCACCCTCAACTCATGGAGACCCAGTGGATGAGACATCTCCAAGACCTCCATCCTCCACTGTTCTGCTTAGGTCCTGCAGATTCAGGCCCATGACATCTCTGATTGAGTCTATCCATCTGGTGTATAGTCTTCCTCTATTTCTACTATCCTCTACTTTTCCCAGCATTATTGTCTTTTCCAATTATTCATGCCTTCTCATGATGCGGCCAAAGTATGACATCCTCAATTTGATCTTCTTGGCTTTCAGGGAGATTTCAGACTTGATCTCATAAAGGACCCACTTGTTTGACTTTCTGTTTGTTCATGGTAGGAAAAAAAAGCAGTTTGTTCTGTCCTTTTTCCACCAACCCATTTGGTTTTCTTGCTAGCAGTGGAAGAAAGTACATTTCTTCCTCCATGGACAACACAAAATTGGGGGTGGAATTAATACTTTGGAATGTTTTTGTATTAGCCTGCGAAGAAGTTAGCAAATGTGTTTCCATATGGGCTGCAGAGGTGTCCCTCTAACTCCACTTCTTTCTTCTTCGCCTGCTATTTCTCACCCACCTATTTCTCACCACCACCACCAAACCCGGTAATAGGTTCACCTTAGCGTTACCATATGTCAGAAATAACTTGAAGGCACACAACAACACAACAAACGATATACTTTAGCCTTTCTTTTAATTGCGTTGTGAAATTGGTTTGAAGCTAATGGGGAAGCAGGCAGGATCATTGATTGAGATGGAAATGTTGCAGTGATTTGGGTTCTCTACAGACGTCTTCACCGTTTTTGATGTAATTGCTAAGTGATATTCCATTCATTCTGGATTGCATGATTTATACCTCCCCTCTCGGCATGTTTATCTGTCCCATGTCCCAAATTAGGTAAATGGCCCTTTATGTGGCTTCCATGCTAGAAAGAGTGTTTTCTGAATAAACTCCAATATGTTATTTTAAGGTTTAAGAAACAGCAGGTTTAAGAAACAAGCTCCATAAAAACTGTCTTTCATTTGTCCCAATAAATGTAAATAAACTTATTCCCATCCTGGTTGTAAACTCATAGTTCTATCTTTATTTCTCATTTATTTTATTATGCTATATTTGTAGGAATAAAACCTTGAAAATGTGAGTGCTAGATGTTAAAACTGAACTAGACTAATCAATGCTTTTGCTTCCCAGCTACAGAAGGAAAGAGAGAACCTTACATTATCATCCCAACATTTATTCCTGCTTATCATTTTGACATTTAAGGCTACAAGTCCTATACCTAGTTGCTTGGAACGAAGCACCACTGAATCTGAGTGGACTGATTTTTGAGTAGACATATATAGGATTGCTTAGTACACTGGGATTTTATAAGGGTCTTTAAAAATTATCAAATATAAATTTCTTTTTCTCTGTGGATTTCTATGGAAGGCAGCCCAAACAGGAGACACCATTCAAATGTGAAGACCTATTACAAGACTGAAATAGATTTCTAATGCTTATATCATTCATCTTCGCAGTGTGCGATTTCAATCGGGGGAAAATGATGAATTGTTTGACAGGGTGTTTTTTTCTCTCTCTCCTTTCCACCCATAGACGCTAAACCATAATACGCTTCTCCTAGTCTTTCCCAGCTATTACAGACTTTAACATGCAATGTGACCTTGGTCGGCAAAGCATGTTTGGTTAGCACAAAAAACTTAATCATAAGAAGTCATAAGTAGAATCCTTCTTCTTTACTGCCCCTTTTTCGGAGACTTGGAAATTTATGGCTTGTGGGACAGGTAGGATATGAACAATGGGCCAAATGGAGTGCAGGGTTGTCTCATCTGTGCAAAAACGTCTGCTCAGAATCAATGTGACCTCTGCTAGGCTGTCATCCTCTGTGTCCTATTTGTCTTTTGGTGGGGAGCTTAGATCTGGAAGCCGTCTCTCTGTGTCTCTCTTGGGCCAGATTATCAAAATGAATCATTGCCTGCATAGCTCTTATATTTCTATTTATTTTCCTGCTGTTGACTAGCTCGGCTGAAATACGATTTCTTTTTGCATTTGATCCTCACTGCAGCCAGCCGCACCTAATTTAGCCATGTCTATCTCTTTAAAGAAGACTAATGCTATTTTGAAACTTCAATCTACTCTACAGCAACATTACAAACCATAGACTGTGTGCCCCATCTCCTCAGTCAATATGAATTTTCCCTTTGCCCATTTCAATAACATCACTCCCTCCTCCCACCGGCAGGCTTCAGGTTTTTAGATTGTTTTAAGTAGTTTATCCACAGAGTAGATTATTCACCATGCGCTCCCTCATTTCCTTGAAGAACCCTTTGGTTTACCTCACTTTGCAAGCAATTAATTTTAAGAACTTGATCCTTAATATGAAATATTTAAGCAGGAGAAATTGTATCGTCTTTGACTAGGGGAAAAGGTGTTCCTCTAAATGTGTAACCAGAGGATTGTTTGGAGAAGCAGAGAGATTGCTTATACCTTTGTCTGAAATATGAACTGAATTGATGTGATGAGGAGGCAAGAATCATATTAACAACTCTGAGCAATTATGTGGAGTTTAGTACACACTGTATTGAATGGAAAACATATTCTGAGCAAAGAAGTCCATCATGTAGGAGAACAGTGATGCTTCAAGGTTACATATCTGTTAAGCAGATCCAAAATCGCTATGATGTCTCAAGTGCTCATTCTGAATCAGCTTTCTCCAATTTAATGCCCTTCAGACATTTTGGTGTCTTACTCCCATAATCTTTCATCATTGACCATATTAACTAAGGTCAATTGGAATTATCTCCCAAAACACCCTGATTATGGAATGCCTTCTGTTTGGAAGCCCGACTGGTTCTAATTCAGGTCTTGTTATGGGATTTTCAAATGGGATCTAGTGAGCATGGACTGGTTGTTTCTTGTGGACTTTTAGAGATAGTTCCATGCATTGTTTTAGTCTTCAAAATTGTTTTAAATAATTTTAAAACGGTTTATTATTTTTAAGGAGAGCCAGCCCAGTGTAGTGTTTTCAGTGCTTGGCTAAGACTGTGGGAGACCAGGTTTCAGATCCCTGCTAGGCCATGGAAACCCATTGGTGACCTTGAGCAACTCAAACTCAACTTTAAAGGAAGGCAAATGCATAGTTTCTCTGAATAAATCTTTCCAAGGTAATGCTATGATAGGGTCACCAAAATTACTGGTGACTGGAAAGCACATAACAACATTTATTGAAGTTGGTTGACATCCTGGATGATGCTGGTGGAGTGTACAGTTCCACCAGGTGTAGCTCCAATTCATCCACTTCACTTTATATACTTGGTCTACCTGTCTGTCAGCATCTGTCCCTCCATAGCCATTTAGTGGTGGTGGAGAAGAGGAGCAACCAGGGAGCAGCCAGTTGTTTTTTTATCAGCAACCCATAGGAAGATATTGTTGTCATCCAACCTTCCAGGAAACTGCCATGAGAATGAAGATAATACATTTTCCTTGCATGGCTGGGCCCTGAAACAAAACCAACTGCAATCTCTTCTTGAAAAAAAATTGATTGCACAAAAAACAATATATTTTGTACATTTGGAAATTCTAACGATAGCAGCTATTGTCACCAACACAAGATAAAACTTTAGACCCACGGATGTACATTGGGGGGCTACCAAAACCAGGAAGCCTTGGTTGTTCCCATTTACAGAAGAAAATGGCAGCAGTCTTTGTTTCTTCTTTTGTTTTGCAACTCTTGCCTTTTAAGTGCTCCTCTTTCTAGTTTGACTCCTCGTGTAAAATTTAATAGAACCTCTGTTTTGTTTTTTACTGTTAGGCTATAATAGATATTGATTGACCTGCTGTCCATTAATTTGACAAATGCAGCAACAGCCCAAGATATGTTGCTGCCTGAGGCACAGAATAAAATTAATTTGGAAATGTTACTTTTGGGGGGGGGGGCATTTTGGCTGTGGAACTTTGAGAGCTGTGGTCCCCGAGAGTAACTTTTCCAAACTATGCCACTGAACATTCTGTATACAGATATCAGCCTGGATGAATAATTCAATCTTGTATTGTAAGACTGAAGGGATTGTAAGACTGAACTATGGGTGCCACCCCCCAAGATCTGCCACCTGAGGCAGCTGTCTCATTTTACTTAACGGTATGGCCAGCCCTAGACAAGTCGCTTCATAAAGTCATTTAAATTAGTAGTTATATCTTGCAATAATTCCATGCTTGAATTTACTCAACCGCAAAACCACCAGACAGCTGGTCCACAACCCGAATAGCTTATCCTCCAGCCTCAGAAAAGGACAATTGAAGGAAGGAAAGAAACCTGATAAATGTCTTGATTCTGGGGCACTTTGTGTTTTAAAAAAATGGAGGACCGAATAGAATGGTGTAATGAACAATATTTCCCTTCTGATTCAAGGTATGATATTAGCTATAATCCTGTAATGTGTACAATAAAATAGAAATAGCTGGCCTTTGGGATATAAAACAAACACGGTATAACGTCCCTCTGGTACTCAGCATTGTTTTGACTTTTCATTGCTTACTTTAAAAAAAAAAATTCTTGCTGATCCGTTAAAATTAATAAACTATTTTGCTATCTTGCCCTTTTTGATGGGAGGGTGAATTTAATTCTTATTCTTTTTTAATCCTCTTTGTGCTACTCAAAGACCACGTACCATTGCAAATTTAGTTAATCTGGGGTTGCTTGTTTCTTGTAATTACAGAGCTTGAAATCGGTAATGGGCACATATTAGTGAAGTCGTCTTAGGTTGCTGATGCTGAGAATTAACAAAGTGTTAAGAAGAAAGACTTGTATGCTATGCGGCTTGCTTTGTATCCCCTACTTTCACCTGCTCCTACACCCTGTTGAAAAAAAGAGCCATCTGATGGATTGTGTATATGAAATAAGAGAGGTTTCATCTTGCTCTTTGGCTCAGGCGGCAGAATTACTTTGGTAGGCCTTGGTTGCATAGGCGCATAAGAACAGCCATGCTGGACAATACCAAATGCATCTGAGGAAGTAGACTGAAGTCTACGAAAGCTCATGCTGCCAATTTCTTTCTTTCGGTTAGTCTCAAAGGTGCTACAAGATCTTTCTGTTTACTGATTCTACAGACTAACACGGCTATATCTTTGAATAGTACCAGTTACTACTGAACATGACTAGCCATGCTTACATGTGCCCGAATACTGCGGGAGCAGCAGAAAATATTGTCTAGACATATCTCGTTTTTATTTAATTATTTCCAAGCTAAAAATAACTGTAAGTAATTATTTGTGATGAATTGCTTTGATCTGGTCTAGCATGGCTCTTAGGGTTTTCCTTTCATAAATGCCCATTTGGAGTCATCTTTAGCTTTTCCCCCCAATGGTAACATGTTTGTTTCTCTGTCTTGTCTCTTCAGAAGAAGTCCAAATCGCCATCCCAATAATGAAACCAACTCTAGAAAAAGTCCAACTGGCTGGACAGACTCTGCCCCCTGGTTTCCCTGCGCCTTTTCTCTTTGCAGATGGATTGTCGTCAGTAGAAACTTTATTAACCAATATACAGGTAATAGACATGTACAAATACACACATACGCTTGTGTAGATAATTTTAAAACAAACAAACAGCACTTCTGACATGGCTAGACATTTAAACTCAGAAGAGTACGGCTTCTCTGATTTGTCTGTGAATTGAGGTGATGTCTCTTTCAAGTGCTTAAAATGTAAAGGAGAATTTCTAGATCACAAACTTAAGACCTTAAAATGTCGTAGACTTCATCCACATTGCAGAAATAATCCAGTTTAACTGCCCTGTTTCAGTGTGATGGAATTTTGGGAACTGTAGTGTTTGTGGGACATTTAGCCTTCTCATTCAGAGAGCTCTGGTGCCACAACGAACTACAATTCCCAGGATTCCATATTGAGCCATGGCAGTTAAAGTGGTGTCAAACTGGATTATTTCTGCGGTGTGGATGCAGCCATGCAGCCATGGTCTCAACTTGGAGAATAATACATAACATTATTATCTAGTTATGAACGTGAGCAACAGAGTGCTCTAAATTGCTACCTTGAATGGAGCTTGTTTTGCTGATTTATTAGGTTCGCTCTGTTATTTATGGCTTGCTTCCTCTTTAATGAATATATTTTAACGAATATTTTTGTATTTGTATGTATTATATATACATAAATAATACATATAAATACAAATATGTATCTGTATTTACATAGATATTGTATAGATGAATCTAGATGGACAAGAAATCCCATCTATATGGTACTCAAGCAATTTCTGGCACACACATGAACATTCATTGTACAGGATCTCCCCCAAGTATTTTAAAAATAGAGAGTTAAGTCATGTTTGAAATGAAATGAAGTTTTCCAACAAAGTCAAGCAACAGATGCTCCAGACCGGTGAACAAAGCAATAATAATAATAATAATAATAATAATAATAATAATAATATACTATACATTCCCTTGCCTGAACCAGGGTTCTAAAAACAATTGCCTTAAATCCAGTCCCTATTATTCAGTTTTCAAGTCCATTTAAGAAGTCCACAGGTTTTCTTTGTGACTGTTTTTTCTCAGGGCTTGCTGAAAGTTGCTGTAGATAATGCCCGAGTACAAGAAAAACAGATCCAGCAGGAGAAGAAGGAGCTGAAAATGGAATTGTGCAGGGAGCGAGAACTGAGGGAGAGTCTGGAAAGGCAACTCACAGCCGAACTGCAAAGCAGAGGTAAGCTGAAGGAAACAGATACTAATGTCTTGCATGATATTCCCTGTGATTGACCCACCTTCCTACATGTAACTACTGAGCTAACTCTTTATCGAGTTGTTGTTGTGTGCCTTCAAGTCCTTTCCGACTTACAGCGACCCTAAGACAAATCCTATTTACTTCTGGGAGTTATAGTTTTTGAGATATTTGACCCTCTCTGTCAGAGAGCTCTGATGCCACGACAAACTACAAATCCCAAGATTCCCTGGGATGGTGCTATGGCAGTTAAAGTGGTGTCAAACTGTATTATATCTGCAGTATCGATGTAGTTTTTAGCACACTAAACAACGTGACAGGTAGATCCCAGGCTAGAGAAGTGTGAGTTTTGATAACAGATTAAAAGATCTGGTGATGAAATTCAGTTTGATAGCAAAACTTCACATAGCTGAAACTAGCATTTAAATATACAAACAAATCAAACCTCTATATTTTGAAAAATAAAGCTTTTTTAAAAAATGGTTCTCTAAGTATAATTGTCAAATGGAAATAAATTTGAAATTCAGAATACTGTTTTTAATTCTCTTGATTATTTTTTACATTTATTATTCTTTTCATTTGAGCGTGACTTATGGAAGATTGGGGTGTAAATATTTATAAAGAATGAATGAATGAATGAATGAATTTTTCTTTTTGGTACCAGATTTTCATTGGATAATGTATTGCTGCAGTATCATGAGCCTAATTTTCATGAATGGTGGAAGAGAACATAACCTTACAAAGAGAAAGTCAACCCTGAATGTCACCAAATGAGTATCTTTATGTTTTATATTCTTGTGGATGTTCTCGTGGTTTCTTTTCATTAATTGCACATTTTCTTTTGTTCAGCCACAATTCAAAAGCGCTTGAAGAAAGAGAAGAAAGCCAAGAGGAAATTGCAAGAAGCCCTTGAGTTTGAATCAAAGAGGAGAGAACAAGTGGAACAGGCACTTAAACAAGCTACATCAGGCGATGGTCTCAGGATGCTGAATGGTAATGTGTTTGTTGGACTTCACTGTTGTATTTATTCAGTCATTCATTTTTGGTGCAGTCCTTCAACTAAGGACACAGAGGCAGCACCATAAGTCTGCTCTTTGTACATCTTTTTTGGAGCTAAAGAGAGAAGTTATATGAATGTTATGCCTTGCAGATGCTGGGATTCCAGAGATGGAAGTTGAACACAATGGAACTCAACATGACAGCGCAGCAATGCAAGGTATAGTGTTTCACAAAACATTACTCATACTGTATGGTAATATGTTGGAAATCCACTGGCTGACATAAGTCATATATTCTCAGAGGAAGGCAATGGTAAACCTTCTCAGAATGCAACTTGCCAAGAAAGCCCTATGTTGGAGTTGCCATAAGTTGGAGCTGACTGGAAGGCATATAAGAACAATGTTAGAACTGCACCCACAACACTCCAAATCTGACTTTGTTACCATGTGAGGCATCCTGAATATGGAATTAGGCATGAACCTGCACAGGAATAGGAAAGCAGATAGCATTAAGCACATACTTTTGTGAACGTATTCAATTTGTGGTCTCCAAGACTGATAGCAGGAGTGCGGATGTATCTTTTTGTTTCCCATCGATTAAAAAGAAACTGAAAATGGCAGATTCTTTTTTCCCCTTTTCCTTTTTGCATGATATGCAAATAAATGCATACAAGAGAAACAGCATGGTTTAATGGTTTCAGTGTTGGACTAGGACTCAGGTTTGAATACCTGCTTGGATATGGAAATCCACTGGGTGACCATGGCAAGTCATACTCTCTCAACCATAAAAGACGGCTATGGCAAACCTCTGAATAGATATCCCCAAGTAAATCCAGGGATAGGGTCACTATAAATCAGGGTCGACTTGAAGCGCATAACAAGATATAACAAGAAATAACAACAAATGCCATACAACTCCAAATTCATACTTTTGAAAATGTACACAAACATGTTTAAGTTGATGGGAAGCATGCATTCAAAATGTATTGGTAACCAAATACGTTACTTGTGGCTTGTAAACACTGCTCTTCTTGTAGTCTTAACCTGCAGAGTCAGTAGGCCACCAAATACCAGTGGTTGGGAAACAACAGCTTGAGGGATCTATTGCCCTCTTGTCTGGCTTCTGGCCTTTACAAAAGAAACATTTTCTTGGCTGCCTTGGGGAATAGAAAGCTGGAGTAGATAAACTATTATTCTGATCCAGCAGGGTTCATCTTAAAATGTTTAATTTTACGCATAGCATATTGTGTGTTTATTTATCCATATGTTTGTACAGGTTGTTGGACAGGGAAGATAAAAAGTAAGTGAAAACTGGAATGTGTTCCATTTCTGGAATTAGTTTTTGAACTTCTAGCTTGGCCAGTAACTAGTCAGAGCAAAAACATGGAAAAGTTAAAGAAGAGAACAAAGAAATCTCAAAGAAAGCCCATCTGTACATCTCCCTCATGTCCAACGCACACAGCCATGCCCATGGGAATTGTTGTGACTTCTTCAGCATGGAAGTCTAAATGGTTGTGGAAGTGTCTGTCACACAACCACTTTGTCATGTTGAAGGAAAGTGAATGCTTTTCTGTTTTGGTTGCCTTAACTCACTGACAAGCCAAAAATCCAGGGATGGCCCATCAACCAATTTTTATCAACCAATCTCCGTTTCCCATAAAATAAACACACTGGGTGTCATTAAGTGCACCTTCAGATCAATGATTTTTGCAAATGACATTCAAGTACCATTCGAGTGGTGCATTTTTTGCTGATAAAAGCAAATTAAATTAGCACAACTACAAGTGGTGCTGATAAAAAAAACTGGAGCTGAATAGCAGCACCATTAGCTAACAAAGTAATATTTTCTCTTTACTGCTTTCTGCCATTTAGTTATTATCCTATTGGAAATCTAATTATAATCCTTTTACTCCCCAGTCAAACTTCACAGTTTTTGCAAGCTTAGCACTGACATGTGATTTCATTACATTTGATTGCTTGCGCCCAGATTGACTTAACTTCACTTGGAGACCTAAAAGCCCTCTCAGTTTCTCAGATTCCCTGTTTGCACATTACTGCAACAGCTCCTTTAATTAATTAGCATGAACAGCAGTAACATGAACTGCTGAACAGAAAATAGCATCATTTTATGATCACAGGGAGACTTCTCCTTTTGCATGTTTATACCTTAGTTAACTTCTGTATATTATTAGATTTCATTTGGTAAGACTCGGTCGGCACAAAAGAAAGGAAAATACCAACCAATGGATAGGTCTCTCTTGACTTTTCTTCTTCTTTGTTTGAGTTAAAAAAAACAAAGAGCTAAAATTCTTTAATAATGCAGATATGCTATTGTGAGAGATATTTGAGAACACAACACAGCAAACCTGGAGCGTGATCCGGATAATATTAAGCAGTTTTCAAATGCAGTTATTTTGTTTATTTATTTTACTCATTTGTTCATAGCATTTCTACCTTCCCCTTCTGCCATTTTTTGGTCTATTGGTAAGACAGTCCAATTTGCAATGCAACAGTCTAAAACACAAAGAGACTAGGAGAGAAAAGGACTGAAGCAAGTTCTAGCAGTAGTTCTGAGTTAAAAGTTTCTCCTTTTTTTGGTGAGGAAGGTTGAACCATGTTCCTTGCAGCTGCTGCTTCTTTGCGCAATATATCAAGTCAGGTTGGTCTCCACTGTGGCATGAGATTCTCCCTAGAAAACTAGATTTTCCATGAGATTCTCTCTAGGAGATGGTGTGCAACTTTCCCGTGGCCTTTATTCTCCAGGCTAATGGTGTATTTTCCATGGGAAACATTGCTTTGATTATTTTTTCCCTCACCACTATTTAGCAGAATTATCTTCAGTGGAATTCAGAGGCAACCTAAATGTAGAGCTGGATCCTGGGTTCTGAAATGGAATATTTTGAGCTCAAAAAGTAGAATTGCTCACTTTATTCACCCACCCACCCACCCAACCTCTCAACAAATTTTTCTTATTTAGCTTAACAAAAGTTAAAACAGAAAAGAATGTCCCTAGCTTCAATATGGTTTCCTTCCTGCCGTCACTCTCAACTGGCTTTGTGCCATGATAAAACAGCCAAGCCAGACTGGCTGCACAATAGTGTGATGATGCCAAATTGGAATATGGCAATCTTTTCTGCCCTTATTTTAAAGGTTGGCAGCCAAAAAGAGCCAAAAGTGGCAGCTTGTGGCTCTGTTATCAATGAGGTGATGAAGCCACACCAGAATCTGTCCAAGGTGCTGAACCTATTTGGTGGGTAGGGTTAAGCCCCTTCAAATAGTGCTATTCAGGAGTCAGACAATATCCCAAAATTAGCCTCACAGAAACCGAGCCACCAGTATGTATGTATGTATTTTATTTTATTTTATTTTATTTTATTTTATTTGTATAGGGCCATAAATTTACAGAAACAGTCAAGTCAAAACATTAAAACCTGCCAAAGGCATACAATCTAAAGATAATGAAATACAGTCAGCTCTCCTTATCCACAGATTTTTTTATCCATGGATTCAAGCATCCACAACTTGAAAATACACCAACAAAGTATAAATTCCAAAAAGCAACCCTTGATTTTCCATTTTATATAAGGGACACCATTTTGCTGAGCTATTGTGTTTAATGGGGCTTGAGCATCCACAGATTTTCTTATCTACTGAGGAGCCTGGAACCAAACCTCAGTGGATAACAAGGACCCACTGTATAAGTATACAACTAGTATGACACCAACTAGTTGCCAAGCCCTAGGGAGCTACTCTACCCCTTAAATGGCCATGGAGACGTGGAGAGGCAGCTAAGCAGCAAAGCCTTCCTCCTGTTCCTACTATAGTTATGTAACAGAGAACTCAGCCATCCATATCTTGAAAAGCACAGTGAAGTTGAAGAAGGCTGAAGTTTCTGAAGAGTATTTTCCCTCAAATGCAATCTGAAGAGCCAGTGTGGTGTAGTGTAGTGGTTTGAATGCCGGACTAGGACTCTGGGAGACCAGCATATGAATCCATGCTCAGTGATGGAAACCCAATGGGTGACTTTGGCCAAGTCAACTCTCTCAGCTGCAGAGGCAGGCAATGGCAAACCATCTCCCAATAAATCTTGCCAAGTTAACCCTGTGACAGGTTTGCCTTTGGTTCACCATAAATTGATTGAAGTCAGGAGAGGAATTTCATGGTTAATTCCTAAGAGACAATTTGTATATTTGGGGATGGAGTGAGGTGGGCATTTCATAGAATCATTGAATTGGAAGAGACCACAAGGGCCATTGAGTCCAACCCCCTGCCATGCAGGAATTATCACAATCAAAGCATCCATGAAAGGTGGCCATCCAGCCTCTGTTTAAAGACCTCCAAAGAAGGAGATGCCACCACTCTCTGAAAAAGTGTGTTCCATTGTCAAACAGCTCTAGCTGTCAGGGAGTTCTTCCTAATGTTTAGGTGGAATCTCTTTTTCTGTAGCTGTCCATTGTCCTGTGTTCTAGTCTGTGGAGCAGCAGAAAACAAGCTTGCTCCATCCTCAGTGTGACAGGACTGTATGACTTTAAAATTCGGTAGAGAATCCCGTGGTTAAAAATGTTCACGCACACAGAAAGTATGTTCCCTAACTATGTTTCCTAACTAGCTTGTTAATGAAAAATTTAAATTGGAATGTTACTTTCCATCTTTCTGCCATGTGCCCAAATACTTTGAAACCTACCTACACACATCCAGATTTGGAGTGATAGTTTTCCTGGTTGCGTAGCTGAGTTTTGACTGATTGTTGATAAGGACCAGAGGATATAAAGTAATGTATTATTATCCTCGTGGAGAAAGATTTTATGGAATCATGCACTTAGACATGCTATTTGACCAGCATTCAGAAGTGGTCAAGTTCCAGGAGACCTCTCTCACCTATCTTTTCAAAGCATATAGACTCATCCATACTACCGATGGATGGGGCGAGATTTATCCTGGGGTGGGAAACTTTTTGTCCTTGAGAGGTTTTGAACTAAAAGCCGCACAATCCCTTACTGTGCATTGACTATGCTGGATGAAACTGATGGGTATTTTAGACTGGAGGACCAGAGATTCCTTGTCTCTGATTTATATGTTAATGGTTGAGTGTAAAAACCTATGATGTGCACATGCTTCCAATAACAGTGTAGAAGGTGGTTTCATAATGCAAAATTTAGAAAAAGCTGAGGAGGAAAGCTCCCACCTCCAAAATTGCTGTTTTTTCTTTCCACAATACCAAATATGGTAGAGAGGAGACATCTATACTATCTAATAACTACTTTGTTAGGAAAGAAAATATCATGCAAAGGGGAAATTACCATCATTAACATAGGATTTGGCTCACAGGCAAAAGTGGTGAGATCTTTATTCATGTTACACAGCGAACTGGGTCTGAAAACCCCGTTCTAAATGTCTTGCTTATTAAGGCAGTCATGCATTTCACGGTAGGTTGTAAAACAGCCTATCATGCACTGGGGGCTCATAAGCATATTTTAGTGTTAGGGAATATCATTTATACCCTTTTTATATTGTCAATATTATCCCTAGAGAATTAAATTATACTTCAAACTACTGTAAATCCACAGTTTGGCTCACCTTTGTCTAATTTCATTTTTTAATAGAATGAAGCTCACATAAATGAATATTTGATTATGGGATAAACCTAATAAAAGAATACGTTTATGACCCCAAGATTTATTTTAAAATCTTGACTATGTAATACAGTGGGAAAAAATGCTATAAAATAGAAACATCGATAGGTACAGAATGTTCTGGGCAGGATGACTATTTGACCCGAGCTTAACCAGATTGCACAAAGCCTTCAGTAAAATAAATATTTAAGAAAAATTGGGAAGGGAAGGGAAGGGAATGGTGGCCTGATACCAGAAGGATTTCTTCCCATGGGCATTTTATAATCTTTGTCGGTTAGCCATGGTGGATGAGCCTGAAGGGAGTTATAGTCCAAAACATCTGGAGGACACCAAGTTGCCTACCTTTTATGAAGTGAATACAGCAGCAGGAGGGGTTACAAACATGTGAATGACCCCATAACAGACCAAACTTTTATGTCTCCTCAGATTCGGTGCTTGCCAGTGGGGTGCCTTCACGTATAAAGATATATTTATGCAAGTGCTATACCACCTTACAGTTCTCATGGTATTTTACAAGAAAACAAATCATAAAAATACAGTTTCTAATTCAAACCTGCCAAAGTAGTAAAAGACTAGAAAAGGCATGTATGAAAAAGACATGAAGGAGAGTGCTGAATAAGGGGTTGCAGAGAGAAAAGGGGTGCCCCTGTGCCATCCTACCCCACATTTCAGTCAGCAGCTGCCCTTTACCAATCTGATCATCTCTCACATCTTTCTTCTTCATATGCCAGTTAAAGATATGACTGTTTCTGCAGACTTGCAGTGAACCACAGGTGTGTGACCTGTGTTTTCCTTCTACTTGTTTGTTGTTGTATGCCTTCAAGCCATTTCAAATTTATGGCAATCTTAAGGTCCTATCATGGGGGTGTTTTGGCAAAATTTGTTTAGAGGCAGTTTACTATTGCGTTCCCTGAGGCTGAGAGAGTGTGACTTGCCTAAGGTCACCAAGTGGGTTTCATGAGCCATCTTGATCTCCTGACATTCAAACCACTACGTCACACTGTCTCACTCTACTTGTTTACATTGCCTTTACTGTATTATCGTATTTTGGTTGACATTGGTGAGTTCTTCTTTTAGATGCCTGTAATTTGTGGCTTTGGCTTTGTGTAACTTGTGGTTTTATCTGTGTGTTTGCTTAGCTGCCTTGCACTCTTATGAGGAAGGGCAGGACATTAACTGGATAATACTATGGGCTGGGGTTTGGTTCCGGGACCCTCTGTGGATACCAAAATCGATGGATGTTAAAATCCGATTAAAAGCAATGGCTAGTAAAATGGTGTCCTTTAATCGAGGTTTGCTTTTTGGAATAGAGTCAACCCTCCCCATAGATGGGCTTGCCTTCTGCGGGTTTGAGCAGAAACAATGGGGCACATACCAGTGCGCCACTATGAGCACACACCCCATTATTTTCTATGGGGCTTTAGCATACGCCTTTTCCCCCATACGTGTGTGGGGGGTGGTGGTGGTCTGAAATGAACCCCCCACATATGGGGAGGACAGACTGTGTATACACACACACACACACACACACACACAATTGGATAATACTGTGGGCTGGGGTTTGGAGGGCCAACTGTAATGATAATGTTGAGAGCAGCAGTGGCTTTTGCATCAAAGAGCATGCTGCACTTATGTAAGCAGACCCTATGATTCAGAAAGAGAGGCTGCAAAGGAGAGGTGGGGCAAACAGATTCATCCCTGCTCTTCTTTTCTTGCAGCAATAGTCCTGGCATGTAGCGGGGAGAACAGCTACAGTTCCTTATCTGGAAAGGTCCTCTGGCTCTTTGAATGAGATTCCCAGGCATTTTTCTATCATTCATTTTTGTCACTGATATTTATTCGTGTTTATGCCCAGGCTCCGTATTAGATCATTGCTGTTTGGAGAGTGCAAGCCCTCTTTAAAACATGAAACGCTCCATTACTAATTAGCTGCTTCCTGTATGTAACGGAGTGAACATGCTGGATGCGGATTAACATTCAGCTCCTGTACTCAGGCTGTTTATAGTTCCAGATGTTTTTGTTTTATCTAGGAGTTTACTTTGACAGCTCCCGTTAAATGATAAATCACTCATATTATAGCTGCAATGCATTTCAAAATTGAAATGTAGCAAAACGTGGCGATTGCTTTGAGGATCTGTGTCGGTTAGCTGGACAATAGAAGTACTTCCCTTATGGAGATCTGGGGTTGGAGTATATGTAAAGCAGGAATGGGAGATACGTCAAAATTATTTGCAAGCTGGTTGTGTTGATCATTTTACTGCAGCCTCTAAAAATCAGTAGTTGCCAGTGCAGCTGTTTGGACTTCTAAATATATTCTAATAGGAATATAGATTTGCATTTCTTTTTGTTCTGCATAGTGTTACATAGTATTTTCCCTTTAAGCTTAAAATGGCATCTTTTATTTAATTTTAAGAATGGAGTTGCTAGATAGCACTTAGTTTTCCAGTTAAAGAAGAATGAAAGCAACAAAAGCAACAGAGATGGATTTCCCTCCGAGTCCTGATTTACTATCCATGCTGAATGGCAATGCAATGAAGTATGCTCTTTTGCAGATGGGTTGGACATGTGATAAACATGTGATAAACATTATTGACTTTGTTTACTTGATTTACTCTACACTCTTGATTTACTCAACATTTTTGAGTGTGCGATAGGGATGTGGTTCCTCTTCAGTTTGCAGTGTTTGAAGGCTGTTTGCTTATTCTGGGGGAAAAAATTTACACAGTCTTTTTGCCAAGAAAACAGAATTTTCTCTGCAGAACATCATATCCTTGCAAAGAAATATTACATCTCTGTAGAAAACGCTGTTTCATGTGCAGAAAATGCTGTAGTTTGTAACTTCCCTGGTGCAAAATGCTAACTTTGTTTTGGGTTATGCACAGGGGTACGAACTTATTTTCCTTAGAAGTTTATAAAGCATTTGTTTTTGTTTTTCTAGTCTCTCTTTTGAATGCATAGAGAAAGGAGTCAGTGGATTTTTTTTTTCTGCCGAAAGGTACACTCTGCTCTTAAGGACCCATGTATCAGACTCTGAATCCTTACATGCTTTTGTTACCGTTGTTGTTGTTGTTGTGTGCCTTCAAGTCATTTCTGACTTATGGTGACCCTAAGGCAAACCTCCAGAATCATAGTCCAATGCTCCGACTACTGTATCACACTTTTTCTTACCTACCTATTCTATAGTCTTACACTGCAACTGTATATTAAGCTTTACTCAGAAGTAACTGCCGTTGTACATTCCCAGTCTAACGTTCTATTCTGTTTTCTGTTCTTTCTATTCTGTTGTGACTTTTTCCTCTAGTCCACCATTTACAACAAGGTGCGAATATAAGCTGACATTCTGTTGGTTAGTCCCAAACAAAGTATTTATTATTATTAATTATTATTATTAATTTTATTTATATAGCACTGTAAATGTACACAGTGCTGTACATACAGTCATAAATTAGACAGATCCCTGCCCTCAGGCTTACAGTCTAAATTATTATTATTATCTTATATCCCACCTTTCTCTCAATATAGGGACTCAAGGTGGTGAACAATAAATAATAAAATAATACAAAATATTAAAATACGTAAGTATAAAATTTAAAAAACAACTGAACAATGTTAAGGATTAAAATAGTTATAAATTAAAATTTCATATATTAAATACAAGCCATTAAAAGTAGACCAATTCAATCAGTGGAATGATAAATCAACATGGAGATAAATCTTCTACGAGTCTACTCAGGACTAGAAGAGGATTTAGACCAAAGTCTGCATCACTACCATTCTGTTTTATTTTCTTTTTTTCCAGAAAACAGAGCCTACATCAAACCTACCATTATGTATTGAAGACACTTAGATGAAGTGGGAATGGGAGAAGGTAGTGATCACTCTTGGAAGACTGTACAACTCATGGAAGAAGGCTCTTCTCACCTCTTGATGCCATCAGTACTGTGTGGAGAGCAGGACTGGTAGCACTGAAATGTGGACAGTGTCAAGCAGTTTACTATCGATATATTGAAAAATGCTGGAACGTCAGTGAAAAATACTGAGACCAAACCAACCTTGTTCCAGCACATCATTTTTGGTCCCAGAGGAAGAGCAGAGGAGAAAGAAGGTTTTAAGCATTTTTAAGCACATAGAAGAATGAGTCCTGATTCCCCAAAAGAACTTCCCCAACCCCAATGCTATAACATATGGCACAAATGAATTTAATAAGCCGCGAAGGTTCTCACTGGCTGTATGTCCTACAGGCCCAGTTTTATCACCGAAACAGTTCAACACGGAGCTGTTTCAACTGTTTATAAATTTAAGCTTTGTTTACTGAAGCTGAAACTCAATATATATTACGTTTTGAAGATAAAAGTATGTACATTTTTTAAGATGATGATGATGATGATGATGATGATGATGATGATGATGATGATGTAAAAATTGTCCTTCCTTAGATGATCAGTTGGAGAGTGTCAACTTAAAAAAACAAACAAACCAATAACTGAAATAATAATGGATGCTTTTTTTAAAAAAAAAAAAATCTGAGTTCTGCTTGGCTTTTGATCTTTTAAAAATGAAGCAGGAGGAAGGACGAATATATGGTAGGATGTTAGATAATGGAAACTTTAAAGTATAGTTTCTCTGTTGTACCATATTAAGTTAAAAGTACACTTTCTTTGTTTAAAATGTTCTTGCTAAAAACTACAGTATTAAAAACATTTTTGTTTGACTTTGGAAATTAGAGTGTTTTTTTCCTGTTCGCAATAGAAGACAAATTGGGAAATAAATTGAAAAGACAAAATGCATTCATGCTATGTGCAAAATGTGCAGGTTTTATATCATATCGGGTTCTGTGGATGATTTGCGCTTTCTGGACCTATACATGATTGGAAAGCAATTATCTTTCAATTTTTACTCACATACCATACCAATATCGTGTATAAAAATAGGCTGAGATCTGGCATCATACATAGATGGAGCTCTATCATCATGATTAAGTCTGATGATGCGACCCTCCCACCACAAATGCCACCTTTTCTGCTTGGCAGCACCCTAACTAAGAAATGAGTGGTACTTCATGGTGCTAGCACACATCAAGGACAGGTGGCTGGAGAGACTCCTTTGGATCCTGCCACAACTGCTTGTCCCAAAGCATCTCACAACTGGAAGAATGCTGAAGAGATCACTTCCCAGCACCCCAATTTGCAACACCTTGGAAATCATCTACTTGGGGTGCTGCCAGGCTTGGGGTGGGATGGAAATGACCATAAACATGAGTCCCCATCAGTTATGAGGCCATACGTCCAGCCTATGACCTTGTAGCTACTGAACAGGATGGGTTTTTACAAAATTAAATATGTACACAGATGGATATTTTTAATGAAATGGGCACCAGAATCCTATATGACTTGTTACATTATATAACTTTATGCTATGTAGAAGAGGTGCTAAGGAACCCCTTTACTGAATTGCAGATTTTCCGCAATTGCCCAAAAGGAGTCCTGGTGGCACAGTGGTTTAATGCCAGTACTGCAGCCACAGTGTTACGAGTTTGATCCCAGGCAGGGCTCCAAGGTTGACTCAGACTTTCATCCTTTTGTAAGTCAGTAAAATGAGTACCCAGCTTGTTGGGGGCAATTTGCTTACAGACTGTAAACTGCTTAGAGAGTGCTGAGTTCACTATTAAGAAATGTAAATGCTATTGCTATTGCTATATGTAATGGGACACCAGCAAGAATGCCAGATGTTCATTGTGCCCAATGGGCATCAAGGACCAATGAGTTGCACATTGGGACCGAGACCATTGGGCACTTTACTGGCTCTGCTACATAGTAACACAACAGCAGCCTTTGACTGGATATGGATATTATGTGACTGGAAAATTCTAATTCCTGCAAATGTAAGACCACTTACAAAGATGTAAGTCCCCTCGGGATTTCTGCCAATATAGTCAAAATTAATACAAACTTTTGTACTTTTTTGGAAATCACAGATTGGTGTGGAAAGAGGATGGGACAGAGGGGATACTGACATGTACTGGAAAAAGGATGAATCCATCCCTATGCTGGATCCAGCTGTTCGTGGCTGATGAATATTTTAATGCTTTTTCCTTATCCTGACCTTCTGCCTAGGAAGGAAGCCAAACCGTTATCTACCTGTGTCTTGTGGTCATGTCCTATTAATTTGTTATCATGCATTACTGGGAATGGCTGGCTCTGTCTGATGCTATTTCTGTAAAGTTTGTATTTTATTCCAGTCTCAGATTAATTCCATTCTGTTTCCAATCTGGTGTTTTAAACCGTTTGTTTTAAAAAAACAAACTCTGCAAAGGTTCATAGCATTTCATGTTCCTGTGTGCAAAAAGTCATATACATTTTTGTAATCAGTTTTTATAAGTATTTTTCATATGTATTTTTACCGGCACTTCTCCTAACATCTGCCTTTTAGTACTGTGTTTTCCCTAAAGTAATATGCCTGGATGCATAACACTTCCCATAGTTTCCTCTTTTTTTTAAGTTTTGCTTACACAACTGAAGCACAAGATTTGAAGAATGAATGCCAAGGTATCATTGCATCTGGGAAGTGCCCAAGTTGCTTTATAATGGGAACCAAACAAATATGAACATTCACTAATATTCTGCATTAATTACTAATATTCTGCTTAATTACATCTACATTAAGTATCATCTACTGGCCTGATACCTCCCCCCTCTCCAACACACACCTTAAGAGCAAGGTGCCAGATCAGGTGAGGGAGATCCATTCTATTTCAGAAAGAAATAAAATCACACAATCCTAGAGTTGTAAAAGACCCCAATGTCCAGTCTAACCCCCTGCCATGCAGGAGCTCATAATCAAAGCACCCCAGACAGATGGCCACCCAACCTCTGTTTGAAAAACGGTAAAAAAAAGGTGGCTCCATCACTCTCCGAGTCAGCTTGCTCCATTGTCAAACAGCTCTTATCATCAAGAAATTCTTCCTAATGTTTAGGTGGAATCTGCTTTCCTGTAGCTTGAATGCACTGCTCTGTATCCTATTCTCTGGAGCAGCAGAAAACAAGCTTACTCCATCCTTAATAAAACACCCCTTCAACTATTTAAACAGAGTTATCATGTCCTCTCTTCACTTTCTCTTCCCCAGGCTAAACACATCCATCTCTCCAAGCCACTCCTAATAGGGCATGCCTTCCAGACCTTTCAGTATTTTGTTTGCCCTTCTCTGGACATGCTCCAGCTTGTCAGTCTCCTTCTTGAATTGTGGTGCCCAGAACTGGACTCAGTATTCCAGGTGACAATGATATTTGCCCTTCCAATGAGTGAGGCTGCAAAAAGGACTTGCAATAGAGACCCTGCTTCTGACTGTCAGAGTCTTTTCACTGATGGGAGAGGGGTAGAAATGCCATCCTCTTTGTGCCCTGAACAGAAGCTGAATGGGCCAGCATTGGCTCGATGATGATGATGATGATGATGATGATGATGATGATGATAAATTTATTTGTATTTTCCCGCCTCTCCCAGATGGATAGGTAGGTCTCAAGGTAGGCAGGTCTAAGGTAGCTTGGGTTGACATTTTCATAGTTTTACCTATTACAAATCCAAAAACATGATCCTGCTAGTCTGGAATATCAGTATGAAAAGGGATCTTGAAGCTCCTTTGAGACTCTAGGTTATGAGTTCGTAACTGCCATACTGAATGCCAGCCCCTGTCCCTCGTGTTGCCTTATATGTTATACCTCTGGCATAGTTCTTTAAATTTCGCCAAAGTGCATCTCTTCCCAAGCCCACTTAATGTGACATGGTAAACTAAGCTACCGCAAGGTAAGGATCTGGAAAGTTCAGGGCAAATGGAAGCACCAATTTGCTAGTATCCAAATTACAGAATGGCCAAATGACCCATGTCTAGCCTAGCTGTATTGCTTTACATTACTAATGGTAACATGATAAGCAGAATGCAACCTGGTAGTACTGGTTCAGAGGGGAGGCATAGGTTCACTAGTAAATTAAAAAAACAAACACATATACAAGGTTATATGCAGCTGACAGTTTAATCAGATTTCATCAGTTAGGTTTTGAATTTATTTTGATGTCTTTGTAGCTTGCTTTTAACTTGCACCCTGGGCCACTGGATTTTTACTGATTCTACCATCTGACTGTAGTCCTTTTCTTTTGTTCCAAATAACGCTGGGCAAATATGTCTTTCACTTTCTCCCCGCATTCAACATTTTTTAAAATCTCAACTTCTTTCCATCAATTTTATGAAGAATGTCAGTATTTTTTTTAAATCAGAAAACAGAAACAGAATAAAAGTCTAAAGCAATATCTCTCAGGGGGGGTTGGGATGCAAAATGAGGACATTGCTCTCCAGAAATAAATTTTCTTTCTGCACCCACATTTTCAGAATTGCATAAAGTGAGAAATGTAAAACCATTCTATCCTAGGACTCTTCTATATCCTATGTTTGCCTTCCCTTGGTAACTTTTGTCTGCCCATTTTCTTTGGAGGCCAAAACCATATTTCTAAATGCCCAGCTGAAGTTTTGGTTACAGCAATTCTAGAAATATCAAAGAATGGAGAAAATATCATTGGGGGAGAGCTTTGCCCCCTGCCAAGTAGCTACATCCCTGCGAGAATGATAAGCATGAATGTTGATTTGAAGGGAGAGGTGAGTTTGCTCACTGGCGGAAGCACAGATAGGCTTGGATGCTTGGATGCAGTTGGTGACCTTGCATTGTGTCAGGGAATGTCCTTTACTCTTATTGTGGTAGGAGGTACTGGGTACCTCCTGGGATTGAACTCACAACCTTGTGGCTGCAGTACTGGCATTTAACTACTGTGCCACCAGAGTTCATTGGAGAACCAGGACAGTTGTGCATTTAGAAATACAGTTTTGGCCTCCAAAGAAAAGCTCTTCCTGCATGGCACTAGGGAGCCCGATGATGATGATGATGATGATGATGATGATGATGATGATGATCTTTATATCATGCCTTTGCCCAAAAACTGGAACTCAAAGCAGCTTGCAAATTAAAATACAGTATGAATGAAGATCAACGTTAAAATGGGATTAAACTGTCAAGAACATTTAAAAACCATTTAACACATGCAGATAAAAATGATTAAAATCTGTTTTTAAAAAACACAGTACAGTTAAAAAACTCTTGAAAGCCTTTTCTTCTGTTGTGAAAGACCTGCCAGCATAAAACAAATTTTTAAAAAGTCTTCACCTGCTGCTGGAAGGACTGCAAGGAGGGGGGCCATTCTAGGCTCCCTAAGTAGAAAGTTCCCCAACTTGGGGAGCTCATGAGAAGGCTTTAACTTGCCTCCCCACCAACCTTGCCTATGAAGGTGATGGGATTGAAAGAAGGCTATTTCTGAAGACTGAAGGGCCTGGGTAGGATGAGTATTGTGGTCTGTCAGGCAGCTTTGATCTAAACCAAATAAGGCTTGATAGCTCATAACCGGCACTTTGAAAAGTGCCCAGACAAAGGGCAGAAGACAATGGAGCTGTTGTACCAAGGAGTCTACAATCTCTGGTTGTGAAAGCACATCATTGTTCCTCCACGTGAGGTTGCAGGATGGGTAGACAAAACTCATCTTGGCCATACAATATCTTGCTGTTGTTGTTGTTCTCATTGTGTGCTCTCAAGTCATTTCTGACTTTTGGTGACCCTAAGGCAAGCCTGTCATAGCATTTTCTTGGCAAGATTTGTTTGGAGGAGGTTTGCCTTTGCCTCCCTCTGAGGCTGAGACAGTGCAGCTTGCCTACGGTCACCCAGTGGGTTTCCATGACCAAGTGAGGATCAAATCCTGGTCTTGAGAGTCCCAGTCCAATACTGAATCTGCTATGCCATGCTCGCTCTCAATGCAGTATCTTGGCAATGAGCAAAATCCTAGTGACATTGTGCAGGTAGTAAATCCCAGGTTCAATCTCCTGCATCTCCCAACAGGGCTTGGAAACACTAGAGAGCTATTTTACATCAGGATAGACCTCTCTGTCATCCCTGTTTCCCAAGAACATCATGACAAGAAGGATGCCAACTTGAGTCCAGAGAAAGGGCATCTGCAAAGAGCTTAGTCTGCCCTTCTCTTGCCAGAGAGAGCAGTCAGTGCCATCTGAGCCTCTGAGCTCGTATCTGAAAAGAAAGCTCCCTCAAGTGGCGAAAGTAATCTAATTGTAAAAACATATGATTCATCCCACAACTACTCATCTTAAATTTCCTGTGCTTTTATCAAGTCATATGATCACACAATCTATCACAATTTCTTATCATACAGATAAACGATAATGTCCCAGCTTATCCCCCTTCCTCGCTACTTTCTTGCTTCACCGCTAGCATGTGAGATGATTCCTTGCAAAAGAAAACTGTTACTGTATTCCCAAAGTGGGGATGTGACATCTCCAGAGGACATTTGACTTTCCCAATGTGTGGAAAGATGCATATAAGCTTTGGGGTGAGTGGGTGGCTGGTGAATCAGAGCTCTGCCCTTTTCTTTGGATGCCCATACTGTATTTCCAAATGCCCAACTGAGGTTTTAAGGTAGTGCAATGCTAGAAATTTGAGGACTGCAGGAGAGTTTTATTTGGGGACGGTTGAATTTCTATTCGAGGGCAATGCTGTCTTTCATGCACGCACATCCCATCTACATGCCTGGAAGAACCAAAGGTAAAAACTAATTCCCTGCCACAGCCACCTCCATTATCTGGCAGATTATTCCATTATAATGTGAAGCAGAGGACAAACAAATCCACCACCTCCACCTGTCATCTCCCTCCTGTGCTTTCTTAATCACTCCAGTTAGAGAAAGATAACGTTACTGTTGAATGAATTACCATTCAGGAAGATGCCTGGTGACATACTTTTAATTCTGCCTTTCTATCAGGGGTGTACAGGACACACACATCCACACTTTCAAATGCGGAAAAAGACCCATAGACTGACAAAAAGAATATAGAATTATGGGACACTTCAAGAAACCTTGGGCAGCCCAGAGTTGTATTTCTAAATCAGTTCTGTAATGGAAGTAAAACTGTGGCAACAGCCACTAACGGAAGGCTCCGCAGCTTGTCTGTTTTGACCCATAGTTGCCTTGGTACTAGGGAGCTCTTCTTTTGTCCATTAGCCAGCTGGATTTGGGACCTTATGGCTAGAAGTCAGTAACCTGTGCATATGTAAACTCAGGTAGTACATGTATGTGTCAGTTCTTTCGGGGGAGACATTGTGAATGAGATATTCAGTACCTCCATGTGTAATGTCCACCACCACCACCCCATGTTGGGGTGGTATCCAAATAGCAGCTGGTTGCAGTTCTGCAGCCAGGGATGATTACTGCATTGTCCTTCCAGATCTCCAATTTTAACCGAGCCTACTGGGAAGAGCAAGACTCCACTTGCTTTTCTCTTTTCCCCCTGCTGCTTTTTTTAGCATGTCTTTTGCACTTGGAACTCAGTCAGCATCAATGGACATGAGCCCAGGACAAAGTGAGAAGAGGAGAGAGAAACTGGGACCTATTTAAAACAGCTGAAAAAGTGGGGTGGCAGAGAATTAATCAGGACTGTCCCTGTCAAAGAGAAACATTTGAAGAGTATTCTTGTGTTTGTTGCATGCAGTGACCAAAAAGTGAGCTGTGATGAGTCCAACTCACACCCTTATTTCTTACTAACAGGTTGCCAGCTGTTTATTTCTTTTGTAGTATACATTTCCTTTAGTGAGCTCAAGGCAGTATATACATGGCTCCACTTCACTTTCAAACCATCTCTGCAAGATAGTACAGGCAGATTGAGTAGGTTGGGTCCCGCAAGGTCCCCCAGTGATTTTTCATGGCCCAAACCCTGGATGACCCAAGTTCCTCTCCAATATCCCTAACTATACTGCCAAGCTATGCATCGGAAAAAAATTGATGTGCAAATATCATTCTAGGTAATGTCTGTGAGCAGGAAAGTACCGTATAAACCTGTGATGAAGAGTCAGCAATTTCTTTCAAGATACACTTATTTATTTATTTATTTATTTTATTTTTAAAGGAACAAAAGTTACTTGTTATTCCAAATGGAAAAATTAATTGTAAATAACTGGCAGTCAATTAAGGCTCAGTTCTGCTGGGTAATGCAAATCTTTTATAGTTTTGTTTCAGTTAACTGCCTCATTAATGATTTATAGATGTGTATACAGCTGTGGGAACAGCAGCATTATCTAATGCACTCTGAGAATAATTATATATGAAAAGAGCCACACAGCGTGGGTGAGGGGAGGACCTTCTGAAATTACTTCCTGCTGTAACTTCGACTGCATTTTAAGATATTGTGGTTTGGGGTGGGATTTTTTTTTTAAAAAAAAAATCCCTATGAAATTTGCTGGTTCGGTTCTGTTTTAAAAGAAATCCGATCTCTCGCTTTCTAGAGAGTAAATCAGACAAAGAGGTAAGAAGTCTGTTATTAAAGAATCTAGATTTCTAAAGAGCCTGGTTTCTTTGGTAAGGCTTAAATCCTGTTGTTAGTCCTGACTAAAGTAGAGCCACTGAATTGATGAGATTTGCCTCTCACCATTCAACAATTGATTCAATGGGACTACCCTAGTTGGCACTAACAAACTGTATGTCATACGAAATGAAAAGAGAGAGAATGTCATTCACTGGTCTTGAACCCTGTTTGTCCCGCAGTGAACTCTGGTGCATGTCAAGGCTTTTCCGTTCATATCAATAGCAGACTCAGTATCACTACCTATTATGACACATGCCGAAAGAATGCCACGGCATGGATGGAGAAAGTAACATAATTCCTTCTTTCTCCCAATGAACCCCTGACCACTATACTCACCTTTGTCCTTTGCAGGCTCCCCTCCCCAGAACCATTTGATGTTGGGGGAAGACAGGAAACAACCATGTCTGGTTATGTTCCTGTAGTTTGACACACAATGGTGACATCTTCTTCTGACCCCTCAGGAGGACCCTGGGAGATCACTGAGAATCATCATCAAGCATCCAACAACAGGAGCATAGCCAGGCAATCTTTGACTGCTCCTTCCCTCCCCGGCTTCTAAACCATTATGTTGGAAAAGGTGCAGGATGAAAGTAATTTTGCCATGGAAAAAGAGGGATACGGGAGAGTTGCATCTAACAGAATTTTACATTTTGCGAGATGATGCAGGATCTTGGTCATAATTCCACTTAATCAGAGGTATTGTTTCCAATAAAGAGGATCAAGGTTACGTCATGAGCCCCACTTTTTCCAAAGTCCCTTCCTGCAGAGACCCTTCCCAATGCTGCTGGGAGAAGACAGAAGGCTCCAATCCGTGAGAAGTGAGACAGTGGCACTGATAAAAAAAAAAGGACTACATTAGAAGAGGTGGTAGAGGTAGTGCCAAGCATCCACAAAATGGACAGTGCTGCTGGAGGAGTAACTGGGTAGAGGGAAGGCAGGCAGTGGCAGGCAGCATGAGACAGCCCTCATTAGTTCACATCCCAGGTCACTGTTCAACAACACCATGTCCTGGCACTTAATACAAGTTAAATGAAAGTTAAGTACTGTCAATACTGTCCATTTATTAAAATGAACACATCATTAACTAGCAATGGGCCCATAAAATCTTCTACAAATGGTTCATTGGGACATTGGAATTATTTTACCCACCGCCGCATGCCAGTGTATCTCAGGGCCCAAGCAAATAGGATTAATAACTATGTGATTAGCAATCACATAGCTACTGTCATGAAACAATGAAAAATCATAAAGGGGGGGGGGTTAAATTGAGATTATAGTCAGGGAAGATAGGAGTTAACCGACACCTCCCTACATTACTGTGGTACCAATGCTGTGTCACACTCCCACACACATCCCCACACATGCTTCATATATTTTTAAAGTTATTATCACACAGAGCAATGCTCTGCATCAAATTTATGGGTAAGGTGTTGTTGTTTGCTTGGTAAAATCAGAGGGGAGGGGAACCTCCCAAGGAGTTATCTCATTGCTTTCCACAGGCTGGAAAAAAAATTCATAAAAAGAAATAATTTGTTGGAAAATGATGAATGGCATACTGCACTGTATGCACAAAGGGTAACCCCTTTAAAGACAACTATCAAGTGTCACAGCATGCTGCCATGGCTGCTTTCTAGCTTGGGGCTTGTCTGGACGATCAAAATAATCCTGGTAGAATTTGAGTAGAATCTGTCTTGTTCCCATGTAAACTGAATATACCCAACTTCCTTTGGCAGAGGGATCTGCAAGTGGCTTTGCTTGAGCTGGGTCACATTTACACTATGGATTGCTCAAAAGCTCTGGAATCCTGAAAAACACCATGGATGGTGTTTTTATATGGTTTTCTCAACTGTGGTTAGTGCCCTGTTGTGATATGGGAATCCCCATTACTCAGCAGGATATCTATTGCGGTGCCCCTGGTGCATCATTGATCATTGTAATCTATTTCATCATTGTAAAAGTTATACATTGTAGACTCTGATGCAGAATTTTGGCTTATGGTTTCATTTCCCACAACCCCCTTAGCATTGGGTGACTAGGTCTAGCTATTCAGTGCTTGGAGTATATGGGTGTGGGAGATGAGGTGGGGGAAATACTAGAAGATATTTTGTTCAAGGCCCTCACAAATCTGGAGAATTTAAAATCAAACATATTTTAAAAATGGGGAAAAAATTTTGAACTGTCCTTGGAGTCATTTGCTTAGATCCAGCTGCCTCTATTATCTGTAGTGGGTGAAAAGAACAAACAGTCTTGCAACCATGCCTCTTTCATAGCTGTGAACCTTTTCAGAAAGAGCCACCAATGTTTTCTGTTTGGGATGTCTGTAATGATAGGATCTGATGTTTTCCAGCTGAAGCAAGGCCCTCCTAGCTCTTGCTTCTCCTCTGAGAGTATGAAGCAAGTAAAAATCTCTAGAGTGTTTAAAACATGGGAAGACAGAAATTAAGTTTTGCCAGAAGTCTTTCCAGTTGCCACCTTGATAAAAATTATGGTTGAAAAATGTCACCATCTCAAAAACAAAACCACGATAAAACATAACCCCCCAATGAAATCTAGATATATGTACACTGAGAATGCTCCTTGCATATTTAAATAAAAATATTTGTGTTTAAATGCAGAAAGAGATCTCACCTAGAACTACCTCTCTCCTCCTCCCTGCTCTTGTTCAGGAACCATGCCAGAGAGAGAGAGAAAATAAAACCTTGAAAGAAGGCTTGTGGGTTGGTGTGTAGGAGAAAGCTTTGAAAACCTATCACCCAGATGCGATGTGTCTGAAAAATTCACACTTTGGAAGATGTGAGTGAGCTAATTGTGTGACTCGAGCACAGCTAACCACAGCAAACAGACCTTTCCACTGATGTTCAAATGTAGTTATTTGCTTGTCTGAGAGATTGCATTCCATTCATAGCATCTTAGAGGGAGGCTGGTGAGCAGACTTCTCTGGCTCCATTCATGAGATCTAGTGCACTTTGGGTGGCCGTTTGTGCACCACCAATTCAAAAAGTAAAAAAGATAGAAGAAAAGTCAAGACTTTATATAAAATTTGCTTATTTGCTGATATTAGTCAAAAGGTGCCGAAATGGATGTTGCCCTGTCATTCCATAAAGTCAAAACAAATTTTCAAACTACAGTCGTCCCCCGGGTTACGAAGGTAATCCGTTCCGGGATTACCTTCATAACCCGGAAGCTTTCATTTCCCAGGGGACCGCTATTAGCAACGGACCGCGCGACCGATTTAAAGGGGCCGCGTGGGTTTTTTTTCGTATCCCGGGGGATCTTTCGGATCCCGGGGGATACTGTAGTGGTCCCGCCGGTTTCGTACCCCGGGGTTTTCGTACCCCGCGGGATTCGTAAGCCGGGGGACCACTGTATCTACGGACAAGAGGTCTAACTGGAAAATTAGCAAAACAATTCAAAGGCAGTACACAGATGACACTGTAAAATTGTAAAATGGCATAGCTTCACCACCTATATTAAAACCATGCTAACAGGACCACATGGATGACTCTGGAGTGATGCATGATGTAGAGCCATTTGGAACGACACCTCACTGTTAAAGAAACATGGTTCCATCATTATGATCTGGAGGCCAAATAACAGTTGGCACTTGGGTTCCCTATGGCCAAAGACATTCAAGTCTCAAAGATCAACAGGAAAGGTCGTGAGCACAGTTTTTTGGGATAAGGAAACTATTTTGACTATCTTCAGAAGGGCCAGACATTGAATATAAAATAGTACTCTAACTTGCTATGCCAATTAAAGGAAGCATTGAAGTAAAAACAGCGAGGGAAGCTGCAAAAAAGTGTTCCCTTTTCACAAGACAATGCACCTGTCATAGGGCAAGATAATAGATGTTTTGAAGACTTTGGGTTTTGAATTCCTCCATCACTATACTCACCAGATCTTGCTCCATCCCACTGTTTTCTGTTTCCAAATCTTAAAAAGAGTTTGTAAGGAAGGACATTTCTGAATGATTCAGGGGTGATAGTAACAGGAGAGCAATAATTCAGTAAACATACATAAGTTTTCCCCCCCAAAGAGCTGAAGAAAGTTGAAAAATGATGTGCTGAATATGTTGAACTCCGAGCTGAATATGTGGAATAGCATGTAAGTTTAATTCCCTTCTTGGTCAGGCCAAGAACTTTTCGGCATCATTTTGTAATCCACTTACCTGGGTGAATCAATTTTTACAGACCACCCATGCTTCCAGAGATTATTAGTCTTATCCTTTAAATCTCCTTTCTTTCAATCACAGGGATCCTGTCCTCTTATTGATTAATATTTTATATAACCTAGATGTGGGAAAGACTGTAAGCAATAAAGCCTCGAAATTTGCATGGTTTCATGGCTTGACTTCAAACATCAGGAATGGAACAAAAACAGAGGACCTGTTGCAGCTGGAAACATTTTGTGCCTCCTCTTCTTAACTGCACCTTATGGATCTGATTTCTGCGATACTCCTGCAAATGAATTTTCAGTCTAAATACACAAGTTTGCTTTAGTGAGAAATTTGTCATAAAACCGTGTGCTATATGAAGAAAAGGGCACAAGAATGGGGAAACGTTTAAACTGCAATTTCTTGCAAATATGCAGTGTTGAACGCAAAAAGTGTCCTGTACTTTCATTCGTAAGGAGCCAGCGTAGTGTAGTGGTTTCATTCATAGACTAGGATTCTGAGAGACCAGGGTTTGAAGCCTTGTGCAAGTCACACTCTCTCAGCCTCAGAGGAAGGCAATGCCAAGGTTCATCCTAGGATCGCCATAAGTTGGAAACTCCTTGAAGGCACACATAAGTGGGAACTGGGGAGATGGGAATGAAATTTATTGCATTACACTAAGTATGGTGCACATGCATTTGCAACTCCTCAACAGGATTCAGGCCATTATATGAAGCTGAATTTCAGACAGTATCAGTGGGTAGGACAGCCAGCACGATGTAGTGGTATATGTATTATAAAAATTTTGTTACTATTGATGCTTATATTTAACAAGATTTCTACATTATTTCAAGGGAATAGCCACATGCACATACAAAGGTATACAAAGATAGGCTGCTTTGGGTCCCAGTTCTGGGAGAACAGTGGACTACAAATGAATAGAATAAATAGATATAATAAATAATCACTGGATTCAATAATTAAGAAATGAAGAATCCTCCCTGTCCCAAGATCTGAATCCCAACAAATAATCCTTGATACTTTATTCATACTTTAAGCATACAGAAGGAACCATGTTTCCTTTCTGTTTCCATTGATGGCATCTGAGGAGTCTGCCAACATTAAGCCAATAAAATATGGGCTGCTGTTGACACGTAGCGTATTATTGTTTTGACATTATCAAGAAACTGTTTTTTTAGTGTACCCCAGCAACAGTGTAGGGTCTAGCTGTCATTCACACCCTGTCTTCATTTTCATAACAATCTGTTCAAATGCTTACTGCTGCTTTTCCAAATCTGTTGCCCTCCGATACAGCTCCCAGGATATATGACCATTGGCCAAGGTGGCCAAACCAGATGGTAACACAAAATATCTCCCAAGCCTTACAGAGGGCAGTATGCAACCAAGACTGAACCTACATAGTCTGAATTCTGGCATGAGGCACAGCATTTTTCCCAATCCTGTTTGAAATCATATCTTTTACATGCCTGAAGGCTTTAAGACTATATGTAAATAAATAAATAATAAATATTTTAATCTCCATTTTGATTCATGTTTTGGGGGAAGAACCCATGGATCTTTTCTTTTTTTTTAATTCTGTGTCTCGTAGCCAATTTTGGGTTTGAAACCTACTCTGCTGCTGCCACACTGCAGAATTAATGCAGTCTGACACTGTCATGGCTCCATCCTATGGACTCCTGGGATTTGTAGTTTGTTGTGACACCAGAGCTCTTTGAGAGAGAAGGTAAATATTTCGCAAAACTACAAATCCCAGCACTGAGCCATGGCAGTTAAAGGGTGGATACATCCATAGTGTGGATACATCCAAAATGGAAATGGGGTGGGGAGGAGGCATGTCAAGAGTATTTATGTCAGACAGGAAGAGATAGCATCATTTTCCTTTCACAATCCATTCATATGCCAAGCTTTGAATTTTTGAATATTCCCTTGCCTTTAGATGACCTTTTGAGAACGGTGCAGAGGCTGTCCAACGGAGAATGCACTATAAACCATTTTCTTGGGACTAAGTACTATTGGGATCATTAGGATGTACGTGTGAGTAGGCCTGTATAAAATTGCATGGTTGTTGTTGTTGTGTTCCTTCATACTTATGCTGACCCTAAGGCAAACCTATCATTGGGTTTTCCTGGCAAGATTGGGTTTTCTTGGAAAAAGAAGTGGCTGACCTGTTTTCTGCTTCCTCAAAAGCTAGGACCAGGTCTCATGGTTTGAAGTTACAGGAAAGCAGATTTCAATTGAACGTCATAAGAAACTATTTGATGGTGAGAGCAATTCAGCCATGGAACCAATTGCCTAAAATGTGGTGGGATCTCCTTCTCAGGACATCTTCAGAAAGAGGCTGGGCAGATATCTGCTGGGGATACTTTAGCTGGAGATCCTGCATTGAACAGGAGGTTGGACTCAGTGGCCCATGAGTCCCTTCCAAATCTCTTATTCTATGACTCTCCTTTAAGCCATCTTGGTTTTATGATGGGGAACCTTTATGGCTTGCCTTCCTAACTCCATGTTGGATTAAAAGAGACACATGTGGCTCCAGAGAAGCCAACTGGAACAATACTAATCCATATTGGAGCTGGGAGGGCATACCACTGGTGTAGACTTAACCCAAGAGGTAGAAAAGACCTACTCTTTTGACCTCTGCAGGGGACTGTCTGCTCTCTTTCTTGGAAGGAGAAGATAAACAATGAGAGAACAGAGCTCTGGAACTGTAGGAAAGGCAATATTTGCATGGGCAAAGGAAAGGGATATGCTGGAAAGGCAAACTGGTTCCTACACATAGAAACTGACTATTCCCATGGTACGAGCTAAAAAATAAGGGTTCGGAGACAGTTCCGGAAAAACTGTCAGCTGCAACAGAGCAGATGTTTTGCTCAAAGGAAAAGTAATCTTCAAACAGATGCTTTTTTGATCAAAGGAACTAAATTACCCAGCAGGGTCTTCTTCTAAAGAGCGAAAATGGTCCTAGCAAAACACATCTGCCTTCCCCAATGAGGATGGCTAGGCCCATATCCCCCCTCTTTTTTCAAGCAGAGCTCTAAAAGTAAAGTATGGCTCAAAACCCACTATGTGGTACATGAATGCTATTGCCTCCAGGAATCATGAAAATTTCTCCTGGGGGGGGGGGGAATACCTAAAACCACCCCTTCTGTCTTTGGTTATGGTTGAAAATGAAGATATTGAATAACTGAAATTGTTAAAAGATTGGCATGGAAATGTATGTGGGATTCCCCGAAGTGATGCTCATGGGTTTCCTGGCTTGGCACCTGTGTGCCATCCTTCAAGACAGCCATCTAAGTTCCTATTAAGACCAGTCTCTGCCCATGAGGTCTTATAAAATTCCAGCATCAAGGTAACCAAATATAAAACATACAGAAACAAAAACGATCATCATTCCAATGCAGTGCATTATCAAAGGCTGTTTTATTCCCTTTCAATACATCCACTGACAGCTTCTCATAAATCCATCTCTTTGAGGCCTTTATTAAAATAGGGAATACACGTTCTACCACACAGAAGGCATCTGACTTTGTCCTTTGTCTTTATCGCCTTATCTACTTAGTCAACTTTTCAGCTTCTGCATGCATACTATAGACATACCATGTGTTTGCCTGTACACATACCACTTCGGTTCAGTTTTGAAGGCTTAAAATTTCAAGATAAATCATCATTAAAATGTGTTACATTCATGATATATAAAACATTAATAAATGAGTCACTGGGAACAATCTTAGGATTGAAAGAAATGTGGGTGAGAAATTCACAGGAGGAAAAAAATGTGTTAATAATCTTTGGAATAACATATGGTCTAAAAATAAGTTCGTAATGTCAACAGGGATAAAGGTTGTCGTAAAAGTTAATAGTAAATGGTATTTATTCCTACTTACCTTATGCCACATTCATAACAACTCAATCTATTGGAAAAAAATGGAGAATGTGCTACTTATCTTCATAATGTGGTGGGAGGTTTTTCAGAATATAGTACAAGCGCAAGATTCTACATCACCAACTATGGCTGTAGCCACTCTACCAAAATGATCTGGTTTGACAATTCCATAGCATTAAGCCACAGCAGTTAACATGATGTCAAACCAGATTATTTCAGCAGTTCGGATGCAACCCAGGTTTCATAACAGAAATACAATTAAACCATGTTAGTGAATTGTGAAGATATTCATCAAGGCACCATCATTGTGTTCCAATGTGCATCAGGTGATTCTGATGCACATCGGGCATTTCTGATGCACATTGGTTGCTTCTGATACACACAGGACATTTCTGATACACACTGAGCTTTTTAAAAATGTACATCAGACACATTTGGTGCATGTTGGACAAGTTTTTTGTCCATTGGTCCTTGTGATGTGCCTTAGACACTTTTGATGCACATCAGACATTTGTGGTGTACATTGGGCCTTCCTGTTGTGCACTGGCAATTCCTAGACAGTATCCAGATGAGCATTGCTACCCATTACCAACTGCACACTAATCACTCTGCTGGCTATCATTGTGTAGCTATACATTTACATCATGGCAGCCTCTAGATGAATATGAACATTTCAAAACTACTCATTTCTATTTCCCACATACATAAGTCCACTGATAAAGATGTACCACCCATGCTAAAATCCAACCCAGGTAAAGGGTCTAAATGTGACCCTATTACTAATTGTCATTGATCACAAGAATGTACAAATAAATGTTCTCCATATTGGTAACTGTGTCTGGGAGCATGACTTTACTGAGAATCACAGCCAGACAGACCCTTGCCACTCCTGTACACATTCTTGCCCCCTAAAAGAGGGGGTCGGTGTGGATGGCAGAGCTAAATTCCACCTTCTGTGCTAACTACAAAAAATGTGTACCTCTGTACATCAGCAACAGGATGCCAGCCAGAGAATCTGATGATCCGTGGATGCTATGGCTATCTGTGGTATATAGGGCAGAAATAGGCAGAAATAGGGAACAAAATAGAAATAGAAATAGAAATTTTATTTTTACCCCGCCTCTCCAGCAGGATCAAGGCAGCTTACAACACAGTAAAATATAACAATAAAACAGTAAAATACAGTAATGAAGTAAAATACCATAAAATGCAGCAGTACGAAAAAAACCTTTATCCTTCCCTCCAACCAACAACAATAATTCACAGAAACAATAGTAAAATAGCATCTAAATTAATTAAAACAAGCAGTCAAACAAAAGAGAGATAATAATAATAATAATAATAATAATAATAATACTTTTATTTATACCCCTCTTTTTGCCATAGATGGGCATTCTGGGGTTCTCTGTATGATAGTCCATATCAGTGACCAAGTTTTCCAGAAGGAAAAATGAAAAGAAAAATAGAAGGAAGACTTGTTAATTATTTTGACTGTTTCAATAAAACTAAGAAATCCAGGAAATATATGCATTGGGGACATTTGATATAATCAGTGTATGTGGGGGAACCTCTGTCATTTACCTTTATTTTTAATATTTTTTAATATTTACTATTTAATATTTGCTTGGTTATTTTAATCTCAGTGCAATGTTCGAAATCAATAAAATACATAGAAACATGGAAGTCAATTAAAGAAAAAATGATTTATTTTCTTTTCCTGGGCACCTGCATTCTTGTCACAACATCTGGGCAGGTCACTGGACTTTGAAAACATTTGGTATAAAGTGAATACAGTAGTTATATATGCATGACTGCATAGACTGTCCAACCTGCAAGCATTTTTAAGTGCCAAGCATGAGAAAGTCATAAAATAAAGCTTCAAGAATCTTCCGAAACAACATGGTATGAACACAAACGCTTGTTTGATCATTGCGCCACCAGTCTTGGCACTGATGCAAAACATTATTTGGATACAAAAGCTGTTAGATAGCAAAAAAACAAAACAAAAAACCAACATTGTGTTTTTGTTTATAGGTGCTTTTTTTTTCTGGTCAGACTAGATTCCAGACTTATACCAACACATTTGACATTTCATAGTGCTCTGTAGAAAAGCATGTAAAATGAGTCCATGTTTTAAAACAGCAGGGAAGCTTCTAGTGCTACAATTAACTGGAAACATATGCCACTGCTGCCAAGAGGATTTTTTAATCCCTTTAAACATTAATGTAGTATTTTTGCTTCTGTCGCAATACGGCAGCCATCTGCGTTTGAACCTTCTGGGAAACCAAGGATATGGTAAGAGAGAGTGAGGAAGCAATGGTGAAAAGTTTCGTTTGAGACTTGTTTCATTTAAATGTAGTATCCCAGCCATCATCATCATCATCATCATCATCATCATCATCATCTAATATTCTGAGCCTTTCTGAGGGTAGGCATGGCGACATCTCATTTGAGGTCAACTCAAAGTCAGCTAACAAAAAAACAACAGCATTCTGTATGGTAGTTATGGATTCATAATCTAGAGTTATGGATGTGCAACTGCTCCATATTCAGCAAGACTCTGTAGTCTTGCTGTATAGTCTTACAGAAAGATCATGCAAATACACAAAGCCTTAGCCAGCTGTCAGATCAGGTGAAGGAGGGCCATTCACCTTCTGATCGGGGCACAAGTTGGATGATGTTTCTGCCCCCTTTCTGCCAGTGAGCAAGGATGTGACAATCAGAATCAGGACCTTGTAACAATTCCTTGCCGTAGCCTTGCTTGCTGGTACGAGGAGACTGGAAACATCCTCCGTGTCTCCCAGCTAAGCAGATGTCCTTTGCCTGATCTGGCTGTTGGCTGTTAAGGTGGGTTGTAGGCAGAGAGGTCAGGTACCCAAGTAGCAGTTGTATCTTTCTCAGAGATACTGGCAGGACTGGAGTATTTGCTGAGTGGCTTGGCACACCTGCAGCTTAGTTAGTGCAATCCCAGCAGTTTGCATTGAACTATCAAACTCCCTAGATAAGATGGGCAACAATCGTTCTATGGCCACTGGAATCAACTCTGAAAAACATCCTAGTCAGCTCAGAGACTCTGCCTTATTCTTGAATCCAGATTATTCTTCTGAGTGCCCTCCTTCAGTTTTGGTTCCCCAGCTTCTGACTGATAACTCTTGCTCTCAAACTGCTAATTCACCACATGGCTTCCCAGTTCTCCAAGTGAATTACAACAGTAGCCAATGTAGAATACTGTCTTCTGCTATTATTATTATTATTATTATTAATAATAATAAAAATGTTAAACTTCTAATAAAGGTATATTCCTTTTCAGAAAAATAAATAGCTGCCTTGAACCTTGTGAAGCGGAGGGAGGGAGGGAGGGAGGGAAGGAAGGAAGGAAGGAAGGAAGGAAGGGAGGATTTCTGTTTTGAAGAGCGAGGCATGCAGATAATGAATGAACGAATGGCTTTATTCAGATAACAAACCATAGGCTGTATAAAAAATAAAATAATAAAATAATAATAAAAAACAACAACAAATTTTCTACAGTTTCTGGATAATGTGGATAATTAATAAGCAACTATAGACCACCCTTCATTACTTGGAGTCTGCCAGATAATTTGGGCCAGCTTTGATTGTCCATTACCAATAACTTATGGGGCATGCCATATGGAACATCTGGAAGAGGTCTAGTTGGGGAAGGCGCTGGCTGGCTTTTCCAGTGCTGGCAATGTCAACTCTCCCATTCAGTAAAAACATGCTTGGCAAAGACGGTTTCTAACAGAAGGGAGCTCCACAACTGGAGTGCCACCACACCAACTAAGCCAGTGCCAGTCCAAGTGGTGGTCTATAGGCTGATGCCAGTCCCTGAATTGTATTCTCTGGCGGGTTTCCAGGAATGCAAGAAACAATTGTACCTAATGGGCACAACTTTATTGCCAGTCCCTGGCACAGTGGGGAGGGTAAAAAATGTGGGTCCCTTACATCAGATAGCCCAAGAAGCACTGATCTAAGCTACTTGCTACCCTCAAATGTTATGGAAAATACTCTTCCACTGTCAGGGGACAGAAACTGTTTTTTCCAACCTCAGGGAGCAAAAGGTTTGCCATGGAGTGAATGGAGACTTACATCTAAAAATTCAGGACTTGTTTTTCTCTCTCTCTGCTCAAATCAACTTTTTTCTAGCCTGTTTTTGACATTAAATCAAATCTTGCTTTCGAAAGGAGTTCCTTCTGGAAGGCAATTATTGTCCTATAAAAAGAGACACAATGGCTGGCAAGAAACCAAACTAGTTTTCTCTCATTTCAGCATCTTCAGCCTTGACCTTCCTTTGACTGCAGAGATCAAAAAGGAAACGGCATCTCAGCTTTTCGGACACTGAGAAAAGGAATGCCAAAGACATTTGCAAGTCAGAACTCAAGACTGCTTGAGTAAAGAAGTTTGCTTCACTTGCACTCCATTTTAAAGGTGACTTTATGTGTCCTATGATGACACCCTATAAACCAAAATTAAAATCTTTTAAAGCATTGTGATAAATTTTATAATAAGATAGCCATTCTTATTTATCAATTCAGATATTTTCTGCATTATCAAATAACCACTCACGGATGACACATATTAAGTTAAGATACTATGCCTCCAAATGGATGCAGAGTGGATGAAAATTTATAAATAAAATAAAATTATTTTCTATTTGCAGAAACCTGGATCTGTTTATCTGTCCCATGACTATTTTGTTTCCTTACAGTATGAACACTAATATAGAATCTTTCCATATGCTCACAAAATGAAAGATAGCACCCATTGAGGATGAGCAGAAGAGATTGTGCATCTCTTCCTGAAAGTCTTTTTTTCTAATTTAATTATTCTATTGATTAAAACAAAAACGAATATAAAGACAAACATTGACAATTACTAAACAAAATACATACAACCTAACACAAGAAAAACACAAATTTTCCTGCAAGTCTGAGGGTTCTCTGGCCTTCCAAAGGTTGGCTGAGATCTTGGAGATGTAGCACACATACATAACTATACTCATCCTGGATGCGGATGCATATCACACATGGATAGATATGACCAGAGAGAATGTCAGAGAAGGTTAAGAGATGACATGGTTGGGATGTTTAAACATTTGAAGGGTTATCATCTTGAGGATGGAGCAAGCTTGCTTTCTGCTGCTCCAGAGAATGGGAAATTTTAGTCATTGTTTTGTTCCAGCCTCCTAATTACCAAAAATATGAATTATAATGGTGTATGTTGGACGTACAGCATTGTAACCCAATAACAGGATGCCAGGCATTGCTGGATTGCAATTCCAACCAACTCTAATGAGCATGGATGCAAAATGAGAGGATTTAATCAACTGGAAAATTTAGATATTATTCATTGATATTTATAATGGATGCTTCCATTCATCCTGAAATCCAGCTTTCACAGGAAACATCACATGACCCCTTGATCCCCCTCTCCATGGCTATGCATTTTGGTGCTATTTGTTTTCTCAGGAATAGCCCTGGTATGGAATACTCAAGTTTGCAAAAACAAGAAGACCAAAGTATTTGTTGAATGCAATCATTATTTTTTGTTGAACACTGCATACCTTTCCTCTCAGGAGAGATATTAAATAATTTCATGTGCAACTGCTCAAAATGTTTCTTTAAACTTTGGTAAACACAATGCTGCCAAAACCTGAAAAAGTCTAGCATACCGTATGTTAGATGCTGCAACCCTCTAGAGGAAGAAAAGGAACCAAACACGTCTGCTAAGATAGTTAAAGAGCACCGATACTACAATTCACTTCTATCATAATGATTTTTTCCCTGTGTATCACACACAGTATTGAGCATATTTTTGTTCGCTTACAGAAAACAACAACATAGCCCTGAACACAAGAGCCCTCCATTTTTAAAAGAAGAAATCTTACATTCTGTCCATTGGGGGAGTCTGTCTTTTGAGGAGGCTTTTCAGTTAGAAATCAAACGCAAGGAAAATGGTTTGCAGAATATGAAAGAAATTTGTTTTTTGGCAGGGCACGCTGCTCTCATTTGGGATTTGCTATTAAGGTGAAATGGGTAGGCTAAGAAACTGTTCCAAAATGAATTAATGAAGTGAGCGTATGAATTTCTGCCTCATGACCACTTCCAAGGGTATTTTTCATCATTGCTTTTCTCAGATAGAACTTGAAGGCAAATATCATCTCAGCTGGGAGAAAGTTTGGATGTTACCCTAAACGCCAATATGAACTGCACAGCATGGTGCAATAAATAGTCTGAATGCTGGACTAGGACTCAAGGAGATCAGGATTCAAACCCCTATTCAGCCCTGGAAACTCACTGGGTGACTTTGAGGCAAGTCACATTCTCTCAGCCATATGCCAAGGCAGTGGCAAACTTCCTCTGAATAAATCTTGCCAAGGAAACCCAAAGGAATAAGCAAGAGTTGACCTGAACACACAAAAGATAGCCAGCTTGATGTAGTGGTCTGAGACTACAAGAGTTCAGGCTTTCAACCCTGCTCAGCCATAGAACTCCCTGCGTAACTTTGAGCAAGTGGCATTCTTGAAGCCTAAAAGGAAGGCAATGGCACATCTCATCTGAATATATTGTTGGAATAAAACCCTATGATATAGTCACCATAAGTCAGAGCAGATTTGCAGGTACTTAACAAAAACATTAGACTGACTGATGCTGGGAGGCAGAGACAAGGAGAAAAATGAACCAAACATGTCTGATAAGGTGAGCACCAATGCTGCAAATCTCTTCTATCATATCAAATCATAGAATCATTGAGTTGGAAGGGACCACAAGGGCTATCCAGTCTAACCCCATTTAGGAATATACAATCAAAGCATTCCCAACAGATGGCCATCCAGTCTCTGTTTAAAAACCTCCAATGAAGGAGACTCCACCACATTCCCAGGCAGCATCTTCCAATGTCAAACAGCTCTTACTGTCCAGAAGTTCTTCCTAAATGTTTAGGTGGAATGTTTTTTCTGGTAGTTTGATTCATAATGTTCTTCATGATCTTCTTTGTTGTGTTTCCAGTGTGGTATACAGTGATCCATTGAGAGTACCGAAAGAAGCTACATTTCCTGCTCCACTCAGGTTTTGTTAAAGGAGTGGATTGCAGAATCACTTTGTTCTATGTTTTAAGAATTAAAATATCTTGGGCCAGACTTTGGTGAAATTATAGACTGTTTCAAGCCTGAAGTGTATAGGCTATCCCTCAGAATTTCACTGAACGAAGAACTTGTTTTCCCAGGCAACACATCTGAAGTGTTTGGAGCACAATCAAAACAGTAGTTGGAGGTGAAAGCTGGACCTGCCTTATGTGGCAGAGATGGGGAACATTGGCCAACCTTTTGCCTAGATCAGCGGTTCCCAAACTTTGGTCATCAAGGTGTTTTGGACTTCAGCCCCCAGAATTCCTGATTGTTGGCCAAGTTGGCTTTGGCTTCTGGAGACTGAAGTCCAAAACACCTGGAGGAATGAAGTTTGGGACAGAAAGGTGGGCATGCTCTGGAGATCATTTCTAAACCAACTTAGCATTGCAGCTCCCACTTTGGGTAACCAAAAGTGTCATTGTGTCATTCCCAATCCCTTTCAGGAGAAAAAGAAGCCTCCTTCAGCCATTTCTGGGTCTCTGCATTGCTCCCTCAAGCGTTTTAATGCATAATGTGGCAAATGGCAGTGGATTCTGGTGGATGGATGTGGTTAATTCAACCAAAAACAACTAGAAGGCTGCCAAGGAGCTGGATATTCAGTGGAAGTTCAGGTGACTCAAAAGCCACACTGGACCTCCCTCCAAAAAGGTTGTTTTTTAAATTGCCCTCTCCTCCTTCCACTTTCCCTCTTTGTCCTCAGCTTATTTCAGTTGCTGCAAACTGAGTTCAAAAAGCAAAAGTACGAGTTTGCACGCAATGAACTCAGCAGCAGAAGAGGATGAGAGGGGGTAAAATCTTGCCCTTCCCAGGAGGCTCATGGAAAAGCAAACTGCTGCAGCCTCTTCTGGCTTGTTTGTTCTTCCTCATTAATAACTGATGCCTTCTTAACCACACTCTGAGATTGTTTGACCAGATGGTTCCCAGTTTTATCTATAAAACTATGGCATTATGTGATCCAGTAGGAAATATATATAGCCATCCATAGTAGCCATTGGCAAATAATTTCCCCATGATTTAGCTGTCTGGGTAAATTATTTTTCCAATACAAGGAGAATGGATGAGCCTGGGAATAGAAAATAGCAGCCTTAAACTATCAATGTTTCCTTTTACATCTATCGCTTTAGCTATAGGCCATTTTAAAAGTAAAATCACTGTTCCTTTTAACTACGATATGAACCAGAGGTCTGAGGGTAATGAATGATTCCTTAACCCTTTCAAATGATGTCTATTTGAACATAATGATATGCTCAGCTTTGCATATGGAAGATTTTGCCTTCCTTTTCATTCTTTAATTAAAGGATTTGACTATTTATTAGCCCCATATATATATATTTTATGTTGCACCATGTGTAAATATTAACTCAGAACACCTGGTTTGCATGGCAACCAGGCATTTAACTTCAAATACTATGCAACAACTAGGGTCAAACTACGGCATAAACATCCATTTATGAATAACAGGTATAGGAATTTATTAATTGGAAAAATATATTTCCGATCCTTTCTTATAAATTGGGGCTTGAAACCATTATCGCAGCAAGAGATAATTGTGTAAGAGAACTGAATGCAGGCTTTGTGTAGCTGGAATATCAGACCATCCACAGCTCAGCATTTGGTCAGACATCATTGATCGGGCATAAGTCAGAACAGAACTAAGATACCAATATGTCAGACTCGACCAGTGGGATTACAGTTGGCTCTTGCCATTCATGGGATGCCATCCATGGATTTGAGCATCTGCGGATGGTCCTGCCCCATTCACCAAAATGGTGCTAAGTGCATGTTACATGTGCAGAGCTTCTAATAGATGTTTACACCAGTTCTCCCCCTTCTAATGGATGAAGCATCTATGATCAGGAATGATCCTGGATATTAGATGCTGAGGACAAACAAGCCTATATTATGCTCCCTTTACCATTTTTCTCAGCTTCCCAGAAGCATTTTGGTCACAGTTTCAATGTATCTAGTTGCAAATAATTACTTTTATACGCTTTGAATAGATGTGAAGTTGTGATCTCACTATGCAGTCAAATATTCCAACTGCTGGCTTGTGCTGCCATCATCAGAGTTGTGGGTGATGAGGTTAAAGGGAAGGGATTTCATCTTATATTATTTAAACTATAGTCCAGTTTTTTCCATTTTTTTTTCAAAGTAGCAAATGATGATTTGACAAGGATGTACCAGGATGTAATTATAGGTGGCATAAGGGTATTGTCCCTCAAACAATTATTCTGCTCCCTCCAAGAAGTTTTTCTTCAGCCCATGCACTTCTAGCATTGCAGAGAGCAAGGCACTGAGCATTGTTCAAACTTAGAAAATGCACATTTTTTGTGTGTGTGTTCCCTTTCCCTTGGTCACTTTGTTGCATTTCTTTGGATGCCTACACTATGGAGCTGTGCAAATAATAATGTTTGGGCAAATAAGCCAGTTTATCACTTCTGGCTTGAATTCTGGATCCAAGATGCCCCCAGATATTATCATACCTAAATCATCACCGATCTAGTCTCACTCAGCCAGCACTTTTTCAAAGTTGGGGAGCTTCCGACTTCAAAAATTGACTGGTGGTGATTTAGGCATGATAACATCCAGGGGGATCCTAGATGCAGAATTGAAGCCGGAAGAGGTAAGCCAGCTTATTTACCCAAGCAATTAACTCCTATATTTCTAAGATCCTTATTGCATGAGAAAACAAGCCTGAAACTGAGCCAGGGAGTAGTTAAGGAGCCCTGATGGTGCAGTGGTTTAATGTTGGTATTGCAGCCACAAGGTTGTGAGTTCGATCCCAGGGCTCCAAGGTTGACTCAGCCTTCCATCCTTTCTTAGGTCAGTAAAATGAATACCCAGTTTGTTGAGGGCAATTGGCTTACAGATTGTAAACTGGTTTAGAGTGCTGAATTCACTATTAAGAGGTCTAGAAATGCAAATGCTATTACTATTGCTATAGTGACTTTCTCCACACCTTATAAACATGACATTGTAGCGCTTCTCATCTCTTCCCATGGAAGACAGTTGTCAAAGCAATTCTTTTTTTCAAGCTGGAAAAAAATCTGTTTGACAAAAGAGTAACTTTGACAACTGCCTCCCATTGGAAGAGAACTGAAGCACTACAATGTCATGCGGTAAGACACAGAGACAGCTGCTTCTCTCTGGCTCCATTTCCGCTTTGTTTTCTCATGCCCTAAGACTCAAAATGCTGAACTGAAGTTTTACATTACAGAAGTACTATAAATTTAGCTACTGAAGGAAAATTTCATAGGGGGGGCAGATTTCTTATTTAGAGAGTAATGCCATCATCCTGCGCTCACTCGTCTTAGCTAGACTCTTGTGTAGAAGGAGCTGTGTTTGTGACAAAATGGACCCTAACTTCTGAAAAGAATGCAAGGATATTTCAAAAAAGAGAAAGAAAAAAAAACTGGTAAAGAAAAAAGGGAAGCAGAAGAAAGGAGAATTCTGTCCCTGTTGGAAAAAAAAAAGGATAAAGTTTTCCAGCTTCCAACCTAAAACTTGATTTCATTGATAAGAAATCTGCTGTTAATGAAACCTTTGATCATTAATTTAGTAGCCAAAGAAATGATGTTTTTGTCTTTTAGTAGGATGCCAGCGTTTCCTCCTTCTTGTTCTTTTTTCACAACAACAAAATCTATATGCCTAATTATTATTTTCTTTCTCCTCAAATCCCCGCAGATCAGAGTTAGAAATTCTGAAAGGAGGGGAAAATTGAAGCAAAGAAAAGCTTTTGGCTGACACAAACATGAAGAAAATATACAGTGATTAATGTGACAGAATTCAAAAAATAAACATCTACAGTACGTTTATTTGTCTTTATAAAAGCATGGGAAGGCTATATGGGAAAGTTTTAGGGCTTGGTAGGCAAATGTCCCTCCCTTGAAATTGGAGCTTTCTGTGGCTGGATCCTTGTTACACTGTCTTTTTGTTGTTCAATTTTCAGGTTAGGAATGAAAGAAAGAGCAATGAAAGACAGTCTGAAATGAAATAGAAAGCTGCAGACTATAAGGCATAGTATTGGTCTATCAACAACTGACAGTTGCTCTTCACAGTTTGACAGAGGAGCCTTACATGGTGATTGAAATTGGGACCATTTACTTGCTAGAGGTAGCAATGGTGTGGCCCTCCAGATGTTGTTCAACTTCAACTATAACTCCCATAATCCTTAACCAGCATACAAAATAATGAGGAATGCTTGGAGCTGCAGAAACAACATCTGGAGGGCTGCACAATTTGTCTCCCTGGTACACATAAAGCGACAAACTTCAGCTCATATTAACAACCCAAAAGCTGGAAGTTTTGCATTGTTCTAGATTAGTCAAGAACAATGATTCCCAAGCTTTGGTCCTCCAGGTGTTTCAGACTGCAGCTCCCAAAAGCCCTAGTCAGCTTGGCTAACAATCAGGATTTCTGGGATCTGGAGTCCAAAACATCTGGAGGACCAAAGTTTGGGAACCAATGGCCTAGAAACGCACAAAGCAATATGTCTCTCATTTCTTACAGCACTTGAACCATTATTTGTGGATCTTCCAGTGAAAAAACCCAGGACCTTACTGCAGTGGTTCTCAAACTTTGGTTCTCCAGGTGTTTTGGATTTCAGCTCCCACAATTCCTGACTGTTGGTCAAACTGGCTAAGACTTCTGGGAGTCGGAAATCCAAAACACCTGAACAAAGTTTGGAGACCACTGCCTTAACTGAATGCCAGCCTCCTTTAATTCTGTTCTAAGACATCTAAAAGAAAAGATAAGGGACACATAGCAAATGTTATGGACAGTGAAGGAGCATTTCATGAGCAAACAAAACAAATCTCATCAAGTACTTTCATGTCCTATGTACATGCTTATACATTTGCAGATCTATCTTAAAGCGATCTTCTTAAGTACAAATTTCAAACTAATTTCAAAACTGTGCAAGACTTCTGGGGTACAAATGTGACCATGGGACCACACCATTTCCTATTTTTGCTCCCATTCCCAGAAACTGGAAAATCTCTTCCCTTGAAAGTATTAGAGAATTAGATAATCTGGATGGCTGCCATTCCAAATTGCCCATAAAAATTGTCCATAACATTGGTACTACTGTCCCAGGGCTGGATTAGATTTTCTTGAAGGTCACTTTTAACCCTCCAGACACAAATATACTTGTTTTCAGGGGGGTGCGCTTTCCAGACTAGCAACATTTTGAAATTTTCTTCAATGTTGCTTTGATTTTTAAGACACACAAGCAAAAATAACTGCATGTTGAAGAAACCCTAGTGTGGCATAATGGTTTAAATGTTGGAATAAGACTCTGGAGACCAGGGCTCAATTCCCATCTTATCCATGAAAGCCCACTGGGTGACCTTGGGCAAGTCACATGTTCTCAGCCTCAGCCTCTGAACAAATTTTGCCAAGAAAATGCTTTGATAGGGTCTGCCTTAGGGTTGCCATAAATTGGAAATGACTTGAAGGCACACAACAACAAAGAAACCCCCAAATCAACTTTAGGGGTTCCAAGGCACTGAAAAAATTTCAGGGATGTTGTTCTATAAGTTCATCCATAGCTTTCTATGTAATGATTCTGTTTCTCTTTGAGGAATTTGGTGAGCACATTAACACCACATTTGAAATACATTTTTGTACCATATCCTTTCCAACAGATTGGGTGAAGTTACAAATTTTGCTTCAGGTGATGGGTTAAATCCTATTTATAAATAACTGCTTGGGAGTTTTCCATTTTAGGTTCCTTGCAACTGGGGATTTTTAAAAATTAATATATTATTATCTTCAGAGCCTGTTAAATAGGCTTTCAAAACTCTGCATGTTGTTACTGTTTCTAAATATTAATGGCTACAAAAAAGAGGGAGAAAGCAAGCAAGGGAGCAGAAATAGGGCAGCCTCATTATCAGTTTGGCTTGAATTAAAATCCCAGTTCTTTATTCTGATTATCCCTGGTAAATTTGATTTATCATGTTTAGACCCCAACCAAAAACCCCAAATTCTTTGTGTTCATTAATTTTTTTAAAAAAAGGTTATTCTACTGGGATTGCACATAAAGAGAAAATATGTGACTATGGATCTGTTATGATGTATTACATTTAGGGGTTTTCTAACTGGCTCTTGCTATCTACTGTTTTATTTTGATTTGGTTTTCTTTCTTTCTTTTTTAATTCAGCTCCATTTATCTTGGTCTATTTATCTTTGAGCCAGGTGAGTTTACCTTTTTAAGGGGGGGGGGGGGACTGCCCAAAAGATTTTGCAATCCCAATTTGTTATATGCAAACATATGAACACAAAGAATTTCAGTCTAAATATATTAACATAGGAAATCAGGAGTATGTTTTGGTTCCTGCTCGTAACAATATACTTATCCCTGAGTTTCTGGTTCTCATGTCTTCCATGGCAGCCATTCAAGACAGAGATTTAACATGTATATTTGTTTCTGCTCATGATCTCCATCTGACCTAGTACTGAAATTCAAACCTATCTGGGAAATGGGGGGACAGACTTAATACAAAAATGCCTGCACGATAGACCATGCTGTGATACGGGCTGAGTTCTTTAGCATACAAGAACAAAAGATCAGCCATGTTCTTCCAAGGAGTTTATCATACGACGGAATTTGGGGGCATAATGCAATGGCAATCTGAATGCAATCATGGGGTTTCACGTTATTGCGTATGAGTGTATCTCACACAGTTTCGGGCAATGGGAAGTCATTCCGAACGCAATCATGGGGTTTCACGTAATTGTGTATTAGAGTATCTCACACAATTTCGGGCAGTGGGGAGGGGGTCATTTTCGGGCAATGGGAAGTCATTCTGAATGCATTCTGAACGCAATCATATTTCATGTAAATTCACTAAACTAGTGAATTCACATAATTGCGAATTGGCTCCATTCGCAATTGAGAGAAATTCCTCCCATGTGATAAACTCCCAAGACCTGGTATGTGGGGACTTGAGGGGATTATTCTGAAACCAAGATGGATGGTTATGCAGTTTTCAGAAAGTGAAATCATAATTAGAAAAACACTGTGAACCCTCCACGTTCACTGAGGTTAAGGGCACATGACCACCATGAAAGAAGAAAAATGCAATTTTTTAGAAAAGCTATTTTTCTCTAACCTGAGAGAAAACCTATCTAGAGATCTCTAGATCCTCCAGTGCACCTCTGTGGTTAACATTCACTGGAAGTTGACCATAGAATTGCTCTGGAAGACCGACTATTGCCAGAGCTTTGTTCTTTCTAGGAATCTCTAGGTCCTGCGGTGTGACTTCTTGAGAGGCTGACCATAGTATCATGCTGGAGATTCCTAGAGAGATTATTATTCAAATCTGTGAATAATCAAATCCACAAAAATCAAAACTGCAAATGTGGAGGGCTGGCTAATTCAAAGAAGTGAATAGAGTGCTTCTGTTTGTAATACCAGCCACTTTTTTTTTAATGCCAAATTTTGATTTCCTTGACATCCAGTCACCTTTCCTCCCTACTGTGTATCTTCAGCCTCAATGGTTGTTTGGGGTAAGATGTTCCCCAACTTTTCCCAAGAGATTTGGTATCCTGTTTTCGTAGATTTCAGGCTGATACATGCGCTAATTGTTGAAGTCATAAAATCACCTCCCCACCCTCCCAAGTTGCCATTGACTTTGTTGCTATGAGATCTACTGATGGCTGCCAACCAAATAGTTTTAGAAAAGGATCGGACAGATTCATAAAAGAGAGAGTTACCATTGGCTACAAATCGAAATGGATGTTCCGTATATACTCATCTATAAGCCTAAAAGTTTATGCCCAAAAATTGACTCCAAAATCCAAGTCTACTTATTTATGAGTCACTATGGAAATATGATAGCATCTCTTTCAGATTTTCCCATGCGGTGTGGAAAGGAGTTTCGCAAGAAAGAGCCAAGCAGAAAGAGTTCTGGGTGGTTGATTGATATTGCTATTAGTTTAAGAAAAGCCTCAATGAGAGTCTCTCTTGCCATATGGACACATACACAAACTGAAGAAGCATCCAGGTTTTACTTTTGTCCTATCCACGAGTCACAGAAAAATTCATAATTTTGGCCCCCAAACCTGACCTTGACTTTTACATGAGGTTGACTTATAGTTGAGTATATATGATATGTCCTTACAATAACAGAGGCAGCATGGCTGATTATTTCTTGCCTGAAAGCTTGAAGAGATGGAAGTTGGGATCTCATACTGTTTGCAGGTATCCAGAAGGCATCCAGCTGGGCAGTGGCCTCATGTAGTTTGGCTCCTTGTGTTTTCTTATGTTTTCTTATGTGCTGGTCTAGGACCATAATAAAGATGAGCTGAACTGAACTGATGTTTTATTCAAAGTAGTGAATTATAACCAATAACAATTGAGATAATACCATTGTTTCCTTTTCTCCCTTTGAGGATTCTTGGATGAGAAATCACTCTCAAAAAGTGTTGTCAGAAAACCGCTATTAATGAAATAAAAATTTCAGATACGTACTCAGTGTCATTCACGAAGTGTTAATCTGTGCTGGCTCATTTGCTGCAATTTGTCTCCTACCCTTAGGAGAAAGGATAGATGTTTTGAAAGGTGTTTTGGCATGCTTAGTCACTGACAAAGATGAAATATATTAAGAACCATAGTGTAGCACTTTGATTCACAGGCGCACGTAGAGAAAAAGACAAATTTGTAAGCTTCTTTTTCTGAGCTTCTTTAGAAGGAAATTTCTCTAAGTTTTTTGGCATGTGCCTCCTCTGTTGTTGGAATGATCAAGAGGGGATCACACAACAGGTTTGATTTTAGATTATCATGAAGTGGAATTTTGTTGTTGCTGTTGAGATCAAAAGGCTAAAATTATTTCTCTGTTCAAATAGGTGAATAGATGTCTTTGGGGGCTTCTCTTTTTGTTTCCTTCCTGTATTAAGCAGAGGGTTGAGGTAGATAATTTAGGAGACTGAACTAAGTTTAGTCCTAGGCTGCATCCGTACTACAGGAATAATGCAGCTGGACACCACTTTAACAGCCATGGCTCAATGGTAAGGAAATCTGAGATCTGTAGTTTTGTGAGATATTTAGCCTTCTCTCTCAAAGAGCTCTGGTGCTACAACAAGTAAATCCTAGGATTACATAGGGTGTAGCAATGACAGTTAAATTACATTATTTCTGCAACATGGATGCAGCCCCGGATTGTTTCAACTAGAAAGCAAAAAGGCTTTAGGCTTAATGTGTCCACTTTTTCTCCACTACAACTCCAAAGCATACTAACTAGTGTCATGTCAAATACAGGTTCACAAAGGAAGCTATAGAAAGGAAGAACAAGATGTTCTATGAGCATGTACTCTTTGGTCCATAGATGTTTTCAGCAGCATATATCAAAACAGGAATGTAGATATTCAGACTTACTAGTGTTTTAACTGTAGAGAGTCTATACTCGTTAATTATTTGTAATTGTGCTTATTTGCAATTAAATATTGCAGATATTCCCAAAGTTCACTGGAAGATCCAGACCTTGGGAAATTGGAACTACAATCCCATGAAAATTAAAAATTTTCACACACATTATGATTAAAGAGTCATTATCCCAGGGATAACCAAGGAATAACCAGGCAATAAACAGTTATTTATTGCCTGGTTATTCCAAGGATAATGGCTCCTTAATCATGATGTTGTGTGAAAATCTTAATCGTAATCTCATTATTTTCACAGGATAATCACTGTTTAAACCCCCAAATTTCCCCATGTAATAAAGTCCTATAGCTGGTGAGAGGTGTAGGTGAAAGATGAGATTTTCTTCTGGAGGCATCGCTATCACTGGGGCCAAAGAAATAAGCAGGCATTGGCCAAGTTCCGACATTGAACAGGCAAAACATAAGGATCTTTTCATGCATTCTAGTCTGTGCCCTCCACCAGCAGTTATTAGACCCTGGGAAGGGCTTCTGCTGTTTCTGGTTATTGTTGGGGAGGGAAGGGAAGGGAATTCAGGTAATAATGAAACCATTGTTCTCAGTTTGGAGAGGAGAAGAAATGAAAATGCATTCACAAATGAGATGGACCTTCCCTTTTCCTTCCCTTGGGAGCCTAGACCAGCCACATGTTGATCATCTGAATTGTCTCCATCCTTCATCTTCTTCTAAAGGGAAGCAGCAGCAATAGGGGTCCTTCCCAGGGATTAACAGCTACCCAGAGGGAGGGGTTTTTTGGATAGAGTGCAAAGGGCTAGACTCTAGCTAATAGAGAATCATCATCATCATCATCATCATCATCATCATCATCTCCCACCTTTCTTCCAATATAGAGACTCAAGGTGCCAAATGACAAATATACAACAGTACAATTTAAAAACAATACAAAGACATTAGAAGATGCATACTCCTACATAACTGCCCAGTATAGTTCCAATGTTCCAGATCACCATGGATGGTTAGCAGGTTCCCAGTGTTGAGGTATCCCCCCATCCCCTCCACAGAGTGAGGCCAGTAGAAGGAGGATTCCTAAGTTTATATGACACAGAAGCAAACCAAAAAAAATTTGAAGTGTGCAGGTGTGAACGGATATGAGAATATTAACAGGAAGTTTACTCCTAGATCAATGCCCAGCCACCAGTCTTTTTCCCAACCTTGAACTGCCAGACAAAAATAAAACTATCTACAAGGCCCTACTAAATACAATTTAACCTTTCCTGTACCACTAAGCAGCTTTTTGACCATGATGCAGATAGGAATGGTAGAACTTTTCTCCCTAGTGGCAGGGGCCATAGCTAGTACAGCCCTTTCTATGTCTCTTGATATGGGTTTTTTAAAAAATAAAAATTCAAGAGTTTCTTACAGAGAGAATAATAGGACAATTTACATTTACTCAGACCCAGAAACAGTATCAGTCTGTGTCTTTAGGCTGCATAACTATACATAGAATCATGACAAATATCAGAAAACCATTCCCAAATCAGCAGATGATGGATTGAGAGGGAATATGGAGATCATGATATACCAAATTGGCAAACAGCAAGTTAAGAAGCCAAACATTTAGTGGGAGGGTGGTTAGATTCACATTCTTAAATCATCTTATTGTGGGTGGATAACCGTCCTACTGGACTTTAAATTCTGCCTCCTTGTGTTCTCATATATGTGTTCTCACATTAGCTTGACAAATCACAATTTAACTTGTAGTGATGAGTAATTCATGCATTCACATCTTTTTCAGACTTTAATGTCAAATTTAAAACACCCAACAACACCAAACCTTAAAATGGGAACAAAAAGACATCACACGTATAGTTTAGTTCTGAAAGGTTAAACAGAAAGAAAAGCGATCCCTGTATTTTGAATGTTCAGGAGTGAATTTATGTCCTTATATAGCCAAACCTATAGCATTCACTCACAAAGCTAGGTATGTACTAATCTATTCCAATCTTGGACAATCGTGTACTTTCACAATAAAACAAGGGAGCTGCCGATTCGTTTATTGGAGTTTAAGAAAGAAATCTTTCTCTTTTTAAAAGGGCTGTATGCATTATGCACAAGAAGATAAAGGAACCCAGCCTGTAACTTGTCTTCTGTGAAGTAGTTTCTTTGATGATCATCGTAATATTTGAAGGGAAACGCACACAGCTAAGTCCCCCTATTTATAACTCAGCACCCCAAATGAACTACATAAGCTGTATTTATTTACTTTGTAAAAGTGAAGCAGTGTAATTTTAAAATATAATTTTGTAATAAAAAAAATGATGACTGGTGTCGAAAGAGAATGAACTTTCAGGACTCCATGCAAAAATTAATCGAGGCTTTGGAATTTGTTTTCGCTGAGAAAGCATAAATGTACAATTATTCCATTCACAGGTAGGAGAAAAGGAAAAATGGTGATCGCACACATAAAATAATAATAAAAACGTTATTGCGACAGTAGAGCATTAAGAAATGTCAAAATTATAATCTTTTTCACATAGGAAATTGAGGCTCTGTTGATTGTTGTTGTGTTTTTTTCCAAGTACTCATTTGTTATTTTAATCACAAGTGCTGTTCATTTTTAATCAGAACTTCCTGCATAATATTTGCTTATTAAATGCTGTTTAGTACCTGGAATTGCATATAAATTGAATACAGTGCACTGAAGCAAATAGTGTTATAGTGTTATAGGGTTAGTATATTTCCTTATAATACCCTTTTGATAAGCAATTCCCATTGGTAGAATATAGCCCAGTGGCACTTTGCTGAATTGTCGCTGCAAGTTTTCTACTTTAGCCTTCCAAATGGTTCAGTTCAACAGCTGGAGAAGGGCCAAGTACTTTCTCGTGGTACAGAACACCTAAAAGGGTGAGATGAAAGTTGTCCCCGTCGGGATTTCTTTAAGACCTTGGTTACTCTAAAACATTTTTTCTCCTGCATAGTATCCTGTATAATCAATATATGTAACAAAACAAAGGGGGGGGGGGTCATAGCATTGCCAGATTGAAAACCAGAGAGGGCTCCTATATTTTTAATGGTTCAGGGCCCTGGATTCCTTGACTGACTCTATCCATCTGGAATGTAGTCTTCCTTTTTTCCTACTGCCTTCTACCTTATGAAACATTGTCTTTTACAGTGAGTTATGTCTCGTCATGATATGTCCAAGGTATGAGAGTCTCCATTTAATAATCTTGGTTTCTAGGGAGAGCTCAGATTTGATTTGCTCTAATACAGTGGGCCCTTGGTATCTGATGGTGTTTGGTTACAGTAACCTTCATGGATATCAAAATTCATGAATGCTCAAGTTCCATTAAATGCAATTTCCAACAAATACACCATGAAATGATGTTATATAGATTCAGATAATAGATATAGATATAGATAGATTCAAGCTGTGGATGGTTGAATCTATGGATAACAAATCTGTGGATAGGCAGATTTTTGTTTTGTTTTTGAGAAGTCTATGGTATCTGTAAAACTCTTCTCCTGCACCATGTTTTAATTGAGTTGATTTTTTTTCCTTGTCCAGTTTTCTTCATTGTCCAGCTTTCACAACCATATGCAGAAATTGCAAATACAATGGCATGGACAATCCTATCTAATATTCAGTGCTATATCTTGACACTTCAGGATCTCGTCTAGTTCCTTCACGGCTGCCCTTCCAAATCCTAGTCTTCTACCGTTTTCTTGACCGCAGTCTCCATTCTGATGAATGAGTGAGCCAAGATATGGGAAATCTTGACGTATTTCAATGCCTTCATTGTCTGCTTTAAATTTATGCAAACTACATGTGGTCATTATTTTTGTTTTCTCAATGTTCCGCTGTAAACCTGCCTTTGCACTTTCTTCCTTAACTTTCTTCAGTAATTATTCCGAGTATTTGCTGAATTCTGCTGATAATTTGATCTCATCTGCATTCCTACATAACCATTAAGAGTACAGGAGCTCCCTCCAGTTTTCACAATTTTAGATTCCCAGAATGATTATTTGACCAAAGAGACTTCATTTTAATGCTCAATCAAAGATTTAACCAGTTGGAAAATTTACTGAGGATAGTTATTTATATTCCTATTATAGGTTTTACCACTATTATATCTCTACTATAGTCCATTCACATGCCATATATGTGCATCTCCTAATATACTCTAATACTCCAGACTCCAAATATCTTCAGTATATTTTATCTCCTGAAAGCTATAATGGACTCTGATTCACAGAGGTATAACTTGAAACCAAGAGAAGACAAACCAATGAGCTTGGGGGGGGGGGGCTACATTATGATGCTCACTAGGGTGAGCACAAGGGTTCAGCATTATTGGGCAACATTGGAATTGCTCCACTTTAAATCACCAGAGTTTTATATCTTTTCCTTTCTCCTTTCTGATAGACGTGAATTAGATCTTGGAAGAGAGGAAGGTAAAAGGGCAAGAGAAACCCACTGGGAGAACCAAGAACATTACTATACATGGCTGTTAAACTGTGATTACATTAGTAAAGAAGTGGCTTTGGCAATCCTTATTGCACAAAGTCACCCATCCCTTTTCATTGACAGGAAAACCCATCAATGACCTGGCAAGTGTGAAAGTCCCCAGGTGAAAAATGTCACTCCTGGAGTTGTTGTGCAATTGGCAGGCACATGGCATCAGTGCCATCAGTGCCATCAGAGCAGCCCTGGTGGCGCAGTTGTTAAATGCCTGTACTGCAGTCACTCACTCAAAACCAGAAGGTGGCGAGTTCAAGACCAGCAAAGGGCTGAAGCTTGACTCAGGCTTGCATCCTTCCGAGGTCGCTAAAATGAGTACCCAGATTGTTGGGGGCAAATAGCTTACAATTGTAAATGAAGCTGTTTGTTTAACAAATTGTAAGCCGCTCTGATAGTCTTGGCTGAAGAGCGGGGTATAAATAAAACATTATTATTATTATTATTATTATTCCCCCTGCCCCCTCCCTTTTGCTATTCCTAAGCATCCTGATTACCTTTATTAATTTTTCTATATATTTATTTATCTTTTAAAAAAACTTCCAAAACTGATTTGTCACACTTGACTAAATTAGAGTAATGTAACAAGCTACAAGATGTAAACAGAGTGCCGCCATGTTGAGTGTACACGCTCCAACCCCAGGCAACCCTAGTATGGGATGAGGGCACCGCAAAGGGCCAGTATGTTTCTTTGCTTAATATGCAACACATATGCCATATAGGTAATGATGCAGGTGACGCTGGGCTGATGCTCTGAACTGCAAAACTTCCCGTCACAGCAAAATGCAACATGTTTTATCTCTGTCGTCACATGATGTAATGGTTTGAGTGTCAGACTGCAACTCTGAAGACCAGGGTTTGAATCCCTGCTTAGCCATGGGGAAACCTATTGGGAGACCTTGGGCAAGTCACACTGGACTCTTTCACACGGGAGGAATTTCTCCCAACTTCGAATGGAGCCAATGCGAATTCACGTGAATTCGCTAGTTTAGTGAATTCACATGAATCCCCATTGCGTTCGGAAGGCGTTTAGAATGACTTCCCATTACCCAAAAATAACCCCTCCTTGCCCGAAATTGCGTGAGAAGCTTTAATTCACAATAACGTAAAAACCCATGATTGCATTCGGAGTGACTTCCCTTTTGCCTGAAATTGCGTGAGAAGCTCTAATTCGCAATAATGTGAAACCCCATAATTGTGTTTGGATTGCCCTTGGATTATACTTCCAATTTCCCACGTCTGAAAGAATCCACTGTCTCAGTGTCAGAGGAAGGCAAAGGAAAAAGCCCTTCTGGGGAAATCTTGCCAATAAAGTCCCATGATAGCTTCATCTTTGGGTTGCAATAAGTCAGAAATTACATGGAGGCACACAACAATAATCAGACAGCAGGGCCTGAAGGAGTCAATGAATTCATTTATTCATTTGTTTTGTTATTATCCCACCATTCTCCGAAAAATGGACCCAATGTGGCTCACAATATTTAATAACTATGTTTACGTCTCAGCCTGTGTGGCAAGTGGTTCTGTTACTAGTGCAAATCAAGGCATTGTAATGGGGTTTTAAAAGTGCAGCCCCAAACTAGCAGAAAACTTTGTGCTGACAACTTCTGCCAACCCAACTTGCAGAAATAACTAGCTGGCATTCCCAAAGGGTTTATGAGCCACACTCCATCTGATGGGTATTACTGTATCCCAAGAGCAATGCTTGAGGGAATCATTAATTTGTTAAATCATTAATTCCTTCCCTCTCTCCCCCACATGGCTGGACTCTGCAGACTGCATGATTAACACTGAAGCTATTCCTAAACTTTAATGAATACGTTTTTTTAGGTTGTTAGAATTCATTGGGGGCTCTCCCTTGGTCAGATATAGCAAGACAGGAGTTTTGATCCTTTCTTTCATTGGTTTCCTTTTTGTGTTCTCATATATTTAATATTATACATTCTGAATATGCTTATAAAAGCTTACTGTTTATACCCCATGATACTTCCCAGAATTCCATACCAAGTGACCATTCTTCCTCTACCTTTTATTGTTCTCCATAGATGTTAACCTGCGTTATTTTAATTGTTCTTAAAATTGTACTGGTAAGTGTTTAACCAATTTTTTCTGTGATCGACTCTGGAAGAAAGGTGGCATACAAATAATAATAATAATAATAATAATAATAATAATAACAACAACAACAATATATCCTGCCTCTCCCTATGGATTGAATAAATAAAAACTCAGAATCCCATAAGTCTTGCCTTCACTACACCAGTACTTACGTTTTTATGGAACTCATTATCAATATATTTTCATGAAATCAGGCTGAACAAAAATTACACTTATCACACACACACACACACACACACACACTACTCCCAATGCATACATTGTTGTATATTTAATGAATGACCTCATTATTATATTTAAAACTTCTACTTTACAGGAAAATAAATGATAATTTGTTAAACAGGAGTCATGATTTCTGTTACATTTATCAATAAGCCATTTCTCTAGCAAAGGAATATCAGTTGAGAAAGGAACCATGTCTTTTTTGCAGAAAAAAAGAAACAAATCTAAAATCAGATATAGAGAAACAAGGCTTTAATCTAAATGATTCCATAATCGATTACATTCAGGAGAATAAAGGAGAACCAATCTGCTTGCAAATGGGCCTCTGTTTTTACTTAGGAACAACAGAAATGAAAGACCCAAAAGGTCTGAGAATTTTCCATGCCATCTTGATACAATCACATGGAAGACCCATTTAGCCTAATGAGCATTGTGATTAAATCATTCGCTCACAGATCAAAGGAGATTTTTTTTTTTAATTATGACACATAAAATGTTCCATTAAGCCGCTCAATTAATATGCCCAGCATTTTGCTGTCGTTCAGGTTGTGTTTGTGTGTTTTCTTTGCGCCTTTAAAAAATATTTTTTAAAAAATAAAAATAAAAGATTAACACTGAAAAGTTTCCGCTGAACATATTGCTTAGATGGGAAATGGATTTAAGTAGCAAATAGATAAAAAGATTTTATTACCTCTTCCACCTACCATCCCCACCCTTGAAGTAGCTGATATTGACTTGTTTTCCTTTTTTTAAAAAATTATCGACATATGTTCATTTGTGTGTGTGTGTGTTTTCATGCAGTGATGTATTCACAGCATGATCATGCTTTAACTGTAGGGGAAATTCCATGCCTACATCTGTATCATTAAAAAAGAGAGTCTTTGTGCTCTTGTCCATAGTACACACCGGGATGTGGTTTATTGTTGCTGTATGCCTTCAAGGAGTTTCCAACTTAGGGTGACCTCACTTAGGGCAATACTGTATCGTTGGGTTTTCTGAGGCTGAGAGTATGTGATTCACCCAAGGTCACTCACTAGGTTTCCATGGTCAAGCAGGGAATGGATCCCTGATCTTCAGAGCTGTAGTCCAATGCTCAAACTACATACTGGGATATGGTAGACAGCTCAATATTTGGTAGGGTTTTTAGTGATCAGTCAAATTACAAGGCTGACTTCCAAGTCAAATTTCTGAATGAAGGGATCATTAGAAGCAAAGTCATCGAATGGCACTTGGTCACTTGAATATGGCCCTGTCATAAAAAGCAATCATCTGTTTCCTTGGTATAAAAACAGACTCCTTGTTGTCCCTATGTTGAGTGAAATGGCTTCTCAATACACAGATTGTGAACCGGCTACCGTGTGTTAGTCTACTAACAACGAAAAATTACAGTGCAAAACAAACCAAGGGCCAAAGGAACAGAGCTAAAATATTTGCGCTGTATTGTTTATTGAGTAATTTATTTCTAGCTCAAGTTTTACTAAGGAAAGCAAATCATGAGAATGGAAGGCTGCTGACACTAAATAATCTTGGAAATCGGAGGGAACAGTTGTTAGAAAACTGATTACTACTTAAGAATGCTGAACATAAATCCTTCCAAACTCTCAAGGCCAGCTGTAGCCATCAGCAAAAAAAAAAAAATTCTGCCAAATGCAATGCCTCCTCCATTTAAAGAAGCCCTGAAACAAACAGAAACACACAAACAGAAAAAGAAGTACCGCAGCATACTGACACCCATTTTAGTTTCTGTAGTCATTTCTCCACGTTTCTTGTTCCGGAACGATTTGGATGTTTCGTATCAGTAAATGTTGATTCAATTAACTGGTGGCACTCCATGTCTTAACAAGTGTTTGAGAATAACTTACTACAAATAACAAAATTAACTTGGAATCAAGGTATAACTTCTTTGCAATTGCAACTAAAGCTTGGTAAAGTAAATTTTCCACACTGGCCACTGTAACATACTGAGGAATAATTGCACACCTTTTGCTACAAATGCAAGTATTTTTATTACATTTCTAGATACAAGGTGTTTGGCCTCCCTGCTTACATGTGCAGTCGCCCCTCCAAGTCCGTGTAGACTTGGAAATCCGCAAGGGATGAACGCTATTAACTTTAATGGGGCACGTGCCCATGGTGCGCACCCCACATACACATGCCCCATTCAAGCCTATGGGCTTGAATATGCATGAGATTTCGAACTCGTGGGGGGGGGGGGGGTCCACAATGGATTCCTCGCAAATTCAAAGGGCCAGTGTCTTGTAGCAAATAATATTTTTATTAGTTTGTTTAGTTACCTTTTAATCACAAGGAAGCGAAGCGTTACAATTAAAACTGTATACAGGTTGAGTCTCCCTTATCCAAATGCATTGAACTAGAGATGTTTGGGATTTCAGGTTTTTATTTTTACTTTTGGGTATTTGCTTATGTTTAATACTAAGACTTTGCATGAGATACCATGACATGTAGTCATCTGTAATTACTCTTGTCTGCTTCTGAATTATATGTTATCACTCTAAAATTAAATGGCAGGACCCCTGTCATCCAAGCATAAAAAATCTTTCTATATCAGGGACACATAGCACATTCTTGATCAGTAGCACTATTTTGCCTCCATACAACCTGTTGCAGTTCAAAACACCTTGTCCGGTTCCTTCTGTTATGATGCCACTTCCACCTGCAAAAGAGATCTTCTCTTGCTATTTAGGTCAATCTCTGCAAAGAAGCTTCTGTCACTGGTTATTTGGCTCGAAGCTCCACAGATAAGCTTCCCTGCATGACTCTGAAGCATCCACTTCATTTTCCTGTGACTGTTTCACTGATTAGGCCTTTTCCCTTTTGTCTTTCCTGTGACTGTTATAGCTATAAGACTGCTGTTGTTGTTCTGCTTTCCATACAGCGCAGACTTTCTTAATTGTCAGTCTTGCTTGCACTGGAAGCATGATCTTATTTTCTTCTTCCACAAATTATTATCACTTCATTTAAATGCATCTTCCCTTCCTATTCCTGGCTATGCTACACAATTTCTTTTTTTCATTGGAACCCATTTGCAAGTCTCCCCTTTATGAAGTCCAGGATCAGTTCCACTTCAGGCGCTGTTTCTAAGGCTTTATAAAGATGGCATAAGATTCTGGCAAAGAGATACAAGAGCACTAGATGGTGGTGATGATGATCAGGATGAAGATTAGCAAGGGCCCACTCGATTTGTTCTTGATCCAAAGCATGGGATGGATCATGTTGTCTCATTAATTTCTGGCTCAAAACCTCACAAAAGGAACTCCCCTTTGTAAATAGTCCCTTTTTGACAGGTTGGTTGTTAAATAAATTTATAGAGAAGGTGGGTGTTGCTTAGATTTTTTGCATGCAATCCAAGAGTGCAGAGGCTTTGATGGGTCACATATGGGCCATATGTCATATGTGCTACCCAAGGTTTGTGTGTGTGTGTGTTTCCCAGAAATACTTTTCTGGGACAAGAACAAGAACAGAAATGGTTAGAAGTACCATTTTCAGAGCAGGGAAAGCTGTATTTTACACCTTTGGGTTAGCCTAATAAAGGTGTAACCGCAATGTGTATTTTGGATTTCCAGACACAGAGGGGGTGTAACACATGCAAGCAGTTCAACCACGGAAGAACTCCAAAACTGAGTGAAATAATATGTTTATTGTAGATTTTGTACTTAATGGTCATGGGAGAGACTATACTTGCTATAAAGACCCCCATCCATGTGACCATTAAGGGCAACATCTAAAATTATCTTGTTGTACCTGGCCATTTCAGTTCTAGCCTGTTACTGCAAAAAAAGTAGCTAGTTACTAAACTCCTTGCAAGTAAAACAAAACTTAAGTATTCTAGTGATTTTCACTACACTAATGTACAAGTAATGCTTCATGTCATACTTTAAAAACAATATTTAAAAAACCAAATGTTATTCAAATCTTTGCTCCTCAACCCTACTAGAACATTTCCTTGAGATTCATTTTCTGAACACAAGCCTATACGGGAGAAACTCGATTCCTTTAATATATATATATATATATATATATATATATTAAATATATACAGGTCATATAAGAAAAGAATGATGAAGTTAAACAGAAAAAAATAAAAGGGGGGGGGTTTAAAACCATATATACATCATTATATGAATATACAAAGTCACCGGTATTGCCATATACAGTTGGCCCTCCTTATCCATGGATATTTTATCCATGGATTTGAGCACACACGGCTTGAAAATAGTCCCAAAAAAGTATAAATTCCAAATAGCAAACCTTGATTTTTCATTTTATATATGGTACACCATTTTGTTGTGTCGTCATATTTAATGGGACTCGAGCATCCACCGTTTTTATTATCCACAGAGGGTCCTGGAACCAAACCCCAGTGGATAACAAGGGCCCACTGTACTCCATTTCTATTTTTTTTTAAATCTCTAAGCCATTACATCAGCTTTAATTTAATTTTCATGATTTCTTCTTTGTTCCCTGTTTATGTTTACCTGCTCGATCCTTCATCTCTATCTTTCCCTTTCCATCCTTCACGATATTCTTTAGGATGAAGAAGACTAGATCACGAAGCCTAGATTTCAATGTGCTCAGGTTATTTTCAAAGTTTCCTAAACTGGGAAAGGTGTCATATAACCCGATCCCTTTCCTTGCCATTAATCTATACATCATCTCCTTGAAGTACCGTTGAACAATAAAATGCCAAGTTGTTGTTTTTTCCAAGAAAATCACAGAGATAAGCACTCTACATAAGGGAAGAAGGAAAGTCGATTCCGCTAAAGAAAGGCTGCTGTGAATTTTTAAAAGCATTATGAAATGGAGGGGGTGGTCGCAGGGAAGTGGAGGGAATTTGTGCTAGCTTTGCCAATTTCTCTAATTAAAATAACCTTCATTCAACTTTGTTTTCTCCATCCAACCTGTGCGGTTAATTTCTAATGGGTTGGAGCTGAAGAGTTCTGGGCTTTTGGGGGGAACCAGAAACAGGGCTGTTTGGATGTCATTTGCTGCCCTCTAGTGAGCTGCAAGGAAGATGATCCTGGAAGAAAGATGAAGGAAGAAAGTGCAAAGGCAGGCTTACTGTTAGACAAAAAGAAAGCAAAAATAAGGACCACAAAGAATCTACAACCTAGACAATGAGAAAATAGAAACAGTAAAAGATTTCTCATACCTGCGATCAAGTATTGATAGGAACGGGGACTGTGGTCAGGAAATCAGAAGAAGGCTAAGAATGGGAGACCAGCAATGAAAGAATTCGAAAAGATCCTAAAATGCAAAAATAAACAACTGAGCACAAAAGTTGGAATCATGATAGTCATTGCAGTCCCTATTGCCATGTATAAATGTGAGAGCTGGAAAGTTAAGAAAGAAGATAGGAAGAAAATCAATTTGTCTGAGACGGGATGCTGGAAAAGAGTGCTGAAGATCCCATGGACCTCCAAAAAGACAAACAAATGGGTCCTAGCGCAGATCAAGTTTGGGCTAATACAAGATTCTACCAATATTTTTTAAAAATGTATTTGTGATTTTGTTTTATTTTATTAATAAAAGTGAAAACTGTTCCATTTTTCCAGCAATTCAGGTACAGATTCCAGGTTTGCAGAACTGTTGATGTTTCAGATGTTTTAGATCCATCATCCTGAGCCTGGTATAGAGGACACACTTTCTTTTTCTTTTCTTTTCCTTACTGGTTTCTGCATCAGTGGATTTCAATCTGCCTTTTCTCATCCCTGGATAAGATGATGTCAGAATCCCTTTTAAAATTCTATGATTCTTTAATCATAATGGATAGTTTCTCAATTTCTGCCAATTCTAATGTTTTTAATATCCATTCTTCTTTAGATGGTGTTTCCATTTGTTAGCATATAACACTCAGGCTGCCAATATCATATAATGCATGACCTTAAGATCATTTAATATTCTTGTTAGGATGGATTTAGATCTATATTCATTTTAAGTATATTCTGCAGCATATTTTGTAATTGCTTCCAGAATTTCTTAGCTTTATCACAGGTCCACCAGAAGTGGTAGAAGGATCCAATATGTGTCTCTCCTTTAAACATTTTGGCAATTTTAACTGGGGTCAGATACCACTTGTGCATCATTTCTAGACCATAATATATTATGCCAGAAAAAATTCTGAAAGATTGGGATCCATTCACTGAATTCTTTAAAAAGAAAGGAGGGAAGAAAATAGAAGTAGCTTTTGTGGTTTGAAATATGGAATAGTTATTCATCCTTGTAAATATGAGGAAGGAGTAAATGTGAATATTAATAAAAGGTATGCATCCAAGTCTTAGGCATGGGAATGTGGAAAGTCATGTATATAATTATGATTATGGGGGGAGTCGGGGGGGAAATCCAATAAAACTATATAAAAAAATCTATGATTCTAAAACAGGGGTGGAAATTGTGTACTGTCCAGATGTTGCTGGACTGTAATTCCTAGCATTATTCTCCACTGGCTATGATGATAAGGGCTGATGGGAGTTGTAGTTTATCCACATCTGGAGGCTTGAAATACGTATACCTTCCATTCTTCACCATACCTCAGGCTGAAATTTGTGGCATTATTTTCTGTAGCTTAGGACCAAGACTTAAAAACCTTTAAATATTTTTCTTTTTCACCGAATGAAAAAGCTTGATGTGTCATTGGGCTTTCAAGGCCCCAACACTTTCTCCATGGATGCCTGCACCTACATACCACTTCTAGTTGTTAAATAGCTCAACCCAAGAGATCCACGAGTGTTTTATTTATATTGTGTATTGTCAGCCTATAGGCTGCACTTTATCACAGTGACGGCTACATCTATCACCCTCTACCTGGAGTTATAACAGGAGCGTGCTTGGATCAACAAGTCCTTCCTCCGGAGTAACTGAACTGTAAATTGTCCTTGACTGTGCAGATAAACACAAACAACTTTCCTTGTTAATCTGCCCAAGACCAACCGCTGACTGTCTTTCATCTGCTAAGGAAGGATGTGGGTGGCAATGAGATTTAATATGCCTCATCCTTCACAGAACACAGACAACTTTGCTCAGGTTTCCAAAATTCACCCACGGCCTCTTTACGGGACTACATTTGGATGCAAAAACTCACCTGTGTTGTCTTCCCAGATGCTTCGACCTGAGGTGGTCACATCATGTATCAAGAACACTGTACGGCATGCTTCTGCAAACAAAGAAGAAACCATTGCTGGACTTGGGAAGTTGAAGGCTTTCATGGCCAGCATCCATAATTTTTTGTTGGTTTTCGGGGCTACGTGGCCATGCAATAGAAGAGTTCATTCCTGAAGTTTCACCAGCATCTGTGGCTGGCATCTTTCTCTGAAGATGCCAGCCATAGATGCTGGCAAAATGTCAGGAATGAACTCTTCTAGCACATGACCACATAGCCCCCAACACCAACAAAAAACCATGGCTGGATTTATATATTTATATATTTATATATTTATATATTGGGGGTTGGACTGGATGGCCCTTGTGGTCTCTTCCAACTCTATGATTCTATGATTTGGTCACTATTCAATTACCGTATAGGGGAGGTAATGGCTCTCTAAATGTTGTTACTGGACAAAAGTTAGAATCATACAAGCAATTGTATTCACTATGTATGGATGTGGGAGCTGGACAGTTAAGAAAACAGATAAGAAGAAAAAACATTCATTTGAGATGGAGAAAAGTGCTGAGGGTACGGTGGTTAGCCAAAACATCAAACAAATGGGAACAGATCAAGCCTGAAATACCCTTCGAAGTCAAGATGGTCAAGTTGAGGCTGTCGTATATTTGGCCACGTCATGAGAAGGCATGAAACATTAGAAAAGATAATAATGCTAGGAAAGGTGGAGGGAAGTAGAAAGAAAGGAAGACTGCATGCTAGATGGATGGACTGTATTAAGGAGGTCTTGGAGATGTCTCATCCACAGGATCACCATGAGTCGGGATTGACTCAAAGGGGGTTAACAACAGCATCAATAAAATCCGCATAAACATGGTAACTAACAGAGAGAGGAGAGGGTGGCCTGGATGAATAACTATGGTTAAATAGCTTAAAAAGGTAACTTCCAAGGTTTGATCTAGGGTCCTGTTCACACCACACAATTTTAGCATTATGATCCCACTTTAACCACCATGGCTTCAAGGGATTTGTCATTTGGTGATGGACTAGAGTTATCTGGCACAGAATGACTCATGAAACTACAAATCCCATGATTTGATGCTCTAGTTGTCCTATAATTGTGTAGTGTGAAAGACACCATAGGTAGGATACCATATCAGCTTATGAATCCAAATATTCCAGGCAATAAATGGAAAACATCTGCTCTAAACATGAAATAACATTCCAGGCAGTCTGCTAAAGCACCTCATAATCATAATGAATGCACAGTACTTTTTCAATTTAACATTTTAATATTTTGTTAATATTGAGAGAAAAAGTGGGGGGGGGACTCTTAACTAAAAGTGGCAGATAACTGGTAGCAAGGATTTTCATGTTTATGCTACCAAAAGCAAGCATTCCTGATAGACTACACAAAAAAAATGCTGACACATTGCCTTAGTATATGTAACCATTCCCCCAACTTCTATCAGTCACATTTCATTACTTTTTCATCACCTGGTGCTTTGATGCAACTTGACTTGACAGACACCAGTGCATTGTCAGCTACAAACTTTGGCTAAAAATGTTGACTTCCTCAAGGAAGTGTTATTATATTTTTTATCTGTGTTGGAGAAAGGGTGTTCAAAATTTCACCGAAGGTCAACCCTACCTATATAGGTCAAAACCAATTCCAACGTCAGTTACAACTTGCTGAGCCACCAGAGACCACCAACCTACAGGATGCTTCAGTGCCACTGAGTTTCCTATCTGCTGCTATCGCATCAAAATTTAGCAGGAATTCTTTATGGTATACGAGGATGTCAGAGTAAGGATTTGCAGGATGATGGTAATAGTAGTATTTAATAATAATGATAATAATAATAATAATAATAATAATAATAATAGCCAGTGTTGGGTAGTGGTTTGAGTGTTGGACTATGACTCCGAAGACCATGGTTTGATTCCCTACTTGGCCATGAAACCCACTGGGTGACCTGGGGCAAGCTGCACACTTTCAGCCTCAGGGGAAGGCAATGGCAAACCTCCACTGAACAAATCTTGCCAAGAAAACCCCATGATAGGTTTGATTTCAGGTCGCCATAAGTCGAAAACAACAAGGCACACAACAGCAACAAATCCAAAGAATAGGGGCAGGCAAAGTTACCAAGGATTGCAAATACAGGAAATGGGAGAACTCAAGGTGTGAATAATTTTCAGCATCTCATTCTCTGCAATGCTAGAAATCTGATGAATTGAAGGCTGTGTTTTTTAACAAAAGAAAGTGACTGGGACTTCACTTCTTGTAGATATTTTTTTAAAATAGTAAGCATGTTTGTGTTTGTAATAGAAATGCCAGCCCACAAAATTAAACTAGAGCAAATTGCAATGTTTCATTTTACTTGAATGGTGCTTTCATTGTAAATCTTCCTGCTATCTATTTCTACTTAACAAATATTTGATCAGCCACAGTAGAATAAACATCTTTATTTGATATTTTTAAAATGAGAGTTCAAAAATTAAACACAGGGCCAAAATGTTAGTGCCTCCTCCCAAACACTTTTGTGCACACCAAAAATAGCATGCTGGTTAATTGGGTTGTGAGAAGGGTTTTTTGGTTGAAAAAGGATGCATGGATTTGTAAAACAAATTGGAATAAATAAAATAAAATGCAAGTTGTAACAACCATGATCGGGATAAATCCCCTTAACATTTGTATGAAAAATTGTCAGGGCCCGTCAACAACAGCTTTGTATATATTCAGATGTACACTCGCTTGCCTTGGAAAGCTGAGCTGACAAAATGATTAATTGTATTGTATTACTCATTGGCATCTGGCAGTTTAATAGAATTAGCTGAGCTCAAGTTCATTTTTTAAAAAGTGTGATGGCTTTAGTATTAAAGGCATCACGCAGTATTTTTTGGTTGCTGCAAATGGGCCCGAGAACCCTTCACACACTCCTTGCAAGACTGAATTAGCAATAAATAATCTAATAGGATACCATACAAGTATGACTTCTTCATCAGTAAATATGATATCATATTTTTATTTTTAACTTTTAAAAAATATATACAGTACTTCCAGACCCTCCTGCCAAAATGGCGACTTGCAAATATTCAAGTCCCATTGAAAATATTGGAAAATAATGGCACATGTATCCAAGGTGCACACACAGAGCTTCGCCTGAAGCACACACCTCCATTTTGTCGCTCCCCACTTGTCCCTCCCTCAAAGAATGAGACCACAGACTCCAAGTCTGTTAAAAAGGAGGGACAACTGTATATTCTTTTAACATTTTCTTCAAAAATGTCACATCTTACCAATTTCCCACTTTATCCACATGAAACTATGTGTTAACCCAAATGGAAAGCAGATGGAAAGTAGACAAAAGCCACTCCTTTTTACTTTAGGAAAATCCCGAAAGTAAAACAGAGTGGTTTTTGTCAACTTTCCGTTCAGGTTAACACCACTTTAACGACGACGTGTGCGAAATCAACCTGCTTTTGCAGCATTTTTAAAGCCCATTTTTGAATGGGATTTTCCCCCATGTGATAAACTCCAATGTCTGCTTCAGCTTCTTCCTCTCTTTGTTTGGTAATGTGTGTGTGGCTACTCTAGGGGAACAAATTAGAACTTGTCTTTCAATTAATGTTTTATTAACCAGGTTTCTCAAGGATGACCAAAAAATAATGCAGGCTGAAGCAGACCCAACATAGCACCCTCTCTGCTACCTGGAGTTGACATGTTGAGAAATCTTGATGCTCTCCTCAGAAAACAACTGCTGCCTTCATCTATCCCATTCTCATGGTGCCAACTCGCACAAGGCACTTCATTCTGTTACATGGCTGAGCTGACCCTGGAGTTCGCATTTCTTTTACAGTATCAGAGTGCAAAGGAATTATTTTTTTGGACTACAATTCCTAGCATGTCCAGACAGCATGGCTGCTATACGCAAATATCTGGGGATTCTGGTAGCTGTAGTACAAAGAAGTCACTTCATTGAGCGCTGTACAGAACATACTGTAATTTCTCATCCATCTACATGCTTTTAAAAAATAGTATAGCCTTTAGAAAACATAGTGCATGGAACAGGAGTGACATCCCTCTGCTTTGGCGCAGCTGTAATTTTATTTTATTTTACGTTATTTTATTTTTATCATTCTTGTGCGAGGCAATCCTAACTGTAATCGGAATCAAAGGCATCTCTACATATTCACACTGATGTACTTAAAAGAAAGGAAAGGAAAGGAAAGAAGATCACACACATCAAGCTGACCTTTTTCCCCCTCTTTGGGGAAATGTATCTTCTTTACATCCTGACCTTTATGTGTTTCGTCAAAATGGAACTTTTTATTTTCTCCCCAAAAGTAAAATGACTGAGAATTGATGCAAAACATTAAAGCTTGTCAGATGCTCTGACCTTAGGTTTGTGCCTTTTTCGAGGAGTTCCAAAGGAGCTGTAAAAACATAACAGCCTCACAAAGGTGAACCAAAGGACGTATTTCTTCCAAAGAAGTTAACCCCCCTTTTTGCCTTCTAGCCCATACTTTACTATAACTAACCAAAAGACCTTTTAAATGAAGTCATCACATACTCTCCCCTGTTTATGCTTCCATTTCCTCTTACTCTGTGCTTTCTCTGTGTCTGCTTTAGATTGCAAGTTCTTTGGGGCAGAATGATGGAGGACCTGCCCTTTACAAAGTGCAAGACTGATAACAAGAATGAAAATATGAAGATAATGACAGTAACAACTGTCCTGAAGTGTCAGGGACATTGCCGATTAATCCTTTGCTGTCCCACATTTTCAGCTGCTTTTAAAAAGTCCTAGTTTCTCACTGCTCCTTCCACCTTCCATCTTTGTCCTCAACTTACTTCCATTGCTGCAAATTGAGTTCAAAAGAATTTTCCACTCAACTAATTCTTCAGGAAGGAGAAGAGAGTCTTGGCCTTCCCAGTAGACTCAGGCAAAAGCAAACTACTGCAGCTTCTCCCAGCTTGGGTGCTTTCCTTCATGAATAATTTTTTTCTGTTATGTTATTTGGCCACCTGTATCCAGATTTTCATCTGTGAAATGATGGATGGTATGCAACAAATATACCATTAATTTAATTGATTGTTCATTTTCTGTAGTATGATTTGATTCTGCTTTCTTGACGGGACTTTATTTGCAAACCTCAGCTAACTACAGAATGGGACTGCATCATGTTGGGAGCCGAATCATTTGACACTAAGTGATTCTGGGTAGACATCGAATTTTTATTTCATTTAGCTTTATTACATGCTGCTACTCAGAGCAGCTCACAATGAGTAGAGGAGGAGAGGGAGAAACTTAAGTGGAAATTAGAAGGAGGAGAAAGGAAACAGGACATTTTAATAGGAGCTAAAAAAGTGGGACAATAGAGGAGTAATCAGGACTGTCCCAGTCAAATGGGGATAGTTCGAGGATATGCTAGTCTTTTTTTAAAAACATCTCCAGAAACAGCTGCCATCATCAAACATCATCATCATTATAATTTATTTATCTATTTATACCACCATTGGCAAATCCACGAGTAAATGACCGCTCGCTCCTCAAAACTGGGCTTTTCAGAGAAGCTTAGAGGGGAAAACTTTGCTCAGTGCCTCCCCACCTCCTTTTGCAACCAAGTAGCCCATTTCTGAAATCTCACTCACACACATGAACACACGCTCACACATACACCTGGAGATGTAAGCGGGAAAGGGTCTTACACATTATGAAAGCATTTATTTTATTACCCCTGTTAATCTCTGGTAGATCAATCACTATTTTAGCTGTTGGCTCTCATCTGCCAGCGATTAATCAAATCTATCCTGAATCAGGAAGACTGGTGGACAGGGCTTTTTAAATATAAGAGTATTTTAATTTCATTTTATATTTTTCAGCGGGGCATCTCTGTGTATGTGCACCTGTGTGCCAAACTAGGAAAAGGAATGGGGAAAATATGTTGGGGACGGTACTGGGTGGGCAATTCGAAATGCTGTGTGTAATAAAGTTAGTACAAAAGGAAACTGCAATGCCAGAAAAATTCTGAAGGTATTGTAGGGAAGGCAGCAATCTTGATTGCATAGTATTTTAGCAAGAGAAAACCCTTCTCTGACCTCTTGTTGTTATCTCCCAGCCTCCTCTGACCAGCTCTCTTGGCCTTATGTTAGGTTATGTTAGGTCCTGCCCTGAAAGCATACCAGATATTAAAGGCAGTAGCTACAACAGATAGCATTACTTATTGCACCGGGAAGCAGAACTCTCAGGAATGGATGACTAATGTACACATAGTGTTGTTAAAGATAAATGGTTGAATAAAAACCCAGTTTCCTGATGTGCTCGGAGAAGCAATGCACTCTCACATTTGTGACAAAGCTATTCTCTGCCTAATTGACGGTGATCTCTTTTGACTATAGCTCTATTTTACTAAGCTTTCAAAACTGACACCCTTGATATATAGCGGACGGTCTGCTTTTAAAAGTAGAAATCATTGTACTTCAGTTTTAAGTATAGATGGTGGTAGTTTATGCCATCGTAATCATGCTATAGAATCAGTGCCAAGAATAGCATTGTCTTGCAAGGTGACACTGTCACAGGAATAGGACATGAAGTTTCAACAGTAGAAGGGGCCATCTTACACAATCTTACACAAGTCCATTCAGTAGTAAATCCCAGAGACTCCAACAGAACTTATTTCCCACATAAATTACACAGCTGCAACTTTCATTGTCATATTACCCTACATGCATACTCTCCAACCGATTTAGCAGGAAAAGTCCGCATTAATCCTTTGTTATCTCCCTTTTTCAATTGTTTGTAAAATGTCCCAGTCTCTCTCTCTTCCTTCCACTTTCCCCCTCAGCTTACTTCTTTTGCTGCAAACTGAAGACTTGTCTACATCATCTATAAACCCTGGATTTCCCCAGGGCGTGTTGTGTGCTGTTTACATTAGAGCTAAAGGTGTTGACAAGATTGTTGTGTCCAACTTTAAGGTGTGGTACTCATCTCTGTTACTAAGTCAAGGGAGCAAGCATTGTCACAGATGACTTTGTGGTTATGTGACCAGCATGACTACATGGAAGGCTGTTACCTTCCCACTGAAGTGGTATCTATTTGATATGCTAGCCATGTTTAAATATTTGAAGGGTTGTCATATCGAGGAGGGAACAAGCTTGTTTTCTGCTGCTCCAGAGAACAGCACCAGAAACAATGGATGCAAAGTACAGGAAAAGAGATTCCACCTCAACATTAGGAGGAACTTCCTGACAGTAAGGGCTGTTCGACAGTGGAACACACTCTTCCCTCGGAGTGTGGTGGAGTCTCCGTCCTTGGAGGTATTTAAACAGAGGCTGGATGGCCATCTGTTGGGGATGCTTTGATTGAAATTTCATGCATGGCAGGAGGTTGGACTGGATGGCCAGTCCAACTCTATGAGTCTATGATTCTATGATTCTGTTTATCTACTTGCACTTTTACAAGCTTTCAAACTTTTAGAGTTGCAGAAGCTGGGACTAGTGAAGGGGGCTCACTCCATCACGTAGCGCTTGGGCCTTAACTTGCCAACCTGCTGACCTTGCGATTATCAGAGCTGGTGTCTTAACCACTAAGCCACCACATTCCCAGGCCCAAAATCCTGAATTGGGTCCAAGCTGTTGTCACAACACCCAGTCCCAATTCAGGATTTCTACCCCTTGTCCCATAGTCCCCCATGGTCCCTGCAAACATCCCTGCCAAGTCGCTATTGAATGAGACTAGGTACCTTGTTATGAACTAAGAGGGATTTGTGCTGGCAGTCCGGGTGCTGGCCAGTTAACAGGGACTGCATGGGAAGCAGACACCCATCATTTGCCAAAAACTCACAAGGGAAGGGGGGAATCTTGGGCAAGAATACTTTGAGGGCAACCTGGAGTATTTTGGTAAATATAGACAAGTTCAAAGTGTTGAAGTATCCTGAACACAACTGGAGGAGAGGAGAGGAAGGAACAGATCCTTGCCATTCCCAGCAAGCTCAGGCAAAAGCAAACTACTGCAGCCTCCCCTAGCTTTTTTGTTCTGTCATTAATAACTTTTGATTTCTTGACCACACTCTGGTATTGATCCATCAAATGAAATGCTGAAATGCTGGAGAGTAAATCTAAACATTTCTGCTATCATTCAGGCAGAAAACCCAGATTAACTTTCTAGGCCTCATGCTGTTACTTAGTGTTTTGGGTTGTTGTTTTTTTTCTTTAGGGCCATCAATTTGTTTTTTCTTTTGTAAGCCATCATAAATATGGGTTATTGAGGAAAAATGGGATATAGATGTCAAAATTAAAATTAATGGCACAGGAAGGTTTCTTTTCTTTTCTTTTTTAATAAAGAAAAACATAATCTGTTTCATAGACTGCAAAGGAATGGAGCTGGACAAGCCTTGTCATTTAGTTGAAAAGTATCTACTACTTTTAATTTCTATAAAATGTCAATAGACAGGTTTGATGGTTTTTCAGGAAGAGGTAATTTTCCAGTCAAATGCGCATGCATTATTAACTTGTATAACTGTATGATGCTATTGAAAGGGGAAAATCTATATGGTACTTAAAGTGAGTGTATTGAATGAAACAAGGAAAAGCCAATTCAGCATTCATATAGCTGATCATAGAATGATTATGGCTAACAATATCAGTTTTGTTGTTAATTAGTTGCACTTGATAAGGCAGTGCTAAATGGCTTTGCGGCATTAAAATACAAGAAAATCAAAACTTCAATAAAGACTTTTAGTGTGACAAATCTAGTAAAGGTTTGTTGTTGTTGCGTTAACGCATTAAAAATATTGCTAAAACATGTGGCTCATTCTAGACTTCTCTTTTGTTACAATAATGCACTGTATTTTGGCCTGTAGATTTGACTCTGTTTCAACCTTTAAAAAAAAAAGCTATCCAAAGAACATGGAAAGCTCCCTTATAGCATATTCTCCAACTTTTCACAGATAAAAAAACAGATCATTTGTGCTCAGGAGACATCAGAGAGCAGTGAGAAGCTAGATGTTATTAATGAGGAAGAACAGACAAGCTAGGAGAGGCTGAACCAGTTTGCTTTTGCCTGAGTCCACAGGGAAGGACAAGACTTCACCATTTCCTATAATCTCCTTCCTCCTGAGTTAACTGAGTACAAACTACCTTTGCACATTTTATATATATCCTAAAATGCAAAAGACACAAACTCAGCACAAAAGTTAGAATCATGAAACCCTGTTACCATGGATGGATGTGAGAAATGGGCAGTTAAGGAGGATAGGAGGAAAATCCATTCGTTTGAGATGCGGTGCTGGAGAAGAGTGCTGAGGATCCCATGGACAGCCAAAAAGACAAACAAATGAGTCCTGGAGCAGATCAAGCCAGAAATCTCCCTGGAAGCCAAGATGACCAAACTCAGGTTGTTGTACTTTGGACATATCATGAGTAGCCATTAATCATTGGAAAAAACAATAATGCTAGGAAAGGTAGAGGGAAGTTGAAAGAGAGGAAGGACGCATGCAAGATGAATAGACTCTATTAAAGAGATCATGAATATGAGTTCACAGGAGTTGAGCAGAGCAGTGAAGGACAAGGGGTCTTAGAGATGTCTCATCAGCAGAGTCCCCATGGATCGACATTGACTCGAAGGCATTTAACAACAACAACAAAATCAGTTTGCAGCAATGGAAGTAAACTGAGGACAAGGAGGGAAAGTGGGAGGAGAAGAGAGAAATCAGGACATTTTGAAAGCGGTAGAAAAAGTGAGACAACAAAGGATCAATCAGGACTGTACCAAGCAAATCAGGAGAGCTGGGTGATATATTATACCAAGCGGTGCTTTTCTGAGGCTGAGAGTGTAACCCAATGCATTTCCATGGCTGAGCAGGGATTTGAACCCTGGTCTCCAAGCATCTAGGCCAATGTTCAAAGCACTCTGCCACACTGGCTCTTAAGGAAAGACTTACCTGGTGCTAACTATGGAGGAAGGCAGCTACCAGCCAATGCCAGCAGATGAATTGGTTACAAATGAAGGGGTAAGTAGATCTGAGGGTCTGGACGATGTAGTAAGGAAAGAAAGAGGAAGGAAGGAAGGAAGGAAGGAAGGAAGGAAAAAAGGAAGGAAAGAAGAAAAGGAAGGAAGGAAGGAAGGAAGGAAGTTTTCCAAGCTCTACTCTTCCTTTAAGAAACTGCTTTATTCAGGTGTCCATTTAACCCGCTGTTGCTTAGTTCTATATTGACTGACAGAAATTGTCCAGGATCTCAGCCAAGGATATTTTACACCATGTCGTGTTTGGTCTTTTGTTCCAAAAATTTATGATGACAAGGACTGAACCCAGATCATGCTGCTTGCAAGGTGTTACATACCACTACAGATTTTAAAAGCAGCTGACAAGAATCTGTTCTCTAACCGGGGAACTTCTCAGAGTCAGGGTAAGTCTGTGTCTCATGGTGCCATGGTCAGAGTATTAGCCTTCTTTTGATGACTTGTCTTTAGCTCAGCCTATCAGTTATAATTAGAACTGGAGCAATTTTTCAAGTAGAAACTAGCAATTTCTACTTGGATAAAAATCTTTCTCAGAACACATTGTAAATCTGTGCATATTTGCCTTAATGGCTACTTGGTGTCATTGTTTTCTCTAGACACTACACTGTAAAAATAATGCAGTTTGATACCACTTAAAGTGCTGTAGATCCATCCTATGGGATCCTGGGATTTGTCATTTTGCAAAGCGTTTAGCTTACTCTAACAAGGAATGCTGTTGCCTCACAAAACTACAAAACACAAAAATATCACCCCCGATCTGTCCAATAGTGACCCTTCCTCCTTTCTAGATTAGATGCATGGGTAATATCACACACTGGTATTTGTTAGTAAGTCACAAAATTAGACCCATTCAAGGTAAATTTTAATTGATTTAATAGTTTTACTCAAAACTCAAGATAGGACTTAGGCTGGTGAGTGCTGTTGTATGCCTTCATGTTATTTCTGACTTATGGTGGCCCTAAGGCAAAGCTATCGCCAAGGTTTTTTTTGCCGAGATTTGTTCACACAGGGTCCGCCATTGCCTTCTTCTGAAGCTGAGAAAGTATGACTTGCTCAAGGTCACCTGATAGATTTTCATATCGGAGCAGGGATCCGAACCCTGGTCTCCCATATTATTTGTCTAACACTCAAACCAGTCGGCCACATTGCTTCTCTTACTTACTCCTGTCAACGCTAATGATAAGATTTAGGTTAGTGAGTGAGCTAATATCAAATTTATTAGCATCACTGTGATCCTATTGAGGGCAAATGAAAGTTGTAGAGCAGAGAGTAAGTAAAGGCAATGTAAACGAACAGATGGTCATTATCACAAGGACCTCCCAAAAGAGGTCAAACGAAAGCAACCAAAGTTGCATCCAGATGGATTAGAAAGTCCATAAAGTCCCAGATTTTGTTCCTGTTCTTCTGTGTAAGAGCTGGCGAGGGCAGCAAAAATAAACAGATGGCCGTTTTCACAAGGAATAGCAAAAATCATCAAAAAACCAGAGGCATTCCTTGACAACACATTAAAAATTGCGAAAAACTGTGAATTTGGGGCTCATAATAATTATGCTGGTAGGGTTGAAGTGTCTCGAGAATGGTTTAAAGATTTTATTTTATTTTATTTTCAATTTCCAAAAGAAAATAGGATCATATTCTGATTTAGGTTCTTATGATCCGTTGGCCCCCGACTTCATTGCTGTGTAAGATGATGGAAAGAGATGATTTATTGTTGGCTGTCATTCTTTCTGGAGAAGAACAATCTTCTTCCTCCATATTAAAGTGGCTTTCAGGCAAATCGATCAACCATAGATCACACCATAAGACTGTCTGCTGATGTTAATAAAGCATTCTGTAATAAGGAGTTTTTATATGTTGTATTTATAGACATTGAAAAACTCTAACATACTTTAGCTTTAACTGATAGGAGCTGAAAATAAAGCTTCAAGTAGTTAGGTCACCATAGTTTGAAATTTTGCAGTGCTGAAGGTATATTGCTTTTGTTAAGAAGGAGACTGCACAGAAAGCTAACAAATGCTAATATAATATTGAATATTCAGTACATACAAAAATCAAAAGATCATTGCCCTGATTTGGAGCATTTTTAACCTGGTATTATAATGGAGATGACATCCATAGGCAACATAAATCTCCATTGAAATGAATGAAGATGCTTGTAAGAATGGGGGAGTTTTCATCCTAAACCCTAAAGTTAAATTCCTTTATATGTGTATCTTCAAGTTGCCTGTCGACTTATGGCAGCCTCATGAGTTTCATAGGGTATTCTTAAGCAAGGAATACTCAGAGGTAGTTTTGGCAGTTTCCTCCTCTCAAATATAGCCTTTAGCCCCTGGTATTCATTGACAGTCTCCTGACATGTTCTTTTAAGAAAGGGAAAAACAAGTTTAATTTTTTAAAAAAGAAAATCTTCAATTGTTAAATACCTTTATTAGGAAGACACAGGGTTATTCAGATTCTCAACTTCTACAGAATTCTTCATTAGGCTAGGCCATATCAAGAACTGGAAAAGAGAGTTCTCCTCCTATGTCCCATATTTTTTGGATCATCTAGCCTGACCTTTACCTATCATATCACCTCTTGACTTTCTCTTCTCCAAGCTAAACATACCCAGTATAATACCCATCTCATCCTGTGGCATGTGAAAATCATTCACATGTGTCAATGTGCATTCAGTTTGGCTACCATGAATTGTTGCACATACATGAGTGAACTAGCCTGTGTTGCATGCACAAATGTGTGTCTTCCCTGAAATTTAAAAGATTCAGCTACTCATCTGTGTAAATTTCTGTTAAGGCAGCCAGGCTGCTAGATTACTTATCAGGAACAGTGCTGAGTTATTTGACGTTGTGATGGTACTGAATTAGATTGCTAAAGTGCAACCTTTACAATCTGTCACTTTTCCAGATCTTTTAAGTGCCACTGATATCACCCTGGAAATTTCAATCACCAGAAAGGGCCTGGCTTTGGAAATTATTGATGTCCCTAATATGGTAATATGTCACAGCAACAATGACATTTTTGTATAGATCTCAGCTTGTGCGGGTATTAAAGGAAATGAAATGGGAGATAAAGCAGTCAAGAAGGCTTCCCAAAATAATTCAAAAGATCTAAATACTTCAAAGATTAGAACACACACTCACTTCAGTAAAGAAACAACACACAGGGCTCCTAAGTGAAGTAAATTATGTGAAGGTTAAAAAGGGTAAAGAGATTTGCATTACAGTTCTATGTGACTTGAAGACTTACAGTTCATTTTTAGCCTATTTCTTTCTACTCAGAAGTAAACCTCATGGAGTCTAATGGTGCATAATCCTAGGAAAGTGTGGACTTATTTTTTGGGTTATTCTTAATTTTACTGTGTTGATAAATGGGGAAAATATGCCTGATTAATGGCTGCAAAAGATTAATCAATTATAATTAGTTTGGCAAGAAAATATCTCGTCTTAAGAGCAAGATTGATTAAATACAAATGTTCTATAATTTGTCAATTGACAGGTGGACATGGGACATTTTTTAAAGCATTGAAAAATACTTAAACATTCCCTTTGCATTTCTCTTAGCGGTATTTTTGAGCTTACTTTACTGTTGCAAAGTGGGCAGAGGCTGTGTCTTACTTCCTCCGCCAATTGTACAAGGTATACTTCAGTTAACAAAGCAGATGTGTTTCTGTTTTAACAAAAACCGGTACCAAAGGCAGAAATAATATGAAAAAGAGAGAGGTTCCCACACCACAAAGAGAAGGGCTGTTCATCCTGTTTCGGCAAACATGTGATCCCAAACTAACAATATGCACATGTGAAAGGAAACAAGGCCAGGTAAGCCTTGCATAAGCCATCAAAAATATTTTGAATCTTCTAGAGAGCACTTGAAAAAATCTTCCAAGATGCATCCAAGAATGTTTTCCCCCCCTTTCACTGCCTTCACTTTGATTGTGATTTCCATTTTGGTGGCCAGGCTTATGTGGGTTGTGTGTGTTGTTGTTGTTGTTTAACATACTGTGTGTAGCTGGTAAGCTTATCTACTCTCTTCCTTTCTCTCCATCTCACACACGCTCAAGTAAAGCATTTTGGAGGCACCTGTTGTTTACTGTGCTTGCTGTAGTCAGGTACACGGTGCTACAATAGGACTGGATATAGAGGAATCCCGCTACTTAAGCTTTAAATTACATTGAAGATGGCAGACATGGTGCTCCATTCCAAATCTGAAGGTTGTTTCTCCAGTCCTCTTTCATCACGCTTCCAGTGTCAATGCTGCTAAAAACACACACCTTCCATCTAAAGAGATGTGGAGGAAGAAAAAGGGGGTTAGGCAAGCCTAAAAGAGGAGCTTCTTTGTTAACTGTGATATGCCTGTATACAACTCTGCAATGATCTTCAGCTTTCTTGGCTGCCCAACTTTCCTGATCTGAGAAATCCCCATGGGAAAACTAAGCTCATTGTATTTTAAACCACATTATATTAACATTAGGAGATTGTTAATTGTTAGTATATACCCTATAGTCCTCACTGAAGATGGGGTTTCTTATTTTCATATTTGATGTCTAGCGTCAGGCATGTTTTTAAAGAGATCGTGCTGCACTTTGGAATACTACGATGTTACATGTGTGAGAAGGCAAACTGGAAAGAAGTTTGCACACCTGCTAACTTTAAAAACAGGATTGGTCTGAAAAATGCAGAAAGATGGAACGAAGAGTATTTGGAATTCATCTCCTTGGAAAATTATTCTTATGAGGGTTGCCTTTTAACATTGCTATCCTTCAGGAAGACAGCATGCTTTTAAGAGACATCAACCTTTCAAATCTTGCTTTAGCTTACATGTCCAAAGTCACCTTGTGGTTGTCTCCCTTTGCCAATTTTGCCCTGTCCAGTCTTATCAATCTTCATCATTTTTAATGGGGTATGAAACCAGCAGCTTGTAACTGCTTCCCAGAATATCTGTGAGATCCCAGTCTGATTATAATTCAGCCAGGGTACATGAAACTAAAATCATTATGTATTTCCACCATTTTTTTAAAAGAATAAAGTTATTTATTTAAAGCAGTGATTCCCAAAGTGGGTGGTACCGCCGCCTTGGGTGCAGTGGAAAAATCCAGAAGAGGGTGACATAGATCCTTCTGTCAAAGTATTGGCATGAAAGAAAGACAAGGGGAACCAGCAGCTTTAGGGACATGGTGATGGTGAGGGTTGCATGAAACATCTTTTAATGGTCCCTTAAAACTACTGCGTAGCCTTGTTGATCACTTTGTGTAGTGTTGCCTCCCATTCTTTGTTGCCCACGTGAGCTCACTCCCATGGTGCCATTTTGGGACAAACTGACTTATTGGAGTGAGAAGCGAGAACATGTGGCAGCAGGGAGAAGTGGCAGTAAAAAGAGCTTTCAAATTTGTGATCCTGCTTAAATTTTGTGAGCTTTGCCAGGAATTGGCTGGCAGGTCGGGCAGGCTGAGAGAAAAAGTAGCAGAAATGAGTGGGGCAGAATGACTTCAATGTGTGGGGAAGGCAAATCTCTGGGGTAGGAGTATATAGGGTTGATTCTTTGAGTCTGTTGCCTTTCTCAGATTGAGAATATTTCCTTGTTGGGTGAAAAAGAAGGAAACCAGCTGCACCCAACTCAGCCCTGGTAAAGGATTGAGAGTCTTTCCTTGCCAGGGAGAGGCTTCTCCCTTTGCACATGGTCAGTTTGGGAGCAGCAACCAAGAGGTCTCTCGCCTATGTTGGCCTTTTTTGCAAGGCCAGATTGGGCAAGAGGTCTTATAGTCATTGCTCAACTGGCTGCTTGGTTGATGCTCCCAAAGTGACCAGGTGCAAAAGGAGCAATGACCGAGATGGGTTGTTTTTCATTTGCAGTAAAATAGTAGACCTAACATTAAGAAATAGGCATTGGGGAGAAGCCTAAAATGTTTGAGGACTGCTGATTTAAAGGATGCAAAAGATACACCAACTGTACAACATCACCTGGCCATCTACACTGGGTAGCGGGTCTCTTAAAGCACCTCATTGGCATCCAGGTCAGTCTTTTAGTTGACAGGAGAATGTTACAGGACTATTTTCAAATCAAGTCAATATGAATTCTAGATATTTTGATTTACCATGGCCAGCCAGTTAAATTTCCCTTTCCCTGATCCTCTTCAGGCCTAATTCAAGATACTGGCTTGAACTTTTCAAATGTTCAAATTGGGCAAGGGACAGCAAGCCTTTACAGATATTAGTCAGCTGCTATTCTCAGCAATGTTCACCTGTGGTAAGAATATTAGGGCTGATGGAATCAGGAATGAATCAGGGACAATCTCTTTCAACATGATCCTGCCAAGTCATGAAGAATTTTACCAAAGACTGTTGTGTCAATCCCTATTGATTCAGATGAGGTGGGAAATGAGGAGGGAAAAATGGTACTTTCAGATGTAGAACTTGCTTCTGGAACTTGTTTTCCCAGGAGGCTTGATTGGTTTTTCAAAGGTCCCTTTCAGCTGATAGTGCTGTCATTTTTATTAAAAGGTTCATCTGAAAAGCAATGTATGAATGCTTAAAAGAAACAAAGGCACAACCCAAGGTCCCGAAGCTCCTTGCCCCAGCATTTCCTTTCCTTTCAAATAACCTGTAGCAGTGTTTTTCAGCCTTTGGGTCTTCAGATATTTGAAGAATTTGCAGTAGAACAGTAGACCTAGTATCAGCTTCCCAGTGACTCTGGGAGGTGAAGGTCGAAATAGCCAGAGGACAAAATATAAGGAGCCTGGGAAACACATTCATTTAACTTGGTATAGACCCAATGTAGCTATTAGCTTAGACATCTTGTCATAGAAGCAAGGAATGGATCTCTATAGACCTTTCAGATCCATATGAGAATGTGGCTTGTTTGCTGGCAACAAGGGAGAAGGCCTTCTTGTGGCTGCCCTGACTTTGGAACTCCTTCCTTAGAGAGGCCAGGATGGCCCTTGTCCTTTCTCTCCTTCAAGCATCAGGTCAAAACATTTTTGTGCCATCAAGCTTTTACAAATTTGACTAGGGTTGGTCTTTTAATGCTGTGCGGTGCTGCTTTTTATTTTTAGTATTTTTAATGTTTAAACTTTAAAAACTGTTTTTTAAATGTTGTACTTATACTTTGCGTAATGCTTCTGTATTGTAGTATTTGTTTTAAATATGTTAGCTGTCTTGAGCCCCTTTATTGGGAGAAAGGTAGGATATAAATGAATTAAATAAATTGAATGATTCAAGACAACCTTGCTGTTTTTTTTTGTCGTATCTGTGCTGCAGAAATGTTGCCCTGCTACAGAAATGAAATGAAGCCTTTACTACAGTAAAGTAGTACTGTTAACCCCTATTCCACCAGTACATATACAGATGCCTTGGCCTTAATCTGTGTACTGACAGACCTGGGTCACAACCACAACTGTGCTCAAGAGGTCCTATGGTTGGTGCACAGGACCGAGATGCTGGAAACTCATACACACATTTCAAGTCAAATGAGAAATCTTCTACCAGGGACAGGGGGAGGTGGTATATGTATGTTTCATTCATGCAATTTATAGATCTCCAGGGTAAATGAAAACTTGACCTTTGGCATTCTTGGTAATACATACCAGTTACTAAAGCAATAACTAGACTGTTCATCCCTAGTGCTGAGACTTGTGCTCTTCTTCACACGAGTTTAAATCAAATGCCTGTCATTACTGTCACACCCATTCATACACCTGATCACTGTTGCAACAATGAAGCACTCCCTTTCTCATTTCGGAGTAGCAGGAGGCGAAAGATCAAAGCCAGACTAGCAATTACAAAGATGATTTCCCCACCCCATTTTTGTTTCTGCCCTGAAATGAATTCATTGAACACCTTACATATGCCACAGGGTATCTGGACACAAGAAAATTAGGATCTGAATTAAAGAGGGTCAGAGGACTGAGGAACTAAAAGAGATGGTCTAAGATGATGTGAACATATGGTAAACATTTTTTGGACTAATCATTCAAGTCTAAATCAATCCCAGATGTTCCCATTTGCTGAAGGTACCTTATCACCATTCCTGACCAAAACGTGTAGCTCAGTATTATAGAAGCACCCTTCAAAACAGCGGATCATCATCAACAAAGGCTCTGAGCTACAACCATAGTAGAATAACCTTCTAGATGGTAGGAAAGACAAATCCCTACTGTACAATGAAGACAACAGCTTTATGGTATTATATGGTGTAGGCATGCTGTAGCTCTGACACCTCTACAATAACTTGTCACTTGTTCTGCTATTTTCCAAAGAACTACATAACTATCATCTAGTCATGCTGTTTTTTCTTGGAAGGACCCTTCTGTCCACATTCTTGGAGGCAACATATGATGCCACAGTAAAAACTAAATGTAAATTCTAATGCTGCAATGCTGACAGAGAGATCAGGAGATGGGTCTCAATTCTCATGCAAGGCACACCTCCTTTGGAGCCTAGGTTGTTTGCCCACGTATGCCTTATATGCCATATAAACTTTTTTTTTCATTTGAAAATCAGTGGTACACACTGAAATTATTGCAATAATTCATAGCATGCCAACACTAGCAAGCAAGTTTTTGCAGAGCAGAGGTATCTGACCAGGGCCTAACATTTGCCTCCTATACTGATGTGTATGTAAATTTTTAGTACATAGTCACATTCTCCACAGTTGACTTACCATTGCTTTAGGCTGAGAGAATGTGGCTTACCCAAGGTCACCCAGTGGACTTCCATGGCTGAGTGGGGATTTGAACCCTGGCCTTCCAGAGTCCTAGTCCAGCACTCAAAACACTACACCATGCTTCTCTTTAAAAAAGTATATTTTTGATATTAATGTGGTGCTAAGCAATTGCTGTGTATTGCAGATCAGTCCAAACTTCAACCTCAGCAAAAGGAAAATCCATTACTACCTGTCCCAGTATTTGCCAGTGCAATGAAAAACACAAATTACTTTACTGCCACGAAATGTTTGATATCATCTTTACATTTCATTGTTAACAATACAAGGCATGAACAATTGAAAAAAAGACATTTACAGGCTCTTTCCAGCAAATTTGAGTATTAAAGACACAACAATTTTACATTCAAGGCTTCTGAAATATGTAAGGGCCAATAAGTGCATTCTTTTTTAAAAAAAAAAATCAAAACTTTGCTATTACAGGCACTGTGTTTCAACAATATCCAGAACCAGGTCACTTTCTTGATGGCAGAGACAGAACAATTAAAGTGGACCAGGTACAGAAGCTGAATTGGATCCATCCACTCTTTGGCATCCTTTCACTTTGGCAGATATTATTTGCCATTACAATTCAAGCTCTGGATAGTTTAAAACAACAATTCTTAAAAAGAATTCTTCTCTGTTCTCAGAATATGTTTCTCAGAATCTCCCAAGTGTACGTGACATAAATATTTCTTTGCATAAGCCCTGGGTGCAGATACTTAACCTTCTTGAAAAGTCAACTTTAACTCAGTAGGCCTCACATTACTGTTGTAAGTAGATTTGATATTCAGTGATGGAGGGCTGGCCAGAAGCGGATGGGAGCCAAGAGGGAGTACACAGCTATGGAGATATGGGCTGCTGCTGATCTCCTCCAAACAGGCACCACAGTGGCCAATGTGAGACTCAAAAACAAAAAATAGAAAACACACACACAGTGCACTAAGTATCTCAGTACAGACTGGTCTTCTTCATGATCCTCAAGAACTCCTGCTCATTGACTTCCCCATCTCCATCCCTGTCAGCTTCATCAATCATTTCCTGCATGATGAAAAGGAAGTAGAAGTAAAGAAAAATACGTACTTTTCTCATTAACAGGCATCCCAAAAGCAGGAACATGGAAATGTTAATTTTTTTGAATTGTAAATCCCAGCAGCTCCCAGTTGGTATGGCTAGAGATAGGAAAGTAACCTTTTCAGGCTCTGCACCCAAGTGAATGAATGTATACCTCAGTCTTTGATACCCACTTTGCACCCAGTGTTCACCCATCTGTACACTGCCATATGCTATATCTACCATATTGTTTCCTAGTTGCTAGCTTGGGAAGAGTATTTTGGAGCTCTTTACAAGTTGTGTAGGATCTGGAATAATTTTATATTGACAAACTGCATAATGTTAATAAAATGCATCATCCCAATCATTTAAAATGAACAGTACTGCAATAGACGAGATCTTTGTAGAATGTTATGGCTCCCCTCACTCCACTTTGCACCATATCCCTTTTTGCAGGGGTGAGAGACCTCTGGCTCTCCAAATGTTCTGGGATTCATTGTTCAGAAGGCTCAGCCACCTTTGTTGATAGTAAGAGACTATGGGAGATGTAGGCCAATCTGGAGAGGTAAAGATTCCTTACCTCTGAATTTATTCCTGTTTTCTATTTTGTTCACAAATTAATGGTCCATAACAACGGCATTTGTCTTTTGTGTAATATCTCTGGCTTTTTTTTTAAAAAAAAGCAACTTGACAAATGAAAATTAGAGAGGTGATTTCCCCCCACCAGACATTGAGATAGTTCTGGCAAAAGAGGATGCAGTTTAACTGTAAGACATGACATAAAGTATAATCATTACTTGAATTGTTACGGAACTAGACATAGAAGATTCAGTACATTCTTAACCACAGTAAGCTTGCAAAATCCTTAAATTGTATAGTTCAACCTATGTGAACAGGCACACTTTCCAAACCTGCAACTCTTCATCTGTAAGAGTCTCCCCCAGTTCTTTGGCCACACGCTTGAGGTTTTTGAAAGAGATTTTGCCAGTCTCATCATCGTCAAACAGCTTGAAAGCTTTAAGAATCTCCTCTTTTGAATCTTTTTCAGCCTTACCAAAAAAAGAAAGAAAGGAGGATTACATTCACAAACAATTTGCAGCCAGGCATTGCCAATAGGTGAAATCAAAAAAATCTTGTTTTTTCTATCCATGTAAGAAATTGTCAGAGTGCATGGCAAGTTGCAGGATTTCATTAAAAAAAGAGATATACCATCTTTTATGGCAAATTATCCCCTGACTGAATGGCTGGATTAAAAAGGGTGTCTATTAGAGTGTGTCTATGGCTATCTGTAGACTGCCTCACTAGTAACTGGGAAAAAAGTGCTCTTACTCCAGACAGCAATGTGGAAGCAGAGACCATGAAGAAGAACTAGATTTACAATAGTACACAGACCTCTTTAAATTTATGTCTTCTACCCATTCAATGCAATTATAATGAGGAAATCAAGGTCTCTTTAAACCTTCCCAAACACATTAACAAAAGACTAAGACTATGGCAGCTGCAACAGGTTTACTTACCATTTTCTGGGTCATTACACTTAAGAAATCCCCAAAGGTAATCTTTCCAGTTCCTTCTTTATCAATGTCTAAGATCATTTTCTTGATCTCATCTTTCTTAGGTTCAAACCCAAGGGCCCTCATGGCAACCTGCATAAAACAAAAACAGGCTGACAGTTTAGCAGTAAAACAAATGGTAAACATCAGGCATAAAGTAACAGACACAAAACCAATGCACTTGAGAGAGGTGGTCAGGTAATATTCTCATTGGCAGACTCTGAAATTTGTGAGTTTCAGGACAATAGAAGGAGGTTTTATTGGTGTACTTGGAACAGACCTCCTAAAGCCATAGCAAGGTCCATATGTAATGTGGTTGATAGCCAATTTTATGTCTAAAATGGGTGGGAAAGAGTGGACAAGTTTCCAACCCTTCTTCTGATCTTACATTGCTAATAAAAATTACTTTTCTATGAAACTGGAGACGATAAGGATCAACTAGTGACCTTTGAAAACAAGAGCAAAGCTAATAACTCTGGCATATCTTTGTAGAGCGGTGAGAATTCCAGATGCTACTGCAGCATATGACCTAGTCAATGTAAACACACATGCCTTCTGCCCCAAATACTGGGTGGAAATAAATACACATCAAGTAAGTCTGCAATCACGAGTTGTAGATCAACAGATCTTAGACTACAACACCTTTCATTTGTGTCACTGCTATTCTTCTTCATACTTAGGATGGAGACAGAAGGAAGGAAGAATTCTTTTTGTGAGAATATGGAACCAAGTGTTACAGAATCCTTTTTAAAGGTGCACAACTTCTCTCTGACTGAAAGAGCTCCACACTTTGGATGGCCAGAATGCAAATGTGATGGCCACCCTTCATGAGAGATACTCCAAACCAGTTTTTATTAAGGGTTCAAAAGGTGGTTTTTGAAGACCTTTAAGGACTAGATATACATTCCACAAGGGGAAATGGTATTCCCAAACTACTGGCCTCCACTGCTTCAAAAGTTAGGGTTTTTTTTTTTTACTACAACTCCAAGAATCTCCACAATGATAGCAGGGGGATTCTGGGATGTTCAACCTATAAAGTAACGTTCACAAGCTTTGTCTGGAGCAATCACTTTAGCTTTTATAGTACTGGGGTGTTCAGGAACTTCCAGTGCAATTTTCTACCCAAAAGTAAACCCCACTGACTTCAATGGGACTTACTCCCAGGTAAGGGTGTAAGTCCTGCAGCTTGCCTTCAGCTCTTTCACATCGATGTTCCCAGTCCCATCGGTATCAAATAGATCAAAGGCCTCCCGGATCTCCTGTTTCTGCTCTTCAGTGAGTTCAGTTTTGGGGGCTGCCTTCTTCCTCTGAGCTGAAGCTCCCAATGCTGGCTTTTTGTAGCTGGTGGCCTTAAAACATCAAAGACAGGAGGGGGAAAGAATGTTAAAAGACGGTCTTCCTGAGCCTTTTCTTTCCTAATTATTCTGAAGATGTCCATCTTGCTTTTCGATTTCCCCCCTCACTGATGCCTTGTAGAAAATGTCAGGAGATCTCTGATAGTACTAAGATCTATACAGATCTATCACAGCCTACTTGTAAAAACGTGGGCTGTGCCCACACTGGAGAAATAAACCGGTTTAAGTGCCATGGCTCAATGCTGTGAAATTCTGGGAATTGTGGTTTGTTGTGTGGCCCAGAGCGGAGCCGAGGGTGAAACATCCTCCTCGGCACGTGGCCACGTGTTCTCAGAAACAGCCTTAAAGACGCATCTCTTCCAGCAGGCCTTCCCTGAAACCGTATCATCTACCCGGCTCCTAAAATCTTTCAGCCAATTCCCAACTCCTTATCCCCGTTCTGTATTTTGTTGCTACCCATGCTGTGGCCAGCATTGTGGTTTTTATTTGTACGTTATGTTGTGTTGTACTCCTATTGCCAGTAATTTAATTTTAAACTTAACTAGTTTAATCCTATTTGGGGGGGGGGGGAAGGATGGGATGGAATTCATGAATTATTTTAATCTGTAATCTGCTTTTTAACCATGTTGTACCCCGCCTCGATTGTTTTACAGAGGGGCGGGTAAGAAATAAACATTATTATTATTAAACGGCTACGCGTGTCAGTGCTGACGCATGTGTCATAGGTTCAAACGAACAGCTTCATTTATATACAGCTTTATACTGCCTAAGCGGTTTACAACTGTAAGCTATTTGTCCCCAACAATTTGGTACTCATTTTAGCGACCTCCTAGGAAGGATGCAAGCCTGAGTCGAGCTTGAGCCCTTTGGCTGGACTTGAACTCGCCACCTTACGGTTTTGAGTGAGTGGCTGCAGGACAGGCATTGAACCCAACCAGGTTCACCATCAGGGACCTAGACACTGAACACCTGTCTATGGAGCGTAACCCCAATTCCCTGCCCAGGAGCCCCTCTGCCTTGCCTGGACTAAGCTTCACTTTATATACATTCCATTAATGACAGAAGAACTCTTGTTGACCTGGAAGCCCCAATTCCCCTCTTCACTCCAAACCAGCATTTTCCCAACCTTTGTTTTGGACTCCATCTCCCAGAAGCCCCAGCCGACTTGGCTGAGGGCCAGGAATTATGGGAGATGGAGTCCTCCAAACCATCTGCTCCAAAGGCTTGTGAGACGTATGCAAATGAGGCTGCAGGTGACGTATGCAAATGAGGCCCCCACCCCAGTGACGTCACGAGGCCGCCTTCTCGCGCATGCGCAGTGGAGCAAAGGGACACGACGGCCAAAACACCCCCCGTTCAAGCCATTGCTTTCCTTCCCTTCAGAGAAAGAAAGGGCCCCTGGTTAATAATAATAATAATAATAGCAGCCCCGGTATCCCTCCCGCCTCAGCCGCACTGACCATCCCCAAACCGAGTCCTGACTCTGACTGAGCCACACAAGAACCGTCCGACTCCAACCGTCGCCACAGCAGCGCCGCGCAAAAAGAAGGCGCCTTCCTATTGGCTCCCGCCGCCCCTCACGCGGCCCTCCTCGATGTAAGCCTTCTTCCTATTGGTCAATGCCACCCGAACGTTCTGTGGGCGTGGCCTTCCATCGGATTGGACGGGAGAGCGCTGCTGAGGGACTCGGCCGAGCATCAGCGGAGGGGGCGTGGCCCACGAGGGGGCGTGGTCTTGCTTCAAGCCCGGCGGGGATTGGCTGGAGAGGGGATGACGTCACACAGGAGTGGGCGGAGCAAGTGTCAGTGAGTGTCTGGTCTCTGTCTCTCAGTCAGTTGGAAGTAGGCAGCCTCAGGGGAAGGAAGGGGCGGCTCCTCTCTCTGTGGGAACCTTCTTGTGGCAGTGAGTTCCACAGGGTTGCTTTGTCTTGGGCAAATGAGGCCTTTCCTTTGGTCTGGGGTTCATTTATCTCATTCTCTAACATAACACCTGCATTTATTATAAATATTTTAATTCATTTTATTTTATTTGGAGTATTTATACCCCACTCTTCAGCAACAAAGGCTTTCATAGTGTGTCAATGTAGTCTTTTATCTAGAAATAATTTATAACTGTCTAACTATATAATGTAATATATAATACTGTGTTTGTGTGTATATATATATATATAAATATTTAAGGTCTCACTGTAAGTACTAAAGTAAATAAACAAAATACAGGTAAGTGTGTGTTTGTGTGCATGTAAATAAATAAATGAATAATATTTGTTTCTTTATATACACACATTTGTATTTTATTTTATTTATTTTGAAGTATTTATACCCGCTCTTCGGCAACGAAGACTCCCGGGGCAATATAGTCTTTTATATTTAAAGGCAATATAGTCTTTTTTATTTAAACAATATATGTATGTATATATGCTATTATATATATATATATGCACAAGATATTATAAATATAATATATATATATATATATATATTATACAGGTACATATATATGTAATATATATATATATATATATGTAAGCATATATTGTATTTATAATATCTTACTACATGTCTTACTATAAGTGCTAAAGTATATTATATGTAAAATATACACACACACACACACACACACACTAATATTTAATTATTTTGGAGTATTTATACCCTGCTCTTTAGCAACAAAGGCTCTCAGAGCAGCAACATAGTCATATATATATATATTACCTAATTTACGTAATATAAAGGTAAGTTAAGATCCTGTTTAGCTTACAAGATCTGATGAGTTCTCGCAGCGTTTTCTTGCCAAGTTTTCTTCGGAGGGGACTGCTTTCGCCCTCCTCTGAAGCTGAGAGAGTGTGACTTGCCCAAGGTCATCCTGCGGGTTTTCCATGGCCGAACAGGGCTTAAACCCTGGGCTAGAAAGCGGTAGACCTATGCTTAAACCACTTTACTCTTTGCTTCGCTACTACTAGTAGTACTTAAAGTGTTTATTAATTTTGAGAGGAGGGGAACAGATACAGCGCTAAACTGTGCGTGGAGAAAGCGGACGCCTAGAAGTGTACAGTATTAACTACAATAGATAGTACTATTTGTGGTAGACCTATGCTTTCAGCTTACTTCATGTCCGTGCTTAAACCTAGGGCAGAAAGAGTCGGAGTTGTGGTGTCTCCCTAAGAAACATTTGCTACACAGTCATCAGGATGGCCACCAGAGTGAGACAGGTAAGCGGGTTTATTTATCTAGAGTCTATTCGTCTATTCATCTTGAACAAATGCTTGCCTCTCCCCTTCTGTTGCTTTTGTTTACAGTCTCTCCTTGGATCCCCCGTGAGTCTTGTGCATGTTCAAGCCCCATAGGCTTCAATGGGGCACATGCATGCGGGGTGCGTGTCACGGATGCATGCCCCATTAAGTTTAACAGTGGTCACCCCTTCACTTACTTTCAAGTCCACGGACTTGGAGAAGCAACTGTATTATTGTTTTGCTTATTTTTTGTTTGTACACTTGTCCCTCCATATTCACTAGGATTAGGGGTAGAAGACCCCTATGAATATGGAAAAACCACAAATAACAAAAACACCCATGTTTTTACCCGAGAGGACACCTCTCTAGGAATCTGTAGGACCTCCAGGGCAACTCTGTGGCCAGCGTCCAACAGACACTGACCATAGAACTGCACGGAGGAGCTACAAAGGTCTAGTAGAGTATTCTCTCTATGAATCTCTAGGTCTTTCAGTGCAACTTTTAATTAAAGTTAACCATAGAGTTGCACTGGAGGACCTAGATATTCCTAGAGAGAACATATTAATCAAATTCGTGAACAATCAAAGCCGCAAACATGGAGGGATGAGTGTATATTGCTTTTCTCCCAAACTGGGATCCAGTGTGACTCCCAAAGTAGATCGGTTTTTAAAAACCTCCATAATTGTTTTTAAAAACCCACACAGGAACAATATAAAATCATTTTAAAACGTACAAGAGGGGGTTTTTTTGTGCATATCCAGAGGGAAGTGACCAAAAATGGTGAAAGATATGGAAACCTAAGCCACTCATAGAGAACGGCTTCCAGACCTATCACCATTTTTTCAACAACAACAACAACAACAACAAAAGGTTTTTGCCAACCAGCAGAAACACAGCAGGGGGCAATCACTGAGAAAAGTCTGTGCATGTCTATGTCTTATTACTGTTCTTTACAGGCCAGTAAGAAATGCACCGTAATAGGCGGCTCGGGGTTCCTGGGTCAGCACATGGTGGAGCGCCTACTGGAGAGAGGTTATACTGTCAACGTATTTGATATCCGCAAGGGCTTTGAAAACAACAAGGTCCAGTTTTTCCTGGGGGATCTCTGTCGCAAAGAGGTATGAGCCAATTAATCTGTAGAGTGTGGAAACAGAAAGATACTTTCTGGTTGCCGCATCTTGTGAGTGGTCATATTGGCATACCATATATATTCAATTATAAGTCGACCTCATATATAAGACAAGGGCAGATTTGGTGGCCAAAATTAAAGATTTTGATATGACCCATGTATAAGTTGAGGGTAATACTTAGAGGCATATAATAAAAAATTTAAGCAAAGAAAAGCATTGCCAAAGAACTTGCAAAATTCCAGCAGACATAACTGTTTGTTCTCACACTAAAGGCTGGATGGATGACAGAATAGGAAAGAATCCGTGCTTCCAAGACAGATTATGCTCTTGCCTTTCACCAGGGAATTTTTCCCTTTTTTAATAAGAGTTAAAGTACAGGAATGACTTTGACCCATGGATAAGTTGATCCAGGTTTTGGGGGCCAATTTTTTGACTGAAATTTCCAGAGTTATATATGAGTATATACGGTTATTCTTTTGTTAACAGTGTCTTTTGTTAACAATGTGATTAGTGCTTTTGTAATGGCTGAGTAATGAAATATCTTGAGAATCCTGTCTTAATGTTTCAGATTTTTTGTAATCTGTGATTTTGTGTGTGTGTGTGTGTGTGTGTGTATGTGTGTGCAGCCTTCAAAAATGCATTAAAATATAAACTACTCAAACAGACACCCAAATATCCTACAGGGTCTTTTGACATGTCTCTTGAGCCCAAAGCTGATGCAAAATATGTAAAAATAAAAAGTACGCCTTTTTAGCTTACCTCTTAGGGCTGTGTTTGTAATACTTTATTTCAACTGAGCAGTATGTTTTTTTCCTCAGATCTATATGAGGGGTTTCTCCTAGAGACTCTGCTTCTAATTTATCCATCTCTTCTTTGCCCCCCAACCTGCCGCATCTCCAGGATCTGCTTCCATCTTTGCAAGGGGTGATGTTGGTATTTCACTGTGCTTCACCAGCACCTTCCAGCAACAACCGAGACCTATTCTACAAAGTCAACTATCTGGGAACAAAAGCAGTAATTGAGGCTTGTAAAGAAGCTGGTGTCCAGGTAAGGGCAAAACTAGAAACAGTAAGCATATAGGCAAAGTCAAGAAAGTGCAGATAAATTCATGGAAGATATCTCTTTCATTATCTGTCATCCATGATATAGCAATGAACTTTGATGTTCAGTGAGAATTTGCTTTGGATGATGGGGATGGGCAGCACAGAGGCTTTGGATTTCTGACTCTACAGTTGGACTTCCTGGGAGCATCTTATGGAAAGAGGTCACGCCTTCTATTAGCAGGGCTCTTACACATTTCCAATTATTTATGATTTTTTTTATTATACTTCCTCCTCTTCTCAGTGATGATAAACTGATGTACATGACCCTCACTTTACTCACTTACCCCATTTATCATCATAGCAACCCAGTGAGGTAGGTCAGCCTAGGAGACAGAGTAACTGACCAAGATCATATAGGAAGTGTCATGGCTGAGTAGGGACGCAAACTTGGTTTTTTTGTTTCAAGTACTTGTTCAAGTCCAGCACTCTACCTACTCAACCACAGTGGCTCTTCTTATCTTCTGGTAAAACTGCTGTTTTTCTTTCCTCTTTATTGTGTGGCAGAAACTAGTGTTGACCAGCAGCGCCAGTGTTGTCTTCGAAGGCACAGACATCAAGGATGGTACCGAAGACCTCCCGTATGCAAAGAAACCCATCGACTACTATACTGAAACAAAGATTTTGCAAGAGAAGGTCTGGTTGCTCTCCTTTGGCCACTGACAGTATTGTGTCTATAATAGATGGGCACAAAAATAGATTAAGATCTGCCAGCAGACTGATGAGAGACCTAGACTTATGGCTTTCTCCTGCCCCAAATATGACTGCTAGAGCCTACAGAGATTAGAAAGCCAGTTTGCTGTAGGCTTTGTATGTTTTAGTAGATGGTGTTGGACTGGAACTTGGGAGACCTGGGTTCTAGTCTTTTTGAGTAGTGAAAATTACTGGCTGACTTTTTTCATTTCTCTGTCTCATTCAGGAGGTGCTGAGTGCCAATGACCCAGAGAGGAACTTCTTCACTGTTGCTATTCGTCCCCATGGCATATTTGGGCCACGGGACCCCCAGATGGTGCCTATCCTTGTTCAGGCAGCCAAGAGTGGCAAGATGAAGTTCATCATCGGGTATGTAAAGTTTGGTTGCCTTGAAGTTTGTGCAGAATTTTACTGAACAGGTGGCAGGCCATAGGTTTGCGTTCTCCAGATCACTGTTCTGCTTGGGCATGTCAGGTCTTTGTGCATGATCCTTGATTTGGCATGGGACACATGAAATGTAGGTTGGCACGTGGTGCTTGGCAGTCCTTATGGTACAACTTAGAACTTGGCTTGTGAGATCTGATTTGGCCTTCTTTATTCTGGTACTTGGTTCTTGAATGCAATTGTGTCTGTCAATCAGAAACTTTTTCTCTCTTCTTTTTCTGTAGTGATGGGAAGAACTTGGTGGATTTTACCTTTGTTGAAAATGTGGTCCATGGGCACATCCTGGCTGCAGAGCAACTTCAGAGAGATTCTCCCCTGTGTGGGAAGGTGAGCTTTCCTCCTTCTGTCACACACAACTTAAGGCACTGAAGGCAGTCAGATTCTTCTTTCAACTTGTATGCTGTGCCTCTCTCATTTGCGAATGCTTACTCATTTGGTGATGTTTTTATAACTTGAGAATGTTGGGTTTGTTTGTTTTTTTTCAGTTCAGCTCTCAGAATCCCTCATGTTGGCTGGGAGATTATTCTGTAAATTACCAGAAAAATAGTAATTTTTCTGTGGGTTTTGCAGTAATAATGTAGCACATGTGAGCCTCCTTAAATTGCTAGAGCCCAATAGCCATCGTCTTTCACCATTGACTTTTGATGGGCTACAGGGATTACAGTCTGACAACATCTGGAGGGCCACAGATTCACCACTGTCTTAGATACTTCAGTGGCCCAAGCAAACAGCTCAGTTATTTCAATCTTATCTCTCACTTTTTTTCTCTTGACTGTATTTTTCCTCCTACCCCACAGGCATTCCACATTACAAATGACGAGCCAATCCCCTTTTGGGAATTCATGTCTCGGATTCTGACCGGCCTGGGCTACGACGCTCCCAGATACCACATTCCCTACTGGCTAGCCTATTACTTGGCTTTCCTCTTGTCTCTGGTTCTGTTTCTGCTGAGCCCCTTCATCACAGTCAAGCTCACCTTCACCCCTATGCGGGTGGCACTTGCTGGGACATACCACTACTACAGCTGCGAGCAAGCTAAAAAGCATATGGGCTACAAGCCACTAGTTAGCCTGCATGAAGCTGTGACAAAGACAATAGAGAGCTACCCCCACCTCCGATATTCTGCATAGCTATCGAAGACCCAAGGAAGCCACAAGAAGCTCTGCCACAGACTTGATTTTGGCTATCGAGTCTCTTGCCCTTTGATCTGGCCTCCATGCCCATAGTCTGGAACAACTGTACCATATCAGCCACTGCTGGTTGATCCACTGTGACCAGAAGCCCTGACATGGTGTTTGTCTTGGATGATCTGAATCTTATGCAGTTTCTTTAAATCCTGCAGCAGGGTCAGTTGCAACATTCCAGCCCTGATTGGCCCTTTACCAGTCACTATTTAAAGGGCAGTAAAGATTTGACTTAAAGATGTTTCTTTGTCATCTAGCCTGATTGTTTCCTACAAGTTCTGAATCTAAATATCAGATGGAAGTGGCATTGTGTTTTGATCTAGGATCCTACAAGGAGATAATGGAGCATTTGGATGAGAGCGGGAACAGACTGATTTACTTAGTCTGTAGGCAAGCATTTATGTATTTCCATAGCCTTTCTAAAGAAATCCACAGGGTATTTGTTACCAAGATGGAAAGACTCTAGTTCAGCAATACTAAAACAACAACTCTGAATCCTTTTCTGGAAGTGTCTCTCTGTTAGTAGTATCTACTTTCAGGAAACCCTTAAATCTGGCATGAGCATCAGTTACCAACTTGCCCAGATACAGACAGGCAGCTTCTTTCTCAACAAATGCAAGCAACAGGATGTCATACTTAAAGGCCTGTGTGTGCCAAATTAACATTCTCACATCCACTGGCATATATATGTCTGTCCCTGGTTTCCTCTCCACTAAATGCATCTGAGGAAGTAGACTGAAGTTTGCAAAAGCTCATGCTGCCAACTTTTCTTTCAGTTAGTCTCAAAAGTGCTACAAGATCTCTCTACATATATAGTCAACTATAAGTCAAAAAATTTATGCCCAAAAATTGACCCTAAAATACTGCGTAGAAAGGTCCTGAAAGAAGTACCACCCCATGTGTCTTGGCGGTGATTCATGTACTTTGGACACTATGAGCTGCTTCAAGGAGATGTTCCTAGTTATGGTATACTTTTCAGAGGACCAGCATGTGCCTGATTTCTGAATACAAAAATAATGCGGCAAAGTCAATAAAAATTAGACCACCTTCTAACTGTACAAATAAAGAACATGATGGAGCTCCCTTTTGTTTCTGAAACATTTTGATTTCTGACTCCCCCTCCCGCAATTTGCTTAACAGCTACAATCCAGTTGCCCAGTCCCATTCCAATTTAAGGCATACACGAAAAACATTTTCTGACAGGGACGAGAGGATTTCGAGGGCCACACTCCAGCTATGGCTGAAGACTACAAGGTGGGGCCAAAACAATGCTGACAGGACCCAATGTGATCTTTTTTACACCAAGCACAGCCCCATTTTATGCATGTCTACTTAAGAGCACCCCAGAGGTGCCCCTCTCCAGCCTACAAACCTCAATTAAGTAAGTAAAGTAGTATGTCACATATTCCTTGACTTTCTGTGATTACAGAAAAAGCGGTTTGTAGGCCCTGTGGGCTTCATCCGATCTGGTGTGAAGGTTTCAAACCCCTATTTTATGGGCATCCCCTAAACAAAATAAGAACACAAGAGCCCTTCTGACTTAAACCATTTAATTCCATATCCTGTTTCACACAATTGTAAGCCTGCAGGAAAAGCAGGAAAACAAGGTCACTTTTCTCTTGTCTCCCAGCAGCTCTTATTCAGGAGATACTGCTGCAGACCATGGAGAGTTTGTTAGCAATCATGGCTAAAAGCTGATCCTAGGCTTCTTTTGGGGAATTGCCTTTCTTTGAAAACCATATAATTGTGGCTGTCTACATTTGGTAATGACTTCCATGCATTATATTTATCTATTTAGGGCATTTATTTATCATGTCTTGACCCAGCAGGGCCCCTGAGGCACTGTGCAGTAGGTGAAAACACTTTTAAAATATTAAAACAGCTAAAAGTAATTAAAAGGTCTGAGGCATTTCATTTAAAATTGTTCTACAAATGATTTTAAAAGAACTTTAAAAATCTTTAAAAGCAATTTTAAAAACAGCCAGAGCATATGCTCCCTATGTTAGGATCCAAAGGCCAAACCATACAGCACAGTCTTCATTGCATTTTTGCCAAGATTACTTTTCCTTAGACCAGAGTGCCCTCTTGTGTCTCTCATTGACTCTTGCAGTTTGCCAATTAATTCTTTCTAGAGATGGAAAAAACTATTTTTCTTCATTGCATTTTTTAAAAATTTAAGTCTCAAGTTCTTTCAATCCCAAATATGATGAAACCTGAAAATTTTGGTAAATTTTTCCTAAAAAACAACAACCTGCAATTCTTCTCTATCTGTGCTAACCAATTGCATTAGATGCATTTCTTTCTAGCATGATGAGGACCATGGCTTACTTAGATTTGCTTGCCATGCTGCTATTAAACCTAGAACCACCAGAAAGTGGTAGCATTACTAAACCCTCCAAACTGTTTGTCTCGATGGGTGGTTATTTCCGCTTCCTATTGAACGTGATGGATGTCAATAGAGAATTTCATCTTGATTGGAATCTAAAGGATATACCAATATTTTCCAATTCCATCATATTTCATATTGTTTTTAAAAGAAAAATCAGCAAAAGAAAAGGTAAAACTGGCAGATTTTCTTTGTTCATGGGAGGGAAGCCTGAATACATCCAGGGATAGCCATGTTGGCCATATTGCAAACCCAAGAATATCAAAAGTCCACCAAACAGTGATACCTTTATTGTCCAACCAAAACGCTCACTATACATATTGCAAGCTTTCAAAGCTCCACTGGCTTCTTCATTAGGCAAGGTGTTAAAAATCATACAGGAGAAAAGAAATTGAAGATGTTAGTCAAAGGCCTGTGTTTTGCTGTTTCTTTTCTTTCGAGTTTATCACATGAGGAAATCCTGTGCCAAATTTGAGTTTAAATTGGAAAAAACTGCACTCTTTAAAATGGCAGACACAAGCTCCAATAGTACTGTACTGTTAGAGATAAACTTAAATTTTTTGAGACGCTAATTGTATGAATTGAGAGAGAGTGATCAAAATAAATTCAGTTTTATACACAGAAGAATAGTTAAAAACATTACTTCTGAATTGAAGAAAATAAGATTTAAATGACAAAGGCTTATACAAACTGGACAAACATGGGAAGTTAATTGTAAATATGTATATCTGGAAAACAATATTTGATAATTATTTTCTATATTACTTGCTACAAAAATAAAATTTAAAAAAAATTAAAATAAAATGGTAGACACAACCTGGGCATAACAAGAGAGATAAATTTGTAGGGTGTCTTCACATCATTTCCTAAGGACCCTAAGGAGAACCTGTCACTGGGTTTTCTTGGCAAGATTTGTTCAGAGAGGGATTGCCCTTTTCCCCCCTGAGGCTGAGAGAGTGTGATGTGCCCAAGGTCACTCAGTGGATTTCCATGCTTCCATTTGAACCCTGGTCTCCTAAATCCAACTCTCAACCACTACACCATCCTGGCCCTCCAACAATGAATCTAACGGCACATTAATGAATCATTATTGTTATTGGCATCAATGAATCTAATAGCACTTTAAATATATCTAAAGAAATAACAAGAAATAACAAGGCATATGTTTTCATGGATTCCAGCCCACTTTATCATGCATCTGGACTGCACTCCAAAATGGCTTACATCAAGGGAAATTTGGTAGTCATTATGGTGCCATTAGTCTTTTCTTCATTGCTTTTGCAGTAGTAGTCTTAACATGATACCTCGTCCCTTAGAAAAGTTTGAGAAAAATGTCAGTATTCTGTGGGTTACACAAGCAAATTTTAAATTCTATCAATTCCTATAAGGAAATGTTGTGTGACAGAACCTGAAGTCCCTGATCCTGTGGATTGTTTTCCCCAATGAGTCTCAAAGGGCAAAGCGATTCATCATAGTACATTTTTGAGGTTCCATGTGCAAACAATAGCGGGGCGAGGGAGGGAGCATCAGAAGAATTTCATGTTGTGAGGGATTCCCTGCAGTCTTCTGCCATGAGTCAACATCACTGTAAGGCTCTATTCTGGGCACACCCGGGTGCAGAAAAGGGCAATGGGCAAGGTTTTGTTATTGTTGTGGAAAAATATGCAGTATCACTCTGCTGGTGGGAACTGGCACAAAATAGCACAATTATGATGCTCTCCGTCTCTTTAAAAATTCAGGTTGTATGAGAAATCATGTGTAAATCCTTGGAAAGAACATCATCTTTATGCACTCAGGGAAGACAGTTTTGAAAAAATGATCCGTTTATGCATTGAACCACTGTGCCACCTGGGGTCCAATTCATAAAGGATGTTGAGAAGCTGGAACGTGTCCAGAGTAGGATGACCAAAATGGTGAAAGGTCTGGAAACCATGTCCTATGAGGAGAGACTTAGGGAGCTGGGTATGTTTAGCCGGGAGAAGAGAAGGTTAAAAGGTGATATGATAGCCCTGTTTAAATATTTGAAGGGATGTCATGTTGAAAATGGAGCAAATGTCGAAAATGTTTCCTGCTGCTCCAGAGAATAGGACCCAGAGCAATGGATGCAAACTACAGGAAAAGAGATTCTACCTCAACATTAAGAAAAACTTCCTGACAGTAAGAGCTTTTGACAGTGGAACGTCCCTCGGAGTGTGGTGGAGTCTCCTTCTTTGGAGGTTTTTAAACAGAGGCTGGATGGCCATTTGTCTCTTCCAACTCCATGATTCTATGAAAAGGAAAGGCTTTCTAGCCCTCAAATAGGAGGCATTCTCTATAATAAGGGACACCTGACAGTCGGATAAGGGAAGAACTTTCAGGCCATCAAATATAAATATAATCTGACAATTCTATATGAAGACATATGCATTTGCGTGAGAGGGGGACTTCACAGAATCCTAGATTTGGAAAGGACCACAAGGGCTATTCATTCCAACCCACTGCCATGAAGGAATACATAATCAAAGCACTCTGGGCAGTTGCCCATCCAACTTCTGTTTAAAGCCCTCCAAAGATTCAGGTTTCTTACACTTTGCTTTGTCTGCTGAGGCCTTTCTTCCAATATCCTGATAAATGTCAGTGTCACTTTTTCCTCACACTCTCTCAGATTCTCTCCTTGGAGAGAAGACATCTTGCCTTTATTCTTGGGAGACTGAGAGCAAGCATGGTGCCCTGCTGTCCATCTTCATTAGTTAGAACTCATCTTTCCTATCACAACGTATTTTCTATAATAAACATCTGCTTTCTGGTTTTCCCTAACTGAAGAGGCCAAGTACAATTGCATTCCAGGGTTCAGGTGTGCTTTTCTAAACTGTTTAATTACATTGTAGCTCAGTTTGCTAACACCTTGGATAGTTTTCGAAGTGGAGTATGGTCTTCTTAGTCTTGCAAAGTTTGTTTTCCAGACTACAACGGTGCATATGCAACTTTAGGAGATGTTGCATAGTGGGTACTGACTTTTAATTTTGTCCTAACCTCATTTCAATACTCCAATGATGAGAAATGTCTTCTTTGCACACTTTCTCGCGTGCTTGAAATTTTTCTTCCTTCCTTGTATGGAATCCAACATTTCATTTTGGTTTTAGTTTTGTTTCTGGAATTTGAAGACCTGCAAATGATTAAAAAAATAACTGGAAACTGTTACAAATCTTGGGCATACCTCAATTTTGCAAACATTATAATTATTTAGTCTCATTTGGTGCACAGCCAAGCCATAGGGCAGCAAATTTCACAAGCTAACCGTGTACAAAGCAAAAGGATTAATCTCTTTCTAACAACTCTGTATTTTAGTGCCTTAACATTTAATCTGATGCCCTGTGCTGTTGTTTTTGTAACAGTCTCCCACTGAGCAGAAGCCAAAAGGCTTTACTCCTTTCCCCAAACAAGGCAAATGATGCCAAAAGTTAAGATATTGGGTGTGGAAGCCAATCCACCCATCTGATGAAAGGAAATCAAACTGGTTTTTCATGAGCTTCTCCTCTGAGCTTCTCTCCTCTTTAACTGCAAGTGGCAAGGAGAATGCAGTCCTCTTGCCAAGGCTGGTGTTAAGTGCAAGGTGTTTAGGCGAAGCCGGGGCACGTTCTACTGTTCCGTGAGAGCATTGGTTGGCAAAGTTTAACATGGATTTTGCACTCCATTGCAAAATAATCTAGTTCGAAAATATTCTTGCAGAGCTTTCAGTGGCCCTATGGAATATCTAGAAATGGGGCTTAAGAAAGATTGCTGGTTCTTTTTGACATTAAGGTCAAGATTCTACAGGGTTGCACATAGTGTAAGGAAGGAGGGAATAACAATTTCTGAAAAAACTAAAGAAATCCATATGAAAGCATAAAGTGGACTTACACTTGCATATGTCAGTAACAGGAACTTAGTTAAATCCTATCATTCTGGAGAACAAACTCCTTAATGCTTGCTGTACCAAAGGCTGGTTTTACATGCATACATTTCAAAGTCTTTAGATTTAGAATATCCTTGGGTCATTTCATTCTCTTGAACCTTTCCTCATCCATCAGCACTGTCACAAGGTTATTGAGCAAAAGAATTTTTGATCAGCTCTACACTATAACTGTAACCAGATACAAAAATTTTGATGTCTTTTTTAGACAGCACATTCAGCTATGGTTTATTGCAGGGATGGAAAATGTGACGTCCACCAAATGTTCTTGGACTGCAGCGCCCATCAGTTTGGACCAGGATAGCCACTAGAGTTGCAGAGTAACTACATATGAGGGGCCGTATGTTCCCTATACTTGGTTTTATTGCTTTTAAATTGGTATGTGTTTTTAATGGCCAAAGTGCAATACTCAGTTTGGTCATTCTGGCCTCTAGGAAGAATTCAGAATCATAGAATACCTCTTCCCCCAAATGGGAAGTGACTGGAGGTTGTCCGCTCATTTTTGTAAAGGATGTTGTTTTTAAATAAAATGGGGTGGAGGTGCACCTACTTTGAAAAGATTATGGTGGTGGTGGTAGTGGTGGTGATATTCACTTATGTCTTGCACTTATATCCTGCCTTTTCCCTGATAATGGGACTCAAGGTGACTTACAATTCTTTTAAAAAATACAAATTAAAAACCACAAAAACATCAGTATGTGTGTTTTATTAAAAAATAAACCTCTAGAATCAAAACTATTTAAAATTTCCTTTAAAAAAACTTAACCACATAGCACACACTGCAGTCAAAATTATGTCTTCTGAAGGCTTCCAGGAGTGAATCTTCTTTGTAGTTAAGAAAAACAAACCAATGATGGAACATCTGTTCCACAGGACATGCTTTCTCTACTCCTATGTTTAGAAAAGCAAACTAGATCCACAAAGGCTGAAGTGCACCCACCTTTGCTATCACAATTATCTATCTAAGATGTTTGCTTATTTTGGACTCCATCAGTCCATTCATCCATCATGCGAAATACAAATACTCCATGTTCATGGGCCAAACAGCACCTCAGTTGAGGAATCACACATGCTTTAAACAAAAAGACAAGAAAGGGGAGCAACCAATAAAGTCTGCAAAGAACAAAGAGATACATCTGAGAATGCTAAAAAGATGGTCTTCTGTCTAAAAAGCCCAACTTTGGGGGAAATAAAGGCCCTCTTTTTAGCATCCTGATAAGTTTATCCTTTTGTTGTTGATGATGATATTATGTAGGCTTACTGTATATATTCATGTATAAGTCTAGAAATTTATGTCAAAAAAATGACCCAAAAATGTGAACTGACTTATCGATGGATCAATGTAAGTACTGTACTTTAACTCTTTATTTTTCTAAAAAAAAATCATCCTCTGGTGAAAGGCAAGTGCATAATCTGTCCTGGAATCACTGACCTCCTCTATTCTCTCATTCATCCAGCCTTTAGTATGTGCACAAACAGTTATGCCTGCTAGAATTTTTAAAGTTATTTGCCATCGTTTTCCTTTGCTTCGTCCTTTATATCCTTTGTTACATGCCCCTAAGTTTTACTCTCGACTTACCCAAGGGTCATGCCGAAATCCATAATTTTGGCCCCAGAACCTGCCCTCGATTTATACATGAGGTTGACTTACAGTTGAGTATGTACAGTATGTTGTAGTAAACCCCGCTATTAGGCAGGATTCAGCTTCTGAGTACGCATGCCTAGGACTGTGCTTCTTCTTAACTTTTCAGTTTGGAAGATATATAATGGATTCTTGTGTCAGTGTCTTAAATCTCTCGCTCTTTTATTAATACACACAGAGTGATCCTGCAGGACTGAAGAGATGGGGAGGAAGCAACTTCAGGAGCTGGTTGTTGCTGTTTGGCTTCCCTGGGCACCACACTTGAACCTCCCCATCTGGAATCTGGCAAAAACAAACCCACTGTGACTTGGTTCCTAAGCCTCCCTGTCAGTCAGGGTGTCCAGAGCGAGCGACACAGGGCAGAGAATGTGAAGAATGTACCCAGGGAGAGGCACACTCCTTGCTGAAAGGCAGTGTGGGGTGAGGAAGGAGGGGGAGACACTTTTTCTCTCTGGGAGATGGAGAAACCTGTTTGATCCCCTGAAGGGCAAAACACACACCCACATTGTCATCGCCCTCCCATAGCAAGGCTGGGCCTTGGCAAAGGAAACCAGGCTGGGACATAACATTGCTTTGCCCACACATTGGCTGTGGCTGCTGAATGCACAAGGCTAGTGTGGGGCAAGCCCTTGCCGTTGTGAGTCGCACTTGGGGACATCTTTGTGGAAAGAAGTCTCATCTGAAGAGACCATCTCAGACAAGAAGTAAGTACCACACTTTGAAGGAGGAGACGCAGCTCCCTTTTGCTGCTTTACCTCTCCCTTGTCCTCTGGAAACAAAGGCTTCCTTTGGGATGCGTGGCAACATTTTGCTGTTCCCGCAACCTAGACTTGCGAAAGTTGCTTTCCAGTGAACCCCACATCCCTAATGGTTTCCGCACTTGGATCTTTAGGTATTGGCCTGGTTTTAGACAATAGTTCCGGCTTTGGCTGATCCATTGCTCTGTGACACAGTGGCAGCTTTGTTTTCTGAGAGTCTTCCTGATTTTCTTTGCTTTTACTTAGCCTCAATATGCAACAATCACTTGCTGCCGCCTGTTAGTTCCAATCATTACTGCAAGTGTACAACGATTTGTTTAGATGCTCTAATATCGCCATAATATTTACAATAGTAGGCAAGTATTTCAAAGTAAGACTTTAAATTTGGGAAAAGCAACATCACAATTCCTTTTCTTAAATGTGACATTTGTTCTCTAGTACAATGATGGGCAGAAGGTAGATACATACCCTTCAACTGTCCCAGTTCGGCATAGTCAGTCCTTTTTAATTGTTTGTTGTCCCATTTTTTTAAAGCTTCCTTTGAAATGTCCTAGATTTTCACTCCTCTTCCCACTACCCCCCTTTCTTCTCAGCTTACATCAGTCGCTGCAAACTGAGTTCAAAATGCAAAAGAACTTTGCAGTCAATTAACTCAGCAAGCCGTTCAGACAAGGATGGTGTAGAGTCTTGCCCTTCCCTGTAGACCTGGGTAAAATGAAACTACTTGTGTGTTCTTGCTCATTAATAACTTTCATCATTTTGAGCACACTTGGATGTTGCTTGGCCACATGTGTCCTGGTTTTCATCTGTGATACATTGGAGGGTATGTGGATAACAGATGTACTGGTAAATACCTTGGGTGATTTCAGCAGATCAATAGTTTTAAAATATCAAGTAACGTTATAAGAAAAAAATCAATGCCAAAACCTGTTGGTTCTAATCACTTATCAGCTTTTGGCATCCTACACCTGTAAAATAGGAGTATTGGCTGATTCCCTTGGCTCAGTCTTTGTGCAGTTCTGTTGACCAGTTTACATTTTCTATTATAATTTTTTGTTGTTAACTGTGTTCGATTTGATCTCAACTTGTGGTGACACTGTGGCTGAGACTTCTCCAGGGCTCCCTATCCTCAACTGCCCTGCTTAGGTCCTGCAAATTCATACCTGTGGCCTCCTTAATGGAGTCCATCCACCTTGCATGTGGTTTTCCTCTCTTTCTACATTTCTCCACCTTTCCTAGCATTATTGTCTTTTCTAATGAGTCGTCTTTTCTCATAAGGTGGCTGAAATACGACAACCAACGTTATCATATTGGCTTCCAGGAAGATTTCAGGCTTGATCTGTTCTAGGACCCTTTTGTTTGTCCTTTTAGCTGTCCATGGTATCCTCAGAACTCTTATCCAGCACCACATCTCAAATGAATTGGTTTTCCTCTTATCTGCTTTCTACACTATCCAGCTCTCATCTGTAGATGGTGACAGGGAATAAAATGGTTTGTTCCATTTATACCTTTTGTGCTCAGTTGTATATCTTTATATTTTAAGATCTTTTCTAGTTCTTTCATGACTGCTCTCCTCATTCCTAGTCTTCTTCTGATCTTTTCACTGCAGTCCCCATTTTGATAAATGTTTGATCCAAGTTACAGGAACTCTTTTACTGTTTTGATTTCCTCCTCATCTAGGTTGAATTTGTGTAGATCCTTTGTGGTCATTATTTTTTATTTCTTTGCGTTCTGCAGTAAGCCTGCCTTTGCACTTTCTTCTTTGATCTTCCTTAGTAGTTGTTCCAGGTCTGTGATGTTTTCTGCTAGTATCATGATGTTGTCTGCATATTTTAGATTGCTGATATTCCTTTGTCCTATCTTCATGCCTCCTCCTTCTGTGTCTAAGCCTGCTTTTCATATGATATTTTCTGCATATGAGTTGAACAGATAGGGGGAAAGGATGCAGCCTTGCCTGAGCCCTTTGCCAATTGGGAATCATTCTGTTTCTCCATTTCGTGTTTCTCCATATTTTGTTCTAACAGTAGCCTCTTGTCCTAAATACAGATTTCTCACCAGGACTATCAGATGTGGTGGCACTCCCATGTTTTAAAGAGCTTTCTACAGCTTTTGATTATCTATGCAGTTAAAGGCTTTGCTGTAATCTATAAAACATATGCTGATTTTTTTTTTAATCCCTTGGTGTCCTCCATTAACTATCATATGTTTGCAATGTGCTCCCTAGTGCCTCTTGCTTGTCTGAAGCCTGCTTGAGCCTCTGGGATTTCTCTCTCCATGTATGGTTGGAGTATGTGTTGCAGCTACTGGGCAGCAGCAGTAGTGGTGGGTGACACTGAGATTGAGTGAACCACAACTAACACTTGTTAGTACTGCACACAAGGAGGTAAAAGTGACCCTCTTTGTGACATCCGCTCACCAAGAAAACCCTAGGATAATACAATCCCAAGAAAAACAAAGGCAGGGCCAGAACACAAACTATGATGTAGGTAAGAACAACAAGGAAATCATGATAGATGAGCCAAAGACCTAGGAAAACTTAAAAGATGGGAAGCAAACACATTCAACAACACAAACGCTGTCCAAAGCAGCACCACACATATTATAGGGATGTTGAAGGTGCATGAGTCAGGGGACATTAGAGAGTGAAAAAAGAAATGAAACACATAAACATTAGGAGCAAAGAAGATAAAATGGACAGGAGTGGGTCACTTTGACTCAGACAACTACACAATATTCTACTCAGGAGAAGAAAAAGAAAGAAGAATCAGGGTGGCCTTCATACTAAGGAGAGTCAGTCAAAGGATACAATGCAAAATCAGACTGAATCATGCCAATAAGGTCATACAGAAAACCTATAAGTACCACCCTAATCCAAGTATATGCGCCAACCACAGAGACAAAAGAAGAAATTGAGAGACTCTATGAAGAAGTCCAGGACCTGGTCCATATTGGATAACCTGGGTGCAGAGTTATACTAGTTTCTTAAGAATGAGTGTAAATTTCATTTCAGTTCTTTTTTAAAAAAACAAAAAACATGTATTTACCAAAAATGTGCAAATTGCTTCAGGTTTAGCATTGAAAGAATGTTAGATAAAAACAAAACAAAATGCTGAATTTGAAAGGCCTGAGGTTGGAAGGTGTGGGAGTCAACATTTGTCCCCATTAAACCATAGCAGGTTGAAGGCCTGAAAATCAGCCCAAAAATTGACCAAGCTGTGATCTTACTTCTGTTGTGATTTTAAGATATTGTTTGGGGAGCTGGAAGAGAGCTGGATAGTGTTAGAAAGCAAACTACTGCTCCTGCAGCCTTCCAAGAGTGGACATTTTGGGTCCATTTTTGGATGCTTTGAGAACCATGTTCACCCCCCAAATGTGTTGAATTGAGGAGCTTTGGGCACTGGACAAAACTAAGGGGTACAAAAATTGCTGGGAGTTACATGCAGCCCCACCTGTCCACAGTCTAAGCATGGGACTTTGAGTGCTTCTTAAAAATCTTGGTTTGAATTAAAGTTCCCATATCCATGGTTCTGGTGCTTCTTCTCTAGTCTTCAGAGAAAGGGGGAGGAATCTCAAAGGGAGAGTGTGCACTTGAATCATGTATGTATGTATATTTTCCTCATTTGTTAGACTTGGTATTCCCTCCCCCACCCCCCAATGAATGCAATATGCAACTGTGGTTGATGCTTAAAGTGCCACGCTTAAAGACATCACCATGTAACATCACCAGGGCTGCCCACCGTGACATCACAAGAGGTCATCTTGAGATCTCGGACTTTGGGTCCAAAATCTCAGGACCTAGAATAGTCCTGACTTGGCAATCCTAGTCTGAATCCTGGGTAACTGACCATACTGTACTAATACTAAGTTAAATAGCCACCGCTTTTTCAAAAGATTCCTTTTCTTTAGCAGCTATGTGGCACACATGCTTTCTCTGTTATGGGAACAGATGTACCTACTGGATTTATGTAATGCAGATGGGGGGAGAGTTTGGTTTAATTTTTTAAAAGGATGCATCAAATTTCTTTTCAGGATAGAAAGAACCTAAGATGATTATTTTAAAAAACAACAACAAAACAAATTGAATGCAGATCAAACTAACAGACCTATTTGCCCATCTGTAGTTTAAGTAGCTCATCCTGCCATGTGGTGTGCAAATAACTCATTCTCTGCCTTGAGCCATTATTTTTCCATTAGGCTGCAGCAGCATCTTTGCTTGGAAGTCTGCATGTGTTTTCGATTCTGTAGATGCTCCTGTTTTTTTCTTTGTTTCTTTCTTGAGCCAATGGCCAAAATGCTGTGGCACATTTAATGTTATTCCAGTTCTGTGGGTTCAACTACATAATCTTCCACCGAAACTTGGAGTTTTCCTTGGCAGGTTCTAATATATACTTTGCCCTCTTGAAGACACTGGTTATAAAGAGTTAAGAGTACCACCAGTACAAAATATTGCAACCCTATCCTTGATGGGGATGGTGGGACAGCTAGGGTTTGTCTAGCAATATCCTACTTTCCAGTTTGCAAAGTGCTGCCAACTGGATGATCTGTGAACCTCTGTATGTTTGCCAAATTGTCTTCAAGGACACAGGATAAGAATACCAGTTCTGAAGGGATCATCATAGAGATGTCACCCAGATGCCTTCTGCTTTATTGAGACACATTTTCATTTGTTAACCCCAGCTATTTCATGATAGGGCTCCTGGTTTTATAACAGTAGCATGATAGCAAATATTCCACTGGTGAAGTTCATGTGCACGTGAGAAGTGTCCTGCTGGATCGGGCCAAAGACCAAACTCAGTCTTGGTGAATCAATGGCCTTCCATATCTTTTTGGACTCAAAACTGTCACCAGCATCAGCAGGAATGGTTAATGGTTAGGGTTGAAGGGAAACGTAACTCAGTAAGAACTAGTCCCTTACTGATCTGGCCCAGCATCATGTTTTCCTCTGTACCACTTTGAATCCCCTGTTCTGATTTTGGATGTTCAGCAGAGTTGGGCCTGGTCAATATTGAGCTCACCAGAGATCTCCAATAAAGGCAAGGGCAGGGACTTAGCCCATTTCCCAATCCTGCCCTACCTGGAGATCCCTGGTGTTCCAGATGTTATGCCCTTAGGAATGGCATCCCATTGTTTGCACTTGTTGAAAAAGAATATATCTGTCTGTATCTGGGCAAGTTTCTTGAAGAGGCTGATAAATTTCCACTTCATTCTGCTTTCCATAGTGGTAGAATTTAAAGATAAAGCCGTGTGGAATTAATATGTACAGTTGGCCCTCTTTATCCATGGATTTTTTTATCCACAGATTCAAGCATCCACGGCTTGAAAATATTCAAAAAACATATACATTCCAAATAGCAAACCTTGATTTTGCCATTTTATATAAGGGACATCGTTTTGCTTTGCCATTTTATTTATTGGGACTTGACCATCCATAGATTTTGTTACCCACGATGGGTCCTGGAACCAAACTCCAGCGGATAACAAAGACCCTCTCTATAGAGATTTTGTAGCATCGTTGAGACTAACTGAAAAAAAAAGAAACAAAAGAAAGAAGTTTGTAGTATGAGCTTTCATAGACTTTAGTCTACTTCTTTAGATGCCTATTAACATAATGCTCAACAATATTACTTTTCTACACATCTGGGACAATTTATGGCTGCTGACAAAAACTAGCAACTTTAGCTGTCTAACAAGCTGTCTAAGTTTAGGTCTAACAAGAGATATTCTAAATAAAAACATATTTTGACTTGCATCTAGGCTACATGTATATAAGTAAGAAAGAGAAAGAGAGGTCCCAGTTCACCCAGTAAGCTTCAGGGTTAGACATGTGTCTCCAAGCCTTAGTCCAGTGCTGTAACTACTATATACCATGTCTTGATGCTATACTGATGATTGACAAAGAAAGCTTTTAGACTGTAAGCCTGAGGGCAGGGATCCGTCTAATTTAAGATTGTATGTACAGCACTGTGTAAATTTACAGCGCTATATAAATAAAGGTTAATAATAATAATAATAATAAAGCAGTCCATGTTGGATTTACGCCTGCAGTACAGCTGTTAAAATTTTGCCAGGTCAAAAAAACCAAACCAACCAGTCATGAGTCTAATCTCACAGCATCAGTCTCAAGGTTGTGGAAGTGAGTACAACCAGAGACTAATTTGTTGTAAGTTCTTAGTTGGGAGGAGTGGAAGTTGACATTCAGCCATCCGTCATGCTGACTTCCCTCACCAGATCTTTTTCTGGGGCTGCCCTTCTATCCCAATAAGTATGATGTGAATGTTTGGGGACAGGAGGAACTGGTGACACAGGGCCCAGTTTTCCGCTTGACTGCAAAATCCTGTTATCTGTCAGACCCACACCCATCTCTGACACATTGCACAGATGTAAATGTAGTGACATCATAACAAAGGTTGCATTAAGGAGCAAGGAAGCTGGCTTGCTTTATGATGCCCTCTGCAACTCATAGCAAATCTCCACCCAACACTATAACAAGACTCACTAGAACAGGTAAAGATGGTGATTTTTTTTAATTCGTATGTACTATGGGAGTAAAACTGAAAATGTCAGCTTATAAAAAGTCAACTTAGGGGGCTCAAGGGGCACATTTTGGCACCTTCTTAGACCTTATCACCTTCAACATACCCTGAAATTGTGCCAGTTTGGCAGGGACAGACCCAGTTCATCCTCTGCCATCCCTCTTTTCGAGCTGGTTTTAAAATGTGCCAGTTTCTCTTTCCTTTCCCCAGTACTACCCCCTTCATCCTCGGCTTACTTCAGTTAGTGCAAACTGAGTTCAAAGTGTAAAAATAGTTTGAACTCGGTTAACCCAGGAAGCAGGGAAAGGCAAAAATGAATGGCCACAACCACTCCTAGCTTGTGTGTTCTCCCTCATTAATACTATTTATTTATTTATTTGGAGTATTTATACCTTTAGCCACAAAGGCTCTCAGAGCAGGGTACAAATTGTTAGTATTGGTCATCTTAACCACACTGTAGTATTGTTTGGCCACATGTGTCCTGGTGGTTTTCTTCTCTGAAATTTTGGAGCGTGCTTAATAGCCTGACATGTTCCCCATGCTCCCATTTTATGTAATACTAATACCTTATTTGCAGCCCTCATACGCCCCCACCCACCCTTCATTTATTTATTTTGAGAAGAAAAAGGCCCTCGAACAATGAAGCATCACTCCTGGCACAGCAGTCTTCCACTTCTTGAAAAACAGACCAAATAAATAAATAAATGAAAACAGGGTGGTGCGGCATAAATTTGGGTTGAGGATTAAAATTGGCTCCCTGCACCTGCACATCCTCCAACATTTTACAGATAAAATCCAGGACACGTGTGGCCAAGCAACATCAGTGTGTGGTCGGGATAGCCAAAGTTATTAATGAGGAAGAAAACACAAGCGGGGAGATGCTGCAGCAGTTTCCTGTTGCCTGAGCCTACTGGGAAGGGCAAGGTTCCATCCCTCCTCTCTTTTCCCCCTTGCAGAATTAACCAAGGAGATTATCACACTGACTAAAAATCCGACTGTTCCCCAATGAGATACAGTTGGGTTGCTGGTGGGTTCTAACAGATTTAATTTACTGCCGATGCCGCCAGGCAATTGCAACCCAGCTTCATCCTGGATCCCAGGCATGCTTTGGAGGCCATTTTTCCAAGATAGCATGCTTCCCAACTTAGAAAAGTAGCTTCTGAAGCGTGCCTGGGACCCTGGATGCAGCCAGGTTGTACTCACTTGGAAGGATCGGCGGCAAAATAAGTCTGATAGAACCTGCTAGCAACCCGCAACCCGCCTGTATCCCATTGGGGAGCAGTCGAGTTTTTAGTCAGTGCGATAATCCCCTAAGTGCAAACTACTTTTGCACTTTGGATTCAGTTTGTATCCATGGAAGTAAGCTGAGAACAAATGAAAGAGAGAGAAACTGGGATATTTTAAAGCAGCAGCAAAAGTGGGATAACACAAGATTAATTGGGACTGCCCTGATAAATTGGGACTACGCTTTCCCGAATGAAAACTGGAGATGGTTCTTGTACCTCTAATGGTTATGTAGAAGAAGGGATTTCACCATGTGTTGCTTATCACCTGGTTGTGTGACAAGCAACACCTGCTGAAATTCCTCTTCTACACAATCATGGTCTCATCAAAATTGTCCTGCATGATACAGGAGCCCTCTCTAGTTTTCACTCTAGCAACCCTTATAAAGACAGTTGGAAGGTATGAATCCGCTGTGATCGCACAACCTGGGGCCTTTTCACACTACATATTTATGGTGCTATTCATGGTTGTTCGAGTGAAATCATAAGACTATAATTATATAGTGTGAAAGGCCTCTGTGTGTCATCATCACCAAAGGCAGGACAATTTTGAAGAAGACCATCTTCCTCAAAGGCAGTAAGTAAAGATAAACCAGTTGTCCAGAAATAACATAATAGAAGACTTCCATCATTGTCGCATGCCTTCAAGTCATTTACAACTTATGATGACCCTAAGGTGATAAAATTTGTTCAGAGACAGAGCCTCTGTTTAAAAACCACCAAAGAAGGAAACTCCACCACTCTCCAAGGCAGCAGGTTCCACTGCTAAACAGCTCTTACTGTCAGGATCTTCTTCCTAATGTTTAGATGGGATCTCTTTTCCTGTAGCTTGAATCCATTGCCAGGAACCAGTGCCATACTTGTTTCAATTGACTACAATTGTTCCTTTCTTTCTTGGAAACTCACCACAGATTGGCAGTCAAGAGTTCATGGATAGCACTGGTCCAGAGACCATGACTTCTGAGTAGTACTGGTGTAAGAGTGTTGGACCGAGGCTCAAGAAGTCCAGGTTTTAATCTTGGCTCAGCCATGAAGCTCACTAGCTAGCTCAGACTAACCTTCCTCACTGGGTTATGTTAAAGATAAAATGGAGATGAGGAGCAGGAGCATCACGTAAGCCACTTTGAGCTCTTTGGATGGGGAAAAAAGGATGTGTATAAATAAAATAACAATAAAATGTCTGTGTGTGGTTGGGTGGGTTGTTACTATACTGGTATTATCTGCTGGACTTGATCACGTTCCCGCTGCCATTCCCTTCTCCTTTCATGTCACGTCTTTTTTATATTGTAAGCCTGAAGACAGGGAACTGTCTTATTAACAGTTGGGAAGCCGTTCTGGCAAAAGAGTAGAGTATAAATATTCTGAATGAATGAATGAATGAATACTATTAGCCAGCCCGTAGCTGTTACCTTCCTGCTCATGCTGTTATGACAAAAGGATACTGCCACCAGTGGAGTTTGTATTACGACAAAGGATTAGAATAACACTTTTGGACATATTTTTTGTTTTCCCCTCTTGTGTTATGAGACGCATAAGAATTATCCAAATCCTTTGTGTTTGCAGTTTACCCCTATACTGAACTGCAAGAGAGAGCAATGTATGCTCCAAAGAGGCCAATGCACATGGCTGCTACCCAGTAGTGCAACTGTATGTGCTTCCATCGGTGTCTGCTGAATAAGACCATTGTGCATTGTTTGTAAAAGTCACACCTCTCCCATGGCACAGGTGACACCTAGCTGTGCCACTAACAGGATGCCGCTCAATGTCAGAAAAGCAAGCTAAGCTAGCAAGCTTTTCAAGAAAACAAATCTGAGAACCATATCCATTGAAAGTCTGTCCTGGCTCTCCAAATAGGAATTAGACACCTTGAGATTGCCTTGTGTTAAGTGGTGAGGATAGGATCACTGGAGACTTGAATGTGGAGGCTTTTCACACTTCAACTGCCCTGAATAACTGATCAGAGAGTAGCAAATATATATTTGCTACTCCATATCTTTCTTCCTTGAGGCCACATTGTTTTTTGCACTGTTATAGCAAATATATGTTTGCTACTTAAGTCTTATAGCTTTAAAATGTTAGTATTGATATACATGATGTACATTCAGACTAAATCAGCAGTTACCCCCATCCCTCATATATTTGCACAGGGCAAACTATGGCTGACACCACTGATCCCAATTCTTGGGATATAGGTTTCTTTCTCTTTAAACTGGTTTTAGACTGGACAGTCCTCCGAATGGATGAAGGCTGGAAAAACTGCACCCTTCCCAAAGATGTTAGACTCCGATTCCCAGCAGCCTGGTCATTGTTGAGGGATGATGTGAACTGTAAGGGCTATAGTTTCTCCAGTCCTCTAACAAAGAATGCCTGCTAGCTGAGGACTGTCCTTTGTAAGGTAGGATACATGGCTGCCCTTTCTTTAAATCAAATGTATTAACCTCCTTAATCTTTTTACTATTCACATAAATAGGGAGTGAGTAGGGTTGGATTCCAGATGCTGAAAGCAACTCCCATCATTCCTAAACATTGACCATGCTGTGGGGGGACACATGGGAGCAGCAGTCTTCCAACATCTTAAGGACTATGTGTCCCCTACCTTTGGTTTAGGGCCCCACATAAGTTCTGTTAGTTATGTTTTCACATGAAAGGCTACATTGTGAAACATACGTTGCACGCTGAATTTAAATGATTTTGAGATTATAATAGCATGGTTGTGTAAGTTTGCAATATATATAGGAGATTTTTATATATAGTTCTTTCCCCATAATCAATCTCCCTCTCTCTTTCTCTTTCTCTCTACATACTCCTGTTATGAACTGCATCAGCAAACTTTGGCTGCTGGTTATGCAGATCTCCTCATATAGTTGTTAGAGATATCTAACCGGCTATCACCAAAGAGAAACCAGCTCTAGATGGGATGCTGAATTCAGCATATCTACTCCCTACAGCTACTTGAGCTCCAATGTGCAGAGGAGGCCTCCTGATTCAGCAGCTTAAGAGAAATGCTTTTTGGTATAAGGGGTTAGCAGTTTGCTGACTTTTTCTAGCTTTAGCAGTCTTGCCAGAAGCAAAGACCTACCCCCCTCCAACGCACTGCCGCATAATGAGAAGGCAGTGCAACCTGATTTAGTGATGGTGAGATAAAACTCATAATTCGCAAAGTTGGCGTGTTGTTTTTTTCAAACACAGTTCCCGGAATCTGCTAAAGGATTTGGGGAGGTATAGTTCAAAAATATTATTTTTTTTCTTTTTCTTAACAGATTGCTCTTTGCAGACAAAGACAGAAAAATAGGTTTGCTGGAGATGGAGAGGACTGCTAGAGAGTGTGCTTTGGTTTTTTCCATGGTCACCTGTAGGGCAGCAGATGTCCAGGGGCAGGTTGACCACTGAGATTTGGAAGGGATTTCTCTTAGTGGGCCAGCACCGGTATATTCTTGTCCTATTTAACAATGCACCATTCTAACATCATCCTGACTCTCCCTTGATTTGGGGTTCATCCCCATTCTATGCTTGGTCTTGGGGTTTTTTCCCACCTACGTCTTGCAGATCCCTCAAGCTTGTTCATATCCCCTTCTCATCTATAGGTGGTATTAATTTTTGCTATACAAGGGTCCACAGTGTTAGCATCTGTAGAAGGAGTAATCAGATTGTTAGCATCTGTAGAAGGAGTAATCAGCCACTTCCACTTGCTCTAAGGGCTTTACAGCACAAACCCTGTTGTCAATGAAAATGGAGTTATTTCTCTTTGTGTACTAGTCATTACCGCATGTCTTCTCAACGATGCAACTGGGGATGCTGCTGCCATTACACTCTTTTCTTGATTCCCCCTTGACTGCATTTCCCAGCCCTATGCCCCTGCCCACCATGACCTTTGAGGTTGTAATTTTAATTTATTTTTATTTTTACTTTTTCACTCCATTCTGGAGCTCTGCTGCTACAAGGATAGCAAGGGGGAGAGGGGATTGGGTGAGGAGGGGATACTAACCCCACATTGTTGCCAATACCTCAGCTGCCCTGGCAGTGACGTTTCGTACCTAGGGACAAGTGGCATCATTAGGGGGGTGCAGACTTCATTGGATGACACCCCAGAAGAGGGATGGCATGCCATTTTGGCCCTGCTCTCTAGAAGCCCAGTCTCCCACACTGGGTGACACCCCAGGCAGGGACTAGTCCAAATGAGAGATCATTGACAGGTTTTCCCTGTCAATGAAAAGGGATTCCTTAACCACCCTTGGGGGATGCATCAGGTGCACATCAAAGGTGGTACTGTGCAATACAATTGGACCTTTGTATCTGCAGGCTTGCCCCGTTGTCCCCAATGGCCATGAGTGGCCATGCTGCCATTAGGTAGAATGGGACCTGGGGGCAGTAGTCCAGAACAGATCCCATCCAAAAACAGAGGCCTTGACTGTATTGCCAGAGTTGCTTAAAAGCCACGTGTAGTAATCACCTCAATAAGTAATGTTATTTTTGGCTTCCACCAATCCACCACTTGACATATTGGTTCTGCCCTTTATACATTTTTTTGTACTGGCTTGTTTCCTTATCACAATGCAATCTTCTCCACGGAAGATTTCACCGAAACTGCAACAAACTGGTGTTGGCAGATGTGTGAGTAGGGAAGTGGTTTCTATTTCAAGCCTGTAAACTTCCCTTGATCCTGAGGTGTTTGTTTTAGCAAGGGCACTGCTTATGCATGGTTTGGATCCCCACCCGGCACTCTCCAATGCTCTAGTTCCCATAGCAGCAAACTAAAAAATATTAGAAATTGAGTCTTTGGGCACACCCTCCAGTATATATCAACTGAAATATATCACCTGGCCTGAGGTCAGCCACTAAGCTTTGTGGCTGAAGTTAATTTGGATTTGAACTGTGGTCTCCTCACTCTCAGCCTGAACTTCACAGTCTCTCCATCAGCATTTGTTTCTTTTTGAAAAGGTGTTTGCACCTATAAAGTGTTGGAAAGAAACTGCCAAGAAAGGAAAGAAATTGGATTGCAACTACTTGGTGATTTACAGCTGGAAAAACCAAGGACTGGGAGGAGCTGCTTGTTATTCCTCAAAATCATACCTAACAAGTGCCTCTGACATGCCCAGATTTGCATGAATTTGCAAAGCCAGAAATTCCAGTGCAGCCTGAGTGTCTGGGATGAGCTATTCCAAGTTTAAGTGAGAAAAACAAGGCTGTTGATGAGAGTCTTAGCCCTAGTCAATGTACATCTTCAAGACACAGAACTGGAGGGATCCTCTACCTTGCCATGGAACGGAGTGTCAGGGCTTAGAAAATGTACTTTTTAGACCATTCTCAGAACCCTCCAAGACAGGATGAAATGGCTTAATTGTTTAACCCCAAGGTTTGTAACTTGTTTAATTCACCTTTAGAACATGGTAGCCTTATGGAAGTAAATCATCGCCCCGCAGAGGAAACCCTGATGAATTGTGATTATAATTGTTACAAGTGGGACCTGTAACAAGTTGCTGCAGTACAAAGAGTTTCTCTTTGGGATTTCATACACTCCATCCCATCCCATTTCTCAATTTTCCCCCACCAACATTAACATTCTTCATTGTTGTTGTTGTGTGGCCTTCAAGTAATTTGCAACCTATGGTAACCCTAAGGTCATCACGGGGTTTTCTTGGCAAGATTTGTCTCACTCTAGAGACAGGGTTTGATTCCCAGCTTGGCCAGGAAAACCCAATGGGAGACCTTGGGCAAGTCACACTCTCTCAGACTCAGTGGAAGGCAAATGCAAACCTCTTATGAACAAATCTTGCCAAGAAAACCCCATGATAGGTTCACCTTAGGGTTGCCATAAGTCAGAAACAACTTGAAGGTACAGACCAGCAACACAACTGTCATACCTGTTTGTGTGTCATAGGCTGTACTATTGTGCAAGGATGAAATTATTTCAGTTAGGACAGAGTGCGGTGAAAGAACTGCAATTGTTTCCAGGTGTCTTTTGTACTGTGCCAGAACCATAAACAACTGGCAAAGTTGCACAGACGCTGTGAAATCAAACTCACTCTCATGTGGGAGATATGAGATGAACTGAGAAAATAATTTTCTAGCATAAGCGTCTGCAGACTCCACTCCACTTCATCAGATACATGCATGAATTAGTTAAGTAGGGCTCATCCTTTAAAATAAACTAGGTAAGAACTGCATTCCTGCATCTCTTAGCCCAGTGAAATTCAAAGTGATGGTCCATGGACCAATGATGGTCCATTGGTTGCCAGCCCCAGCAGGTTTACAGGAAAGGAAAAAGCAACTGTATGTAAACAAAGGGCACAGATATGGAGTCTCCAGCCACTCCATTCCCTTCCCCTTCCTACGTGGGTTTTCAATTTCCCCCAATTCTTCCAAGGATCCTGGGCATGCTCAGCCCTCATTGGGTTTTTTGCAGGAAGGGCCTGTTGTTATTGTTAATGTTGTATTTTTGCAGACCCCCAAGGTTTTCTTGAGTCTGCTCATGCCTCATTCTTCTGCAAGGGTTCTTGTGCTGTTTTGAATATATAAGCAACAACATTCAGGAGATTACCACATGAGGATGCCTTAGTGCTGTATTTGTGTAATTTCATTAATGTGATCACAATGGTAGCAATAACGCTATAAAAACACTTATGGCAGCATTACCTTTAGTAGCCCAATTGTCCTTTGCTTTGTGACAAATGCTTCTGATCTCTGCTTTGGAAAAACATACATTATCCTAGCTTCCACCCCCTTTTTCCCCTTCTTTGTGCATGTGTTTTTGTTTTTTTAATTCTTCCGAAATCTCACAATGAACAGATCAGGCCAGTACTTTTGACAGTCTTTGGGCAATTTATATCTGATGTTTTAGAGTTCTAGCGTTCTCTGTTGTGGTTTTAAGTTTTAGAATAGGTGGCTCTGTAGATAGCAACATGCTCCAGCATCAATGGATTCTGTGAAAATCTTCTTCGCTAAACTGGAAGTGTTGTGACATAACAGAAACAGGGAGAATGTTTCATGACACACCCACTTGCACAACGCCAGCCTTGCAATCACACTACTGTAGCTCTACTGTAGCAATTTGCACTTGCACAATGCAAAATTGTGTGATAATAACAATAGGACAACTGCCCAGCAACCGATGAGTGCCAACGTCGTGCAAAAAGGGAAGGAGTCAAAAGTTGTAATTCCACTCCACTTCCATCACTAAGAACTTGTGCAGTAATGTCCTCAGAGTCCAACTGAAGCTAGAATGTGGAGCAATGATAGATTTTGATTACAAGAAATAAATGAAGCATAAATAAGGACCCATGCAAATCAGCCCTCATCCTGGCTCCTTTGCATTGGAGGAGATCATTGGCTATTCTGTCCCTAGACCCTATAAAACCCTATGTGCTTGTTTGTAATGCAATGCAATTTAATAGTTTTCTCCCCCTCTTCCCATAAAAGCAAACAAAGAGGCTATTTTTAAAACAGGTCAGATTTGGAAAATTCAGTAGACAATAAAACAATTTAATGACAGCTGCTAAATGGAGCAGTAGCAAAAACAAAAGAGGAAAAAACAGGAGAAGCAGCATCAATGAACACAAGAAAACAAGAACCGAAGGAGAGAAAAGTTTTCATCTGAAAAAGAATAAGGTGGTATATGCCAGAGGTGTAGTGTGACAATTTTTGTGAGAGGACTGTTTGGGCATCAGTCAGTATAAAGGAGATTTTATCATTATAATAGATTATAATAGAAATAACCTCCAGTAAATGCATTTTAATTAGAAAGTAGGCTGCGAAGCTTCCAGAAAGCAAATTTACAGTATTTTCCCCCTGCAGAATAGTTGTGTAAACGAAACAACAGTGAATGCGTCCATATTGCATATGTTGCAATAAATGGATATTGTGACAATCATTCTGCTGTAATGATTTGAAATGTTAATAAATTCTAATGCTTTGTGATTTCCCTGCAAACCTGTGAAGAAACTGGTGAACAACATTGATATGGTGTCAGCACATGGGTCAAAGTGGGAAATGAATGTGCATACATACCTGTAGATGCACTCAAAGCGAGCCCTGCAACATAGAAAGTATACATACGTGGAAAGGCTTATTTGTACATGTTTAATGTTTTAGCATGTTTGTGAAGGGTTAGTGTTGTGGGTTTGCAAGATTCTATTGCATCCTTTCCTAAATTGTATTTATAAATGCTCAGCTGAGATTTTAAATTATTGTAGTGCTAGAAATTTAGGGATCCACCTTGCTAAACTCCTGGTATGTGCCATGTTAGCATCTCTCTGCAGAACTAACTCTAAGGCAAATTTGTCAAACGGTTTTCTAGGCAACATTTGTTCAGAGGAAATTTTGCCTTCCTCTGAGGCTGAGAGTGTGTGACTTGCCCATGAACACCCAGTGGGTTTCCATGGCTGAGATGAGATTCAGAGTCTGGTCTCCAGACTCATAGTCATAGCACAAACCATAACGCCACACTGCAGTTTACTTTACACAACAATAATTCCAACCAATGGAAAACGCAGCGGATAAAAGAAGACAGTATTTTAAAAATTATATACATGTGAAATAATTTCAAAGAGAAAAACAGCACAGTGAAATGAGGAAGGTATTTACTTGTCTCCAAAAGAATGTGTGCCAATTTTGGGCATGGAAAAGTTCAGTGGAAGGATCCAAAATGATCCAGCGATGATCCTAAATGATCCTTTCTAAAAAGATAAAGAATTCACCGTTAATAACCTGGATTTTATTCCTTCCTCTCCAGTTACGTCACCTAGAGCAAAAAACTGGAAGCCGAGACACAAGCAGATCAGGAGGAACCATGTTGTCCCTTAGTGCTGCAAAAGGTAAATGAAAATTTCCTGAGTATTTTTTTAAGTATTGACCTACAAAGCATACTTCACTTTGAATGGGACAGCCCTTGTTGAATTTGAAGCTTGGTTTGCAAAGATCAGTGGAAGAGCACAGGTTTTCCGTAGAGAAACCAGGGATCCCAGATGTAGACTGTAGCATCTGCAGTTCTGATGATCAAGTATCAACAAGCCCACTCATCTCTGCATCCATCTTGCATTAAGTGTATAATTAAAACAGGGTGGGTCAGAAGAATGAAAAGAGGGAAGGTAAATAACAGAATGGGAAGAGTGGAGGTGGGGAAGCCGAGAGACAGAAAAATGAAGGATAGTTTTAAGGAAAACCTTTCACGTAAGTATCCGAGAACCTAGTGTTGTCTAATACACTAAAGAATTGCAAAGGGGTTCGTTACTGTTCATCTCAAATAATATTATAATGTATATTATACAATAAATATCAGTTCAGTATATGTGAAACCTTTTTATGGAAGAAGGTTAGTGAACAGAGTGCACCCCACAAAAGACTCCAAGCATTTTTCTTTCACACATGCAAAAAATAGGGTTGGGTATAATAATAATAAAATTTATTTATATGTCCCGTCTTATCTGAGATCAAGGCGGGATTACAACAATAAAGTACATATACAATTCGTAGTTAATACAATTAAACCTAATATATCAACATAAAGACACAATGCAATATCAACAAAAATACATTCATAATATGGCCTATGCATAACACTAATACAAATACAATATCAACAAAACAATTCACAGCTTAAACATAATCGGTCATTTACCGTTACAATCAGTTACAACTCTGTATACAAGGGTATACAACTGAGCACAAAAGTTAGAATCATACAAGCCATTGTGTTCCCTATTACCGTATCATACCACATTATACACTAGAATCAAGTCTAAAACATAAACTGTCCAAATTTCTTTGTTTTACCTTCATTAGATGGTGTTATCCTACCCAGTGAGGAAGACCGGAAGAGGATCATCACTCAGATGAAAGTGCGGACAACACTGAAAGGGGATAAGAGTTGGATCCAGCAGAAATCAGACTCTGAAGATGAATGGAATCACAGCCCCTTGTGAGTATAGACATCCACCTGCCCTTTCTGTGGGGTGTTTTAAATTGTGATTTTCATCTGTTTTCATTGTACTTTGATTTTAATCTTAATTTTAATATGTTACTTCAGTCCAGTTCAACACAAAGGTGTGATATAGTGCATGTAATAAATAAATAACAAATAAGTAAACTTTATTCTTATACTCCACCTTTCTGCTGCAGCAATCGATCCTTGTGGTACATTGATTTAAGGTTTCACTGAAGACTTTACTTTTTCAGATAAGCATTTCCTGACTGATAAATTCCAGCTGTAGTTGTATCAGCGCTTTGACAGTTATTGGAATTCATGGTGTTTTGTTGTTTGAACAAACTGCACACTGCTATGAAATACTTGTTATGGAGTGGTTTATAAATGCTATGAAGAAATAAAAACCTTGAAGATTTGTGACTTTGTTCATGCTGTAGTTTCTCCACAAATACAAGTTGTAATTATAAATGTAAATATTAAGTTAGGTCCAAAGCTGTTCCTAAATATACACTTAAGAGCAAAACAAAACATTTGGGGGGGGGGGGAGGGGGGTTGTGATCCAAAGTAGTTAACAAATTGGACTTCAGACTTTACTATGATCTGTGCTAGAATCATAGAATTGGAAGAAACCACAAGGGCCATCCAATCCAACCCCCTGCCATGCAAAAATGCCCAATGAAAGCACTCCCAACAGATGGCCCAACAGATTTAACAAATCTGTTAAAAACCTCCAAAGAAGGAGTCTCCATCTCTCTCGGAGGGAGTGTGTTGCCAGCTCTTACTGTCAGGAAATTCTTCCTAATGCTTAGGTGGAATCTCTTTTCCTGTCGTTTGAATCCATGTTTTGGTACCATTAGACAACACACTATGGATAAAATCCTGGTTAGGCTGTAGCTGCCTTCAGCAGATGAGGGGCTGTTGCTGCTTACTGGTGCAAAGGTAGGGATGGAAAGGCAATTCAGGCCATGAAGTAGCAGCTGGACTCAGCTTGGAGGAAGGAGGGAAAGCAAGGATGTGTTCATGGATGGAGTGAACCGTTTTTTTCCTTCCCTCAGCAGCCCAGAGCAGTCATTATCTTCATGATCTGAATTGCTTTCCCCTTTCCCCTTCCCCTTCCCACCACTAAAAAGCTGCAGCCTCTCTCAGGGCTTAACAGCAGTCTCAGGGGAGGGGAGAAAAATGCAGAAATGCATGGGTAGGACACAACGTAGGGCAAGAAAATAACCCCTTGTGCCTCATCCAGGATGGGACAGATGCACACAATAGCCAGACTTGAGCACATGTCACTAACAAGATGCTGATCCAAATTTGTTCACTCTGTGATCAATTATGAACATTTCTGTAGCATGAGAGACAAACACTTTGAAATCTGCTATGGGTGTGTTTATGTAGTTCATGGTAGTTCCCATCAGATTGGATGTATTGAAGTGCATTAACTTTGAATTTTTTTAAAAGTCTGTAGTCTCTTAATATACTTAATAATTCCGTGATTTCAGATTTAACTGATCATCAGCTTGGTTGGATCGTGCATGCCCTTCTTAAACTTAGACTTAAATTCCTAAGGAGGAGAGACTAAAAGAGTTGGAAGAGAGAAAAATATATAAGATATACTTAAGATATCATATTAATGTATATCCCTTCCTAATAGACATTCACCACTGAGGACCACTGCAAGATCGCCTCCTGCACCAAGATCAGTGTCACCAAATCGCAGGTACTAGTGTGGAATGAATCACAGACATCTCACTGCCTTGGGGTATGATATTAGAGAGCCAGCATGGCAGAATGGTTTGAATGCTGGACTATAACTCTGGAGACCAGAGGTTGATTTCTCGCTTGGCCATGAAACCCACTGGATGACCTTGGGCAAGTCACATACTGTCAGCCTCAGAGGAAGGCCATGGTAAACCTCCTCTGAACAAATCTTGCCAAGAAAACCCCATGATTGGTTCACCTTAGGGTCTCTATGAGGGTCTTCTCAAGTCAGAAATGACTTTAAGGCACAACAGGAACACACACAGGGCAGGAGTGGACAGCTGCAGAAAAAATCAGGCTGTTCCCCCCCTCTGCATGTGTTCTGTGTTTTCTGACTCAAATGAGATTTAATGTCACTTCCAGCTGTTATTTTGTGCCAAAATTGTTTCCCCATTTAAAAAAAAAATTAGGGGTTGGGGGTTTATGGGGCATTTCTGAGGACCTGGAAGGATCAATCCACTGCAGCTTTGGGCTGGATTTCAGGTAGTAGAATGCACACTTTGTTGAAAGTTCAAGGTTCAAGCACTGAAATCTCTTATCAGGTAGCAAGTGATGTGAAAGAATGCATGAGATTTTCAAAAGCTATTTTCAGAGTAGGCATTACAAGGTTGAGTGGGCAAGTACTCTGATTCTGTGATTCTTCTCCCCTGTGTATATGGTGGCTTTTCTTTTGAGCAGTAGGATACCATTTCTGTATTGCCCAGTCCCTGCTCAAATCAATGGCTACTAGTGCTAATGTTTCACCCACCTTTGAAGGCCATTAGCCAAACATCAATCTACATAAAAGTCTAGAAAGAATTGTCTCTTTTCTTCACCCATTCTCTAGCATTCTAGTTTCACTGTCATTTGGGGTGGGCTTTTCCTTGCTCTGATGTTGCAGTCTTTATTCTTGACTATATTTCTCTCCTGTTCTCCCAGGGTAACCTCTACAGAATCACCTTCCCAAGCGGAATCAAAATCCTCATTGGCACAAACAAGTCCTTCAAAAAAGTAAGTGTGTCTCTTTTACTGCAAGATTAAATATTGCACTTCATTTAAACAACACCTCAAATTTATCCAGATCTTAAGTGTTGTTTTCTTTTGGTTGTTACTGTTGTTTGTTTGTTTGCTTTCTAGCTTTACATATCTCTTTCTAAATGTGCGTATCCGGTAATTCTCTGTAAAATGATGAAAGATATCAAAGGTCTCCAAAGTCAAGCTTGGAAATGAAATTCAGATGTTTAGCAAACTTGCTACAAGCACCCACGTTTTTCTCTTGCTCACTTGACAAACAAGCAAGTTGGAGAAGAATTACTGGTTTTCCCCACCTATTTTGAGCATCCTTCCACATTCCACAAAAGCTGCCTTTGCTGTACCCATCTCCATCTCAAAACATACTGTTCCCTTCTCTTTCTTTAAACCTGGAGTATGAGAGAGCAACAGAGTGGAGAAACAGAGATTTATGTTAGCTGTTGCCTTGAGTAATAGCGTAGTTTGGCACCGAGGGCCACAAGAGGCGTAATCCTCCCATGAATTCTTAGAATTGGTTGCTGGGGCAGAAAGCACATTTTCCCAGTAACAATATATTGTTGTGAGCGATCCCTTTTGGAATCGAAGGTATTTTGGGGGTGGCTTCATCTTGAATGGACCTGTTTTCTGGAGGAAAGGCCTGCTGCTGGCAAAGATGAACATTTCTAGAACTGTTCTGTTGATGTGGGTCAACAAAATTGTCTGTATTTTGGGATTCTCCTTGAAGAATCATGAAATCTTAGGGTTGGAAAGGACCTCAATTGCCATCCAGTCCAACCTAATATCCATAAAAATATAACTCCAGCATTCCTGAGAGATGGTCATCCAATCTTGGTTAAAACACTTCCAATGAATAAGAATCCACCACATTCCTAGGCAGTCTATTCCACTGTCGAACAAAGTTTTTCCTAATTTTTAGGTGGAATTTCTTTTCTTGTAATTTGAATAAAAAATGGGAGACGTTTGTGGGAAATGTCAAGACGAACACTTGTACTTCAAAATGTACCACTACAACAGTGTCTTCAGCAAATGTGAAACCACAACATATTCATCTTTCTAGAATTGTCTGAATAAACCCCAAATCCATCCTATAGTGATAACTTGAGTGGGTCAACCAAAAGGCACCAAATACTAGCTTTGAAATCACTTGCTCCTTCATCTGGCAAAAGAGAAATGAGGCAGCTGGTGAAGTCTCATAATCTAGCACGATGTGTTTTGAGCCAATTAAGATGACATTACAGGATGGATTTTGGATTTTGTCGTATGACCAACATTGACACATGGATAAACTAACTATGTGATTATTATATTTCCCCATTTTGGAAATAATATATTTTTCTCCTTTGCTTAGGACTTCTACAGCACCTTCTGGATATCTTATTAGGTGAGTAAAAAGTGAAAGGGAGAGAGACTGAGCCTGTGGTATCCACTGAGGTTTGGTTCCAGAATCCCCTATGAAAACTAAAATCCATGGCTGTTCAAGTCACATTAAATACAATGGCATAGTAAAATGGTATCCCTTATATAAAATGGCAAAATCAAAGTTTGCTTTTTGGGATTTATGTATTTTTAAAAATATTTTCAAGCCATGGATGGTTGAATCCATGGATACAGAGAGCCAACGGTAGATCATTCCCCAATGGAACCTGTCCCATTTAAAGATTTTCAAGGGAGACACTCATAGTCCTGGCACTCTCATTCTGTGATGGCTGGTCCCAGGTTATGAAACTTCCTCCCAATGGAAGCTAGGTTGTCTTCCCCCCCCCCCCCCCCTTGTTGTCCTTTCATCTGCAGGCAAAAATATTTCATTTAGACAGGCAATCGACAACTGACTGTCTGCTGAGGAAAGAGTTGTAGTCAAAACAGCACCACCCACACATAAGGAGGAGGTCTTAGCAGGCTTGGGGGAACTCCAAGTTTTTCAGTCTGGAATTATTGAATGTAAGAATGTAGACTCATCAGATGCATAAATGATGCAGGCTTTGTTGTTCTTTATTTGCTCCAACTTTCCTTCCCCCCCCCCCCCCATCACCCAATATAAAAATTGAGTGAACTACATAGAATCATAGTGTTGGAAGGGGCCTCAATGCAGGAACTCCAGCTAGATCATCCCCAACAGGTAGCTATCCAGCCTCTTTTTGAAGATGTCCAAAGGACCCCACCACCTCTCCAGGCAATTGATTCCACTGCTGAACCACTCATAATGTCAAGAAGTTACTTTTAATTGTTTTTTTGTGGTTTTTCGGGCTGTGTGACCATGTTCTAAAGGAGTTTATTCCTGATGCCAGCCACAGATGCTGGCGAAACATCAGAAATAAACTCCTTTAGAACATGGCCACATAGCCTGAAAACTCCACAAAAAACTATGGATGCTGGCCATGAAAGCCTTTGACTTCACATTCCTTTTAATGTTCAGTTGAAATCTACTCTCTGGTAACTTCCGACCATTAGATTTGCTCCTAACCTCTGGGGCACCAGAGAACAAGCCTGCCCCTTCTTTTCTATGACTGGGGCCTTTGAGGTAGTTAAAGAGTGCAAACATGTCAACACTCAGGATAGTTCCGCGCTGGATCAAATAATATGTCTGCCACAAGCATTGTGTGTGCTCTTCCTAATGCTTAGGTGGAATCTCAGCAATGCAAGTTATTGTTGTTGACTTGTTGTGACTCCATGAATTTCATAGAGTTTTCCTAGGCACGTAATACTCAGAGGTGGTTTGCCATTGTGTTCCTCTGAAATCGAGCCTTCAGCATCTGGTACCCATTCGCAGTCCCCTATCTAAGTACTAATCAGTACTAACTAGGCCTGACCCTCCTTAGCTTCCAAGATCAGAAGGGATCTGGTGCCTTCTTCTTCTTCGTCGTCCAACATATCTGGAAGGTAACAGGCTGGAGAAAGTTGTTTCAGTGTATGTCCCCCACTCAAGCAGTACCACTAAGGTACAATCTTAAACAGAACTTAACTAGCTCAAACTATTCTCATTAGCCATGGAATGCTGATTGACTGAGAAAGTGGAAAGGAAAGTGCGATGGGATAGTGTACTGGATGATAGCACTGCATAAAAACATCCTACAATACAAGAATTCAAAAATATAGCTGTGTTAGTCTGTATAATCAGTATGCCGAGAGATCTTGTTGCACCTTTGAGACTAAATGAAAGAAAAATTCATGTGCTTTCATGCATCTGAGGAAGTAGACTTTAGACTACAAAAGCTCTTTCAGATAGCCTCAAAGGTGCTACAAGATCTCTCTACATACCGATCCTACAATACTACATTTTGACGTTGGATTCACTTATAGCACTCAGACCTTGTTATGAAACCTTACCCTGAAGATTACTTCTGTTCTCTCTTTCTTTTCAGGGGGGTTTTCACCAAGACCATTGATAAATCTCCTGCTTCCAACACAACATCCAATGGCTCACCAAAAAGGTTTGGCTCATAGTTCTCTGGCACTGGGAAATGGTGGGTAGCTTTATCTAGGCAGCTTAAGCTCTATGTTGTAAAGATGCCTCCGTCCAGGAATAAAAAACCTAAAGATTGGTGAAGTGTTTGGGATATTTGACTAGGAGTTGGGAAGACCAAGGTTCAGATTCCTGCTCAGCCATGGAAGCCCATTGGGTGATCTTTGGCAAATCATACAGGTACTCTTATTCTAAAAGAAAGGGAATGGCAAACCTCCTCTGAATAAATTTTGCTTTAAAAACCCTCAAGAACCTAAGACGGGCACATTACTACAATTACTACAATTAAAGATGGGGACTATTGCCAACAAACTGAAGCACTGATACCAGAACCTGGAAATGTTACTTTTTTTGGATTCTCCTCTAGCAAATCTTACTGCAGCCTTGTGCATCTGCAGAACAAAGAGGGAAGCAGATAAGTCTCCCTCGCCATCTATTCCAATCATATTAAAAAGGCATAGATTTATAAGTTTGCCCAAAAATGGAGGATGATGAAAGGACATAAAAATACGTGGATGCATTGCAAAGGAAAGCTTTTGAATAACTATAGAAGGTTCAGAATGTTTTTGTTTACTTATGCAAGATTTACCTGAGCTGGTTGTTTCATTTCACATGGACATATTGTTAGTTTGGCATAAAAAGTTTGCTGAAACATGTTGAACTGCTCTTCATTTTTGTGGTATAGGAGCCTATCCCTATTATTTCTATGTTGTTTCTGCCTTGGGCATCAATTTTCTGTTGAAGAGCTAGTGCCCAGGAAAACATGTACGTCATTAGTTGAGGTATACTTGTAAGGCCATGAACACTAAGAAGCTGCTTTTAAAAATACCTAATATATTGGAAGGCTGAAGAATTTCATCTTTCATGCAGCAATGTGGAGAAGGATATTTCCTCTTCTGGATTTCTGCTTAGTTCTTAAGTTGAGCACAAAGGAGGAATGGTTTACTCCTTCTCTTCCCTCTTAGCTTACCTGCTTGTACAATAGTTACTGGTATGTTATTCATTTGCATGGAATTCCAGCTTTCCTATGTCCACCAGGCAAGTGTTTAAATACAGGGTTGTTTAAAATTAACTAATTATTTCATTTCTCATAGAATGACTTGGTAGAATCTGGGATAGTTCCATTTATGGACTACAAAAGAGTTGTAGTTGAAAAAAAGTAACTTTCTCAAGTTCTGATGAAACAATAATGTCTCTGCACTCCCATCCTCTTATTATAATAACCCCATAGGAAAAGCATTCCTGTTCATTTAGGTCTCTGATTACCTTTGGCTGTGTTCTGTTTTCAGTGCCAAGAATACTATCGCACCCCGTTTGTCCCAAGGGTACAAAATGACAACTGATGAATACAAGAGATTGTGAGTATATTTAGGGTAGTCAAGATTCCCCCCCCCCCACTTTATATATTTAAATGAATTAACCCGATGTGCACTTAACATCCAGGATAATATGCAGATTGCCACATATCTCTTGGTTTTCACTTTTCCTCAGATTTTGCTACGCAGTTTTTGGCTCCCATGAGATACAAAAAATGTATGTTTTAGATAAAATGCATATAAAAATGAATATTTTTTGGTATTGTCAATACAAAAATGCATGTTTGGAGAAAAGTGCATACAATGGGTGAGGTCCTAGATCACACTGCTGGAACGTAAAACTCTGCTAGGCATTATTCCCCTCACTTCATCTCCCCATGTTTTTCATTTACCATTCTGCCACTATCACCAATACAAGATCAAAGTATAACAACAATGCACTCACTAAATAAGTTTTAATTGCTCTTTGTGATAATAAAGTCTTCTTTGCAGGAGAAAGTGTCCCCAGTTGATCTTTTAATGATCAGGAATAGAGATGTAATTCTTCACTGGTTTTCTTCTCAAAGCAAGCAACAAGTGATTTTATCTATTTTCTTTCCACTGCAAGAAACTCTTCAGATATCACATAGTTTTCGTAGCCTATTCATAATATGGGGCTTGTTCTGCACAAAATTCGCACATGGTTGCTTTACACAAAACCCAGCATTTTCCACATAGGAGACAGGATATCCTGTGCAGAAAACACTGCTTCTTGCACTGAAAATGCTGTTTTCTTTGCAAATCAACCGTGTGCATTGTTTTCCAGAATCAGTCCCCAATTACATCATTTGCAATACAGAAGACAGCTTTTTCTGCAAAAAAAAAATTTATGCAGAAAAAAAAATCTGTTTTCTCTGCAAAACATGCAACAGTGCTGCCCAATACTATTATCTAGTAGTAGCAGCAGCAGCAGCAGCAGCAGTAGTAGTAGTAGTAGTTGAATGCTTGACACATGTCATGCTCACTGTGCCTTGTGTATGTGTATTTTCTGAGATAGGTAGGGTTGCTGCAGGGTAGTGCAGCTTTTTTGGTTCCTTTTGATATTAAAATATCCCTTTCCTTTCCTGCCTGTGATCCAGAGCTCCCTACAACATTAAGCGGGAACTATCAGATCCAGGAGATGCAGAGCCATCTGTTTCCCCAGATGAACAAAAGAAAAGGTATCTTGTCATTAATTGTGCTGCAGCATTTTGAGTAGAAGCACTGGTACAGATGCTTCATTTTAAATTCTGGATGTAGTTTTGTTGTCTTAGTATGCATCATTTAGATTTATGCGCCTGTTTTATTCAATGAGCTCAAAAGAACATACATGGCTGTTCTTCCTCTCTACTTTATTACATCACTAATCCTGTAAGATAGGTCAGGCTGAGGGCTAATCCATTAAATTGTTTTCTTTAAACGTATCTGTTAATTGGGAAATTTAGAAAGTTGGTGAAATCTCTAGATGTTTAGTAACTGAACAAGTTAGTCAACAGGATAATTCTAAGCATTGGGCTGTAAGCAATGCATATGCTGTGATTAACACCTCACAAATTTAGAAACTAGTAAGACCACAAGCCAATTGCCCGAGAACTTAGTTCTTTCCCTTTTTTCTCAGGACTGAAGCTGCAAGCAGCGTGCTCAGGCGAACAGCCAGCAAGGAGCGTTCCTATGTCCTTTCAGCTGCCAAGAAAAGCAATGGGTAAATTTGCGGGGAGGAAATTTGGGGGGTGGGGGTAACAATGGAAACAAAAATCAAATGTTAGCAGAGGATGAAGACCTAATATAAAGCCAGATGGCAATGTGCAGCACCAACATTGTGCTGAACCCAGTATGAAGCAAAAAGTGGAATAGAATAAGTACACATCCTGCTTCTTAGAGTCTTCTGTTGGAAAGAATCCCCTATTTGAAGGGCTGTCCAGTCCAAATCCAGTTTAAAGAGAGAAAGGTTTGCTCCATCCTCAATATGACATCCCTTCAAATATTTAAACATTCATGCATCTAAAGGACCAAAGGTTGGGACTACAGCTGTAGGTAAGAGCTTCACCAAGGACTCAAGTATCTATAATGTTACTAACGTGTGCCACAGCAAAAACGGGAAGGGAAAGAGGATTTTGTGTAACAACATGGGAGAAGGAAGCGTGAGAGTAATATTATAGTAGAGAATGGTAGGTAGTGATAGTGTTCCCATCTGCATCTTCTGTTCACTGCATTATTAGTAAGAATGGTCCAGAAATGTTAAGCCTGCCATGCAAATGGATTTTGTATGTGTCTGCAGAAATCTACCACAAGATGCACCATCCTTCATGGCCAAGAGGTGAGTAATGAGATGACTCCAGTTCTCCAGAAATTATGCTGAAAAAAACACAAATCCAAGGCTTAAGTCCTTCTTTCTCCTGGACTCATAGCTGAAAGTTGGGGTGGATATTTTCAATTGTTTTTAGACTGCAAAGAAGGCACAGATGTTAGTGCAAAAGATATTATGAAAAACTGAACATTGACAGTTAAGCTACAAGAGTTAAACCAGTTTGAAAATATTTTCAGAAAAGGTTTAAACTTATAGAAGACATGCAAGTACCACCAAGAGTAATATTAATAATACTAACAGCAATAAAAACTATATTATTATTATTATTATTATTATTATTATTATTATTCAGAGATATAGTCATGTTAGTCTGGAAGATCAATATGCAAAGGAGTTTTGTAGTTCCTTTGAAATTAACTGAGGAATGAAATTGTAGCATAAGCTTTCATAGACTTGGCCGACTTCTGTATGTCATCAAAAGAAAAGCAATTTGTTATTTAATTACTTTTTTCCCCCTGCCAAAGTGGAGAGGTGCTTATAGGGCTGTGTGCCTCAGATGCCCAAAATAACATGGGTTGGCCCTGGTCATGGTTTTCACATTGACTTAAGTATGTGTGTGCTGAAGGGTGGCATTGGTCAACATCTGCTGCTTCACTTCAGGCATTGAAATGTATTGGACTGGTCCTAGTACAATGATAACATTTCGGATTATATAAATAAATGGGCCAGACTAGCATCAAGCAGGGATCTCATTTCCTGACCGCAGACCCTTGTAGTCCACATCTTATCCTAATACATTGGATATCACCCTATTTCTGCCCCTCTTTAAAGTGTGTGTAAATGCACTCACTGTTGTAATGAGTTTGTGATTGTAAAGTTGGAGTTGGCTCTGCCACGGGGTAGGTGATTTGGGCAGCTGATTTGGGTTGCCAAGAAAGGCTAGCAAATAGAGAAAAACAAGAGAAAAACACGTAGAACCATGTTAAACATCCTTTCCTAGAAGTTATGTGGATAGAAGGGGAGAGACAATGGACCTCACATGTTTGCCTGTTTTCTTCCTGAAAGGAGTGATGCAGAAGATGACACTGGCCCACGCTCCAGAAGTCAGACAGTGCCTGCCTCAGCATGGTTCAGTAGCCGTGGGAAGAGGTAACATATTTATTTAAAAGATTTTAATCTACTTTATACAGTGTGTTGCCTTCAGAAGCCAGCTTCCAAGGTTATAATCCTTCTCCCGTACAATTACAAGATTACAAAACATGAATGTGCAATTACAATGTAATAGATAGCAACAGCCACAGAAGCAGCAGCAGCTAAACACCAAATGAAGATTGTAATTTGTGTTTCTTCAGTGGGTTTTTTAAAAATCAGTAGTGGTAAGGCCAAGAATCTCCCCAAGCAGAGAATTTCAGTGTGGCAGGATTAAGACTGAGAAAGCCTTGTCCCTGTAAACAGATTCACAGTCACTGGACCTCTAGATATTATGGACTTCAGCTCCTGGAAGCCCCAGCCAGCATAACCAATGGTCAGGGATTCTGGAAGCTGAAACTAACAATATCTAGAAAACCAGCAGGTGAGAACCCCTGTTCTGGTATTCAGCAATAACAATAGCAGCTTCATTTATATACCTCTTCATACCACCTAAGCAATCTCTAAGCGTGAAGGCGAAAGTTTTCATGGCTGAATCGATAGTTTTTTGTGGGTTTTCGGGCTATGTGGCCCTGTTCTAGAAGACTGTATTCCTAATGTTTCACCTGCAACTGTGGCTGGCATCTTTAGAGATGATCTGAAGATGCCAGCCACAGATGAAGGTGAAACATCAGGAATAAACTCTTCTGGAACATGGCCACATAGCCCGAAAAATCCACAAAAAACTATAATCTCTAAGCGGTTTACAAATTGCCCCCAACAAGCTGGGTACTCATTTTAGCAACCTCAGAAGGATGCAAGCCTGAGTCGAGCCTGAGCCCTGGCCGGTATTGAACTCATCACCTTCTGGTTTGCGAAGAGCAGGGACTGTTATGCAATGTTGGGCAGTTCAGAAAGGTATAGGCTGTCCTTCAGATAATGTAAAGGAAGGGACAGTTATGATGGTGGTTTCATTCACAAATCACTTAGAATATTACTATGTATTTACCCCTATAAAATACACACAGGGTGAGTGTGATGTAATGGTTTGAGCATTGGACTATGACTCTGGAGACTAGAGTTCAGATCCCTGCTCAGCCATAGAAATCCACTGGGTAACCTTAGGCAAGTCATGCTCCCTCAGCCTCAGAGGGAGGGACTGGCAAAAATCCCTCTGAACAAATCTTGTCCAAAAATAAAAAATAAAAAAAAATCCCACGACAGGCTTGCCTTTTTGGGTACCATGTTGCTGAGAAATTATCCTGCTTTTTGACTTTCCTTTGCAGTATCAATGTGGGGAGCAGAAGTCCAGCGTCCAAGCCTACTGAACCCTCATCCACTTTCAACCACTTTGGTTCCACGGAGAGCAGGTAGGCTGCATGATGAATGGCATTCTCCGATTTACCAAGGAGTGCCATTCTCAGCTCATGGCAAGGCACAGCAAGGGGAACCAGCAAGGGGAGCCATCTTTCATGCACTATGAGCTTTTCCCTTCCCAGAGGTCCATTCAGTTGGCATGGTGTTTGGGAAATATGGGGAAGACCTGCCAACTGGGCACCACCAGATAGGCTGGCAAGGGTAGTGGGACAGAGAAGAGCTCTGCCAAAGGTGGAAAGAGAAGATTTAATCCTTCTTGTTTTCTACTGTGCCCAAATGTACTTTCAAATATCATTATTGTTTTTCTTTGCTTTCTTTCTCCAGTACCAAACCAGATCAAGAGAAGCATAAACTGATTTCCTGGGAGGAGTCTACTTCTCCTTCAAAGGGAAGGTAAAGTCTGGGTGAACCTTCATTACTGATGATGTACAGGTTGTACAGGTGTCACTCTTATTTCTGCTTCTGTTGCCATTGTGTTGGGTGGAAGGAATGTGAAACAATCTAGGGTTTATTCTATAAAAAATAAATAAATCCCCTATTGCACGAGAAGCTAGAAAGCTGGCACCAAGGAGATGTTTCTCCCTGATCTGTCCTTCACAATGCATTACTTTGCATGGCTATACAGTGCACTACATAAAGTGATGGCACACCCTTACACCCTTATTTTGACTAAAGAGATTGACAAAGACATAAATCGGCATTGTCTGTGGAGTGTGATGGCGCTGTGGACCAAACCAGCATTGGCAAAACTGCTTTAATGAGAAAAGTCATTGCAAAAGATGATGAAGAAAAAGCAATTTTTATAGGCGCCAGAGACCCCTTCATATGTGGTGCAAAAAGAGTGCCAGATGCAGCTGAAAATGCTTGCAGCAACATAGCTAGATCCAATCCAGCTAGACATGTGTTTATGGAGCAGTCAACTAGTTGTTTTCAATAATATACAGGTTGAGTTTCCATTATCTGGAATTCTGAAATCCAAAATATTCCAAAAATTAAAACATTTTTCATGAATGGCTGAGATAATGACCCCTTTGCTTTTTGTTGCTTCAGTATGCACAAACTTTGTTTCATGCAAACAATACAATAGAAATATTGTATAAAATTGTTTTCAGGCTATGTGTATAAGGTATATATGAAAAATAAATGAAGTCTGTGTTTAGACTTGGGTCCCATCTTCCAACATAGCTCATGATATACATATATGCAAATACAGGTACTCCAAAATAAATCAGTCTATAAAAATCCAAAACACCTCTGGTCCCTAGCATTTTGGATAAGAGAGACTCAGCCTGTATTAGTAACGTGAGGCTTAAAAGACTAAAAGATAATAGTAGTATTTTAAATTTCTATTGCTTTTCTTCTTGTCTGTTTGAGAAATAACATTGTTACTGATTAAAGCAAACTGCACACACATCTTTTCTACTGCACATGTTGTTTTCCTACTGCACAAAGTGTAACCAGCTACATATTAGAAAAATGGTTCAAGCAATCAATACTTTCCAACTTCCTTTGTGTTTATTTTCACAGTGAAAGGTATGATAGAAAATCCCAGACTGTGCCAAGTGCTGAAATGCACAGCACCACTTTTTCTGAGACCAGGTAAAATTCCTTTGGTAGTTCTGCCTCATAAATTGTTTCTACTCTGGGATGGAGAAGAAAAAATACATATATTGTGTCCAATTTTTTGGTATGTACCTACAGCCAGAACACAATTTTGTGCCAACACACCCCAGACCAAAATTGTGTATCAGTGTTTGCAGTTCTCAACATTTTATGTTGCAATTTGCAATTTTTTAAAACGGCACAGAACCGTATGTTTATTAGAAGGATAGGCACACAAAAATGTATATCGGGTGGGAAATACACACTTGCAAACCATTATACTGGGGTGAATACTTACAAATCTGCACAAACTGCACAATGTATGTATATATGTACATCTGGAGAAAGATGTATGAAATGCATGTGAATCTTCATTAGATTTTTGGGGGGATGGCCAAATTTGTAAATGGATGCAGAAACATGCCAAAGCAAACTTATGGTTAGAAAATTAGAAATGGAGCAAAAGTGAAATTGACCTGTTCCCAAAGTCTAATTGTAAAGTGCTTCATATATACACTGTTTCACACCAGCACTAGAAGAAGTAAACTCTCATTGCCATCCATATTTCTTTTCAATGAGTACTCACATACATATGTACTGGGAAGTAAAAACCAAGTGAATTCACTGGGGTTTCTTCCTATGATGTTGATGCTCAGGCAGGGGACACACATTTCTACAGCTTTCTTCAGTTTGATGCCTTCCAGAAGGGTTGGACTAAACTCTCAGTTGGTGAAGGAGGGTAAAATCTGCCTTTGTCATATGCTGGGTATAATGTTTGTGACAAATTCCCTGAAGGCATTAGATCCCATCTGATCTTGGAAGCATACAAGTACTAACCAGGTCAGGCCTGGTTAGTACCTGTATGGGGGCTCACCAAAGAATACAAGATGAAACAGGATATATTTCAAAGGAAGGCAATGTCAAATCACCTGTGAATATTCTTTGCCTAAGAAAACCATATGAAATGTTTTGGGTCACCATAAGTCAATGATAACTTGAAGGCACAGAACAATAAAGGCTGTATCCTAAAAGTATCAAGTGATCTACATTATTTGTTTCAAGAACTCCAGGCTCTAAGTACAATTTTAGTATCAGAGTAAAAAATTATTTTACCTATAAGTAAATAAATTAAAAATCCAGAACGACTTTCTAATTATGCATGTATGCATCATGTTAAGTTTGGTCCTGTGATAACAGAAAAATTGTTGTCCAAACAAGAACAAAATCCAAAATGTTCAAGTTGTTGTTGCTGGTTATTAATCAGATGTCCTTTTGCCACCTACAGCTGGGAAACAATCAAGCCTAAAGATGCAATTGGAAATCAAGTTTCTCAAATTCCTCACATTGTCATCTCTCCAGAGGCAAGCCCCAAAAAGTAAGAATCAATTTTCCATGTATACTTCTGTGTTCCAATACCTTCGATCATCCACAGTAGCGTAATATTTTTCATGGGTCAAGTGAGAGGACACAAAAATGTGTGAAAGTCTTTGAGAGCTCAAGATCTCTTTTCAACGGGCAAGATGTTATAAAAAGTGTTGCTCATGCATAATGTCCTTGGATGGAACAGAATGGCTGTAAACATTCAATGAAGTACTGTCAATGGATGCAGTATATTTTGGGCTCACTTGGAGTGGCCTCTAGGAACGTTGGAAATAAGAAAAAGAGAAATGGGGGTGGCTTTGGCTTCCTCTGTTGTAGTGTGCATTCAAGTCATTTCTGACTTATGGCAACCCTAACACTTTGTTTTCTGGGGCTGAGAAGGTGTGACTTGCCCAAGGTCTCCCAGTGGATTTCCATGGCCAAATAGGGAATTAAACCCATATCTCCAGAGTCATAGTCCAGTGCTCACACCACTACATCATGCTGGCCGTGTCTCTTTCTCATACCTTAAATTTTTCCGTCAGCTGGGACATCTCTCTACAAGCATTCTGAGAATTCTGAGTACAAAAAGCTACCTAAAAAATTAGTAGTTTTCTCCTCCTATCATGCTGGGAAATGGAAAAACAACCTTTTTTTTTTTTACATAAAACACAGAAGAAGTAAATGATGCTGTTGACGTAACTGCCCATTATGACCCCTCAAAACGGACCCAGCGTTAGTTTTGGAAACCTGAAGGCAACGTTCATCTCCCAAAAGGCACCAAAATTATAATTCTGTCTACTTTCAACAGCCCTATGAGGAGCATTAGGCTGAGAGTGGATATGACTGGTTCAGGGTCATTTACTGAGCTTTATTATGAGAATGAGTTTCAAATGAAGGCTTTCCACTGCTACTTTGACACTCTTAATTACAATATAAGACCACAGTTCCTTTGTTTATTACGTTTTTAATCCCCTCTTTCCTCCAAGGAGATCAAACACACACACACCATTTGCGTCTTGCACAATAACCCAACAAATTTGGTAGACTGTCTGATTCAAGATCTCCCAGTGAGCTTCTTAGTGACTTTAGTATTTTATTAGAAAAGTTTGTTTCTGTCTTTTCCCTCTGAGTTGAGAGCCACCCTTGGCTCCTGTGAGGAAGGGGTGATCCAGATCAAATCAAAACAAATCATAGGAGTTTAACCGAGTTTGCAAATGTAGCTCGGAAGGTAACACTTAGGATACGGGATGTGATCCTTTCTGTAGCACAAAAGCACTCACTGGACATTTTTTTTTGACAGATCTGCAATGGACCACAAAGAGAGAGACTCCACCAGAGAATTCAAATACCAGAGTCCAGGCTCACAAGTCACAGAACACCCTGAGCACCAACCATTCACAGCTAAGTAAGGATGAAATAAAGCAAAAGCAACCATCTAGGTCTTAAACTGACAGCTGGGCAGATTTATTAGCATGAACAAAAAATAGTGGGGGGGGGGTCATCGCTATTGTGGGGGAAATTCAGCAATGAAAGCAGCAGCAAACTTTTTGGGGGGCGGCAAATGGGGGTTGGACATGTGACTGACAGACCATGTGTCCATTCCCAACCCACGTGTTACAGATCCCTGAAAGAGATCCCATTTATTCTACAGTTTTTGCGGGGGATCCATTCTGGAGCAACCCCCCCCCCCAGAAAACAGAGACTTGTCAATATTCAAGCCTCAAGCCCCATAGGCTTGAATAGAGCATGTGCCCATGAGCACACAGTGGTGTGCCCCATTGAAATTAATGGAGGTTGCCTCTCCGTGAATATTCAAGACTGCGGATCTCAAGTCCGTGAGAATGGAGGGGTGACTGTAGTTCCAAATGCATTACAATATAAAATCTAACAGTTACTTTGAACTGCTTTCAGCCTTCAGTGGTTCTTTGTTAGGAAGATGATTAAAGCAAAATAGAGCAATTGTTTTTGTACGCCCATTCCCAACCCACGTGATTTTGATTTTATGTGGATCATGGAAATACAAAATAGTAAATCTAAAACCACATGTTGATGGTTACATGGAAGGATATGAACATTTCTGGGTGCTTATACAAAGATTAAAAATAACAGTAATAGATTTATAGTTTGCTATTCACAGTCAATACTGTGGAGTGATGGGGGGGGGGGCTCGAAAACAAGCAAATTCAGGCACTAGTTCATCTAACATGTAACTCTCTCTCTGACAGGACTCAATCTTTGACAAGGGATCAGAAAGATTCTCTCTCAGGACCAAGATACAATGTGCCGTCCCACTTTGACAGAGATGAGGATGTCTACTCCAAAAGGTATGGACCAGAAAGGGAAAGTCGCTCCTTGTTCTCATCGACAGCTTGACTTCCACAAGGTCTCGAACATGCTCCAGCCATCTTATGGAAAGAGCCCAATTTCATGCAAAGACTGTTGCCTCTGATAGTGTAGGTAATATGTAGCTGTCATAAGTCATTGGTTGCTTTATTGTCCATGTATTGAGTGACTGGATGACCTACCTTCTGAATATTATTTGTTCGTTGCTATTGTTGAAAGTGATTCCATCCCAATGCAAAGTATGAAATGCAGATGTTAGATCAATAGGACATTTTGTTTGTATCATCCTATGAAGATGCCACAGCAGTCAGCAAATACCTTCCAAGAGGGAGAAAAAAAAAGAGTGAGAATGGCCTCTGGAAAATTCACCAGCTATCTTGCCATGAATCTATGATGAACAATACATTCATTGATCTTGTATTCATAAATTCATAAACTTAAATTATTTGACTGACAATACTATTGTCTGCATGTTTACATTTGAGTTAATTACCACTCTGTTTCAGCCTTGTCAGTGATAACAATTTACTGGATTCATAAGCAGTATATAGGCAAAGAAGATCTATACGCAGTTTAATGGCTGGCAAAAGATTTAGGATGCTGACTGGGATTGGTCTCTTCTGTTGTTGCAGGTCATTTTCTGGTTTTGAGAGGAAACCAACACATGAGATGGCAGATGAAAGTCCAAGTGACACAGAATACAAAAAAGTAGAGGCTCACCTGGCAAAGTAAGAAGGCAAAAACAAAAGAGAAAAGAGAAAAAAAGGGATCTTGTCTACTCATATAGTTTGTACAAATCTCAGACAGGTGACATTCTCAACAATTTTTGCATCAGTGTGCCTTTGCTAAATCTTGCTTTTATTAAATATTAACACTTTGTTACTCAATTGTCTCTAGATATTATTACACAAACTCAAGAACATTTTTTACACTTAGCTTAACACTAACTCTTGCTTCATCTTGCTTACTTATATAGAAATAAATAGGACTTTCCGTAATAATATTAGGCATGAATGTAAAAGATCTGAAGACTTCAAAACACTCATTTATCCTTTCTGCGATGTTATAAGGTGCACCAACATTATTCTCCTATTGCAAATTGTAGTATTAAGGAGGCTGGGAACACAGCAGCATGCCTAAAACTGCCACATAGTGATGTGGACTGAAAATTGAAATGGGTATCATGGAAAGCTTGCTCCTTTCATACAGGACACCGTATGAATTGCTGGTTACAATGATGGTGTCTTGATGACAATGACAAAGGTGATGCTCAGAACTGGAAGGAGCAAGTTTCCCATGCTTTGGGCTAGGGATGATGGATGTTATAGCCCAACACTAAAGAGGGGCCACAAGGATCATCTATATGGGTCCACTTTTCTGTCATCCTTTGAACAGGTCTGGCTCATGGTCCAGTGAAAGCAGTCTTAGTACCAGTGGAACTCAAAGCGAACACTCAAGGGCTGCTAGGAGAGATGACTCAGAGCTGGACACTGCCAGGTGAGTAACGGGATCAACAATATTGACTTGAGTGGTGGGAAGAATCTGGAGTAAAGTTCATGTTTTGCACACAGAAATCCTTTGGGAGCCTTCCCTTGACTACCAGAAATGCAGCAAATTGCATCAGAGATCATGGGAATGATAGTTGTCTCATTTCTCACAGGGAAAGCAACTTGAGCAAGTTGTCTAGAGCACTCATTGTAGCCTCTCCTTTTGCCTAAAGTAAGTGATTAGGTCTAGGCTGACTTGACCATTAGGCAGCAGATACAAAGGGAAGCAGTGACAGACTTCTGGTCATTCCTTCCCAACATCCAGGCATTCTCCTCTGCTGACATATGGAGCCCCATGGCCTGTTACTCTCAAGGGGTGGTGCTGGTGGACACTGAGTTTTGATGTAAGATAGAAGTGAGGAACAGGGATGTCATCTTGTTGTCTCGGACTCTTGGCTATCTTGGCTGAACAGGACCTTTGCACAAGGACTTGGGAATACAGTAATAGGTTGAAGGCAAACAGGGCTCTTCAAGTAAGGAAGATGGAGACCAGCTGAGCCTCTGTAGTTGTTCGGTCTGCTGTCCATGTGCTAATAGTTGGTGGGAAACTACTATTCTCTTTTCTCTTTTATTTAAAATATTGTTCTCCTGCTCCTCAAACAAACAAACAAACAAACAAGTCTTCTGAGTCAGCTCAGATACTGTCAGTATGACGTAATCCATGTCTAGTCCTTTTTTTTAATGACAGAAAAGGGAATAGGAGGAGTGTTACTTATGATTCTTTGTAGTTAAACTGGACTTGGATCAGACAAACAAAGGACTCAACTGAAATAGAGGACTCTTCTTTGACTACCTTTAAATGGAAGTGTGCCTTCTGGGTAGCAGGGTGCAGAAAGTAAAATGCAGCTATCAGTCCGTCTGAGTTCTATATGTGTAGCTGAGCATGTAGACCTTGGGTCTGAACAGACAGGGCAAAATAAAGCTGCTTTGGGTCACTTTGGAGGTGTGCTATTTAAATGATGCATGCGTCCTAAGAGGCCAGAAGTTGTGTCAAAGCCACACTCCAATTCTAACGAATGGAGCGCAGCTCTGGCAAAGCTTCTGGACTCTTAGGACACATGCATCATTTCAACAGCATACCGCCAAAGTGACCCAAAGCAGCTTTATTTTGCCCTGTCTGTTCGGACCCCTTGGCTTCAGGAACCAGAACGATTTAGGTCTGCCCTTCCAGAACCCTTAGTGACACAGAAAGTTACTTATGCAGATACTTTAAACTGATTTGTATATACTCTTCCTTTCTTTGTCAGGTCCAGCTCTCTCTCTACAGAAAGTGGTGATGCAATTGCAGAGAGCCAACAAGAAGAGAACGGGTCAGATGTAGACACAGCAAGGTAAGAAAGCATGGAAGACTGCGTTTTGCAGTTCCACATTCCAAGCTAAAGCCTGGTAAAAAGCTGATGGGAGTACATACTACTGGTGTTGATGAGGCTTGTGTGTATAAGTGCAGAGCAGCAGTGGGTGAGTACAGCAGCCCAGGGAACTGCATTACCTCCCCCAGGAGACCTTGGAGATCTGTGTCTATCCTACTGCACCCCCTACAAATAAAATAAAATATAAATTTTCTATTGTTCCAAAATGACTCCAAATTCTAAAGCATGGGGGCATATTTGCTATTTGGGAGACTGTTTGGGGTCAGGAGAGTTCTATTTAACACCAGAGAGTAACTAGATGTCACTTTTCTATCTTGAAAAAAGGCCTTTCCTGCTCCTCAAATAACCCACTGAGGGAGAAAAATGTGAGAAAATGCTCCTGCACTCTCTCTATCCAGTATTTGGGGCATGTTTTCGGCAAAAGTTTCAAAAAACATCTCTGACCCCAAGTGGGCCACATGTGGCCCTCCGGCCAGTTTTTCACCCACTCAGAACTTTCTTCTGGGTCCCTGACACCGTTGCCACATTTTTTGATATCCTACCTGTTGTCCATAAGTAGAACTCAAGACAGTTTGCAAGATTATAGCAGACACCGATTAAAACTGTGTACTGAGAAAAACACCCTAAAGGCTAAAACACAATTAAATTCATCCATGGTGAAACAAGGCATCTGGGAAAGGAGTACCTTGTTTGGGAGGTAAGTGCTATTTGGCTCCCAAACAAGTTGCACGCTTCTCATATGTTTTTGCTTTAATAGATAAAAATGGTTTCCTCACCACCACACCCTCCAAGGATTGGTAGGAAAATGCAATCCTTCATCCACCAGTAGTTGCCTACACATAATCTAGCCCAATAGTGTTTACTCTGACTGGTAGAGGTTTTCCAGTGCTTCAGGCAGAATTCAGTAGAACGCAATAAGTGCATATGGGATTGCAATCTATGTTATTTAAACTCAGTCTGATGGCATCTCATGGGGTTTATTCTCTAGTAATTATGTTTGGATTACAGGTCCTAGACTGCCCTCAGGCAACAAAGGTAGTGCAGCTATTCCAGGTTATGAACAAAAAACCTCTAGCGGCAGCCAAGAGCCAGGTCAGGGGGAAATAAAATGCACAAAGCACTCTGAGCTGGACCTCAGTGCCATAAAGTAAAGCCTCAGCCCAACACTCTTTTTGTTTTCTGAATGCCATGTTAGTCTGTAGAATCAGTATGTAGAGAGATCTTGTAGCACCTTTGAGATTAACTGAAAGAAAGAAGTTGGCAGTATGAGCTTTTGTAGACTTAGGTCTACTTCCTCAGGTGCATTTGATGGAGTGGAAAACCAGGGACAGATATAGGTCTGTACCTGGCTTTCCACTCCACCAAATGCATCTGAGGAAGTAGACTTGAGTCTATGAAAGCTCATGCTGCCGACCTCTTTCTTTCAGATTGTTTGCTTGAGTTACTCATTGTCTTGCATACCCTAGACTAGTCTTCCAGCCTCAATACAATGTCCCAGCCTCAATACAATGTCCCAATTTAACCATCAGCCTAGTTTGCTTCTGTATGTTGAATGGGAAGGAAGGCATCCTGTCCTGTTCCTCGGGAAGCAAAACATCTTGGGCTCACTGAGAGAGTAAGAAACCTCAAATAACTTCAAGGCCTGTCAAGTGATTCAACCTCCTGGTTGGATCTATCTCTCGTCCTATAGACCATCAGAGAATTGTTAGAGAATTGTTCCAAATATTCATCCTAAATCTGTTGTAAATTCAGTCCAATTACCTCTTGTCCCATTCTCGTTTGATAATAAGTATTCTTTCCTTTTCTGGAAATTTATTTGCTAAAGTTTTTTTTTTTTAAATAATCTTCATTGTTCCAAAGTTGGTATGTTGAGTACTGGAGTTGCCATGTTTTTCTGAAATGTTTCCTCCTCTCTCTACTTTGCTGTTTAAATTAGCCTGCAGGCTTCTTGTGCTGGCAAGAAAACTTGCATGTTTATTATTATGTGGAATGAGACGGTTATCATAACGATACCAGCTGCTACCCAGAACCTTAGAAATCTAGTTTCTCTTGATCAGTACTTCTTCTGGAATATTTAGTTTGTGATTCCCTATAATCCATCAGCAATATGACTAATTTTTATAACAATGTTTTCTTGCTTTATATCATTGTTTTCTGTCCATTAATTTTTGAACTATAATCCTAGGATTTTTTTTATTGTTTGCAGTCTCCTTTTATTTTTGCATCATTGACTCTGTCCTGTCCATTAACAATGAGTTAATGAGAATGCTGAACAGGATACATCTTAATGAAAACCTTTTGTTTACGGAGTGACAATAAGTATTTTGTTATTAGAATAATTATGTATGTGATGTGTCTTATTATACATAATAATAATACTCTCCTTTTTTCTGATATAAAATCTAACTTGTATTTTGGTAGTTAATTGAATTATATTATGGAGGGTTGTGCCAAAGCCCTAGTTAGGATTGGATTGGAGATTAGAAAGCTTATTTTGGTGGCACTGGCCATGCTGTTGGGAGATTTTGGAAGCAATAGTGATATATCTAGATTGGATATATCATGTCCATGGTGACTTATGTACTTTTCTATGCTGTTTTATGGGTTCATCGCTCTTCTACTTAGTTCTCAAAGGTGGGTGCTGTGGGCTCTTAAATTTTCCAAACAGTTTCTTCAGCTTCTAAATATACAAACTTACATTCTTCTGATCTGAATTCATTTCAAATAGCCAAATATTCCTAAGTAGCATCTTGGCTCAAGGAAACGCTCTTACTGAGCATGCTTCAGGCGATGCATCTCATTTGAAATGTTGGCTATTTGTTTTCATTCCCATTGATATTGCCTTTCATATACTTCCTTTCTTATACATGGCTTCAATTTACCTAAAGATAGGTTTGACTGCAACATTGAAAACAACAGGACTTGAATGAGTTTTCAATTACTTTTTTTCATTTTTTCCTATAAGACTTAGCTGGATTGGGGCCCTTTTTAGTATTGCCTCCCTCCTTTCTGGAACTTTTCCTTTCCTTTTTTTTGATCTTGCATTGGTCAGATACATTTTCCTTTATCGGCTTTCTATTCTAATCCTGAATACATTTTATTGGGGTGCAAGACCCATTGATGTATATGGAATTTACCCCTAATGCTTGAGGCTTCAGCCTTTGTTGGCTTGACTCTTGTTCCTCTTTGGCATTGTGATAGTTTGCAATCCACAAACTATTTGATGTTGTCTGTCTAAGCCCAACCATATGATGTGGGTTTTTCTCTTCAGCTGCTTTACATTGAGAAAAACATATATCTTTATCGACTATTACTTATTAATACAGTCAGCCCTCCACATCTGCAGATTTGACTTCTGCAGATTTTTTTAATTTGCAGATTTGATTAATATGTTCTTTCTAGGGATCTCTAAATCCTCCAGAGAAATTCTGCTGGAAATTGACCATGGAGTTGTGCTGGAAGACCTAGAGCTTACTAGAGAAAACACTTCTCTTGGCATTTGTAGGTCCTTTTGCATACTTCTATGGTCAAATTCTGGCAGATGTTGAGCATAAAGTTGTGCTGGAGGACCTAGAGATTCCTACAGATGTGTTCTGCCAGATTAAAAAAACAGTGTTTTTTATTTGCAGTTTTTCCATTTTCATGGGGCTCCTGTGCCCCTAATCCTAGCAAATGTAGAGGGCCTACTGTACATGCCAAGTCTTCCAAACCAACTCAATATCACTTTAGTTTTGGACATGGTCAACACCATTTTTTTCCCGTAACAAACATGGTGCTACTGAGTTTGTTTCCCGAATTACAAGGAAAACAAACTCTCCATGTGCATGGATTAACGAATTTTGTTAATCTTATTAAATAGCTAGGGCAGTTGTTCTCAGAGAGATTTCATTATATGACCGTTAGAATTTCTTTTAGACGCTCCAAAGGGGTTGCTTTTGGGATGTCAGAGGCAAGTCATAGGATGCCAACCTGTCTGGGCAGCCCAGTTTACAACCCCAATGAGAGTGGCCGCAGCAGGACATTGTCATTTCTGGATCGCCGAGCTAAAAATACCTTCAGACCACCAGAAAGTAGTCGTGGGATGTCATCATACCTGAACAACCAACCATACAACAGGAGCATGAATTATGGAATAACACCAAACCCAAACAACCAGGCATTCGGCACTGGAAGGTACAGTGACCAACAGATGCAGCAAGAAATCTCTAGGAAACGGGGCAGCCATGAGTCCATCTTAACAAAGGACAGTCGCCCGGAAGGGGAAAACCTTTATTTGAAGGCATTCTCTGTCTTGAGGGCTGTCCATTTTAAATCTGGTTTAAAAATAAAGAACCCGAATCTTTGAAGTACAGTCCACACCCCTTTTGCTGTACTTACATTTCTAATCTGAATTTGCAGATCATCATCGTCTATCAGGCTTATTATACCTCTTGTCCCACACTTCTGGATCATTGGCTGGTCTTCCTGTGAATATCACCTAGCGTATATAATCTTTGAACAGCTCTAGCTTGAATTTTCCATAGGGGTAGTACTCACCATTCAACTGTGCTACAGAAAATTTGAAATTTGAACTATGAGATCAGGGTTGTTGTGTTTTTCCCTTTCCCTCTGCTGTTCAACATAAAACATTCAATGCCTACACACTTTTGGGCTCTATCTAACTGTTGCATATCCAAACATCTTCCATAATACCACTGCTAGGCTGTCATCAAGGAATGCCCTCAGAGCGCATCTAGAAACTTTATGAATTCATATGTGTTGTGACTATATTTGCCTTCAAGATTCTTTGGACCTCTGCAACAGTTTGTTTTAGGCAGGCCTGGGCAGATTGTTCCCAATTACACATATATATAGAGTGTTATCTAAGGGGAAATTGTGTGGAATGCACAAGAATTAAAATATATACAATGAAGAGTATCACACGGGGGTGAAATGTCCTTGTCTCATCCCCGTCCTGTCCATCCTGCATGAGTGCAAAGATTATTACATGAAGTCATCATTATTGCATCCATAACACGTTCTTATCGCACGATCATGATAAGATTTTCCGATGACATTGTACTTATCCTGTCCTTCTACTGCCCCTGAAGTGGCATGGCCCAATCAGTTTATATTAACGGAAATTTATGTTAATACAATGCCAAGGCCACTGATGGGACAAGAACTGGATAAGTGCGGATGCGATAAGGACCGGGTAAGGACGGGAGGGATTCCTCCTTACCCCGTGTGATAATCTCCAATGACTGCATTGGGAAACAACACATATTATGGTAGAGCTTAATAAATAGCTCATGTGGACAATACAAATAATTAGCTAATAAAGGAAGGGAGGAAGCCAAGAGTAGTAGTAGTAGTAGTTGTTGTTGTTGTTGTTATTATTATTATTATTATTATTATTATTCCAGAATGCAATGGGTTCATCTTAAAGGGAATGTTGTTGTTGTTCATAGAATCATAGAATTGGAAGAGACCATAAAGGCCATCATGGAGTGGTGGTTTGTGCATCAGAGTACAACTCTGGAGACTAGGGTTCGAAACTCCACTGGGCCATGGAAATCCACTGAGTGACCTTGGGCAAGTCCCACTCTCTCAGATGAAGGCAAAGGCAAACTCCCTCTAAATAAATTCTGCCTTTGTGTTAGAGTCGCCACAAGCTGGAAACAACTTGATGGCACACAAGAACAAATAAGGACTACATTTTAGCTGTGAAACAAACTCACAATGCTCCAGTGAACATGCAGGAAATATGCAAACCACAGCTGGCCTGCAGCACATACAAACATGCATAGAAACCTGTACACATAATACACACAGAATTTTAACTCCGGTATCGAATAAGAGCCTGTAACACTTTTGCAGTTAATTTTACACTTGACATACTCACAGCTAAAGTGGAGGACGTTAGCTAGAGAAAGGGCTGGCTTTTCCCTACAACAAAACATGGCAGCTTGAAAGCTGGAAAAATTCATTATCTTTGCAAAGTGAGTCTCTAGGTTGCTCAGAACAACTGGTATAAACAAGGTAGTGCACAAAGCCACAGTATGTGGGAGGAACCTTTGAAATGCTCAAACCGAGTATACACAGTTGATTTAAAAAATCCCATTCCTCTGTTTTAAACATTTATTCATTTATTATTTTATTTTTTCCCTGGGATTTATATTCTGCCATTCTCCCAAAATGGGATTCGAGGTGGCTTACAATAATTTAAAAAGTTAAAACTGAAGCATTAATTACAGAAGTTAAAATATAATTAAGTAATCCTAATATTAAAACGTAAGTTAAACGCAGAACAGTTTAAAACCATTCTAGAAACAATAAGATGTCATGTCATCTGTTTCTCACTCTTTTGTTAAAAGGGATCTGCTTGCTAATAATATCTTTTACTTCCTAGCAGGACCTACTACCCATTCAGAGATGGCCCAGGGACTGATTTCTCGAGAAGCCATAGGGTACCTTTCTACAAGGACAATTGCGATACAGACAACAGGAGGTAAAGACAGAGTTGTAAACTGTGTATAATTCACTCAGATGCTACTGCATTGGCTTTTTCCGCACTGTCTTCTCTGAGACCACCAATGTTCCTTTCTATTTGTTCCTAGCAAAGGCCTCCTCTTTGTGAAAGAGTCAGTCAACAGCACAGAGTTATCCTCCTCACCACGTTATAACAGGTAATGGAATGCAATATGGAAGGGATGAGTCAATGTGTAATGACCCCTGCTGTGCACAAATAGGTTTTATATATTGATTAGTTCATGGATTAGCGTGTCCATCACCCCCCACCCCCCAGCCAGGCTCCTTTGAGCCAGGTTTTGCACATTGTGATACCAAAAATGGCTGCAAAAATGAAGAAGGTTCTGAAGATATCTCTCCAGACTTCTTGGCATAATGGAGGAGAAATGGCATGGGTACAGGAAAGAAGATGTACAACAGGTGGGAGAACCTTGACTTGTTTGGGACTGCAACTCTCACAGACCCCTACCATTGGCCTTGCCAGGTGGAAGTCATGGGAGATGTACACCAAAACATCTGGAAGGCCCTGATGTAAAGAGTTGTTCAGGAGACCTAACATCTGGGGAAGCCCTAAGATAAGTAGAAACCTGAGTGAGATGTGCCTTCCTTGTCCTCCACTCCATGGTCAGCTATGCAGGGTCCTCCAAAGGAATATGGGGTCTGGGGCAAGTTTAATGTTGGGAAGCCTCTTGCTGCAATATATAAGGAGCCACATATGTGTCTACAAAGCTGAGGACCACATAGGAGGATTATTTATATTCATGGACTACATCTTGCCTGCAACTATTCATTGATCTGGAATTAAGCAGAAGGATTATTTCATTTTTCTTATTTTGGGAAAAGGGAATAGGGATCAGAGCTAATAATGTGAAGGTCTAATGGTGAAATCAGAAATGTTGGCCAGGGGGTTGTAAAATAGTTTTCCCCCTCCACCCCAGTCAAGGGTAAAATTTAGGAGCATGTAACAAAGGATCTATAAAGCAAAGGAAATCGGTGCCAAAGAACTTACAAAATTCTAGCAGGAATAACTGTTTGTGCTCATACTAAATGCTGGATGGATGAGAGAATAGAAGGGCCTCAATGCTTCCAGGACAGATTACGCTCTTCCCTTTCACCAGGGGATGGTTCCTTTATTATATATATATATATATATATATATATAGTTAAAGTACAGTACTTACATTGACCCATGGATAAGTCAACTCAGATTTCTTGGGTCATTTTTTACTAAAATTTCTAGACTTATACATCAGTATATACAGTATATACAGTACTGTGTAAACTTACAACGCTATATAAATATATAAATAAAATTAATAATAATAGTTCATCTGCAGCAAAAAAAGAAGGCAATTGAAAAGTTTTTATTTATAATAAAATTATTATAATATTTATAATAATTGTCTGAATAAACTGTCATTTCTTCTTGTTATGAAAACTGAACAACAACCAAGAATTCTCACGAGCTTTTCAGGGGCTCTTGAATACAGTAATCTAGTTGTCTTTTCCCCTTTCCTTTGCTAGTCGCAGCATGGTTGACTTATCCGAACTGGAGAAATTAAGCTACAGCACTGCCAGCTATTTGAATAGCAGCCACTCAAAAAGGTAGGGGGATCTGTCATTTTGTTCCTGATTCTGGTTCATATGGGGAACCTTTTCAATTAGAAAACAAATAATAAGATTGAAGAAAATCATTATTCACAAGAAATCTATCCCCTTGGACAAGTGTTCAGACTGTATATCTATATATTGATAGCACTGGAATCAGATTTAATAACTGGGATATAGATCTGTACCAAGCCAGCGTGGCATAGTGGTTTCTGGAGACCAGGGTTCAATTCTCACTTCAGCCATGAAACCCACTGGGTGACTTTGGGCAAGTCACATGCTCTCAGCCTCAGGGGAAAGCAACGACAAACCTCCTCTGAACAAATCTCTCCAAGAAAACCCCATGATAGTTTTGCCTAAGGGTCGCCATAAATCTGAAATGACTTGAAGGCACCATCACCCCAACAAATACAAGTCACCACACTATGTGGCTTATGAGATGTAACAGGCCATTAATTCCACCCTGCAAGAAAGCTCTTTTTTTTTTTTACTTTATTTGAAATATTTATATCCCATTCTTCATCTGAAAAGGTTCCCAGTACTACTTGCAAATAAATAAAAACAAGACATCTCTGTCCTCAGGCTTACAGTCTAGAAAGATAGGATGCAGAGGGGGAAAGTGGGAAAGGAGAAAGAGAACAAGAAAGCTCTGGCACCAATACTTAATGGCATATGGTTTTTGTAATGACCATATGTAATGCAGATGTAATGCCTATAAAGCAGCCAGATGTGTACCATACTCTCTCTTTTGGCTTCTATTAAAAACAAAACAAAACAAACAAAACAAGTAATATCTGTTAGACTGGAGTTTGCATTGCATTTGCACTCCATAACATGACATTCTGTACAGTTGGCCTTCTTTATCCATGGATTCTACATCCAAGACTTGAAGATATATAGATATATATGTTCCAAAAAGCAACCTTGATTTTGCCATTTTATATAGAGGACACCATTTTACTATACTACTGTATATAATGGGACTTGAACATCTACGGATTTTGGTATCCGTGGATGGTCCTGGAACCAAAACCCAGCAGATACCAAGCACCCATTGTACTTGAATGGCTTTTTAAAGGACATACAGCTCACTCTTTTTCTGTTGTGTGCCTTTAAGTCATTTCTGACTTATGGCAACCTTAAGGTGAATCTATCACATGGTTTTCTTGGCAAGATTTGTTCAGAGAGAGAGAGTGTGACTTGCCTAAGGTCACCCAGTGGGCTTCAATGACCAAACAGGAATTTGAACCATGGTCTCCTGAGTCATAGTCCAACATTCACACTTGGTCTTATGTATGCACACATTAAATCATTCTATACCCTGCACAAGTAGCCAGATTAGTGCTAGAACTGAGGCAACATTTGCAGCTGGTCCTAGATGGAGACTTGCTTTACCTTGACTCATCTCTTCCCTTCTTTTTCCTACAGGCCCCCTGAAGACATCTGCACTTATTGTGGCCGTGAAATTCGCAACTGTGCTAAGATAACCATTGACAAACTCAAAATCTGCTGCCACGAATACTGTTTCCGGGTAAGGAAATGACTAAGCAAGAGAAAGCTGGGAGAGAAAATGAGACGAAAGCCTTGTGCATAAGAAGAGCCCTTGCGCTAGTCTAACAGTTTGTTTCTACTGTGGGCAAGCAACTATATTCATGAGTAGCCCGCAAACAAAAGGGTTCAATTCCCCACTCAAGCATTAAAAAAACCACTGGGTGACCTTGGACAAGTCACACTCTCTCAGCCTCACAGGATGCCAATGGCAAACCCCCTCTGAAGAAAGTTGCCAATAAAACCCTATGATAGGTTCGCCTTAAGGTTGCCATAAGTCAAATTTGACTTGAAGGCACACAACAACAACCGCAAACAAGCTATGTGTGAAATTGCACCCTTTTATTACTAGGACCACCCTGCATGCCTGAGTACAAAATAATCAACATTAAAGAATTCTTCTTCAGGCTGGATTTAATGTTGAACAAGTGTGTGTACGTTTGTGGGAGAAGCAGCATTTAGAAATGTTAGAGAACCCCTATGTGCGGGGAACATAGTGCAAAAGTTTAATGTTACAATTAAATTTGAAACTTATCTATTACAATACAAAAGATGAAATGGATGATGTGTGATTGTGGTATGTATATATGTTGTGCGGGAGAGTGGTCCATGTTGTCACATTGTACTGGGCCCACAAGAAGTTGAAGCTTGGTTCCCTTGTCTCCAGAGATTGTACAATCACCCCTCCATATCCATGGATTCTTTATCCACGAATAAAACTATCCATGAGTTGAAAATATTTCAGAAATACATAAATTCCAAAAAGCAAACCCCGATTTTGCTATTTTATATAACGGACACCATTGCACTATACCATTGTATTGAATGGGTCTTCAGTATCCATTTATTTGGTATCCACGGGGCATCCTGGAACAAAATCCCAATAGATACCAAAGACCCACTGTATTTTCTTTTTCTGTTGTAATGCTGTTGTGTGTGTGCATGCCACAACCATTTCTGACATAATAAAACTGTAGCTTGTCTCTTACTGTCTTTCCACAGTGTGGAATTTGCCACAAGCCAATGGGAGACCTCTTGGATAAAATCTTCATTCACCGGGACATTGTCCATTGTGATAAATGCTATGAGAAGCTCTTCTAGGTGAGTGGACTTTATTTTCGGAGAGAAATAAAATGTGGTAGAGACGAGACTAGGGAAAGGAGTTGAGGAAAGCAAAGTTCACCAAAGCATCCTTCTCCAATTAAGTTGCAATGAAGTTGCATTTCAAACACAACGCAAGTGTTAGCAACGTTCCTGATTTTGGCATAATGAGTAACACATGCTTATTATTATTCAAAATTATTTCTAAAGTTTATTTTTAGAGGAATTTGGACAGATTTTAAAATATTTTTTCTTAAACTATTTGAAGGGAACTTGAAGGGTTAATAAAAAGCATACGTGTTGCCAGGGTGGGCGGACATGTTAGTGGCAAAATGTAATTATGCAGCTTGCTAGACCCTGGACTTGAAGACAGGTGTCTTTCACCTTGCACAATCCAGAAGTTTTTAAATTCTTCTCAGTGATGAATTTTGATCCGTCTCTAGGTTTGCGCTATGCCTGTGGCGGTCCATTCTTGCCCGGCTCAACTCTCCAATTTTCTCCTAGGTCTTCCTGATTTGGAAGAACAGAAAGAAGCTTGCTTGCAGACCTATAGCCAGTGATGATCCCAGTGCCTTCTGACCCGGCAAACATCCTGCCTCCTCTCAAGTTACTTCTTTTCTGCCATAATTTCCCAGGGAAAGTGATTCACAGCCATCCATGGTGCAATTACATATTTATAATGTCTTTTGCTCTCTCTTCTTGCATTAGTTTGTAAGGAGTACTACTTTACCTGTTGCAGCTCATGGTAAGCCTGCCCTGTTTGCTTTGTGGATGTTCTTCCTTATTCTGCTGTATAAGCCAAGAGAAATATTACAATTTACTGTCTAAACTCTAAACCGAGAGTGGTGTATAGGTCCACAGACCCTAAAGCCTAAAATTCAGAGTTTGGAAAAGTTTCTTTTTTGACTACAGTGTCCAGAATCCCTCGACAAGATGGGCTGTTGCCTCTGCTATCCGAGGAATTCTGGGAGCCATCATACAAAAACATAATTTCATAATCTCTGGCAAAATTAGCTAACGGTACTATAGATCCATGTTCTGAGAACAGGGTGGTGTGCACTAGATTTTTTGTCTTAATCTGTGAAATACTGGACACGTGGGCACTCACTCAAGAGACTTTGCTTTTACTGTGTTGCTTCTTCCAACACAGTTCTTCTTCCAGTTGGAGAAAAGACTTAATGTTTTTGTCTAAAAGCTAATTTCTAGATCAACGCCCCTGCCCCGGGGTCTTCCTTTTTTTTTTTACAGTAATGTGGGATGTTAAATAAACCCCATCCTCCTTGCAGCGGATACACACAGACTAATCCTTTGACTGCAACACTTATAAACAGTTCAGGCCACCTTTCCCAACCCACCATCCTCTATAGAGGTTTTGGACTGCAGCTCCCATCAGCCTTATTGGAAGGATGACTTGGTCCCTCTATAAAATTGAGTGAATGAAGCAGTGTGAGCATGCAGATAGAAAAGGGTATCCAAAAGTTTTAATGATCACCTTTTTAAAAAATGACAGAAAGTTTGTTTGGATTTGTAGTTGTTAACTTATCTCTATGTAGTCACTATCTAGATGTATACATTTTTCCCAGTGTATCTTCATCCTCCGAATGCCTGATATTGTAGAAGTCTGCAGATTGCGCCTGATGAGGATTTTACACTTTAGTCACTTCTGGCACAGCCAATCACAAAAATAAAGGATGCAATGAGCTGATTTTCTCAGCAATGTCCACTTAGGGACCAATGATGACACTGACAAAATTTCATTGGTAAGCCATAATAACGTCCGGGTGGTAATTATTACTTTACGATATCCCCTCGTAAGGCGCAATCTGCAGACTTCTACAATATCAGGTATTTGGCGGGTCAAGATACGCTGGGAAAAAAATGTATAAATCTAGATAGTGACTACATAGAGATAAGTTAACAACTACAACTCAAAACAAACTTTCTGTCAAATCTTTTTAAAGGTGATCATTAAAACTTTTGGATACCCCCCTCGTAAAGGCTGAAACAGAAGCAGCCTGTGCATTTTTCGCGATTCCCCAATTTTTAACTCAGGTCACAGTGACTGACTCTTGTAAGGCTGTTGAGAAGGCAGATGAGATCCTGACCATTTAAAAACATACATTTCAAGTTATATATTTAAGACAAAGAAACCTTTAATGGTCAGCTTCAAGACAAAGCGAAAAATTTTAATTGTCTTTTAGTTCGAAGTGATTATACGGTGGTCCCTCAGTATCCAGTATACAAAAATCCATGGATGCTCAAATTCCATTAAATACAAAATACATAGGAAAATGCTGTTTCTTATATAAAATGGCGAAATCAAGGAATTTATACTTTTTAAAATATTGTCAAACTGTGGGTGGTTGATCCGTGGATACAGAATCCATGCATACGGAGGGCCAACTGTACACTTATATAAAATAGGCGGTCCATGTGGTTGGGAAAGGCTTTTGTTAATCATTTATCCATGTTGACTTTCAAGGCTGACCTCCCTTGCGCAGACTTTCACCTTTCCAGATCTGAAAGTCAGTACTTTGACATTAGAGCATTTGCCAAACAAATGTCATTCCAGAATCCAAAAGCAAACTGAACTTACTGCTTTATTCCTTCCACTGCCATATACCTTTGCAAACTGCTTCATGTTGGGTCCATGTTTTGCTGATCTCTTTCCACCGAAACAAACGCTTCAGCTCATACTCAGTTCTAAATAAAATAAATTAAAAAAATAATGCGCAGAAAGCTCACTTGTGTTGTTGATTCAATATATCTCTGCAATGGATTTCACGGTATTCGGAAACCAAAGAAGACCGAAAGACACGCAAGACCATTCATATTGCAGCACGAGAACGGACGATCGTTTTCTCGTAAAAAGGAGGAATTTCTCACCATTCTGGCCACTGAGGGGCAGGGACAGTGTTTTAAAAGGTGGCATCTAGGACCTTATCAGACGTTGGAAATTGGAAGTACTGTATAATCTAATGGCAATCCGAACGCAATCATGGGGTTTCACGTTATTGTGTATTAAATCATCTCACGCAATTTCGGGCAAAAGGGAAGTCACTCCGAATGCAATCATGGGTTTTACGTTATTGCGAATTAAAGCATCTCACGCAATTTCGGGCAATGGGGGTCATTTTTGGGCAATGGGAAGTCATTCTGAACGCATTCCAGACGCAATTGGAATTCACGTAAATTCGCTAAAGTAGCGAATTCATGTGAATTTGAATTGGCTCCATTCGCAATAAAGAGAAATTCCTCCCATCTGATAAGGTCCTAAGGAACTAGGGCTGCATCCACACTGTAGAAATAACGCGGTTTTGGCACCATTTTAACTACCCTGGCTTTTAGGACTGCAAAATGTAGGGCCTTCGAGGGCAAAAATGGAGGACATGGCCCAAAGAAAAGCTGAAAACACCTAAGTGTACATCCATGCACCAAATGGAGGACCTTTTTGGAAATCCTCCTGGACAGGAAGGCTGAAATGGAGGATGGTGTCCTGGAAAAGGAGGACGCCTGTTCACCCTACACACACACACACAGCAATCCTTTGCACAAAACGACTAGATGCATCATGCCACATCTTCAAAGGAGGACAAGGCTCCCCAAAATGTAGGACTTTTTTAAAGAAAAATAATGGGGGAATCCATCCCCCCCCCCCCAAAAAAAGAAAAACTGAGAAAACACAGAAATAGAAAACCCATGCTTCTTCCTTCTGCTCAAAAAGGAGGGCATTTTGGAAACCCTTCCCGGACAAAAGGCTGGAATGTAGGACGGTGTCCTGGAAAAGGAGGACAGAACCTGAAAGAATACTTTGCAGCTGCAAACCACGTGCACAGTTTGCCTGAGACCTTAACCACGCCCTTTCCTCCTTGGCCACGCCCCTTTTCTCCTTGACCACGCCCATTCTCCTCTTAGCCACGCCCCTTATCCTCTTAGCCACGCCCCTTTCTCTTTCCTGCCACCCGCCCACCTTGTCCGCTTGGGGGAGTACCGCGCATGCGCAGAAGAGAAATAGTAGAAGCGCGGTCGAGGGCCAAAAAAAAACCCAGAGGAAGGGGGCGTGGTTTGGTTCGGTTTGGTTCGAACGCTCCTCTCCTCTCCCCCTGTATGCAAATGAGGCTAGGCCCGCAGCCAATCAGAAGGCGGGGATTGCTCGCGCGCCGCCGCCGCCGCACCGCGGACACAAAAAAGCGGCCGCTGCTGAAAACTATTCTGAGAGAGACTGAGAGAGTGAGAGAACAGGAGAGCGCATGCGCAGCAGGACTCGAGACAGGTACAGAGCAAAATGGGGGAGCCTTGGAGCGGGAGCGCGCTTCAGGGAAGAAGAGGCGGGGAAGCGGGAGCGCGCGCCTGTGTGGAGAATGGAGAATGGCGAATTGGCGAAAATAATAGAATAATATCATAAAAGGGCGGCCAAGGGTGCCCCCAGACAACGAAAACCCGCCTTTCTTTCCCCTTCCTCGTCCTTTTGGGGGGTTTTTAATCCAAAATGGAGCAGGTGAGGATGGAAAATGACCCCCAATTCCTTCCTTTCATCCTTTCTCCCCTCAGTTCCTCCATTGCTTCACCTTTTGGACCTTTTTACGTCGTGTGTGTGTTGTGTGTTGTGTTGTGTTGTGTTGTATTGTGTGTTGCATTGTGTGCTGTTGTCTCTTGTGTTGTCTGTTGTGCTTTGTTGTGTGTTGTGTTGTCTGTTGTGTAGTGAGAGACCCTCCCCCCCTCCATTTGTCCTCCTTTCTGCCTTTATTCCTTTTCCTTTGGAGGAGAAGGTACCTGCCCCCTTTATTTGGGGGGAATGGGGCTCAAGGACATACTAAAACAAATGCTATGATTTGCCCATAAGGAAGCATTGGGGGATATTGGCCCATAGAGAAGCATTGGGGAACATTGGCCCATAGGGAAGCATTGGGGGATATTGGCCCCATAAGAAAGCATTGGGGAATATTGGCCCATAGGGAAGCATTGGGGGATATTGGCCCATAGGGAAGCATTGGGAATATTGGCCCATAGGGAAGCATTGGGAGATATTGGCCCATAGGGAAGCATTGGGGGATATTGGCCCATAGGGAAGCATTGGGGGATATTGGCCCATAGGGAAGCATTGGGAATATTGGCCCCATAAGAAAGCATTGGGGGATATTGGCCCATAGGGAAGCATTGGGGGATAATGGCCCATAGGGAAGCATTGGGGGATACTGGCCCATAGGGAAGCATTGGGAGATATTGGCCCATAGGGAAGCATTGGGGGATATTGGCCCATAGGGAAGCATTGGGGGATATTGGCCCATAGGGAAGCATTGGGGGATATTGGCCCATAGGGAAGCATTGGGGAACATTGGCCCATAGGGAAGCATTGGGGGATATTGGCCCATAGGGAAGCATTGGGGGATATTGGCCCATAGGGAAGCATTGGGGGATATTGGCCCATAGAGAAGCATTGGGGGATATTGGCCCATAGGGAAGCATTGGGAATATTGGCCCATAGGGAAGCATTGGGGGATACTGGCCCATAGGGAAGCATTGGGAGATATTGGCCCATAGGGAAGCATTGGGGGATACTGGCCCATAGGGAAGCATTGGGGGATACTGGCCCATAGGGAAGCATTGGGAATATTGGCCCATAGGGAAGCATTGGGGGATATTGGCCCATAGGGAAGCATTGGGAGATATTGGCCCATAGGGAAGCATTGGGGGATACTGGCCCATAGGGAAGCATTGGGGGATATTGGCCCATAGGGAAGCATTGGGAATATTGGCCCATAGGGAAGCATTGGGAGATATTGGCCCATAGGGAAGCATTGGGGGATATTGGCCCATAGGGAAGCATTGGGGGATATTGGCCCATAGGGAAGCATTGGGAATATTGGCCCCATAAGAAAGCATTGGGGGATATTGGCCCATAGGGAAGCATTGGGGGATAATGGCCCATAGGGAAGCATTGGGGGATACTGGCCCATAGGGAAGCATTGGGAGATATTGGCCCATAGGGAAGCATTGGGAATATTGGCCCATAGGGAAGCATTGGGAATATTGGCCCATAGGGAAGCATTGGGAGATATTGGCCCATAGGGAAGCATTGGGGGATATTGGCCCATAGGGAAGCATTGGGGGATATTGGCCCATAGGGAAGCATTGGGAATATTGGCCCCATAAGAAAGCATTGGGGAATATTGGCCCCATAAGAAAGCATTGGGGGATATTGGCCCATAGGGAAGCATTGGGGGATAATGGCCCATAGGGAAGCATTGGGGGATACTGGCCCATAGGGAAGCATTGGGAGATATTGGCCCATAGGGAAGCATTGGGAATATTGGCCCATAGGGAAGCATTGGGAGATATTGGCCCATAGGGAAGCATTGGGGGATACTGGCCCATAGGGAAGCATTGGGGGATACTGGCCCATAGGGAAGCATTGGGGGATACTGGCCCATAGGGAAGCATTGGGAATATTGGCCCATAGGGAAGCATTGGGGGATATTGGCCCATAGGGAAGCATTGGGGGATATTGGCCCATAGGGAAGCATTGGGGGATATTGGCCCATAGGGAAGCATTGGGAATATTGGCCCCATAAGAAAGCATTGGGGGATATTGGCCCATAGGGAAGCATTGGGGGATAATGGCCCATAGGGAAGCATTGGGGGATACTGGCCCATAGGGAAGCATTGGGAGATATTGGCCCATAGGGAAGCATTGGGAATATTGGCCCATAGGGAAGCATTGGGAATATTGGCCCATAGGGAAGCATTGGGAGATATTGGCCCATAGGGAAGCATTGGGGGATATTGGCCCATAGGGAAGCATTGGGGGATATTGGCCCATAGGGAAGCATTGGGAATATTGGCCCCATAAGAAAGCATTGGGGAATATTGGCCCCATAAGAAAGCATTGGGGGATATTGGCCCATAGGGAAGCATTGGGGGATAATGGCCCATAGGGAAGCATTGGGGGATACTGGCCCATAGGGAAGCATTGGGAGATATTGGCCCATAGGGAAGCATTGGGAATATTGGCCCATAGGGAAGCATTGGGAGATATTGGCCCATAGGGAAGCATTGGGGGATACTGGCCCATAGGGAAGCATTGGGGGATACTGGCCCATAGGGAAGCATTGGGGGATACTGGCCCATAGGGAAGCATTGGGAATATTGGCCCATAGGGAAGCATTGGGGGATATTGGCCCATAGGGAAGCATTGGGGGATATTGGCCCATAGGGAAGCATTGGGAGATATTGGCCCATAGGGAAGCATTGGGGGATACTGGCCCATAGGGAAGCATTGGGAATATTGGCCCATAGGGAAGCATTGGGAGATATTGGCCCATAGGGAAGCATTGGGGGATATTGGCCCATAGGGAAGCATTGGGAGATATTGGCCCATAGGGAAGCATTGGGAGATATTGGCCCATAGGGAAGCATTGGGGGATATTGGCCCATAGGGAAGCATTGGGAATATTGGCCCATAGGGAAGCATTGGGAGATATTGGCCCATAGGGAAGCATTGGGGGATATTGGCCCATAGGGAAGCATTGGGAATATTGGCCCCATAAGAAAGCATTGGGGGATATTGGCCCATAGGGAAGCATTGGGGGATAATGGCCCATAGGGAAGCATTGGGGGATAATGGCCCATAGGGAAGCATTGGGAGATTTTGGCCCATAGGGAAGCATTGGGGGATATTGGCCCATAGGGAAGCATTGGGAATATTGGCCCATAGGGAAGCATTGGGAATATTGGCCCATAGGGAAGCATTGGGGGATATTGGCCCCATAAGAAAGCATTGGGGGATATTGGCCCCATAAGAAAGCATTGGGGGATATTGGCCCCATAAGAAAGCATTGGGGGATATTGGCCCATAGGGAAGCATTGGGGGATAATGGCCCATAGAGAAGCATTGGGAGATATTGGCCCATAGGGAAGCATTGGGGGATACTGGCCCATAGGGAAGCATTGGGAGATATTGGCCCATAGGGAAGCATTGGGAGATATTGGCCCATAGGGAAGCATTGGGGGATATTGGCCCATAGGGAAGCATTGGGAATATTGGCCCATAGGGAAGCATTGGGAGATATTGGCCCATAGGGAAGCATTGGGGGATATTGGCCCCATAAGAAAGCATTGGGGGATATTGGCCCCATAAGAAAGCATTGGGGGATATGGGCCCATAGGGAAGCATTGGGGGATATTGGCCCATAGGGAAGCATTGGGGGATATTGGCCCATAGGGAAGCATTGCGGGATATTGGCCCATAGAGAAGCATTGCGGGATAATGGCCCATAGAGAAGCATTGGGGGATATTGGCCCCATAAGGAAGCATTGGGGGATATTGGCCCATAGAGAAGCATTGGGGGATAATGGCCCATAGGGAAGCATTGGGGGATATTGGCCCCATAAGGAAGCATTGGAGGATATTGGCCCCATAAGAAAGCATTGGGGGATATTGGCCCATAGGGAAGCATTGGGGGATATTGGCCCATAGGGAAGCATTGGGGGATATTGGCCCATAGGGAAGCATTGGGGGATATTGGCCCATAGGGAAGCATTGGGGGATACTGGCCCATAGGGAAGCATTGGGGGATATTGGCCCATAGGGAAGCATTGGGGGATATTGGCCCATAGGGAAGCATTGGGGGATACTGGCCCATAGGGAAGCATTGGGGGATACTGGCCCATAGGGAAGCATTGGGGGATATTGGCCCATAGGGAAGCATTGGGGGATATTGGCCCATAGGGAAGCATTGGGGGATATTGGCCCATAGGGAAGCATTGGGGGATATTGGCCCATAGGGAAGCATTGGGGGATAATGGCCCATAGAGAAGCATTGGGGGATAATGGCCCATAGGGAAGCATTGGGGGATATTGGCCCCATAAGGAAGCATTGGGGGATATTGGCCCCATAAGAAAGCATTGGGGGATATTGGCCCCATAAGAAAGCATTGGGGGATATTGGCCCATAGAGAAGCATTGGGGGATATTGGCCCCATAAGGAAGCATTGGGGGATATTGGCCCCATAGGGAAGCATTGGGGGATAATGGCCCATAGAGAAGCATTGGGGGATAATGGCCCATAGGGAAGCATTGGGGGATATTGGCCCCATAAGGAAGCATTGGGGGATATTGGCCCCATAAGAAAGCATTGGGGGATATTGGCCCATAGGGAAGCATTGGGGAATATTGGCCCATAGAGAAGCATTGGGGGATATTGGCCCATAGAGAAGCATTGGGGGATATTGGCCCCATAAGGAAGCATTGGGGGATATTGGCCCATAGGGAAGCATTGGGGGATAATGGCCCATAGAGAAGCATTGGGGGATAATGGCCCATAGGGAAGCATTGGGGGATATTGGCCCCATAAGGAAGCATTGGGGGATATTGGCCCCATAAGAAAGCATTGGGGGATATTGGCCCATAGGGAAGCATTGGGGGATATTGGCCCATAGGGAAGCATTGGGGGATATGGGCCCATAGGGAAGCATTGGGGGATATTGGCCCATAGGGAAGCATTGGGGGATATTGGCCCATAGGGAAGCATTGGGGGATAATGGCCCATAGAGAAGCATTGGGGGATAATGGCCCATAGGGAAGCATTGGGGGATATTGGCCCCATAAGGAAGCATTGGGGGATATTGGCCCCATAAGAAAGCATTGGGGGATATTGGCCCATAGGGAAGCATTGGGGGATATTGGCCCATAGGGAAGCATTGGGGGATATTGGCCCATAGGGAAGCATTGGGGGATATTGGCCCATAGGGAAGCATTGGGGGATACTGGCCCATAGGGAAGCATTGGGGGATATTGGCCCATAGGGAAGCATTGGGGGATATTGGCCCATAGGGAAGCATTGGGGGATACTGGCCCATAGGGAAGCATTGGGGAATATTGGCCCATAGGGAAGCATTGGGGAATATTGGCCCATAGGGAAGCATTGGGGAACATTGGCCCATAGGGAAGCATTGGGGGATACTGGCCCATAGGGAAGCATTGGGGGATATTGGCCCATAGGGAAGCATTGGGGGATATTGGCCCCATAGGGAAGCATTGGGGGATATTGGCCCCATAGGGAAGCATTGGGGAATCCTGGCCCCATAGGGAAGCATTGGGGAATCCTGGCCCATAGGGAAGCATTGGGGAAGACTGGCCCATAGGGAAGCATTGGGGAAGACTGGCCCATAGGGAAGCATTGGGAATATTGGCCCATAGGGAAGCATTGGGAATATTGGCCCATAGGGAAGCATTGGGGGATATTGGCCCCATAAGGAAGCATTGGGAATATTGGCCCATAGGGAAGCATTGGGGGATACTGGCCCATAGGGAAGCATTGGGGAACATTGGCCCATAGGGAAGCATTGGGGGATATTGGCCCCATAAGGAAGCATTGGGGGATATTGGCCCATAGGGAAGCATTGGGGGATACTGGCCCATAGGGAAGCATTGGGAATATTGGCCCATAGGGAAGCATTGGGGGATATTGGCCCATAGGGAAGCATTGGGGAAGACTGGTCCATAGGGAGGCATTGGGGAACATTGGCCCATAGGGAAGCATTGGGGGATACTGGCCCATAGGGAAGCATTGGGGGATATTGGCCCATAGGGAAGCATTGGGGGATATTGGCCCCATAAGGAAGCATTGGGGGATATTGGCCCCATAGGGAAGCATTGGGGAATCCTGGCCCCATAGGGAAGCATTGGGGAATCCTGGCCCATAGGGAAGCATTGGGGAAGACTGGCCCATAGGGAAGCATTGGGGAAGACTGGCCCATAGGGAAGCATTGGGAATATTGGCCCATAGGGAAGCATTGGGAATATTGGCCCATAGGGAAGCATTGGGGGATATTGGCCCCATAAGGAAGCATTGGGAATATTGGCCCATAGGGAAGCATTGGGGGATACTGGCCCATAGGGAAGCATTGGGGAACATTGGCCCATAGGGAAGCATTGGGGGATATTGGCCCATAGGGAAGCATTGGGGGATATTGGCCCCATAAGGAAGCATTGGGGGATATTGGCCCCATAAGGAAGCATTGGGGGATATTGGCCCCATAGGGAAGCATTGGGGGATATTGGCCCCATAGGGAAGCATTGGGGAAGACTGGCCCATAGGGAAGCATTGGGGAAGACTGGCCCATAGGGAAGCATTGGGGAAGACTGGCCCATAGGGAAGCAGTTTTCTCTAGGAATCTCTAGGTCCTCCATCGCAAGTCTGCCAAATATTAACCATAGAGTTGTGCTGGACAACCTTGAAGTTCCTATAGAAAACACTACTCTGGGTATTTGTAGCTTGATTCTATGATCAACTTCTGGCAGATGTTGACAATGGAGTTGCACTGGAGTGCCTGCAGATTCCTAGAGAGGTGTCTGCTCAGGTGAAAAGAATAGTATTTTGTTTTTTTAATTTGCATTTTTTCAACATTCACGAGGGTCCTTCACCCTTAATCCCAGTGAATGTGGAGGGACCACTGTAATGCTAGGAAAGGTGGAGGGAAGCAGAAAGAGAGGAAGACCACAAGCTAGATGGATAGACATGATCAGAATCATAGAATCATAGAATCATAGAATCATAGAGTTGGAAGAGACCACAAGGGCCATCCAGTCCAACCCCCTGCCATGCAGGAACTCCAAGTCAAAGCATCCCTGACAGATGGCCATCCAGCCTCTGCTTAAAGACCCCTAAGGAAGGAGACTCCACTACACTCCGAGGGAGTGCGTTCCACTGTCGAACAGCCCTTACTGTCAGGAAGTTCCTCCTAATGTTGAGGTGGAATCTCTTTTCCTGCAGTTTGCATCCATTGTTCCGCGTTCTAGTCTCTGCAGCAGCAGAAAACAAGCTTGCTCCCTCCTCAATATGACATCCCTTCAAATATTTAAACAGGGCTATCATATCACCTCTTAACCTTCTCTTCTCCAGGCTAAACATCCCCAGCTCCCTAAGGCGTTCTTCATAGGGCAAGGTTTCCAGACCCTTCACCATCTTAGTTGCCCTCCTTTGGACATGCTCCAGTTTCTCCACATCTTTTTTGAATTGTGGTGCCCAGAACTGGACACAGTATTCCAGGTGGGGCCTGACCAAAGCAGAATAGAGTGGCACTATAACTTCCCTTGATCTAGAAACTATACTTCTATTGATGCAGCCTAAAATTGCATTGGCTTTTTTAGCTGCCGCATCACACTGTTGACTCATGTTCAGCTTATGGTCTACTTGGACTCCTAGATCCCTTTCACATGTGGTCTCGTTCAGCCAGGTGTCCCCCATCCTATATCTGTGCATTTCATTTTTCCGCCCTAAGTGCAGAACCTTACATTTCTCCGTATTGAATTTCATTTTGTTAGCACTGGCCCAGCTTTCTAGTCTATTCAGGTCATTTTGAATTTTGATCCTGTCCTCTGGGGTATTAGCTACTCCTCCCAGTTTAGTGTCATCTGCAAATTTGATAAGTATGCCACCAATTCTGTCATCCAAATCATTAATAAAGATGTTGAATAGAACTGGGCCCAGGACAGAACCCTGTGGGACCCCACTGGTCACTTCTCTCCAGGATGAAAAGGAGCCATTGTTGAGCACCCTTTGAGTTCGGCCAGTCAACCAATTACAAATCCATGTAACAGTTAACTTGTCTAGCCCACATTCTTCAAGCTTGTTTGCAAGAATGTCATGGGGAACCTTGTCAAAGGCCTTACTGAAATCGAGGTATACTATATCCACAGCATTCCCTTCATCTACCAAGCTGGTAATTTTATCAAAAAAAGAGATCAGGTTCGTTTGGCATGACTTCTTTTTCTGAAACCCATGTTGGCTTTTTGTGATTATGGCATTGGCTTCTAAATGTTCGCAGACTCTCTGCTTAATGATCTGCTCTAGCACCTTTCCTGGAATTGATGTCAGACTAACTGGACGATAATTGTTGGGATCCTCTTTTTTTCCCTTTTTGAAGATGGGGACAACGTTTGCCCTCCTCCAGTCTGCTGGGACTTCTCCTGTTCTCCAGGAGTTCTCAAAGATTATTGCCAATGGCTCTGATATTACATTTGCTAGTTCTTTTAATACTCTAGGATGTAGTTCATCTGGTCCTGGAGATTTATATTCATTTAGGTTAACCAGGTATTCCTGTACTACCTCTTTACTTATTCTGTGCTGAATTTCCTCTATTCTGTCTCCTGTTCCATTATCCTTAGGTTGAGCACCCTTTGCCTTTTCTGAGAAGACTGAAGCAAAGAAGGTGTTGAGTAATTCTGCCTTTTCTCTGTCTCCTGTGAGCATTTTGCCATCTTCTGCACGCAGTGGCCCTACTGTTTCCTTCTTCTTCCTTTTGCTGCGGACATATCCAAAAAAGCCCTTTTTATTGTTCTTAACCTCTCTAGCAAGCCTGAGTTCATTCTGCGCTTTAGCTTTTCTGACTTTACCCCTACATGTGCTGGCTATTTGTTTAAATTCCTCTTTCGTGATTTCTCCATTTTTCCATTTCTTATACATGTTCCGTTTAAAACTTAGCTCATTTGAAAGTTCCTTAGTTATCCATCCTGGCTTCTTGAGACATCTTCCATTTTTCTTCCTCATTGGAACTGTTTGAAATTGTGCCTTCAATATCTCCCTTTTGAGAAACTCCCATCCGTCTTGAACTCCCTTTTCTTTTAGTATTCCTGACCATGGGATCACTCCCAGTATTTCTCTAAGTTTATTGAAATCAGCTCTCCTAAAGTCTAGAGTGCATGTCTGACTATGCCTAGCTTCTCCCTTCCACTGTATTACAAACTCCAGGAGAACATGGTCACTTCCACCTAAGGATCCAACCACTTGCACCCCATCAACTAGGTCTTCCCTGTTGGTTAAGATCAGATCTAAAATGGCTGATCCCCTTGTTGCCTCTTCCACCTTTTGGACAATGAAATTGTCTTCCAGGCAAGTGAGGAATTTGCTAGACTTTGAGGATTTGGCTGAGTTTGACTTCCAGCAAATATCAGGATAGTTGAAGTCACCCATCACTACTACATCTCTCTTTTCTGAGTATGTGTTTATCTGTTCTAGAAAGGCATCATCCAATTCCTCTGCCTGAGTTGGGGGTCTGTAGTAGACTCCCACAGTAACATCCCTGTTATTTCCCTCTCCTTTAATTTTTATCCAGATGCTCTCCACCTGGCTTCCAGTATTGACTTCCTGCATCTCTTCACTGGTGTATATATCCCTGACATATAATGCTATTCCTCCTCCTTTCCTGCTTGGCCTGTTTCTCTTAAAAAGGTTATACCCCTCTATTTCTACCCCTGGGGTAGAAATTTCTACCCCTGGGTTATACCCAGGTTCTACCCCTGGGTTATACCCCTGATTTCTAAATCAGGGAGGTCATGAATATGAACTGAGCAGAGCAGTGGGTCTTGGAGATCTCTCACCCATAGAGTCACCATGACTCGAGGTTCACAACAACAACATCCATCTGGAATGTGGTCTCCCTCTTTTCTTAGCACTCTCCACTTTACCAAGCATTGTAATCTTTTCTACTGAGTTCTTTCTTCTCACAATATAGCCAAAATATAACAGTCTCAGGTTAGTCATCTCTGAGAGAGTTCAGACCTGTTCTGGTCTAGGACCCATCCGTTGATTTTTTTGGTGGCTAGAAAATCCCTTCCTCATTGTTTTGAGGGCATTGGGCAAGGCACTTGCCTCTCTCCCAAGAAAGGGAGCCTTCTTTGGATGGTGACTACTTTAGGTGTCTGCTCTAGAGATTGCTTCTAGTGAAACCCCTTATTTGCTTTTTTGGGGGAAGGTTCTTGCATATGTGATCGTTCTCCTCCTCTGGGTTTCTTCATCCTGGTCTGTGAAGACATCCATTCAGATCAGGCTGCTGCTGTTGTGGCTGGTTCTCCCTTGACAGATGGGCTGGTAAGAACTTGCCTGTTCTGAAGAAAGGAGAAAGATGGATGCAGGGTTTAAGTAGATCTTAAGGGGCAGAAATTGATGGGGCAGAAATGAATACCAGTTTCTGCATGATTGCTGTTGTTGGTTAAAGCAGAGCTAAAGGCTTTAAACTGAAGAGAAATAAATCTACTTCAAATGATTTTTCTTTTCCTCTTCAAGACTGATATACAGTTGATAGGAACTGAGACCCTATTAAGATTGTCCTGTTGTTGTTGATTTTAAATGTTGTATGACAGAACCCACTTTTTTTTTCTCCAGATACAGAAGCCATAGGAAGAGATTTAAATGCACTGGGGAAAGCTCAGTATAGTGTTTTGGAAAGTTCCCTAATGCATTTTTAGTGTTTTGTATCTTTCTTTCAAGGGAAGAGCACAGGTTGTGTTTCAGTTGGCAGAGATTGAAGAAAAATAACTTGTCATATTTTGCAGAGATTCTGATGCCTTGCATTTGATATGAATGGTTTAATATTTCATGGTTTGATAATGGAAGTTGCCCTATGCAGTAGTCATCAGATGTGGATGAAACCTCTTGTGATGGCATTCAGTGGCTGGGCATTAGTATTTGAAGGCCTGTTCTAAATACTGATTTTCTTAAGTGTGTGTTTTCAGTCATAAGTGGCTGCTTTCTTCTGTACTCCTTTCTAGTCAAAGTTATATTTAATATCATGTACAGTGCTCCTTACATTAGAGTGGATTCAGTTCTGGAGTAGTGGTTTTTATTTAAAGTAAGCATGAGCTTCCCCGCTCCAGATGACATGCATAAATTGAGATTATGCTGATCGTGAACCTTTAGGAGCTTAGTTGATTTCTCAAGACTTATAAACTTGAGCAGTGCAACATAGAAAATGTGTTTATCTTAAGTTAATAACAGCCTTACTAGTTGAAAGGCCATTTAATATACTAATAATGACAAAGAGTGACTTTGTTGCTCTGCGTTTCCTCATGCATTCCTTTTTGGATCACAGCATCTGTAATTAGGAACGATGGTAATGAGAGTCAGTGTGTGCTGCCTGGCATCATTCTTATGTGGACCAGTATACTTATGTACTCTGCTTGAAGTTTATTGACAGAGGTGGGTCCATACACACCCTTCCTTGTGTCAACATAACCATTTCATTTGTAGATGAGAACTGAACTTCAGACCAGTCAAAAAGATTTTGTGTACATATATCTAGTTTTCCAGAACTACAATGTATTGTGTAAGAGATGTTGTTCAGTGGTTTATGATAAGGAATATTCTAAATGTTTTCCAGTGGCTGCAGGGCAGGAGAGTTGTAATGTTTTTGATAGTCACTTCCATGTATTCTCCTGTAACAAAAGTTCTGGTGATATTTCACCTCATCATAGGATCACTTCTTCCCAATAGCTGTAGAAATAGAATTGTGTCTTATTCTAATGTGAATATCTGGGGAGGTAGCAACATCCTTTTCCATATTTTTTTTTTCATATTCTCAGTATTCCTTTCTTCAAGGGGAGCACATAGAACCAAACTGTCAATTCAGTACAAGGAATTCAAAGATATAGCTGTGTTAGTCTGTAGAATCAGTATGCAGAGAGATCTTGTAGCACTTTTGAGACTAACAGTCTCAATATAGAGAAATTATCTCCTTACAGTGGTGCTGCTGCAGCTCTGGTACAGCATATTGCAGTTGCTCTAGTATCTTGGCATTTCAGATTCTATTGGCAAAGACAGATCCTGTATTGACTTTTTTGTAGTGGGGACAGGGATACATTTTTCATTAAACTCTGTAGAGTTTGCTGCAAAATTGTTGAGCACCAGAAATTGTGCTGCTGAAAGTTTTATTCAAAAGATGAATTCAACTTCAGTTGTCTTGGAATCTTTAACTAGGCAGATTTTGCCTGTAGCTATTGTCAGTTAGACCAGAAATATTTGACAAATTAGCATTGGTCTTATCATTTGCAAATTGGCTTCATGGAACTAAACTAAAGCTGCCTTCCTGCAGTTATTTCTGTGTGGGCAGCTCCATGTGAAGGCAGGAGGATTACAGAGCATCTGATATATACAAATTATTAGTAAGTTCTTACATGCTGGATGCAGATTAGTTGCCTTTTTCGTAGCACTGATCATGTCCGTTGTTTGTACTGAGAACATGTAGTTTATGTCTGTGTAACCAGTTCAGATACTATCCTTGCAGATGAACTGCCTTCAGATTCCCTGACTTTATGCTTCTTGTCTCCCTGAATAATTAAGTTTTGAGGAGAACAGATATATTAAGTTTAGGTATATTCACTATTTTTGTTGTTGTGAAAACCTATTTTTATACCTTTCTTTAGGAAGATTCTTCAGGGGTTCCATGAAGATGGTTGTTCCTGGCAGTGTCCCTATAATTCAGCCAGATCATAGTCTTGGAAATGAATTGGGCCGCGGTTCAACAGAGAACTCTGTGATGGGTCCAGATGTAGAACCAGTGGCTGACCAGGTGGGCCCTGAGCTGGAAGAAGTCCGAAAACTGCAAGAACTTGTAAGGAAGCTCGAGCTCCAGAATCAGCAGTTGAGAACTAGAAGTCTCCGAAGTTTGCCGGAGGCAAATGTGCTGAGCCAAGCTGGCGCTGGAGTGGATAATTGCAATTCCAGGCTCAATGGGATGGAAATTAATAATAGCATCAACACACTGATGGATAAGCAGGAACTACAGATAGTGGCAGACCTGCATTCGGCACTAAGTAAAATGAGGTCAGAAGCAGAAGAGTGTGGTGAGTTCTTGAAAAATGACGTAGATGCAGTGGTGCAGCACAACTGTGCCAGCAGTTCTGAGAGAGAACCTTCCAAGACTGGCTTTGCAAGCAATGTGGAAATGCAGTTCAGCGATGCTGACACAAATGACTTTTCCAGTTGGGATTGTGACAGCACAGTGCTGGTAGAGGACTTCACCACCAAAGGTGTTGACCCAGTTTCGAGAATGAGCGAAGGGAGTGCAAATGTAGACAACCTCTTGAACGAGACAACTCTGGATGAAGTGGAAGTATTAGAACTTGAGAGTGGCAGTGTTGAAGATGATAGCTGGTATGTACTTGGTTAAATTCTGGGTAGTTCAAAAAGATTCTTACTAAGAGGGCACCAGATTATAGGATTAATTTCTCTTATGTTTGAGTTAAAAAAATCAAAATCTCAATCCTTGTCCAAACAGACTAAACCAGAGTTTGATTGTTAGCAACTTTTCGTAAGTGTAAAATCAGAGCAAAAGACAGACACTTGGACTGTCATTCGAAATTGCTCTGGAAGCAGACCGATCAAAATGGGTATGAGGGAAGCATTCATAGAGACATAAACAAAAGTTGTATACCACTGGCCGTCAGAGAACATGGTCATATGGTGAAGATATACCTGTAGATAGATACAGTACATTGTATTTTATTGTGAAGGAGGGAAGAGTCTACTACACCAGACTCTGCTGTGAATTATTTAAAAAGACACAAGCTGAGCTTAGAAACCTTAGGGAGAAGTGTTGGCAGGACATCCTGTTTGGGCAGTCAGGTGTGCTTTACACATAAGTGACAGATTTGATGCAGCTATTGACAACTGTTTCTTTAATGTATAGTCCTGTTACTACATGATTACGTGGGGCTTAAATATTTTAAATGCACACATAATAAAACAGAGGCCGAAATCCCAGTTAGAATGAGTTGACTCGCAGAGACAATGGGAACTTGTTAAATCAACACTTATGTAAATTCAGCTGATTTAATCGTTTTATTCTAGTTGGAACTAACATTTTGATTTTGGTCAATTTTTATGAATTGATCTTAAGCTAATACTCCTGGTAACATGTAATTTAAAAAATGAATTGAAGTACCTGATGGCAAAAGAGAGATAATTTTGTAAACCTCTCTTGGTTTTTGTGTGGCATATAATTGCTGGGAAGAGATGTATATTTATAATCTCTTGTGAAATGATTATTTTGAGAACTGATATGTGTTGTAAAAATTCTTGTGTCATTGAAATAATTAAGAAATTACTTAGTACTATCCATGACTATTAACAATGCAGGTGAATAATGACATTGATGGTGGTGGTTGATTGCATATTAATATTGCAGTTACCTAATACTGAAAGGTGGTATTTTATCCTCCAGGGAGTTATAAATCTTCCTTACTCTCTGTTGAAGCAATGTCTTATCACCTACTGCTTACCAATAAAATGCCTGTTTGAAACTTAAGTGCTAGGATATTCTTTGTTTTTCTCTGTGAGAGAAAGAGAGAAAGACTAATGAGAATTCAAGGTTGAAAGGTAACTTCATAAAAAAAGCTACAGTACTTAAGTCATTAAGGTATAACCATTTCCTTATACTGTTGCTCAAAACACATGGGCCAAAAGAAGCAGCTTCTGGGGCATTGGGGGTGAGGCAGATGGCCAGAAAGGAATGACAAGAGGCCACTTCAGCCACGATTGGGCCAGTCCTTTGCACCAGATCAAAAAGAAGCCATAAATTCCCTTCATCAGAATTGTGAAGAGCTTTTTTCTTTCTTTCTCTAAAAGAAGTGCCAATAGTAGAGGACTAAACACTGAAATTTAGAGATTCCTATAACTTTTTCAGATCCTTCTTGTCTATAGATGCATTTTATCTCTTGCATGTGCAGTGCATATGAAGAATTTACAGCCTTCATAATCTGAAGCAAGCCTTAAGCACTTTTTAAAATGAACCCGTTGGTATATTACTGAAACACATTTCCACATCTCTTATCTATTCTAACCATAAGCTGCTTGACATGATGAAGGTTACGGTTATATCATTCTTCGTTGTAGCACCATCTTTTACTGGGTCTTAACAGACTTCCCCAGTTCTTATAGTACTGTGGATAAGAAATATGGTAATACTATATAGTTCTTAACTGGTTTGTAGGCCTACTTGTTTCATATATAGTGCAATTAATGTAGCTCTTTCTATGTGTTGTCTGTTTGCACATTTAATTTTCATCAGCTTACAAAGTGTGAAGGCTGAAATGTATTTTATTTGCTGATCTGACATCTTAAAACTCCCATCATTCTGCTTAAGGCTGTATGTCTCTCCAAGAAAGCCATCAACCACTGAAAAGGAATCGCCCCTGAAATGGTGTAGGCAGGTGTTGGACAACCCCAGTCCAGAGACAGAGGCAGCTTGCCGTACCCTCATCGGCCGGCTTGACCAAGGTAGGTGAGCTATATACAAAAAATATTAGAATATAATAAAGTGGCCTTGTATGGCCACTGAGAAAGAAGAACAGAATCCCATCATTTAGCATAACATCTTTTAACTTAATAAACACACTGTTTAGGTTGCCTTAGCCAAAATGTTTGGGACCAGGTGTGTTTTGGATATCAGAATATTTGCATATACATAATGAGATATCGTGTAGATAGCACTGAAGTCTAAACATGAAATTCATCTATGTTTTGTATACAACTTATACATATAGACTGAAGGTAATGTTATATACAATAATTTTGATAAACTTGTGCATGAAACAAAGTTTGTGTGCATTGAACCATCAGAAAGCAAAGGTGCCACTATTTCAGCCACCCATACAGATGATTTTGAATTTTTCCAAAATATTTCACATTTTCCAGACAAGGGAAACACAACCTATTTTACATTTGAGTTGAACAGTTTAGCCCCTCCCAGTATGAATACTGAAATCTTGGAATAGCTGTGTTTAACTGAATACTGAATTCTTGAAACTAAATGAATGTAAATTAATACTGTACTAAAATCTTGCAACTGAATGTGTTTAGTCAGTCATGATATCTTGATCTTTTGCTTTGCTGTTTAGCATTTTTTTCTGGGATTTAAGATTTAAGACAGATTGCATTAGTACTAATGGCTGGAGAGGATGCCATAATCTTCCTAAATTTGCTTAAGACAAGATGATTTACATGATCCTTCGGCTGAAGATTCCTGTTTTCACAATGATACTAGGGAAACAACTTCAGTAATCTCACACAACAAGTGAATACTTTTAAAACACTGTCCTGAAATCATAAAGGAATCTTTCTTTTTTGATATTACACTGTTTCACCAGACAGTTCTTCTGGGGAAAAAAAGCCACATGTTAAATGGATTTTATAATTTAGATGACATTTTATAATTAAAATTATTGCAAATAAATCCACTGTTACAGATAGAGCAGCATCCTGCTAACTCATAGAAATAGTTAGTTGGAAAAATTGGAAAGTAACATTGAAAATGCAAACCTCCAACTTAGTAGTAAATAAAAGGATGGTCAGACTTAATATGAAGCATGAGTGTTCTCATACAGAAAGAAAGCAAGAGGTCTTTTTATTACTTTCTTCATCATTCATAATACCAGTAACTGCAGATGCACAAGTTAGCCCTTATTTTAATTTTTATGCCATCCTTCAGTTAAAAAAACTCTTAAGAGTATTATATAGTAAAGCAATAACATCAAATATTTAAAATGCTAGAAAGTTAAAGGTGCTGAAGCTCTAATTTATATTCTGTTCCATCCCAGTAAATAAAATTCCCTTAAATTATACTATAATTCAATTTATTTCTCTACACAGTGGCTTAGATCCAGGATTTGGTGAGAGAAGGTGATTCTCTCAGATTTCTGGAGAGCCGCTCAGGGTCTCCAGCTCTCTGAATATTTTTAGGCAGACAGTGGGGAGAAAGAAAGAACAGCATGAGCTTTCGTAGACTTCAATCTACTTCCTCAGGTGCATTTAGTCTAAATTCATCTGAGGAGGTAGACTGAAGTGTCTGAAAGCTGATGCTGCCAACTTCTTTCTTCCGATTAGTTTCAAAGGTGCTACAAGATAACCTAGAATTGGCATTTGAAAGATCTATAGCTGGTTCTGAACTTAATGGAATTCAGAAAAGCAAAGTTTTGTGTGTATTGAAACAAACATTTTAGCTCTTCATATATTGATTCCTTTATTTGTGTGTGAGAGTGTATTCAGGCATTCATCAGTAGCTTTCATATGATGCAGAAAATGGAAGAAATTGAAGGAGGCAAGAACAGTAAAAATGCATTTTGGAGTTGGTATCATGTCACATGGGCAGTATCCTTGGCAGATTCCTGCTCTTAGATTGTATAAGACAAAAACAAATTGTATATTCCACAACGGTGACTTGCATCATTTTGTGTTGGCTGTGTTAACAATACTTATTTAAAATATACTTCATCAGAGAATTTTACATTCTCTCAACCACCCCAGTCCCTTTGGTTTCCTGTTTGTTCATATTAAAACTTGGAAATGTTTTCCCCGCCCCCCAACTTTTTCCACAGCTCTTTTCTCCCATCATGGCACAGCATTGTGGTTAGCCTAAATAAAGCCAGCTGTAGAATACAGGGTAGGCTCTTACGGTTAGAGAGTGGATAGAAAGACACATCTTTCCAAAGCCTAGTTTTGTCACTTGGCATCACATCAGACTGTTCAGAGAGGCATGCATGCGGTATAATTCCCTGCTGCTTGTGGCCAAATGTTAATCTCACTGTTTTCAAAATGGCTTTAAATATATATCGTGTAAAAAAAGAATAACTTAATCTTCCAACAGCTTAATCTTGGGTTATATTAGGAGGAGAATGGGGGAAACAGGAACTGAAATATTTTTGCACTGTTTATGCTACTGTTTTCCATTTTATGGTTGAGTAGGTCTCTCCAAAAGACATTTACTTAGCTTTCAAAGAATCTAAGTGACCATTATGTATGAGAGACAGTTCTCAATTGAGGGATTTCAAGGACAAGATCATTCAAAATAAAGCTTGCTTGTTCTGTGTATTAGTACAACTCCTCTTTAAACTCTCAGTGTTAACTTCTCTTTGATCTGAGGTATGGATAATGATATAAATCTTTTCTTTGGTATTAATGTCTTTGTGCTAAGCACCTTGGGAGTATTCTTTCTGGTTTCTGTCATTTGTAGCATGCCCTCCAAAACTGCATTATGACAGCATCTTAATGGAACATTGTGAGGAGGACCATATCTTTTGGCCTTTCCCTGTTCTGCATGGTCCACAGTAATCACCCCCAAGAGACCACTATACCTGCACCTGGCCCCACTGTCTGCTATCTCATATGCAATGCCCTTTTGTATTTTATAGCATGGCCATAAATGCTGTGACATAGAACTGGCACTATTCTGTTCTGTGCCATACTAGGTAGTGGGGACCAAAGCTCTTCTTGCTGGCTAGGATAGGCTAGCTGCTCTACTAGTGTAAATGTTAATGGCACAGTAGCTGCACTGAATGGAGATTGACAGCTCTTTCTCAGAATTGCTCAAGAGGAAAAATTGTGAGTCATGTGAGTTTGCCGTTCCAGAATTCCAAGTGTTAGAGGTGGGAATTCATGGATCCCTTCTATGGGGAGACTGGCCCATTTTTTACCTGAATGGCTTTTCTTCTCATCTGTCTGGGATTCACTGTTTCAGTATAGCCTCTTAAGTTGTCTTGAGGGTACCAGCATTGTAAAAGACAGGTATTGCAAAATCAGGCAGCAGCAGTCACCTTGTTAACACCTTGTGAGCTTGCAGCATTAAGTCAGGGAGAGAACTGCAATTAAGTCACTGAGAATTGTCTTCATTTGTCCTAACCCCTAATTTATCCTAACAAATTATTGGTTTGTATCAAAGCTTGGCGGTGAGTATGTCTGATACTTTACACATGGAAATACACTTTGACCTTTTCTGTCTCCTCCCCTCACTATCAGTGTTTAAGAAGTAATATTTCATGGCTTTCTTGTATTTCCCTCTAGCCAGTAGGTGGAAATCCCTGTATTGCAGTCCACTGGCCTCTCCAAGTGTGCATAACTTGAATACAGACACAGGGTCCTGTAGCAGTGCACTAAACTCTCCTGGGCACTACAAATCAACTAACAAATCGCTACTAACTTGTGGCAGTTCAGGTATGGCATGGCAGTGGGGACTTTCAAAGAATGCATGAGGGGTGGGGATTGATTTGGCATCTTCAGTTGTATACATTTTCTTTCCCTTTGCCTAGTGTTTTCTGGAAAGAGTCTTAGTTCTGGTTGCCTGTTTGTGCTAATTCTAAAAGCTCCTAATTATTTCTAGAGAGACGGTTTCATTCCCAGGGCATTTGACAAGGACAGTGTCTGTCTGGAGCCTCTTGTTAAATAAGGCTTTCCTCTGATAATTTGTCCTCATGCTTTGTGTTTATGTGAAGATTTGCTGTTCTAACTTGCATGTGTGAAAGCTCTTCTGTGTTTCATGAGGATTTAACTGGCATGTGCAGACATGGGATAATAAATGTGTGACAGTTTTGCCCACGTAGACTCTGAAAACACATTAAAAATAATGTTTTCTCTAGAGTGGTGAGCAGTACACGCTGGAGGCAAGACTACAACCAGACCACTTTCTTCATCCTTGTCCTTGAGATAAATCCTCTTAACACATGTTTGGAATAATCCTTATTTGATGTTGGTGCACTATTGGTTTTCAAGTTCAGAACTTGTATTTAGTTTCAGCTAGTTTTAACTAATGAATTACTCTGTGCCTGAGGGTCCAAATCAGATCTAACATAAGAGCCTGTCAGAATATTTCTTTGATATTTGGAGTGGAAAGGAGACGGTATCTGGGGCATTTATCCACCAGATAAACAAGTACACATAAGTCTTGATTTACATTGAGGATGAGACTGCAGTAAATTTCAAATGTTGTAAATTGGCACAAGGCAAATTGAGGCAGCTGTTGGAACAGTATACATAGAAACAGATTTTTTTCCACTCAGTGAAGGGGTAAGGCAAGGTTGCATACTATCACCCTTTTTATTCAGCCTGTATGCAGAAAATATTGTTTGCACAACAGGCTTAGAGTCAGAGGCATGAGGAGTAAAGATCAGAGGAAGGAACATAAACAACCTAAGATATGCAGATGACATAATACTACTAAGCAGAAACCAACAAGGACCTGGAACAATTACTGAAGTGGGTCAAAGAGGAAAGTGCCAAGATAGACTTAACACTAAACATTAAGATAACAAAAATAAAAAAAATTAAGAAAACAAAACGGAAGAGCTACAAGAATTTATCCTAGATAATGAGAAAACTGAAATAGTCAAAGAGTTCCCATACCTTTGATCAAACATAGATCAGAACAGTGACTGCAGTGAAGAAATCAGAAGGAGACTAGAAATGAGGACAGCCATGAAAGAACTAGACAAGATCCTAAAGTGCAAAGATATAACTCTGAACACTAAAGTGAGAATAGTCTAAGCCATTGTATTCCCCATCACAATGTACAGATGTGAGAGTTGGAAAGTGAAGAAAGCTTGTAAAAGGAAAATCACTCATTTGAGATGTGTTAGAGAAGACTGCTGAAGTGTGGACAGCCATGAATACAAACACATGGGTGCTAGAACAGATCAAGCCAGAATTCTCCCTGGAAGCCAGGATGACTAAATTGAGGCTGTTGTACTTTGGCCACACCATAAGAAGGAATGAATCGTTAGAAAAGACAATGATCCTGGGGAAGGTAGAGGGCAGTAAAAAGAGAGGAAGACCACATGCCAGATAGCTATACTTAATCAGGAAGACCATGGGCCTGAGTCGACAGGACCTGAGCAGAGCAGTCAAGGACAAGAAATCTTGGAGATATCACATCCACAGGGTCACCATGAATCAAAGTCTACAACAATGATAAAATTGAGACTTGTCAAGAATCCCGCTGATGTTAGTGGACTTAACCTGTTGAGAAAGCCATTGGACTGCACTCTCAGTCTCTCACACACACATGTAACACTGTTGTTTTTTTTTAAAGGAACATCGCATTGAATTTTGGGATTGGTGCTCAGTGACTTATCTCTTTCCCCTGAAACACAATAAAAATAGCAGAAGATGTGTCCTCATTTTTAAATAAAACTACCATGTTTTGGGTATACATGTAGACTGCCATTTCCTTCATACTGGTTGTGTGCAGAAATTCTTAAAAACAGTCTTCCAGGGTAGTGAACAAGCTGGGCATACATTTTCAAGCTTGAGACACATTCTTATTTTCTAATATTATTGAAACCACTCAAGTTCTATTTGGTGACCAGGCTATGTAGGTATGTGTGTATGCAAGATGTGTGTTAGGGATTCCTGATATACTTTTCTGCAGCTTTTAAATGAATCTTCACTTGCTTGCTACACCTGTGGTTCATAGTTTTGTTGTTTCCACTTCCTTTTGAGCATTTTGGCTTTAGTTTATCTGAATCTTTTGGCGGTTACTTACTAGCTAAATGGGCAGGGGTCCTTTTGTTCATGATAGATTTGAACAGATGGTGAGATCAATTAAATGAAAAAAGAAGATTAAAATCTTAACATGTTTAAAATTCTAGTATAATACTATGGATTAAGGAACGATACAAATACCTACAAGTATTTGCACACTACCAACTGATCAGCTTACCTTAGCATTTGGATTTCCACTCACAGTTGGCTTAATTTATGTAGTTAATTTGCAGACTTCTACAACATAAAGTAAGGTGGTCTCTGTTTTATGCTCAATTGCATTAATGGTTTTAAAGCAAATCGTAGCGGGTTGATGACTGAAGCCTGGTGTAATGGGATAGTATGGCCATAACTTCTTGCTTCCTCACTGCATTCCAGGTCTGCATTGAAAGTCTAGATCTGCATTTGCAAATAATAAGGATGGGACCTCTGGTTCAGACTGGAATGAGGAAAGGGTTAAAGCCTCCCAATCATATGATGGCTTAATTGTTCATTACAGGAACGGCATCTTGTTTAGTTAGTCCCTGTGTGCCTTAATAATTTCAATTACAGTACTTTCTGTGAAATAAACATAGGAACTACTCTCTGTGTTTAGTCTGTGGGAATTAGGATCAGTTAGGATCTGAATGCACATCCTGCCACTTGAATCCTTCCATATAATTAGCTTTGCTTCCTGATTGTTAGGTAAACTCCCACTTCCAGGACATGGTAAATAGCAATTCAACTGGTTAACTAATGGATAATCATAACTTCTAATGGATAATCAGATGGGGCACTGGACACACAGTAGGTTATATTTTAGGCCCATATGCTCCACAAAATGTGTTGGAGAAGATCAGGTAGGAAAAAGTGCCTTAGTAACTCATTTTTAACCAGCCCTTGGTGGGCTGAGGAAAAGCCTGTTCTTCTTTTTTGCCCAGTTGTTTTGTTCCAGACATTTTATTATATGACTTGTTCACTTTGGATTATAGCGAAAAAGAAAGACAGAAAATTTCCTGGAGGAAGTTGAGTTGTCGTCTAAATCCTTGCTTTGTCTGAATTTGAAAAGATCAGGACTGGTCGGAATTCAGGGCTGGAGAAACTAGCCCTGGAGAAACTTGGATTTTTAAAACAGTTTGTAGCTCTTATTTTTGTTTTAACCTCTCTCTCTTGCTATTTTCCTACAGGTTACTTGGGCATGCATTCAGCATTGAGCTCTCAGTCTTCTGTCGACAGTGAACTCAGTACCTCAGATGACTCCATCTCAATGGGCTACAAACTGCAAGACTTGACCGATGTGCAGGTTATGGCCCGGTTACAGGAAGAAAGTATGTACTTTCTCTTCTACATTTTTCAAACTATCAAATAAACCTTCTCCCACTCTAAACACAATAGTATGTATTGCCAACTTGTGAGATTGCAGATAGACGTCTATGATGAATAAATTACATCAGTCTCATTTAATGACATAAAAAGGATATAAAGTACTACTGTTCCACTTGTTATCTCACACATGGAGAGCTTGTATTTGAATTTCATTAAGCTCATTCTGAAACAAGAATAGATAATATCAGTTCAGCGTAACTGGTGCTGATGTGTGGCAAGAGTAGGGAAAGGCTAGCCTGTGGGCCCCAAGCCATTTGATGTCACCTAAGCCCCAAAGCTGAGGGGGAAGGCTATGCTAAAAATGAAACGTCCCAGGACTGGTTGAGCAATGAATGTGTGCTTTGTGGTTGGTAATATTTTAGGTCTTCGTCAGGATTGTGCCTCCAGCTCGGCCTCCGTTTCCCGCCGCAGTTCCAGCGCCTCTTTGCATTCCTTGCGCAGAGGTACTTACAGTGACCAGGATTTTGACACATATAGTTTGGAAGATGAGGATGACGACTGCTCCTTTTCCTATCACAGCAATCACAGATACTCACCATCCCCACTCAGCTCACCACGGTGCCAGTCCCCATCCACAAACACAGACTATGGCAGAGCAACGGGCCCCCAAATCCGTCCTCCACGGAGAACATTACAGAGTCCTATGCAAGATAAGCTAAAATATTCTGGGAATGAAGGTATTTGATACTGTTGCTGAACTCTATCCATTTTTAGAATGTCTCACTTCAGCAGTTGAGTAAAAGAAGCAGTTGGATTCTTCACTGATCTTGCATTTTCTTCACAGAAGAGTTGCGGCACAGCATGCCTAATTTGGCCAGAACAGGTCTGCGCTCTTTGGAATCAGTAAGGAATAGTCGCAGCTTGGAGTCAGACCTGCAGGTTCCTAGTAGACTTTCTAGGATCCAGCAGCCATCTGCCAGTAAGTTCCATAAAACTAAAGATATTTCAATTAGTGCTGCCTCCTCTACAAATCTAGTGATAGAGATACCAGTGGTTGAAAGTTTGGGTGATCTTCTAAGAGGTATACACTATGACTTGTTTTGCAAGTCCAGTGCATGCCCACTGAAGTGGCTGGTTGACAGTTGCTCCTCTGTCCATTTGTGCTTCTAGATAAGCAGATAGGAGCAATAGCTAGGAGTGCTTTTCCCGTTTCCTCTGGGCAATCAGCTGTCCCTTTTATTTAAGAAGTTGGATGTGGCATTGTTAATGTATGTCCTAGTCAGCAGTATGTTGTGTTATTGTAATGGACTTTATATGGGACTACCCTTGATGACAGTTTGAAGCTACAGCTGATCCAGTACACAACCAGCAGATGGACTATAGCAGGCCAATCCTTTATCAGATGTATTGGATACTAATTATCCATCTTGTGTAAATTTAGTGTGTTGAACATCAAAGCCCAGACATCTCAACATCCATCCTCTTGTATGAGCACTGCCAGAAATCAGATTTAGTAGAAAAGCAGAACTGATTTGATGAGCATGAGAGAATTATAGTGGCTTGCTTGGGACTGTCTGTGCTGCTTGCAAAGTCTTTCATTTGGCATGAAGCCTTTTTCCTCTTCTGAGGTTGCTTTACAAGCAGTCCCAGTCAAGCTTCCATAGGCAAAAAGAACTGAGTGGACCCCTTGTTGGATTAATTGAACTTGTCCTTAATTAGTAAATTTGGAAAAAGCAAATCACCAAATAATGGGGCATCAAAAGGCAGGGGCTTCCTGTACTGTATGTAATGTATTAATATATTGTAATTTTGTACATTGTCTTTATGTTCATTTGGTCAGAAAAGCAGGGATATATATTTTATACATACAGTCTTATTGTTTCACTGACTGTTTCTCTTCTATTGTTCCACTTAAAGGTCTAGCGCCAAGTAAGCTCCGTTTTTCCTCCAGTGCTGGGCAATCCCCCTTAACAGTGAGGCAACCAATGAAAGCATCTTCTTGTGCCAACTCTCTCCTAACACCACGGCAGCCAGTTAGAGCACCTGGTTATGCCAGTCCGGCTGGGAGAGTCCGAAAGTTACCATCTTCTACACTTAATCCAAGTTCTACAAGTGGTAGTTCCATGGCCAGAAACAATAGTATGGCTGGAGGAGCAAAACATTCCCTGCCTAAAGGTAGAATATCAGTTGGAGGACCATCTTCTCTGAAAAGCAAGTTGACCCAGCCAGCCAAGAGGTAAGAGATAAAAGCATGCCTGTGATTAGCAAAAAGAGCAGTACTTGGCTATAATATTTGCTACAATGGCAGTCCTGGCTTCCAGCATGATATCCCTTCAAGCCAGAGCTCCAAATCTAGATCTTACTATCCGGAAAATGTCTTCTGGCCCTAATTTGCAAAATTTGCATCAGTTGGATAGAAAAAGCAAGCCTCTGTCTCCCATGTCCACCTCATACAGACTGAGGATTATCTTCTGCTAAGATTAACTGGGTCTCAGTGAATAATATGGTCTGCATCCCAGACACTTCTTTGATCACCTGAATTCTCCACCAACCATAGAAAGGATATTCAGGAAAGTGATCACAGCAGAACATTGAGGTCTGGTGGGGCAGGTTGAATTAAATACCAGGAGAATGCTGAGCACTACAATAGCCCAAGACATATGTAGATCTAAGGTGGACTTATGCTTGTGACAGTACAAATTGAATCAACTATTCCACTTTGATATGGAGCACTGTAGATTACATGTTTGAAAACAACCTCATGAGGCTACTGTCCAGATTAGATTTTCAGTTAGCCCAACGTATGTTATGTTTATCTTGTGAGTGTAGAGGAAAAGCGTATATACTTGTATGGAAACATACTGACTGTTTATCCTTGTCCTGAGAAACTTTCGCCAGTTATAGCTTCTGAATATATGGGCAAGCAGTAAAATGCAGGTGTTACCAATATTTATGTTCTTACACCTTGGTAATAAGTAAATTGTGATAGGCTCTCAGAATGTTTTATAGACTTGGTAGTTCATTTAATATGGCAGAATATTCAACTTCTTTATGCAGTCTAGCAGTGGATATCACATTTTCTCTGATCATATAGTTTGGCTTTTATTCCATTAGAATAATAAGTACTGTATATTTGTCTAAAATATTCCGTTTGTTTCCAAACAGATTTCCAAAGTCCAGTGTTGTTTCTGTTGATGACTCTTGGAAAGATGGGTGTTACTGAGGCAGTCAGAAGATGCTGCTAAACAGCAACCTGTTGGTAGGTTGATAGTTGGAAAAAGAGCCCAGCTGGCTGGGCTGGAGATTTTAAAAACTCCACTCCTATATCACCACCACATCCAGCCAAGGACAATCTTTTTCTGAACTGGAACCATCTCTTGCTGTTGCTTGTCTTGATGGAGTTTGTTCCTGCTGCTCTTGTCATGGAGCCCTGGTGACAGCTTTTATACTTGCTATACAGGTCACTGTCTACCTAATGTCCACACACACGAGACAGAGTTCCTGCGGCACTGAAAAACTTGAGTCATTGGCTGTTTTGTTTTCAAAAGAGTTCAGAGAAGCAGACAATTAGAAATGACTCGTTCCAATGTCACCTGGAACACCTAGCTTTTCTAGGAAACTCAGAGGATTTTTATTCTGAAAAGGTGTAGCTTTTTTCCGTAAAATGAAAGGGTTTTATAACTATTAGTACACTTGAAATTTGTCACCTGTTACAGAATATCATAAGCAACACCATCAACTTCTCTAAGACTCTGGTATGTAGAGCTGCAGTGAAGTCATATTGTACCCATTTGCTTTGGTCGTGGGGGTGGGGATGGAGACATTATTGGTATGGGTAGTGATATCACTTCTGGAATTGTACATAACAATTAATTCCCCCCAAAAAACTTCTCCACTTGATGGTAGATGCTAAAATCCCCCTTTTGGCTTTTGTACCAGTCTTTTCTATTGTCCTTTTTCAATGAAGGAACCTCATTTTTAAATTAAATCTGCTGCTGGAGCTTGCTAAATGCAAGAGCATTGTCATACCATGGAATACAAACTGGCCTTGCCAGCCCTGCTTCCTGTTAACCAATGTGACTTGATATTGTAGTTAATAAATTTGAAGGGGCTAATATTACATTGTCTTTAATAGAAAATTTATTTCCTGATGCTTTCTTGTCACAAGGGTCTGCATATATGGTGGAGCTGTGTGATGAAAGGAGAAGTGATTTCCCCCTCCACTAGTTTTCCTCTTACATTGAGGTTGAGTTGATTTCTATGGGAAGATGGAAATAAAGCTTAAAGCCATACTTAAATATACTATGATGAAACTACATTAGGAAGTGGGTGGTGCATATTCCTTTCTTTTCGAATAGTAAAGCAAAATTAGCAGACACAGTGCAGTTTCAATAGAGAATGTAGCAGTGTCAATGCTGTAGTGCAAGAATAGGCTAAGAATATACTGAGCTAAATTAAAACCTACCCATAATTAGTTACTCGCCTCAGATACAGTCAGTGCAATATGACATTAAAATTTCCTCTCTGATTAAGGAATGTTAATGACAGTTAATCCAAACAGACTGTCTTAATTAGAAATGACACCTCTTGTATAAAATGGTGAACAACGCAAAGGTTTGCTTTGGGGATATTTTTTTAAATGAGCTGTGGTTGATAGAATTTGTGGATGTAGACTCCATGGATATAAAGGGCTGACTATATCTACTTTGAATGAATGCCCCCTCTTGGAATCACTGCACTAGGGAAAATCGGAAGCCAGAATTCAAGTGGCCAACAGCCAAAAACAGAGCAGTTCCTGATGCTGCTGCAGCAGTGAGCAAAAAGGAACTAATGGTTTCAGCTGGAATCCCCTTACATAGGGGTGTCAGATAAGATTAGTCAAACAGATTAACTTTATTTCACAATAATGCATGAGTGCATTTTAAAACAGGAAGAAGCAGTTTATCTTAAGTATACATAAAGGCAATCATAGAAAATTAACCATGGCCACTAACAATTTCTAAAACATGCACAGTTAAACACTGACTTGTGCCTGGAAAAATATTTTGAGGAAGAGGGAGAAAACAGCAGAAAAGCCCTTCTCAAAAGGGGTCTGTCAGACCTTAGCAAGCATGGCCATCCTCAAGAGGTTCCAACCTCTGCAGCACAGTGAAGGGAGAGAGCAGGGCCTATAGTAGTACCTATCTGGGTTTGGATGTTGGAAATGGTCTGCCTAAAATGCAAGAAATTTACAGAAAAAAATGGAACAGCAGCACTAGGAAGAGTCATCTTGGTACTTCAGTAGCGCTTTACATTAATCTGGGAGGAGGGTATATGTCCCACAGTTATGTGGCCAACACATTCAGTCATAACTACTATTTCTAGTATGCTCATTCACAAAGACTTAAGTTCTTCCAGAATAAGCATCAAGAATTCCACAGAACAGCTCTGTTTGCTATCCGTGTAAATTACCTTCAAAACAAGATGTTATCTTTCCTTGTGCATCATCCATTCAAGCTGTAGTCCTTTTAGATGAAGGTCCCAAAGAGACAAGATAGATCCTCAGGCAGAAAATCCCAAAAACACTTCCAAGTGCATACAGTCCACAATGTGCCTGACCATTTTTTGAAGGCGTCACATCCATCACATCTGTCTCTTTAGCACTGTCAGCAGGGGATTATTCTGCAGCCGTCCAGGCAATTAGGGGAATACATGGTAGAGTTGCCTTCTCAAACATCATTTGGTGAGCAACTTCCCTTGAGATTGCTTACTTTAAACTTTGAATACTTCTCCCACATGCCATAGATCCACCAGCAGCTAAGAATTCAAACTTGTCTTGTCCAGTCTTGACACCTAACTTTGTTTCTTGGAGTTTAGGCACCATTACCTTACCACATTTACAATCAGCTAGACAATCGCACAAGACTGGTAAAGTGCTCAGACTGGTGCAGGATTTTGCTCACTGGAGGAGATGTTTGGGTCTCCCCTTGGAGGTGAATCAGAGCTGAGCACCTATTACAAAGAAAACATTCCAAACCAGGCAGGAGGAAAGCACACAAACTACAAAGAGCAAATACATGAAAGCAACATTAACACCTTTGCTAATCACCCACTTCACTGGTTAGAACCCACTAATGTGCCCAAAGATCCTCCAAGACCAAAGTCACAGACTGATGTGAGTTTAGGAAAGGCACTGCTGGGAAAGCAATTATGGGAAGAGCTGGTCACGTGCATCGGGGAAGCGTACATGAAGAGGAATCCCTCGGCTTCAATGGTCCCCAAACCACATTACCCTAAGGGCTAACGTGGTGACAGTCAGCTCTCCACCAGCTCCAGCAGGGCTTCAGGACAGTAAAGTGCAAAGCATGATACTACAGAACTTTATTTAGACCACAGTCAATGCCTTCCTTTCCCCTTGGGTAGCTTTGAAGTTAAAGACAAAGGTCCCTTCAAGTAGGTTTAAAACAAAATAATGCCTCCTCCCTGGAGGCTGCTGGCCTGGCATCCCACCCAGGCCCTTTGGGGTGATAAGGCAAAAAGAGTCAAGTGTCCTGGAAGGATGAAGAGGAAGGAGGTCCGAGTCTGTTTTATGAGGGTTGTTCTTACACATGTGCAGTTGACTGGTTCTGACGGCTACTTCTGTACACAGGATGGCCATGAGAGGCCCCCGCAAGCTGCTGACACAATGATGTAGAGTATGACCTGTATGGAGAAAGCATTTAATCATTTCAGGTAACCCCCATCCCCAGGAAAAATGCACTACATAGTGATTAGAACTGCTACCCTATTTTTCAACACAGTGTGGGCTAAATTTTTCCTCTTTATTTTGGGGTGGCTGTTTTCAGCTATACTGCTTTGTTATGAACATCATCCCAACCATGAGATAGGTTATAGATAGCAAGTGCAGAAGAACACACAAGATGCCCCCACCCAACTCAAAAAATGAACAGAGCTGTTCATTTAACCTAGCTGTGATCCTCCCAGGCAAGTGAAAGAGAACAGAACAGAACAGAAAGTACAGTAATTAAAGAAATGCCTCAGCCTTAACAAAATAATTTTTTTTAAAAAAGATCTTGAACAGTTGAAGTCATCCTGACAAGCAGTAACCAATAAGGGACATTCTTTCTTTCACAAATGCATGAAGATTACATTTACAGTCCTCCCCTCCCCTTTTCCAGTTTAATATGTACAGCAACTTACAATTGATACTATGGCAATAATGATGGTGAGCTTGAGGTTCTTCATACACATCGCTCGAGCCAGATTCCTGCTGGTTGTTTTGAAAGTGACAGACTATGAGAAAAGCACAGGAGACCTTCTTACAGCCATCCAACACTACCTCTTATAGAAGACCATACCCATTTCTCAGTCCACCCTCTGGAAAGCCTGCTGACCTATCTTCTTGTCATAAGGGTCAGTCTCAAGATGGCAACGTACAAGTTTAAAATCTGCATGCCTCCAGTATAATCAAATGCACACTTTTAACAGTCTGGTCATCCCCCTATCTCCAACAATAAGCAACCCTTTTGCAAAGATCTGGCATTCCCCTAAATAAAAATACAGTACTTTTAAACCTGAGGACTACTGGGCAGGAAGCAAATTCTTTGTTACTGCTCCCTCGCCCCAACCATAGTTTTAATTTTGGGTGCCCAGACCATGTAAGCATCACTTTATAGAACCTAGAAATTTTCACTATAATTCTGGCTATCTGGGAAAGCCTATGGATATGGAAGCTTACTATCTGAACTACTGACACTGGCTAACACTGACATGTCAATCCTTCTCATGTTTTCTCTGAAAGACATCCCAAATAAATGTGTACAGCATGAATCACTTGGCAAAAAAATCAGAAATCCATGCACACTAGATGTGGCAATCCTCCTACCACCACCACAATATAGAATGTGTTATTTCAAAAGAGTGTTAAAATCTGCTGTTTGTACAACTGATGTACTTTGATGCACTGGAAGAAAAAGGGTAGTTTGAACTGTTTTAAAAACACAAAAAGAAGCAGCAGCAAATCCAATTAAGCAAACAATTCAGATAAAAAGAAGAGGAGAAGCCCCACCTCCCTAAAAGATGTCTCACCATATCTGTGGAAGAGGAGGAAGAAAACCCTATTGTAATGCCCATCAGAAGAGTGGCCTTCAGATCATGTTCACATGTCCTGGGTTATCTGCTTAAAAGCAGTCAGGGACCTGAGCATAGAACTTATATCCATATTGGCATCCCTTTTGTTCTGTTTTCTTTCTTATCCTTGCATCATGCAAACATTGGCCAATACCCTGGTAAGAACCTATACAAACCCTGAATATATTTTCTCTTGGTCACTTCTCAACAATCAAAACCTGACAGGACTCACCTTTCCACTGTGATAGCCCTCCCTCCGTGGCCATGCAGAATCATTATATCCTCCTTCAAGCTCTCCAAAGGATCTCTGCCCATTCTGGGTCTGGCTACAAGAACACAGCTAAATGCTTCTCTGACTTCTTTCCCCCCTGCTCTCCATCAACCACTGAAAGGCATAGGTGTGTGTGTGTGTGTGTAGGCTGTCACAGTGAAACAGTGAATTAAGGGGTAGTGAGAAGGGGTCCCTCACATGGTTCTTCCTAAGGAATTTTACACTATGCCTGGTGAAGGTAACAGTGTCTGTTATCCTCCAGTCTGCTTCCCTGTCCTGAGAAGAAAAGATTCAGCTAGGTGAATGAGTATCCAAGCAAAATAACATCTAATTGCTCATAACCCATAACCCATGCATCATGAAAATGGGCAGCCATTATTTAATGAATGCCTTGTCATCCTACACGTAGCCCAGTTATTTCTTTCAGAGCACTTCCAGAAGTCAGACACAAGAAAGGAAATTGAGGTGAGTTCAGTTCTGCTTTTCCTACATATTAGTTACAAATTCAGTGGTAAATTCAGTTGTCTCCTTGCTCCAATTCTGAAACGTACCGAATCCACAAGATTTTCAGTTTTGTCTATCAGCAACTCCAGCTTCTCTCCCCTTTGGGCCACCAGATCTGGGATGAAAAGAGAGCAACAATGAGAAAAATGAGAATCCCCAAAATTTCTAAAAATGAGGGAGAGGGGGACAATGAGAATGCCATTAGCAAATAGGGTGACTAAGCAAAATGCCCATATTTTGGCATGATGTAACTAATCATATGGTAACATCCTTTTTGGTGAGGATTTTACAAATGACATGCTCTTTGGAAATATATAGAAGAGCCAATAGCTTTGAATTGGACTTCATGTCAGTTCAGGAGAAGACAAGGTAAGTGCAACAAGAATGATTTGCATTTTCTTCCCTCAGTCTTTTGCCAGATGGGCAAGACAGGCAGAGCAATTTTGCTGCTCCCATGATGTCCCTTCCCACAAGAAAGCAAAGTTCAAACAATACATCTGCTGGTGCAGTAAATAAACCCTTATTTCACAACTTAGTTGTGTCAGCCCACTCCCTTATATGAAAAAGAGCTTGCAGTGCCAATGACCACCGCCATACCTATATTGCGGACCATGATCCCCTTGAGCTCGTCCACTTGGGCCTGTGTCTCTGCCACCTGGTCAGAACCCTTGTTCTCAGAGTGGTATTTCTGCATGCCAGGAAAAACAGAGGCATAAGTGCATAATAGCTCTATACAGGGGACTCAGCAGCTACATGCAACATCAGCCACTAAACCTCACCAGTTGGGCAGCCAGAACACTAGAAAACTCGCTGTTCATGGCGTATGGCAGGGCTGTCTGTGCACGAGAACCATAGGTGGTCTGAAACCGCTTCTTGATTTCATTCAGGAACGTGAATGCTCGGGAGCGCTCAAAGTCCTAAAAAGGCAGAAGCAATACTGATTAACCATGAAAACTAAAACAGAACTAGGTGACCATCTAAAAGAGGACATGGCTCTTCCAACTTTAACATGTGTGAAGAAGATGCGATTTTAGAAGATATAACTGGTCTGGCAAATCATATCTGCTGAAATCCCTTCTTTTCCACAACTTTTAATAGTGTAAGAGTCCTATCCTCTTGCACTGGGTAACCCTAAATGGAACATCCAAGGACATAATCAATGTATCCTGGAGATGTGAAGTACAAAAACTGCTGACTGTCTCTGTTAGAAACAAGATGGTACGGTTTGGGTATGATTCAGGGGGGAAAAAGCAGAGAGAACAAGAGCCTGGCAAGACAGTCAAACACGCAGGGGCCAATCTTAGTACCCTACAAGGGTCACAGAGCAGGAGAAGTAATATCCTATCGCTTCCAGCTCCCATTTCAGCTGGTTAGAAGGCGATTTTGACAGTATTGGTAAGAGTTTGGAGAGAGAAAGAAAACAAACTACTGCAACTGAGGGTAGTTTGATTGTGTTTGGGACATTCTTGCAGCAAAAGTCACTCAAAATCAACTTTCACAAATTAAAAAAAAACAAAGGGAAGGTCCTGGGGGATTGCCAGGGAGCTTAAGAATCTGCAACAGTGGGCTTCACTTCAGCAGAAATTTTCAGCAAAATACTTTGGGGCTGTCACAGTGAAACTGTCAGAAATATACTTAAATATGGGGAACAAGGACAAAAGGAAATGCTCTAGGTAGACACATTTTGTATAATAGTTCTTGCTGGGCAAATAAAGCATGCAGATTTAAAAGTCTCCATGAGGATCCAAATTAAGAGATGAGAAACCAGAGGTGAGAAACTAAGAGAAGAAGCAGCCTGTACCAACAAAGAGACAATATTTTATTGCAGTGGGCGGCAAAGTGACACAGTGGATGGAGTGCCGAATCAGGAAGATCCACATTCAAGTTTCCACTCAATCATTAAATGTACTGGGTGATTCTGAACCACACACTTTGTGCTTAATCTTTGTTCAGAGGATTGTTGTGAGAATAAAGTGAGGAGGAGAATCATGTACACCACCAACCACTCACTGACAGAAAGGCAGGCTATAATTAGAATAAAATTAAAAGGACAAACAGTTCCAAAATCTAAAACAAAGGGCCCAGATTCTGCCGTACACACTGCGGATACACAGTATCTCCTCAGCAACATAGTCTCTGGATGTATGTATTTCTAGCAACTACATATAGGGAGCACAAATATTCACAAAGCACAAAGCACTATCTCCACATACTCACATCATCGGTGATACAGAGGTATATAATTCGGTCTTGGCAGATATAGTGGAACAGGTAACTGGAGAAAGACAAGACAACCATGTTTTTTAATTTGATCTAGTGAGAGAGCGTGTGTAATGCTTTGAGCATGGGGCCAGGACTCTGGCAGTTCATATCCCACTTGACTATGGAAACCCACTGGGTGATCCTGGATAAAGTGTTATTTTGTGTATAATCCCCACGGTTGTGAGCCGCCCGGATTCCCAGTGATTGGGCGGCATATAAATACACATTATTATTATATTAAAGTCATACTCTCCCAGCCTCAGATGACGGCAATGGCAAAAGCCCCCTGAACAAATCTTGCCAAGAAAACCCTATGACAGGGTCTCCATAAGGTGGCAACAACTTGAATGCATGCAGCAGCAACAACAAAGTAGATACAACTTTTGAAGCAATGGCTTCTACATTTACATGTATTTGTTTAATTCAATTTTACATTGTGCTGCATCAAATACTAGAATTCTGTTGGTTTGTCCAAATCAGAGCAGACATATTCAATCAACTGTTGAATGGTGAGTCAACATATAGATAAATGCCACTGAGTGGATGGATCTACTCTAGCAATGACTAACAGATTTTAGCCACTATGTGAAACTTCAGGCAAATAAACCCACAAACTGGTAAGTGAACAGGAATCCACACTAAATGTATTCTGTTCATCCTCCTTCAAATGGAAAGAATCACATAACCCAAATCTTTGCAAATAAGGTGCCTCTTTTGGCATCCGCCTTTCAGTTTGCTTCCCTGCTTTACCCAGAGCAGAACTACATTCCAAAGCTCTCTACCTGCATTCTCTGATTCTTTATCTGGTATCTAGAACACAGTGAAAGCCAATGTCATTTGTCATCCCTGTGTTCCATCCCTGATTCTAGGCTAGCTGTTCTGATTCTCAGGAAGGCGACTCCACAGGAATCTGAGAAGCCTGTCCCACTGGCTATGTCACTCCATTTCCTTCTGTCATCTACATGTTTGCCTCGTCCTGTATGCCACTGGCTCCCTCTCTCTCTCCGATTCTTGTCTTTAACTCTCACTGGCTGTAGTATCTCTGAATGACTGGGTGTGTAAGCAGGTGGACAGAGACGAAAACTCCAGAGACGCCAAAGTAAAGATGGCACTTACAAAAATGCAATGCGGGGAAGTAGCATGTTTCTGCTTGCTGAGAGCCCTTCTAGGCTTTTTGTTCTCAGTGCTATGCATCACATGTACTGCCTCTATGGCTATCCTAGCTTCCATCTTTCTGTCCCAAAGCCTATACGCCCTTCGGAAAGAACTGGGGGTAATGTCATAAATCAAGCTTTAAACGTGCTGATACTTTCTGTTAGTTCATCCAGTTTTCTTATGTTGTGAAGTTTCAAGACTACTCCAGGGCACTGGGAAGCACAGCTATAGGCCATATGTAGCCCCAGGGCAATCTTTCTTGCCTCCAGAACACACTCTGTATATAAATATTGCCCACAAAAATGGCCCCCAACAATATAGGCATGTTTTTGCCATTCCCTAGGTTGCTTTAGGACTTGGATGTTTTTTCTTCTAACAGTACTTACTCTTCTGTGTCACTATTTAAAAAAGGTGCCTCCTTGTGCGAAGATGGGCCAGAGAGGACCAAAATATGATGAAATTATCCCCATACTCCCAGAGCAATTTTTCAATGGGTGCAGCCCCCCTTCAAGGCCTACTGGAGACAAATGTGCTCCCATCCCCAAACAGTAGTCCAACGCCTTCAGTATATTGCATTTGGAATAAAGGACAGTGTCACACCAATATTTTATTTTATTCTAATTGTTTGTATTCTACCTTTCTCCCCATGACTTTCAAAATTACTTACACCTAATAACTCACTACACATGTGCAGCTTTTTTCCCCTCACCCAGAGATTTGTAAGACTGATCCCTGGAGTGTTGCTATTACATTCACATAACATTATATGGAAGCAAACGATAGTGAGCAGATGGTTTGCAGTATGGTATTGTAGACGTCATTTGAGTTGTTAGCCATAACCCACACTTAAGCTCATCTCATTCTGTGTCTCCTCCTTGCACCAACCAGCAAATGAAGCACTGAATTATCCCTGTGAAAGTCCACTATGAACTGGGGCAGAAACAAAATACATGCCCACATTGGTATGGCTAAGTTCATATTTTGACTTATTTTTTTCCTGTTCATTCATTCCTGTTTCTACTCCCTTGTTATTTAATTCTTTAGCTTGCTCATGACAAAACTACAATGAGGTTCCAGAAAATGCAGCTTGTCAGCAAAGCTATGAATCGTGTGATTTCCTGCTTCTGCCTGGACATGTGACTGGCATATTCCATTTTCTATGGGCATCTCCTTTGCACCAGACAAGAAGGGCCTTTCACCATTAAGATCCAGTGCTACATTTTCTCTCACTTCATTCTAAAGAAACTTTTTTTTTCCTGTGCATTATTTTGTTAAGCAAAAGATTCCCTTAGACTCAAGGTCTAAATGAAGCAACAGTTGAGAGGGAGAAGACACCCTGAATTGCTCCAGTGCCATTATGGAACAAAACACTGATAAGCCTTGCTGTTGTTGCTGTTTCTGTGGCCACAGTTTCTAGCATTGAGAATGGGATTCAATGACAGAACCTCTTGCCACAGAAAGAAATAGAAGAACCAGATCTTGAAGAAGGTTCTTCCTAAAATGAGTCAGCAAGACAAATAAAAGCCTTTTAACAAAAACAAGGCTAATCAATGTTTTGTTCCGTAACACCAGAGCACAACTCTTTTTTTCCTTTTAAAAGAAGCAACAGCCAGTCAGCTGTTCGAAACAGAAAACATTCACATTGAAAACAAAGTTAGGACCACATGTTGAACATGTGGGCAAGAAGAATTCCCACATCGTCCACACATCATATGAGATGGTGACACCAACCCTTTTTCTTGGCACTATATTCATAGTGGGATAACTGCTTTCATTTCAGTCCCTTGCCAGCAAAAAGATCCATTTTTCTCATCTTGCCACTCCCTTCCTCCCCAGAACAGTACTCACTTTCCGTGTGAGTAGGTAAGTTTGTTGTTCTCTGATGGTATCTTGGCCAGGATCTGCTCTGTCACCTCCAGGAAGTTCCCTCCACACCAAGCATGTTTGGCCAGGATGGTGGAGCCCCTGGCTACCACCGCGAACAGAATAGCCATGGCTGCAGGCTGGCTGGAAGGACAAGAAACAGAAAGTGAGCCCATCAGAGTAAAACTCACACATCACATCATCATCAAATATTCACAGTTTTCATAAGCTAAATTGCAAGAGTGACTCTTCACCATTTATTTTATTTTTTCAGCAGGCTCATATGGAAGGAGGCAGTCTTTCAGATATCTTGACCCCAAGTCATTCAGGGTTTTGTAGGTCAATTCCAACACCCTGTACGGAGTTTTAAGCCCAAGGAATCTAACTTTTGCTAGGGAGGTTTATTGCTTTCACACATCAACGTTGCAAAGACCTGTAATCACCCTTGAAGATTTAGGAGAAGGATCATGATTTGCATCTTTTTGGACCTTACTACATTCTATTCTACTCCAACAACCGTACAGCTATGCTTCATAAGCTCAGGCTTTTTCACTTTGTACTGCATCGGAAAATGTGGATTCATTTTCAAGAAACTTCATGCTAAAATAAAAACTAGTTTGTCTTAAAGGTACTGCTAGATCCTCATTTTCCTCCGTCCTCTCTCTTTCTCCTTTCTATTCTTAACCTTGGCACCCCAAAGTTAGACTCTGGATTGGGCTGAGATGGACTGATCAATTAAATTTTAAGCCAGACAAGAAAATGGCAAAACTCTTTTCAGAGCTGGGTCTTTTATCATGAAAAAAAGAAGCACAGCTTCCACAACTTTTCAGATGTTACAACAGTAGAATTCAACTGTGCCAAGAAGTCACAATCCTGGCTCTGTGGCACATGAAGGCTTGGTTTTGAAGGTGTTCCCCGACTCTCAAATACCATAATCAAAAGTCACTTTTGGCCAAAGGAACATTTTCTTTGCATATGTTCCAAATGCAGCCAATGCATGAAGCAAGTTTCTGCAATGAGTCTTGGCTTTCTATGAAGCCCTGCTTCTTGCATAAAACCCTGCAAGAAAGCAGAAGTGTATTAATGTAATCCTAGCTCCACAACTTGCTAAAGGGAAAACTGGTTGCTCCACATGCAAGTTACTCTAGCAGGGAAAGTTGCTCTTATTTTTCTGAATATGTATTGCCTGCTCACACTGCTTTATTTACACTGTCGACAGTAAAGTCCAAGGTCCGCTCCGCATGCTGTCCTTGTGCAAAAGAGTAGCCACTACTACGTTTCTTTTCAAATATCCCCTTGAGATGTCATTTTCAAGGGCGACGCATTATTTTATTTAAAAAAGATTAAAAGATACAGTTCTTTCTACAGTACAGTAAGGCTACTGTGATCCAATGTAGATTTCTCTGTAGATGTATAGACTTCTCAAACTATACAAAAATTACAACAGGTTTTTCCCCTCTCTCTCTTCAACACTGTGTGCATCTTTCATACAGACCCCTTGAAACCTTGCCTTGAAATTTGAACTAGATTTCCTTCCTAGCTGGTCAGACTTGTTGTGTCAGGCAGATATCACCCTTAAGGACAAAAACATCTCTTGTTGTTTGTAAAAGACCGAAAGTAGGTACTAGAGAAATAGCAGAGAAATGCCTTTTTTGATTGCAATGTTTTCAAAGAAAAGTACCAAACAGATATAAACACACATCAGCATTTATGGTAAAAGCCATCCTTGAGTCTCATTCGATGGAGAAAGATACCAAATTAATCCATAGGGGTTCTCTTTCTCTTTCCTTCATATTTTTTAGGCTTTAAAACCTTCTTTTGTTTTGTCTTCCCTTAACTGTCTCCTGGAAAACTGCAAAGCTCTCTAAGGGCCCTTTCATACTAAAGTTACGGCACTGTGATCCCACTTTTAGCCATTGCAATACAATCCAACAGGATGCTGGGAATCTATGACTCTGGGGAAGGTACTTAGGGATTCTCAGCTGGAGTACTATAGGCCCTCCCTAAACTACAAATCCCAAAATTGCACAGGACGCAGCCCAAGCAAAGGGGTGGGATCACAGTGGAGTTTATCAGAACAATGGAAATTGGAAGTATAATCCAATGGCAATCCGAACGCAATCATGGGGTTTCATGTTATTGCGAATTAAAGCGTCTCACGCAATTTCGGGCAAAAGGGAAGTCATTCCGAACGCAATCATGGGTTTAACGTTATCGCGAATTAAAGCATCTCACACAATTTCGGGCAATGGGGGGTCATTTTCGGGTAATGGGAAGTCATTATGAATGCATTCCGAACGCAATGGGAATTCACGTAAATTCGCTAAACTAGCGAATTCACGTGAATTCGAATCGGCTCCAACTGGCTCCATTCGAAATAAAGAGGAATTCCTCCCGTCTGATAAACTCCAAGGTGAAAGCTGTGTAGTATGAAAGGGTCCTAAGCAGAGGGGCCTGTATTATGCTCTGCTAGTTGTTGTTGTTGTGTACATCCAATTCATTTGACATAGGATGCATCCGCAATGCAGAAATAATCCCACTTGACACCACTTTTAACTGCCGTGGCTCAGTACTATGGGATTCTGGGAACTGTAGTTTGTTGTGGCACCAGAGATCTCTTGACGGTGAAGGCTCAATGCCTCGCAAAACAACAATTCCCAGAATTCCACAGCATTGACCTTGGAAGTTAAAGTGGCGAAAAACTATATTATTATTGTGGTGAAACTACAGAGTATTTCTGCAGTGCGGATGCAGCTTGAACAAACCTATCGTAGGATACATATTGTTGTGTATTGTTTAGATATTTTAATTTATTTGCTTAGGTAACTCATTTATGTGTTTTGCATATTTGTCTAGCTTTTTTAAACCGCTTCGATCTTTTTTGGAAAGGCGGTATATAAATAGAGTTATATCTGGCTCGAGGCTATGGAATTCTGGGAGTTGGAGTCTGTTGTGGGGGCCCAGAGCTTGTTGTCTGGGTCAGTCACTATGGAATTCTGGGAGTTGGAGTCTGTAGAGTCTGTAGAGTCCGCTCCGCTCTGGGCCCCACAACAGACTCCAACTCCCAGAATTCCACAGCCTTGAGCCAGATAGAGCTAAGCCTTGATCTCTGGGCCCCACAACAGACTCCAACTCCCAGAATTCCACAGCCTTGAGCCAGATAGAGCTAAGCCTTGAGCTCTGGGCCCCACAACAGACTCCAACTCCCAGAATTCCACAGCCTTGAGCCAGATAGAGCTAAGCCTTGATCTCTGGGCCTCAGAACAAACTCCAACTCCCAGAATTCCACAGCCTTGAGCCAGATAGAGCTAAGCCTTGATCTCTGGGCCTCAGAACAAACTCCAACTCCCAGAATTTCACAGCCTTGAGCCAGATAGAGCTAAGCCTTGAGCTCTGGGCCTCACAACAGACTCCAACTCCCAGAATTCCACAGCCTTGAGCCAGATAGAGCTAAGCCTTGAGCTCTGGGCCTCACAACAGACTCCAACTCCCAGAATTCCACAGCCTTGAGCCAGATAGAGCTAAGCCTTGAGCTCTGGGCCTCACAACAGACTCCAACTCCCAGAATTCCACAGCCTTGAGCCAGATAGAGCTAAGCCTTGATCTCTGGGCCTCACAACAGACTCCAACTCCCAGAATTCCACAGCCTTGAGCCAGATAGAGCTAAGCCTTGATCTCTGGGCCTCACAACAGACTCCAACTCCCAGAATTCCACAGCCTTGAGCCAGATAGAGCTAAGCCTTGATCTCTGGGCCTCAGAACAAACTCCAACTCCCAGAATTCCACAGCCTTGAGCCAGATAGAGCTAAGCCTTGAGCTCTGGGCCTCACAACAGACTCCAACTCCCAGAATTCCACAGCCTTGAGCCAGATAGAGCTAAGCCTTGAGCTCTGGGCCTCACAACAGACTCCAACTCCCAGAATTCCACAGCCTTGAGCCAGATAGAGCTAAGCCTTGATCTCTGGGCCTCACAACAGACTCCAACTCCCATAATTCCACAGCCTTGAGCCAGATAGAGCTAAGCCTTGAGCTCTGGGCCTCACAACAGACTCCAACTCCCAGAATTCCACAGCCTTGAGCCAGATAGAGCTAAGCCTTGATCTCTGGGCCTCACAACAGACTCCAACTCCCATAATTCCACAGCCTTGAGCCAGATAGAGCTAAGCCTTGATCTCTGGGCCTCAGAACAAACTCCAACTCCCAGAATTCCATAGCCTTGAGCCAGATAGAGCTAAGCCTTGAGCTCTGGGCCTCAAAACAAACTCCAACTCCCAGAATTCCACAGCCTTGAGCCAGATAGAGCTAAGCCTTGATCTCTGGGCCTCAGAACAGACTCCAACTCCCAGAATTCCACAGCCTTGAGCCAGATAGAGCTAAGCCTTGATCTCTGGGCCTCAGAACAAACTCCAACTCCCAGAATTCCATAGCCTTGAGCCAGATAGAGCTAAGCCTTGAGCTCTGGGCCTCAGAACAGACTCCAACTCCCATAATTCCACAGCCTTGAGCCAGATAGAGCTAAGCCTTGATCTCTGGGCCTCAGAACAAACTCCAACTCCCAGAATTCCATAGCCTTGAGCCAGATAGAGCTAAGCCTTGAGCTCTGGGCCTCAGAACAAACTCCAACTCCCAGAATTCCATAGCCTTGAGCCAGATAGAGCTAAGCCTTGAGCTCTGGGCCTCAAAACAAACTCCAACTCCCAGAATTCCATAGCCTTGAGCCAGATAGAGCTAAGCCTTGAGCTCTGGGCCTCAAAACAAACTCCAACTCCCAGAATTCCATAGCCTTGAGCCAGATAGAGCTAAGCCTTGAGCTCTGGGCCTCAAAACAAACTCCAACTCCCAGAATTCCATAGCCTTGAGCCAGATAGAGCTAAGCCTTGAGCTCTGGGCCTCAAAACAAACTCCAACTCCCAGAATTCCATAGCCTTGAGCCAGATAGAGCTAAGCCTTGAGCTCTGGGCCTCAAAACAAACTCAAACTCCCAGAATTCCATAGCCTTGAGCCAGATAGAGCTAAGCCTTGAGCTCTGGGCCTCAAAACAAACTCCAACTCCCAGAATTCCACAGCCTTGAGCCAGATAGAGCTAAGCCTTGAGCTCTGGGCCTCAAAACAAACTCCAACTCCCAGAATTCCATAGCCTTGATCCAGGGAAGCAGGCCTTATAACCTTAACCCTGAGGGGCGGTTGCCATGGTGACAGCCAGGGAGGCGAGGCCTAGTCCTGGATCCCAAACAATAATCTGAGGTAAAAGCGACCTCAGCTTTATTTACCTGGATCCCCTTCTTCTTCTTAATCTTCTATCCTTCCTTCCTTCCTTCCTTCCGCCGCCGAGGAAGAATAAGAAAGAGTCTAGAGGAGCAAAGCAGCGCGTGAGGTGCCGCGGAGGCTCCTGGGAAACGTAGTCCGGCTCCTTCCTAAACAGGGAAAGAAAAGAACCCAGTTGTAGCCCCCTCCTACTCTTCGACACCACAGAAACCGGAAGCGGGGCCTCCAATTTGCCGCGGAGGCTCTCGGGAGACGTAGTCCGGCTCGGTTAGAAAAGCCACCCAAACAGGAAGTGCGTCACTACTAGAGGCCACGCCCCTTCCATTCACCGTTTCCGCCCCGACTTCCGGTTCAACGCTCAGAGCGTGCCTCTCGTCCCGTGAGCCTTTGCGCACGGCTCACTGTGGCCCTTTAAGAGAGGGGTTTTTTGGACTTCATCTCCCAGAAGCCTCAGCTATGTTGGCTAATGGCCAGGGATTCTGGGAGTTGGAGTCCAAAATCCCTTAAAGGGTTCACAGTGGTGGTGGAATCTTCTTCTGGGAAACAAAATGGCTGAGAGTGAGGGAGCGGCGGAGGAGGAGGAGACGAAGAGGAGGCCCCGCGCTCTGCAGATGGTGAGCCTCAAAGGCTGCCCTTTTATTATTATTATTATTATTATTTGTGCCTTCGAGTCCCTCCTGACTCTTGGAGGGCCCTATTTTCCCCTAAAGAAAACCATTATAGACTACAGCAAAGCCTTTGACCTCATAGAGTTCAAGTAGAGCTCAATCTGAACCTGAGCCAAGAGTGTGATGCTGCAGCTAAAAAGGCCAATGCGATTCTAGGCTGCATCAATAGAAGTATAGCGTCTAGATCCAGGGAAGTCAATAGTGCCACTCTATTCTGCTTTGGTCAGGCCTCACCTGGAATAATACTGTATCCAGTTCTGGGCTCCACAATTCAAAAAAGATGTGGAGAAACTGGAGCCATGTGTGTCCAAAATGGTGAAGGGTCTGGAAACCATGCCTTATGAGGAGAGATTTAGAAAGCTGGGGATGTTTAGCCTGGAGAAGAGAAGGTTAAGAGGTGATATGATAGCCCTGTTTAAGTATTTGAAGGAATGTCATATTGAGGAAGGAACGAGCTTGTTTTCTGCTGCTCCAGAGAACAGGACCCACTCAGAGCAATGGAAGGAAGCCATAGGAAAAGAGGTTCCACCTCAACATTAGGAGGCACTTCCTGACAGTAAGGGCTGTTCGACAGAGGAATACAGGAGTGTGATGGATTTAAGTATTTGAAAGGGTGTCGTATTGAAGATGGAGGAAGCTTTTTTCCTGCTGCTCCAGAGACTAGGCCACAAAGCAATGGATGCAAAATATAGGGGGGGGAAAGGATCCAACACAAAGTTAGGAAGAACTCTGCCATATAGTCTTCCTCTCTTTCTTTCACCTTCTACCTTCCCCACCATTATTGTCTTTTTTCCAGTGATTCATGTATGACAACCTCATTTTCATCATCCTGGCTCCCAAAAAGAGTTTTGGTTGGATCTGTTCTGTTGTTGTTGACGGCCCTTGAGTTGTCCCCGATGGATGAGATATCTCCAAGCCCCTCTGTCCTCCACTGTTCTGCTAAAGGACCAAAACTCACTGCAGAAATAATCCCAGTTTGAAGCCACTTTAACTGCCCTGGCTCAGGGCTAGGGAATCCTGGAAATTGTGGTTTATTGTGGCACCAGAGCGCTCTGACGGAGAAGGTTTAATGTCTCACAAAACTATACTTCCCAGAATTTCCGAGCACTGAGCCAGGGCAGTTAAAGCAGTCGCAAACTGGATTATTTCTGCAGTGTGTTTTGGACATTCGCCGTATACATTCATGCCCATGTTCTTCCTCATTGAGTCTATCCATCTGGTTGCTGTCTTCTTCTCTTTCTACTGCCCTCCATTCCCTAGTATTATTATCTTTTCTTAAAGACAATAACATTATCAATAGTATTATCATGTCTTCTCATAATGAACGTACGGCAGTTGTATGATTAAAGGTATCATTTAAAAATTTAGCTATTATTATTACTATCGGCTCTTATAGTTACATTGATTTAACATAAAGAGTCATGCGTATCCACAGAAGTGTGCATGATGCCCTTTGGGCCAGTATGTGTTTACTGGGGTAGTTTATAAGAGCTATCAGTTTTGATGGTGGTGGATTGCTTCAGCTAGGAGACAGAAGGTGGCACCAGCATACCAAAGCAGCTCCTAAGATGGAAAGCAGGCAGGCAAATGTATCAAGGCTACATCTTATAGTGAGCAGAGAAGAAGGTACTACTAGGAGTTCATGTGGGATCCCAGGCACAGAAGCCATGTATCCACCAAAACAGCATGGCCTTGACATAGAAAAAATACCCTACCTCTTTTAAATTTCAATTTAAATTGAAAAGGGAAATTTAAAGAGTGTATGGTCTTCAGGAATCTAATATTGTGCTTTTTTTTCTTCCTTTGCTACCCCACAGGTACGAACTGAAGGGTCAGATAAGAGCTGTGTCACATTTGTGCTCCACGATGAGGACCACACGCTTGGCAACTCCCTGCGGTATATGATCATGAAAGAGTAAGTACGTTTCCTCTTAATTAAATGACTACTAAATCAGCAACAGAGGATTCTTTCTAGACAGAAATCAGAGTTTGGTTTGGGCCACAGCTCCCCAAAAACTACCATTCAGTGTTGCCAAGGATGGCTTGGAGATTCTGAGGGATTTGGTCCAAAAAAGTTATTTTTCCATTCTCTGGTTCAAAATTCTTCTTTTCTTTATAAAAATGAATGCAAACTAGTGCTTGGTGCAGTGTTTCCCCCTCTCCATTTCATGGCACTATTTGTCTTGAAATAGTGAGGAGTATTTCTACTGAATTAATAATAGATGTTCAAAACTTGCTGAAATACTTCAAAGTTCTGTCTCATTGCCAGCCACGATTTCAGTTTGCTCATAGTACAAATTCCATTTTGGATGATGTAGAAATAGTAATTGTTGCTGCTGCAAAAAAGGAGGAAAAATCTGTTAACTTCTTTTACTCCCATCTCTCATTCCCATGATACCCACTGATTTTTTGACACTGCACAATTCTAACAAAAATCACCAAATAAATCAGTCCCTATCACTTGCTTCAAACCTTGGTTTCTGGTTTTGGTTTGCTGTCAGATCACTCGAAACTTTATTGATTCAGAAGTCACTTGAAATCACAATTAAGTGTATTTAAATGTAATACAACATGATTTTAAAATGAAATAATTGCCTGCTGTTGATAATTTGTGTGTGTGTGTGTGTGTGTGTTTGAGCTCCATTTCATTAAGGTGAAATGAATTTCACCTTAAGATTTCTGTTGTAGAACTTGGAGCAGAATTCTTGATCCATTTTTTCCTGAAAATAGCATTTGAGCCAGCATGGTGTAGTGATTGAACATTGGACTATGGCTCTGGAGGTGCAGACTGCTGATAGTGTTTTCTCTTTTTCTCTTTGTTTCATTGTAGCCCTGAAGTGGAATTCTGCGGATATAGTATCACACATCCTTCTGAAAGCAAAATCAACTTCCGCATTCAGACCAAAGGTGAAGTGTTCATTGCTCCTTACTGGAGAGCCAACACAGCTTGCTTTCTACCTTCTCCTGTCCCTGAGAGGCATTGTCCCTGTAGAGCTTCATTCCCTACATTTAAAAGTTCTCCTCATGCTATCATCAAGTTGGAACTGGGATCTTTTCACTGAATATTGGGTCAAGGGTGCTTTGTACAGAATGCAGTTTGGTAGCTAAGATACTGAGATACAAATCAGGAAGTCTGAAAGAGAAATATCTCCTCTGTTACTAGTTTCTTAGGTAATCTTAGGCAGACTGCTTTTTTTCAACCTCAGTTCTTTCCCCATCTAAAATTTTGATCCTTTCCTCTGGGACACTAGCTACCCCTCTCAATTTGGTGTCATCTGCAAATATGATAAATATACCATCTAATCCTTCAAGTCATTGATGAAGATATTGAATAGCACTGATCTCAGGACAGAACTCTTTGGCACCACACTGGACACTTTTCTCCAGGATGAAGACGAGCCATTGATGAGCACTCTGGGTTTGGTTGGTCAAATCCACCTAATGGTTACATGGTGTACCCCCCTTTTTACTAGCTTATTTACAAGAATATCATGGGGGGGGGGTTCCTTTCCAAGATCCACAGCATTCCCTTCATCTACCAAGCTGGTAATAATAATAAAAAAAAAGACATCAGATTAATCAGTTATGACTTTGTTTTTGAGAAACCCCTGTTGACTTTTAGTGGTTATGGCATGCCTTTCTAAATGCTTACAAACTGTCTGTTTAATTATCTGTTTGATGGATTAAGATTATTTTCCCCTTATGTTGATTTGGGTGCTTCAGAAGGAAGTTCCTTCATATGTGAAATATAGTGACATCTTGACATCTAAGAACCACAGGGTTATGTCCCACTGTAGACAACCATTTTCCATTGCAGGAAAAAGGAAAGTTGGATTTACCATGAAGTTAAATGGAGGGTTGTCTACCCCACTCAACTATTAAATGTTTCACTGTAGTGGGGAGAAGGATCTTGATTATTCATTGGTCTCTCAGGAGTTTCCTTTCAGTAAGTTACTGATTATTTATTGCTATTTTATTTTTACATGCTGTTTTTGTTTGCAGAGCCTAGTTATTTGGAAACTAGGAGTGGTTGCTCTTCACAGGAGAATGCACTCTGATTCATTTGAATGCAGGGCCCATGTTTCTGGAGCAGTAAGGAGGAGCTCACGAGAGCATTGTTTGCCCACTTCAGGAAAGGAAACTTCCTGATAAATCTAATTTTCTTTCTCCATGTAGATGGTGTCCCTGCTGTTGAAATGTTCCAGAAGGGGCTGGAGGAACTGATGGGTGTGTGCCAGCATGTACTAACCACATTTGAGGTAAGTGTCTGTTCCCTTCTCCTTGAGGGTACACTGGATATAGAGACATAACACCACAATGTTACTGTTTCTTGAGGTTTTTGTTGTCGTCTGTTTTTGTAATGTTGTGCTTTATTGTTATTTTTTATTATAAATAAAATGAAATTTAAAAATGAAAAATTATAACAAGTTATTTAGAAATAGCTGTGTAATGGGAACTTCATTGTACCTTGCCTTTCTCTCAAATGATAGACTGAAAGTCACAATGATTGCTGCAGGCTTCATTTCTTAAGGTCTTCAAACTCTGTTCAGACAGTCTTTGTAGGCAGATGAACATGAAAGTGACTGGAACAGTTTAAATCATCAGGCTTCACCTCTAGACTGTACATTAATTTAGAGTTTTAAAGAAAGCTTATTCTTTGTAGGTTCTCTTCAATGCTTTTTATTATATTCAGCTAAATGTATGGAGTTCAGTAGGGTGAAGTGGATGGCACAATATTTATTCTTCCCACTCACCACAATTTTGTACACTAACCTCCATCTCTATTCATTGGCTTGACATGATGGGGGATATACCACATATTTGAAGGGCTTCATTTGAGAAAGACAGCTATACATATTTGTTGTGTAAACAGTTCTTGGAAGACTAGCAAGCAGCTACCTCTGTGATGTGAACCACATTTTCTCAGGTGTACCACAGATGTGGAGTTGATTAGATGACCCAGCTATGTGATTTCTGAACTCAGACCCCTTACTCATGGTATTTGTGTACTCTCTTGTAGGCAAGTGTGGAGGAATACAAGGCCCAGAAGGATATAAATATGGAGTAACCATAGTGGCAGTGCCATGATGGACATCACTGTATATGCTCTGCTGTGGTGGGACTGTGATTTCTGGAAGAGAGTTTTATTTTATTTTTTTAATTTATATTGAGGTGCTTTTCTAATAAATTCTAATAAATTCTCCATCCTGTCTGCGTTTTTAAAAGCTATTTTTCTGGGAAGTGTAGATAATAATGGGCTATATGGCTCAATGGTGTGACCTCATATATTATTCGATCTCAAGAAAATGTATGCAGCTCTGAAAATCTCAGTTTCAATCCTTGCAATCTCCAGTTGAAATGAGCAAGTAGGAGGTGATGGGAAAGAAGCTTCTGTACCTGAGACCCCAAAGACTTGCTTCCAGTCAGAGTGGACAACATTGGACTTCAAAGGCAAATGGTTCAACATGATACGAGACAGCTTTGTATGTGTTGTCAAGGCAAGCAGGTTTGCAACTTAACAATCCCTTATGTGTTAGACTCTAGAAGTCAAGGAGTTGTCTGTGTGACATCTGTGTTCTCTAGAGAAACGTATGAATTCCCTAGAAGTATTAAGTATTTAGTAGATTCCAGACTTCCCTTTTCTCCTTGGTTTGCTGTTAATAAGAAGGTCTCCCTATCTTTCATACATGGGCAATGTTTCATTCACGCTGAGCTGAAAGAATGGCAAGGCTCTGAATGTCACCATTTGCTATACAATGGTTCCATATCCATACCAATTGACAGACATGGTCCCAGGTATGAACTGATGATATCCCCCACGTTGGAAAGTGTTAGGTCAGTAAGGATGCTACACCCAGGGTTTCACAATGAGGCTGCTTCTTTCAGGCTCTTCTCTTGAGTATTTTCATGTTACAGAGGGGGAGACAGGTGAATTTTAAAAGGGCAAAGGTTAAACTTGTTAAACTTGTGCACCTTCATATTTTTTCTGACTTATGGCAACTCTAAAATGATTTTTTGTGGGGTTTTCTTGGCAAAATTTGTTCAGATAGGGTTCCTATTTCCTCTCTCAGACTGAGAGTGTGTGACTTGCCTATGGTAACCTAGTGGGTTTCTGTGGCTTAGTGGGGATTCAAACCCTGGTATCCAAAGTCAGTCCAACAACTAAACCACTATAGCATGCTGGCTCTGTTGAACTACACTTACATGTAAAAAAGAAGTGGGCAATTTTTTCCCCTCTCAAGGTGGCACATGGTGGTGTTGGGGTAAAGCAAGCAGTTTTGTTGCTGTGTGCCTTCAAGTCATTTCTGACTTATGGTGGCCCTATCCTGCGGTTTTCTGTGCCAGATTTCAGAGTGGCTGTGCTTTTACCTGAGGCTGAGAGTGACTTCCCCAAGACTGGCCATGGCTGAGTGTAGATTCAAACCCAGGTCCCCCAGAAACCTGCTGCTTCTTGTGTGCCTTCAAGTTTCCAACTTAGGTGACCGTAAAGTGAACCTATGATGGGGTTTTCATGGGAAGACTTGTTCAGAGGAGTTATGCCATTGCCATACTCTGAGCCTGAGAGCATGTGATGTGCCCAACGTAACCCAGTGGGTTTCATGGCCAAGCGGGAATTGAGCTCTGATCTCCAGAGTCATGGTCCAACACTCACACCACTACATCATGCTGGCCTGTTTTTGCTATCTCTCTTCCTCCACGCCTTATGGGCTCTGAAGGGAGGGATGTATCGCTCTTGGAAGGACTGATCACTTGCAAAGAGCTTTGGAAATTATACCAAGGGCCATTTGAGACCAGGCTGAGGGTTTCCCATACGAAAGCAAAAAGAAGTTCAGGGTGGGAGGATGGAAGTCAAGTACAGGGCTGGATTGGAGAAGGGTCTGCTGTTTCACAATTAGGAAAATGGTCTCTGCTTGCACTGAAATCCCGCAATACTATCTTAACTGACATGTGAGAAAGAACATAGGCCTGTTTCTCTTAACATTGACACTATATTTCCTGTTTGATTTTAAACATCTTTGCCTGATGAAGAAGCCAGGGAAGCTTTGATAACTTCCATAGTGTATGCTCTGGAGGTGGCCCAATAAAAGTACCACTGCTTGTGGATTTTGTTGTCTTTTCATAGCTGCTAATGTTGCAGGTTATTTAGTCCAATCCCTTGCTCAGTACATGAGGAACCTACACTGCCTTCCTCATCATGCCGGATATAATGGATCACAATCTCCCTGTTTTAAAAAATAGCTATTCTATCAACTCCCAGTGTTTTCTTCTGCAGGCTGAACATAGCCAACTCCCTCAACTGTTCCTTATAGGACATGGCTTCCAGACTTTTACCATCTTGGCTGCCCTCCTATAGACACTTCCCATCTTGTCAATATCTTTATTCATCTGTGGTCCTAGAACAATTGTCAGTTGCAAATCCTTTTGTCAATAACCCAGAGATCAATGGTAGTAGATAGGGAGGCTGAGACCGGTAATGCTTGCAATCTCTAGCCACTATTTTGTCCACGCTGTGATGAAATCAACATTTTTTGAAAAAGGATTGTGACAAAGTCAATGTTTAATCCACAACAAGAAAAACTACAGAACACCTACATAATATAGTCATCATACTAAATCACAAAACAATCAATTCATTCATAAACCAATAGGGAGAGACCCACGTATCGTGGTGTCAAATGGAGACAAATTCACGTTTATGCAAGGTATGAGCAAAAAGCTCACTGGTTCTCGGATAGCTATTGCAGGGCTGGCTTCTGCAACCTGGAGCCCACCTTGGTGCACTGGACCATTATTTTAGTCAACATGGTACCTGTTGGTGGGGGAAGTGAATGCTTTTGCAGTGAATAATGATTACTAGTAATTCTTGCAATCTCTTGATTTGCAGAGGCTTAAAGCACAAATCTATGTCTGTTTACTCAGAAGCAAACACCACTGCGCTATGTCAGGCTATTCCCCAGTAACGGCAAGCTTAGGGATTACAACCTTATTCTTGAACACAGTGACTGAGATCCTACATGGTATGTGCAGAGCATGACTGTGCCTTACACACATCTCTGTTCCACCCATCCCAGCACTGCCAAGCTCTGTGGGACTACTGCTGCTATCAAATGGCCATGAAGAAGAAGGAGAGATGACCAGGCAATGAGGACTGCCTCTTTCACCCCTGCACTCTGCATGACAGAGAGAAACAGCGAACAAGAGAGATGCTCTTTCCCATTGCCTCCTTCCCCCATCATGACCAAAGCAGCAGACCCATGGATTTTAGCTGCTGTCTAGGATAGTTTTGGAGAGCCCAAAGGCTACAAATAGCCTCTTGCCCCTCATTCAAAAAGGACAAATATGTATTTGTCACTAACAGTATTCTAGTCATTGTATAGCTATCTTACTACTATTCAAAACAACCCATTGAAATCCAAGCTTAATAGGTTTTCTGTACAATATATACATACCACACATGAGAGAGAAGCTACCCTACATGCACACACAGGAAAAAAAATAGTATGTTGGTAAAATTTTAAAAAATCAAAGGAGCAGTTGTTTGCTAAATACCAAAATATGTATGTCTAGTCCAGTAGAAAACAAGTACAGGATAATGGAATAAATGGAAATAATTCAGAAAAACTGGCACGGTGCAGAAAGAAAGTGAAGGGTGTGGGTTATCAGGATTCCTTTTTGGTACTTGTCAGTGTATCTTTTGGGGGGGAGAAAAATCTTTTGCAAATACCCTTATTGGAGGCAGTAAGCAACAGGAAAAGATGCCAGAGTGTGCTGACCTTTGATATTGCAGGAAGATGGATATAATTTCTTCTTTTATGGAATGTGGAATGGGAAAGAATTTTGCTTTCCTGAACTTGATGGCCTCTAGTCATGCTGGAATATAGTTCCCATCATTCTAACCATTGACTATGTGGCTGAAAGGAGTTGAAACCATCTGGATATCTTTCTTGAGGAAGGCTAAACTACAGTTTCCCTGGCTGATGGGCACCCAAACTCTTCCTTAATTCCTTCATTCAAGACCAACTCTGCTCCACTGTCAAGCAGTCCTTCTTATCATTATGGCCAAGGTGTCTGTGGATAACAGGTGTTGTAGTGCAGTACATTAGCAGCAGCTACACTGGGAAAAATTGGCTCAGTGTTGTTATTTTCCCCAGCATAAGTCAAATCAACGACATTTTAAAAATGCATCAGTAAAGCACTAGGTGTGCATCAACTGACAAGCCAGTATGTCCTATTTGGAAGATGTCACACACCCCTTCAAGCCTTGGCAGGCATAAAAGACTATTTTGCACTGTTTATTTGCTGTGCCTAGAGTGCATCGTCCCTGGGATGGTGGTTCCTTTCCCAATGTTCATGATCTTGAACATGAACCATAAGTGTAGAGTGTACTATTTTTCCACAAACAATTGCCTACCACAATCAAATGGAGCTATCAGAGAGAGACCGCTAAGATTACAAGATGTGACAACTGATTTGTCCGTCCCTGTTTGCTTTTTAAGGGTTTTCCCCATAGCATTTGACAATCAGTTGGACTGGATTTGAAGGTTCAGCCTTTGTGATCTTGGATAACAGCCACAGATCTTCTGTGAATATCTTAATCCTGTCTGAAGCAGGCTTTGTTCTTGTTTTGTTTTGTTTTTTATGTTGCAAGTGAAAACTTGCCTGGAGGTAAGTAGCGCTACTGTTTGAAAAATATGGAGCTCACCAAACCTCAAACCTCACTATGCAGCACTGTATACAAAAGCCGATAAAATCAGAAAGAGTGGCTGTTTTTGTCATAGGGAATGTACGAATGAATTAACAAAACTCTCATCACATTGATGTGATTAAGAAAGGCATTTCAGTGCCAGTTAAATTTAGACATGTCAAGTTCATGCAAACCATGAGCCAGAATTCATCTAACCAAAGACCCGTATTAAAGTTCTAAATCCTATTAGTTAGTTCCAACTAAAGAAGACACATTGAATCAATTGTTGACTGATGAGTCAACATTTAGCAAAGTTCCATTGATTTAATGGGTCTACCCTTTATGGGATTAGCAATAGGATTAAAGCAATAGTCTTTTTATGTGCCATATATAGCTGGCATCCTGCTAGTGGCATACACACATGTAAGTTTGCTTTATGCCTGCATATGTTTGTCCTGGAGCACTGTAGAAGTTGGCATCCCTCTTTCCCTTCGTAGCAGCCAAAGTCCCTCTCCAAACTTACCATAGCCTCAGAAGCCCCAGATGAAGAAGTTGGATCTCAGCGCTGATATAATCTATCCTGCATCTGACTACAGGAACATAGCCAGCTGCTTCTTCAATCCTGCCTGACATACACAATTGCAGCCATCATCTGAAATAAATGTATGTCTTGACACCTATTCATTTGTTGTTGTTTCAGATCAGAGACGGGCTATCTTGTGGACCACCAAATGTTACTGGATTGCAATTCTCAGCAGCTTCAGCACAGCCAATGGCGATGGATGATAGGATTTGCAGTTCAATGTCAGAAGGTCCATCTGGTTTCAAATAATGAGTGGTAGAATTGTGGAGTGTGGGATATAACTCACGTCTCACCTCTCCATGCAGGATTGGGGAAGCATGGAGAACACATATGTGGAAGATGGAAACCTAAAAGTGCAGCCATAGCAGCCACAGCTGTGTGTGGAAGGTGAAATCAAAGAAAAAATGGCTTGGTTAGGACAAGAAATCATCTCCTCCTCTTCCTTGTTGGCAGTCTGCTATAGCTGCCTAGTCCAGAGATCATGCTTGCCCAGCTCTAGTCTACTGCACTGCAAATCTGAACAACACAGGAGATCCCTTCTTCCTTTGTACCTAAAGCTAGTTTAGGTACAAAGGAAGGAGGAATCTCCTCTATTGGGTCATTTCCTCCCCTTTCCACTTGGGTTAATACCTTCAATAGGACTAATCAAAGTGCCAGAAAAAGTGTGCAGACTTTGGAATTCTCCATCAAACTAGGGAGCCTTGCACACTATAGAATTATGACACTAGGATTCTGCTTTAATGGCCATGGCTGCATCCTATGGGTTCATGGGGTTTGTAGTTTGGTAAGGGCCTAGCTATATCTCTGAGACTTCTAAGTGGACTTCCCTAAACTGAAAATCCCAGGATTCAACATGACAGGATGATAGCAGTTAAAGTTGACTCTTATAATTGTGTTGTGTGAAAGAGCTACAGATGAGACAAAAAGCAAAAGAAGATAGAGAGAACAAGATTTTTTTAAAAAAAAATGGCCAGATGTTGTAGTCTTGAAGTCTACTATGTAGTCCCTCTTCCAAAATTGAGTTTTTTGAAAAATGAATTGGTTGTTGGGATGTGCCTCAGGTATCCATTCCGGAACAAAGAAGCAATGGCCAACCTGCAGGTTTTTATCTTTGTTCTGTTTTTCCTTACAGTTTCTCTCTCAACCTCCCTCCCTCCGCCACTTGACTTCTGATGTCCATATCTTTACACTCCCATACTCCATGTGAGGGAGGAAAGGAATCTGGACAATGTCTATATTTGAGGAACAGAGAAACCTGGACCCAAAACTAGAAATCCTAAATTGTTCTAGAGTAAGGGATGGAATTGTGCAGTTCTCCAGATATTGCAGCTCTCACCATTCCTAATCTTTGGCTATGCTGATGGGAGTTGCCATCCAATTCCATCTGCCGGGCCATATTATTCCATCTAAAGGAATCTTATGTCCACTCTAGCCATCCAGTTCTTATAAGATGCTCAGCTGTTCAGGGGGAAAGATTATCCTTGGGGGGGGGGATTAAAGCATCAATAAGAGGCAAAGGAATGATGTCTAATAAACAGAAAGTCTTCAAAGGGTTGCCTCTGGAAAAAGGAGGTGCTAGAGAAAGAAGGTAAATAAAGCAGAGGAGATAAAAAAAATTAGGAGGCCAAAGGTCCAGACACAGCAGTCACCTCCATGGCCCCAAATGCTCCAGGTCTCATTTATTCATGGGTCTAAGAAGAACTGTACTTGTTACTCAGGTGAGAACTGCTCCGGTCGAGGCCCAGTTCCTGCCCGTTGGCTTTCCACTTCCCAACAGAGCCTTTATCATCTGTCGGTACAATGCCAAGGGCTGGTCTTTGGCACCAGCAGCAAAGACAGGACTACAAGAAAGAAACCAGACAGAAAATACTTTTTTACAATCAGAAAAAGTTACCTGTTTTGTGGTCAGTCACAAAAACATCTTGGCCAAGACCCCCATCCCAGGGGGGTAACATTGACATAGGACTTTATCACACTGGGAAAATTGGGGGAAATAAGAGGATTAACCAGCAATTATCCCATGCAAAATGCAATATCACATTTTTCATGGGATAGTCACTATTTAAACCCTCAATTTTGCCTGATTTCCCCTGTGTGATAAGGTCCATACACACACAGACACACACTGAACACAGATCTTCACTGCCAGCACTTTTGAGAAGTGACTTCTTTTTGGCATTCCATATTATTTTAGTGCCTCTTTTCTGGCTTTTGTTTGATAAATCCCCACTCAGCCATAAAACTCAGAATGTCTTGAGGTCATTCTCACCCTAATCTACGTCACAGGGTTGCTGTGAGGATAAAACTGGAGAATAAATTTGAAACAGGGAAGAACTGTGCATACCACCTTTGTTTTCCTGGAAAAAAGGTTGCCTGTAAATGGAATTAATGACAGAATAAATAAAAACAGAACAACATTTAGATTCCTGGTCCCAAACCTCCCAAACTCATAAATATATGTGATGTGGAAATGGTTATTCCTTGTTCTGTTCTTTTGTATTCATGTGCAAAGAGCGGAATAGGAATGTATTGAGAGAGAGGGACACAACCACATGAAAGCTTCCTTTCCTTCTCCCTATAGCAGCTGCACTTACACTTACACATCCTTTCTTTTAGAGAGCAACAGACTGTTTCTCCATGAATACACACACTCTCTTACCTGAAAACAGTTCTTAAATTTCCGGCTGACAAAGTAGAGAGCCACAGGATTGATGCAGGAGTTGAGTGAGGCCATGTTGATGCCAAAGTAGTCCATGACCAGAAGGAAGCTGGGGGCAAAAAAGAAAGAAAGAAAGAAAGAAAGAAAGAGAATAGTGATGTCCAGAATCAGGAACCAAACTGTACAAGATGCTGGAAAAGAGATGTTTCTTAAGACTTGAGCCAAATCTTTCAGCTAACCGGATGCAAAAGTCCCATTGGCAAAAGCTGTTCAGAGGAGGGTTTGGGTTTTTTTTTTTCAGGCTATGAGGCCATGTTCTAGAAGAGGGTTTTTTTCTTCTTATAAAACTCTTCTAGAACATGGCCTCATAGCTCAAAAAACCCACCAAAAACTATGGATCCTGGCCATTAAAGCCTTCGACTTCACATTGTTCAGAGGAGGTTCGACATTGCCTCTCCCTGAGGCTGAGAGCGTGTGACCTGCCCAAGGTCACCCAAGGGGTTTCACGACCAAGTTGGGACTAGAACCCTGGACTCCAGTGAATTTTGGAGTCTGATTCCTGCATCTCTAGATAAGGCTAGGGAAATGTACCACCTACTGATGGTACTGCATTTACAGAGGATTTAATTAACTATCATTAATTAATCTATTTTAAAAACAAAAAGCCTGAAAAGGACATTCCAAGAACTCATTTATCCATGTTAGTTTTCAGGTGCCTAAAAGTAACTGTTTTGGTGTTATAGTGAAGACACACACAAATACAGAGAGAGAGATACTTTCTCTTTTATGGTTATAGATTGAATTTGATCATTCCTGCATATCATTTCCCGTAAATAAATATGTGTTTAATTATTTTCAGCTATTTGTTTTTTAGTCTGAGTGGATTCCAGGCCTGGCATATCTCACTCCACATGCTGGCTTTGGTTCCTGATGTAGCATTTGGAAACTGAAATTGGGCTGTTTGTTTTAAGGTTAGCTGCTGTCTTACGACACTTCATTTTGTATAATGGCTATTTGCTGCCCTGAGGGATGCAACGAGGATGGAAAGCTGGGGTATAAATATTTCAAAACTGAAATATGGTCTTTGACCTCAAGGATTCTGGATGTCTCTGAAAGCAGTAGGGACAAAATATGGCATTTCTGGTATTGATCTCACCTAAGCAGCTCACATCTATCAACATCCTGTGGGTTGTAGATGGTCTTCTTCAATATCCTGCTCAGGTGGAGAGGAAGCCAGCAGAGAGCAAAGATCATCACCAAACAGAAGACAGTCTTGGCAACTTCTCGGCGCTGGAACCCAGAAGTCCAGACATCAAGGTTAATGAGTAAAAAGGCACCAAAAAAAGAGGAAATTCATAATTTGAGCCAGAAGATTGTGCTAAAAAAAGCAACAAATCGCATCAATCCTACTCTTCTCATCAGTATTTACTATTAATGAATAAGTTGTTGCTATTTCATTTATATCCCATTTTTCCAATATTGCGAGCCAAGGCAGCTTACAAAATATTAGATACAGGTTAAAATATATACAAACACAATGTGTATATATATATATATATAATTAAATAATATAGAGAATTAAAAACATTTAAATCCCACTCAAGACAAAAGATTAAAAATTAACAAGGCAACATAGTGTTAAAATCCCATTGCAACCAATTCCTAAATGCCCATCAGAATAAATAACTTTTCACTTGGTGGTGGAAGAATACCAAAAAGGGAGCTATCCCAGCCTCTAGGAAGGGAATTCCAAAGCCTGGAAGCAGCCATGAAGATGACCCTTTCCTTTTTTTCCCACCAAATATGGCTGGGAAGGTGGTGGGACTGAAAGAATAGATTCCTCTAAAGACCTCTGGGCTGGAAAGGCTTATTTAGGAAGATAAGGTCCTAGGTGCTTACCGGTTGTTGTCAGAATTCATTTCAAAGAGTCTGATTTCAGGTGGAGTGAGAATGTAATTTCCATAAATTTTTGAGAAGCACGTGCCAAAATTTACAAATGTCTTGATATTTATGGTGAAAAAAGTACAACATTGAAAATATGTGAAAGTGGGGAGAAACTGAAACTAGCATATCTGTCCATCCAAGCCTATGGCTTTGAGTGCTCAGAGCTTAAAAGCCTGGCTTTGAATTCATGCATAATCAACCATGTTCATGCTGAATTGGGATTTCCACCTCTCCTCCCACCCTAGAGATTGAATCTGGGGCCCTCTGCATGCCCAGCATGTGCTCTATGACGGAGCTACTATAGTCCTTCTCCGTGGGAAATTGCCATAGTTTGTTCTCACAGTATATGCAGGGTAGTCCATGGTAGAGAACAACAGAAATGGTAGCAAGAAAGGACTGATCCCATTCTTGTTGTTGTTTGTTATTGTGTGCCTTCAAGTGATTTCCAGGTTATGGTGACCCTAAAGCAACCCTATCATGGGGTTTTCTTGGCAAGATTTGTTCCGAGGTGCTTTGCCATTGCCTTCCCTTCTGGCTGAAAGCATGTAACTTGTCTAAGGCCACCCAGCAGATTTCATGAATGAGCTGGGAATCAAACCCTGGTCTCTAGACTCGTAGTCCAACATTCAAACCACTATGACATGCTGGTCTACACATTGTATATGGGCAGGAATGTGAGCACTTCCTAAGCATGCAGGAGACAGGCCGTTCCATGTAGAGAAGTCATAGTTTAGGGGCAGAGCTCATGACTTTCATGTTTAAACCCAGTCACCTTCAGGGAAAGTATCTTAAGTTTCCAAGACATCTGCCTGAGACCACGGAGAGCCAATTCCAGAATCACAACGTTATTATTATTATTAAGCTTTATTTGTATAAGCACTGTAAATTTACACAGCATGGACTAGACTTCAATCTCTATCCAGCATGACCCTTGTAGTCCAAAAGGGGAACTTTTCATATTCTGATTAGAGAAACAATAAGGAGCCAAATTGACCAAATGCCTTACTCGGTGCAAGGCACCGTGTTTGGGTCCTTGACTATTAGCCAAGGAAAAGAGTAGTTCATTAGCCAAGAGACCTCACCCGCTTCATGTGGTCATTGAGTGCGATCCTCATTCCGTTCCTCTTGCTCAGCATCTCACACGACATGAGAGAGTAGAAGACCCCTGTGCAGGCCAAAGGCAGGCAGAAATAGAAGCCGAAAAGCCACCAGTCTTTCACATCCTTGTAGAACTGCAAACAGAAAGGAAGGGGTAAGAAAAGCTCCTCTATCAATGAAACAGGTACCACAAGTTATTTATCCCAGTTCGATTGTATTATATATTTTGAATTCTAACAACGCACCGTGTACGAAAACGCAACAGCTGATTGTCAGGTGTACACTTGTGGTAGGCATGCCTAGTGATTAAAAATTGTGGAAAGAGCCAGTTGCAGGAGCAGAACAAATCAGTGATAAGACCACACTGATACTCCTTCACTCACTTTGCTATCAGTTTATTAATGGAATAGTGGTGCACATGTACTACGTAACAATAAAGGTTTACTAATAATGCATTAGTGAAATCAGAATTTATCGAGATGTGGAACAGTGATCAGCAAATTTCTCAGCAACACTGGAAAGTTAAGAATGTAGACAATTGCACTGGAAGAAAAACTGACAAATCCGCTGAAAAGAACAAATTGTCTTCAGGAACAAGGCACATTATGCAACATGTGATTTAAATTTATCATATTTTAAAATAGAAACAAAGTTTCTACCCACTCCACAGTCTGATTGGAAATTATGGGAAAGATCTAGTATTTGTTTTTGTGAGAGACTTTTTTAAAGACTGAAATCTTCATATGAGCTATATATGTAATTTCATGAAATCAAATGCCCTCCATTTGCTGAACTATTTTTCTGTCTGCCTATTATCTTTTTCTGTCTGCTCATTATTGTCGTTGTGTGCCTTCAAGTTGTTTCCAATTTATGGTGACCCTATCATGGGTTTTCTTGTTATTATTTGTTCTGAGGAGGTTTGCCACTGCCTTTCCCTGAGGCTGAGAGAGTGTGACTTGCCCAAGGTCACCAAGTGGCATTCATAGGTTTTTCATGGTAGAAGACATTCAAAAGGGGTTTACCATGGCCCCTTTGTGCCATATTAACAAGCGTTAGCCATGGTGCCACTGCTTTTTTCTCAGAGAGATCCTCTACCAGTAACATCCCATCCCATACACTACTGTAGCTGTCTAGCACATTTAGGGGTTATTCACAGTGTGAAATTAATCCAGGATGAATCCACATTGAATCTCTATTGTTCACACGCATCCCAAATGCACACAATTAAATTGTTTTTTGGGGGAGGCTGCCAAAACCCCCCACTTAATCCAGGATAATTGATATCGGGGTTTTCCCTGTTTTTAAAAAAGATCTGCATCATCCATAGTGTGAGTAACCAATGCAAATAGACTCACATAGACCTGGGATAAAACGCTACATGCCTTGAATGTGTTCCGAATGCATTTGCATGACCGACTCCATCTTTGTTCAAATGCTCGCAGGTGTGAATAACCGAACTTGCAGAGATGCGCATCAATGTGGTTACATAGTGCGAATAACAAACCCGGAATGCATGAGTGAGATTATTCATACCGTTGCACTAAAAATACCGACATCCTTATGGCTCCTCAACAAAAGCTTGCATGACATGGCAGACCCTACCAGCAGCACTGCTGCCATTAGCAATGCCTTTTGCCTCGTAGGAGCATGAAATAGGAGGGGGAATTACTCACAAAAATCTACTTCAAGACTTCACCAGAAGTAAAAAAAATCTTGCACCAGTTTGGAGCCCCACATGGCTGCTTAACATTAATAGTGCTTTTTAAAAGGCTTTGGCATGAGCTGTTCCTGGCCAAAGAAAACATTACTGTTTAAGGCTTAAACTCCCAGAAATTTCCAGCCAGTAAACCAATGGCTATGCTGTCTAAGGGTTATGAATCAAAATGCTAATTTTCCCAAGCTTTGTTCCTAGACTGAAGCCTTGCAACTCTTTGGGAGCATAGTTCTGATGTTCACCTGCTCTCCAGGGGCTGAAATGGGAGAGAGAAAATGTCTAGAGACAATCTCTATTAACTATTCAAACCGAAGCTTGGGAATAATTTGTTAAAACTCCAATGAATTCTAATTTTCAATAAGAATTTTAGAATTCAGGATTTCAGTCATTAAACACCTGCATCATTCATTTTGGAATAACCACCATCATCTCATCTTAATTTACTTAATGCCTTGCGGATATAATTGGAGGGGCACTAGAAATTTGAGGCTATTTTTTAAGGAATTTGATTTTTTGAAAAACAATAAGGCTACAATAGGAAGCAATGCAACAAAATAATTTCATCATTTTAAACTCAGTGTTTACTCCTTTGATTTACAGTTAAAGCATTAGCGTTTCCAAGCTCTCGTTGAAGGCCTCCACCCTGATCCCCCAAAAGAGAACATACCATCATGAAGCTAGATTTCTGTTCTGGAGCCAGCATGCAGACCCAGTGCATCTGTTCACGGTAATTCAGTTTCACCAGATCAAACGCTATGGCTTCAGGGATGGCTAAGATGATGGCCACCGCCCAGATGAGGGTCACCTCAACTGCCTTCCACATGGGAATCCCAATCCCTTGGATCCGGCTCCAGGAGGCCACAGCTCGGTACCTGCCATGGCACAAGAAACAAAGTAGCTCAGCTTGCAATGGATGAAGTCCATTTGACATTGCCATTAGTACACATGCCATTTGTATGTAGGATTTACTCAGGGATAAGACCCACTGTAATGGCTTCCCAGACCGCAAAGCACAGTCCAGTTCCATGCAACAGCTTCCCAAGCTGCAAACCAGAACTCATTTTATGTTCAAAGCTTCAGAGACTGAAGGAGTATGACTGCCCAATGCATAATGTGCATGCATGCGTGGGGGTCGGGGGTAGTGACTTCCCAAGTGAACATCCAAACATGCCAAAAGAATTTGGAAGATGCTGGCTGCAGAATTCTTGGAATTATGGTGAAGAAAGTAAATTTTCCAAGTCTGGCTAACCATTTGATTATTCGAGTTGGGTGAGAAGCAACAAAAGTGGTAAATTACCTGTCTATGCTGAGAGCACAGAGGCTGAGAACAGTGATGCCCACAGAGGCCTTCTGAATGAAGGGCACCAGTTTGCACACCTGCACACCAAAAGGCCAGTCTTCTGCAAGGAGCTGTTTGACAGAAAACATACCATTAACAGGCCAGAACTAAATCAAAGGAGGAAAAATAGGAATTTGCCTCTGCCCAACTGTCATCTATCACCATTCCACCAGTTTGAGGGACCTCATAACATCAGGCTCCCAAGTCTAAATGTCCTTGTATTTCTTTTTCCTTCATGGAGAATTCTTCATGTTTATAGTCCCAAGTTTTGATCAGGAAAGCAGGTTGCTAGCTCAGTGTCCATCAGACCCCTACAATCTGATCTGCTACTCTTGGGTGAAGATGTTGCTACCTCAGTCCCTTCTTGTTCATTCCATGTGCTACACCCGAAATGGCAGTTTAGTCACAAGTAACAAAGATCCCAGACCCATGTGGGCAATCCCCTCATTTTGCTTCTAATCCAGGGACAGTTCCACCAGCCAGAGGTTCCTCTGAGTAGCTTTTTCAACTGTGATCTCTCTCCTCACTGCAGAGCACTAAGAATGTCCATCAGCTCGCCATTTTCCCTGCCCAATTTCCAGGATTATTTCTGATGGACTCAAGGCAATTGAAGTGGAATCATAGCACTATAATATAAAAGTCCTACCCTAGACTTTTCCAGCTCAGGAAAATCTGCTCTCTTATGTGCTGTGCACCTTCACATTGCTTCCAACTTATGTTGACACTAAAGGAAATTTACCACAGGGTTTCCTTGGTAAAATTTGTTGAGAAAAGAAGTCCTTTCCTCTAAGGCTGAGAAAGTGTGACTTGCCCAAGGTCACCCAATGGATTTCATGTTGAGCAGAATTTAGAATCTTAGTCTACGATTTCTAGTCCAATGTTCAAATTGCTACACCATACTGGCTCTCACAGTACTGCGTACATGTTGTTTACTGAAAAACGAATTCTACTGTTGCATCTTGCAGCGCAGACTAGCATCCCACCATTTTGATAAATATGTAAAATATCAGTGAATTGCATTCAGAAAGTGTCAATTTTCATTAATGAATATATCAGTATCTAAACATTAGCTGATAAACTTTGAGATCAAAACCAGTTATAGGCGCAATAATTCTACCATCAGCCTCCATACATATGATTTGTTGGGGCAGAGAATTCTCCTTGCTCCTTAAACATGGCTCAATTAGTTTACTTAATTAAGTGTGTTGAAAATCTAGTGCCAGACTGGTTTACTTTGGATTAGACAGGAAAGGCTCATTCTGATTCATGTTAAATAAATTGGATTATATGCCTATGTCAAAAACATTAACGGCGCGGGGGTTACTATTCCTTTCACACAGAATAAAATGCATAACAGGATATTCCATTACATGTCCAGACAATCTTTCCTTTTTGTGTTATGCCCTTAACGTGTTCAATTTTGCAGAACAATTGGTTTCAAAGTAATGCTATGATCCACATTTTGGTGGTACAAGGAGTAACCGGATAAGAAAGCTCTGGCCCACATTCTTAGAAAAGACATGCTGTGTCTCTTGGGACTTAGAAAAATTGATATATTTTTTTATAACAGCTCCAAGAATTTCCAGCCAGTAGGATTTTTGTCAGAGTGGCTTCTGGAAGCTGTAGCACAGAAGTTTGGGCAGATTTTTATCAATGAAATTAAAGGGTGAAGCTGTTTCTGGTTGGACCTTTTCAGATTGGTAGGAACAGAGTGTCCTTCACACATAAACTTGCAAAGCAAACATTTCCAATTAGTGTGAAGGAGGAAAAGTTCCACCTAGACCCAGTTCTGAAATGTTAACTCTCAGTGTGCAGGAAGCTGTTGTGAGTTGTGACTTATGTTAGTGGGAAGGTGAATCCACTCTGCTTTTCAGACCAGCCTTTGAAAGAGTAATCCAAGGTGCTGAATCCTATCCACAAAAACAGAACCATGGGTACTGCCTTCAAAATCTGGACAAAAACCCAGAGTTGATTTATCATCTCACTGATATGAAAGCTTTGTTGTTGTGTGCCTACAAAGTTTCCGACTCATGAAGACCCTCTCATGGGGTTTCTTAGCAAGATTTCTTTGGAGAGGGTTTGCCTACCTCTGAGACCAAGAGAGTGTGATTGGCCCAAGATTACCCAATGGCCTTGGAATTTTGGATCTTGGTCTCCAGGGATGTCATCAAACACTCAAAATATTACATCACTCTAGCTTTCAGTATAGAAAATACAAGTCATCCTTGGCAGTATGTGGTTTTCATTTCAAGTACTCAAACACTGCCTCTACTTCCAGCCTCAAATGGTACAGGCCATTAATGGATTTATATAGATTGTACTTGAAAAAAGGTGACACAAGTTCTAGAAAATAGGGGCTGCACCACTGAACTTACAGGGTCTAAATGCAAGAGAGCTGCTATGTTATCAGTGTAATAGCAATTCCAGTCTGAAGGCTGCTGTGCTATTTGAGTCCAAGTAGCCCACAAGTTGAACATGAGTCAACAATGTAATGCAGCAGCTAAAAAGACCAATGCAATTTTAGGCTGCATCAATGGAAGAATAGTAGCTAGATCAAGGGAATAGTGCCCCTCTATTCTGCTTTGGTCAGGTCCCACCTGGAATACTGTGTCCAGTTCTGGGCACCACAATTCAAAAAGGATGTTGAGAAAGTGGAGCATGTCCAGAGGAGGGCGACTAAAATGGTGAAGGGTCTTAAAATCATGCCCTATGAAGAACGACTTCGGGAGCTGGGGATCTTTAGTTTGGAGAAGAGATGGTTAAGAGATGATATGACAGCCCTATTTAAATATTTGAAGGGATGTCACATTGATGAGAGAGCAAGCTTATTTTCTGCTGCTCCAGAGAATGAGACCTAGAACAATGGATGTAAGCTACAGGAAAAGATATTCCACCTCAATATTAGGAGGAACTTCCTGACAGTAAGGGCTGTTTGACAGTGGAACAAACTCTCTCGGAGGGTGGTGGAGTCTCCTTCCTTAGAGGTCTTTAAGCGGAGGCTGGATGGCCCTTGTGGTCTCTTCCAATTCTATGATTCTATGATTCTATGATTCTAAAACATGTAAAGGATGAAGCAAAGGAAAATGATGTGAAAGAACTAACAAAATTCTGGCAGGCCTAACTGTGCTCACCCTAAAGGCTAGATGGTCAAGGAGGGAACTGCTGTAAATGATGTCTGTAAAATATTTGGGGGAGGCAACCATGCACTGGCAGGGTGACTATGAAAATGTGCACATGTCAAAAGGGATGACAAGACAAAGCAAATAAAATGGCAACTATGGCCCAATACGGATGGCCTTGCTGCATCAACATGGGGCCGATTCTAGGGTTCAGAAGCACACAACACGTGTGCTGGCGCTGGCATCACGGCAGCCTCCCATCCACACGGGTGTACCATATTGACGTAAGGGACGCGCAGTGTACAGAGGTTGCTGCATGTCCCCTACATCATCAGTGCACTGGGTGCTGTAAAAGGAACCCAGTTTTTTCCAGGTTCTTTTTACTCTGGAGGGACGCTGCGCAGTTTTCGGACAGTCTGTCTTGCACCTATGTTGGTAGTGATCATCACTTTTAACTTTAAGGAGGTAACTTTACCTGTTTTTAACCCAGATAAGCTGACAAATATATGGACCATATGTGTCAGAGGAACTAGATTTAAGTCTATGAAAGTTTGTGCTGCCAACTTCTTTCTTTAGTTAGTCTCAAAGGTGCTACAAGAGCTCTCTCTATATTGATTTTATGGACTAACATGGCTAAATCTTGAATACAAAAATGACTTATTCAGATCCTTCACAGCTAAATTATTCTGGATGCTTCTTTGAGGATTGCCACTGCTGCCATTACCCTGCCTAGATGTTCTAAAAGGTTAAAAGGAGCACCTTGGCGGAGACAGTAGAGGGAGGTTGGTGCTTCTTTTATGTGCTCCTGAGACGAACTATGCTCTCAACTTTCACCGCTCTGCTCAGAGAAGGGGATGGTTCCTGTTTTTATAAGAGTTAAAGTACTGGTTTGTGTGTTGGACTATGACTCTGGAAACCAGGGTTCGATTCCCCACTCAGCCATGAAACCCACTGGGTGACCTTGAGCAAGTCACATGTTCTCAGCCTCAGGGAAAGTCAATGGTAAACCCCCTCTGAACCAATCTTGCCACAAAAACCCCATTATAGGTTCGCCTTAGGGATGCCATAAGTCAGAAATGACTTGAAGGAGCAACAACAACAACAACAATAACAAACGTATATTGACCCATGAATAAGTCAACCCAGGTTTTGGGAGTCAATTTCTTTTTACTAGAATTTCTAGACTTATACATGAGTATATACAGTATAGATATGAATTACAGAATACATGCAAAAACGTATCATATTAATATTAAAATGTGTGTACTCTATCAAAAGTGTGTACAAACATGCTCATATTAAATATATGTGTACATGAAACATAATGTACGCAAAGAGGTTTGCAAATGTTTATGTGGGGCCTGTCTTTTGACATAATTTGCCCCATTTGCAAAATGACTTGAATAGAGGCTGAAACGAATTGGAAAATGAGAAATGTGACAAAACTGAACTCTGTCGATTCATTGTCGATTCACCCTTAGCCCTAAAGGGGGGGAAAGAGAGACTCACGTGTTCACAACTCATTATGGCTCCGGGCCAAGGCACTTCTTGACCAATTTTAATCAGGAGGTCCTTGGCGAAGCTCCAAAACAACTTGAAACGTATGAGTGGGCCTGTGAGACAGATTCATTCCACCGGGATATTTTGGCCCCAGGGCTTCTCAGTTGAGCACATAAGGCGTCCTACTTTTTCTGCTTTTCTGACATCTGACTAACCTCTGGCTCTTGAGCCGCTCAACAGTAGCTCTATTATGCCCTTTCTTGCAATGCCCAAGGAGCAACAACAGTAGGATTCAAAGCGGGTCGCTCCTACTTGAAAGTTTAGCACTGAACCTTCACGGATGTTTCTGAGACTCCCATTTCTGCAGACTGAGAGGTTGACCACATGAGCCAAAAGGCCCATGTTCCCTCTAGCCCTGTGTCACCCAGTTCAGATGATACAGGGCACAATACAGGGCCCAGGATTGGATATAATCCTGCCAGACTTTCACTTTATATAGTTACTTGAATTTACCTAGGCTTTCACCCATAGCAGAAGTTGTAGTCCAACAACTATGATTTTCACCCCTTATCAATATAACACACGGCCAGAAAACAGGGGAAAGAGAAGGAGAAAATCTAGGACAACAGAAAGAATGTTCAAACCACAGCCCTTCCTTGTTCTACTAATTTTCTACATTGCAAAGAGTTTTTAAACACAGGAAAGCTTTTTAAAAAGAGCCCACAGTTGTGGCTTTCAGCTGTAGTAGTCTATTTGTACCATCTCAAAACTACCATGTCATTCCCATCTTGTTCTGCTGCATGAATTGACTAGCCTGAGAAGAAATAGAGTGGAAGGGTCATATAAGGCAGTTACTGCTGGACTGTACCTTTTACAAGCTGTGAGGGGTATACCCAGTGTCGGAGTAGTTTCCTTTTCTTCCACAGAAAAGGTTGGAATTGAAACTACTCTGTAAAACATTTGTGGACAACAGCGCTCAGGGGGTCATGTTCGATAAGGCATTCTGAGAGTTGTAATCCAAAATAGTAACTTCCCTAATCTCTCTCCACCTTTGCACTGCAGCCCATTATTCATCTTAGTCCAATGAAGTCTGCTTCTTTATTTAACATTGTCCTATCATCAACCCTGTAGTTTTGATAATCCACCAACTTCTGATCCCTACTGAAGTGTGAAGCCTAGCAATGTGATTAACTAATCCAAACGGGAACATACTCATATAATCTTTCCTCACCTTAGGTAAGGTACCTACCTTGTACACGTTGATGGGCAAGCCAATGAGGATGTAGAGAAGGTCCCCAAGTGCCAGGCTGGCAATGAGGACATTTGGCCCATTCCTCATGCATTTGTTCTTGTAGATGATTCTCAGCAGGGTCGAGTTGCCAATGATGCCCACCATGAAGATAGTGCAGGACACAAAAGTGTTGATGTACTTGAAGGCATGGCGGATCTCTGTTGGCTTGGCACACATCACTGATGGCTGTGGGCCCGGTGTGATGGCATCTCCAAGGTCTCTGGATTGGTTGGAGGTACCTCTGGAGTCCAGCAGGACGCCTGGCTGGATAAGGCTGTAAGCTTTCTCTTGATCCAGAACCTCAAAGGGGATGGTGCTGTCCCTGTAACTGTTGGCTGTTTGGCTGGAGACACCCAGGAACATCAGGCAGGTTAGGCAAAAGGCCAACACAAGAGGAGGTGGAAAGAAGCCCATTGGGAAGTAATGGTTAAGGCCTGGATGGCTCTTGTGGTCTCTTCCAGCTCTAATTCTATTATTCAATCAGAGATTTGTGTGAGTTGATGCATCAGAATGCTAAATGTAACATCTCCTGAGAGGTCCTGACCTCTTGTAAAGATGCAAGGAATCTGGATTGAGACAGAGAAGAGAGAGTGACATCAAATATAGAGTATAGTTAATCTCTGCAGCAATTTCTTTGGCCCTGATTGTTGTTCCTATAGGGCATGACAAAAACCTAGGGATGGTTGCAAAGAGATGTCCTCTTTTTCAGTAGTAGGAAACCTTTTACCTTCACGTGAACTACTGTGTCTAGTTCTGGACAACACAGTTTTAAAAATATAAGGCAGAGGTGAGTAACAAGGATGGTGAAGGGTCTACACAGAGAGAGAGAGAGAGAAGGGAAAAAGAAAGTCCTGTGGGTAGCAATTGAGAGAGTTATTTTTAGTGTGGAGAAAAGAAAGAGAGATGTTATGACAGTGATCTTCACATGTTTGAAGGACTATCATGTAGAATATCAGCAAACTTGTTTTCTGCTGCTCCATAGGATAGGACCCAAATCAATGGGTTCAAATTATAGGAACAAAGATTTTGACTAGAGCTTCTTAATGGTTAAAAAACAACAACCTTGTTCAACAGTAGAGGTACCTCAAAATATAGTGGATTCTCCTTTGTTACACATTTTTGAACAAAGGATGAATAGACATCTGAAAGGATTATTTTAGCTGTGATTACCTGCAGTAATGCAGGCTTGGTCTAAATGTCACTTTAGGACCTTTCTAAGTGTATCACTTTGTTTTAGATGTCATCTCTCAAAAAACCCAGCCAGCATGGCCAATAGTAGGAGATTAGGGGACCTCAAAGGCAGAAGGCCAAAGTTCTCCCACAACTCCTCTATTTAAAGGGTCTATCTGTTTCGTAGGCCCTTTCACACTACACAATTATAGCATTATGATTCTCCTTCCACAGCCATGATTCCTACAGAATACTAGGATTTGCAGTTTCATAAATTAGAACCTGTGCAGTAGACCAAGCAAGAACACATCATGCTATGACGAGGCCAAGAGACATATTCTTTTTCTATTTAAATCAGATTTGCACATGCATATATGTGTGTATGTGTGTTACCTTATGCAGTAATTGTATTATATTATGCAATGTTTAACTGTGTTGTCTCTTTTGGCTTCTTTTTTGGGAGATGCACTCCTCTTTTTTATTATGAAGAAGCAGCTACTCTAGGCCCACTTTGCTAACATTTTCTTCTTGTCTTCTGTGAAATGCTCCCTCCATCAGAAAGATCATGAAGGCCATTTCTTGTTCACACACATATGATAAAGAAGGGGTGCCACCCTCCATGTACAGGTGATTTCTGCTTGCATATCTGGCATTCCAGTGACATCCATTATAAGCTTTCTTTGAAACCCAAATGGTTGCAGTTTAAATAATATTTTTTGTTTATTTGAAGAAGAAAAAAAACTTTCTTATACCAATGAAGTTATACAAAGCCGCTTGCATCTGACTGTGGACTGACATTACTGGAAAAAAGAAAGGTATTTCAGAGAGATGGCAGTGAATATCAGGGAAACAATAATATTAGTTTAGTTTTCCATCAGTGATCTCTCTAGATCAGTGCATCTCAAGTTATTTGATGTGGGGAGCCAACATTTTTCTCCCACACTGTGGCAGGGTTCAGTATAGTATTTGTGCTCATTGACTATAATTGTCTCTTTCTTCCCTTGCCAGTGACTGGCACACATTGACTTGGGAACTGGAACCAGCTCGTGGCTCAGTAACACTTCTTTACATCAGGTGTAAGAAAACTTGGCTTGGGAACCAAATTCTGGTTTGGGAAATGTCTTGGATTGTACATTCTGGCAGCGATCGAAAGCTATGAGATAGCGTACATTTTGTTTGGCTCACATTTTAAAGTGAATTTACTTAAGTTGCATTTTCTGGACTAATATGCTAATTAAAACACCATTATCCATCAGAAGGCAGCTTTCTGTTAATTTTGCTGTGCAGTTCTTTGTATGCAAGAACATGTATAAAGTCTCTCCTCCACATTTGTGATCCTGACTCTTGTGGATTTGATTATTCCCAAATACTTTTCTGCTGCCTCCGCTGCTGCCCTATGTCATAGGTAGTCTTGGGGTCATCTGGGTGTAATGTTTTGATCTTTCTGGCTTGGGTCTTGCCTGTGTGTGTTGTGTGCCTTCAATTTGTTTCCAATTTATGGCGACCGTAAGGTGAACCTATCATGGGTTTTTTTGGCAAGATTTTTTCTGAGATTTACCACTGCCTTCCCCTGAGACTGAGAGAATGTGACTTGCCCATGGTCGCCTAGTGAGTTTCATGGTCGAACTGGGAATCAGATCTCCAAAGTCTTAGTCCAACACTCAAACCACTATGCCACACCAGTTCTCCATCCCACCCAATTCTGGCATCATCTGGTTCCAGTGACACACAACTCAAACTCTGATTCTGGTGTGGACATTCTGGAAGGTATCTGGCACATTTGGGACCAGAGCCAGAGCAAAAGAAAATTACAATGAATTTTAAAAACAGGAAGATCCAGAGCCCTCCATTTCCACATCACAGCAACTGCCTGCATGGGGCAACCCACTGGGCTGCCCAGCGCTTCAACCACCACCATGGACCACTAGTTCTGAGACCAGAACAAGGCACCCAGTGATGGTCACATGCTGGGCACCTAGTTCTAACCTCATGATGGTGGCAGATGTGCTGGACATGATATCATGTACTACCAAGAGGAAGCCTCCTTAGATGAGGAAGGGGAAGGCGTGAGCCCAGCTAGGCTCCAGCCAGAGAAAGCATATGTGGTGTAGTGGTTTTGAGTGTTGGACTGTGACTCTGGAGAAGGCTGTCCTGTCCTGGACCTTCACATGCAGACCTTGAAGAGAGAGAGTTGGAGGCTGAGTTACTACATCTGCAGAACAATAGCTTCACTATCCTTGGCACTGTGGTAGTCCCTGCTCTCTAGTTTCCTGAACCTTGGCTTGCTTTTGGGATACTTCTCTTCACTTGCTTTTGTCCCTGCTTGGACTGCCTTTTGTGCTTAGAATCCAGAATATTTTTTCCACTTATCTGCTCTTTTGGATCTACAGTGCATGATCTTAGGCTGGTTTGATTCCTCCTTTGTTTGTTTCTTGAGCTAAGGATCTTCTCTCCTGTGCACTTGACACCCTGAAATAGGACACAAGCAGCCCAAACAAGAGCCTTTGGATTGCTGCCGCGTGGCCCACACATATTAAAAAATAATAAAATCAGGCCACTCTGAGAATATGATGGACACACCATACTGAGCCAAATTTGTCAATGAGTAAAGAGCTGCGTGGCTTTTACTCCTGGGAGTAATGCCCAAGAGCTCTGAGAAGATCAGAATTAGATTAAAAATACTCCTGGGAGACTTCTGGAACAGGTACCACTGTGGTTTGGGCCCTATAAACCCATGCTCAAGTAGCTGTAAAAGCAGCCTGTGATTGTTGCAAAAGTTACAGAGCCAGACCTCTCTATCCCTTTACTTTCATGACAAGTTCATCTTTCAAAAGGGGCAGAGCAAACAAGTTTTTAAAATGAAAAATGAAGTCCACACTTCATCTAGCATATCCCATGGAAAGGTCTTTTTGAACTGTATGGTATCCATTATGGAGACACATAAATAAACCAAATAAATAAATGATTGCATTATTACAGTCATGCGCGATGAGTCACATTATTGACCCCTCCCTCTCTAACTCACGCACACCAATGCTTGTTTGTACAAAACGTCTATTGTTATGACAAATTTATCCTTATTCATTTTCAAAGCATATTGGAAAATATTTTCTTGGCTTCTAGAAATTTGCATGACAGTCCTCTGACACCAGTACCTCCCATCATCAGGGCAGGTGTTCAAACCCTTAAGCATAGGCAGAGTTGGGAGGGGGTCGTTTTTGTACTACAGCTCCCAAAACCATCCAATTAGGCTGGGGGATTGAAGGAGCTGTAGTCCAAAAAAAACCCCCAAACAAACCCATGAGTGGGCTTCAACTAAAAATGATCATGGAGTAATGACAGCTGGAGTTTTTAACTGAAAAACAATGAAAACAAATTCACAGCAAATTGAAGTCCAGACGAATGCAGTCTCAAAATAAGCTAAAACCATCCCTAGTCAAATAATTGTCCCTCACTTCTACCCTTTCTCATAATTCACTTCTAACCGACCGACCAACCAACCTCCATTTTGGGCTATTCTAGGTCCCCACCACCTTCACAACCCATTTACCTAGCATTCCGTATGCCAAGTAATATCTTCTTTTCTCCAAACACAGTGTCCAAATATAGTTCATCACACTCTATAAAATACAATAATCACAATGGAGTTGATCACATGGGAGGAATTTCTCTAAATTTCAAATGGAGCTAATTCGAATTCATGTAAATTCGCTAGTTTAGTAAATTTATATGAAATCTAATTGCATTCAGAATGCATTCAGAATGACTTCCCATTTCCCAAAAATTGCCCAAAATTGTGTGAGATACTCTAATACACAATTACGTGAAACCTCATGATTGAGTTCGGATTGCCATTGGATTATACCCCCAAATTCCATTGTATGATAAACTCCATAGACTGATTTAGGCATAGACAACTGGACTGGGCGAAGCAGATTTCCCTATGCATTTCATCATATGAGGCTGAGTCAAATGCTTGTTGTTATTCACCATCAAGTCAACTTTGACTTATGGTAACCTTGTGAATGAATGAACTCCAAGAGCCCTGATCATCAATGGACCTTCTCAGGTCTTGCAAACGCAGGGCTACAGCTTCCTCTATTGCAGTGGTTCTCAACCTTCCTAATGCTGTGACCCTGTTGTGGTGACCCCCAATCATAAAATTATTTTTGTTGCTACTTCATAACTGTAAGTTTCCGATGTCTTCTGATGTCCTTAGAAACCCCTGTGAAAGGTTCGTTCGACCCCCAAATGGGTCATGACCCACAGGTTGAGAACCGCTACTCTATTGGATCAGGCCATTTGAAATGTGCTCTTCTTCTATCCCTTCTGCCAATACCAGCCAATTTTGTGTTCTTCAATGAGTCAGTCCCAAAGGCTACACAGTTGGTTAGGAGACTGTGCTGCCCGTTTCTCAATGAAGATAGGAGAGAAAGAGGCAGAATTGCACAGAAGAGCATCTTCAATGAGCAGAGTCTTTCCAGCCATGAAAAGCATGTTTTGATTATATGCTGTGAACCAGAAACAGGATTGTTGGTTACATTCAGGCAATCTGCTTCCAATTTTATCTATAATAATAGTTATGAAAGGATACAGTACAAAATATTAATCTCTTTGGGAAATCACGATTGAATTGCAAATCATGCAGGGAAATGCTGCCTTTAGAATATTTACTCACCTTCCCAGTCTGAAATAAAGGAGAAGCTCTGTGTACTGGTCTCATTCACACCAATGTTCCCTTTTAAGGATCCTGCACTGCAGGCTTCGTGGCTTAGAGATCAAAGCAATTTCGACCTAATCGCTTCCCATCAATGGGGCACTGAAGGAGATGCTGCCATTGCGAAGGAGCTGGTGGCATTTGCTGAAATGTTTTTACATAGGACTACAGAGTTATTATAAAGGATGAAATGAGCCTGTCCCGCCTCTGGATTCAGGCAGCGCAGCCAATGGCCATGAGACCAGACGTGAAGAAAAAGAACAGGACAGACATAGAAATGTTGTCACATGGGAGAAGGAAATCATGAACAAGTTGTGTGCTTCAGGCAGAGAGCAACTGGAGGAAGGAGGGGGGTGAAGGCACAAAGAGACCCACGTGTGACCATTAAATGGCAGATGTCTGATATTCTGGAGACCAAATCCATCCTGTTCGATTGTTAACTGTAATTCTTTTATAAGTAATGCAAATCCTGTGACAAAATGGTCAAATATAAAGAATCCATTTACATGTGCAAAACTGCATATTAGTGAAACAAAGAATCTTCTGGTGACATATAACTATAGATTTGGAAGGATATATGTAATAAGAGGGACCACATTAATTTCAATGACATTTATTTTACCCTATAAGTTAAATGTTAATGGCTTCTATCATTCTAAGCCTACAGCAGTATTTTTTAGTGACGTGGCAAGGTTTAGTGTTGCTATATCCTTGAAATTTGGATGATAAGAATGACCTGTTCCAGTTTTCATTCCTAGCCATGTGCCCATGTCAGTAAGAATTTGTCCTACTGACAGGGTCACTGAATGGTCCCAATTTGTCTTATATTTTTATTTCCTGACTTTAAAATTATTTATTGGATCCACTAGTCTTGGCAGATGGGCATGTGGTCCCAATATTTGGTCCCACACATTTTTGGTTTCTTGGCCGTCAGTAGGAATCATTTTTAGACCCTGACAAAGAAAATATGCAAGAAGTTCAAGAATAACATCAGTCAGAAGTGGGGGAGAAGCAACCCTGCCTTATGCCTTTAAGGGGGTTTATATAAGATGTTGATTGGTTTACAACCAAATGCCCTGAATACAATTAGAAAGGCAGAAAATAGTACTGTTAGTGGAACAGATAGCCCCGGTGGTATCGCTAGGGTTGGCATCACTCGGGACAGTGTCACCCCACACGCTCATTGACCTCCTCCAATACCATACCATATTCAATCCTTAGTAATGTTTTTGGTACTCATGGACAGACACTGGTTTACGACCAGGACAGTCTTCTTGGGCTGAGGTGGAAAAGGGTGGAAGAGTTGAGTGTCATCTACATATTGATGAGACAGCACCCCAAAACTCCAGACAACCTCTCCCAGCTGTTTTATGTATATGTTAAATACCATAGAGGACAACACAAAACCCTGAGGGACCCCACAAGACAAAAGCCAGGGTGTAAAGCAGGAGTCCCGCAGCACCACCTTCTTGGTCGCCTCTCCAGGAAGGAACGGAGCCACTGTAAAACAGTACCTCCAAATCCCATCCCAGAAAGGCAGCCCACAAGGATACCATGGTCAATGGTATCAAAAGCTACTGAGAGGTCCAGTAGAACTAACAGAGACACATTCCCCCTGTCCAGTTCCCTGAGTAGGTCATCCACCAAAGTGACAAAGGCTGTCTCTGTTCCATAGCCAGGTCTGAAACCAGATCGAAATGGATCTAGATAATTCATTTCATCCAGAAACCCCTATTATTTCTGATTACAAATGGTGGTCATTTCTGCATTCAGCTTTAGGAGGTGCAGATAGGTAAGTCGGTGCGCATTTCTCTCCAAGGCCTATTTATTAACAGTGTTTTATATTTGGCAGCCCTTTCCAAAAGGGCGCAAGCTACTTTGAGAGGGGACAGGTGTTTAGTGGACACAGGAGCACATTCTTTCTTTTCTTCTTTGCTAGAGGAAAGAGAGACTATCTCTGAAGTTTATCAGATGACAGAAATTGGAAGCATAATCCAATGGCAGCTTGAACGCAATCATGGCGTTTCACATTATTGCGTGAAAGACTACCACATGCATTTTTGGGCAATGGGAAATCCTTTCAAATCAATCGTAGGGTTTCACATTATTGTGTGAGAAACGATCACACACAATTTTGGGCAATTTTGGGCAATGGGAAGTCATTCTGAAAGCGATGCAGCGTCAATACGCAATCACGTAAATTTGCTGAACTAGCGAATTCACTCATTTCTGAACTGGCCGCACTTTCATTTCTTTCAAGACAGAGAGAAATTTCTCCCACGTGATAAACTACTAAATAGTGTTATTCAAACCAATTCATATTTCTTGCTAAGACTATATGTTACAGGATGCACAAGTGTGACTGTATCCCCCATTTCACTCTGCTCCAACTGGTCTTAGACAGCTATCTCTTTCAAGGGGAAGGCCTAGTGTTGCCTCATTCAAGCCACCCAAAGCTAGGGTTCTATAATTATAATTATCAATTTTCATTCTAGAGATGCAGATTTGGCACATTAATCATTACATTTTTTCTATCACTATGCTTCAGTCCTGGTGCCATTTTTAATAGTAACCACTGCTGTGAAAGAACCAGGATGGAATAAATTTTAAAATGCTGAACTCAGAACACGGAGATACAAATTCAAATTCCTACTTGGTCATGGAATTTACCATGCAACTTTTGGGTCATTACTGCTTCTCAGTACAGTAAATCTAACTTATGGGCACGTAGAGAGTTCTTGTAGGACCTTTGAGACTAACTAAAGAAAGAAGTTGGCAGCATGAAGCATGAAGTTGGCAGCAAGTCAGCAAATCTAAATTATGGGCATGTAGAGAGATCTTGTAGCTCATGCTGCCGACTTCGTTCTTTAGTTAGTCTCAAAGGTGCTACAAGATCTCTCTACATACTGATTCTACAGACTAACATGGCTATATCTTGAATTCTAATTTAGGGGGTTATTGTAGGCAATAATAGCAAGACAGGAACCATGAAAAGTAATCATATACATTCCTGGTGGGGTTTACCTCTACTACAACCAATGACATCTTGTCATGCACAGGCACTTCTATTGCGATTCTCATGAGATCACATTATATCCTGATAGCATAAAGTTAAAGATCCAACCCCACCTCACTCACCTACCACCGAGAATGACTGCCCTCTGATTCGCAGCAAGAAATGAAAAGGAAAGCAGGGACAAATATCAGTAATTGCAAGAAAAAAGCAAGATGTGACAGACAAAAACATTTAATTATATTTTAAAGAAGACACTAGTTTTCCTTGCCCTAGCCAGGCTTTCATCACAATATATGGTAGGAAGGAAGTGTATCAGTGGAATTCAAGGCATAAGGGAGGGAGGAATGGTAAAAGTAGTGTGGAAAGGGACAGGGAAGAAGCTTAGTTATTCACTAGTCTCTATCCTTGCTGGCTGTTATGACCTTTATTGTTTAAAAAGCATATCAAAGTAAATTGAAAGCACATATAGTGGGCTCTAGTTATCCACTGTGGTCTGGTTCTAGGACCACCCCACCGGTCCACTCCCTGTGGATACCAAAATTCATGGATGCTCAAGTCCTATTATATACAGTGGCATCATAAAATGGTGTCCCTTATATAAAATGGCAAAAATCAACCCTTCCTTTTTGGAATTTACCATTTTGGAAATATTTTCAAGCCATGGACGATTGAATCCGTTGATGACGAATCCATGGATACAGAGGGCCGATTGTATTTTGAGAGAAAATCCACTCAAACACGCCGGAGAAGATGCCATTTGTGTGCACAACTCTTTGTAACAAAACTAGATCAATTTTACGGGTGAAAGCAGCTCAGAACGGGAAACGATTGAGTGAGCCACCTTCAGCCAGTGACCGACTGGCCCACATTCTGGTGCTAGCCAGATCACTCAAAGCAGTGGCTGTTTCACAAACTGTTCACTAAGAAAGCTTGACAAGTCAAATTTTCTATACCATGAATGATATCTTTCTTCTGACAATGGGAAGCTACATAACCCCTTTGCTGCAAGACTTTTAAAAAATTGGGGAGGGGCGGACATCAATGTTTAATGTATTCTTAGCAATCTCTTTAGACTACTTCAGTGATGGTCCAGAACAACCAAATAGCCTGAGATTCTCAATTTCATCATGTATGGTTTTTCAGATATGGCCCTAAATCATTTTCAGTCAAAAAATTCAGAAGATGGTTCAGTGTGCCAAATATTGTGGCTATTTAACAAGCACAGTGATGCCTGGAAGTGTGTGTTTGTTTCACGCCACATCTTAAAATACATTGTCCATTCTCTGGATAACTTCTGAAATTACTTTTCAGCCTTGCAGCCTACTCTGGAACTCTGTTGCTGTCTGTTCAATTAGTCCTATTCTTGATGTTTTAAAATATTTATTTATTCATTTAACAGTGACAATCTAATTTCCATTCAAAACCAAGATAATATACATTCAAAGAATACATTCAGACAGATTAAAAAGATAAAATTTAAAAAAAAACAGAAAAAGGAAGAAAAAGAAGGGGAGAGAAAGAAAGACATACCATATACTTGACTATAAGTCGACCTCATGTATATGTCGAGGGCAGGTTTTGGGTCCAAAATTATGGATTTTGATATGACCCATGGATAAGTCAAGGTTGAAACTTAGCAGCATGGAACAAAGGATGTAAAGGATGAAGCAAAGGAAAAATGATGCTAAAGATCTTTAAAAAGTTTGACAGATATAACTCTTTGTGCTCACCCTAAAGGCTGGATGGACGACATACTAGAGAGGGTTGATGTTTCTTTTTGGTGCTCCAAGAAGAGATTAAGCTCTCACCTTTCCCCAGGGCATGGTTCCTTTTTTGATAAGAGTTAAAATTCAGTACTTACATTCACCCATAGATAGGTCGACCCAGGTTTTGGGGTCAATTTTTTGACAAAATTCTTTAGACTTATACATGATTATATACAGTATATAAAACACAACAGGGCTGTGACTTCACAGTCCTAACTAATGTTTATACTTGACTATGAGTCGATCTCCTGTAAAAGTCAAGGACAAGTTTTGGGGGCAAACTTATGGATTTTTGGTATGATCTATGGATAGGTCAAGGGTAAGATTTAGGGGCATGTAACAAAGGATCTAAAGGATGCAGCAAAGGAAAACAATGTCAAAGAACTTCCAAAATTCCAGCCAGAGTTTTTTACTCACATACAAACTGGATGGATGAGAGAATAAAGTGCTTCCAGGACAGATTATGCTCTTGCCTTTCACCAGAGGATGGTTCACTTTTTATAAGACTTTTATAAGTACAATACTTACTTTGACCCATGGATACGTCAATCCAAGTTTTGTTCTCATTTTAATTGTAAGCCACCTCAATTGTCCCCAACAGAGAAGCGGGGTAAAAATAAAGCTATTGTTTATTTATTTATTTATTTATGGTCACTGCCCATGATGTGAATAAACCCAGGATAATTTGGGATCAAACACATTTTGAATACATTTACATTGTCAGCTCCATCTTTATTCAAGTGCTGGCACTTGTGATTAGTCAAAATCCCAGAGATGTGCATAGATGCGGTTCCATAGTGTGAATAACAAACTCAGAATGCATAAGTGGAGTTTATCACATGGGAGGAATTTCTCTCAATTGCGAATGGAGCCAATTCGCAATTACGTGAATTCTCTAGTTTAGCAAATTTACATGAAATCTGATTGCGTTCGGAATGCATTCAGGATGACTTCCCATTTCCCAAAAATGATCCTCCATTGCCTGAAATTGCATGAGATACTCTAATACACAATTATGTGAAACCCCATGATTGCATTCAGAATGACTTCCCATTGCCCGAAATTGTGTGAGATATACACAATTACGTGAAACTCCATGATTGCGTTCGGATTGCCATTGCATTATACCCCCAAATTCTGTCGTATGATAAACTCCAAAGAGGTCATTCACATCATTCTAGTAAAAAAACAACCTGACGACTGAATGATCTCTCAGGCTATCTAACCTATATTTGGAACTATCACTACTCTATATGGAAGGAGTGTCTGTGAGTAGTAATGTATATTTTTCTGAAGTTGATATGAATGCGGGTTCCTGCCCAAAAGACTAATGAAGTCATACAAGATATGACAGTACTACGAAAAGAATCCAGGGATTCTTGCGAAAACTGGTGATTTTTTTTCTTGATACAGAGAAGGCCTCCAGCAATGTCAGTTAGTATTTCATGATTGAAACTATCAAAAGGATGAATTTAGGAGAAAGATTTATTGGATGGATGCAATCAATTTATAAAGACTGAAGTGCTCAGATAATAGTCAATGTCAAAAAAACAGTCTTGTTAAATTATTAAAGGGACAAGACAAAGTTGTCTTTATCATCATTATTGTTTATAAGTTGTTTAGAAATTCTAAATAATATATTCTCTATAATCCCATATAAAAGGAGTTAGTATTGAAGGATACAAGTATAAACTATGGGCCTTCATGTACAATCTTGTAATTGTCCTATGGAAAGTATAGCTAAGCTACTGGAAATTCAACAAGAATTTGGTCAATGTGCAGGATTCAAAATTAAATGAAGAGAAATCTGCAATGTTGACAATGAACACGACAAGGAACAAAGACAGACTAAGGTAAAAACCAGCTTTTCGTATACAAAATAAAATTAAATATTTGACATATAAATAACAAAGAAAAACTCAGATCTATTAGATAGCAATTACTGGAACATGGAAAGAAATTAGAAAGGATTTGAAAAGATCCTTTCTTTTCAAGGAACAACTAAAATTTGTCCAACCAAATCCCGGTGGATACCAAGGGCCCACTGTATTAAAAGAGAATAGATTTCTGTGTTTAGAAGACCACAATGTGAAATACTGATAGCACATGTATATCTGGTGGGATAAAGTGAACAAGCAATTCAATGAACATTTTATAAAGAAATCATTGTGGAAAACATGGAGTAAATCCAAGAACAAATTTTATAGGAAAATACCACAGTGGGCATCTCCGCATGAAGCTTTCATTAAAACAGAGAAACTAATTGAAAATGGCTGCTTAAGATACCGAAACCTCTTAGACTGAAAAGAAGCCAACCCTAGACTTAAAGCAAGGAAAAATTAATTAATTAAAATGAAAGGGCAAACGGCCAGAGATCTACTTATAGATAATTATAACCGTAAGGCTTAAAATGTAAGGAAGCAAAGACATATGGATATTTATCTTTGAACAAGTGTAAAACACAAGGCTGTTCTAATTATACTATCTAGTTGATACTCTAAGCAATTTAAATTTTTCTGATATTTTATTTGTTTATAATTGAATGAACAAGGAGAAAAAGGAAAAGGAATTTACTGGGAAAATATATATTGTAGAAAGGGATTAATCTTCTTAATATAAGCTTGAGAGGTTGAGAAAAACTAATATTAGGAAAAGTTGTGTTACAAATCTTAATAATTTTAAAAACAAAAAGAAATCATTTGGAGATTTTGTCTAAAGGAAGCCAATGGTAAAGATTATGTAATAATTCTGTGATATAAGTGAGGGGTGGGATATTAAGGAATTTGTAAAGCTATCTTTTCGATCTTATATATTTTATTTTTCTTGTGTATTTTTCAAATATGTTAATAAAAAATAAAAAATTAATGACACTTTCATTAAAACTGAGAAATTAATTGAAAATGGCTGGTTAAGATGCCAAAATCTCTTAGACTGAAAAGAAATCAAACCTAGATTTAAAGGAAGGAAAAAATTAATTGATGAAGGGGTAAACTGTCGGTGATTTACTTATAAATAATTATAAGAAAGAACCCAAATGGATGTTATTGAAGGAAATGTGAATGAAAAGAGAGACTTAGGTGCAATAATACTCAACAAATGTAACTACAGGTATACTATAACAAAGGTTTATAAACTATTTCTAAGAAGGGAACTGGAGCAAGAAACAGTGAAAGATTGCACAAAGATGGGCTCAAAATGTTGGACATTCAATTCCAATTTATAAATGGGAAAACTGTGGAATAAAAATCTGAAGCATGGATGTCAAAGAGAAATATTACAAGATGCTCTGTAGATGGTACTGTACCACTTGACTCCAGCAAAGATGGCTAAAATATACAAAAATGGAGATGGAAAATGCTGGAAGTATGGTGAAACTAGAAGGACTTTCTACCATATGACTAAATAAGTAATTTTGGCCATTAAGTAAGTAATTTTGGTCAGATACAAACCATACAATATACAAGATATTTCAAATTAAAATTAGAATGGAACCAGAACTGCATCTTTTGGACATGCTTGAAGGTTACGTGGAAAAGAAACATGCCAAAAATATATTTAATATCTGCCGCAAGATTAGTCTTGGCCCCAAAATAGAAAGAAAGGAATATTCCATCAATTGACGATTGGCTTTTAAAATGTTTTGACATGATGGAAATGGATAAACTGACATTAATAAAGGAAAAATCATTAAGGAAATGCAAAGAAGAATGCAGTAACATGCTATGATTTTTGGAAGGAGCATGGTTTCTAATTAATCTGAATGGCTGAAGCGATTTGGAAAGGGGGGCCATGCTTTTGACCCATTTAACCTATATCAGCTTCTTTTGGGCTGAATCAATTTATTTTGAAATAAATTGATTCATCCCAAGTGGGAACCATGTGGATTCGAATCCGTTCTCTGTGACAGGCTCTGACCTTCTCCCATCACCGGCCTCTCCATCCTTCCCAATCTGGCTTCTTCCTCCATCCTCCCAGCCTGCCTCCTCTAGTGTGCCTTCAAGTCACCTCTGGACATACAGCAACCAGTGGGTTGCCAGTTCCTTCCTCTGAAAATGTAGAAATGGGGCAGGAAGGCTCCCGAGTGGTGCAGACAGTGCGCCGGGCCCTCCTACCCACTGCCCAGTGCCTGTCATTCCTTTTGCAGCGCTGGCCACAACGTCTGAATTGATGAATCGGCACAAACATAGTGCGTGAACCAGGTCTGCTGCTGAACCAATTCATCAATTCTGGTCAGAAACTGAATTATCAGGTAAGTGGGAATGACCCCATATTCTGCTCTAACATGGAAAATGCCTATTGTTGCCCCAGCATATAAACAGTGTGGGAATGCAAGAAAGCCCATGCACCGTATGGAAAGGGTCTGGACCATGCACCCTGGGATCACTGAGGTGCAACCACAAGCATCATTGCTCGCCATATAATTTTTTCATTTCTTGCGCATGCAGGCATATGTTGGGGCAACTGCACCATCAACCCATTGCACCATCAATCTGCCATGTACCCCATGGAGCGAAATTACTGTGAAGATGACAGGTTACCAATTATGCAATGGATGTCATTAAAATATACATATACATGACAGTCCAACAGGAGGGCATAGGGTTCAGTGAGGGAGAAAGGGGGCATGTATGAGGGGACCCCATGGTTGTGCTTTGCCAATATGTCATTGGGTGAACTGGTGCACTGTACCGGAGATGTATCACTTGTGCGACTGTGTGGCAGGTCGCACGGGGCTTCCAATGAGATGGCAGCTGAAAGGAGGGAGGTAATCGGCAATAGCAGGCACTATGTTTGTGTGATGGTGCACATGCATGGTGGGGATGAGAAAAAAATAATTGAATGGTATAGCTTGATGCACATGTTGTAGATTACCGATGGGTATTTGGCCTGCCTTGGGAGAAGACCATGCAAACATTGAGAGTTTCATCCAATTTGGGAAAATTTGGGAACAACCCACTTTTTCCTCTTGGTCTGCTTTTCCCCTTAGAGGCACGAATTTACATTTATGCCAGTGTTTTTAGCTTTTACATTTTAATGTTCTACATTTTTCTTGACTCTCCTACATTTTGTAGAATTCAAAGATATAGCCGTGTTAGTCTGTAGAATCAGTATGCAGAGAGATCTTTTGGCACCTTTAAGACTAACTGAAAGACAGAAGTTGGCAGCATGAGCTTTCGTAGACTTCAGTCAGTCTCAAAGGTGCTACAAGATCTCTCTACATAGTACCTTTTGTAGTGTCTTGTCCTCCTTTGTGGTTATGATATCAGGTCACCTTGGGTAGAGGATGTGTATCATGTCACATTGAATGAATGGATCAATTTATTTCAGTCACACACCAGAAATACAAAGGATTTTTAAACAAAGAAATCAACATCATATTTGCAACATTGCCACATGTCTAAAACATGGTACATGCAAATAAAAAAAGAATTAAAATACATAAGCTAAAAAAAGTTCACTAAGATCTTTCCCTATCCCTATTTTTCTAATCTCCAATCTAATAATATGCTTCCAATAGCAATCATAAGACAGTAGAACTTCCTTCCTTCTTAATGTAAATCAATCCATGAGGATGGCCTAAATAATGTTGGCTGCATACTCCAAAAGTTTTTATATGATGGAGTTGGCTTGTATGGGTTCCTGGGCACTTTTCTTCCTGAGAAAAGCAGAAAGCAGGGTCTCTTTGGTCTGACACTGAGTTGCCCCGTGACTGATAGCGGAGGAAACAAACCAGTCAAAACCAGACCCAGTTAAATTGCTGATGAATGAGAATTTGAAACCAAGGCATGAGTAAAGAGCCATAGACAAGCTGAAAGCACAGAGATGTTATCCGAAACCAATAGCATTTAGTTTGCCTTTAGTTTTGATGAGAAATATTTGTTACTGATGAAGCATGAAGGCAGAAAGTAAACACTGTGTAATGGAAAAAAAGAGATGTGTGTGACTGTCAGACAAATCATCAAATGTATTTTGAGATTTTTTTTTAATAAAATTTTTTGGAGTAGTTCTTTCTTATTAAGGCATAGATGGGCAATAAATAAAATCCACACCCATGTCCCAGAAAACAACAACTAACCACTGTATGTTGAAGACTGGTGCAGACATGTGGGAACGTTCTTGTGTACTTTTTCACACTGCACAGTTGTAGCACTTTGATACCCCTTTAACTGCCATGATTCCATCCAATGAAAACTTGGAATCTGGAGTTTTGTGTGGTGTTTAGAATTCTGTGCCAAAGAGCAATAAATATATCAGAAAAGAACAAATCCTAAGATTCCCTAGAATATAGCCATTGCGGTTAAAGTGGCACCACTGTGTTGTAACTATGTAGTACGAAAGAGATTTTAGCAATCAGACATGACGCAAACTAAATATCAGCTCCTCCTAAGGTCAATTGTACACAAATAAAAGATTGTGTGGTTTAAAACAAAGGAAGGATGATCTTTAGTAGTGTTATGATAAACTTTCTCCAAATCAGTTTAGAAAAGTTAGTTACTTTTCCAACATTTTTCCTGTCTTATTTTCTTACTCTCTCAATACATTTTGATGGAGATACTATGGACTTTACCAGACAGGGACAATTGGAAGTGTAAACGCTGATTATCCCATGACAATCACACATTCGTGATTAAAATTTTCACACAACATTGTGCCATTTTCCTGGGAATATCCCATGAAACACATGCAATAATAATAAAGGTTTTCCCACAACATTGCGATGAAAAGTGCCATTATCCTGGGAATAACCTGGCAATAAACAGCAACAAATAATTCATGGGAAAACCCCATGAATGATTTGTTGCTGTTTATTGACTGTTAATCTTGGAATGGTGAATCTTTTATCGTGCTGTGTGTGAAAATGTTAATAGTGATTGCACAATTTTCACACGATAATCACCGTTTAAGCTACCAATTTTCCCCATGTGATAAAGTCTTATATGTGCTCATCATCCGTTGCCACCGTTCTAGGACTTTCTCTAACATTAGACAGAGTGAGGCAGCCACTTCAGAATACGTAATTGAGTGCGTAACAAAATGCAGTATATGTAATATAGATGTCAATAAAGCATACGAAATGAATTTATGTTTATATTAGTGGGATTTTGGGGGGGTAATGGCCTACATTTTTTGGTGCCTTGTCCTCCTTTGCAATTATGACATCTGGTCAACCTGCCCATGATAGCTTCATTTTAGGGTCGCTGACAAGCTTTTTTGTGGCTCCTTTTTGCACCATGCAAAGGCCAGATTGGGGCCACATCGTGAGGTTGCTGTGGCCCGGATCTGACTGTAAAAGGGGTGGCTGCAGACTGCCCTTTTGGGGAGGTCTGCACAGCCCCTTAGAGCATATAAATAAAGCACATAACAATACAAATTTTAAGTGGCCTGTTTCCTTATAGACTGAAACACTTCCACATTATTTCATTCCCAGGGTAGCCCCTCTTCCCAACCCTGTACCAATTGTTCTCATGGGACTGACCTTGCGCTCGCAAGGCAGTCTCTATTCCCTACTCTCAATGCAGTCTCTATTTTGCTCATTAAACATTACAAGGATTGTGAGCTGATATCATCCAAACGCCATGTCAACACATCCTATCATCCATCACCAGACTACTATAAGTATACAACAATATCTCTATAAACTATGGCAGGAAATCTGAAGAGATTCAGATCCCAATGCCACCCATGCTGCAAATTCCCATTACCCTAAAAGGGGACAATTCGCACTGGGTCCATCCCTGTTCACTTTTGTTATCCTTGTTTCCAAACCCAGGAGCACTGTCTCATTTTTTAAAAAAAAAATCAAAAAAATTAATAAGGAAACTATGTCTAAGATAGCAGACTGATTTGCTCCCCAACTGCTGAATTAAGGATGATATATCATGGTCTCCCTCGACTTGAGATCCTAGAGTTTATCTTTGTTCTTTGGTTGCTAGAGGCAAATTGTTGTGATTTACAGTTTTGATTGAGAGCTTCCAGCCCAAACAGCAAAATAAGCTGAAGTCCTATGATTACTTGTACTTGGCTGTAGCTCCAGGCTGATGATGCCCTCTCCGAAATCTTCCCTCCACCTTTCCCCCTTATTAATATTTTAGCCTTTTATGGTTAATGTTTTTATGAATATCTCCTTAAATCATTATTACTCTAACCTTTTGTTGCTGTATTTTGTCTTCACTATCTGATTTTATATGTGCGTGTGTGTGTGTGTGTGAGGGCTAACCTACACAGGGCTGAAAATACATCCCAGAGCCATTTCTAGTACTGTCTTGACACACAGCATTTGCTGACTCTTGAGCAAAACCCTCATTTCTTCTCGCTGTCATGGGCTACACTTGGAATAATTGTGCTCCGCAATTTAGCAAGGGAAAATTTTTGCAGATCTTGATCCTGGAGCGGAACAAGGGCGGGTGCCATTTTCTCCCAACGCACCCAGCTTTTCCTTTCCAGGAGACTCCACTGCCGACCAAAACTCCCTCTTCATTCTGCTTTGGCGTTCCATCCTCTTTTTTTGGTCCTTTTTAAATTGCTGATACTTACATCCTTCTTCTGTCTCAGGCTTGAGGAGAGTGAGGGCTAAAGGACTCCTCATTCCAGTTGACTAGAACGTGATCCGGCCACATGAAATCTGCAGGAATTCAGACTAATTTCACACCCACACACACACACACACACACAAATACCCTCCTTAAAGTCGGTAGATAAAGGGTCCACAGTTTTACTGGAGTATTTACTGAAATCCACAGACATGCGCATTATTGCACTTGTGGCTATCCATCTGCTTCATATGCTTTCGGATGGCTGTGCATTTTCAGCAGAGGGAGGGTGATTCATGAGGTCACCATAAATCAACAGGTGAATTGAAAGCACACACACACACACAGAGAGAGAAAATCACATGGAAGCTAATGAGGCATACTTCCAAGTGAACACATATAGGAGTATAAGTATAAACACAAGGAAAAATATTTCTTGGAAAAGTCCACACGTGCACAGATTGGGAATCCTTTAAAAAAAAATTCTTGAGGCTCAGCCAGTCCATGTGGCCAGGACAATAAATTATTTCATGCTAATGAAAGACCCATGTGCACATTGCTGGCACACCGTCTTCCTCTGATTTTCTGCATGTGTGTGGCTTGCCAGACCAGTTCGGAGACAGACTACAAACACTAGTGTGGCATGCCAGGGGCTGACCTGGATTGAAAATAATTTGAAGTAGAAGATTCAGGCAGAGGCTCAGAATGAATGGTTGTGTAGATTTTGGCTAAATGAGTTCAAGACTGTGCCAGCTGAGTCACTGATCCCTTTAATTGCAAATCCCACCTGTGCTAGAAAGGGTCACCAAAGAGGGGGTATTAGTATGCTTAGGTTATAAAAGAAACCATCATCAGACTTGGAGACAGAGGCTTCACTATGGGTGTGCGAGGGGTTTGGACCACACCAAATGACACCTCAAATGATACCTGGTTAGGGCCTCTGCCCACTGAAGGGTGTGTGTGCAGAAGTGCTGCCACCCGAAAGGTCTGATGGGGCTTCTAGCTGGCTGAAATTTGCATCAGACATTTGTTTTAGGAAATATATGGTGCCTGCGGTAGCATCAACAACATTGATGCCATGGACTCCTCCCTTTCCTGGCATGTCTCCATACATTTTGCTTTTAAAGAAGTGTCGAGGATGGATGGTGACTTTTGCATTCATGAAATACAATAGTTCCCCCTTTTGCGTGATAAATTTTGATTTACTCAGTTTTCTAATGCAGCCAGCCCTCTGTATCCACAGATTCTTTATGCACGGATTCAACCATCCACCGCTTGAAAATATTTTTAAAAAATATATAAATTCAACAAAAAAGGGGGGCACCATTTTACTACATTATTGTATATAACAGGACTTGAGCATCTGCTGATTTTGGTATCCACAGGCAATCCTGGAACCAAACTTCAGCAAATGTCAAGGCCTGTATTTCATTTATTATTTTGCCATTGCCTTCATAGCGGTCAGATTGTTTCCTACTTCAGGAGATTGTTGCTGTTGTTTAACAATATGCATTGGGCATTTTCATTGTTTTGTTCAAAATGTGCCTGGGTTTAGTCAAAATGAATAACAATCTGCCTGCCAACATTGAGCTGCACCTGATTTTACGAACAAATCCAGGGTCCTGCTATTATGGGTTTAGCAACATAGTTCCAATTTGGGTCATTTTTCGGAGTGCTGATAAAGCGGCACAATGGCTGCTTCTGGCTCTTACGCATGTTCAGTCCATCACTTATCAAGTGATCATAACATAAACAGGTTGACTCATCATGAGACACAGCAAATGAATGAGACATTCTCGGAAGGTCTGAGTACAAAATCGTAAATTTATCACATGTTGTAAATTGCATGCAATCTGGGGGAAAAAAGGCTCATCCATTTCTATAGCCTTCCATGTTATCACAGAACTATCATCGGAGGGCCAAAACACACTGCAGAAATAATCCAGTTTGACATCACATAAAACTGCCTTATCTCTCAATGCTAGGGAATTCTGGGAAGTGTAGTTTTGGGAGACATTTAGATTTCTCTGTCAGAGAGCTCTGTTGCAACAACAGGCTACAGTTCCCAGAATTCCCTAGCACAGAGCCAGGGCAGTTTAAGTGGTCTCAAACTGCATTATTGCTGCAGTGTTTTTGGCATTCAATCGTGGCATGCCATCAGTGTGTTTTGGCATGCAATCATGCAAGTATGCAATATATACACATTTGCATCAATTGCTTGAGATGTCCTTAAGCTGTTGCTCAGCTCAAGAGACATTTTGTGAGAAATTTGTAGAGAAGAAAATAAAATATAAAACAAAAGCTGTAACGTGATGAACATAATTTGTCAAAGTGGTGGCAGCAGTGGAGAATCTGAATAGTGCATTGCTTAGTTGCCACCATATATTTCCTGAAACAAATGTCTGATGCAAATCTAGGGGAATGGAAACATGCTATGGAGAAATAAGTGATAAGAAAAGTAAGAGCTGTGCCACTATGGAGAGAGACCACAGTTCAACCAGTGGAGGAGAATTTGCTTTGCATGCAGAAAATTACAGCTTTAGTCTTGATAAAGCTCCAAGAAGTCATTTAGAAATAATTATTTGCTTAAAATTAATTCATTTCCCCACTAACTAAGGTATAATTACATTCTAATAGTAACTTAAGGGATAAAAAGTATATATAGTCAGCTCTCCATATCCATGATCTTTATCTGTGGATTCAAGCACCCATGACTTTAAAATATTATATATATATATATATATATATATATACCAAAAAGCAAACTTTGATTTTTTTGATTTTGCCATTTTATTTACAGGACACCATTATTACTGTGACACTATGTTTAATGAGAGTTGAGAATCCATGGATTTTGGTAAACTCAGGGAGTTCCGAACCAAATCACAGTAGATACCAAGGGTCCACTGTAATGGAAAGATAATCAAAACTTTTGAGAGAGCTACCAGGAAAGGCAAGAGTCGCTTTTTAAAACATTTGGCTAAATTTGGTGCTTTCCATAGAGGTAGAATTCAAAGATATAGTCATGTTAGTCTGTAGAATCAGGACGTAGAGAGATCTTGCAGCACCTTTGAGACTCTCTGAAAGAAAGAAATTGGCAGCATCAGCTTTCATAGACTTCAGTCTATTCCTCAATGCATCCCTCAAATGCACCTGAGGAAGTAGACTGAAGTCTACGAAAGCTCATGCTGCCAATTTCTTTCTTTAAGGGAGTCTCAAAGGGACTACAAGATCTCTCTGGGTGCATTCCCACTATAATTTAAAGCAAATTGTTAATAGGGTTATATGACTGTCTTTCCCATTTGAAACCAGTGCCAATCTTACTTTGATCAATCATGATAAAGCAAGGCAAACGCAAAAAAAACATTTTTTCCAGACACTAATTTCCTAGCGGTTCTTTTGAAAAGAATCAATTCTGAAGTATGTTCAACAAGTGGGAATGACAGAGGGGTGTTTACCATCCCTCCTTATTTTTTGGTAGATCCACCATTCTCAGCGCTGCCTTTATGCTTGTGGTATGACCTATGGGCGCATGATATTTTTAAAAATGAATAAAATTGATGAAAGATTTGATACATTGATTTTGCAAAAACCAAAGAAACAAATCTTCTATCATTTTTTTAAAAAAATAATTGATAGAAGATTTGATTCACTGGTTTTGCAACTACTTGCAATTACCCAGACAATCCAACAGCAGCTTATAGTGAGGCAAGTAATTGCAAAACCAATAAATTGAATTTTCTATCAATTTATTTTAAAACATATATATAGATAGATAGATATAGATATAGTTCCCAAGCTGGGCTGCCCAAGCTGCTGTTTATGTCACTGATGACCCACAGATGATTGACATACATTTTGAAGCGATACAAACTAGTGGGGACAACAATCGTGCCAAAAAGGGAGTGATTACAAGGGGATAATGAAAAGATCCGTTTTCATAGTGGGAACGGCAGACCTTTTGGAATCCTAGAGTTAGCCCAACCAATGGCCATCCTCTCTGGTGGCTTCTGGGAGCTGCAGTCTAAAAATGGAACTTTTCCTAGCTCTGCACATGTGGATATGTTCTAAACCCAGCCAGGACCGAGCAAGTGACTTAAACAATTCCAGCTGGTGATTTTTCTAACTTAGATGTGTTAAACTTTTTCTCAGCTACTGTAGGTGCCAAAATTAACATAGTTATTTATTTACCATGTTTCCTCTGCATAATGATCCATTTCCTAATTAAGGATGGTAGGAAAGTTTGGAAATGAGGATCAGGAGCCACCTAACCTCAACAGTACAATACAGCGCAGTGCAATGCAATAGCTCAATGCAGCTAGCTTTTATTAAGAGGCCAACATTTGCTCTGGAGGGAAAGAAAACTGGGAAGGAGCCAACCCTAGTTTGCTTGTGGTGTATCAAATGATGAGTCTTCACCAAGGAGCCCCTGAGAGGTCACCCTGGCCCCAATCATACCAGAGAGTAGTTGGAAGAATACAAAGGATGATTTACCATATATTTATATATATATGGGTTTTGTCTATAAATCAAAAACTGTTTGTGGGCAAAAGTTAGTCATGCACATTAGGAGTGACTGGCTTTATGTTTGGCTGGTGAATGGGACCTTTATCCACGGAAGGCAGAACGCTCCCTGTGGATTCGAGTGTGCCCAAGGGAGGCCGGGGAGTCACAAGCTGGACATGTGATGGGGAAACTCTCAAGCTTTCATGAATGCTTTATTCAGAGTGTTTTATCAAGCAATCTGGATGGTGGTGGACTGAAGAATGGGGTCTGTTGGAACATCCTGCCGGAGATCTTTCCGCAGCAAGACAAGAGATTTTTTGCATTGGCTGCAAATTGGTTTTGGAGGCCTATCTTGGGTCTGCAGTTTAAAGGACTATCAGTGATCATACATCATCACACCTGTCCTAGCCAGAGGCTGGACTATTTGAGCAAGAGTGGAAATGCTTACCTATATATGCTCATGTATAAGTCTAGAAATTTAGGTTTAAAAATTGACCCAAGCAACCTGAGCCGACTTATCCATGGGTCAATGTAAATACTGTATTTTAACATGCATGCATACATACATATATATAGTGAAAGGCCAGAGTTTAAACTGCCCTGGAAGCACTGACCTCCTTCTACTCTCTCATCCATGTAGCCTTTAGTATTTGCACAAATAGTTATGCCTATTGTAATTTTGTAAGTTCTTTGGCATTGTTTTCCTTTACTTCATCCTTTACATCCTTCATTACTATGTTTTACCCTCGACTTACCTACAGGTTATATCAAAACCCAAAACTTTGGCCCCAAAACTTGCCCTTGACTCATATATGATGTCAACTCACAGTCAAGTATATACAGTAATCAATTTACCAGTTGGGTTAAGCAGATTTTTAAAACATAAAATAAATTTCAACCACTCAAAGTAATGGATCAGGAGAGAGATGATTGTGTGTGTGTGTGTGCGTACACTTTCATAAGTATATGGCCACATTGATGGTCCTTGAAATCTCCTCCAATTCTAAGATTCTATGTAATGGGGAAATAGCCTGCATGCATGAGCTGTATATGTATGTGTGTGTTTTTAAAACTAACAAATAGCACTTATAAATAATATTTATTTCTATCCTGCCTCTTCAATAAGATCGAGGCGGCTTACATCAATTAACATCAATTAACAGGGATGGTGACACTTATCACCCCTCCTCAGGCTTCCCTGATTTCTCCTCCCTTAACTGCATTCATAACAGTAATTGAAGGCACATGGGGAATTTCCCAAGCAATGATACTTGTTCTGAGCTATTCCTGTCGTAATGCAAAACTAAAATGTGTTGTCTGGTCTTGAACGAGTGGTTTGAATCCATTAGCTTTCCAAAAGACCTGTTCTTGCTGGAGATTATCGGGAGACTTTTGCAAACTGGGTATCATGGAACAGTTTTTAAAAAAAAAAAAAAAAAAAAAGGACCTTGTTTGCCAAGACTTCGATGTTCTCCTAATTAGCAAATGGAGAGAGACCAGAAAACCTATCACGGGGATTTTGAGCATCCTGAAAACATGGCGAGGTTAATTGAAGGCTTGGGGCAAACAAGCTCTAACCTTCTTTGCGTGCCCTTGTTATGCTAACAGCATTGTGCAGGCTGATTTAATGACTTCTTATTACCTGGCTTCCCAATTAACCTCCTGCCCCCAAATGCAGAGAGTTTAAAGAAGGCTCTCCCAGCACAGGGACTTCTAGATTCTTCAGGCCTCAGGGTGACTAGAGATGCTTCTTTTACTGCTCGGTTCACAGCCTCCTAATGCTCCAAATCATTCATATTTAATAGCATGGACACAGGACGCTGGCAACTTGGAAACTCTCTTGTTCTCCCCGGAGTTCTCCACACCAAGCTCCAGGGTAGCTTTGCAAAGTTCCCGGAGTGGCAAGGAACCATCTTTCCTGTCTTACTTTTCATACCACTAAAACTTCTCTGAAGGTTCTGTGCCCCCACGTCCTTCCTAAAATATAGGGCTGAAGCAAGGTGTCCCTTTCACCCTTCTTTTGATGCATCTTTGGAGGAGACTGTGAACAGGAGCAAGATGCCCATCTTACTGTAAGCTGTTTCAATGGCAATGGTGGCACCTATGCCCCCAATGCCACTGATGGGTGCCATTTTAATTTTCTTCTTTCCCACAATGTGAGCAAGCAGTATTGTCATTCTGATTTGGCTGTTGGTGTTGTGTGCCTCAAAGTCATTTTTGACTTTGTTGCTGTTGTTGTTGTTGTGTGTCTTCAAGGCATTTTTGACGATGTCACTGTTGTTGGTGTGTGTCTTCAGGTCATTTCTGACTTATGATGGCCCAAGGATTTTGTTTTGTTTTGTTTTTGTTTTGTTTTTTAGTAAGTTTCTTCTGAGGAGGTTTGCCATTGCCATCCTCTGAGGCTGAGAGATTGTGATTTTCTTGAGGCCACCCAGTGAGTTTACATGGCCAAGCCAAGATTTGAACTCTAGTCTCTAGAGTTGTAGTCCAACACTCAAACCACGCCACCATGTGAAGCTATCATAAGGTTTTCCTGGCAAGTTTCTTCAGAGAGAGTTTGCCATAGCTATCCTCTAGGGCTGAGAGAGTGTGACTTGCTCAAGAGCACCCAATGGATTTTAACAGGGGATCAAACCCAGATCTCAAGTCGTAGTCCTTACCTAGTTGATAATGTCACAACTACTACCATTACACTCAATGATATATAGGGATTGCAATTTATGAGTACCATTAGTACAAAAACACTACTAAGGATTCTATAAGGTATTGTATGGGAAGAGGCCAATGGGGGAATGACACCATGAGTTACTGCACTGGGTGATGCCAAAAACCCTAGTGATGCCACAGAAAAGGGGTCCTATCAACTCTTGGCTCTGACTCCAGAGCTAAGAGGCTCTATTTCTAGGGATGCAGCCTCCTGCACCCATAAGGATTCAAGGGATGCTGGGGCAGTGGGCTCCTAACTAGGCTTATGGGAGGATTCTTCAAAGAATAGCATGACAATAACTGGTATGCTTATGTTGTCAAAACCATTTGGATACGGAATGTTTTGATTTCCTTCTGTTGAGCATCATTCCTGGCCACCAATGCACATGTGATTTACCCAGGAAAGGAGAACACACGCAAGCTACATGTTTGTTGGAGGAAAATAACTACCCATCAAAAAACACTATCTTTGTTTTGAAAACTGAGGCTTGAGAAGATTTGGCTTCAGTTTCTTCACACAGTGCTAATTTATTGTGTCTAGGAAGTGTCTTACAGACCATGGCACAGAACAGCCTTCTCCAACATGGAACCCTCCAGATAGGTTGGACCACATCTCACATCATCCTTAGTCAACATATCAAATGGGGAGCCAGAGTTCTATCCAAGACATCTGGAGGGTCGGTGATTTTAGAGCAGGGTTGAGGCAAAATGCAGCCCTCCAGCTCTTGTTGCACACAAGTTCTATCAGCCCTAACCAGCATAGCCAATGATACTGGGAGTAGCACTCGAACAACATTTATTTTATCATGTAATTAATTAATTAATTAATTAATACCAGCCACCAAGAAGGTGCGCTCCTCTATCCTCATCAAAAAAGCAGGTGACGGTGGTTGGGTCAAGAGAAAGCCCTCCCTCAAGGATCCTTGAACTTCAACTGCCTCATATAGGAGAACTGCACTTTGTTCACAAGAGTAAGAGAGTTCTTAGTCATCTCCATTGAAAGCAAACTATGGGGCTTGAAAGACCACCCCTAAGGAGCAGTGGGATGCCACTCCTTTCCTACCTGGATCAGGGCTGTGGCAACCTCATGCCGTGACCCCAATCCAGCCTCTCGAGGGTGCAAAAAGCCACAAAAAGTGGCTCCTTTTTGCACTCTCAAAAGCGTGCCACAGCTGTGCCAGTGTGGCTATATGGCTCTCCTTCTGCACTGCCTTATCTGGACATGGCACCAGAGGCATGCCATGACACTGCATATCGTGTGGAGCAGTGTGTGGCATCAGGGCACCCTGGAGGTGGAATTCACCATATTCCATCTGGCCAGCCCTGCTTAGTACTTGGATGGCAAATCACCACCAAATACTAAGTGCTATAGGATATATTTCAGAGGAAGAAACTGGTAAAACCACTTCTTGAGTGACAATTTGGGCTGTGGGTTGAAGTTCACTAGAGAAGTTCTCTCTGTGTTCTACAGAGAAAGTAGATTATTTGTGAGACTCCTGGTGGATACTGTTCTCAGTATTTCACAATCATCAAACCTTTAATTTTTAATTTTTCCTCCTCCCCGCCGAAACAATGGGACCTCTTGGATTCTTTTGAAATTGCCCTTTTCTTTTCTTTTTTTAGAGCCCAGGATGGAAATATGTTGTCCAAGCTGCAAACTTCTAACACTTCCAAAGTTTGGGGCACTTCGCTCTAGGGCTTTGGTTTGGTTCTCTCTGTTGTATACCCCTTCCTCTTTCCTGTCGATGTTTGCTGTGTTCTCAGAGTCAAAGCAAGATGCTTCCTAGGCATGCTGGAGGCCATGTAGCTTTAATCACTGCTAAAATAACATTGAAATACACCTCCTGCTGTTTGGTGATGTTAATAAAACATATGTTCTGGCGTGTGTTTGCTGGCCATTCACCTTTGTTTCTTCAGCATTTCCTTAGACAATTTTGTGTTTCCTAGTTTGGAACTGATCACGGAATTGGTATTCCACAGGAATGCACAAAGATATACTGGGAGCGGTGTGGTCTCATGTGGCTGAGACCTCATCACTCCATCTGATAATGATTCTCTGTGTTTCTACCCAAGGTTTAGCCGCAACTAGGAATTCATTGCAAACATACGTTGGATAATGCATCACAACAAATAATTTCAAAAGAAAATCATCCTGTGTTTTATAGATTATAGCAAACTCTTTGATTGTATAGATCATTGCTTAGATCATGAAAAACAATGGGTCACTCTTAAAGAAAGGGGTGTGCCACAACATTTGATTGTCCTGATACATAACAGGACAAGAGGCTTTCATCAGAACAGAATATGGAGACACTGGGACACATGTGGCCATTTTGGCCAAACAACATCAGAGTGTGGTCAGGAGAGCAAAAACATAAAATTAATGTGAAAGAGGCTGCAGCCATTTCCTTTTGTTTAAGTGTTCAGGGAAGGGCAAAACACTGCCCTCTTCCATCCTCTCCCCCTGTTGAATTAACTGAGTGCAAAACTATTTTTGCACTTTGAACTCAGTTTGCAACAGTGGAAGTAAGCCAAGGACAAAAGGGAAAAGTGGGAGGAGGTGATAGCAATAGCAACAGCAAGTATATTTCCATGTACTGATGTACTAAGTAGTTTACAAAGTATAAGCTAATTGGCCCCAACAAGCTGGGTACTAATTTTAGCAACTATGGAAGGATGCCAGGCTGAGTTGACCCTAAGCCCCTGGCTGGTATTGAACTCAAACCCCTGTGGTTTGGGAGTGAGTGGCTACAGTACAGGGATTTAACCCCTGTGCCACCAGGACTCCTCATCATGTGAGAGAAACTGGGGCATTTTAAAAGCAGTTGAAAAAGTGGGATGAAGGATTAATCATGAATATCTGCCAAATCCAGATAGTTGGAGGGTATGCTTGAAGGCACATATGTACATATGCACGTTATCATCTTTCAGTTGATCCTTACAACTAGAGTCTGGGAAAGTTGCAGACTGGCTTACAGAAAAGCCCTGGTGGCACAGGGATTAAATGCCTGTACTGCAACCACTCACTCACAAACCACAAGGTTGTGAGTTCAATCCCAGCCAGGGACTCAGAGTCAACTCAGCCTGGCATCCTTCTGAGGCCGCTAAAAAGAGTACCCAGCTTGTTGGGGGCAATTTACTTTCACATTGTAAACCGTTTAGGGAGTGCTTAAATGCACTGCACTGATAAGTGGTATAGAAATGTTGTTGCTTGCTGCTTGCTATTGCTATACTGTAAACTGCTTAGAGAGTGCTGAGTTCACAATGAAGCAGTATAGAAATGTAAATGCTATTGCTAATGCTAAAGTTACTTTCTTTGTGTCTATATCACCTAGATCTCGCTAGTCAGCCTAGTCTGGCCATGTTGGTTGGGAATGTGAGAAGCTGTAATTAAAAAGTCATGTTTTCAAGCTCTGGAACAGTTCTGTACATGAAAGAGAAAGAGAGAGAAAGAGACAGTTCCAAGTAAGTGGTTAACTGGAGATTTAACACCAGATTTGTACAAGTGGAGACTGAAACCTGAGAGGTCAGCAGGTTTCAACCCATCTCACACCCTTGTGCGCTTGTGTGATTGATTCATGGCTAGGTGACCAAAAAAAAAAAAAAAAAATGCCCATCAATAGCAATGGCAGCTTGCCAGACCAGAGTGCCCAGGACCCAGTCCACATAATGGTGCAATAGTTCACTCTTTCCAGTTTGAATCAGAGCAAGATGGTATTTAGTGTAAAGCCCGGAGCATGTCTTGGGTCTATTTTTCTTCCATTTTAGCCATGTGTGTCATTTGACCAAGAGAGTTCCAAAATGGGGCAGGGCCATTTCTTTCAGCCTTTTTGGACAGCCCCTATGTCAAGTCTGACATACTGGACTTTCTCTAGTATGTCATACTGCCAGAAATCTCTCTTTTTGATGTAACTATCTGCACCTTTTATGAACGGTTTCGTGTACTGGGCTACTACTTGTTCCATTGGCCTTAAGTGGAACTATTTTATTTGCTGAGGCAAACCACAGAAAAGCTTCTCCATACTGTTGACCCAATTCCTCTTTCTGTAGCTTTTCTGCCCCCCCCTTTTTTTTGCACCGAAATATGCAGCAATATTCACTTCCCTTGGGAATGCTTCCATCTTATTAACCTGCTGTTGCACCTTACACTGGATGCTTTTGACCTGCTGTAAATAATAAATAACTGTCAGGAGTCTCGGTTCAGGTGGAGGCAAGGAAGGCAGGCCAAAGAGAGAGGGAGGGAGGACATCAGGTCTTGCTTCTGAAAGGAGATATCCAAAGGTGGTGTTCAGGAAGGGTGGGATGTTAACCTCCTCTTCCTCGAAGCTGCAGACTCCATTTGAGTACTCCTCCGGAGAGGTGCCAACTACGTCTGACTGGCACATGGTGCTACACACTGATAGCACACTCCTATGCGACTCCTGGGCTCGTCGTAATTAACACCCCCAGGGAAATGTGTCCTTGAAATGACAGCTTCTCCCTGCTTTTAATTATTCTTTAATAATTAAAAAAATCAGAAGCAACCAGAAATTAGTTCCAGTTTGGGGGAATACCTTGGGTCTTGACCAAGCTGGAGGAGAGAAAACTTGCCAAGAATTCCCCCCATGCTTCCTAGAGGACAGCTAGGGGACTTTTAAGGTAAAACCTTTTAAAGGGGCACTGGAGGGCCACACTGGGAGCCCTGGGTGACCAAATGTACCTCATAATCTATTAGACACAACAGCCTTAGCATCCCTATACTCATTAAAAGCAAGTATCTATTGTGTTGACTTCCAGTTTCCTTCTTCTCCCATATCCACTCTCTTCATGTAGCACTCTAACCTGAAATAATGTTCTAATGGGCCAAGTATTTGAGTATGCACAAGTAACCTGTAAGTGAAGCTACTTTGATATATTTCACAAAGAACATTATTTTCTCTGCTGAATCCAGGGTAAGTGGGCATGGGACTGGTTGTTGTTCAACTTCTGCCATGCCAATATGATGATTTGGCTAGAGAAAACAACTACTGTACTATGTTAAATCTTACTCCTTCGTCGAGAAATTCCAATAGTTTCTGCTTTTAAAAGAGCCTATGGAAGCACTGAGTAACAAATTGAAGCTTAATCCAGACAAAACGTAGGTACTCACAGTTACTGGCCCGAAACCTGGTTTGGGAATACAATCTCCAGTTCTCGATGGAGTCACACTCTCCTTGAACGACTCTGTTCGCAGCCTGGGGTTGCTTCTTGACTCGTCGCTTCACATGACTTGTCAGGTGAATGCAACGGTCAGGAGTACTTGTTATCAGCTTCGGCTGATATGCCAGCTGCGCCCTTTCCTGGATGCGAGGGATCTGGAAACTGTGGTACACACGCTGGTAACCTCACATCTGGACTATTGTAATGCACTCTACATGGGGCTACCCTTGTGCCTAACCCGGAAACTACAACTGGTTCAAAATATGTCAGCCAGACTTATTACAGGAACATCGAGGAGAGATCCCATAACACCTGTACTCAAGTCTCTCCACTGGCTGCCGATCAGTTTCCGGGCGCAGTACAAGGTGTTGGTTTTAATCTTTAAAGCCCTACATGGCTCAGGTCCATCCTATCTTAGGGACCGCCTCTTCCCATATGAACTCCCCTGCACACTTCAGTCCTCTGGGAGGAACCTGCTACAGGCTATGAAGACCAGGCTGTCGCAGACCTCTCAGAGGGCCTTCTCACCTATTGCCCCCAGGCTGTGGAACGACCTGCCGGATGAGATGCATCTCTTTTCATTCATTGATGGCTTCAAAAAAGCCTTAAAGACGCATCTCTTCTGGCAGGCCTTCCCAGATGATGTTTAGTCATCTTCCGGCTCCAAGTCCAAGGCTTAGGGTTCTTCCAGTTTTTCTCCTCTATGTCCTTGGCCTATCCCACACAGCTCAAGAACTCTTAGGAGTGTTGCTGATATACAAAAGGTAGCAGACCTGTGTTCCAAAGCTTGCTTTTGAGATGTAAGATAAACAGTTTATAGGATTTGGAACTAAGTATGAGAAGTATTGCAAAGCTGTAGCCGGATCTGTTCTCCTGTCTTTGGATGTAAACCAAAAATATAAATCTCAAAAACAATACAAGCTTTTGTTGTTTCTGCTGTTGGACAGTAACCACTTGTCATTACCACAAAAGCGCTGGTGGTTGAAAGAAGGAATTGGTGGTGAGGGTATGGAGAAAAGGAATTCATTACATAAAAAGGAGTTTAAAATTGATTCCAATTTAATTTTTTTGTGAGAACCATTATTTAATTCAATTTTTCATTCTTCTGATTCTAGGGCTTCCTAGACACATGGCTATTCCCTACCAATTATCTTTAATTGACTAAAATGGGGGGCTACATAGTAACATTATGGATTGGATATTCTCAAACCACGTTCTTTCTTATTGTACTAATAACAGACCTAGAAATTCCTGGTTTTCTTATTTGTGTGGGCAACATGAGGTTTTTGTTTTAGTGTTGCACTCAGAGACCAGGCTTTGAATCTTTGCTCAGCCGAAACCCACTGAGTGACCTTGGGCAAGTTATACACTATGATGAAAACAGTGACAAACATCTCTGAATAAATCTTTCCAAGAAAATTCTACGATAGCGTTGCATATGTCAGAGTCAACCTGAAGGCACACAACAACAAATCAAGTTAGACATCAGTTTCTGTATGAACAACAAAAAGCTGAGATCCACTGGAATAGTTGTAAAATGGTAAACCAGTTTAGGGATAACAATGAGTAAGGATATAATTAGCTTTAGATGCCTAGCATCCAGATTGAATATTGCACAAAACTAGAAAAGTCAAAACATCTTGGTCATTTCTCAACAGAAAGACAAAGGCCCAATCTAGATGGACCTGAAGAGGCACCTTCGCGGCACCAATAGCATCCGGGAGCGTGCATCGTATACATGCTCCTAAACCCTAGTACATAATGGAGCTGCCACAACTGCACAGCTTCTGCACGGAGCTATGTGGTTGCAGAGGCAGAAAGGCACCAAATGGCGCCTTTTCTGGAAATTGCACCTTTGTTACATACCCTTAAATTTTACCCTCGACTTATCCACAGATTATATCAAAATCCATAATTTCTCCCCCAAAACTTGCCCTTAGCTTATACCTGAGGTCAACTTATGGTCAAGTATATGCAGTATTATGCAATATGTCCCCATTTATTTGCAAGGAGAAACCTACTTCGATGTCACATCCCAGGTTTCCAAGTTGACCTTTGGAAAGATATATTAGAATACAAATATCTGGAATTTGAATGTATTTCCCTATTTGGGAGAATGTCTAAATTTGGTATTACATATTTTCTGATACTGATTGATTTTATGTTTCAGTAAAATTTTTAAAAGTCATGCCAGTTTAATCTTGTCAATCTGTTTTAACAGAGTTATAAGCTTGGTAGACCTAGAGATTGCTGTTGATTCCAGTATATAATTTCAAAAATATAATTTTGATTCCAGTAAAGAGGTCTTTCATGATGTTCCTGATGACAAGCTGGTAAAACTGTGGTCTGGATGATCTGACTGGGGGCAGAGGAACCCAAACTGCACGGTGGTATTGTATTTTCCCTGTGTATACATATACAAATGATTTGCTCCTTGGCATCAAGTGATATTTGAAGACTACACAGTGTAACATAAAATCCTTGGAATCCTCTGAGTGTTAAATCCTGGATTTGTGTAACTTTATTATGAAGCCCAACAAAAACTTTATTTAGAGTAAAGGAATTTTGCAAACAAAACCTAGAAGAGAGAGAGTGGACAAACAACATAGTCAGCAGTCATAAGCATGTGTGTATTTGTGCGTAAAAGAGGCTGTGTTTTAAAAGAAAATGGGCACTCCTTAAAAGTATGTTCTGGATCCCAGTAGGATGCAGTTGATCATTAAAACATACATATTTATCAGAACAATTAACAAACAGAATTAATACATAGTTCAATTAATAAGCAAAATGTTTTAACAAACAGAACTAGTCCTTAGAGATCACTGGTAAAATGTGTCCTAAAATAAAAATCAGTCTACAATCCTGGATCTCCTTGTGATTCCAAGCATTCAGCTGTATGTACCTTAAGGGAAAAAAATCATTCATAGGAGCACAGTGAATAGCAGGATCTAGTACAGGTTCAGTATCCCTTTTCTGAAATCCAAAATTCTAAAACACTCCAAAATCGTTCACATGGATGGCTGAAGTAGTGATACCTTTGCTTTCTAATGGCTCAGTGTACTCAAACTTTATTTCCTGCACAAAATTGTTAAAAATTGTATTACATAACATTATCTTCAGGCTCTGTGCATGAGGTATACACAAAACATAAATAAATTTAGACTCCATCTCCAAGATATTTCATTTGTTGTGTGAAGCTGAAGACTTTCATGGCCGGTATCCATAGTATTTTGTGGGTTTTTTGGGCTATGTGGCTATTATTATTATTATTATTAATTATTATTATTATTAACCTTTATTTATATAGCGCTGTAAATTTACACAGTGCTGTACATACATACAATCTTAAATTAGATGGCTATGTTCTACAAGAGTTTATTCCTGACATTTTCACCTGCATCTGTGGATGGCATCTTCAGAGAATCCTCTGAAGATGCCAGCCACAGATGCTGGCAAAAAGTCAGGAATAAACTCTTCTAGAACATGGCCACACAGCCCGATTAACCCACAAAAAAACTATTTCATTTGTTGTTGTTAACTGACCTTGAGTCAATCTGAACCAATCTGAACCAGAGGATTCTCTGAAGATGCCATCCACAGATGCAGCGACCATATATATGAGACATCTCCAAGCCCCCCTATCCTCAACTGCTCTGCTGAGGTCTTGTAGATTCAGAGCCATGGCCTCCTTGAGTCTATCCATCTGTCATATGGTCTTCCTCCTGTTCTGCTGTCTTTTACCTTTCATAGCACTATTGCCTTTTCTAATAATTCATGCCCCTTCATAATGTGGCCAAAGTGCAATAGCCTCAGTTTGATTTTCCTGGCTTCCAAGGAGTGTTCAGGCTTAATCTGTTCAAGGATCCATTTGTTTGACTTTTTGGCTGTCCATGGTATTCTCATTACTGTTCTCCAGCACCACATCTCAAATGAATTCCTTTTCTTCATGTTCGCTTTCTTCACTGTCCAGCTCTCCCATCTGTATGTGGTAATGGCGTATATGGTGACTTGGACAATTCTAACTTTAGTGCTCGGATGTATATTTTTACTCTTTAGGATCTTGTCTAGTCTTTTCATCACTGCCCTTTCCTTCCTAGTTTTCTTCTGATTTCTTGACTGCAGTCTCTGTTCTGATCAATATTTGATCCAAGGTATGGGGAATCTTTATTTCATTATCATTGTGTATGTGTCAATATTCCAAAATCCTAAAAGATCCAAAATCCAAAACACTCCTGTAAGTGTTTCAGATAAGAGAGATTCAACCTGTATATCACACAAAACCTCACTTGTCATTGCTATAATATTCTTTATGAGACTGAATGCGGATGTACAGGATGCCATCTGCAGTATGTGAGGAAAACAACCACAGACCTGCCTAACTATATCAGCAACTACAAATCTTCAATCCTGGCTAGGAAACTTGAGCAACTAGTGGCCACACATTTTCACTCAGGACCATCACAGGCTCTCCGATTAGTTCCTGTCTGGAAATGAGGTGACTTATTATTATTATTATTATTATTATTATTATTATTATTATTGATATTCCACCTGTTTCCCAGATTGGGACTCAAAGTGGCTTTAATTTTAACAATTAAAAAAATTGTTAAAATTCACAAATCTCAAGTGCTTTAGTCAAAAAGGAAAATTTCTGGATCAGTTAGGATTTTAGCACCACATGGTCTCAACACAGAAGAAAATGCATCATCGATTTGTGAAACTGCACCTTAACTACAAGCTCACTTTTATTTTAAGCAACTGAGGAGAGTGGAAGCTCAACTTTTTCCTAATCAATTGCATTATTACATTTTTTCATCACTCCTCTCTCTCTGTGTGTATATTTATAGCATTACTGCCATAATTATAACATGGGCAACTTCACTGAGTTAAGAAAGAGTATAGTTTCCTTCATTCTTAGAAACATTAACATCAGCAGAGCTGGAGTCAGGCTTTTTTGACTCTGTCTCCAGGTGTTTGGAACTACAGCTCTCATCATCCCTTACCATTGGCCATGTCGATTGAGGCTTTTGAGAGTCCAAAAATATCTGGAATATCTAAGGTTCCCAATCATGCTGAATTGAGTAAAAGTGGAGTCTTCAGAGAATGTCTTTGACCAGGGCTGGAGAAACGGCTGCCCAGTATGGGGTCCTAGAATCAGAATGTCATGTTGTTGCCCAGACATTTTTTGCATAAACCAGCTCTTGAGGCTTATCGCATTGGTTATTAAATCGATTTACCTCCATCTGGTTTAAAGCTGAATTCGGGCAGCATCCTAATCTTATCAGACTTTTTGTGCCACCAAAACTGCTGCCCAAAGGCAGCCCAGGTCTATCCGCACTTCCAGAGCTGCTCCTCCCAGCTCTTTTCGGTCCCAGCTCTTTTCAGATCCAGCTGTTTTCTGACTTCAGAAAATGGCTGGTGAAGTGGCTCTGGAAGCGGGGATGGACCCGGGATATATTAGGGTGACAGATTTGATGGCAAAAAATGTCTGATAAGATCAGGAATCCACCCGAATTCAGCTTTAAACTGGACAGAGGTATATCGATTTAATAACCAATGCGATAAGCCTCTTAGTATTACAGTATTTGAAATCTGCCTCAGTTATTCACACTCCCAATGATGTGGATCTTTTAAAAAAAAATACTTGGGGGAAAAACTGGTATTGATTATCTCGGGTTAAGTGGGTTTTTTGGAATTCTTAATTGGGTACATTCGGGATGCATGTGAACAAGGGAGATTCAACCCGGATTCATCCTGTATTATTTTCACTGTCTGAATAACTCTCCAAGTTTTCCGAAACGCTTTGCATTGTAGGATGTGTGAATAACCAATGTGAATAGACGCAGGATAAATCGGGATAAAACTCTGCATGCCTTGAATGTGCTTCGGAGACATTTGCAGCATCGACTCCATCTTTATTGGAGCACAGACACGTGTGAGCATCAGAACTTGTGGAGATGCACTTCTGATTAAAAAGAAGTCATGCAAACGACAGAACCGGAACGCATGAGTGAGATTGCATGACTTCTTTTTACTCAGAATACCCGAATATTGTCTCAAATTATGCTAGCTTCAGATATGAGGAGCCTGGGGTCAGTGTATGATGATCTACATGGGGTTTTTTTGGGGGGGGGGGGCAAGGAAAGCCTTGTCCTTTGTAATGGTGGCCAGTAGATGGTGCTGGTTGGAAAGTCATGCTGGCCTAGTGGTCCAGGCAGCCCCAGCAGTTTCCTCCTTGCAAAGAAATCCCCCCCCTTTCCTATCAGTGGTGCTGTAAAAATAAACCCACATGGGTAAATTCACGATGTGGGGCAGGAGTTATTTATGACATCCAGAAGATTACCGAAAGAGCAAAGCCATGCAGCAGTTGGCAAACCACAAAGGGAGGAGAGGGGGATTCTCTGGGCGGCTAATGGAAGGGCAAAACCCAATTGATAACAGAGCTGGTGATTGATAAGTTTCATCTTTACACACACACACACACTCCCCAATGCTTCTTTCTTGCAGCCTTTTTGATAGCAGCCAGGCATCCCTTGCTATGGGGCTGGCGAAGGAGTGGGTCATGAGGATTTCCTAGGGGGCTGGAGAGGGGGGAAGATTTGGAAATGTTCCTTTTTTAATCTTAACTCTCCAAACACACACACACACACAACCCAGAGGCCACTGGAAGAGGATGTGCTACCCAGACCTTGGAAAACTTTTTGGGATTACAGTTCCCCAAACACACAAGCACACACGCACATACCTGAGGGCACTGGAGGATGCCCTACCCAGAGCTTGGAAAAGTTCCTTTTTGGATCACAACTCCCCAAACACACACACAGACACAACTCTGAGGGTTCTAGTGGAGGATGCCTTACCTAGAGCTTGGAAAAGTGCCTTTTTGGACCACAACTCCCCAAGCACACACACACACACATATACAACTCTGAGGACACTGGAGGCCATTTAATTATTTTTAAATACTACATCTTGGAATACTGTATATATAAAGAGATATATGTTACGATAAAGTTCATTAGCAGATTAAAGTTAGATTATTTTATAGAGTTTCTTATATAATTCTGGTGATTTGGATGCTATCCTGTCTCGAAGGGATAAGAAACAGGAAAACAGTGTGTGAGAATGATTGCGATGCTTGGAAATTATAGTACAAACAACATGGCGGTGGGAATGTGATGGAAAAGTTGCTTGAGCAGGAACCTCACAATTAAACTGACCAACGATAGCTGTTGCTTGACTTCAGGGGTGGGATCCCCAAAAGAACTGTATAAATGTGTGTGTTGCCAAATGTACTTCAGTGCGGACAGTGATCTAAAGTCATTACTGCCTGTTATTCTAAGTCTTCTTCAATAAATCCATTCTGAGAAATACTCCAGAGCTTGGTTATTGGTGAGGGATGAGCTTGTTTAGCAGAGATGGGACAAGCAGTCATTTCCAAGCCTTCCAAGTCCCCCGTAGTTATTCCAAGATGTAGTACCAATAGTTTAATCGTCCCTGGCATATTCTAGCACTCTCTGGACATGTTGGACTGCAATTGCCATCATCCCTATTGGGTGCAGGGGCAATGGAAGTTATAGTCTATATCATCCAGAAGGGATAAGCTGGTCAAGACAATTAAATCGGGTTTTTGGTTCTGAAAGCCAGAGCAGCAGGCTGACCCATCAGACTATAGAGAGAGTTCACACACATGCTTAGTCCCTTGAGGATGGCACAAAATCAAGAATCTGTTCAGAATCTGAAAATCACTAGTTACAAAATAAGGAGTCGCTTTCGTCAATTCCTTTCCTGAGAGAAGTTGAAACTAAATCATGTTCGAACGGTTGTTGTGTGGGGAATAAAATCACTTTTCCAACCTGTATGCAAAAATGAAGGCAGCCTTGCTAAATGTTGTAAATGGGTGAGGCAGGCTATAAATAAATATTTTATTTATTATTGTAGGAGGAATACCAAATGGCCCAGGTGCTGGATTGCACGGGTGCCTTGGACTCTGATGTGAGGATTGAGGACGGTGGAGTAGCTGGGAGGACAGATTTTTTAAAATAAACACTTGTTTTTCCCCCTGTGGTCCGATTTTTATGGGCCAGAATATATTATTTTTGGCTGACGGTGGGTTGAAAAAAGAAGTGCTTCCCATGACAAATGGTTTCACATCCCACTGTCTTTCTCTGTCATAGGGTATAGCCTCACTGCAGAAATGAAGCAGTTTGACACTACTTTAACTGTCATTACTCTAGCCGGTGGAATCCTGGGATTTGCAGAGCTCTCGGACAGATCAGAGTGACTACCTCCACAAACTATAAATCCCAGGATTCCACAGGATGGAGACATGACAGTTGAAGTGGTTTAATTTGCTTTATTTCTGCAGTGTGGAAAAGCTGGCCATCTTTGGAAGTATTTGTCCTATAGATCTGTCCCATCACAATGGGAATACCTCTCCACCACCTACGGTATATTCATGGAAAGCATGAAGCTGAGCTGGGAAGATGATCAAAGCGATCATCCCAGGCTGCGTCCACACTGCAAAAATAATCCAGGTTGACACTGCCATGGCTCAATGCTATGGAATTCTGGGAATTGTAGTTTGGTGGGGCACCAGAGCTCTCTGACAGAGAAATTTAGATATCTCTCAAAACCACAGTTCCTAGAATTCCATAGCAATGATCCATGGCAGTTAAACAGGTGCCAACCTGGATTATTTCTGCAATGTGAATGCAGCCTTGGTTGTAAGTACTTCCAAATAATATCAGAGGAGACCATCAATTATTACACGAAAGCCTTTCATCACACTATTCAGAAACTCATTTCTGTAACTTGAGGCATAAATAATAATTTATCTTTCCCAAGATGTGAGATTTAAAAAAAAAAAAAAAAGGATTGCAGAAATATATAGAGACAGAGGTGAAGACCCCATCGGCCTCCAGAAGTAATAGGACTACATACAATTCCCATAGTCCCTGTGCATTAGGCTGATAGGATTTGGAGTCCAACCACATGTGCAGGGCCCCAGGTTCCCACACTTGATTTAGGAAATTCAAAACATTGGAGAAAATTAAAAGGTGAGAAAGCTTTATCCTTCCTCCTTGACATCCTCAAACAAGGCTATCTTCTGAGTTGCAGGAGACTTTGGCAGAGCTCAACTGCTGCAGGAAACTGATGACTTTTTCCAGGAAACAAAGAGAGACGTTGTCACAATCCCAAAAGCTTTCCGCATCTCAGACGGCTGAGTGCATAGCTTCATGATGAGCCAGATCCTACAAATGCAGCACCTACTCCACCATATCTGGCAGGACAAACTCACTCCAACTGGCTGAATAGTCAAAGGAGAGAAAAAGAACAAGGGATATTCCATCACCTTTTCCTCCAGAAGACCAGACACTAGGGTTGGTGCCACCCTATGCTGTAACTCATGGTGTCACCCCCCAACCCATTGACCTCCTCCTATATCACACTCATACAGACTCCTTAGTCATGTTTTTGGTACTAATATTACTCGTAAATAGTAATTCCCATATATCGCTGAATGTAATGGTAACAGTTGCAATATTGGGCTGAATTCAGGAAAGGTAAGCCAGGGTTTTAACCCCCTACAATAGGGTCCATAAACAACCACCAGAATTAAAATTATACAATTAAATTACAATATCATGCACACAGAATAAATGTCTTTATGGGGATTTCAGGCAAACTCAGAAGGAAATCTGAGTAGGGAGGTTGCAGGTAATGTCAGTGTCCTCCCTGATCAGAAGATCGTGAGACTTGACCCTGTAAGCTCTGGATTCCTTACACCAATTTATCAGTAGGGAGCCCACAACCCAGCAGTTTGTTGTTATGTGCCCCGGAATAGTGTTATGTCTCTCCTGTTTGAATGTTGCGTGCTAAATCAGCACTGTGTTGCTGTATGCCTTCAAGCTGGCTTCAGTTTATGGTAACCCTGTCACAGGGTTTTCTTGGCCAGGTTGGTTCGGAAAGAGTTTGCTGTGGCCTTTGAGGTTCAGTGGGACCTGACCAAATTAACCCAGTGGTTTTCCATGGCTGAGTAAGGATACGAACCCTGGTCTCCCAGAGACCTAGCCCAACACTCAAACCACACTGTCTCGACCCTGGACTGAGAGTTGCAAATGTGTTTCTTAATTTAAACCTATGTTGTTGTGCACGTTCAAGTCATTTCTGACTTATGGTAACCCTAAGATGAACCTATCACAGGCTTTTCTGGGGCTGAGAGTGTGCGACTTGCCTAAGGACACCCAGTCAGTTTCCATGGATTAATCCAGGTCTCCAGAGTCATGGTCTAATGCTCAAATACCTACATCACACTTGTTCTCCAGATTTGGACCTGCTGTCACCTTCATGTGTGCCATGACAAAGGGTTGTTGTTGCTGCTGCTACTTTCACAGCCTGAGTGTGAGGGGTAGAAAGGTACCTGGGGCTGCAAAACAGCAACTTTTCTTGGGGACTTTTGGCCAAGAAGGTGGAGGGTACCAGCTCCGAATGGCCTTCTGACTGAATGGTGCCTCCAGTGGGGATTCCAGTGCCGATTAGAAAGTGATTAAATATTAAACCAATTCATTTTGTATTTAAACTGTTTCGATGGCTCCTGCTGATAGCGGTTTTGAAAGCAGCAGTGAGAGATGGGCATGCTTTTGTTTTTCATGTGTTTGTCAGTGTGTTGTGTAGATGAGAGAAAGAGGAAGAGAGAAATTATTTTCACAGTAAACTTGAGAGTTTTTACTCTCACTACTCAGTTGAGAAAAAGTGTCTACAGCTGTCCAGCTGGGACCCACACTCTTCAAATGTAAAGGAGAGAACTACCACTTAGTGGGTGTCATGTGGAAGTTGTTCTAGACTTTGCATACAGCAGGCTTTGGGTTCCTAGTAGCCTTCAGATGTGATGGACTACAACTTTAATCAGCCGTGCCAGCACAGAGACACTGAGACAGAGCAGGGATGCATAAACTGCTGGATTTGTTTGGATTGCAACTTCCAGAAGTCTCAGCAGAGCAAAGATCAATGCTTTTAATCTCAGGAGAAAGCAAGCATATGTTTGTTGTGCACAGGGAGGCTCTGGGATATTGGAGGGGGGGGGCACATTTTTCTCATAAAGCAACCAGTTTCCAAAATTGTACTGAAATAAAATGGTCTTTATTTCCTCATTAAAAGACGGCAAAAAGGAAACCAGCCTAGACTCCCTATGAAAGGGGTTCCAGAGTCTGGGAGCAGCCAAGGAGAAGAATATGTCCTATATTTATACCAAACATACCTGGAAAGGTGGTGGGATTGAGGAAAGTGCCTCTGTCAAAGATCTTTGAGCTTTAGTTTTTTTTGGTGGGTTTTTGGGCTATGTAGCTGTGTTCTGGAAGAATTTATTCCTGACGTTTTGCCTACAGGAATAAATTTTTTTGCCTACAGGAATAAATTTTTCCAGAACATGGCCACATAGAGCCAAAAAACCCACCAAAAAAACTATGGATGCTGGCCATGAACACCTTTGACTTCAGTCTTTGAGCTTTGGCTGGCCCACATGGAAAGATGCAGTCCTTCAGACACCTATGGAAACCAAGTTACTGCAAGAGCTTTTCAATGGTGGAATAGACTGCCTAGGAGGTGGACTCTCCATCTTCGAAGGTTTTTAAGCACAGCTTGGATGGGCAACTTTTTAAGTGTGCTGTAATTGGGTAACACTATGTTTGCTGTTCTCCTTCAAAAAAAATTGTTTACTTGGTAAGCTGTCCTTGCTGCAAATAGGGGGATAGGATGAATTCTTCTAAAGTTATTTTTTCCTAGGAGCAGCAGCAGCAGACAAGGCTCGTCCCCAGGAGCTCAGGGTGCATTTGTTTCTCAGAGGGGAAATGAACAGCAAGGTATTAGGGGATACAATGCAAATGTTGAAAGGGTTTTCCCCCTTATTCAGTCAAGGATGTCTTGCTAGTAAAGTACACTTTTATGTTTTTGCACTTTTATGTTTTGCATCAGACATCTGTAAGTATATTGCAAGCCAGCCAGGCATCTTAACTAAGAGAAGTGCATCAGAAAAATGCAGAAAAGATTAACAGAAAAATACAGTCATGTACATAGTAAAATCAGTATATGTAATATAGCATTAAATAAACCCTATGAAATAGATTTATATTTAGATCCGTGTTCTAAACTTTTATTTTATAGCACCCTCCATTTTTCTTGAATGTTCCACATTTCATGGTGCCTTATCCTCCTTTGCGGTTTGGATATCTGGTCACCGTTGTTGCCCTGTACTGGTCTTCAGTATGAGCCTTGAGTTGTTGCATAACTCTGCCAGTGGGCATTGAAAATATGCTGAAGTGATGCCAGCTCTTGGCCAACATAACTCCTTGCCCTGGTCAGATAGCTGGAAAAAGAGAAAAGAAAACATAGCGGGGAAGGGGGGATAAGGAAGAAAGGAAGGAAAGGGGTCTCCCCCCTATTTTTCATAATCAAAAAAGAGAGAAAACTCCCCTTTCTTCCCTCTGTTCTTTGCTCCCTCTCCTCTTCTATTCTCCCCTACCAGGGGTATGTGAGATTGGAGCGAACTCTCTGCAGAGCTCATTATCCCGCAGCCCTGGCGCTCTTGCGAGGGCGGCAAGGTCCTGCGCGGAATGATTTGGAGAATGATTTGTATTTAAGACATTCGGCTTCCCAGGCCTGGAAGAAGCATGTGAACACACACACACACACACAAATTAAATAATTGAAATAGCAATGTGGAGGCTGCAAGGGGGTGATGGTGGCGGAATAAGAAGCAAAAGAAAAAAGGAGGAAGGAGGAAGAAGAGGAAGGAGAGTGTTGCCACAGTGAGAAATAACTGCATCTTGAACTGACTACAGATGATAAAGGCCTAGGTGCCTTAAAAAAAGGAGAGAAAACATTCTGAGAATCTGAAGTTTGTTTTGTTATTTGTTTTCTCAATAGTTTTTGGGGGGTTTTCGGACTATGCAGCCATATTCTAGAAGAGTTTATGTCCTAGAAGAGGCCAGCCACAGATGCCGGCGAAACGTCAGGAATAAACTCTTCTAAAACAGGGCCATATAGCCCCCCAAAAAACTTACAGAGCAGCATATAAATAGTATCTTTCCACCAACTGCCCAGTAAAAAGATAATCGACTCCCCAATTTGAATGTTTTAGCCAATCGATGCAAAACTACTAGGATGACTGGTAAAGAATTGGGCACCTTTCCTTTTAAATAATGCAGTTTAATTGAATGTAATGTGATCTATTCAATAAAATTAATAATATCCTTTGGAACAGATTGCTAAACTTGAATGTGATATTTTGCATTAACTTAAGATGGTGCTACAATGTACTCCAGGGCGCCCTTTCCTACTGTCATTTTCCCAACAGACCATGGACGGGATGGCATTGCCTCAAAATATTCAAACAATAAGAAGGAAAAAACAGAAGGTCTGGGAATTAATAAAATGCAGTAGTTTGAGTGTTGGGCTGCTATTCTGGAGACCAGGGTTCAATTCCCCGCTCGGCCATGAAACCCACTGGGTGACCTTGGACAAGTCACAGGCTCTCAGCCTCTGGGGAATGTAATGGACTTAACAAATCTTCACTGAACAAATCTTGCCAAGAAAACCCTGTGATATGTTGGCCTTAGGGTCCCCATAAGTCAAAAACAACATGAAGGCACACAACAACAATTACAACATATGCACTTTACCCCCTTGTTCCAGCAGTTTTAGATAAATCATGGCCCATGATTTATCTAAAATATCTTCAGCCTTTCCTAGTCTTTCCCAGCCATATCCTCTTTTACATAAAATGAAATAGTAGAAATTACCACCACCATCATGATACAGAAATTTCAGCGGTTCCTGCTAATATAGTTCACTTCTCCCTCCTCCTCAGTCCTGGAATTCCCTGGAGCCATGCAGATGACCCATTAAGCAGTACATTAAGACTGGAGAGAGCCGAGGCTTTATTCAAATGTGTCCATCTCTGATCTAAAATCGAGTCAGATTAGCTTGTACTTTAGCCTTTATCCAAAGCTAACGAGTCAGAGGAGGCAGGGAAGCTAAAGCCTAAAATCGATAGCTTGGGATCATAATCAGTCTTGTATTCATTGCCTCCCTTCAAAAGCTCAGGAAGGCTTCCAGACACTCTGGCCCAGACTGGCCTGAGACACTTTGCAATTGGCTCAGAGAAGCTTTGCACAACAACTCCTTGATGCCAGTCTAATTTCTTTAGACTCAAATAGCAGGAGCAGAAATGTGGGAAGCTACCGTATAAAGAATCCGTTTATTTGTCCATCTCTCCTGAGGTTGTTGGCTAAAAGGGATGGGTGGGCTGGACCTCTCATCCATGGGCCATCCTCAAATCTGTTTGGTCCTCCAGATACTGCCCAAACCAAGATACCCCACTTTGTCATCCTGACTCCATGACAGTTTTTAATTTTATTTTATTACATATCAAATATAACAACAATAACATATAATTTCAGAGGTTCGGAAAAGTTACTTGTTTGGTGCTACGTCTACATACATGTCACCGCCACTCCTTTGTTTCATCAGTACTATTTAGTGTGGAAGGGGAGTCATTTTGCTGGTGCTATTATTAAATAATTTCTTGCAGAAACGCTTAAAATCACCCCCAGGTTCTTCCAGTAGATCCTGCATGATTTTCTATCTTCTCCATTCTCAAAACAGTAACTTAGTTGGGTTATCCTCATAAAAATGTATTTCACCTATATAATGGGAAAGGGAGATATCGTTGTAATTTGTACTGTTCTGGAAGATAAATGGAGAAATGGCTTTCTCCCAAGAGTTGGTATGGCTTGGTTCTTGGTGACAGACAATGGGAAACTAATGAGCCATTTGGCTGTTCTTGCTGAAAGACATTTTGGAATGCAGATTCACCTGCCTGCCAGGATGCAATATGAAATGAATTCTGCTTAAGTGACTAAGAGATTTATGGGAAGAAGGATATATATTTCTGTTTACAGTGATTGCAGATCTGGGTAGGGTGGAGGTAGCTTTACATCATAGGTTTCCACGGCTGAGCTGACTAGAACTAACACCACACCTTCTTAAGTTCCAAGACTGGAAAAAGGGTTTTCCTTCCATCAGCAGATATAGGAGCAGATCCTAATGATGAGCTTCATCCTGAAGCAGGTAAAGCGGAAAGTAGATCTGGATCCCCTGGTTGGTTTCTCAGTGATTCTCCAATGTTGCAGAGCCTGGGACTCCAAAGAAAATAGAATAATAGAACCATAGAATTTGAAGACACCCCAAGGCCCATCCTATCCAACCTCCTACCATGCAGGAAATTAAACCCTCGTGATCCCCTTCATGGCCAATAGCTTTATTGGCTGGCAATTCTGAAAGCTCTATTCCCCAAAACAAAAATAAATAAATAAAACATTTACAAACAAAATTCTGTGTCATAGTAGCATCTCCGTAAGTGGACTTACGTATGTAGGAATTAGAACTGGACTGTTTCATAACATACGTATCCAGGAAAGGGCTACTGTAACATTGCAGGCTGAGTGCTGGTGTGCACCAGTGTGCATCACACAATGTGCATCACACACCAGTGTGAACTGTGCACTAATGTGAATCACATGCCAATGAGCACCATGCATGGTACCGTGTTTCCCCGAAAATAAGACAGTGTCTTATATTATTTTTTGCTCCCAAAGATGCGCTAGGTCTTATATTCAGAGGATGTCTTATTTTTCCATGTAGAAGAATTTGCATTTATTGTTGAACAAAAAAATAAACATTTATTATATACTGTATATATATTTATATACAAAAACTTTGCTAGGTCTTACTTTTGGGGGAGGCTTTGTATTTAGCAATTCAGCAAAACCTTTGCTAGGTCTTATTTTTGAGGGATGTCTTATTTTGGGGGAAACAGGGTATGCATCGTGAACTGATGTACTTCAGGAATGATGCACATTACCTATTCTTTTTGGTGTACCAATATGCAATTCACTAATTGTTTCTTAACAACATTGCTACTTAGTTACATTACATAACAGGAAATATAAGGTTCAGGTGAATGTATCCAAAGTTCTTTCCCTGGAACCATGCCTATCAATGTCTTTGTTTGCTTCTGTACCACCATCCGTCATTAAATTCCCAAGTCAGGATCATCCATGTCATAGTATTTCCCATTTCTAGGTATGGTTTTGAAAACTAGACAGTGAAGAAAGCTGAGAAGAAGAGAATCAACTCACTTGAAATGTGGTACTAGAGGAGACTTCTGCAGATGCCATAGACTACCACAAATAAATGGGCCTAGAATCAAGTCTGAACTCTGCTTAGAAGCCAAAGTATGAGGCTATCATACTTCAGACATATCATAAGATGACATGACTCACTAGAGAAGGCAATAAGGATTGGTAAAGTTGAAGGCAGTAGGAAAAGAGGAAGATCAAGAGCTGGATAGACCTAGGCTACTGCCGCACTGTAGAACTAATGCATTTTGACACTGCTTTAACTATCATGGCTCCACCTTATGGAATCCTGGGATCTGTAGTCTCTTGTGGCACCAAAGGTCTCTGAGAGAAAAGCTAAATATCTCACAAAATTACAAATCTCAGAACTCCATGGCAGTTAAAGCAGTGCCAAACTGTGTTATTTCTGCAGTGTAGATGCAGCCTTAACTAAGGAAGTCACAGTCCTGAGTTTGCACAACCTTAGATTGTTGTTGTTGTTGTTGTTGTGTGCCTTCAAGTTGTTTCTGACTTATGGAGGCCCTAAGGCAAACCTATCATGAGGTTTTCTTGGCAGGTTTCTTCAGAGGGGGTTGCCATTGCCCTCATCTGAGGCTGAGAGAGTGTGACTTGCAGGGTTGTTAATAACAGGTTGTGCGGGAGGTCTCTCACTCAAGGGATCAATGTAAGGGAAAGGTGAATTGACAGCAAATTACAACAAAACTCTGTATGTATGCTCTCTACGGAGTCTCAGCCCTGCCTTTGCAATCTGTTGAATGGCACGCCAAACCTGAAGAACAGGCATAATGTTGCTGTGTAAATCTGTTGCTCCTTGGGCAAATGCATCTTTTCCCTGGAATATCAGCCCGTACATTTGTAAACAAATAGATAGCGACCAACATGGAGAACATCTGTTTCCACTGTTTTCCCCTCTAAGGATGTCAGGAGAATTTTAAAAAGTGAACTGACCTGATCTGCCCTACCCAGAGAAATGCAGCAATAACATAGCCAGCCCTTCTTCTGTTTTGCACTTTCCTGACCTTTGCAATACTATTCATGGCTCAAAAAAAAAAAGGCACAAAAAAAGAAGGATATATTTGGTTGAAAGATGTAAAAATGCATGTGTGAGTTTAAACTGCTTACAAAAATGTGTACTCTACAAATGTAAGATATTTTTAAAAATATAAAACTTGGCACTTTTCAAAATGCCTCATTTTTCAGCACAGAAATGGATAACTTACAGTAACTGACATAGTTGCCATCTATTTATCCCAGCTTTCTCCTCTGAAGGAAGCTTACCATAAAAAAAGCTTATCATGGCATGCTGTTCTGAATCTAAACCCTTTCAGTTTTAAACCTTGGGTACTCTTTGTACCAAATATTGCTCTTCAAAGACTACAATTGGGTGGAAAGGAGAAAAGAATAAAGGATTCTTCCCACTCAAATGCATCATGAGTTGAAGCAGGGGTTTGGGGCACAGCATCAATGGTAAACACTTTGCAACTTAGCCACCCAAGAGCATCCAAACTGTAGTCCTAAATATGTATAATTAATGGAGAATGATTTATTTTTAACGTATTATATAGGTCAGAGAGACTTCCGAAGGCTGCCCATGCTTGATTCTCCTGAAGGCTTCTGGTTGCAGACACTGTGCTATAGATGTTTCAGAGAGAAGGGACAGCTGAGAAGAAGGACTATGCATGTGCTTTGGCTGAAACCTGGGGCTTGGCCTGGTTTGGTCCAATGGAGAATGGGCCTGGGGCAGATCGTGTCAGTTCAAATGGGTTCCAGAGTGGTTCACAACATTATGAAGGTCTCTGGGATCTAATCTAATACTACATAATACAATATACTTTATATCTTTATTCCTTTACAAATGTTGATGCAAAAATAATGCAGTTAGAGAAGGCAATAATGACTGGTAAAGTTGAAGGCTTTAGGAAAAGAGACCTGCTGCCACGCTGTAGAATTAATGCAGGTCGACACTACTTTAATTGCCATGGTTCCATCCTATGGAATCCTGGGATTTCTAGTTTGTTGTGATCCCAGGGGCCTCTGGCAGAGAAGGCTCTATAGCTCACAAAACTACAAATCCCAGAATTACACAGCCTTGAGCCACGGCAGTTCGAGCTGTGTCAAAGTGTATTATTTCTGCAGTGCAGATTAGACCTGGGTTATTTCAATGTAATCAATGTTCAAATATTGGGAGGGAAAGGGAAAGTGCTTCCCACCACCTCCAGCATCAGATGTTTGGGATGTGATGTGATAGAAAAGGTTTAGAGTTGAGTTGGAGTAACAGTTCTAGTTTCCAATCTATGGCAAGTTGCAGGGGAGGCATTTCCGCCCCAAGAAAGACATGAGGCAGATTGGCAATGGAAAAGGCTGCAACTTTATTAACAGCAATACAAGGTAGGGTTGGCCCACAAGCGCGAGGTCTGGTTCTGCACATCTTATTTGAAATGATATTCATAAAGTAATCATGCTCAAGAATTGCATATATATTGCCCCCATCTTTGATTTATATAGATAATTTAAGGATCCCAGTCTTTAATAAAACTAGTTGTTGTTCCATATCTTAGCAGATATGTCAATTTGTTCATCTCTTCTAAGGCCAATAGTTTAAGAAGTCAGTCATCTATAGAACATCCTCTTGGACAGAATGTCCATACCCCTTTTTTCAGTCCATGCTACTTTCATATATATCAAAATAGAAGCATTTTTATCCAATTTCTACATCAACATTTGTAAAGGAATAAATATATCAAGTATATTATATTATGTAGTATTATATTATAAATGTATAAAGTATATTATTCTGAAATATATTTTTAAACCACAATATGAATTTTATATGCAAAAAGTTGGCGTCTCTGTACACATTTTCACGTATTATATGCATTTTTCTTTATTTTTTGGTGGGGAGTTTTTCAGCTGAAGACTCTATCACCAAATTCAAAGAAGTGCAAAAACTGTAGGGTTTGTCATCTGTGTTATTTGTCCAGAAAGTGCAAATTGGGAAGATTTGTTTTAAAATGCAGACCAAGCAAATTTCCTGTGTAGCCCTAAAATCAAAAAGAGAATATGGCTTTCATGATATTCAAGGGCAAAAAAGAGGCTATAAAGGTATAACATTTACTCATCATGTTCTCAAGGAGCAGCTACCCAGCGACATGCTTTTCTTCTTCAGTTGTCACTCCTTGCTCTCTAGATCATCTCTCCTTTCAGCTCAGTTCAAACCTGTAATTTCACTCAAAATGTATAATTCAAGAACCGTAAGCTAGTTGGCATTGTCTGGTTGTTTTATGTTTGACTGACATCAAATAGAAACTCTTATCAGCTGTCACCTGTCAGATATTAAATACGCTCGCTTGCTGTCTTCGAGTAAACACAGAATGACATTGTGTTTTAGCAAGCAAAATACTGTCAAGTGAGAAAAAACCATTACAGGCATACTTCAGTTAAGGAAATAGATGTGCTCCAGGGCATTACTTCTTTAACAGAAAAATTGCGTTCCAGAAGCAGAGGTAACGTAGACAGAATAGGGATAGGTTCCTACGTCACAAAAAAAGGAGAGTGATTGAAGATGTTTCAGGAAACTTTTTATTCACATCAAGCAATGTCCACACACGAAATGAAACAACCAGGTGAGGTAAGCCATGTATAAGTAAACAAGAACATTTTGAATATTATAGAGACGGCTTGAACAATGTGGAGTTGAAGGCTTTCATGGCCAGCATCCATAGTTTTTTGTGGAGCATTTGGGCTCATTCTCTGAAGATGCCAGCCACAGATGCTGGCGAAACGTCAGAAAGGAACTCTTCTAGAACATGGCCACATAGACCGAAAGCTCCACAAAAAACTACGGCTTGAACACTTATTCCAAAATGCAACCAGGCATGATGAGGATGATGATGATGATGATGATGATGATGATGATGATGATCCTTTATTTATATAGCGCTGTAAATTTACACAGTGCTGTACATACAATCTTATATTTAGATGGTTCCCTGCCCCCAGGCTTACAGTCTGTTTTTTTTTTATTGTTCTTTCTTAACCAGTTTTCACTTACGATTTCCTTTTTGGTGGCCAAACTTAAAGATCTATACTTTTAAATATATGAATCCACTGAATCCCATTTTGGGAGAAAGGTGGGCTATAAATCCAATAAATAAAATAAAATATGTTTGGAGTAGTTGGTGAGGCAAGCTTATGTGTTCTCCTTTTCCTCTCTGTTTTGCTGTTCACCTATGCTCAATAAAATATTCTGGAGGCAGCTGTTGTTTACCTTGCTGTGTGTGCCTGCCTCCAGGCCCAGCCCCACTGACATTGCCATGGACTGTTCCTAGGTTTCAGGTTTTGGCCTTGAGATCTCAGGGCCTGGGATGCTCCTGGCCTGGCAACCCTAGATTGCACACTGGTTGCAACGGTACCAATGTTCTCCTTGAAACTTGGGCATCTTGTGCCCTGACTAGGATAGTTCAGTGGGCCCTTGGTATCCACTGTGGTTTTGTTCCAGGACCCCCCAGGGATACCAAAATCTATGGATGTTCAAGTCCCGTTAAATACAATGGCACTGTAAAATGATATCCCTTATATAACATTGCAAAAATCAAGGACTGCATTTTAGAATTTATATACATTTATATTTGAATATTTTCAAGCTGTGGATGCTTGAATCTGTAAATAAAGAATCCATGGATATGGAAGGCTACCTGTACTCTTGAAGAACCTTTGTACTTGGAGATGCTGACTGCAGCCAAGAATACCTTTGCCCAGCTTATGCTGGTATGCAAACTGCAGCCATCCCGACAAGGTCAGACCTGACCAAAATGACACATGCCTGAGTCACATATAGACTGGATTAATATCATTCAGTGTACATGGTGTTACCTTTGGAGAGCCTTTGGAAACTGCAGTTGGTACAGAATCCATCAGAGGGAAGGTGAGTGGGCTTTCACTTCCAGGATCTCATCACCCTATCTTGCATGGTCTGGGCACAGTCTTTTCATTAGTGTCCTTCTATGCAAAATCCAGGCTGTTGATAATGAACTTTAAAGCCCTATGTGGATAAGGTCCAAGATATTCTTGGGACCATACGAGTCTGCGAGCTCCTTAAGATCTGATGGAGAGGCACTTTTTTGTCTCCTAAGTATGGTGGAAGACGGGGGGAATGAAAAGAGCCTTCTCAGTATATACTCTTCTGGATAGCAAGTGTGGTATAGTGGTTTGAGTGTTGGTGAACAATGCTGGAGACCTGGGTTCAGATTCCTGTTCAGCCATAGAAACCCACTGGATGACCTTGGGCAAGTCACACTCTTGCAGTCTCAAAGGCAAACCGCCCTCAACAAATCTTGTCATGAAAACCCAATGATAGACCTTAGGGTCACCCTAAGTTGGAAATAACTTGAAGCCACACAAAAACAGCAGCAGCAACAACAACAATAACACCTTTCACCTGAGCTGCCCATCTCACTCTGCCCCATGGTAGGGCTGGCCTGGGATTCTTCCATGTCACCCGTGGCACGGACGGCTGGTTTGGCGTTTCCTTTTTGGTACATCAGGCAACGTAATATTCACCAAGTCTGTTAAGACACTGTCCTGACTGAGCATTTGCATTGAAAATGAAACAGTTTGCCCCACCAAGAGCTCTGAGGGCTGACAGTGCGCTGGAAACATCGTGTAAGTAATTTGTTCAACACTGGTGATAATAAGCTACACAGAGAAATAAGAACATAAATACAGGCTGGGCTTTGTGTGTGAGCATCTGCAATGCTTTTCTTCCCTCTTTTCCCCCTTCTTTTTTCTTCTACTACTTCTTCTTCATCTTTCTTTTTTCCTTTTTTTTCCTCTTTTTTTAACGGAACCACAGAGGGGAGAAGTAAAAGACATGAATGATTCATAGATGCAAGGGGAGGAAGAGAGAGGGAGAAAGAAAGGAAGAAAAGGCAGTGGGGGAGAGAGATTAAGAGTGAGGGGAGCTTCAAAGTGACTGGAGCCAATTTGATGTCCAGAGCGTTCCAGTGCTGGGCTAGGCCAACAATTCACTAGGGAAGCCCTGTCAAGCCACTGCCCCCTTCCCTGCCATTCCCTTTCCCTTCCTTCTCTCTCCTCTTCTCCTGCAAACAGAGGCTCCAAATCAGGAGTTCAAAGTTCACCGTCATCTAATGATGTGAAGGCCTCCCAGAGAACCTGTGTGAGTGGCATCTGTTTATCAATCTGGACTTTCCCTAGTGAGTTTGCCCAGATTTATATATATATATATGTGTGTGTGTGTGTGTGATATAGGGAGAGGGAGGAATGAGATGCCGGATATGAAATGGGGAGGGAAGGAATTTTTTTTAAAAAAAAAAATCTACTGGTGATGAAGCTCCTTTGATTCTGAATATTCAAAAACCCATTAGATTTAAATGTAATGGGACTAGTAAAGTAACTGCCTTGATTTGTATTCATGGGCTATAGCAGATATACTTCTAGGGCACAACACACACTCTCTTTCTCTCCCTCCCTCCTTCCCTCTCTTTCTCACTCACACACTCACTGCACCCACATAGACCATCACGAAAACCTCCATGAAGGCGTCAAGAGTGGGGTAACTTGTAATTTAAGAAGCAAACAAGATCGGTCCTAAAATTAGGCAGAGCCTGGAGATTTGCTCATGGGGCTTTACCCCACAAGCCTCGTTCTCACAGCAGTGACATTCGCAAGAAAATGGGAACATATCGCTTTCAGAGCAGCCATCAACGCACTTCTTCTCAATTGTGCAACTGGGGCAGCTTCCCTCATCACACGCTCTTCCTGACTCAGCCCTGCCTCCCTGCTTTCCCAGCATACCTCATGGTTATTTTTAAAATTTTTGATCCCCCCCCATTTTTTCACACAATTCTGGAACTCTGCTACTCTGAGTTCCTGCAAGCTTGACTAACAAAAATAGAGAAAAGAACAACAACAACAGGAAATCAGACTACTTGGGGACAGGGAGAAGGAAGGCACATCGACACCACATGACCGTCAATTGTGCAACTGCCCTGGCAATAACATTTTGCACCTGTGAGCTTGTGCCATTGCAAGGTCATCGACGGGTTTTCCCATCAATGAAAAGGGACAGGTTGGGGACACAGCAGGTACAGGACAGAAATGCCTAGAGGGAACATATTTTTTGATAACATATAGGGCAACAGCAGAGATGACGACAAATACAGTAATCCATGAATAATCTAATCTGCAAATGTTTAACCCACACATTTGGTAAGATGACTATATGTAGCTTTCTGTATTATTTTGATATGTACTGAAGGCACAGGTGGAGATAGGACATATAACTCCACATTAAGGAGGGTGGGTGGGAGAAATCAGCTTTCACTGACTGAAACATGGATACAGAACAGTATTAACTCAGGATGCTTGGCCATAATTGTTTGTGGATTTCATGTTTTGCAGAACTGAAGTGGGAGTGCAATGAAAATGTTGTAACTTGGAAGCTCTGGAGCAGCTTTTTCAGAATGATTTTAAGTGCTCACTGAACATTTGAAGATGAAAACACTGCTCTGAAGACAATGTTCCATCAAGTACAAGCGCAGTTGAGGAACAGCCTCTGGAAATGCTTCCAGGTGCACTTTGAAGAGAAAGCTTATGTGGCTATAGTCTCCCAAAGGGCAGAAGATTCAGAGGAGTGCTATTCAAAGTGGTGATCCATGGACTGGTGCTGGCCTGCAAACCAGCGGCTGCTGGTCCACAGGAAATTAAGTGAATACAGTAATAATATGACACAAACATGGTACTTTTACCCGGCCTATTGGAAAACGAAAGCACCAATTTAGATGTGGAAGGGCAGCAAGGGCATGCTCACCTGATCTTGACAAGAAAGGTCTGAAAGACAAAAACGGACAGAGTCCACTCACACTACAGAATTGCATTACCATTATTCTACTTTTACTGCCATGGTTCCATCCTTTGGAAATGTGAAAATGATAGATTAGGGAGGGACATTTAAAACCCTCAGTCAAAGTGCTCTGGTGCCCACTATATTACAGGCCCACAGGATTCTATAGGATTGGAACCATGCCACTTAAAGTGAAACAATAGTACAATAATTCTGTAGGGTGAATGGGTTCCTAGAATCATAAAATCATAGAGTTGGAAGAGACCAAAAGGGTTATCCAGGCTAACCCCCTATCATGCAGGAATATACAATGGACCACTGACTAATAATGTAAGTTTATCACTTTATTTTCCCCATCCCTAAATTGGTCAGGAGATGTTATTATTATTATTGTTTCTCTGTGAAGAGTGAGATGTTGCAACTTGGTCACCCCTCACCAATAAGTGAACCATTCCTAACAAATTCCCAAAGAATGAGGGCTATAAAACAGGCAACTGGCTTTCCCTCCCTCCCTCTTCTTCAATTAGTGGTGTGAACCATAAAACTCCATTTGCAATGTCTAACAATGAAAGATGCTCTGTGATTATCTTTAAAATGGAAGTCCCTTTCCCCCTCTGCGCAGCCCAGTGGAATAATTCAAATTGCTCTGAATGAGAGTCAAACAATTAAAATGAATCACTGAGGCATTGTTACTTTTATTACGTAAGCAAGATACAACAACTACAACTCAAAAGTGTCTTAAACACCTAGTTTCTCACTGAAGTACCTGCCCTGTTGCTTCTATTGCAAATGAAATGTCTGCAAAGTCTCACACCTTTCATTGATCAGGTGCCAAATTTCAGAGCTCATAAATACTTGAGCTGACCAACCAAAAATTCTATGTGTTTAATGATAGCAATGAGCTTTTGTCACATCCCAACTCTCAACAGATGGCCATCCAGCCTATTTTTAAAAACCTCCAAAGAAGGAGACTCCACCACCCTCCAAGGCAGAGTATGCCACTGTCAAACAGCTCTTACCATTAGGTAGTTCTTCCAAATGTTGAGTCTCCTGGTGTAAGCATCCAATGACAGCTGACTGTAAAGCACTCAGAGACATGTCCAGGGCCAAAGAATGTCGGACAAAGAAACCATGGAAGAAATCCTTTGAACTGCAAAGCATTTTTCATCATATAATCTCTGGAACAAAGAGAGATGCACAGTGTGTGTTCAGAACATAGAGTGGGAAGAACGCTACTAAAGTCAAAGTCCTTCGACATCACTTAGCAATAGGCATAAATTGGTCTACTGCTGCTGGCAGGGATGAAACTAGATCAGAACTGTGATTTCCAGTGTGCCATTTCAGAGCAATGATGAGCCTGATCAGATTTTGTAAACTTGCAAGGTACCTGAGGTTTGATAACAGGAAAACAAAAAGTGATGTGTAGAGTCAAGGATTTTTGAGCGGCTTCAAAAGAAGAAGGCATGGATTTAATCTTTCATGAACAGCTGCTCAATGTCCAGAAGTAAATGTCCATTGCAGCAGTATATGCCAAGTATACAAGGAAAACGGGCAGAAAATTGTGGTGCTGCTGCGATGTTAAGAAATTATACCAGCTTCTATGCACTGCTTTATCACACTGAACATATACAATCCCATCTGATCTCACAAGCTAAGCAGGGTCAGGTCTAGTTAGTATTTGGGTGGAAGACTACCATGGAACATTAGGGTTATCCAGATAGGACCAGGAAAGAGCCTTTCCTGAAATCCTGCAATGCCACTGCCAGTCCAAGTTGACAATACTGGGCTGGATGGATCCATGATCTGCCTCAGTATAAAACAGCTTCCTATGTTCCTGCAGTTATTTCTTAAGGATATCATTTACTTACCTGGTGAGGCTACCTGGTATACCAGGCTTCTGAAATATGTATGGTTAGAGTGTGGAAACAACCTTGGATGAATCATATTTCAGTACTGGACTAAATGTGGTGAGAGGCAATTTTTTCATGTGCTTAGAAGCTGAGACATTATTCATTTTTCTTTGATCACAGTAAATGCTTTAATGGTAGGCAGATGGCTTCATTTCTAAGGAGTTTATCGCATGGAGGCAAATTACTTAAATCTCATGCAGAAACTGGATTAAAATTCTGGAAAAAAAACCCCACAAAACCCTATAAATTCCTAGAGAGAACATATTAATCAAATCCATGAATAATCAGATCTGCAAAAGTCAAAGCCACATATGTGGTGGGCCAACTGTACATACATAAACATTTTTCAAGGTGCTGCTCTCACCCTGTGATTCTTTCCCCCTTGCCCTGAAGCCTAAAGAAGAGAGTCTTTGGGGTTTATCACACTTCCATCACCCAAGCATCATCAAAATGGGGTGGAAGCGTCACCAATGCCTGGCAATTCAAAAGTGAAATGGAAGAGTTATTGCCATGGAATTGTCAGCAGAGAAGCCCTTTTCTTATTATTAACGGATAAATCCCATTAATAAGAAAAAGGCTGCTTCCCTGTTGATTCCATAGTGATTCCATTGTGATAACTCTTCCGTTCCATTTTAGAAGCACCTGCAGCATGATCACATCGGTGACACTTCCGCCCCATTCGATGATGTTTGGACGATGGAAGCGCTGCGTGTGATAAACTCCTTAGTCCTGAGATCTGTGAACCCTAGATGTGTATGTCCTGTACTGCATGCATGTATGCGCCGAGATATATATATAGAGAGAGAGAGTTCGCTTGCAGCCCTCAAACAGAGTGGAGATTCCTATGTTGTTTCTAGTGAGGAATGAAGATTCAACTGCTGGTTCAGCTGGCTTCTGCTCCTGGAGTGGAAGAGGGCACTGTCTTTTCCTGTACCTCAGGCAGCAGAACGTCTTAGGCCATTTCTTTGTGAAACTGTGGGTCCACAAGGAGGTGGCACATTCCAATGGCCAAGTTACCCCCCATCACAGTTCTTTCAGCCCAGTGTATAAAATTGCCTCTGAGTGTTGGCAACCCATTAATACTGTGTGTGCATTTAATTCATGCAATGTTTATGAAAATGTGCAATAAATAAAGCCAACCAGCACGCAGCCTTGTTGAGACATGGGTGACAACCCTTCTGAATTTTTCATAAGGCAAGGAGGGGAATGCAAGAGCCTTACGTTAATAAGACTAGTTATCATGTTTGATATTTTAAAGAGACATGACTTTTTCTGAATATCACAACAACAACAAACAGAAGTATTTCAGATCCCCCATGAAACTGGCAAGTAATTTTCCTTTGACTGTTGAAAAAGAAAAAGATATGTTTCATAGCTTCATGCTAACCTTAGCTATTGGAGATTCCAGTGACAACTGTTCATATAAATAGTTTCCTGGGGGGGGGGGGGGGGATAGGATATACTTATATCTTTACAAGTGTCTAAGCTGAGCATAGAGTGTTGGGGTATGTAAGGATCCAGTAGAGAGGGATGATATTTAAGATCCCATATATATATGAAATTGTGGCAATTTAATTGAAGATATGCTAGAAAGCCTATGGTTGAACAACCTTTCCCAGTTCGATGAACCTTACTTTAGATCAGAGTGTGAGTGTGGGACTGGTGGGTCAGTTGCTAGTAAACACCACCGGAATGAAACATCTTTTCCTTGTTATTTTTTTTAATTGAAAAATTATATTTACTTATACTTACATGCATAAGAACAAGCACACACACACACACACATTATGCACGTCTTACTTTCTAGCTTCCAAAACTTCCAAAACATTTTTTAAAACAAAATAATACTAATATCTAATACATGGTGTCTAGTTCTCAGAAGCATTGAATCTCCTCCAGGTTTTGAAAAGGCCTGAAGGAACTATCCAAGGTACTTCTCTTTCCTTATTTCTCAGGCTAATAAATGGCTGCTGAATGACAGTTTGGTTTTCAACTGATACCAGACAATTTCCATTCCCTTTTATACCAGTTTGGTCTAATGTATATTTTTCTCCATTGGAGAAAAATTTCTTTAAAAATGTTGAGAAGGGTTGTAACCTTGGTTTTCATGACATTTCTTGCAGTGTTACAAAGCCTCTCCCCACAAAAAAAATACATGCCTTTGGAATCACAAGATTGCAGGCGCTTTCCTGAATGTGATTGAAGCTGAAGATCAGCACTTATTTTTAAAAGCTGAAAGCAGAGATGAGAAAGAAATCCATTCCAACAAAGTTTTTTTCTTTAAAAAAACTAAACAAACCACACAATTCAATGGATTTATGCAGTCCACATCTCTGGACCCAAATGTGGAACCAAATTGAATTTCCATGGACATCAGGAGCAAACAAGCCACTTTCCCTATCAAACACCAACTGGGAAAGCTCCAGGTAGCACTTTGGCTTGGGAGGATTTGGGGAGATGCTGTCCAAAAAAAATTTTTTTTCAAGTTCTAGGTGGGGAAAGAGAGAGATCTAGCTTTATTTCTACAGTCCCATGCTTCACTTTGTATAATATGTATTTAGCGTAGTCACCAATTCAGGTTGACTGCCTTGAGAAGGAGGATTTGTGCATGCACTGCTGTGTGTCTTGGTCCAGCTAGAAGCTCCAAAGAACCAAGGGCTTTGGGCTGAGTTGCTCCTCTTGCATCCTGTCAGCACTTTCCACTTTGACCTAGCTTATGTTTTATGCAATGGGTCACTTGTTCACCTGGTTCTCACTCACGTCGTTTCCCTGTCATGCGGGGCATCCTTTGCCATTGGGGGGTCCCTCCCAGCCACTGGCCTGGCCAGGGAACTGGAGCAGATTCTGGGAGCTGACGTTGCCATCAGCCTTGAAGAGAGAGTGGGTGGTAAAGCCAAGAGCCTGTGGGGAGGGGGAAAAGGAGGAGGATGGGATTCCAGAAGGAGGAAAGTGGGTGAAATGCTGTTGGAAGTGAGTGGTGTTAATGAAAAATTCAACAGTGGTGGGCCCAGACGCATTGGCAAAATTGCAGAAGCAGGGATGATTAATATTTAAAAGGGTGAGCTGCTGCTTGGCTGCATTTTACGCAGATTCCACACACCCCATGCATGCTCACACCCCTTTCCCTCCTACCCAACTTCTTATTTTTTAAAACAACAACAACAAGACAGTTGTTCTCTGTTAAACATGGGCTCAAGTCACCCTCTCCGCTGAGCATCCTCCCCCCCCCCCTTCCTGAGACGAGGCACCCTGCTTCGGTCTCTAGGGAAGGGCTTTCCTGAAAGGGGGGAATGGACGGAGATTGTCCCATTGTGGCCAGCTCATAGGGAGGTGGGGAAGCCAAGCTGAGAAAATGAATAAAGCACATCATTTATTTTTCATGGGGATGGGAGAGCAGGTTGTCCTATTTAGTCACATTAGATGCTCTGTTAACACAACAGATACACACACACACACACACACCAGCATTAAATGCTTCTGGGAAGAGGAGGCTGTGGAGCTCCTGTTTCTCAAAGAAAAGGCCTTACATGTTTGCGGGGGTTAAATGTTTTGACATCTCCCTAAGATGTAACCTGCATGAAAGGCCTCCTTGGTTAAAGGGGGTTAGCTGAAAGGCATTAAGGCAGAGCCATACTGCAAGTACGCCCACCATAGATTTCAGGATCCATCTTTTGATAAAATAAGGGTGGGCAAAATGTGGGTTGTTGGTTGCATGTGCCCCCGCAAGTCCTTTTTTGCAGCTTACAGCTGAAATTGGCAGTAATAAGTCACTAAATTCACTGTTATTGTTGCCTTTGCGTGCCTTCAAGTCATTTCTGACTTATGGCGACCCTATCATGGGGCTTTCTTGGCAAGATTTGTTCAGAGAATGTTTGCCATTGCCTCCCCCTGTGGCCAAGAGTGTTTAACTTGCCCAAGGTAGGTTTCATGGCCAAGCTGGGAATCAAACCCTGGTCTCCAGAATCATAGTCCATCACTCAAAGCACTATGCCATTCACTGTAGTCAATGGGAAAGAAAATTACATCTGCTACTGCCAATGGAATTATCAGTAGTATGGACAATATCATAGTTGATTCAGTTACTTTTAGTTCAATATCAGTAGTCAGTATCATGGCCAATGGCCAAAATCCTGCATTGTGTGTCTCAAGCATATCATAACTGGTTCCTACAAGAAGGCATGGCTGGCTGACTGGCAAGAACAATGAATTGGGGCAATTCATGCCACAACATTTTGCTGCAGGGTTTAGATTCAGGGAATGTGTTTGTTTTGATTTTTTAAATTGGTTTAGGAATGCTATATGATAAACCTTGGAGATGACTACGGTAGAAAGGAAAGACAGACATTTTAAATGGAATAAAATTAAATACAGAAAGAGAATAAGGCATGCAAGCCAGAAGATTATCACAGTGCAAAGAAAAGCCAAGTCATACAAAATGGCCCAAAAGGCAGGATAAGGGAAGCAGGCTGTAGGTAGCAGCTGTATTAGTGTCATATGCTTTGAAACATGTAACATTTCTCTCTCCGTACCTCCTAACAACATCCTTGCAGCAGAGGTAATATTCCTTCTGATAACCACCAAAAAAAAAAGGCCACGATAAGAGAAATGGCCCTCCTTTCTTACTGTTAGGGAAGAGGGGACTTGTCTAAGGGAGAGGAGTAGCGGATAGAATTAGAGAGACAAAACATGATCTCCCCTTATCATCCCAAATGAGCGTTTGCCAGGGCAAAGGTCAAGTGCAGTGCATGGTAGCGGATGGGTTTGGAACGGAATGAGTGACAAGGACAAAAGACCAGCAGGGCATCCTGGGACCGACCTGAGAGTTCAAGCTTGATAGTGGGGAGTGTGTTCTCGCCCTCTCTCTTTGTCTCGCCCAATGGGTTACTAACAAGGATAAGAAATGACCTTCTTAGGCCCTGCTGACCTATTAACATGTGCTGGTAACATGAGAGGGGCAAGAGTGTGTGTGTTTTTAAAAACCCTAAGTTATTTTTATGCAGAGGAAATAAGGGCTGGCATGCCATTAGTGAGTTAGGTGAGCACAAGTTTAATTTACACTATCACAACTCCCTTTTTTAAAAAAATGTAATTCATTACCAACCATGCAATCAGCGGCATCACCAATGGGGTGCAAGGGGTGCGGACTACACTGGGTGACACTCAGGTGGGCACTCTCTCTCTTCGGTATAGGAGAGGAGAATTTATGCCCTTCCTGACTGCTCCGTCATCTGGCTGCTTCCTTGGGGAAGAAGCCCGACAATGAAGCAGCAGGAGGGGTGAATATGACTCCCTATCTAGTGTTGCCACTGCATTCAATGACCAAGATCCCTACAAACTCGTCTTTGCAGCCATGCACCCTTCCAGGGCAGCCATTTCCATGCCATTGGAGAGCAGGGAATCAGCAAAGTCACATCCAGGTATTTTCCTCTAGCTGGATAATGGCAAGGAAGTCATCCAAGTACACCCGGAGGTCCCTGAAGATGCCTGTTTGCAGTTCATCCAGTTGTCAGTAAATAGCTCTATGTATCTTTGTTGAACCACTCACTCTCCAACAACACAGAAATGGCCACACTGAGGGGGATGCATCATTTAAAAATGTGGTGGGGGGATACCACTGGGTAGATGTAGCTACAGAGACATGGATATGGGACAGATGTATGTCTTCCAAAGGAGCTTCTGTAATATAGCCAAAAAAAAAAACAGAAAGAAAGAAAGGAGGCAGGGGGAATTAAAGAGAATGGAAATGCATTACCTTTGGAGATTTAGAGGTAATTGCTATATCATCAGTTAAAACAATGGACCTATCGCCATTTCAAACCAATCTGTGCCTTGTATTCATGGACATGTTACACCTCTCTGTTTGGTACATGGTCACTGTAGGCTGTTGACATGAGTTCAGGTCACAAGTCCCATCACATGGGACTATGGCCTTTGGAAGCATATTTTTTTCCCCAAGCACCCACTCTCGCTGTCTGAAGTGATACACCCAGATACATGCTCCCCACCTCAGTGAGAGCCAGGCCTTACTCAGGCATTAATAATGGATTACCAAAACCAACCAGCTGCAAAAATGCTGCTTCTGTTCTCTTAGATTAATCTCACTCCCATGAAGAGCAGGTATTGATTTTATGAGTGATTCCTTCCTTTCCAAACGAAAGAGCCCCTGCAGCATAATCAGTGCGTGCGCTTGCTTCCATATCTTTAGGATCCTCTAAGATCTGCTGAATTCTCTTGCAGTTACTAAACACAGTGGGAATGCAATAGTAAACTATGAGCTGAGACTCACTGTTTTGGACCTGTTAGGACTGACTCTAAAGTGTTGGTGGCAGCAAATGGTTAGATGTGCAATATTCTTGCATTGTGATTGCCCAGGTTGCACAGAAGTGTTTATGGGATCTTCTGCTTCATGCTTCAAATCAGGATGGCAGATTTGGTACAGTGTCAGAAGATAACTTGTTAAAAGGATTACAGTTACTCATTACTTTTTTAAATTACTTTTTTTTTTAACAATGGCTACCAATGTCATTACTTTACCTCCTGTAAGAATAATTACAATGAGCCTTTGATACCCACTGTGGATACCAAAATCTGTGGATGTTCAAGTTCCATTAAATAAAACGATGTAGTAACATGGTGTCCAGTGTATAAAATGGCAAAAACAAAGTTTGTTTCTTTTCAATATTCTTAAGAAACCTAGGTGTCTTTTCTAACACAGCCCATGGGAATGCAACATTCAGATTTGTTGAGAAAAATCATTAAAAGTAACGATGTAGTTGCTTTTAATAAATCAAGTAACAACATTGCTTTTTGAAACAGTAACTATAATGTTAACTAATTGTTTGGGGACAGTGGTTGTAATTAGTTACTTTTCAAGCAATGTTACGAACTCTGCCCAGTGGTTCCTGCAGTTTCTTGTCAAGGAGGCCATTCCAAAGGTAAAGCAAGGACTGTTTCCACTTTCCCTTTGCAGAACAAAACAGAACTTTGTGTCAAAGCTGCTCTTCTGGGTGTCCAAGTAGCTGCTGCCCTTTGTTAGTGTCTTTGTAGACATATCTACAGATGGTCTTTGCATCTGCTGAGCAACATCTGTTCTAGTGGCCGACCAGCCAGCAATTCCAGTAAGAGAACAGGGTAACAACATTTCTGTTAGACTAGTATATACACTGGTTGTGCTCTCTATATTCATTTTATCTGTAAATTCATGGGTTGCTTTTCAGCTCAGATAGGTCCCTAAGGTGATAGACCCTCTGCCTAAGATGCAAAAGACCAAGTCCTGTTCCCTGCTCTCACAGAGGGCAGAACCAGGACTAATGGACTCGGATTACAAAAGGGCAGATTTTGCTTGACCCTTAGGAGAAACCTAACATGAAGAACACTTCCGTGATAGAATCAAGTCCATAGAGAAGCTCTTTCTCATTCGAGATCTTCAAACAAAGGCTAGACAGCCATTTGTGGGGGAATACTCTAGCTTTGGATAAATCTATCATTTTTTCTTTTTCCTACAGTAAGTTTGGTTCAACACTTTACCATCCTGTTTATGAACAAATATAGTCAGCCTTCCTTATCCACAAATTTTTTTATCCATGGATTCAAGCATCCATGGCTTGAATATATATATATCTATATATTAATTCCTAATAACCAAGCTTGATTTTGCCACTTTATATAAGGGACACCATTTTGCCATGCCATTGTATTTCATGGGACTTGAGCATCCACAGATTTTGTTATCCAAAGGGGTTCCTGTAACCAAACCCCAGCGGATAACAAGGATCCACTGTATAGGGATTTTAGCAAGTTCTTTTGAGTGAATTTCTATTTCTGCTCCCAGGCTCTGGAACTCCCAGTTGAAGGAAATAGGGATAACTCCATCTTTGCTCTAATCTGTGAAGAAACCTGGCGGGTGGATAGAAAAACCCTGCTGTCCACATCTATCTCCCAGGCTTACTTCCATGTTCTGCCTTAGCTTGTACAAAAATGCCCTAAACTATTGAAACAAGAAGTTGATCAACTCACTCACTTCTCCTGCCAAATTTACCACTGCCAAATTGGCAAAGGTTGTCACTTATGGATAATAATAAATAGCCATACCTTAATGTTAGATTTTTGAATTGCTGCTGACCACCTGCTTTCCTTATGCAAACTGTCAACTTTATTGACATAGGTAGCTTTGCAATCTGGCTTTTTTCTAACATATCTCAGAATAATTGAATGTCAAGTCATAACAGAGACCTTCACAGGTAGTGAGATGAGAAATCCATTAAAAAAAAAATAGTTTCCAAGCCAATAATGTGAGCCTTGGAGTTAGACAATAATTGGCTTTAATTAAGTCAAACATATTTCATTAATATCAAGTGTCATATTCCTTGGAATCTGGCTGTTATAGTGTCCAATGTCACACATTGCTTTGCAAGGCTTGAGGGAAAAGTAGAGGAAGCTATATGCCAAATTCACTTTTGGAAAATTTTCATAGATTTATGATAATGCAATCTCATTTTAACTATTTTTTTTAAAAATCATTTATTCATGTTACTTGTCATAATGTTATAACAAAAAAATCATTATCCTCACTCATTCCAATGTTTTTGAAAAGAAACTTGCAACATTACTCATTGCATTGCATATAACATTTTTTGATGGGGGGGGGGGTCTGTTTTGTTTGTTTTTTGGCAAGGTTTGTTCAAAAGAGGTTTGCCATTGCCTTCCCCTGAGGCTGAGAGAGTATGGCTTGCCCAGTGGGTTTTGAATTCTGGTCTCCAGAGTCGCAATCCAATGCAGCATGCTGAACGAGCAAAACCATAAAGGGTTTGGATTTCAATTGCCAGACTTGACCAGTGGCCATGCAATGTACCTAGCTCTTCAAAATCTTCAAAGTCTGTGTAAAAAGGGGGGATATGCTTGGAGCCCTATGCAGAGTTGGATAAAGTTAATTTTTGGATTACAGTTCCCAGCATTGCCCAGTGACCATGATCTGAGTATCCAACTCTTCAGAATTATGTCAGAGGGGGCACTGTGCTTGGTCCCAGCAATACAGCTCTGTGCAATCTTTGTCTGAGATGGATGTCCACTAATAAGACAGACTCTGGATAGACTATCTCCGGGAGGCCCATCTTGATCCTGCCCAAGTATGTTCAGCCCCAGGCACCCACTCAATTGGTAAGCGGTGGAGGAGTCCACTCTGCCCGGAGAGACCAAAGGAAATTGATTTCGTCCTCGCCTCCTACTTTTTGAGTTCTGTCTCGGGAGGAAGGTAGAATCCCTTTGTATTAATCAGCTAGGTGCACACACTGAGAGAGAAAAAGTCTTTCTCTTTCTCTCCCTCCTTTCTTTGCTCTCTCCCACCTTGGCTTTGGCTCCGTGTTCCCATCGGCTGCCTCTTCCAGACAAAGATGTGTTCGTCCTTTGATCTGCCTGGCAGTCTTCTCTAGGGAATTGCCTTGGAGGTTAATTACTTGCCTGCAGTCTCCAGCTGGGGCAAGGAGGCTTCAGGATGGAGAGGAACCTCTTCTTCCTCCTTCTCCTCTCCCCCTCCTCATCCAAAGCTTCCCTAGCTGCAAACTTCAAGGGGACAGGTGGCTGAGGGAAGGAGCACTGTGACGCCTTTTGATATGACAAACGCTGTCCTCTGTATTGCTCTGGTTCCTATTTTGTTTGCCTAACTGGGTTGTGAAATATGGATGAGTCCCGAGTCCTGTGGGTTTGTGTACCGCTTTCCACGCCGCCGCCTCTCCATCTCCTTTTCACCAGGATCGCATCTCCTGTTTTCTTTTTCTTCCCATGCTTCCACGGAGTGACTCACTCTTGTCTGTGAGTTCATTCAATCAAGTGCATATTGTGAAACTTTGGCTTACACAATCCCTTACTATTTTGACCCCATTGGCTGGGAAGTGGGAGCTGAAGTCTGAAGGATCTAGAGGGCTTTACCACATGCAGGTTTTAAATTGTTTTTAAAGTTCAAAATTAGTGCCTTTGCTAATACTTACCACACAACACCATCTCTAACATATTGCTGCCTTGTTAGCAAAGTGTGGTTTAAGTGTGTCTTGTCACTGACAGGAACACTTGCCAATGAGACCCCAAATGAGCAACTGTCCCATTAGTGCTCAGGTGTGACAAGTACTTCGGTGGCAGTTTTGGCATTGCATTAGACTCTCCTCCTCTACCCTGTTCCCCTTTCTCCTTGCTATTCCAGAGCAGACTTTTTTCTTTTTCTTCTTTTTTTAAAAAAAGTTTGTTTGCTTGTTTTTACTTTTCAAAAAGATTGCATTAGCATACCTCCAGAATTTGGTTATATATATTAAAAAAACACCCAAAATTTCCATTTTTTTAAAGTCCTAAAAGGCAAGCTGGGTAGGGCCTATGGATGGGGAGGCAGAGTTAGGAAAGAGTGCAGAAGAGAGTGCAAGGCCCCACTTGTACTATTGCGAAGACATGTAAAGGGAATGTTTCAAAATCGGCATGTATCCAATTCCTCTTACAAGCATGATCATGGTAAAAAAAGGGATTTGTGTGATAAACTCCAAAGTGTTTCCCATCTTTATTTTATTGGTTCTTTAAGCTCTTGGTTGACTTATATGCTGGTGTTCAAATGGTTGTAACCATAAAGCAATTCTGGTACTCCAGTTGTGTTTCCACTTGGCCATGGAAACCCACTGGGTGATCTTTGGCAAACTACACTCTATCAGCCTTAGAGGCAGGCAATGGCAAACCTCATCTGAAAGAATCTTGCCAAGAAAACCCAGTGATAGCTTCTCTTTAGGGTTGCCCTAAGATGGAAATGACTTTTGGGCATGGGTTTTCTGGAAAACAAAGGGTCTTGAAATCTGGGAAATAAAATTTAAATTACATAGTACCTCAAAGGGATGCTTCCTTTGAGATCAAGGCTGCATCTGTCCTTATAGGCAGAGAACTTTGACTTTCTCGATAAGGTTCTAATCCTTGCTGTTGCATTAGGAAAACTTTTAGGTGCTGTTTAGATAAACACACCAATTGCAGTCCCATTCTTTTTTTTTTTTTTTAAATGATTTTACCTTTGTTTGAGGTAGAAAACTCAAAGAGTAAAGTCCCAGTCCCTTGGCTCCCTCCTTTTTTCCTTTTTTTAAAATTTAATTGTGAGCTGCTCCAGCCCCATTTTTGGAATAAAGATGATATATAAATGAAATAATGATAATTATTCTGTACAATTTGCTCATATCAAATGGCTTTCCTTCCCCCATTTAAAAGTCTATTTTGCTAGCTTCCAAAGCATGCCTCCCCCCCCCCCCCCAAATAGCTTGATATTCTCAGTGATGGTGCCTTCAGTAAGTGAGCTTAAACAGTAACTAAACTGAAGATGAATTACTTCTTAATCTCTTATGTTGTCTTCCAGAAGCTTTTCCCAACTTTGCTTGCTTTCGGACCGTTCCATCGCACAGAGATCAAAAAACCCCATTTGATGCTTCATCAATCAAACAAAATTCAGTTTGAATTCTAGGTTTTAAGGGGGGGTTGAAATTCCCAGCTGATTTAGGGCTGCCATCAGAATGCAATATCCATAGTAAGCTGCTAGGCCCCCACTATTTCAGCAGCAGCCTTCATTGCCCCCTGAAACTTGGAGCCAGTCCATTTATATTGCATGGCTTGAAGCCAGCATTTTAATTTCCCTAATATAGCATCTCTGTGGGGCATTACAGAAAATTAAAGACGATGCAACTGTCCAGAGTCCTGTTGAGGCACCATGCTGGTGTAAAAACACCGATGCAAGTGGCTGCAACTTTCCCAGTAGTTGTGTAAAAGTGCAGTTCCTTGTGCATCCAGTGATTCAGCAGACACACACGCAACCCTCTTTCTCACTTCTGATGTGGTGCATGGAGAGTTATTTGACCACTGCAAAATAGGTAAGCTGAATTCCATAAAGGAATTCAGATTAAGGAACTGGCCAATGATACATGTTCATCTTGGACTTGCATATTTTAATGATATCTCTATTGAATGTTTTTCAGTACTATAAACTCAAAAATGCTTCTGAAGGCAAACAGAAGTCTCTAGGGGTTTGGAAATTCTTTCAATCCACTGGAGAGGCAGCAAAAATTCTTCCTGTGAAGGGATGGCACTGCTTTTTTGTGTCTATTAGATAATGTGAAGTAATGCATTCTCAGATTCTTCCATTGCCTAAATAGTTTGAATATTTCAAATTCAATAGGATTTGGACTGAATATCTGATACTGGTATATAAAGTACATTGATTGTTAAATGTACCAAAATGTTAAAAACTGGAACCCACAAAAGAGGGCAATAAACCCAGCTGAGCTGGATTTGTTGGTGGAAGCACTTACGAAAGCTAATCTGTCCAATTCATCCTTCCTCCAGGCGCACATCAGGGTTCATTGATTCCAATGGGACTTGAGGTCCCATGTTTTTTGGTAGCTGTTGTATGTCTGTGTGTGTGTCCGAGATCAGAATAAATGCTGATATGGAAGGTTGACAGTATAAAGATGTTATACAACAGTGGGCCCACGACATGTCTATTGTAAATCTTATGGGTCTTAATTGTCCAGTCAAGACTAAGGAACTCTAAAATGCTTTGCATTGTGATAGGGACACCTCACAGAGATATATTGTTTTTGGCAAAATCCATGTCTTCTCAGTGAAAGGTGAGGGAGCTGCATTGGTCCTCTGGAGGCTTTGGAAGACTCTACCCTCATTTCATCCTTTAAAAAAAAATCAACCATTTTTACCCCTAAATGTTCCCAAATACCCTCTAGGGGCTATGAAGACATTTTCACCATGTTTTTGCCCTGTAGTCAATAAGGGGTAACATTAGAAAAAGTCATCTCCTGGGCCTAAAATGGCCGTAGGAGAGCCTAAAAACATGCCCCAAATGCCCTCACAACCACTAAAAAGCATTTTGGATCAAAAAAAAAAAATTTGGTGCCCATGACTACTAGCCACATCACCTTCATGGATCCTTCAGGCTGTGAGGCAGGACTGTTGGATGTGATTTGCTAATGTAAACCAGCAGGAGAAGGTTGTTTCTACCGAGTCAAGCATTGGTTTGGCCATGATGGGAAGAATGCTGGATTTTTGGCCTCAATGAGAAGGATGCTGGACCTTTGACTACAGTGGGAAGGATGCTGGATCTTTGGCCTTGGTGAGAAGGATGCTGGACCTTTGGGCTTGGTGAGAAGGATGCTGGACCTTTGACTATGGTGAATAGGATACTGGATCTTTTGCCTTAGTGAGAAGAATGCTGGACCTTTGGCCACAGTGGAAAGGATGCTGGACCTTTGGCCTTGGCAAGAAGGATGCTGGACCTTTGGCCTCAGTGTGAAGGATGCTGGACCTTTGGCCACGGTGGGAAGGATGCTGGACTTTTGGCCTTGGTGAGAAGGTTGCTGGACCTTTAGCCTGGTTCAGCTTGGCTTTTCTTATGTATTGAGCAAACTGGGAAAGGAAGAAGACAGTCAATCTTTCTCTCTTGCTCTCCCTCACTAATGAATTCCTGTTTCTCCTCCTCCCACCCTAGAGATGCTGGACCACTTCAAGGTGGGGAGGGGGAAGGTGTGCATGGGGTGGGAGGAAGGGATGGAAAGAAAGCCGCTTCTCTTTAAAAGTAATTTTGCATCCCCAACTGAGTGGGAGAGGAGCGCAGGTCACAGCCATGCCCTCCGCCCGCTGATACGCTAATGACACTGGTAATATGCTAAGAAGCTGGCAGCCAGGGCCTCCTCTAATGCGGTCACTTCCTGGGACCTCAAAGCAGCTTTAATTGCAGGGCTTCAGAGACAGCAGGTGTGCCTGTCATGTCTAATAACGGAGCCGGGTGCACTCGGCTGCCCGCTGGAAGAAAGCAGGTTTGTGGCACTCCCCACTTGCACGCTCGCCCTTGCACCCCCCAACTTTGCAAACCGTTGCACACCTGTCAAATTGATTATGAGAATGAATTTCTGCCACAGCGCTTAAGGAGCAGATTGGAAGGAAATCTCTTCCCCCACCCTTTCCTCGGCCTGGCTTTTGCTTTTTGTTCTTTTGCTCCCGTCCTCTCAGCTCATGGGAGGATTAAAAGGCAAAGAAAGCGAGAAAGGAAGGAAGAAAAAGAAGATTTAAGAACCCATTGTGGGCAAATGAGCCCTAAATATGCATTGGGTCGGTTAGTGTATGCATGGCACCGAGTGAAGGGAGAGAACCAGCATCCAACAATGGAAGACTCCAGAGGAAGGCTAGAGCATAGCGTCCACTCATCTAAATTCAAGGCATTTCAAATATCTCCAGCCAGATGTCCCTCTCTGAAAGTGCTGTCGGAGGTGGACCCCACAATATGCACTGGATAGTGGCGACTGCTGGTGTCCATGCTAGTGGGATAGTGAATCTATGCTAGGTGTTAGTCTAAACTTTAAAGGAGCTTTAGCTGTTGTTGTTGTGTTCCTTCAAGTCATTTTCAACTGATGGAGACCCTAAGGCCATCATAGGGTTTTCTTGGCAAAATTTGTTCACAGGGGGTTTACCCTTGCCATCCTCTGAGACCAAGAGAGTATGACTTGGCCAAGGTCACCTAATGGGTTTCCATGGCCAAGCAGGGATTTGAAATCTGGTCTCCATAGACAAAGTCCAGTGCTCAAACTACTAAGCCACATTGGTTCTCAAAGGAGCGTTAAAGGATACTATTTATTTTAAAAAGGTTCAGCACCTTGGATCTCCACTTTTAATTCAAACTAAGACCTGGAGCAGATTCACTGCCCCATTGACATGGGAGCCACCCACTGGTGGCGATGGGCATCTGATATGTCAGCATAAGTACCCCCATGGCTCAGAATCCACAGCAATGATAAGCTTGACAGGGTTAGTTTCTGTAGATCCGTGCTTTGTTTGTTTTGAAGATATGTCTAGCTCACCAAGCAGATGGTTTAAGGGAGCATGCAACATACTGAAGTAACAAAATCATTAGAACATTAAAATCCTACTTATTAAAAACAATCTGTTAGGTCATACAGTTTCTGATTTAAGTTCCATATGGGTCTGATCAGTCCATTTGCTTCTTTCACAGATCATAAGACCACAAAATCATAGAACTGGAAGGGTTTTTGGGTCCAACTCTTTTGCTCAGAATCCTCCCAAACAAGGGTCCCACAAGTATATATACTCCACACACTTCCATGCCACTAAACTCTGAAGTTTTAACTGTCATGGCTACATGGTATCCTGTGATTTGTAGTGGTGAGGGCTCAAGAGCTTTTTCGGTGAGAATTCTCAATATCCTTCCCTAAATTACAGATCCCAGAATTCTATCCTAGAACTACCATGGCAGTTAAAGTGGAATCATAGTGCTATAACTGTGCAGTGCAAAAGGGCCCTAGGACTCTTGGGAGCTTTTTTAGTATCAGAAATCATATGGTAGCAGCTGGGGGGAAAGCTGAAGCAGAAGAAACAGTTTTGAGATCTTGCAAAAGGTGGTTAAAAGACCTTCTACCACGGCCCTTTAACACCTGTTGTCACATCAAAGACACTAGGTGGGTGCTTCTCCTCCTTCTCTGTCTGCTTCATGACGTATATGTTTACTTTGTTTGGGGAATTCTTCTTGATCTTGGGTTGCTTCTGTATGTTTCGGTGGCAAGGGTGTCCAGGAATGATGTCTCCTACCTTTGGTTGCTGTGTATCAGCTGCTGCCTTTCCTAGAAAAGTTGTACCTGGCAGTAGTAATTGGTGCTTCAGCTACATTCACTTTCAATTGCTGTAAAGGTCTATATGTGGGGCTGCCCTTGAAGACAGAATAAAAATTGCAGTCAGTGCAGAATGCAGCTCTCTCCATTTGGATGGAATTCTACACGTCAACTATCCCCAGCCTGGTGCCTTCCAGATGTTTTCTCCTATGACTCTTACCGTTTTTGGATATTGAACCTGATGGTTGGGGCAGATGAGAATTGAAGTCCAAAGCTCCTGGAGGACATTAAGTCAGGTAAAACTACTGTAGTCTGCAACATTGCAGTAACTACAATTGCACTCAATTGAAGTTTCAAAAAGATATGTACAAAAATGTCCTATCCATCATTTTTGTTCCAAGCACCCATTTCAGAAAATGAAGAAAAACTTAGCAAACTGTTTAATCTCATCTTCTGCCTGGTAAAACTGGTTTACTGCAATGATGCTGGAATTATAACAGACTGCTTGGGGAGTTGGGGTGGAAAGCATCTCCTTTGGATTGGAAGTTCATATTTATTATGATGATTATTTAATTCTTGTTTATCATGATTATTTTATGGTTCCTCTACAACAGCTCCTGGATTAGGTTACTGAGATGAAGGCCCCCTTTTGTATCTTGTTAAATAAATTAATAGAATCAGGGAGGTACCTGGTAGGGCGAAGCGTCTGCCATGTGGCCACCACTACAAGGGGGGGGGGGGGCTGCACTATATATATATTTCATGAAACATGGGAAGTGACTTTTAAAGACTCTCAAGTGGTCTCAACCTGGAGATATGTTAGCATCTCTCTCAAAGATTAAGCAAGGCTTAATGTTGCCCCCACCCTCCGCTTTGACCTTCTGGATTCTAGCCTTTCTGTTTCTGTCACTTCCTATTCCACTAATTTTCTGTGCTGAATTTTAAAAAAGATGGGGAAACACAATAAGCTACCGGTCATACAGGATAACAACAAGTGATTGTTTCTTTTAAAAGAGAACAGCAATTGCATTTTTAAAAAGAAGTAAACTTAGGACCACAATAAATATGGCACAAACTCTATCTGGAAACTAAAACCCTCCTGAAATTTCTATTAAATGAGGGGAGATCATAGAATCATAGAGTTTAAAGAGATCACCAGTGCCATCCAGTTCAACCTTCTGCCATTCAGGAATACAGAGTCAAAGCACTCCTGACAGATGACCATCCTGCCGCTATTTAAAAACCTCTGAAGAAGGAGACTCCACCACTCTCCAAGACAGCATATTCCAGTATTGAACATTTTACCATCTTAACATCAGAAAGTTCTTTCTCATTTTTAGGTAGAATTGCTTTTCCTGTAGCTATAGGAGGTTGGAAACATCACCCAAGGAGACTTTCTGCTGTGCTTTCTGTAACCGGACTTGCTTATCTCGGATCGGCCTTTTTAGTCATCAACGCGCTTGTAGTAAGCGTGGGATAAGTCCTTCCTGAATCTTCGTTAGCGAAGAAAAGCCAGAGATATAGAAACATAAATGGGTGTTGTTTTTAGACTTAGATCCAGTCTCCAAGATATCTCATTATATACATGTATGCAAATACAGGTATTCCAAAATCCCCCAAAGTCCAAAACGTCTCTGGTCCCAAGCATTTCAGATAAGGGAGACTCAACCTGTAGTAAATTTTCATACTGAACAGTGATGGGAACAAAGCAGAGCTTGGGAAAGTTACTTTTTGGGCCACATTTCCCAGCATCGTCCAGCCGGCATGGCCAGTGGCTATGCATAGTTGGGCTACCTGGGGCACCGTAGTCCAAGAAAGGAATTTTTCCTGGTCCTGGAACAAAGTGGGCATGGACAGAACCTGTAGGCAAGGCAAACTCTCTGCCCGCATTCCAAACATATACTCAAGAAAGAGGAAAGCATGAGAAGGAGCAGCCGGGCTCATTTTGTCTATTGAAAAGATTCTCTTTAATGAATATTTTAAGCCAGTTTAGCCTTTCAGAGGGGCTGCTCCCCTTTCAAATGAACCCCAGACTCCCTATTCTTTCTCTCTGCTTAGCTCTGTGCCAGTAATCAATCTGTCATTTGTTTTCTTCTTATTTCCCCATATCATGGGTCCCACTGGAGGCAAGGCGCTCGCATTCCCTTTCAAGTGTGTTCCTCTTCATGCTGGAGGGCAGGGAGTGCATGGATGGAAGAGTTGTTGTTTTTTCCAAAATAAATATGTGAACAAATAATAACCGGGGGGGGGGGGGGAACGACAGTTCTGCCTAACCTCAAGTTTTCACAACTGAGTTGAAACAGGGGGAAATAGAAACAGGGACGGGCAACTTACTGCACAACAACTGCCATCAGTCCCAGCCAGCATGGCCAAAAGGGAAAGGAGACCATGGTTTGAATCCTCGCTTGGACATGTAAACCTACTGTGTGAGCTTGGGCAAGTCACATTCTCTCTGCCGCTGAAGGTGGCAATGGCAAACCCCCTCTGAAGATGCCAGCCGCAGCTGCTGGTGAAACGTCAGGAATAAATTCTTCTAGAACACAGCCCCATAGCCCGAAAAACCCACAAAAACCCTGTGATAGGTTCACCTCAGTGTCTCCATAAGTTGGAAATGACTTGAAGGCACACAACAACAGCAACAACAATAATTGTTTGCAACAGAGTTGTAAAATGGAAAGTAGGGGTGAAGAACTTATGGGCTTCCAGATGCTACTGCGTAACAGCCCCAGCCAGGATGCCCAAAAGGTAATGATGGCAGAAGCTCAACAACAATTGGAGGACCACAGATTCCTTACCCCTGTTGTAAAGGGACATTACAAGGAGTTTGGAAGACAAGGCTGTCTCCATTAATTCACACCAGTGGTCCTGTGAACCCAACATTTCATCTCCTAACAGAGATCTAGAATCCCCAGAAATAGAAATTGTCTGTGGTTCAATATAAAGATGGTCAGTAGCCTTACTAGGGTTGGTGTCACCTAACGCAGCAGCTCATGCTGTCATGCACCCCCCCCCTTGACCTCCTCCTATACTACACATTACAGAATCCTTAGTAATGTTATTTATACTAATGTTACTCATAAATTCCCATATATCACTCAATGTAATGAAAATAGTTGTAACATAAAACAAATAGAAAGATTAAAATTATACTTTTAAATAACGATATCTTATGTACCGCCTAAACGTGTATACAGTGTGCCTACACCATACGTGGGCACACTATGAGCAGCTTCAAGCATCTGCTGAAGCCATGCGATAATGGGGAAAAAAAGGGGTGTGTGCCCATGGTGCATGGATTTGATGTTTTTAATGAAAATTTTAAAAGAATAATTAATTATTTTTTAAAATATTTTTTAAAATATAAATTTTATTTTTTAAAAAAAAATGCACACACACACTGATTCATGAAATATAAATGAAGTATAAATGAAAACAGTCTAATGTTTTAAAAGAACATTTTTCCAGATGGGGGCTTTCTGATCAGTTAGACAAGACAAAGCACTGGCAGGTGAAAGCAAGCAAGAAACACTACTAATCTCTTGATCTGATCTATCTGCCGGCACTTAATCTGGTCTAATTTATCAGAAAGTCCCGATCCAAAGATCTTTTTAAATGCAGGACTATTCATTTTATGTATTTAATTTATATTTGAAGGTAGTCTGAAGGTAGAAAAAAGCAAGAAAGATGCCAAAGGTTAATGAAATAAATGCTGGAAAAAGAGGAGATGGGGATTTTAGTAAGCAAAGTTTGGACTTGTCCTTCATACCTTGTCATTTGGAACACTTAAGCCATAGTGAAAGCATGCCCACTGACCACCTCCTCGCCATTCAAGATTGGCATTAAAGGAGAATTGAACAGTCACACTATAAAGTGAAGCACAACAGTAACAAGGAATGGAGTCATTAATGGAAGTTTTGCATTAATGAAAAGAAATGCTTTCCCAATGGTCTGTGACCAGGAGAACATGCGATATCATCATGCGATAATCTCAAGCCAAATACGTGATTGTTCTGCTCCTATTATGATTTATTACCTCGTGTGATACATGTGTGATTTTGCCCACTTTCTGTGCGGGTTAATGTCCGATTAATGCTCAGTGCCCCTGAAAATGATCCTGCTTTTGAGGCATATTCCTGGAATTTAAATCCAGTTTTTGTATGGGATTTGGGCACTTAGCCTCCCATGTGATAAACTCCTCAGAGTTATTATGTATTTAATTGTACAAAAACATTAACCTGTCATGTGAACCTTCTGGATGGGAGCTCATTGTACTGCACTAGGTTCATCTCTAGACTGACTGGCAATTACAGTGAGCCCTTGGTATCCACTGGGGCTTCATTCCAGGATCCCCCCGTCAATACCAAAATCCACGAAACCTCAAATCCCATTAAATACAATGGCATACATCACACATAGAACTGTAGGTTAAACAATTCTATTTTTTGGTACAGAGATAACTCACTCTCAAAGCTTGAAAAGTATACCTGAGAGCTGGCGAAAAAGAAGTTAATGTATGGGGTCTGGAAGATAGTCTTATTTTGGTGATTTGCACGATCAAAATTTGTTAAGATTGGAGATGTAAGAGTTGTAATGCCTGTGAAACGAATTTTGATTACACATATGTTTCTTTTTATATGTGTTACCTGCTTGTTTCTGTGCTTGTTTTATTATTTTGCATGTGTGAAAAGCTAGTAAAATCTAATAAAAATGTAATTAAAAAAATATGATAGCATTGTAAAATGTTGTCCTTTACAGAACATGGCAAGGTTTGCACTTTAGAATGTGTATATATATATATATATATATATATATAGTATTTTCAAGCCTTGGGTGTTTGAATAGCGATAGCAGCTTCGTCCGTGAATCCGTGGATAAAGAATCTGTGGATACATAGGGCCGACCGCACTTCCTAAGACTTCAGACATGGTTGTTCCTAACTCAGCCTGGGAGTTCTGGAAACCAAACTGGGGACCATCTCCAGGCAAAGCATATGCTTGGCACAGAACTATGGCCCTTCCCCGTTGGCAGAGTTAGTGGTCCCAGCAATGGTGGCAGCTGCAGAGTTAAAGGCAGAGAACTGCTGGGAGGTCAGAAGGAGGACCAAGTTGGGAGCGCATGGAGTTTTCTTTTCCTGCAAGCGTGGCTGGATTGCATGGGGACCTTGGTAACTTATCTGCAGCCGCATAGCGAGGCAGAGGAGATATAGACCATGCTAATTCGCACAGGCCAGGGAAAGGCAAAGACTGGGGAGGCGGAGGAAGAGGAGTTGGATGCTGAAACATGAAAACCTTGAGTTTATGTGTGCATTTTTCTTCCTCCTTTTCCCATTTCCAAAGCAAGAATACAAATGATCCCAACAAAGCCCCGACCATCCTGAAAGCCTGTAGCCAATTAGAGACTATCAATATTTAATCAGCTCTCTGCCATTGTGCAGCCTGCAATGAGCTTCTCCGGCCTTGCCACGCGAACGGTTTCTCCCCCACCCACCCCCACCAGCCCCGCATCACAGACACACTGTTATGACACATAATGATATTGGCAATGAATAATTTACAGCAGTTTTTCTTCTTTCCTCCCCCCACCACCCCACCCACCCTCGGCACATCCCTCTCTCCATGCCCTTATTAATAGAAAATGTGCAACAAGAAAGGAAGTTGTCTATGGTGGGGAAGGGAGATGGATGGACAGAGGGAACGAAACCCATCCAGGTCTCTCAACCAGCTGTCTGGTTTCCTTTCTTAGCTGAAACGCAACGAAGGAAGGTTTGGGATTAGGCCGGTTCTCTCCCATGGCTAATGCTTAGTAGGTCCCAAAGGTAGGGTAGGAATAGATTCAAGGAGGTCATTTATGTTTTGAAACCTTTGCGGGGAGGTCTTGAGTGGAGGTTGTCCAACAAGAAACACTAGGGAATGTTGCTGATCAGTTATGAGTAGCATATTTGTCTCATCTGCACTGTAAGAAATCATGCCGTTTGACACTACTTTAACTGCCATGGACCAACGCTATGGAATCTTGGGATCTGTAGTTTTGTGAGGCAACAGCACGCTTTGGCAGAGAAGGCTAAAGACGTGTAAAACTACAAGTAGCGTCAAACCCTTAGTGGCAAACTGCCTTATTTCTACAGTGTAGATGTGAGTGTAGAGTGTACAGTGTAGAGCACCCCAGATGTCCTTGATATAAAAATGGCAGGAATATCCAACAACATTTGGAAAATGTTCCAAAGCGTGTTTCTCAAGTGTCAGGAAATCCTGATGAGGAGGCTCTTGCACCAACAAGAATCCAAGGATCTTTTCTGCACAAAATTTGCACCTGGTAATTTTTTCCTGAAAATAGCACTTTCTGTATATTTTCTGTGTAGAAGGTAATATTTTCCACCCAGAAAATGCTGCACATTTTTTCACAGGCTATGTCCCAAACTTCCAATAGTCTTCACAATGGTAGAGGTGTTGTTTTTCCTTCTCACTGTAAAAAGTTTTTCATGCAATGAGAAGAAAAATGCTAAAAGTATTCACAGTTCCTTTCAAGAATAAATTAGTAAATAATTACAGCATGTTGTTTACTATACTTAACCAAGCAGATGGTAGAAAATACTAGCCATAATCCTTTTGCACATAGATTGGCTTGAAGGCACACAACAACAACAAAGCCCACTTGCAGCGACATACCTCTCATACAGGACTCCAGCTCAAATAAATAAATTAATGTCATCTTGAGCTCACTGAAAGTAAGGCACATTCCAAATGTAATAATTAAAAAAGACACATTCTAAATGTAGTAGATCAAATAAACCCAACCCACCGACACCAGTTTTTTGGGGGTCACTGTAGAAGTGGCATGTTGTTGCTTGTCATGGAAGGCGGATTTCACAATGCTCAATTCCAGGGATCTGATTTACTTCCTGATCTGAGGATCTGCCCTCACCAAAAGCGAGTGATGCCAATACGTTTAAAAACAAATAACGTGCTAATGTGTGCTTTGCTTCCTCGGAGACTAGCTAGAACTAATAGTGAGCAAATGGCTTGCCCTGTGTGGATAGAAACAGCATCCAGGGTTGCAAAGGACCCATGTGGGATTTCAGAGTGAGACACTGGCTCATCAAGAATTTAAATCTACAGCTAACCATAAATATCCAGAATTTGTGTTAAATGGACGCTGCTGCAATCACTGAGCATTACTTTAAGGGCAACAGTGAGATTATTCCAGACAGATGTATGTGCAAGCTGCAAATTAAAACAACCAATATAAGTTAATTGTGACAGGCCCTACTGTCTACTGGTTCTAGTTTGTCAGCTGTCGTACTCTACAAAATCAATTCATCTCTGCATGCCCAATGTAGTCGGTTCTAATGCTCAGCCACAGTTCATGATGGCTATGATGGCAATTATGCTGGAAGTCCAGGAGGGCAAAGGCTCTTCATTTTTTTTCCCCAGTTGTGGTTCTGCAACCAGATGCTGTCCAGGATCCTGCTGCCTCCTGCAACCACTTGACCCAGCCCTACCATAACTGTATGTCCCTGCCTACAACAGGCAAAGTAAACAGCACCTTCCTCCAGAATCTCTTACTGAAATGCAAAAGAGGAGGAACAGATAAGCCTGGCTTAGCAGTCCCCCTCCCCAATTTATTTATTTATTTTTTAAAATAAAGGTCTGTAAGTTTGGCCAACAGAAAAGAAATCATAAGAGAAGTGGTGTTGGTGAAACAAAGTCAACAAGATGCAACAAAATACAAAAGCCACAAAAGAGCAATACCTTTATTGGCAGGAATGTTTTACCACATGTACACTCATCCCTCCATATTTGCGGCTTTGATATTTGCAGATTTGATTATTCACAGATTTGATTTAATATGTTCTCTCTAGGAATATCTAGGTCCTCCAGTGCAACTCTATGGTCAACTTTAACTAAAAGTTGCACTGAAAGGCCTAGAGATTCCTAGAGAGAATACTCTACTAGGCATTTCTAGCCCCTCCAGTACAGTTCTGCTTCTACTTTGCTTATGTAAGCTCATAAATGCATATTTTTTCCTGAAATCAGTCTGTTTAAAGCATAATTATACCTTTAAATAACAATATATAAGATTTGGAGTTTTTCCCCATTTAAATCAAGATCTACCCATCTTAGTGTATAAATGGTACCTGACTCCTGTGTAACTGGCTAGATTTTCTAAGCAATCGACTGCAGAATATTGGAGAGACTGTAATTAGAAAGGAATGTATGTCTCTACATTGTGATAAAGTTACACAGTTTTGGTCAAATGTTTTATCTATTATTTCTGAGATCACACTTCAAGAGATAGCTCCTGGCCCATATCTTTTTATTCCTCTCTCCATTTCTGGGAGAGAACAAAGACCTGAAAAAATAAATCATTGATTTGTTTTCTCCTGGCTATCACAAGAATTAAAATAGCCCAAAAGTGAAAGATGGGCAGTTTAACAATGGACAGCTGGTGGCATGAGTTATGGGACATCTCTCCTCAAAAGAAGCATAGTAGAGGTTATCCATCCTATCCGACAACTTTTCCATTAGTAGTCGGATAGGATGGATAACCTCTACGGTGCTTCTTTTGAGGAGAGACGGTGGCCTCTTTTGGAGTATATTAGCAATCACTCAAATCAGCTAAAACTATCAGATCAGCATTTGAATTTCGGGAAAGGGTCCTTTATGGAAGCCTAATGACAATGATGACCTATACTTATATGGCTTTTTGTTGTAGACCCCTATGTATCCCTCCTTAGTGGTATTTGGCCTTTATCTCATCTCTGCCTGTTCTATTGTGATTTATTACACGTTACAATAAAGATTTTAAAAATCATACTGTTATTTAAAGCATAATTCCTCTATTGTGCCTAATTGCTTAAATGTTTGTGACCTCCTTCTTTCTTGCCCCTTGTATTATTCAAAAGTACTGTCTTTTTTCATTGAGGTCCTCTAGCTTAATAAGGATCATAGGGAAAGCATGTGAGGCTCTGTATCTTTCCACTTTCAATGTATGTCTGGGAAAGCTGAACAATGAATAAAGCTGGCAGGGGAAAAAAAATCAATTCATTTGAAATGTGGTGCTAGAAGAGAGAGCTACAGTTAGCATGGACTAAAAGAAAAATGATTTGGTCCTGCAGCAAATCATGGCTGAACTCTCAATAGATGCCAAGATGTCTAAACTGGAGCTGTCATACGTTGGGCATATTGTGGGATAATCTCACTCATGGGGAAAGGTGGCAATGCTTGGAACAGTGGAAGGCAGTAGAAAAAGAGGGAAAATACATTACTGGTGGATTGATTCAATCAAGGAAGACGTGGCACTGAATTTGCAAGGTCAGAGCAGGGCAGTTAACCAAAGCTCATGAAAGTCTCCCATGCACCATAAGTTGAAGTCAACTTGATGGCAAATAAAACAACAAATATTACAGAACCTTCCTTTTCAGTGCTCCAGTAATTGATTCACCCCACCCTCTCATTTTTCTCCAATTAAATTGGTAAGAACCAACATGTTGTTGTTGTTGTTGTTGTTAACTATCCTCAAGTTGAACTCAAACCTTGCAAGTCACCTTATTTTCAACTACCCAACTCTGCTCCTGCAGATTCATATGGCTTCTCTGATTAAGTCTATCCATATGGAATGTGATCTTTCTATTTTCCTATTGCCCTCCACATTACCAAGCATTATACGTGGGGGATCTGTTCTGGACACACACACCCTGCTTAAGAGAAATACCACGTATGCTAAAGCCCCATTGAAAACAGTGGGGCTTGTGCATGTGGCACAGTGTGGTGTGCATGCCACAGGCATGAGCACCATTGCCTCTTCCAGCATGCAGCTTTCAGTGCAAACTGAAAGCTGTGTATAGAGCACCCACGGGTGCACTGTCGTCTTTGCTAGTGAATCCTATCTTTTCATGATATGGCTAAAATATTACAACCGTAGTTTATTCCTCTTTGCTTCCAGGGAGACTTTGGGCTTGATCTGCTTTAAGAGCCATCCATTGGTCTTTGGTATTTTCATACATCTTCTCCAGCACCAGATATCAAATGAGTTGATTTGCTTCCAATCTGCTTTCTTCACTGTTTGGCTCTCACAACCATACATAGAAATGGCATGGAGAAGCCTAATTTTAGGTTTTAATGACATGTCTTTACACTTCAGGATCTTGTCCAGTGGGAGATGCAAGCCAGTGTTGTAGTGCTGAGTGCTTCTGGTTAGGATTTCACTCAGCACCGATGTATGACTGATGGTCCCTCTGCTCAGGTCTCTAAGGAAAGTCCAAAAAGCTGTATTAAAACATAGCAACACACCAGTTCTAGCAATTATTTCATATCTACCAGGAGCAGGGAAGTGTGAAGAGAGTGATTAAGCTTCTAGGCATCCCTTTTTAAAAACCTAAAAAGAAAGAAAGCCTTCGGTGAAATCTCATAATTACAGACTTCATATTTTATGTCTCTTGAGTCTCTTAGCAGATATGTTCCTTTTTTCTGGATGTGTAAAAAAAGTTCCATGGCCAGTCATTTAAGTATCCATCCCAAACCAGCAACCTTTGCATACATTTTTGGACTATAATTCTATTTGCATAATATTTTCTAGAATGACTTAGAATGTAATAATTTTTCAGAGTTTAAGTAACAAGTTAAAAATGGAACATAGAAAGGTCTTTTTTTTCCAGCAGAAGGTTGTAAGTAACTGATTAATGATGAGGATAATTAACCAGAAGGACAAGAGAGAATAACTATGGCAAAGGGGCCAGGTGGGAGAAGAATCAATTCATTTTATATAAAATTATTATAAGTGTTCTTATGACTAAAGGGTGGGAGAAAGTTTAAATCTTCAGTGACCACTGGGGCTTTGTCTAAGTGGGCCAAATAAACCATCCTCCCCATCACCAGGGAATCTGGACAACATAGAGCCCAAACTCCAGGTCTAGAATGAACAGACTGGACAACATCTGGGCCATTCAGTGCCAAACCTGGGGTATAGTCCTCTTAATCTGGACCAAAAAAACCCTCTCCGTTTGCTCTGGAATGTCGCACAAGATTCAGAGCCTTCTGTTGCAATGTCAGGTGGCTGTTTAAAATATGTCTCATTGTGCCACTTAGTGCCAGCGTCACTGCTGCACCATGCTCAATCTGAGATCACAATGAGATATCCAGCCCTGTGACCAAAGCCGAGCACCTCATTCTTACCTTTGGAGTGAGTAGGTCCTCAATGCCACCATGCCAGGTGGCACAGTAAAACATGCATGCAAACAGCCACCCAGCATTGAAATGGAAGACCCCAGGTAACTGTGGGAGGTTGAGGCAGCTTTGGGGCCAGAATACTCTGGACTGCCTCTGGAGGAGCCTGGCCAGTGCAGACAGGACCTGTAACTCTTGCAACAATGAGATAAGAATTTAGAAAAATTAATTTAGGGGCTTATCACACAGCTAAATAAATTGCCTTACTGCTGCCAAATTCAGGATACATCCAGATTTAATTGCATGCTTTTTTGCAACCGATGCCGCCAGGAGCGTGCATCCCAGGTAACACCCAGCTAGAATCCAAGTTTAACTGGCTGGTTTTTAAAGCCGGGACCTTCCAGGCTTTAAAAAATAAATAATAAATCTTATCAAGTCATAAATCTAATTAATTTAATTTAATAAATCTTATCAAGTCATCAATGCGCTTGTAGAAAGCGCAGGATGAGTCTTTCCTGAATCTTCCTTAGTGAAGAAAAGCCAGAGAGAGAGTATTTAATGGGACTTAAGCCTCCGTGGATTTTGGTATCCACAGGGGATCCTGAAACCCAACCCCAGCAGATACCAAGAGCCCACTGTACTTTTAAAAAAAACCATCTAGACAAGCATGGCTGAAAGTTGCCCCAAATATTTACAAGCATTTCCTCTAAATTCCAACCTAGAATCTATTAACCATCTCCACCTTACTGTAGTCAATTCTACTATTATTCAAAAGTGCCCGCTAGCTCATTTATCTGCAGGATCTGTTGTGGCTATATTGATTTTTTTCCCCCATTCTCCCTCTCCAATCTGTGTTTGCTTTTTGAATTATGCAGCGGTGCAGTTTCTTTCCTCATCAGAAGTGAGTGAATTTTGGAGGAGGATCAATTGAGTCCTGCCTGCCATAGTTTAGTTGGGAATCCCCAGAAGGAGCAAGAAAAGAAAGAGAGTAGAGGAGAGTGTAAGAAAACTGGAAACGATCAATCTGGTCCCAGGTTTTTAAAAAGAAAAAAACAAGAGGAGGGGGATAAAGGGACTCTCAGCCTTAGCCAACGCACCTCATATGCTTTTCAAATCTCTGTTTTGAATCAATAATCTGCTTTGACACCTATGGCTTCAGAAATGCAGACACAAAGCGGGTTTCAAAGAATATTGGACTTCTTAGAAGGAGACTATCTGATTGTCAACATTCTTGGGGGCAGACATTGTTTTTCTATACAGATCTTCTCTTTAAAATGCACATTATGTGAAGCCTGGTTGGTTAGATCTTGGGTGAGCTGAGATAAAAGAAGGTGCAAACAAATCTTTTTAGCAATTTTGTTCTTGCAATTACTTTGCCAATAATAATGATTTGGGGTCAGGATGGGAGAACTTTGATGCTTTGTGTCAGTTGCAAACTGATGCAAATAAATGAAGGTGGATAGCCTTGCCCAGAGATGCCACATAGGTAGGACTGGTTCAAGGTTTGAAGGGACCTTAGGCATCCTCCTCCATCAGTGTGTTCAGATGGAAGTGGAGACCAACAGTATTGGATGGGTGGATCTACTGATCATTTAATTTCTCAAACACTATGAGCATCATCCTCATCTGGGAAAAGTAGAATACACTGCCTCAGGATGTGGTCTTCTTCAGAGGTTTTCAAGTCACTTCTGACTTACAGAAACTCTAAGGTGAACCTATCATGAGGTTGCCTTGGCTGAAATTGTTCAGAGGGGGTTTGCCCTTGCCTTGAAGACTGAGAGAGTGTGACTTGCCCAAGGTCACCGAGTGGGTTTCCACGGCTGAGCAGGAATTTGAACCCTGGTCTCTCAGTGAAGAAGGCCCACTGATTCCACACCAAAAATAGTCATTTATATTTAAAATGCTGCTCAGGAATGGACCAGCTTCAGAGCTCTAGGGGCCAACTTTTGTGCCCCTTCCCAGACCTGTTCCAGCCTCCTTAAGTAAAACCAGCAAAGGACAGAATAATCTTAAAGCACTTACAAAGAGGGGGAAAAATCATTTTTAGAAAACATTCAAAAAGAAGTGACAGTGGGATAGACTGCCATGGTGGGCAGTGGATTCTCCATCTTTCAACAGAACGGGTTGAACGGGTATCTTTCCAATGTGTGTTAGTTGTGCATTCCTGCATGGCAGGGGGTTGGACTGGATTGCCCTTGTGATCCCTTCCAGCTCTTAGATTCTATGCTTCTATGAATCTGTGATTAATGCTTGGCAGTATATTGTCAAAGAAACACTCTGGAGACAGCAAATCCTCAAAGTCTACCAAACCCCTTAGCAGAATTAAGACTTGAAATCAGCCTTATCCTATTCTCCTCCAGGTCCAACCAAATCAATAGCTTCTATAGCGGCAGATAGAAAAGTTCAGTAGATTTGAAAGCAGGCACATATTTTTGACTTACAAAATGCCATATTGTCCAGCAACCATGCCTTGAACAGCCAAGGAGAGCAACCCACATTTGTAAATTCAGCACCAGCTTGTGGCTAATTTACAAACAGAAATAAACAGCAAAATGTGTCAGATAAATTATTCACCAGAAGAATCCGAGAAGCTCTTTTGGGAGGAAGTGGGGGAAAAACAGCTTAAACCATCTCAAAAAGTGCTGGGGATGTTAAGGGCATTTATTTCTGAGTGTTTGAGAGGCCACTGTGAAAAAGTGCTCTGCTTGGAAACCTTGAAAGGAAGCGAAGCGCCAACCTGTCAGGGCCTCTTCCTTTCAGAGTTTTTGTCCAGTGGTTCAGTTAAGTAGTTTTAGAAACTTAATGGTCTTGTGGGGACTCTTTCTTTAGATTGTGTTTTGTGTTACTCCACTTAATTCTGTATGTGCTCAGCCAGCTGTGTTTTGGGGCCATCTTTCTCCTTGGCGTTGGTAGAGCCCACTAAAACTTTGCCCTATTCCAAAAAAGAATGGGAAACTTTTGAACAGAAGCTTACACCATGTTGACCTTGCCTGGCCATTTGGGTCTCAAGTTTGTTCTTTTGTAAGACAGAAATGCATTTGCTGATGTAGTCCCACTATATTCTACATTGGTCAAGCCTCATCTGAAGTACAGTTGACCCTTAATATTCACAGATTCTATATATCCACAGATTCAACCATCCATTCAAATATTCAAAAAATATACCTGTTCCAAAAAAAAACACCAACCTTTGATATTTCCATTTTCTATAAGGAACACCATTTTGCTATGCCACTGTGTTTAATGGGACTGGAGCTTCCAAAGATTTTGGTATCTATGGAGGATTCTGGAAACAAACTCCAGCAGATACCATGGGCCCACTGTACTGCATTCAGTTCTGAACATCTTGTTTTGAGAAGGAATCAACTCAGTTGAGATGTGGTACTAGAGAAGAGTGCTGAGGATACCATGGACAGCCAAAAAACAAGTGGATACTTGACCAGATCAAACCTGAAATACCTCTAGAAGCCAGGATGGCTTAACTGAGGTTGTACTTTGGCCACATCATGAGAAGGCATGAATCATTAGCAAAGACAATAATGCTAGGAAAGGTTGAGGGCAGAGGAAAGAGAGTAAGATTGCACACCAGATGGTTGGACTCAATTCAGGAGGTCATGGGCATGAGTCTGCAGGATTCGAGCAGAGCAGTGGAGGACAGAGAAACTTGGAGATGTCTCTTTCATAGGGTCACCATGAGTCGAGTCCAATGTGAGGGCACTTAACAACAACAATAAACAAGTTGGAGCAGCTTCAGAGCAGGGAAATAAGGATGGAAACGGGTATGCAAAACAAAACATATGAAAAGAGGTTGAAAGAGTTGGGCATACTCAACTTGGTGAAGAGAAGATTGAGGGTGGACATGATTGTACTCTTTTTAAAACCCTTAAGGACTGTCACAGAGAGAATGTTGCAAGCTTGTTCTCTGCTGGCCCAGAAGGAAGAACCAGGTCTAATAGACTGAAGTTACAGGAGGATAGATTTTGATTGAATATTAGAAGGAACATCTTGAGCGTCAAGGCAGTTCAGCAGTGGAACCAATTGCCTAGAAAATTGGTGGGGTCTCCTTATCTGGATGTTTTCAAAAAGAGGCTGGACAGCTACCTGTCCCTACATTAAGCATAGGGTTGAACTCAATGGCCAATGAGACCCCTTCCAACTCTATAATTCCACAGTTCTATGTGATCTCGTATGCCATTGCCTTCAGTTCAACATATTATTTGATTCAGAAGCAATTCAGAAGCACAGAAAAAACCAATGCCTCACAGCTGTTGCTTGGGATTGGGAGCTGAAGGGGCCTCAGAAGACATTCAGTCCTATATTCAGATCTTACCATGTTCATCTTGCAAAGTAAGATCCCAGTCCCCTTATTTGTAGAGATAAAAGATGGAGGTGGTGTTCTATTGAGCTGCTCACCAATACAGTCACCTAGTCTTTAACTGGGAAGGTGGGGAGTAAATGTAAAATGAAGTCCCATATTCTAGGATAAGCTTGCACAGTCTGACAGTTTCCAGAAGTGCTGAAATCCCACTATACCCACAATTGTATTATGGACTTTGCAGCCTGTTTGGGAAGAAAAAATTCCAGGCAAGCAGAAAGCAAATCTGCCTCTAGGGTCAACGGCGATCATCTCCACAGTATTCTGTGGAAATCCCACAGTCTATCCTATAAAGAAATGATTAAATAATGAATTAATTAGTGGCAATTTAACAAATTAAACCCTTTGGGGCATTAGCGTTATTGGTAATGACTTAATTTCCCAGTTTCTAACATTTTATATTATCAAATTGATTTTCAAACCTAACATTCCAAGCTTGTGGGAGCTGGGGCAAAACAAAGCATGGCTGTGTGCTTGGCTATGTCTTGTTCTAAAGGAGAGTTGCTACTCTGGAGGTTTCTCTATTTTGGAGGAGCCTGGAGCCTGCAAAAATGAAAGGGGAGCCACATATGCCTTGCAGACCGTGTAATTCCCACCCTGCCTGAGAGAGTCCAGAGAGAATTTATTATTAGTGGTCCAAATTGGTACTGAAATCACATTGCTCCAGGATTGAAACCTGGTACAAATTAAGTCCATACATGATCTGAAAAAACTACTGTGAGGGGGGAGAAAGAATGAGAAAGAGAGAAGGAGGGAGGATGTCTCCAACTGCAAAGCTTCTGCTCCTGCAAATAAATGTTAGGTGGATGGGGAGAGGACAGAAAAAATCCTTTGCAGAAAGGTAAAGCATTGCTCTTTTAGTGCAAAATATAAAAACAGAATAACAAATATTTCCTTTTCAATCAACTCAAATCCTAGGGCAATTCTTGGCCAGCCTTGAAGTTCTGGCATTAGAGGATTCAGTGTTTTTCATCGTTATTGTAGGTCATTCAGCTGTTTCAGTACTTTAAATTATTGCAGAAAGAAAGAAAGAAAGAAAGAAAGAAAGAAAGAATCTCTCTGTGTGTGTTTATAATTTCACAACAATTGTGTTTTTAATCCTTAGCATTTTAGGGATTTTTAAAAAAATTATGTAGTTACTGTTGGGTGGGTAAGCCACTAAAAAGAATTACTATGATACTAAGGTACATAAATCTATTTGCAAGGCTGTAAAAAATCCCTTTTGTCTCACTCCAAACAACAGGACTGTATGCAATGCAAAACTTCCATCCACAAACTATTTGGACAAAAATGTGGATATTCAGTAGCAACATCTGTTCAGATGCCCTGGGATTTAGAGAGAACAAAAAGAGTGGTTTTGCCACACAGGTATTCTGAAAGAGAGTTCCAAGTAAGCAGAGCAAAGAGAAAAACCTAAATCATTTGAAGGAACAGAAGACTTTGGGATGAATTAGGGTGGAGAAGTTATGAGCATGAATGTATCTGGGGCTGCCATTCATTAAACTCCAAGGCCCAGACATGAAACTTGAGGATGGCCCCTGGTGATGTCAAAGAGGGCATCTCCCACAGTTGCACAGGAGATATCGTTCAAATAAAAAAACACAGACTTTGAAATCCTCTGAGTGGCATGGCATGCATAACTCGGAGTGACATGCAGGCTTGTCTTCCTCAGTTGCGCTTGTCAACAAGTTTTCACACTTTTGCAACCACTAGTTTTTAATAACAATTGGGACTTTGTCACTTGAGATGGCTGCCTCACTTCACGGAAGAGTCAATACTGGAGCACAGATAAGAAGCCATTGTGGGAAAGGAAAGAGGAACCCTGGCCAGTCCCTGTTGGTATATTGCACTTTTCCCAGAGGAACACAGCAGTGGTGAGAAAAGGCAGATAAAATATGCCAGCTCCAAGCAGCTGATTTCTTCAGATCCTTCTCTTATGGCCACAGCACCTGAATCTTTTTTCTCTTGCAACCAAAGCCTAGGCGTAGCTACACCATGTACCAGCTAGCAGCCTACATGATCCATGGTAAATGGCTTTGGCAGCTTAGTGTTGCAGTTAGACAGAAGACCAGCAGGAAGACTAAAGAAGGAAAAAAGGCATTACTCTGAGTGAGAGATGACAGGTAATTTAAAATAATAACATCACTTTTCACAATTGGCCAGAGCAGAGGGCTTGGGTACAAAGAGAAAGGCAAGGCATCTTACTTGTATTGTGCTTGTCAGAATCCATCTTCACTGGAGAAATGTATTAAGACCTGAACAGTACAGTCAGTAGACAGTCATCATGCTATTCGGCCAGCTATCAGTATCATAGCTTACTGCAGGGATTTCCAAACTTGGGTGCCAACATCATTGGGGACTTCAGATCTCAGAATCTCCTGCAACCTGGTCAAAGATTTTTAGAATTGTACTCTACCAACATCTGACAGAAGTATAGGAAACACTGGTCTAAAGGGTTTTCTTGGACCATGAAGTCTAACAAGCCTCTTTAGTTATTTGAGGGACTAGAGGGTTGATGTTATGGGAGGCAAGGCTTGGGGATTTGATTCTGGAGACCCTGCAGCCTGGTCATCTGGAGTTTGTCCCTCACAGAAACTTGGCAGAAATTGAGGCCAAGTCAAGAAGGGCATTCCCTTCTCCATTGTACATCCAGAGACTGGCTGGACAAAAATAGTTATCCTTACTTTGACACATTGGCAATTAGTAATTCTTCACCAATTTTGTTCTTGAAAGAAGCAATGGGTGGCTTTTGCCATTTTCTTCCCACAACAAGAAAGTGTTTGAAAACTGCACAATTCTGAAGACTATTTGCAGCTTGGAAAATGTTCTGTACAAAATGTGCATGTGGGGCTCTTGAACAGAAAACACATTTTCTGGATGTGGAACAGAATTTTTCTGCAGAGAAAATAAAAATTTTGAGCAGAAATGTGAAATATTCTCCCTTTTCTGATTAAAGAAAGTGCGTATTTTTGTGCAAAATAAAACCTGAATAACAAAGATTCTCATCAATACAGAAACACGTTTTAAAGGCATTTTGGGAATATTCTTTCCATCCCTAAGTCCTCTAATGCCTCTGAGACTTGCCTCACTCTGCCAAATGGACTGGTCATGTGAGGAATTCACCTGGCAGCTAGATTGCTACCCTGTTTGCTTTCTGTATCTACTTGCATACCCAGTCCTCATTTTCTTTGGCTCCACTTTTCTTTACCCTAACTCTCTGTCTTTCCTTATAGATTGTCATCGCACTTTTAGACTTTTGCCTGACCTGCACTAAATCACTTTCTACAACAGCTAGAACACGATAATGTAAAAACACCAAAGTCCCTCTACATAGTGATGTCTTTTTTAAAAAAAGAAGAAAAAGAACAACTCAGTTTTATACAGATCTATGGTGAAACCACACTTGAAATATTTTGTACTGTTCTTCCACGGCACCTCAGAGTGGATGTCAGGGAACTGAGAATGAAAATATGAAGAGAGGGGAGAGAAACCCTATTCAGAAAAGAAAATATGCAGCAAAATTTTCTTTCAGTTTTTGCACTTTTCTTTCAGTTCTTGCCGGTCTGTATGATGCGGCGATACATTTGGGAACAGCTGCTGAGGCAGACTGAAGCAGTACATGTCTGGGACAAGTGAAGAAAAGGCTTTTAGGATTTTGCCATCTCTGCTGCTGCTTTTGCTGCTGCAATATCCTTTAGCATGATTTAATAGGCATTTAAAGAGCAGCCCTGTACTGGCTTTGTTAGCTCGGGGAACAAGCTGTTCTTTTAAAAGGTTCTAATTGCTGAGTTAGAGGGGACGGAAAATGTATCCAGCGGCACCAGTTAAAAGCTCTTGGACCAACATGCCACATTTACCTCCCAGTATCCATCATTGCCTCTTGATTTAATTGTGCCTTACAGGCACACATTTCTTTCATTCATACTCTTCATACTCTTCTTGGTTGCAGACTTTCAGAGGATTGCAGAAATTATATGCAGAAATTCTCTAAAGGAACCTTTCCTACTATGCTGCCTCTCTCTATAACTCCGTCACCCAAGCCAGAATGCTTGAGGGGGACGATAGGGTTTTGAGTCCAACCTATGGTATATTTAGGTTGGGGAAGGCTGCTAGAGACTTTGGTGGCCCATGGAAGTCAGACATCCTGCTCCGGAACAGAGTGAGATCATTTAAGATTTTCTAAACAGTTGGCATCTGTTTTAGATTCTTTTCAAAGTGTTGAAAGTTTGGATGCCGTGCTGCTTGCATTCAGACAAGCCTGAGTGCCTTGCACATTTGTGCACCCCACATTCTTGATGTCTTTTCATCCTGCCTCTCCTCTGCTTCCTCCTGTGGGCCTGCAGACCTTACATTGTGCAGAAGAAGGATGAGGCTGTGGCAAAGGCAGTAGAGGACATAACATCTCCATGGCAAGCCAACCTTTCCCACCTTGCAGAGGACAAAAAGTACCACCCACAGCATCCATGGGGGATAAATAAGGCTATTTCTGGGTCTCAAATAAGAGGAGGCTAAAGAAGGTATGGAGGCAGCAGCTTCCAGTGATGGCTTATGCCCACTTAGTCTAGTGGGGCAGATGGGAATGTCAACACAGGCAAAGCGAAATCCATCTAATTTTCTCTTTCAATCCATACTCCCATCTTGATGTGAGACTTGGGATGGGAATTGTTGTTTCAGGAAAATAAATATTAAGGGTAACTTTTAGGGCTCATTTATACTACACAGTTATAACACCATGACTCCACTTTAACTGCCATGGCAACACTTTATAGAATCCAGGGATTTGTAGTTTGATGAGACGCTGGGGCTCTCTGCTTCTCTCTAAACACTTGATCTCAGGCTTCCAGGGGCCAGACCAATGGCAGTTAAAGTGGATACATAGCAATATAATTACATAGTGTGAATGAGTCCCTTAAATCCTGCTAAAACTCTGCTAATAAAGGATACATTTGCCAATCAACACTTTCTCAATTTTGCTAGTTAGCAAGAAACAAATCTGTCTTTTGCACATGTGCTTGCTAGCTAATATTTAAAAATGCCTTTTTCTTCTCTTGTATCCCATTTTCAGTGAAAGCACAAAAGTAAAGATATATTTAGAGGCAGCCTGTTGTTTGCACACTGCTGGGGAAAGTATGCTTGGTATCCTGTTGATGTCTTAAGCATGTGCAAGTTCCCCTAGAGATGAATACTTTTGTCCAGTTCAGAATGGCTACATTAGTTCAAAGTGGTGGAAATGCAATTCCACATGTGGCACCATTATGGATGGGTGCACAATGTGTATAAGGACATGGCACATTGCACATTTATGAATATGAATGTATAGTGCATTGTGCTTGCAGATGCTAATGTATATGTGATTCCGCAATTAGTTGTGCCATGCACAGTTAGTTGCACCATGCTACAATTTACATTTAGATACACAACGCTGCAGAATGCAACGGCCACAGAATTCTGTGAGCATCAGGTTATTCCCTGTCTCTTTGATGTAGGATCTTGGCCTCTTTTGCATACTATATGTTGGCAAATACAGAGAAGAAGCTAAGAAGAGAATCAGGACACGTTAATATAATTTAGAAAGCTCCAACATCAAAATTAGTTGTATTGTCTTGCAAGTCAATCCAGCACAAAAGATCAACTCACCCTTTGAGCTCCAGTTTTAAATGCACTAATCCCTATTTCTATTGAATTCAGCTGTTCCCTATTCCTATTGAATTCAGCTGTTCCCTATTCCTATTGAATTTGGCCCCTTTGGCTACATGAGGAAGTTAATATGACAGACTTAGGTGCGTTTTACATTGGCAAAAAAAGGTGTTTTGAAGGCTGGGTGAAAACCCAGCTTTTACATTATAAAATGGGAAAGTGTGACATGAAAACGCCATTTTGGCGTTTTAAGGGAAAAAACGCGCTTTAAAAAAGTAGTTCGGTTGACCCACTACTTTTTTAATAACTGCGTTACAGCGCTAGTGCATGTAAAGGCTAAGGTGTACTTGCGCAGTTAAATGGGGCTCCGTTTCCTTAAGGCGCCCATTTAAAGGCTGCGCTGTTGGTGCGGATCAGAATGGATCGTAGTTGGGAACATGCGTGGTGTGGACTCCACTCCTAATTAAAACGTTCTATGCCCTCCAGGTGTAAAAGCTGGGGTTTAACTGCGCAGTTTTTTAAAGCTCCCAAACCCTAGCTCCGCCCGTAATCCTAACCCTAGACATGCGCAGTAGCGCCTTTGGGATATTGACAGTTTTGGTGGCGGATGTTTTAACAGGTGCAATGATAAGAGGAAACTTTCAATTTTCACACGAACCCCCACACACATTCCAGTGCCATTTCCCACTTGCCTTTGTCCAAGTCAGCCGCTCCTAGGGACACTCTTGCCGAGGCTTTGCTGTGGCACTTTGCACAATGGCAGAGACTTCTACAAGTGGCCCAAAAAGGGGGAGAGGGATGTCTTGGTCTCATGCAGAGACCTCAGACCTCATTTCCATCTGGTCAAGGCCCAATATTTTAGAGAAACTGGAGTCCACCTACCTCAATGCGGATACCTATCATGAGGTGGCCCAAGCCATGAGAGGGAAGGGACACCGGCGGACTTGGGAAGAGTGCCGGCGAAAGTGCAAAGCCTTAAAGGCACAATATAAAAAATATCGAGACAATTTGGCCAAAGGTACCCAGGCAGGCCCCCGTCCTCCTTTCTACAAGGAGCTTCATGAGTTCATTAGCAAGGATGGGAGGATCAGACCCAACAGACTGTCCACCAGCGGACAGGTTGTGAGGGTCCCAGTGGGCCAGCCTGCTAGGGCTGAACCTATGGAGGACACCCCGGAACCACAGGTAGAGCCAGAATCAGAGCCAGAGCCTGATCCAAGCCCACAGACAAGCATGGAATGTGCCCAACATTTTCTGCTGCCTTCTCAAGGTAAGATGTGCCTCGGCTTCTGAGGGAAAGGGAACTAGGGGACATAGGGAAGATGTGGGATCAGGGTGGGCATAGGGGAGAAGTCACTCTGTCCCTTTGTCATGCAGAGGAACGGGAGCAGTCCCCGGACTCTGATGAGACATCCTACAGTCAGCAAGCTGTGGACATCGAGGCTCTCAGAAAAAAAGCCCGTGCCATAAAGTTGGCATCTACAGCTTCCTCAAGCAGGCCATCCTCTCGTACAAGCACTGTCTCTGCCAACGTCAGTAGCCACCGTGATCGGTCGCCTGTAGGACAGAGGACTGTGAGAGACAGCGATGATAGTGACGGTCAGGAAGCTTTGCAGGGTAAGACATGTGTGTGGCATGGGAAGGGGGGGGGATTTATAGTGGGACAGTTACAGCAGAGGAACACAGGCGCTGGCGAAGGTTTTTGTAGGCATGATGGCATGTTTTGGGTAGGGGCTACAACGTTTATGTCAGTGTATGCTGTAAGATCTCCTTTGTATGACTGTGGTGTGTGTGTGTGTGTTGTGCTTCTCCTCAACTCTTCCTCTTCCTTACATTTGTCCAAGGGCCTGTGTGACATATTGAGGGTGCTTTGAGCGAGAGTTCCTGCATGGCATAATAGGGATGGATTGGATGCCCTCTGGAGTATGTGCTAACTCTATGCTTTTGTGTATCTCTGGTGCTTCGTCCTATAGAAGGTGCAGAAGGTGCAGCAAGACCACCTTCAGAAGAAGAAGAGGCACCCGCCAATCCCATAGCTGCAATGCCACCGGAGGAGCGGCTCACTGCCATGAGACACAGACGGGTGCGTCGCTCAGCAGCAGCAACATCCGCCAGGGCTATTGATCGTCTCGTTGGTGCCACCTCAGAACACATGACAGCACTCACACAACAGGGAGAGCGTTTCTATCAGCTGAGGTTGAGGAGCGTAGAATTTCAAGAAAGAGCAGTCGAGAATCAGGAGAGGGCAGTTCAGGTGCAGGTGAGGGCCCACCAGAATCAGGAGAGGGCACTTCAGCAGCAGGAGATGGCCCTCCAGAATCAGGAGAGGGCCCTCCAGAATCAGGAGAGGGCCCTCAAGAATCAGGAGACGGCACTTCAGCTGCAGGAGAGGGCACTTCAGCTGCAGGAGAGGGCAGTCCAAAATCAGGATAGGGCACTTCAGCAGCAGGCAGAATCCATCCAGGAGCAGAGGCGGCTCACTTCTGTTCTTGAAGGGCAGAGTGGCCTGCTGGAACAGATAGTAGGGATCTTAAGATCAGCTCAGAGTGGCAGAGTGGGTGGTGAGGAGGAGAGTGTTACCCATAGGGCCATTCCCATGGCTGTAGAGGGGCCATCTGGGCATCAGGGTGGGGAAAGGGGTCGTGATGTCACTCCTGGCGAAGTCGTTCTGGATCTGGAGGTCATTCAGGAAGAACCTAGACAGGAGTCTTCTGGCCTCTTCAGCAGCCAAGTGGCGGTTCCTATGGCGACTCGTCGCCATCCCAGGCGCAGGGGAGGAAGAGGAGGGAAGTGTTGTGACAAGCACTGAGTTCCCATTAAGCACTGTGGTGTCCTCTACTGTACTTATCTCTCTCCCCAAAGGTCTCCTTCCTTCCCTGCACTTCCTTTTCCACCAGGCACTACACTATAGCTATAGCTAACTCACTAACTCCCTATGGCAGTGATGTTCAAACTGCGCTGTTGATGAGATGTAGGACTTAGGCTTCTGGGAGCTGAAGTTCAACATCTCTTCAAAAGCACATTTTGAACACCACTGTCCTACTTCAAATCTTAACACTAACAAATGGTGAAACAGCGCAGTACCGCAACACCCCCATTCATTCATAAAAAAAGAATTTCATTCATACAAATGGGTCAATGGTGTACTACCGCTGTTGCGCAGTTCAAGACAGACAAATTTTTTTTAAAAAATAAACTTTTTTATTAACAAAAACTATTTACAGATTATTTACAGGGGAAGGGAAGGGGAAGGAAGGGGAACAGCAAACAAGGGAAAGGGAAGGAAAGGGAAAGGGGGGGGGGAAGCAGCTTTACTGGGCAGCTGGAGGTGCAGCGCCAGGAAGGACTTGCATGATGTTGTTCAGGAGCTGCAAGATCCTTTCCTGGCCTGCCTCCAGCGCTGCCACCCTTCTATGCAGCAGGCGTTCTGTAGAGGAGAAAAGAAAAAAGAGAGAGAAAGAGAGAATGGTTAGGAGGGGACAATGGAGCCACACACCCACTCCCACAGGCAGGGTGTATGGGCATCCCCACTCCCTTCTCCGGTTCTTTGGGTGCCTGCACTCACCTCCTCCCCTGGGGCGCTGTGCCTCAGGCATCTCCCTGGGTTGGGGACCCTGGGCCTCGGGTCCCCTCTCCAGGCGACGGCGGCGGCGGCGGCGGCTTGGCCCAGGCTGGTCCTCAATGGCAGCAGCAGCATCCGGCGACGGAGGAGCTACTGTAAAAAGGGAAGAAAGGGGAGAAGTTAATACAGTGGCATGAAGGGAAGGGACAGGACAGGAGTGTTGTGGAGGCTGCAGGCTTGCAACGTCCACCCCCCCAACCCCTTGGACACTAACCTGCTGCCACAGGAGCCTGTTCTCTGGGCGGAGGGGCGGCATCAGAGGGCCCTGGCTGTGCTGCATCCTCAGGGAGATCCCGAGCCTCTCCCTGAGGTGCAGCAGCGGGGGACCCCCTGCCGGGCTGTTGGGCCTGCTCAGGCACCCTCCGTCCTCGCCTGGGCTGCATGCCTGCAAAAGCAAAGTGGAGGACAGACATGAGGACCCATGGAGGACACTGGCAAACAGGAGGGAAGGGTCAGTGACAGGGACACAGGCACAATGAAAGGGGCCCAGACATACCTTGAGGACGGCGATCTTCCCACCGAGGCTCTCCGCCCCTCTGCCAGAGGGCCCGAAGCTGTTCGAAATATGGTGGCCTCTTCCGAACAGGCGGATGCGGACCATAGTCCTCCAGGGTTTCAAAGAACCTTCCTTTCAGGTCCTTGAACTTGCTCCGACACTGTAGGAAGGTCCTTTGAAACCCTCGTCGCCGGAGGGCTCTGGCGGCATCCATAAAAAAGGCCTTGTTCGGTTTGCTGCTAGAGGCCATCACAATCCGAGCAGCTTGCTCTGGCATGAGGGCCTCCAGGAGGATCTCCAGCTCTTCAGCCTGCCAGTAGGCCCTGCGAACTGGAGGTCTCACCCTGGGAGCCATGGTCGCCGTCCTGAGGAAAAAGACAGGGGCTTTGGACTTTATAGAAATTTGTGGGTGAGGGCAAGGTGGGCAGAGATGGCTTCAGGCCAATGAAGTCCCCTCAGAGCTGATTTTTGAATCTTTCCCCCAATAGATGCCTCTGGGCTTCATATTGTTACAATTGAATGGGCCATTAGGGAAGCCTGAATTTCAAGGGGTATTGATACATTGTCAGAGTAAACGGTTGGCAGTTAGGGGCTTGTATCTTTATCTTCCAGGAAATCTGGCACCAGGCAAACCTATGCATGACCTTCTGTGAGTGTGTTTGTGTGTGTCAAGCCAACAAGCACATGGCAGAGACTGCCCACACAGCAGACCATGAATGATGGGCACACACAGACTGTGGCTGATGGGATACATTTATTCAACTACTGATATGATTATACAAAACAATTATGCTCTGGTATCACAAATGGAGGAGAAGTCCAAGTTCAAATTCTCCCTGTCTGGAAGAACTCTGCCAATGCATTCCTCACTTTGTGCCCTTCTTGTGTGCCAGGGTCATTTTCCGGAATAGGTGCCCCCAGGGTAGGCAACACAAAACGTCGCCTGTACTGCAGCCCCTCATCCAAAACCTTTCCCTTGGTCTCGCAGATGTTGTGTAGGATGACACAAGCGGCGATCATGGGCACCACGTTCTCTTCTGCCACAACAAGTGGTCCTTTCAGACATCTCCACCTGGCCTTGAGACGCCCGAACGAATGTTCCACCTTCACCCTACACCTGTTCAACCTCCTATTGAAAAGCTTCCGCTTGGCAGTGGTAGGTTTCTTGTAGGGCGACATTAACCATTTTCTGAGGAGAGGATAAGCTTTATCTCCCAGCAGGAGGGGTCCAATTTGCTGACCCTGGATGGTAATGGTGGGGTTGCCTGGCACAAAGATGCCAGCTTCCATAGTTTCAAAAATGACAGAATTGCGGACCACCCTGGCATCATGAGCTGATCCTTGCCATCCAAGCTCCACATCCACAAAGCGACCAGTGTGATCACATGTCCCTTGCAGGATAACAGAATAGGACCCCTTTCTGTTCTGATAATTCTTCCTCTGCCCCAGGGGTGGCACAATCAGACAGTGGCACCCATCCACAGCGCCCACTACTTGTGGGAATCCAAGCTCAGCGAAACCTTCCATGATCTGTAGAAAGGAAAGGGGGGGAAACAGGTGAATAAATGACAAATTCATTACATCCATGCAATTACACCACAAAACAACCCACACATGAAATATGCCACATACAGGATAGGATAGCTTGACAATTGGAAATATATTTTGGACAGTGCCTTACCTTCCGGGCATCTCCCAAGTACACAGTCCGGGACAGCAGGAGCTTCTCCATGGCCAAGGCGAACTCCAGCATCATTTGCCCTGCAGTGCAAATGCCAACCCCGAAGAGCTCTGAAGTCACCAAGTAGGTCATTTTATGGGCCAGCATGAAGATGGCAATGGCCACTCTCTCCTCCACCGGGATGGCTTTTCTCATCACTGAATCAGATCTCTCCAGTTCTGGACGGAGGATGTCCACCAGCCGGTGAAAGAGGGCACGGGGCATTCGGAAGTAACGCCTCCATCGGCTTTCAGACCAGGTGCGAGTGACTATGACAGACCACCAGTGATCACTTCTCTCCAGCGTCCAATAAAGCCGGGTCTTCCTTTTCTCGGACATAGCAATGCCACCGGCTAATTCACACTGCTCAAGCAGTGAGACACCAACTGCAGCTATTCTCTCTTCTGTATCATCACTATCATCATCAGCTATCATTTCAGTGATCACATCAGTCATTTCAGTGATCACATCAGTCATTTCAGTGTTCACAGCTAACATTTCAGTGGTCACATCAATCATTTCAGTACTCACAGCAGTCAGTTCAGTACTCACAGCAGTCATTTCAGTGGTCACAGCAGTCATTTCAGTGGTCACAGCAGTCATTTCAGTGGTCACTTCGACGATCCTGGCAGCAGTAGCGGAAGCAAAGGCGGCAGCTTTGGCTGTGCTTTGAACATTGACGACAAGTGCCGACCACAAAGGAGAGGAGGCATCCATGTTGGTGATGATGCCCACAGTGACCCTGTGCTGACGAATGCCAACGTCACTGGGTCAATGGCCAGCACTCCTCCTCCTTTGTCTTCTTGCAGATGCTCGGTCTGTGGCTGCTGTCAAAATCACTTAGGAGCCCCCTTTGAATCATTAAAAACTGCGCAATTCGTAGCCTCGACCCCATCAATAGCGCAGTTCAAGCCTCGACCCTCGCAATAGCGCAGTTCAAGCCTCGATCATCGGAATAGTGCTGTTCGCGGCGGTACGAACCGCGCAACAGCGCAGTTCGCAGCCGGCAAGGAAAAAAAAAATTAAAATCGCAGTTTAAAGCTGCGTTTCTTGCTGCCCATGTATCAGCTCCGCCTGTATTTGTAGCGTTCTGACAGCTTCCCATGTAACTGCTGAGCCACAAAAAAGACCACTCAGATAAGTCGTTCCCACACCCCTCAATGTAGCAGCTCTGCACTTTTTTAATGCAAACCGGAGGCTTGCTATGTAGCTGCTAAGCATTAACATAAAGGCGAGTTCAGATCACACTTTCTTGCCAATGTAAAAAGCCCCTTAGGCTTCTTTTGAAGTATACTCACTTAGAGAATTGAATTCCACCTTACCTAAAGCATTGTTTTAAAACAGACACACTAAAGATCCATCTAGTCCTGTGCAGGTTTACTCAATACAGTCACCCCTCCGTATCCACAGATTCTGCATCCATGGACTCAACCATCCATGTCCCCCCAAATGCCAAAAAAGCAAACCTTGATGTTGCCATTTTATATAAAGGATATCATTTTACTACATCATTGTATATAGTGGGATTTGGGCATCCATGGATTTTCATATCCACAGGGGGTCTTGGAAACAAACCCCAGCAGATACCAAGGGCCCACTTTACAATTGCCTCTCATGCAGCCAGAACTTAAAGTCAACCTTTCCAATCTTCTCCTGTTTAAAATCCATATCAAGTAGCATCAGCAAGGAATGTTAATTTTAGCACGATACAGATGGCCCAAAAGGGCAGTCCCTGCGCCGTGATTAGAGTTGGGGAGCACGCAGCAACTGCATGCTCCCCAACCCTAGCACATATGGACGGCACCATGTTTACAATGCTCAGTCCATACGTGCACGCTGCCATGACATTATGGCACATGCTGCTTTTAGATGGCGCAGCACAACCTGACGTCATGGTACTGCTGGAGGGCACAATTACGTCAAACCCCATGATTGCATTCAGAATGGCTTCCCATTGCCCAAAATTGTGTGAGATACACTCATACGCAGTTATATGAAACCCCATGATTGTGTTCGGATTGCCATTGGAGTATACCCCCAAATTCCGTCGTGTGATAAACTCCACTGAAAGGTGGTATGAAAGCCACCTTCAAATGTCTGAATGGCTGTCACGTGGAAGATGCTTTTTTTCTGCCATTCAAGAGGGTAGGACCTAAATCAATGCGTTCAAACTACAAAAAAAGAGAATCTCTCTAAATATCAGAGAGTAGCAAGAACTGTTTGGTGGGAAACAGGCTACCTTGGATAGTGGACTCTCTTTCGTTGGGAATTTTTAAACCGCTGTTTTAAAATCTCCAAAATTCCTCTCTGTGATACTGTAACTGTCGATGCAGGCACTCCCAAGGTTTGGAAAAGATGGCCTTTGGGGTATATATCAACCCTTTGATTCAATGAATGCATTTTTAAAAACGGAGCCTTTTAGATGGCAAGCATGGAGATACCCGTGCACCTTTTAAAGATATTATGGTCCAGGACTAGTGGCCGTGGTCACTGGAAGATCCTCAACAGCTACAGTCAAAACAGGGACTTTTGCCAGCTCTGGCCATTGCCCACCAGGGGGCACTCATCTCACTTTTGTTTTTGTTCAGATGTTTTGCATTCAGAAGCTGGAACAACCTGTTGAATTACCTTCTTGAGAAAAAGGGAGCTTGAAATTTGCTCATCGGCAGTTCTTAGGTGCATTCTGAGACATGAATTTTGCCTGTATGCTTTAGTCACTACTGCTGGGGAAGGAATGTATGGAGTCACCGAAATTACAGAGTTTCTTCAATGTATATCTTCATTCATTTGCTAAATTCACCTGTTAGTTATGTGTCTTCAAGTCAGTACGGCAACCCTAATTACAAGCCTATTACAAGCCATTCTTGGCAAGATTTGTTCAGAAGACACTGACTTTTCAATAAATGTATTTCTCTCTTTGAAGAAGCTAGACGAAGCACTCTTTAATACATTACAGGTTTGTTTGTTGTCCTTGAGGCTTAATGGGGTTTAATGAGGAGTCAAACCCTGGTCTCTAGACCAACACTCAAATTACTATATTACACTGGAAAAAAAGAGCTGTGGTGAGGGTTGTTGATTGTTGTCTGAGTTTGTTTTCTTTGAGTCTTTCTCTTTTAATTTCTCCACCTTTAGACTTGTTGCATGCTGTTGTTGTTGTGTGCCTTCAAGTCAACTGTTTTGGTTTTGGGTTTTTTTTTCAAAAACAGCAGAGTTTACAGGTGTGCAGCACAAAAGCCTCTGAAACTACCTGTGTGATGTTTCCATCCCAGGAGCTGCCTCTGTCACAGTGCTACTGCTGCTGCTGTTTCCCATGTTGTGCGGAGGTGTGTTAAAAATAAGGAAAGTTATGGCATTTTGGTTTCCTGGCTTATGTCAGTGTTGGAGGCCTGGCAGTCTGGATTTCCAGATCATAATTTGAATTTGGGATCTAGTTTGAATTGGGTATGGATCAGTCCTGACTTATTCAGGCCCAGGTCCAAACTGTTAAATTGATCTTGAAGACAAATCAGGGAGAAGGGACTACCCAACTCTCACTTGAGCTGATGATTGTCTGGATAAGGATGAAGTTTTGAGAATATTTCCTCTGCACTGTAGCACTCAGGAGACTCTTTCAAAGAAGGAGTGCTCTATATTCTGTAAATTTTCTTTCTGTTACATTCAACACGCTGCCCGTCATCCTCCCGGGATGAGTATTTTGTCTTCTGCTGATTGTACTACATGCGTTGACTTTTGTCATCTACTTAGTTTGCCTGAGGCAAAGTAAGATGACCTTGCTGCTCAGCTCTTTTTCTTTTTCCTTTTTAGCTTTTGTACACAAATTCACTCCCAGGTATGCTTGCTGCTCTGTTGCAAAATTCATTTGTCCCTTTCCCCTCCTTCTCTGTCGCCTTCCTCCCAGTCTCTCCAAATGATCATGTCACAGCTAGTCTTCCTCAGGCAGCGTTTGGCCAGGATAGACTCTGGAAGGAGCGTTGCCAGCTGCATTATACAAATACACTTGTTTCTGCACCTCTTTCGAAAAATAAAAGGTGTCGCATTGCTGTATGCCTCTGTATAATTCGTGCCACTCTCAAATCTCGTACTCTGCTACCAATAACACAGATCTGATGGGCACTGATGCCTATGTGTGTACAGTGGGCCCTTGTTATCCACTGGGGTTTGGTTACAGGACCCTCTGTGGATAATAAAATCCGCGGATGCTCAAGTCGCATTTAATACAATGGCATAGCAAAATGGTGTCCCTTATATAAAATGGCAAAATCAAGGTTTGTTATTTGGAATGTATACTTCTTTTTGAATATTTTCATGCCATGTATGCTTGAATCCATGTATTAAAAAATCTGTGCATAAGGAGGGTCGACTGTATCTTGTGACCACCTTGGGTCCCTTTCAGGGAGAAAAGTGGTATAAAGATGAAATTTAAAAAAATACTATTTATTCATTTATTGGCATTATTTCCCCCCTTTCTCTCAAAATAGGGTACGGGGCGACTCTTGCACTCGTGGCCTGTTTTTTGTGAGCTTTGCACAGGGATTGTGTTGGCCATTGAGTAGAAACAGAGGTGTAGCTATGGGGATGTAGATAGTTCAGATAATAATTCCTCCCCCCATGAAATTTCCCTTCAGTCCCTAGATTCCTACTATTGCAGAGAGTGAGAATAAAAATCATTCCAAATTTCTTCTCTTTGCTTTATTCACATTCCTTTGGTCACTTTGCCTGTCCCTTTTCTTTGGATGCCTAAACTGGATTTTTAAATTACTGCAATGCTTGCAAACTGAAGAGTGAAGGAAAAATTTATGGTGGGCATAAATGTTATGCTTCTTATTTAGAGGACAAAGTCAAATAAGGGATACCTCTGACTGAACATAAAGCTGGACTAGCTGGGCCTTTCCTCTGGTTCAATATGGCTTTTTTATGTTCTCAACTCATTTGGGCTTACTTCTTGTGTTGTTAATTTTTAATTAGAGGATTGTGTTGTTAATTTTCATTTCAAATTCAAATGGATCTTATTCATTCACATGTCCTTCATTTATTTCAGAACTCATTCATACATTTTATTCACCATTTGTTTCACTGAGATGCCCAGCCACTTGTCTGATGCTAGTAATTCAGCCTTTTATTGCTCCTTCCAGGTCCCAGAGCTTCAATATTTTAAAAAATGATGGGAACGGGATAGAAATGTCTCTTTTTGGAGGCAATATTAAAAGGTCCATGTAGTGTAAGCTTCCTGTTGCTTTCCTTGGAAGACTAAGCTGCTCTTCTCTTTCTTATAACAACACTCTTGTCCATCTTAGTGGCACAATTTTAATTTTTATTGTGGGGTAACAAAACCAATAAATGTTGGTATACCACACACAGTTGATTGCGTTTTTCCACATGAAGGTACGAGTAGTTGAAAGGAGGGTTTTTATCTGCTTTTTGCACTCGAGTAATTTTGTTCCTTTTACCTGTTCAAAAAAATAGACTAGACATGAACAGGAAAATCTGTTTTCCAGTTTAAAATCTCCTGAAAGATGGTGAATAATAGCCCCCTCTTGTGATTTTTAACTCGGAGCTTGAAATAACTAGTCAATTAACTCATCAGGTTACTAATCTCACAACTATTTTTCCAGGTTTTCCCTAACTTGAATGCTAAAGATGCTGATATGAACCGGATCATTAAAATTTGAAAGGTGGTTTCCTCTCCCTCTGTCAGACACAGGCTGCATCCGCATTGCAGAAATAATCCAGTTTGACACCACCTTAACTGCCATGGCTCAATGCTACGGAATTCTAGGAACTGTAGTTTGTTGCTGAACCAGAGCTCCAGGTGCCTTGACAAACTACAATTGAATGATTCATGGATGAATGGATGGATTGATGGATTGACAAAATATCTGCTAATTGACAGATTGACTCTGTTGGATGAAGACATATTCAGAGCTTGGCAAAATTACAACTCCCAGAATCCCACAGCAGACAGAACCTTTCCAGGTTCTGCTGTGCAGGTATGATCTGTGACAGCAGAAATAGTCAGACAAGACTTTCAAAATATTGTCTTTCCTGCTATCTATCACCATTTATGCATCATAGACTTTGAGCAAAGCTGGCTCCAGAACAGGGGAATGGAAGTTCCTTCTGTGGGGCTTCTTCCAATGTTAGTAACTTAGTTGTTAGAAGTGGTGGTGTTGACGCCACCACCAGCAGCAACAGCAAAGCAATACGCAACAAGTGGCAGTTAAAGTGGCGTCGGCCTGGATTATTTCTGCAGTGCGGATGCAGCCATGGTGAGCTAGACCTAGAAAGAAGCCTCACTCTTGGGCTACTGGAGAAATATCCTTTCACTCAAAACAGCTGTTCTCTGATTCATCCCAGCAGCTTCTGGTGCGCTGTAAACATCGTGAGCAGCAACATCTTAATACTCTGCGTTAAATGTTTAATGCTGTGTGTGATCAACCCAATCATCCTCAAACTGTATCCCATTCCTTCCAACAGGTTGAAACGCTCCGAGCGCCAGAATTTCCCCTTTGCGACGCTGCTGATTTTGGTTTCAAACTGACTTCAAGGGACAGTGCGGAAAGCCTTGATCTTCTCCTTGGAGTAAACAAATTTAAAAAAAAAATCAGAAAGTACTTGAGTAAAATAAAACAAACAAAAAACTGACAGACCCTTAGGAAACTTTACCCAGAGAGATACCACTGGAAAAAAATATCACAATATCGGACTTCTTTCCTCATCTCTTCCTTTTCTTCTTCTTTCTCTCTTGCTGCACCAGGCCCGAGGCAAGTGCCTCAAATCTTTTCCTACACAAATCCTTCCAAAGCGGGACCAAGCATGGTTTTCCGTCCCCTCTTTCTTTAGCGTTGTCCCAACCCAAGCTTCAAAAAAAGGCACAGTGCTCCTTGCTGACTTTTCAAGCCATTCAATCTCTCCCCCCCCCCCCCAAAAAAAACTTTGTATAAATACAAAGAGGAAGGATGAACACATCAAATACTGAGACACTTTGCGACAAGAAATGACTTGGTTGTATGGAGGGAGGCAGGGAGAGGGAAGAGAGTTCAGATACAATTGCTGGCCATGGACAGCTCCATATTTTGTAGCTCCCAGACAAAGTCGACAGCAACTGTCAGAATCTGTGTTTCAAGTCCGACCTTCTGCTTTTATCTATATTTTAAACCCCACACAAGGTATACAAGGCGAATGTTGCTGTTACAGTCAGAGAGTCCTAAATAATGGATGAAGTACAGAGGCTCAAAACGGGGGGGAGGGAGGGAAGCCAGAGGAGGTTTAAAAAAAAATATGAAAGTAAGGAAAAGGAGAAGAAGAAAAAGAAGAGAGAAAAAAAATCTCCAAAATAACAGGCAAGACTTTTTCACCGCATCGCTGTTAGTCCAACCAACATCATTCTCTTGCCATTTGGTTGGCACTGAATGTTGATGAACAACAATATTGGAGTATTTCCGCTAATAAATTGAGCTCGGCTTGAGAAAGGAAAGAGAATGTCTTCAATAAACAAAAAGAGTCCTAGATTCGTATACAAGCTACTTTTAGGGCTCTGGATTAGGAGGGACTTCTAAATATAAATAAAATTTACTAAAAATTGTCGTGAATGTTAGAGTGTGAGAATGATCTGCTGTAAAAGCCAGCATGGTGTAGTGATTTGAATGTTGGACAACAACTCTGGAGACCATGGTTCGAATCCTGCTTGACCATGAAGCCCATTGAGTGAAGTCACATGCTCTCAGCCTCAGAGAAGGCAATGACAAACTTCCTCTGAACAAATCTTGCCAAGAAAACCCCATGATATTAGGATTGCCATGAGTCAGAAAGGACCTGAAGGCACACAATGGTAATACTAGAAAATGTCTTAAGCTTGACATAGCTTAAGGCAGACTATTTTAAACAGGCCTTGAGAAGAGAAAGTAGACTGCCTGATATGGGAAAGAAGAACTTGCCATCCATCTTAAGGCATCCAGCCGAAATATATCTTCAGAGTGTTGTAATGTTTTGTGGCAGCTGGGTTTTGATGTAATAATTTTCTGGTTAAATTGGGTGGGGGAGGTCAGAAAACTTCCTTCCATTAAACCATCTGCAAAAGAAGGCTTTCTCTCAATCCCACCATCATGCCAGGTGAGGACACAAGAGAGAGAGAGAGAGAGATCTCAGTGGCTGCTCCCAAGTTGTGGAACTCTTTTCCCTGGAAGATAGATAGATATGTTTTATTCAGTCAATGAACAGGAACATTTTAAAAAATACAAAACATGATACAAAGTGTGGCCAAAAAAAACCCTTCAATTGATACACAATGAAATGAAATAAAATAGAGTGATATAAAAATACACTCTTCCCTGGAAGGTCTGGTTAGCTCCTGCCAACAGTAAAGACCTTTTATTTAGGGAGCCGTTTGATTTTTGGATTGTTGCAACAAACAGAGCGTTAAGTAGGGGGATGTACTGCATTTCTGCTTTGTTTTTAATGTTTCTTTAAGACTGCTTTTAACTTGTATTTTTTTACTTGTGTTTTTAAAAGAGGCATTCACTTTAACTGTGTTTGAACTTTTGCGCAAACTTTTGTACCAAGAGGGGTGGTGTGTTTTTTAGCTGTATTGTGTCATTTTCTTTTCATCCACTTTATTTTTCACTGTCCATACGCGGTAGGGCTGGGGAGGGTGCAAAGCTCCCTCAGCCCTACTCACGCCCCACGGACTGCCCTTTTGGGCTGTCTGTATCGGGCCACAGAATCATAAAGTTGGAAGAGACCACAAGGGCCATCCAGTCCAACCCCATAAGGGACCCCATTTTGCTATGCCATTGTATTTCACGGGACTTGAGCATCCTCAGATTTTGTTATGCAGAGGAGGTCCTGGAAGCAAACCCCAGCGGATAACAAGAGCCCACTGTATTTGGGGGTCTTTAAACAAAGGTTGGATAGACATCTTTCAGGAGTGCTTTAGATCTGTATTCCTCCATGGCAAGGTGCTGGACTACACGGCCCTTGTAATCAAGCCCAACTCTTAATTTATTTAATTTTGTTTGTTTATTTATTTCATTTGTATACTACCTTTCTTCCAGAAGAGACCTAAGGGCAGCTCACAGGTAAGAGTCCATGATTCTATGATAATAATGAAGAATGATGGAAGCAGTGGCTCATCAACATCTGGTAAGCCAAAGGTTCCTCAACCCAAGCATGCCCATGTTTTTCTGGGGGGTTGGACTGGATGGCCCTTGTGGTCTCTTCCAACTCTAAATTTCTATGACTCTATGATTCTCTGCTTATGTGACCTCCCATCCATTGACCCTCAGCACAACCTGTCCTCCTGTGCAATATTTCAGTATCAGGCAGAGTGGTGAACAAGTGATGAAGAGGTTTGTCTGCACAACACAGACTTCCTTGCACCCCCTGAGCTGTTTGCCAATTGCTTTTGAGATCCAAATCAATGAAGGCCTAAGGGGACACCCTGTCTTCCTATGCATCTGTCCAGATACTAAACACTTGAGGAGAGGCCCTCTTGAAAACAGATGCAGAACCTCATTTGATAGTTCCCTGAAAGAAACATAAAGTTGGAAGATACCACAAGGGCCATCCAGTCCAGCCCTCTGCCATGCAGGAATACACAATCAAAGCACCCCTCAACAGATGTTCCTCCAGCCTTTGTCTAAAAACTCCAAAGAAGAAGCACTTATCATTCTCTGAGGCAGCATATTCCACCACTGAGTAGCTCTTACCATCAGGATGTTCCTCCTAATGTTGAGGTGGAATCTCTTTTCCTGTAGCCTGAACCTATTGCTCCGCGTCCTAGTCTCTGGAGCAGCAGAAAACAAGCTTGCTCCATCCTCAAGATGACATCCCTTCAAATATTTAAACAGGACCATCATCCCGTCCCATTTTCTCATCCCAGCTCCCTAAGACGGGCCTCATAAGGCATGGTTTCCAGAGAGAAGGCCTTCTGCTGTGATGCTCCCAGACTGTTGTATTCTCTGCCCTCAGAAGTTCCTTTAGCTTCCTCTCTCTTTGCTTTTGGAAAGGTAATGAAGGCACATCTCTTCCAGCTGTTATTTATTGGTTAGCTAGATCAATAACCATGTTTAATTTTTCTTTATTGATACTTCTTAGCTGCTTTGTGTTGTTTTGCTGTCAAGTCAGCTTCGACTTATGACATCCCTATGAATAACAGACCTCTTCGAACCACAGGCATCAACAGCCCTGCGCAAGTGTTGTCAACTCAGAGCTGTGGCTTCCGCGATTGAATCCACAATGTGGTTGTCCTCTTTTCCTACTGCCTTCTTTTTTAACCAAGCAATTGGTTTGTGGGAATTGTTCTTACTTGTGATTGTTTTAACTTGTTGTACCCCGCTCCGATTGCTTGGACAGAGGAGCAGGTTATAAATAAAATTTATTATTATTATTACTATTACTATTATTATCATCATCTTTCTGAATGAGTTGTGTAATTTCATTAATATATCCAAAGTGGGATAAGCCCAATTTAGTTAATTTGGCTTATGAGGGTATAGGTTTGATTTACTCATAGATTTGTCATTTTGGTATCTGCAGAACTCTCCCTCAGTATCGCATTTTCAGTGTTTTGGGTTTTTTGTTTTTTAATGGAAAGGCTGGACGAAAATGTAATAAACAAACTAACCTGCTGTTTTTAGCTTCAGTGGATGTTGTTCTTCTGTTGTCTGTATAGGGGGGGGAATCATCTGCTAATCTCTCCAGCTTCTTTACATAGAATAAAATAGTTTTGGCCACTATTGGCTGAGCCCATATTAAAGAAGCACAATTCATAATCCATAATTCCGATTGCCTGTCAAGATTATATAGCCGTAGTTGAGCAAACATGCATTCTATGCCTCTATGAGAAATGACACTGAATCAGCATCTCATAAAATTTCAAAATTCAGCTGACTGACGAGTTTTAGTGTTCAGTTTTTCACACCAAAGTTAGATCCAACAAACTGTGGTTTAAGGTCATGGTCAGAAGCTATTGGCACCTACCTATTTAGAATGGTGAAATGAATGTCAGAATAAAAAAATGAATTAAGGTCAAGCAACCTCTAAACTAACATATTTGATCCACCATTGACACCTTTGGCATGTCAATTGACAGGCTCCTGACATATACTACATGGGAGCTGTCAGATACTGGGAGATAATGTTATTGCCTGTCTATTGTAAGATAAATGCAAAGCATGAGAAAGTTGGTTTTTGGACCATGTTGTTGGGCACAGATTTTTTTAAGTTGTAGTGCAAGCTCTGGATACATGGTAAAAGCCCTATACTACTGCAACAATATTGGGCACCAAATGGTAAAAACAAAATATCCACCAACCATCGATATATCTGCACAATATTGTGACAACTGTGGGGTGAGATTTTTGGAATTACAGAAAATAGTTTGCAAAAAAAGTGGAAGGGGCATGATTCCCAACTGAAGGAGGTCTTGTAAACCATCTTGTCCTGCTCAGGGTAGGAAATCCAGATGTAGCGTGTCCCCAACAGAGAGCAATCCAGTTTGCTTCTGACGTTTTCTTTCACTGACTTCACTGGAACGGTACAAATAAAGCCATCAATGTACAGAGAAATTGTGGGTTTCAGTGAAATAAACCACATTCATGCCCCCTTTATGACATCTGACCAGCAAATAATGGTGCACTTAAAAAATGACTTAAACTAGCTTTGAATCTGACAGAAACTGTCAACAAACATCTCTGTTTTGAACAGAACAGCATTCACAGTGAAAGGTTTCTTTTTTAAAAAAAATCACTTTTGTGTTAAAAGAATGCATTTTAACTGGATACTTCTAAGGAAAGGATAAATAATATTGACCTTCTGTGGTCAAGCCATGTTTATGGTACCATTGCTGGGATAACTGTGTACAGATACATGTATTGTTGTTGTTCTGTGTCTTCAAATCATTTTGAATAAGGCAAATCTTTCCAAGGTTTTCTTGGAAAGATTTGTTCAATGGGGTTTTTCCCCCTTTGCCTCCCTCTGATGCTTAGAAAGTGTGACTTGGGTTTCCATTGCCCAGCATCGATTCAAGCCCTAGTCATAGAATCATAGAATCATGGACTTTATCACACTGGGGATAATTTCAGCATTAAAGGGAGATTAAAGCGCATTTAAAGCATCCTGCAAATGAAGCGGAAATGGAGAGTAATTACATGAATGATTATCCCATGCAATTGCGCAAATAAAGTGATGTTGGAAATGCGTTGTCACTGAAATCCCAAAAGTAAAAAAAGATGTGCATTAAAGCTTCTTTGTGACCACTTTAATGGTGGCTTTTGTGCGACAACGTGTGAAATTGTTTTGTGTAATTACGTGATTTTTCTGGGACGTTCGTGGGATAAACTCCCAATCTCCTTTGCGTGATAAACTATATAGAGTGGGTAGGTGGTTTTGTGCTTAATTTACTCTTATATTTATTGCTATTAACAGCTATGGATGGTTGAGGTTTTTGCATTTTAATGAAAAACTTGATAAGTTTTCTGTCCCTGAATCAGTATACAGACATGAACAGGAAAACAGTTATGTCAGAGCTAGCAACCATTGCATGTCAGTACTCACTACTTGCTCCTTTGCATTATCTTGATGTCTTGTTTGCTTCTTTTTCCATACCAACTCTTATCCTGTATCATTCTAATCTGCTATATGCTCAAATCCATGGATTAAAAAAATCCATGAATAAGGAGGGCCAACTGTTTGCCCTTGCTTTTTGGATGATCACTATAGTTTTCCCTTGGGCTGGGACAGGTTTACATTGAGGTTGTCCACAGGACAAAAGAAAGAAATGTCTCCTAGTGTTCAGGGGATTATTGCTTTCAATTTTGAAAAAGTCCAGTGTGTTTCAGCCTATGCAGAGATTCCATATTGCTCCTAAAGATGGGATAAATATACATAAAAAGTGGGATATAAATAATAATGATGCTGATACTTATTATTATTATTATTATTAATCATTTCCACTCCTTTTTTTGTTGCATGTGCTTAAATTTTCATCTCTCAAGGGGCAGGGATGGGAGTAGAGAGAAAGGGAGGGAGAGGAAAAAACCACAACTGTTCACTTTCCTCCTTGTTCCATTTGTGATTTGATAAGCTTCTGTCGCTTCTCCTTTCCCTGCCTTTTTCTAAGATAAAAGGCCCCAATTGTCTGTCTCAAATTTTTCTTTTGTTAACAGAACTTTCCCGGCTGGCTCCAGAGTTTAGATCTAAGCTAGCCTCCTGGCTGCCTTTGTGGTCAAAGGAACAATTTAGAGAAGCAAACTGTTAAATCAGGACGGTGCACTGGCATGGCAATAAAATTCTCCCACACAACACAAACTCAACCCACAACAGCTGGTTGCCTTGGCAGCGTGTTGCTGGCCAGTAGAGCTAATGTGGTCACTGGGGATAAACAAGAGGGATTGCCGGCCGTAATATATTCATCCCAAGACGCTCCAGTGTCTTTGTTGTATTTTGACAGCTATAGAAGACAGTGGGTGGACGCAATCCTCTCCTCTGTGGTGCAATTTGGATGGTGATGATGACACCGATATTGATTTTCTCCAGCCATGGATCTTAGTCCATGTTGCTTAAAAGAATGCACCAGAGCAAGTGCCAGAGACCTGAACAATATAATAAGGCTGCATGCGGCAACCTCCGAGTCACAGAGCAAAGGGTAGCTCTTTTATTCCTTTCAATCAATCTCTCCCATCCCGCTGGTGAAAGCTTGTAAAGGCTGAAACTTACCTGAATGCTTTGGAGTCTGGTGCTCTGCAGTGGAAGGATGAAGTATAGAGAGAAACTGCATGTCAATTTGTAGACATTTACTATGTAGTTATAACACTGGGTTGTTCTATTCTCTGGTTACTCCCCCTGCCCTATGAGAATGAAATACAACGCATGTATGTACCTTCAAGTTGACCCCACTTATGGTGACCCCATGAATTTCATTGGGTTTTCATAGGCAAGGAATACTCAGAGGTGGTTTTCAAATTCCAAGAAATGAGATTCCAACAGGAACATCCTGGTGGTCATGCTGTTTGGTAGTAGAAAGCATGACTTCAGAAAGTAGTGGCCCCTCTTTTATTGGCGTTGTTTAAAACAGAAGTTGGGTGGCCACCTTTCAGGAATGCTTGAGCTGTGGATTGAACTAAATAGCCCTTTGAGTCCTTTACAACCTCTACAATTCTCTGATTCACTTTACACCAGAAAGCTTTGCACACAAAGAACTGTACTGTGTAATGTAGTATAGATCACCACCCTAACACTGCGCCAGACTTGTAGACTGCAATATTGCGCACACCAATAAAGAAGTCAGTCCCAATGAGTTCAAGGAGATTGAATCTCCAGTAAATCTGAATAACAAACACGGGCAAGTTCAGCCACTCAGGAGGCATACTTTACAGCCACAGAACCCACCATGAATTGCACCGTTGGAGTTTATCAGACAGCAAAAATTGGAAGTATAATCTAATGGCAATCCGAACGCAATCATGGGGTTTCACGTTATTGTGTATTAAAGTATCTCACGCAATGTCTTTTGTCAGATATTTGTTCCAGTTTCTAAAAACATTTAATTTTGCATTAAAGCAAGGCATTAGATTAAACACAACTTGTTTCAAGGATAATTTGTGCCTCTCCTGGTGCAGTTAATCTTGTTTGGGGTGTTTATCGAGGAGAGGGCTTCAAGGACCACAAAAGAGCCCAGGGACCTAGATGTATTTCATTGGATGCTGGTGTAAGATGTCTACCTTACTGTTGCTGAAGTAAGCACCTCTGCTTTCTAAAAACCATTTTCTAGCAAGGCTGAATCACACCACTTTTGATGAAGAAGTGCACAAATTCAGATCAGAACTCTCTTGGAACAACAGGAATAGAAAGGTTCAAAGATATAGCCGTGTTAGTTTGTAGAATCAATATGCAGAGAGATCTTATAGCACCTCTGAGACTAACTGAAAGAAAGACGCTGGCAGCATGAGCTTTCATAGACCTCAGTCATCTTCTTCACATGTTTTTGGACTGGACAAGGAAGCACATTTTTTTAGAACCTGATCCAGAAAAACCTAAGTACTTCTATGCTGCAGATGATTTCACTGGGAGAGAGAGCTGAGCACCCAATTTAATCCTACAGTTGAAGTCAATGGCTCTTAGAAGGGCTTACCTATCCCTGGATCATGCCCTCTGTAGTTGCAAATACTGTATTTGTTTCCGCATTCTAAGTTATCTATCGAGCAAGCCTTGGTGTCCTGGGAAATTATCCAGGGCTAAATTCTTTCGGGAGGGATCAGCGGAGAAAGCATTAAACATTTGTGTGGATGGGAGCACAAAGACGTGCTGCCAAAACTTCCTCTTAGCTCTATAACAATTAATCATGATTTTGCTCCTAAAAGAACAATACTTTATTTTTACTTAAAGAAGGCAACCTTTGCTCCATCGCTGGAGCTGTTCTGCAGGCAACTAATTGGACAACTTGCCCACCCTCGAAGTTTCATATTTATACCCTGCTGGACTGTAGTATAGATGCCTGTAATGATTGCTTTACTCTTTTCTTTCCCCTGCAGTGGAACAGCGTCAACTTCAAGCGCACACCTGCTTCAAAATGCATCTTCTCCGCACTAAGCCAAAAACACACAGAATAATAGAAGAAGGCCTTTCAGCAGGATATATTCTTTGCCGGAATGCCTTTTTGCGCGAAAAGAATCACTCGCTTCAAACTAGATATTTTCTGCTTCTGGTGTTTCAACTTTCAATGAAATGATTGTAATGAGGGTGATCATCAGTTGTCCTTTACTTTTAAGGATAATTCTATCTTTAGAACTCTGTGGGATCCACAGAACAGAGGTCCTTTTTAGTGTCTGGATTGTAGGCATTCATATTTAGCCTCTGCTCCCAATCCTGAAATACCTGAGTTTCCTTTTAATAGTGATCGGTTGTATCCGCACTGTGGAAATAATCCAGTTTGACACTATATCTAGGGTAGAGTAAATTAGAGGTCCCTCACCCAAACACCGCGGCTACATTCTGAGAGTTGTAGTTCAAAAAGTAATCCAAACTCCCACTCCCAAATTGGAAGGAAAATTTCCCCCTTCCCCTCCTCTGTCTTCTGAATCCAAGAAGGCAATTTGCTTTGACAAACAAGATAATGTCTAGTCTGCAATCTCATGTATAATTACTGAAGAATAAGTCCTGTTTAAGTCACTGTGCCCTACTTCCACACAGATGTGGGTTGGATTGTGTCGCAATCCTAAACAAACATACTGGAAGGGGGAGTCCCACTGTCCAAGTTTGCATCCAAAAAAAGCATTACAGGATTGTGTAAACTGCACAGCATGGTGCAAAAGAGGTTGTTGCTTTTGCTTCCCTTTTCCAACAGTACATAACTCCCTGCTTTCTCTCCTCTTCCTTGCAATGTCTGGGAGGCTATTTGGCAGGCAAGGTGCAATGCCAAATAGGTAATCTGTCCGAGAGATTCAGGAGTGTATGCAGAGAATAAGGGCCAGGCTAGAACAGGAAAGCCTTTGGGATTTTCCTCTCTTGCCTTTGTACTGAAAATTATCCGGCCAGGGAACACAGTATTATTCATACCCCTCTCTCCAACTCACAGGCTGATTCTTCTTTTTAATCTTCAGCAAAACAAATGAAAATCTAAGTATCCCATTGCCTACTGGTTTGTGATGTGACTAGGTTTTATTTATTTTTATTTACAATATTTGCATTATTTTTTTAAAGCCTCTCCAGTGTTCGTTGATTTGAGGCTTTGTGACCTTAGATTATTATTATTATTTTTGCTTTTCTCTTGCTATGTTGTCACTTTCCAAAAAGACTGCAAAAAGAAGCAAATAGAATTTTTAAGTCTCCGCAGGCAAAGGACAGGGAAGGACAACTTTGTCTGAAGGTGGTGATGGGGGCTTCGCCTCACTTGAAGGCATACCACCACCACCACTATAACATCCAGAACCCACCAAACCATGATACTTTATTGGATCAACCAAAATGCACAAAATACATGATGCAAGCTTTTGAAGCTCCGCTGGCTTCTTCAGCAGGCAAAGTCATTTAAAATCATACTAAGGACTAAGGTTAGTCACAAGCCTACGTTTTGTCAAAATGTTGTGGATGTTGTTGTGATAGGGAGGCAGGCCTCTCTTCCTTCTTGCTATGGAGTACTGGGAGACAAAGCATTTTAAAGTCCGGGAAATAAAGTTTAAATTCCATTAGCAATTAGCAAGAGTTCATATGACTTATTACTGAGTTAATATGTATAAGATGCGCTATTGGATGGACCTTTCTAACCAGCAAATTCTAGGCAGTTGTTTCATTCTTCAAAAACACAGTTTTAGAACAGTTCCTTGATCGTTCTTGGTCTGATTCTGCTATATCCATAACTGTATTCCTTAAAATTATTATTATTATTATTATTATTGGGGGGGAAGCACCTTGAAAAGTTTATTTGTCCCCATGTCCTTCTCTTCCACTCTTGGGTAGTCCTTTCCTATTTCTATTGCAGCAGATCCATAGAATTTGAAGAAAGGATACAAACTAAGGTTGTGGAGAATTAAACCAAATTTAGATGTGTGATCAATCTGAGAGCCAGCATGATGTAGTAGCTTGAGCACTTGAGTATGACTCTAGACAGTTTTAGAAAAGTTTAAATCCCTGCTCAGCCATATAAAACCCACTGGGTGACCTTGGGCAAGTCACACTCTCTCATCCTCAGAGGTTGGCCACGGCCAACCCCCTTTCTCTGAAGAAACCTACCAAGAAAACCCTGGGATAGTTTCCCCTTAGGGTTGCCATAAGTCAGAAATGACTTGAAGGTACATATCACTATCCCTCTGCTACACTACTTTAAAAGCCAGTCACACTCTCTCAGCCTCAGGGGACAGCAATGGCAAACCCCTCTGAAGAAACTTGCCAAGAAAACCCCTTAGGGTTGCCATAAGTCAAAAAATCACTTGGAGGCACACAATAACAACAAAAGGTGTATGATCAATCTTCCTTATCTTAATCTCCCTTCCCCTTATCTCTTTTGTCTTTTGGTGTAAAGTGCTCCAGCCATTGATTTTCTTTTCCTTACATTTAGGTTCTCTTTTACCACATTAATAACAATAACCAACAAACCCACCATCCCTGGAACTGTGAGGGCTTCCTGATCTCAAGAAACCAGGCTTTCCTAACCCTGAAAGCTTTCTTCTAGAGATGATGGTGGTGACAGAGAAAGAAGGCTAGGAACATGAATTTCCTTCCTCCCCTTCTGCCCCAAATCTTCAAACCTACAGGAATAGAATTCAACGATATAGCTATGTTAGTCTGCAGAATCAGTACGTAGAGAGATTTTGTAGCACCTTTGAGACTCACTGAAAGAAAGAAGTTGGCAGCTCATGCAAACAACAAGCTCATACAAGATCTCTCTACATACCAGCCCTATAGGAGGCCTGCCAGAAATACACCACTTACCTGCTTCCACCTGCCATCCTGGTGTAGTGGTTTGATTTGTGTGATGGACTAGGAGTCTGAAGAGCAGGGTTCAAATCCTGGCTCAGCCATGGAAACTTACCTTGGGCAAGTCACACTCTCTCAGTCTCAGAGGATGGCAATGGCAAACCCCCTTTGAAGAAACTTGCCAAGAAAATCCCATGACAGGGTGGCCATGAAGTCAAAGAGGACTTGGAAGCACACAAAAGCAACAAGAGCAACCTCCCTACAAAGAGAGGACTGTCATTTTACTCCTCATGGTTGCTCAAGATGCTCTCCAAAGAAATGCTCCCCAAACAAACAAGAAAAGCAGCTTTGATACCTCTGCTCCCTCCAATTGTCCACCCACCCAACGTCCAACCCTGGACTGATTCTTCAAGAGAAGTGTTTTTGCTTAAAGTTGTTTGAATTTGGAAAGAAGGCAATACCAGCTCGCTCTTTTTATGATCTCTGGTGCTATAAATATTGCATCGTGGGCATTTAAAACTTTTAATAGTAAGGCTGGGAGTGTGAAAGGCACCTGTGGGTTCTCCAACGCTTGGAGGTCCCCTTTCCAGCATCTTCCCTGGGATAGAAATGGGGTGTTTTTCTGTTGGGAGGGGGGAAATCCCTCTTTTTAAAAACTCTATGGGGTAAGAGATCCAGGAGGGTGATGCCCATCTTGTTTTGAAACCAGGGAGTTTTTCATGCCTCTTGGAAGAAGCCATGACAGGAGGGGGGGGGGGAGAGAAGGGCCCTGCTAATGTTGCACTGAGATGATTCTCAAAGGCCCCCCAGGCAGCACTCAACTTCCAGACTTCATTAAAATTTCATACCCAGCACTTGGCCAAGGTCTATTTATGAAAATGCGTTTTTTGTGGCATGGAAAAAAAAGGAGGAGGAGGAGGAGGGTAGAAGGAGGAAGAGGAAGGAATGATGAGGAGGAAGAAACAAAGAAAGAAAGAAAGAAAGAAAGAAGAGAAGAGAAGAGAAGGAGGAGGATAGAAGCAGGAGGAGGAATAGGAGGAGGGAAGAAGAAGAAAAGATGAAGAAGATGGAGAAGGAGGAGGAGAAAAGGAAGGAAGGAAGGAAGGAAAAAGTGGAGGAGGAGGAAGAGGAGGAGGAGGAGGAGGAAAGAAGAAGACTACTCCGATGAAAAACAGAGCAGGGAAAGCAGGTTGGGATAAACTAAATGATATGTAGAGAAATCTTGCAGCACCATTGAGACTATCTGAAAGAAAGAAGTTGGTTCTTGGAGATTTCAGTCTACTTCCTCAGGTGCATTTCACAAAAGCCCCCAGCATCGAGCCAGGGCAGTTGAAGCAGTCTCAAAGTGGATTATTTCTGCAGTGTGTTTTGGACCAGAGCAATTGAGCTTGTTTGGCAGGGAGGTGGTCTTCAGCACCTTGGAGAGCTCCTTCACTCTGCGCAGCGAACTGTCCAGGGTGCTGAAGTCAAAAATATAGCCATCTTAGTCTCCAGGAGCAGTATGTAGAGCAGTGACTCCCAAACTTGGATCTTCCAGATGTTTTGGACTTCAGCCTCCACAATTCCTGACTCTTGCCCAAGCTGGCTGAGGCTTCTGGGAAGTGAAATCCAAAACACCTGGAGGACCAAAGTTTGGGACTGTGGATGTTCCTTCCTTCTTCTTCTGAGTCTAACTCTGGTCTTCTTATATTTCCTGCCAATGGGTTGAATAGGTAGGGTGATAGAATGCAGCCTAAGATATAGAAATAAATAGGCCGGCCTCTCATTCATGGAGAAAGTCACTCTGCAGTCTCTTCTGAGGCCTGGGAAAGAGGATTTAATGTAGTCCCAGGCAGAAGGCCAAGCTCTGTCCAAGCCCAGAAGGAGCATTAGCTAGCTGGGGAAAAGGCTGGGAAGGCGGAACAAGGAAACGTGGTGGCCACCTTCACAAAGCAGTGACCCCAGGACATGCCCTACATTTCCTTTTCAAAGACAATTCTTACATTTCAACCTTCTCTCCATAGAATCACAGAATCATAGAGTTGGAAGAGACCCCCAAAAAGGGCCATCCATTCCAAACCCATTCTGCCATGCAGGAACTCTCAATCCAAGCATCCCTGACAGATGGCCATTCAGCCTCTGTTTAAAGACCTCCAAAGAAGGAGATTCCACCAATTCCAAAACGTCCTCCATTCTGAACACAACTAAAGAGCATCAATTAACAATTTTTGAATATTTTTAAAACTTTATTATTTGCACAGTGCATGGTACAAATTATATGATGCTATAATTCATAACATGCTTCCCCCCACACACATACACAAACAGACACTCAGAGGAAATACATTTCATTTAAATTAACAATCATTAGAAAATATGGTTAATTATATTTTTATTTCTTCAGGACTGAGCATGACTAAGGAGCATGAATTTACATGTAATACTGGTGTGTTTGGCTTGTATTTGGTCATGTCCTCCATTTTTTTCTCCAATTAACTTACTTTTTGCAGAGCCTTGTCCTCCTTTGTGGTTAAGGCCTCTGACCCTGCAAGGAGGAGGCCTCAGCCCTTGACCTTGGGCCAAAACACACTGCAGAAATAATCCAGTTTGACTCCACTTTAACTGCCCTGCCTCAATGCTAGGGGATTCTGGAAATTGTAGCTTTGTGAGACATTTAGCCTTCTGGTTTATTTCTGCAGTGTGTTTTGGCCCCTAATCTCTTTGGTGCTTCATTGCGGTTTGTGCCTGAAACAGGATATAATATTATTACCTTTCTTTCCTGATTCTGGACATACAGCCATTGTTTCTGGATTATCTCGGATCACCTAGGTTGCCTCTGAGATACAGAATAAATCAATTTTGAGGAAAAATAAATAAATAATATAAAACCGGTCTATAAACATTACACTAGAAAACGTAAGCTATTCATGCCCTTTCATTAAAAGTCCAGTCATGTGTAGAAGAGACTATTGACTTAAAATAAGAGAAGAGACTGTACATGCTTTCTGGACCATTGAACTCGGCAGCAAGTAACTTATGAGCAGATGTGAGCTTTGATTCACACATTACAAAGTGAGTCCGAGTTTAAAAGTTGCAGGGAAACCTAAGCGCTTCAGCAGTTTTACTGAGTGATCTAACAGTTAAAATTGTGTGGGGTTTTTTTTTTCCTTCTCCTTGCTTTGGCAAAAACAAAAATCCTCTCCTTCATGGTTGTGATGCCCCTTTGTAGTAAGCTCTGGGGTGCTGAAGTCTCAGGCTGTGGCCAGGCCCTGGAGAAATTCTAGATTTGTCTCTGGACTTATCAAGATGAATAAGAATCTTGCTGTCTTCAAAGGGAAGCAATCGCAATCCTGCTGGGATCGCCAAGAGTCTGAATCCCATGGAAACTGAGGAAAGAAAGCAACTTAGGCTGCCGGATTGATCAGAGTTTCTCAAGCCAGTTCAGAAATGGAAATGATCTAAAGGCTCTGAAGCAGTGGTTCCCCAAATCTGGTCCTCCAGTATGTAGAGAGATCTTGAGTCACTGAAAGAAAGAAGTTAGCACCATGAGGTTTCGTAGACTTAAGTCTACTTCCTCAGATGCATTTGGTGGAGTGGAAAAGCCAGGGACAGAGAATGTCAATTCAAATTCAAAATCCGTTCGGTATGGAAATGCAGTGGCAAGTCCAGTTTTCACAATGGTCGTTGGTGAACAAAGGCATTGGAAGCGAGCCTTTGTGTATGGCAGTGATTCTCAAACTCTGTTCCTCAGGTGTTTTGGACTTCAGCTCCCACAATTCCTGACCGTTGGCCAAGCTTACTGGGGCTTCTGGGAGTTGAAGTCCAAAACACCTGGAGGACCAAAAGCCTACTACAGAAACTGGTGTTCTTTGCGGTCTCCCATCCAAGTACTAACCAGGGATGGCCCTGCTTAGCTTTCAAGGTCAGACCACAGACTAGAGTATTATTGCATTTCTCTTGTGTTTCCCCCTCCATCCCTAGACGATCGTGCTGTGGGGCTTGGGATCCCCCTTTCTACCATCTCTGGGATTTCTTTCCTCACGTTAAGGTAGTATGCTTGTCTTCTTTCTTTCTTTCTTTCCCATTCCTTCCTTCCTTCTTTCCTTCTTTCCTTCTTTCCTTCCTTCCCACCTTTCTTTCCTTCTTTTTTCACTTCCGTCCTTCCTTCACACCTTCCTCCCTTCTTTCCCACCTTCCTTTTCTTCTTTCTTAATTTTTCCTTCGTTCCTTCCCACCTTCCTCTCCCTCCTTCTTTCTTTCTTCTTCTTTCCCTCTCACCTTCCTTTCCTTCCTTCCCTCTCTCCTTCTTTCTTTCTTTTTCCTTCCTTCCTTTTCCTTCCTTCTTTCTTTTTCCTTCCTTCCTTTCCACCTTTCTTTCCTTCTTCCTCATTTGTGATCTTTAAATTCTCCTTCTCTCTCTCTTTTTGCTGTTTTTTCCCAACATTTCCTTCACAAGCCAACCTCCCTCTCTTTCTCTTTCTCCTTCTCTTTCTTTTCTTTTTCTCCCTCCATCCCTAGACGATCCTTCTGTGGGGCATGGGATCCCAATATCTACAACCCCGGGATTTATTCGTGTTTGTTTGTTTCGTTTATCAAACCAGCGGCGCTTTGAATCCCGAGGAGGACGAGACAGAAGCTGCATCCACATGGCAGAAATCATCCGGTTTGACACCGCTTTAATTGCCATGGCTCAGTGCTATGGACTCCTGGGAACTGCAGTTGGTTGCTTTGCTCTGGACCAGAAGTCCATAGCATTGAGCCATGGCAGTTAAAGTGGTGTCAAACCGGTTGATTTCTGCCCTGTGGATGGAACAAGAGAAAGAAGCCTCTCTGGAGGTCGATTTTCCTCTCCTGAAATCCTGAACTTTTGTGGGATGGTTGGGAAAAGTGGGACAAACTCAGTCCTAGGAGGGTTGGGGGAGCCCATAGTCCAGAATAGTGGCAGGATGGGACCCTTCCCTGGAAGGGAATGTGTGGATAATGGGCTTTGTTGGCTCCAAAACAGGATTCAGCTAATCTTTTAGATCCAGCTGGTAAAAGACTAGGAGCAGGTCTGGGCTCCTTAGCCCTGAAAATTCAAGAGTTCTTCCCTATCCAGCAGCAGCATAGATGCCCACTGGGTGACTTTGGGCAGGTCACACTCTCTCAGCCTCAGGGGATGGAAAGGATAACCCTCCTCTGAAGAAACATGCCAATAAGTCCATAGTTTCCAAGGAGGACATCTCCATCATTCCAGACACAACTCCATAGTTTCCAAGGGGAACATCTTCTTCATCCTTCCAGACACAACTCCATAGTTTCCAAGGGGAACATCTTCTTCATCCTTCCAGACACAACTCCATAGTTTCCAAGGGGAACATCTTCTTCATCCTTCCAGACACAACTCCATAGTTTCCAAGGAGGACATCTCCTTCATCCTTCCAGACACAACTCCATAGTTTCCAAGGAGGACATCTCCTTCATCCTTCCAGACACAACTCCATAGTTTCCAAGGAGGACATCTGCTTCATCCTTCCAGACACAACTCCATAGTTTCCAAGGAGGACATCTCCTTCATCCTTCCAGACACAACTCCATAGTTTCCAAGGAGGACATCTCCTTCATCCTTCCAGACACAACTCCATTTTAACTGCCCTGGCTCAATGCTATTGAATCCTGAGCACTGTATTCATTTCATTTCATTCCATTTCTATGCCGCCTTTCTCCCAGAAGAGGACCCAAGGCGGCTCACACATAAAACCATATTAAAATTTTGCCATCAAATTTATAATAAATGGTGGTTTGTTGCAGCTCTCTGGCAGAGAAGGCTAAATGTTTCACAAAAACCGACAGTTCGCAAAACTCCCTAGGCAGTTAAAGCGGTGTCAACCTGGCTTATTTCTGCAGTGCAGATGTCAGAAATTATAACACTTTTCACTGGGGAAACTTTTTTAAAAAATCCAAAATGTGATATTTTAATTGTTGTCAGAGCGTTTTTGTCGTTTGTTGGTCGGTTTTTATTCCACTGACATTTTGCAGCTGTTTTAAATACCTGCAAGGTAAGTGGGTTGCAAGGTGAAGAAATCCAAAATCGGAGTCACTCTGGTTTGGCTCCAATTCTCGAATATTTTCCTTCTCGTTTTCCAAATCAGAGCACAGGATTTTGCAAGGAGAGGACATAGGGATCCTCTAAGCCATGTTTACTGGGAAGATGATTTCCCTCCAGGGTGACCAGACATGTCCTCCTTTTCCAAAACGTGTCCTCCTTTCAACCTTCAGTCCAGGAGGAATTCCAAAATGTCCTCCGTTCTGAGCAACTCCAAGAAGCACGGACTCAAAGACAGATGCATCTGAGGAAGTAGACTTAAGTCTATGAAAACTCATGCTGCCAACTTCTTTCTTTCAGTTAGTCTCAAAAGTGCTACGAGATCTCTCTACATCCAAGAAGCATGGACTTATATTTATATGGGCCTTTTAAGCTTTTATTTGGGTGTCTTGGCCAACAGTTGCCTTGACTGTCCTACATTTTACAGTGCCTTGTCCTCCTTTGCGGTTAGGATATCTGCTCACCTTGTTTGTCCCACCCATTTCAGTGGACTTCTGTCCCAAAGAAAAGCGAGACCCTTATTCTTGTTGGGTGCCTCCAAGTCATTTCCAATTTATGGCAACCCTAAGGCAGACCCTATCCTGGGGCTTTCTTGGCAAGAGTTGTCCGGAGGAGGTTTGCCATAGCCTTCCCTTGAGGCCGAGAGCATGTGACTTGACCAAGGTCCACCAATGGGTTTCGTGGCCAAGCTGGGAATCAAACCCTGGCCTCTAGAGTCATAATCCAACACTCAAACTACTAGGCCACACTTCTCCAAAGTAAATCCCACTGTCCCTAGCCAATGTGATCATGAATCATAAGAGATCGGAGGGAGCTGGGAAAGGCCAGCGAAGAGGGTTTCCAAAGGAAAGTGGCTGAGATATATCCAAAGTGGTGGAAATTCATGAGGAAGGATGTCCTGATATCAGGATGGTCAAAGGTGAGAGGGTCGAGCCAAAGGTCATGGAGCAGATGTAGCCACATTGCCTTTTACATCCCTCCCGGGTTGAGATGTTGGAGCAGAGGACCTCCAAGAACCCTTCCAGCTCTTAAAGTCCATCCAAGGAGAACTTCCAGATGAGACAAGCAAGGAAGCGCTGGTCTTCTGGAGGATGAAGGATGTCCCTGAAGTCACACAAGGCCCAGGGGCATCAACCTTGAGTTTGCTTTAGGCTTGAGATCCATGGGTAGCCTCCTCAAGAAACTTACTGAGCAAAGTAACTCGGTGAGACCTCCTTTCCAGACAAAGCATAAACTGGAGGAACAGTATCCAACAAACCTCCTCACCTGTTGAAAACAGGGCACCAGAGGTAGTGTTTCTTAGGGTGAAATCTGAGTGGGACTTTCTAAAGGTATTCCTGGGTCAAGGTCTCCATCTCTTGAAAGTCCTTCTTGGACTTGGACAAAGCTGGGTTGCTTTGCCTTGCTAGATCTCTGCAAGAGAGGGGCAAGCCTGTGGCTCAAATCCAGCCTCTGGAAGTCAGGAAGACAGACTGCATCTAACCCTGGAGGTTCCCTTTTGGGTGGCCATGGCTACTACTGTCTGAAGGAGAAGGCCCACTTGCTGGATTGTGGAATAGAAACATAGAGCTCAGCTATTCTTGTCTTGAGGAGGCCTGAGAGATTTGGCTGAAAAATCCCTTTCGCCTCCAGGATATTTCTGCATAACCTCATCTCTTGTTGCTTTCACCCAGAGGAAAGTCAAAAGCAAGGCCAGACACACACACTACGTATCCCATTCCTATATAATCATTCCATTTCTCCCCAACAGCCGGTTATTTTTAAGGCCCAAACACACACGCTGCAGTAAATAATAGTCCAGTTTGAGACCGCTTTAAACTGCCCTGGCTTCAGTGCTAGGGAAATCTGGGAACTTTTTAGTTAGCAATCGCAACAGCAAGTGCATTTGGTTTTGTGAGACGTTTAGCCTTCTCTGTCTCTGGTGCCACAACAAACTACAATTCCCAGGTGCCACAAGAAGCTACATTTCCTCAAACACCTCTGAGGAAGTAGACTGGAGTCTATGGTTTATCACACTAGGGAGCAAACAGGATTTAAACAGGAATTAAACAGGAAATGTCCTATGATAAACATAAGGCATTTCCTGTTCAATTCCTGTTTAATTCCTGTTTAATTCCTGTTTGTTCCCTAGTGTGATAAAAATGAAAACTCATGCTGCCAACTTCTTTATTTCAGTCAGTCTCAAAGGTGCTACAAGATCTCTCTACTGGTCCTACTGTTATCTTTGGATTCTACACTTCCCAGGATTCCCTAGCATTGAGCCAGGGCAGTTAAAGCGGTCTCAAACTGGATTATTGCTGCAGTGGACCTGAGGCTGCGTTCACACTGGAGAAATAAACCGGTTTAAGTGCCATGGCTCAATGCTGTGAAATTCTGGGAATTGTAGTTTGTTGTGGGGCCCAGAGCGGAGCGGAGCTCCGCTCTGGACCCCACAACAAACTACAATTCCCAGAATTTCACAGCATTGAGCCATGGCACTTAAACCGGTTTATTTCTCCAGTGTGAACGCAGCCTAAGACTGCAACTGGCAAATCCTCTGGTCTCTCTGATCTTCCCTTTTCCCCTATTCATAAAAAGAAAGAAAACCCTGATCCTCTAGGGTCTGATCTGGATATAGACTACTCTGCAAGGTTGTTGTTGAGAAAAGATAAGAAACAGAGAGCCTGTTTCTGCAGAAGGAGGGAGATTAAAAGACATTTAGCCAGTTAGTTAACTGATAGTTCATTGTAATTAATCCATCAAGTAATTTTAATTAATTAAGATTAATTTATTGCAACTATTTTAATCGAGGAATCGAAATTATTTTAGTTAGTGAATTAATTGTAATTACTGTATTGGAATTATTTTAATTAATTACTTCTAAATATTATTATTTTTTGACTCATGATGTAGTGGTTTGAGCCTTGGACTACAAGGCTCTGGAGACCAGGGTTTGAATTACTGCTTGGTGATGGAAACCCACTGGGTGCCCTTGAGCGAGTCACACTCTCTCAGCCTCAGAGGATGGCAAGGGCAAACCCCCCTCTGAAGAAACCTTGCCAAGAAAAACCCAGGATAGGGTTTCTCTTTAGGGTCGCCATCAGTCGGAAAGCACTTGAAGGCACATAACAACAACTTATTAAAATAATAATTATTATTATTATTATTATTATCATTATTATTATTATTATTAAATTCATTGCTGCTAATACCTGTTAAGAAGGAATGCAATTTGATCTGGATTACATTCAACCCACCATCTTCTTTCAAAGCCAGCCTGGACCATTTTACCTGCCAAATGTTTGCAAGCCTACTTCCTTAACCAGCTTCAAAGCTGAATCTGAAGACAATCCTGGTTAGATGGTTGCATGATGGTTAGCCTATGGAGCTGTTTGAACCTGTTGCATATTTATTTCATTGCTTGCGATTTAACATTTGTATTAACATCCATTGCTCTTTGTAGAGCTCATGCCACTGGCAGCTGTTTGTTAGCTCTTGGTTTCATTTTAATTGATTGTAGGTAGGGCTTGCACCATTTGCAGCCAATTGCATTTAATTGATTGGCTTTAATAATAGTAATAATAATTAATAATAATAATAATAATAATAATCCTACAAGTTTCTGCAGGTCTGCTGTGATGCAGGAATGGTTTCATTTTAATTGATTGTAGGTAGGGCTTGCACCATTTGCAGCCAATTGCATTTAATTGATTGGCTTTAATAATAGTAATAATTAATAATAATAATAATAATAATAATAATCCTACAAGTTTCTGCAGGTCTCCTGTGATGCAGGAATGGTTTCATTTTAATTGATTGTATGTAGGGCTTGCACCATTTGCAGCCAATTGCATTTAATTGATTGGCTTTAATAACAGCAATAATTAATAATAATAATAATAATAATTAATAATAATAATAATAATAATAATAATCCTACAAGTTTCTGCAGGTCTCCTGGGAAGCAAGTGATGCAGGAATGGCATCCCAAGTTGGCTCCTCGTCCCAAACTGGACCAAGCCTCATCCAAGCCTGGGTTGCTATTGATCAGTATCGAGTATTGATTTCTCTCACCTTGCCCTGGATGGAAGAGGCCAGCTCCTTGGGCTCCAGCACTTGGATGGCAGCAGGGCACCTGATCCTTCTTCCTCCTCCTCCCCCTTGTAAACCTAAAGTAACCCTGTTGTAACCTGATCCCCTTCCTCACTCCCTCCCCAGCTGAACTGTTACTGAGATGGGTCTCTTTTGGCTGTGTTCACACTGGAGAAATAAACCGGTTTAAGTGCCATGGCTCAATGCTGTGAAATTCTGGGAATTGTAGTTTGTTGTGGGGCCCAGAGCGGAGCTCCGCTCCGCTCTGGGCCCCACAACAAACTACAATTCCCAGAATTTCACAGCATTGAGCCATGGCACTTAAACCGGTTTATTTCTCCAGTGTGAACATATTGACAAACTCAATCTGGAGGCTGGAAGGAAAGACAAGGAGTTCGTTGCTTTTCCCCTGGTTAAGTCCCCTTCTCCGTCCGCTTGCAAGGGTCAAGGGAAATCCTAGAAAGTTTTTAAAAAGGGGGGTTTAAAACTAGGCACCCCCATATTAAAATTCAGGGGGGGGGGTTAGGAAATAGCAAGGGGAAATGAAGCCCAAAGAAACATGCCTTTATGCAATTTATGGATCCTGGGATCTGTAGTTTTGCAGAAATAATCTGCTCTGGTGGCACTTTAACTGCCCAGCCTCAATGCTATGGGATCCTGGGATCTGTAGTTTTGCAGAAATAATCTGCTCTGGTGCCACTTTAACGTCCTTGTCTCAATGCTATGGGATCCTGGGATCTGTAGTTTGCAGAAATAATCTGCTCTGGTGCCACTTTAACTTGCCTTGTCTCAATGCTACGGGATCCTGGGATGTGTAGTTTGTTGTGGTGTCAAACCGGGTTGTTTTTGCAGAGCGGATACAAAGTGTGTAGTTAAAGTGGTGTCAAACCGGATTATTTCTGCAGAGCGGAAGCAGCCAGTGTCATGTTTAAAAAGCAACCCCCCCAAAATATATATATATATATATATATATATATATATTGTTGCCCTGAAATGGATGTTTATTCTCACATTTTTAAAGCTACAGATCCCAGGATGCCATAGCCTTGAGCCTTGGAAGTTAAAGCGGGGTCAAAGCGGATTATTTCTGCGGTGCGGACGCAGCCAGTGTTGTGTTTAAAAAGCCCTGCAATGGAATATTATTCTAACATTTTTAGATACACCCATAAACATCACAAATGGGGATCCTAAAACTTTAATATTTCTAAACTTTAAACTTTAATGTTTCCTTTAGTTTTGTATTCATCCAGCCCTGCTTTCTGGATGAAGCTTTATTAGTCAAACAAAATCCATATTTTTATTTTTATTATTATTTTTTACAAATAAATAAAACAACTAAAACTTTAATCTTGAAGGCTGGAGAGAAAGAGAGAAAAATTTCAAACCTCACCAAGGAAAGAAGTAGGTCAGTATGTGTTTTGTTTTTAATGTAAATATAAAAATTAGTTTTAAAAACTTTTTGTAAACGTTTCGAAATTCGTTGTTTGGGAAGCCGCCTTGGGCTCCAGAAAGGCGGCATATAGAAATCAAGAAATAATCAAGATATATTTATTGCAAAATCTACCTCCTGGATAGATTTGCAAAAATACCTATTTTGCAAAATGCCTCTTTTGCAAAACTCTAGAAAGGGACCAGGAGGGACTTTTTTGCAAAATAGGTATCGATTATTGATTTACTTGATTTCTTCATTTGATTTCAGAGGAAGGGGAAACGACAAAATGAAGTCGTTGCTCCCTCATAAATAAGAATTATTTTTTCCCCTATGAATTAAAATTTAGAAATAGAAATCAAGTCAAGAAATAATCTATTTTGCAAAAAAAAAAAAAAGGACCTCTTGGTCTAGAAAGAAACCCAGGATAGATTTGCAAAATGCATATTTTGCCAAAGTAACTCCTGCTCTAAAAAGGGACTTTTGCAAAATAGGTATTGATTATTGATTTACTTATTTATTTATTTATTTATTTACTTGATTTCTTTCCTCGATTTCTATGCATTAGAAATTAGAAATAAGAAATAGGAATCCACAAGAAATACTCAAGACATATTTTTGCCAAAGGACCTCCAACTCTTCAAATGGGACCAGGAGGTTACTTTTTGCAAAAGAGGTATTGATTATCGATTTATTGACTTGATTTCAGAGGAAGGGGGGTCTCACAAATAAGAATTAATTTCTCCTTATGAATTAGAAGTTAGAAACAGAACAGAAATAGAAAATAATAGAAAATAGAAATCAAGTCAAGGAATAAATTGACCAAGAGACATTTTGCAAAACTACCTCCTGCTCCAGAAAGGGACTACTTTTGCAAAATAGGGTATTGGTTATTGATTGACTTGATTTCTTTCATTGATTTGCCCCCATCCCAAATAAGAATTATTTCCCTCTATTAATTGGAAATTAGAAATAGAACAGAAATAGAAATCAGAAATAATAGAAATCAAGTCAAGAAATAATCCACAGATATTTTTTTGCACAACCACCTCCTGCTCTAGAAAGGGACCAGAAAGTACTTTTGCAAAATAAGTATTGATTATTGATTTACTTGATTTCTTTACTTGATTACTTACTGGGAATAGAAATAGAAATCAAGTCAAGTAATAATCAAGAGATATTTTTGCACAACTGCCTCCTGCTCCAGAAAGGGACCAAGAGCTACTTTTGCAAAATAGGTATTGATTATTGATTTACTTGATACACAAAATGATGCCCCTCACAAATAAGAATTATTTTCCCCTGTGAATTAGAAATTAGAAATAGAAATAATCCACAGATATATATTTTGCACAACCACCTGCTGCTCCAGAAAAGGACCAGGAGCCACTTTTACATTATTGATTATTGATTTATAGGATTTGGTGACTTGGTTGCAGAATTAAGGAACATTTAATTTGAGGCAGAATATTTATAGGGGAATCCTTATATTAACCATCCCTGGGTTTGGCTCCTTTAATGAATTTTTCTTTCTTTACCCAAAAGGATCACAAACACACACATTGACAACAATGCACCTTTCCTTAAAAAAAGAAAAGAGGGGTTTCTTCCATGGCCTTTCCCACTTCTTCCAATATATATATATATATATTCCTTGCTCCAAACAGATGAGGTAAAACGTGCAGGGTTTTTTATTATTATTATTATTATTATTATTTTAAAATTCCCATTTAACAGACGTTGAAATGTCATTTCGCAGCACAAAACAGAGGCCTTTGCTTCCAAATGAAAATTATCATTATTATTATTTTTTAAAAAAGGAAAGGAAATATGAATATTTTTTTATTATTGTTGTTGCAAGGTTCGCCTTCTGAAACAAGCAGCAGAAGCAATAAAATAAAATGAAATAATATAATAAAATAATAATAATAATAATATAAAATAATAAAATAAAAATAAAATAATAAAATATAATAATAAAAAAATAATAAAATAAATAATAAAATAATAAAATAAAATACAGTAATAAAATAATAAAATAAAATAATAAAATAATATAATAAAATAATAAAATAAAATAATAAAATAAAATACAGTAATAAAATAATAAAATAAAATAATAAAATAAAATAAAAAGAAGAAAATAAAATAATAAAATAATAAAATAAAATAAAATAAAACCCATCCAAAAGTGCCACCAGAGGAAAAACAAATATATATATATATCTTTTGCAAACGAAGGATGCTGATCGAAATGATTTTCCTTAGTGCTTTTTCTTCTTCTTCTTCTTTTCAAAGGGGAGGGAAATATAAATTAGATATATTTATTTATATTCATATTTATATTTATATTTATATATACACACACACACACTCCTGCGGTAAAATCTTTTTTTAAAATTAAAAAATAAAAAGGTGGGTTCGGAACCAAATTTTTCCCAAAAGAAACAAAGCCCTCCGAAATGCAAAAAGTCCCATCTTTGAAGCCTTTTTTCTTTCTTTCTTTCTTTTTCTCTCTTCTTGCAACTCTCGAATCCCATTTCTTCGGATTCCCAAAAGAGTCATAAAATGCGATTTATTTTTTAATAATAATAAAAAAGGGATTTTGATTGTCAAAGCGCTGCTGCTGTTTTTGTCCTTTTTTTTTTTCCCCCTATTATTTTTAACAATGAAATTGTACAGTCTGGAAACAAAACAAAACCATGAAATTTTGCTATGATTAGTTTCCTAAATTAGCAAAAACAGGTGTGTCCCCCCCCCCCCCCCCAGTTCCCTTTTCCCCAGATTTCTGGATGGGTTTTGCTTTTCTTTTTTTTGAAATGTCACACACATACACACAAACACACAAACACACACACACACAACATTCCCGGGCCCGGCTTTTCTCTTTCTCTTTTTCTTGAAATGGATGAGGTAGAAAAAGGAAAATGTTTTGCAAATGGAAAACAAAAGATGGGAGGAAAGGAAGGATCTTGGTAAAAAGAGAAGGATTGGGGTGAAGGATCCATCCTTTCCTCGAAAGGAAGCCAGCAAGTCCATATATATATAAATAATAATGTCCATAATAATAAGTCCATATATAATTATAATAATAAGTCCATTAATAATAATAATAATAATTCCATATTATATATATATATATATATATATCTTTCTGCAGTATGTAATAATAAGTCCATATGTATATATATATGTTCTTGGATTTATTATTACATACTGCATATATATATATATATATATGGATTTATTATTACATACTGCATATATATATATATATATATAGCTTTATTATTACATAGATGGACTTATTATTACACACTGCATATATATATATATATATATATGGACTTATTACTGTATTACATACTGCATATATATATATATATGGATTTATTATTACATAGATGGACATTATTACATACTGCATATATATATATATATATATATGGATTTATTATTACATAGATGGACTTATTATTACATACTGCATATATATATATATATATATATGGATTTATTATTATTATATATGGACCTATTATTACATACTGCATATATATATATATATATATATATGGATTTATTATTATTATATATGGACCTATTATTACATACTGCATATATATATATATATATATATATATATGGATTTATTATTATTATATATGGACCTATTATTACATACTGCATATATATATATATATATATATATGGATTTATTATTATTATATATGGACCTATTATTACATACTGCATATATATATATATATATATATATGGATTTATTATTATTATATATGGACCTATTATTACATACTGCATATATATATATATATATATATATATATATCGACTTATTATTAGATCCTGCAGAAAGCAAGCATCGGTCCAGGACGAAATGAGTTCGGGATCTGAGATATTAAAGGGTTGTGGTTCTGCCTTTTGATAATGATAATTGTTGTTATTTGGTGGGGGGGGGGTTCATATAAATTAGATATAAATCCATCCCTCCGTATCCACGGATTCAAGCTTCCACGCCTTGAGAATATTTTTTAGAAAATTCGTAAAAAGCAAGCCACGATCTGGGCGTTTTCTAGACCAGGCATCACGGCAACACAACTTTTTGTGTGGAGGGGGACTTCAGCATCCACGGATTTTGGTATCCACGGGGACCCTGGGGCCAAACCCCAGCGGATAACAGGGGTCCACTGTACACACGTGTTGATGATGATCATGATGATACTAATGTGTGTGTGTGTGTGTGTGTATTTTTATCATCATGATCATCATATACCTATACACACACACACATATACTGTATATGAGCATACATACGTACACACACACACATTTATATATATACATATATACACACATATATGCATATATATATATATATACACACACACACACATACCTATATACACACACATATATATGTGTGTGTATATCACACACTTATATATAAACAAGATAATATATATAAATTTCTCATTATCATCATCATTGTGATGATGAAGATGAAAAAGCAGAGCCCCAACCCTTTGTGGACATCAGATCCCAAGCTTATTTCGGCCTGGACCCTTCATGATGGTAATAATAATAATAGTAATAATAATAATAATAGCAACAACAACATATTAATAAGTATATTATTATTATTATCATTAATGATTATGATGTCGGTCTGTTGTGTTGTGTTGTGTTGCCTCCCTTTCTTTCTCCTCTTCGCAACCTTTGCCGGGATGGAGCTGGGATGAAGGTGCCCTTTGAGCCCAGCCTTCTTCTCTCCCCTTCGCCCGGAAAAACCAAAAGGAAAAGAGAGAAAGGAAGGGAAGGAAAGGAAGGAAAGAAAAGGAAGGAAGGAAGGAGGGAGGGGGAGGGAGGGAGGGAAAAGAAACACAGAAAGAAAAGGAAGGAAGGAAGGAAGGAAGGAAGGAAGGAAGAAAGGAAGGAAGGAAGAAAAGAAATATAGAAAGAAAAGGAAGGAAGGAAGGAAGGAAGGAAGGGGAAAGGAAAGGAAAGGAAGGAAAGGGAGGAAGGAAGGAAAGGAAAAGAAACACAGAAAGAAAAGAAAGGAAGGAAGGATAGAAAGAAAAGAAAAGGAAGGAAGGAGGGAGAGGGGAGGGAGGGAAGGAAGGAAGGAAGGAAGGAAGGAAGGAAAGAAACACAGAAAGAAAAGGAGGGAAGGAAGGAAGGAAAGGAAGAAAGGAGGAAGGAAGGAAGGAAGGAAGGGAGGGAGGGAGGAAGGAAGGAAGAAAAGAATCAGAAAGAAAAGGAAGGGAGGAAGGAAAAAAGGAAGGAAGGAAGGAGGGAGGGAAGAAAAGAAACACAGAAAAGAAAAGAAAAGAAGGAAGGAAGGAAGGGAGGGAGGGAGGGAGAGACCGCAGCCCCTTCTCCCCCTTCCCTCCCTCTTTCGGGTCCCTCTCTGGGGCCGGGGTCCCTTCCTCTCCGTCCTCCTTCGCAGAGAGTCCGTTTTTAACCCCTTTGCCTCGGACAGTCCGGCTCGGAAAGAACGAACGAAAGAAAGAAAGAAAAGAGCCAGAAAGAGCCGGGAGGGAAGCCGGGTCGGGAGAGCGAGTCTTGCTCCGGAACCACGTCGGGGACGGATCCCTGGGTCCGGTCCCGGGGATCCCTTGAGTCCTCCCTTGGGTCCGACCCCTCCAGAGGATGATGATGAAGACGAAGATGAAGATGGTGCTCTTTGTTTCTCTGTTGCTTCAATAAGCGGCGGAGAACTTCATGCGCTTCTGCTTCTGCCTCTGGTTGCAGAACCAGACCCGGACGACGTTCTTCTTGAGGTCCAGCTTCTCGGCGATGGCGGCGATCTTCTCGGAGGAAGGCCGGGGCTGGACGGCGAAGTAGGCCTCCAGGGACCTCTTTTCGGGGGCGGCGATGGAGGTCCGCTTCCTCTTCTTCTCCCCGGCCGAGTACGGGCCTCCTCCGGCGGCGTCGGGCTTGGCCATCCTCTCCCTCTGGGCCCGCTCGGCCTCTTCCAGCCAGGCTTCCAGGATGGGCTTCAGGGCGACCATATTATTGTGGGAGAGGGTCAAGGACTCGAAGCGGCAGATGGTGCTCTGGCTCAGGCAGCCCACGCCGGGGATCTTCAGGTTGGCCAAAGCGGAGCCCACGTCGGCTTGGGTCACCCCGAGCTTGATCCGGCGCTGCTTGAACCTTTCCGCGAAGGACTCCAGCTCCCGCGGGTCGGTCTCGGTTTCCGGGCCGGATAAGACCGGGTGAGGGGGGCCCAAAGGATGCGGAGGAGGAGGAGGAGGTGGAGGAGGTGGTGGAGGTGGAGGACCCATGCCCATCGGGTGCCCCAAAGTGGCATTCAAGCCCTGGAAGGGATGATGGTGAGGATGATGGTGATGATGGTGATGATGGGCACTGCCCACTTCGGGTAAAGCCAACCCTGAGCCCAAGTGCTCCAGCAGGTCGCCCTCCAAGCCCGGTTGGTGGCCATGGTGGGCATGATGGGGGTGGTGGTGCCCAGGGTGAGGGTGGTGGTGGTGGTGCAAGTGGACCGAGGAAGAAGAGGAGACCACTGGAGGTGGGCAGCCCAGGTTAGGGGCCACGCTGCTCATGGTGTGGTACGTGGCGTCCGGCTTGAAAGGGTGGCTCTTAGGGGGAGAGGAGGGCGACGTGGAGGACGTGGAGGACGAGGAGGAGGAGGAGGAGGAGGAGGAGGAGGAAGAGGAGGCCGCCGCCGCCGCCACCGCAGAGACCAGGTCCACCGCCGCCAGAGCCTCTGCCCCGCGGAGGAGGCTCTCGTCCAGCCCCGCGAAGAAGTTGCCCTGAAGCTGCACCCAAAGAGGCAGAGTCAGGAATCAGCATCATCAGCATCATTATCATCATCATCATCACAATCATCATCATCATCATCATCATTAGCATCATCATCATCACAATCACCATCATCACCATCATCATCATCACTATCACCATCTCCATCATCACTATCATCATCATCACCATCATCATCACTATCATTATCATTATCATCATTATCACCACCATCACCACCACTATCATCATCATCATCATTATCATCACAATCATCACAATCATCATCATCATCACCATCATCATCATCATTAGCATCATCATCATCACAATCACCATCATCACCATCATCATCACTATCACCATCTCCATCATCACTATCATCATTATCATCATCATCACCATCATCATCACTATCATTATCATCATTATCACCACCATCACCACCACTATCATCATCATCACCATTACAATCACAATCACCACCATCATCATCACCATCATCATCATCATCATCATCATCACAATCATCACCACCATCATCATCATTATCATCATCACATTTATTTATATCCCACCCCTCTAACAGGATGCAATTGGGGCAGCTTACAAAGATTTTTAAATTATTATTATTATTATTATTTCTATAAATTTTCTGTGATTTCTATAAATTTTCTGTGATCTCTTTCAATTTTCTGCGATTTCTTTACAGTTCGGAGGACTGGACTATTTATACTGTGCATCCCAATGTTGATCAGTGATTTCTTATACATTTGCTTTCACTGTTAATTGCAATAAAACTTTCGATACATTTGCAATTCGTAGTGACTTCAAGGCTTTTCTTGGACCTTCCAGATCATATCCGGAAGTTTTTAAACTGTTTTTTAAACTTTCTTGTACCCCGCCTCGATGGTTCAGACAGAGGGGCGGGTCAGAAATAATAATAATTATTATTATTATTATTATATTATTATTATTATTATTATTATTTTCTGCCCCTTGGCTGGGACATTGAGGAGGAGGAGGAGGGTGAGGATGATGGGGATGATTTCATCATCATCATCATCATCATCATCATCATTTTCTGGGGCTGGGGTTCACCTCGGAGGGCCCCCGACTGGGAGCTGGACTAAAACAAGCCAAAACTATCACGGATTAGAATTATTTCAATTCTAGGCTGCATCAATAGAAGTATAGAGTCTAGATCCAGGGAAGGATGTGGAGAAACTGGAGTCCAAAATGGTGAAGGGTCTGGAAACCATGCCTTATGAGGAAAGACTTAGAGAGCTGGGGATGTTTAGCCTGGGGAAGAGAAGCTTAAGAGGTGATAGGATAGCCCTGTTTAAGTATTTGAAGGGATAATGTCACATTGAGGAGGGAGCAAGCTTGTTTTCTGCTGCTCCAGAGAACAGGACCCGGAACAATGGATGCAAGCTCCAGGAAAAGAGATTCCACCTCAACATTAGGAGGAACTTCCTGACAGTCAGGGCTGTTCGAAGGTGGAGTCTCCTTCCTTGGAGGTCTTTAAGCAGAAGCTTTCAATGGGGATGCTTTGATGGAGAGTTCCTGCATGGCAACATGGGGTTGGACTGGATCAGGGCCCTTTTTAGGGTCTCTTCCAACTCTAGAAGGAGGAGGAGGAGGATTTATATCTTGCCTTTCCCCAAAACTGGGACTCACTTTCCTAACCATCATGATGATGCTTCGATGGGGAGTTCCTGCATGGCAAAATGGGGCTGGACTGGGTGGCCCTTTTTTTGGGGGGGGGGTCCTCTTCCAACTCTAGGAGTCTATGGATGGACCTTATTTAAAATTAAAAATTAATATTATTATTATTATTTGACCTTGGCATCCTTTGAGGCTGAGAGAGTGTGACTGGCAACCAAAGTGTGATCATCATCATCATCATCATCATCATTCTGTAGTGCCCACATGCACAAATGCCCCATTATTATTATTATTATTATT